>JANJGN010000007.1:91959535-93248348 GCA_026770705.1 Isurus oxyrinchus | reverse complement strand
CATAAAATTCAAATTCTGCAAAGCTGGCTCTCTGTACTTTGCAAAATATCAATTTCAAACCATTGGTCATCTTCTTGCATTTTCTCCATCTGCAGATATGTCCCATACCCCATCTTTGAGAAATCTCACATTTTATTGAAATTTTTTGCTTGCAGCATCGGCTCCTTATCCAAGTGTACAAGTTTCTCTACTTCCATCAACCTCACTATCTCAGCTACTTCCTTTTGCCTATCTGGATAAATGACCTTAGATTGAAAAGCTCCTCATATCCAGCTACCCCTCATTCAACTGAAGCTATTATTTCTCAATTTCTACCTTTATCAGCAAATCTAGTTCTCTCAAACCATCAAAATCTCAGTTAGCAGGAATTAGCTAGTTTCAACTAATTTGCGGATTCTCCACATTCAATTCCTCAATTACTGTCAAAATCTGCAATGCTGGATCTCTATAACTAGCAAAATATCAATTTCAAACAATTGGTCAACTTGTTGCATTCTCTCCTCTTGCAGATATGTCCCATTCCCCATATTTGAAAAATCTCACATTTTCTTGAAATTTGTGATTGCAGCATCTGCTCCTTATCCAAATTTACAAGTTTGTCTATTTCCATCAAGCTCGCTAGCTCTATTAATTTCTTTTGCCTATCTAGATAAATGTCTTTAGTACTAAAAATCTCCTCATTTCCAAAGAACTCTCATTCAATTGAAGCAATTATTTCTCAATTTCTACCTTTATCAGCAAATCTAGTTCTTTCTCCATCAAATTCTCAGTGAGCAGAGATTAGTTAGTTTCAACTAATTTGCAGGTTCTCCACATTCAATTCCTCCATAAACATCAAACTCTGCAAAGGTGGCTCTCTGTGCCTAGCAAAATATCAATTTCCAACAATTGGTCAATTTCTTGCATTTTCTCCATCTGCAGATATGTCCCATTCCCCATATTTGAGAAATCTCACATTTTCTTGAAATTTGTTGCTTGCAGTATCAGCTCCTTATCCAAATGTACAAGTTTCTCTATTTCCATCAACCTCGCTAACTCCACTAATTTCTTTTGCCTATCGAGATAAATCTCTTTTGTTCTAAAAATTTTCATTTCCAACTACCCCTCATTCAACTGAAGCTCTTATTTCTCAATTTCTAACTTTATCAGCAAATATACTTCCCTCTATCAATCAAATTCTCAGTAAGCAGAAATTAGTTAGTTTCAACTAATTTGCAGGTTCTCCACATTCAATTCCGGCATAAACTTCAAATTCTGCACAGCTGGATCTCTATACCTAGCAAAATTTCACCTTCAAACAATTGGTCAACTTATTGCATTTTCTCCATCTGCAGATATGTCCCATTCCCCATATTTGAGAAATCTCACATTTTCTTGAAATTTTTTGCTTGCAGCATCGGCTCCTTCTCCTAGTGTACAAGTTTCTCTACTTCCATCAACCTCACTATCTCAGCTACTTCCTTTTGCCTATCTGGATAAATGTCCTTAGATTGAAAAGCTCCTCATATCCAGCTACCCCTCATTCAACTGAAGCTATTATTTCTCAATTTCTACCTTTATCAGCAAATCTAGTTCTCTCAAACCATCAAAATCTCAGTTAGCAGGAATTAGCTAGTTTCAACTAATTTGCGGATTCTCCACATTCAATTCCTCAATTACCGTCAAAATCTGCAATGCTGGATCTCTATAACTAGCAAAATATCAATTACAAACAATTGGTCAACTTGTTGCATTCTCTCCTCTTGCAGATATGTCCCATTCCCCATATTTGAAAAATCTCACATTTTCTTGAAATTTGTGATTGCAGCATCTGCTCCTTATCCAAATTTACAAGTTTGTCTATTTCCATCAAGCTCGCTAGCTCTATTAATTTCTTTTGCCTATCTAGATAAATGTCTTTAGTACTAAAAATCTCCTCATTTCCAAAGAACTCTCATTCAATTGAAGCAATTATTTCTCAATTTCTACCTTTATCAGCAAATCTAGTTCTATCTATACATCAAATTCTCAGTAAGCAGAAAATAGTTACTTCTCCACATTCAATTGCTCCATAACCTTCAATTCTGCAAAGGTGGCTCTCTGTAGCTAGCAAAATATCACTTTCAAACAATTGGTCAACTTCTTGCATTTTCTCCATCTGCAGATATGTCCCATTCCCCATATTTGAGAAATCTCACGTTTTCTTGAAATTTGCTGCTTGCAGCATTGGCTCCATATCGAAATATACAAGTTTCTCTATTTCCATCAACCTCGCTATCTCTATCAATTTATTTTTCCTGTCTTTAGTTCTAAAAATCCGCTCATTTATAACTACCCCTCATTCAACTGAAGCAATTATTTCTCAATTTCTACCTTTATCAGCAGATATAGTTCTCTCTATCCATCAAATTCTCAGTAAGCAGAAGTTAGTTAGTTTCAACTAAGTTGCTGTTTCTCCACTTTCAATTCCTCCATAAAATTCAAATTCTGCAAAGCTGGCTCTCTGTACTTTGCAAAATATCAATTTCAAACCATTGGTCATCTTCTTGCATTTTCTCCATCTGCAGATATGTCCCATACCCCATCTTTGAGAAATCTCACATTTTATTGAAATTTTTTGCTTGCAGCATCGGCTCCTTATCCAAGTGTACAAGTTTCTCTACTTCCATCAACCTCACTATCTCAGCTACTTCCTTTTGCCTATCTGGATAAATGTCCTTAGATTGAAAAGCTCCTCATATCCAGCTACCCCTCATTCAACTGAAGCTATTATTTCTCAATTTCTACCTTTATCAGCAAATCTAGTTCTCTCAAACCATCAAAATCTCAGTTAGCAGGAATTAGCTAGTTTCAACTAATTTGCGGATTCTCCACATTCAATTCCTCAATTACCGTCAAAATCTGCAATGCTGGATCTCTATAACTAGCAAAATATCAATTTCAAACAATTGGTCAACTTGTTGCATTCTCTCCTCTTGCAGATATGTCCCATTCCCCATATTTGAAAAATCTCACATTTTCTTGAAATTTGTGATTGCAGCATCTGCTCCTTATCCAAATTTACAAGTTTGTCTATTTCCATCAAGCTCGCTAGCTCTATTAATTTCTTTTGCCTATCTAGATAAATGTCTTTAGTACTAAAAATCTCCTCATTTCCAAAGAACTCTCATTCAATTGAAGCAATTATTTCTCAATTTCTACCTTTATCAGCAAATCAAGTTCTTTCTCCATCAAATTCTCAGTGAGCAGAGATTAGTTAGTTTCAACTAATTTGCAGGTTCTCCACATTCAATTCCTCCATAAACATCAAACTCTGCAAAGGTGGCTCTCTGTGCCTAGCAAAATATCAATTTCCAACAATTGGTCAATTTCTTGCATTTTCTCCATCTGCAGATATGTCCCATTCCCCATATTTGAGAAATCTCACATTTTCTTGAAATTTGTTGCTTGCAGTATCAGCTCCTTATCCAAATGTACAAGTTTCTCTATTTCCATCAACCTCGCTAACTCTATTAATTTCTTTTGCCTATCGAGATAAATCTCTTTTGTTCTAAAAATTTTCATTTCCAACTACCCCTCATTCAACTGAAGCTCTTATTTCTCAATTTCTAACTTTATCAGCAAATATACTTCCCTCTATCAATCAAATTCTCAGTAAGCAGAAATTAGTTAGTTTCAACTAATTTGCAGGTTCTCCACATTCAATTCCTGCATAAACTTCAAATTCTGCACAGCTGGATCTCTATACCTAGCAAAATATCACTTTCAAACAATTGATCAACTTATTGCATTTTCTCCATCTGCAGATATGTCCCATTCCCCATATTTGAGAAATCTCACATTTTCTTGAAATTTTTTGCTTGCAGCATCGGCTCCTTCTCCTAGTGTACAAGTTTCTCTACTTCCATCAACCTCACTATCTCAGCTACTTCCTTTTGCCTATCTGGATAAATGTCCTTAGATTGAAAAGCTCCTCATATCCAGCTACCCCTCATTCAACTGAATCTATTATTTCTCAATTTCTACCTTTATCAGCAAATCTAGTTCTCTCAAACCATCAAAATCTCAGTTAGCAGGAATTAGCTAGTTTCAACTAATTTGCGGATTCTCCACATTCAATTCCTCAATTACCGTCAAAATCTGCAAAGCTGGATCTCTATAACTAGCAAAATATCAATTACAAACAATTGGTCAACTTGTTGCATTCTCTCGTCTTGCAGATATGTCCCATTCCCCATATTTGAAAAATCTCACATTTTCTTGAAATTTGTGATTGCAGCATCTGCTCCTTATCCAAATTTACAAGTTTGTCTATTTCCATCAAGCTCGCTAGCTCTATTAATTTCTTTTGCCTATCTAGATAAATGTCTTTAGTACTAAAAATCTCCTCATTTCCAAAGAACTCTCATTCAATTGAAGCAATTATTTCTCAATTTCTACCTTTATCAGCAAATCTAGTTCTATCTATACATCAAATTCTCAGTAAGCAGAAAATAGTTACTTCTCCACATTCAATTGCTCCATAACCTTCAATTCTGCAAAGGTGGCTCTCTGTAGCTAGCAAAATATCACTTTCAAACAATTGGTCAAGTTCTTGCATTTTCTCCATCTGCAGATATGTCCCATTCCCCATATTTGAGAAATCTCACGTTTTCTTGAAATTTGCTGCTTGCAGCATTGGCTCCATATCGAAATATGCAAGTTTCTCTATTTCCATCAACCTCGCTATCTCTATCAATTTATTTGTCCTGTCTTTAGTTCTAAAAATCGCTCATTTATAACTACCCCTCATTCAACTGAAGCAATTATTTCTCAATTTCTACCTTTATCAGCAGATATAGTCAGGAAATCTTGTTCTTTTATTACAGTAAATTCTCAGTTAGCAGAGATTAGTTAGATTCAACTAATTTCTAGGTTCTACACATTCAATTCCTCCATAACCTTCAAATTCTGCAAAGCTGGCTCTCTGTAGCTAGCAATATATCAATTTCAAACAACTTGTCAACTTCTGGCATTTTCTCCATCTGCAGACATGTCCCATTCCGCATATTTGAGAAATCTCACATTTTATTGAAATTTTTTGCTTGCAGTATCAGCTCCTTATCCAACTGTACATGTTTCTCTATTTCCATCAACCTCGCAATCACTATTAATTCATTCTGCCTGTCTCGCTCTATAAATCACCTCATTTCCAACTAGCCTTCATTTAACTGAAGCTATTATTTCTCAATTTCTACCTTTATCAGCAAATCTAGTTCTCTCAAACCATCAAAATCTCAGTTAGCAGGAATTAGCTAGTTTCAACTAATTTGCGGATTCTCCACATTCAATTCCTCAATCACCGTCAAATTCAGCAATGCTGGCTCTCTATAACTAGCAAAATATCAATTTCAAACAATTGGTCAACTTGTTGCATTCTCTCCTCTTGCAGATATGTCCCATTCCCCATATTTGAAAAATCTCACATTTTCTTGAAATTTGTGATTGCAGCATCTGCTCCTAATTCAAATTTACAAGTTTGTCTATTTCCATCAAGCTCGCTAGCTCTATTAATTTCTTTTGCCTATCTAGATAAATGTGTTTAGTACTAAATATCTCCTCATTTCCAAAGAACTCTCATTCAATTGAAGCAATTATTTCTCAATTTCTACCTTTATCAGCAAATCTAGTTCTTTCTCCATCAAATTCTCAGTGAGCAGAGATTAGTTAGTTTCAACTAATTTGCAGGTTCTCCACATTCAATTCCTCCATAAACATCAAACTCTGCAAAGGTGGCTCTCTGTGCCTAGCAAAATATCAATTTCCAACAATTGGTCAATTTCTTGCATTTTCTCCATCTGCAGATATGTCCCATTCCCCATATTTGAGAAATCTCACATTTTCTTGAAATTTGTTGCTTGCAATATCAGCTCCTTATCCAAATGTACAAGTTTTTCTATTTCCATTAACCTCGCTATCTCTATTAATTTCTTTTGCCTATCTAGCTAAAATTCTTTAGATCTAAAAAATCTCCTGATTTCCAACTAAACTTCTTTCAATTGAAGCTATTATTTCTCAATTTCTACCTTCCTCAGGAAATCTTGTTCTTTCTATACAGTAAATTCTCAGTTAGCAGAGATTAGTTAGATTCAACTAATTTCTAGGTTCTACACATTCAATTCCTCCATAACCTTCAAATTCTGCAAAGCTGGCTCTCTGTAGCTAGCAATATAACAATTTCAAACAATTTGTCAACTTCTGGCATTTTCTCCATCTGCAGACATGTCCCATTCCGCATATTTGAGAAATCTCACATTTTCTTGAAATTTGTTGCTTGCTTATCCAAATGTACAAGTTTCTCTACTTCCATCAACCTCGCTAACTCTATTAATTTCTTTTGCCTATCGAGATAAATCTCTTTTGTTCTAAAAATCTTCATTTCCAACTACCCCTCATTCAACTGAAGCTCTTATTTCTCAATTTCTAACTTTATCAGCAAATATACTTCCCTCTATCAATCAAATTCTCAGTAAGCAGAAATTAGTTAGTTTCAACTAATTTGCAGGTTCTCCACATTCAATTCCTGCATAAACTTCAAATTCTGCACAGCTGGATCTCTATACCTAGCAAAATATCACTTTCAAACAATTGGTCAACTTCTTGCATTTTCTCCATCTGCAGATATGTCCCATTCCCCATATTTGAGAAATCTCACATTTTCTTGAAATTTTTTGCTTGCAGCATCGGCTCCTTATCCAAGTGTACAAGTTTCTCTATTTCCATCAATCTCACTATCTCAGCTTCTTCCTTTTGCCTATCTGGATAAATGTCTTTAGATTGAAAAGCTCCTCATATCCAGCTACCCCTCATTCAACTGAAGCTATTATTTCTCAATTTCTACCTTTATCAGCAAATCTAGTTCTATCTATACATCAAATTCTCAGTGAGCAGAAAATAGTTATTTCTCCACATTCAATTCCTGCATAAATTTCAGATTCTGCACAGCTGGATTTCTATACCTAGCAAAATATCAATTTCAAACAATTGGTCAACTTCTTGCATTTTCTCCTCTGCAGATATGTCCCATTCCCCATATTTGAGAAATCTCACGTTTTCTTGAAATTTGCTGCTTGCAGCATTGGCTCCATATCGAAATATACAAGTTTCTCTACTTCCATCAACCTCGCTACCTCTATCAATTTATTTTTCCTGTCTAGGTAACGGTCTTTAGTTCTAAAAATCCGCTCATTTCCAACTACCCCTCATTCAACTGAAGCAATTATTTCTCAATTTCTACCTTTATCAGCAGATATAGTTCTCTCTATCCATCAAATTCTCAGTAAGCAGAAGTTAGTTAGTTTCAACTAATTTGCTGTTTCTCCACATTCAATTCCTCCATAAAATTCAAATTCTGCAAAGCTGGCTCTCTGTACTTTGCAAAATATCAATTTCAAACCATTGGTCATCTTCTTGCATTTTCTCCATCTGCAGATATGTCCCATACCCCATCTCTGAGAAATCTCACATTTTATTGAAATTTATTGCTTGCAGCATCAGCTCCTTATCCAACTGTACAAGTTTCTCTATTTCCATCAACCTCGCAATCACTATTAATTTATTCTGCCTGTCTCGCTCTATAAAGCACCTCATTTCCAACTAGCCTTCATTTAACTGAAGCTATTATTTCTCAATTTCTACCTTTATCAGCAAATCTAGTTCTCTCAAACCATCAAAATCTCAGTTAGCAGGAATTAGCTAGTTTCAACTAATTTGCGGATTCTCCACATTCAATTCCTCAATCACCGTCAAATTCAACAATGCTGGCTCTCTATAACTAGCAAAATATCAATTTCAAACAATTGGTCAACTTGTTGCATTCTCTCCTCTTGCAGATATGTCCCATTCCCCATATTTGAAAAATCTCACATTTTCTTGAAATTTGTGATTGCAGCATCTGCTCCTTATTCAAATTTACAAGTTTGTCTATTTCCATCAACCTCGCTAGCTCTATTAATTTCTTTTGCCTATCTAGATAAATGTCTTTAGTACTAAATATCTCCTCATTTCCAAAGAACTCTCATTCAATTGAAGCAATTATTTCTCAATTTCTACCTTTATCAGCAAATCTAGTTCTTTCTCCATCAAATTCTCAGTGAGCAGAGATTAGTTAGTTTCAACTAATTTGCAAGTTCTCCACATTTAATTCCTCCATAAACATCAAACTCTGCAAAGGTGGCTCTCTGTGCCTAGCAAAATATCAATTTCCAACAATTGGTCAATTTCTTGCATTTTCTCCATCTGCAGATATGTCCCATTCCCCATATTTGAGAAAATCTCACATTTTCTAGAAATTTGTTACTTGCAGTATCAGCTCCTTATCCAAATGTACAAGTTTTTCTATTTCCATTAACATCGCTATCTCTATTAATTTCTTTTGCCTATCTAGCTAAAATTCTTTAGATCTAAAAAATCTCCTGATTTCCAACTAAACTTCTTTCAAATGAAGCTATTATTTCTCAATTTCTACCTTTATCAGGAAATCTTGTTCTTTCTATACAGTAGATTCTCAGTTAGCAGAGATTAGTTAGATTCAACTAATTTCTAGGTTCTACACATTCAATTCCTCCATAACCTTCAAATTCTGCAAAGCTGGCTTTCTGTAGCTAGCAATATATCAATTTCAAACAATTTGTCAACTTCTGGCATTTTCTCCATCTGCAGACATGTCCCATTCCGCATATTTGAGAAATCTCACATTTTCTTGAAATTTGTTGCTTGCTTATCCAAATGTACAAGTTTCTCTATTTCCATCAACCTCGCTAACTCTATTAATTTCTTTTGCCTATCGAGATAAATCTCTTTTGTTCTAAAAATCTTCATTTCCAACTACCCCTCATTCAACTGAAGCTCTTATTTCTCAATTTCTAACTTTATCAGCAAATATACTTCCCTCTATCAATCAAATTCTCAGTAAGCAGAAATTAGTTAGTTTCAACTAATTTGCAGGTTCTCCACATTCAATTCCTGCATAAACTTCAAACTCTGCACAGCTGGATCTCTATACCTAGCAAAATATCAATTTCAAACCATTGGTCATCTTCTTGCATTTTCTCCATCTGCAGATATGTCCCATACCCCATCTTTGAGAAATCTCACATTTTCTTGAAATTTATTGCTTGCAGCATCAGCTCCTTATCCAACTGTACAAGTTTGTCTATTTCCATCAACCTCGCAATCACTATTAATTTATTCTGCCTGTCTCGCTCTATCAATCACCTCATTTCCAACTACCCTTCATTTAACTGAAGCTATTATTTCTCAATTTCTACCTTTATCAGCAAATCTAGTTCTCTCAAACCATCAAAATCTCAGTTAGCAGGAATTAGCTATTTTCAACTAATTTGCGGATTCTCCACATTCAATTCCTCAATTACCGTCAACATCTGCAATGCTGGATCTCTATAACCAGCAAAATATCAATTTCAAACAATTGGTCAACTTGTTGCATTCTCTCCTCTTGCAGATATGTCCCATTCCCCATATTTGAAAAATCTCACATTTTCTTGAAATTTGTGATTGCAGCATCTGCTCCTTATTCAAATTTACAAGTTTGTCTATTTCCATCAAGCTCGCTAGCTCTATTAATTTCTTTTGCCTATCTAGATAAATGTGTTTAGTACTAAAAATCTCCTCATTTCCAAAGAACTCTCATTCAATTGAAGCAATTATTTCTCAATTTCTACCTTTATCAGCAAATCTAGTTCTTTCTCCATCAAATTCTCAGTGAGCAGAGATTAGTTAGTTTCAACTAATTTGCAGGTTCTCCACATTCAATTCCTCCATAAACATCAAACTCTGCAAAGGTGGCTCTCTGTGCCTAGCAAAATATCAATTTCCAACAATTGGTCAATTTCTTGCATTTTCTCCAACTGCAGATGTGCCCCATTCCCCATATTTGAGAAATCTCACATTTTCTTGAAATTTGTTGCTTGCAGTATCAGCTCCTTATCCAAATGTACAAGTTTTTCGATTTCCATTAACATCGCTATCTCTATTAATTTCTTTTGCCTATCTAGCTAAAATTTTTTAGATCTAAAAAATCTCCTGATTTCCAACTAAACTTCTTTCAATTGAAGCTATTATTTCTCAATTTCTACCTTTATCAGGAAATCTTGTTCTTTTATTACAGTAAATTCTCAGTTAGCAGAGATTAGTTAGATTCAACTAATTTCTAGGTTCTACACATTCAATTCCTCCATAACCTTCAAATTCTGCAAAGCTGGCTCTCTGTAGCTAGCAATATATCAATTTCAAACAACTTGTCAACTTCTGGCATTTTCTCCATCTGCAGACATGTCCCATTCCGCATATTTGAGAAATCTCACATTTTCTTGAAATTTGTTGCTTGCTTATCCAAATGTACAAGTTCCTCTATTTCCATCAACCTCGCTAACTCTATTAATTTCTTTTGCCTATCGAGATAAATCTCTTTTGTTCTAAAAATCTTCATTTCCAACTACCCCTCATTCAACTGAAGCTCTTATTTCTCAATTTCTAACTTTATCAGCAAATATACTTCCCTCTATCAATCAAATTCTCAGTAAGCAGAAATTAATTAGTTTCAACTAATTTGCAGGTTCTCCACATTCAATTCCTGCATAAACTTCAAATTCTGCACAGCTGGATCTCTGTACCTAGCAAAATATCAATTTCAAACCATCGGTCATCTTCTTGCATTTTCTCCATCTGCAGATATGTCCCATACCCCATCTTTGAGAAATCTCACATTTTCTTGAAATTTATTGCTTGCAGCATCAGCTCCTTATCCAACTGTACAAGTTTGTCTATTTCCATCAACCTCGCAATCACTATTAATTTATTCTGCCTGACTCGCTCTATAAATCCAACTACCCTTCATTTAACTGAAGCTATTATTTCTCAATTTCTACCTTTATCAGCAAATCAGGTTCTCTCAAACCATCAACATCACAGTTAGCAGGAATTAGTTAGTTTCAACTAATTTGCGGATTCTCCACATTGAATTCCTCAATTACCGTCAAAATCTGCAATGCTAGATCTCTATAACCAGCAAAATATCAATTTCAAACAATTGGTCAACTTGTTGCATTCTCTCCTCTTGCAGATATGTCCCATTCCCCATATTTGAAAAATCTCACATTTTCTTGAAATTTGTGATTGCAGCATCTGCTCCTTATTCAAATTTACAAGTTTGTCTATTTCCATCAACCTCGCTAGCTCTATTAATTTCTTTTGCCTATCTAGATAAATGTCTTTAGTACTAAATATCTCCTCATTTCCAAAGAACTCTCATTCAATTGAAGCAATTATTTCTCAATTTCTACCTTTATCAGCAAATCTAGTTCTTTCTCCATCAAATTCTCAGTGAGCAGAGATTAGTTAGTTTCAACTAATTTGCAGGTTCTCCACATTCAATTCCTCCATAAACATCAAACTCTGCAAAGGTGGCTCTCTGTGCCTAGCAAAATATCAATTTCCAACAATTGGTCAATTTCTTGCATTTTCTCCATCTGCAGATATGTCCCATTCCCCATATTTGAGAAATCTCACATTTTCTTGAAATTTGTTGCTTGCAGTATCAGCTCCTTATCCAAATGTACAAGTTTTTCTATTTCCATTAACATCACTATCTCCATTAATTTCTTTTGTCTATCTAGCTAAAATTCTTTAGATCTAAAAAATCTCCTGATTTCCAACTAAACTTCTTTCAATTGAAGCTATTATTTCTCAATTTCTACCTTTATCAGGAAATCTTGTTCTTTCTATACAGTAAATTCTAAGTTAGCAGAGATTAGTTAGATTCAACTAATTTCTTGGTTCTACACATTCAATTCCTCCATAACCTTCAAATTCTGCAAAGCTGGCTCTCTGTAGCTAGCAATATAACAATTTCAAACAATTTGTCAACTTCTGGCATTTTCTCCATCTGCAGACATGTCCCATTCCGCATATTTGAGAAATCTCACATTTTCTTGAAATTTGTTGCTTGCTTATCCAAATGTACAAGTTTCTCTATTTCCATCAACCTCGCTAACTCTATTAATTTCTTTTGCCTATCGAGATAAATCTCTTTTGTTCTAAACATCTTCATTTCCAACTACCCCTCATTCAACTGAGGCTCTTATTTCTCAATTTCTAACTTTATCAGCAAATATACTTCCCTCTATCAATCAAATTCTCAGTAAGCAGAAATTAGTTAGTTTCAACTAATTTGCAGGTTCGTCACATTCAATTCCTGCATAAACTTCAAATTCTGCACAGCTGGATCTCTATACCTAGCAAAATATCACTTTCAAACAATTGGTCAACTTCTTGAATTTTCTCCATCTGCAGATATGTCCCATTCCCCATATTTGAGAAATCTCACGTTTTCTTGAAATTTGCTGCTTGCAGCATTGGCTCCATATCGAAATATACAAGTTTCTCTATTTCCATCAACCTCGCTATCTCTATCAATTTATTTTTCCTGTCTAGCTAACGGTCTTTAGTTCTAAAAATCCGCTCATTTCCAACTACCCCTCATTCAACTGAAGCAATTATTTCTCAATTTCTACCTTTATCAGCAGATATAGTTCTCTCTATCCATCAAATTCTCAGTAAGCAGAAGTTAGTTAGTTTCAACTAATTTGCTGTTTCTCCACATTCAATTCCTCCATAAAATTCAAATTCTGCAAAGCTGGCTCTCTGTACTTTGCAAAATATCAATTTCAAACCATTGGTCATCTTCTTGCATTTTCTCCATCTGCAGATATGTCTCATACCCCATCTTTGAGAAATCTCACATTTTATTGAAATTTATTGCTTGCAGCATCAGCTCCTTATCCAACTGTACAAGTTTCTCTATTTCCATCAACCTCGCAATCACTATTAATTTATTCTGCCTGTCTCGCTCTATAAATCACCTCATTTCCAACTACCCTTCATTTAACTGAAGCTATTATTTCTCAATTTCTACCTTTATCAGCAAATCTAGTTCTCTCAAACCATCAAAATCTCAGTTAGCAGGAATTAGCTAGTTTCAACTAATTTGCGGATTCTCCACATTCAATTCCTCAATCACCATCAAATTCTGCAATGCTGGATCTCTACAACTAGCAAAATATCAATTTCAAACAATTGGTCAACTTGTTGCATTCTCTCCTCTTGCAGATATGTCCCATTCCCCATATTTGAAAAATCTCACATTTTCTTGAAATTTGTGATTGCAGCATCTGCTCCTTATTCAAATTTACAAGTTTGTCTATTTCCATCAACCTCGCTAGCTCTATTAATTTCTTTTGCCTATCTAGATAAATGTGTTTAGTACTAAATATCTCCTCATTTCCAAAGAACTCTCATTCAATTGAAGCAATTATTTCTCAATTTCTACCTTTATCAGCAAATCTAGTTCTTTCTCCATCAAATTCTCAGTGAGCAGAGATTAGTTAGTTTCAACTAATTTGCAGGTTCTCCACATTTAATTCCTCCATAAACATCAAACTCTGCAAAGGTGGATCTCTGTGCCTAGCAAAATATCAATTTCCAACAATTGGTCAATTTCTTGCATTTTCTCAATCTGCAGATATGTCCCATTCCCCATATTTGAGAAAATCTCACATTTTCTAGAAATTTGTTACTTGCAGTATCAGCTCCTTATCCAAATGTACAAGTTTTTCGATTTCCATTAACATCGCTATCTCTATTAATTTCTTTTGCCTATCTAGCTAAAATTCTTTAGATCTAAAAAATCTCCTGATTTCCAACTAAACTTCTTTCAATTGAAGCTATTATTTCTCAATTTCTACCTTTATCAGGAAATCTTGTTCTTTCTATACAGTAAATTCTCGGTTAGCAGAGATTAGAATATTTCTTTTGCCTATCGAGATAAATCTCTTTTGTTCTAAAAATCTTCATTTCCAACTACCCCAAATTCAACTGAAGCTATTATTTCTCAATTTCTAACTTTATCAGCAAATATACTTCCCACTATCAATCAAATTCTCAGTAAGCAGAAATTAGTTAGTTTCAACTAATTTGCAGGTTCTCCACATTCAATTCCTGCATAAACTTCAAATTCTGCACAGCTGGATCTCTATACCTAGCAAAATATCACTTTCAAACAATTGGTCAACTTCTTGCATTTTCTCCATCTGCAGATATGTCCCATTCCCCATATTTGAGAAATCTCACATTTTCTTGAAATTTTTTGCTTGCAGCATCGGCTCCTAATCCAAGTGTACAAGTTTCTCTATTTCCATCAATCTCACTATCTCAGCTACTTCCTTTTGCCTATCTGGATAAATGTCTTTAGATTGAAAAGCTCCTCATATCCAGCTACCCCTCATTCAACTGAAGCTATTATTTCTCAATTTCTACCTTTATCAGCAAATCTAGTTCTATCTATACATCAAATTCTCAGTGAGCAGAAAATAGTTACTTCTCCACATTCAATTCCTGCATAAATTTCAGATTCTGCACAGCTGGATTTCTATACCTAGCAAAATATCAATTTCAAACAATTGGTCAACTTCTTGCATTTTCTCCTCTGCAGATATGTCCCATTCCCCATATTTGAGAAATCTCACGTTTTCTTGAAATTTGCTGCTTGCAGCATTGGCTCCATATCGAAATATACAAGTTTCTCTACTTCCATCAACCTCGCTACCTCTATCAATTTATTTTTCCTGTCTAGGTAACGGTCTTTAGTTCTAAAAATCCGCTCATTTCCAACTACCCCTCATTCAACTGAAGCAATTATTTCTCAATTTCTACCTTTATCAGCAGATATAGTTCTCTCTATCCATCAAATTCTCAGTAAGCAGAAGTTAGTTAGTTTCAACTAATTTGCTGTTTCTCCACATTCAATTCCTCCATAAAATTCAAATTCTGCAAAGCTGGCTCTCTGTACTTTGCAAAATATCAATTTCAAACCATTGGTCATCTTCTTGCATTTTCTCCATCTGCAGATATGTCCCATACCCCATCTCTGAGAAATCTCACATTTTATTGAAATTTATTGCTTGCAGCATCAGCTCCTTATCCAACTGTACAAGTTTCTCTATTTCCATCAACCTCGCAATCACTATTAATTTATTCTGCCTGTCTCGCTCTATAAATCACCTCATTTCCAACTAGCCTTCATTTAACTGAAGCTATTATTTCTCAATTTCTACCTTTATCAGCAAATCTAGTTCTCTCAAACCATCAAAATCTCAGTTAGCAGGAATTAGCTAGTTTCAACTAATTTGCGGATTCTCCACATTCAATTCCTCAATCACCGTCAAATTCAACAATGCTGGCTCTCTGTACTTTGCAAAATGTCAATTTCAAACCATTGGTCATCTTCTTGCATTTTCTCCATCTGCAGATATGTCCCATACCCCATCTTTGAGAAATCTCACATTTTATTGAAATTTTTTGCTTGCAGCATCGGCTCCTTATCCAAGTGTACAAGTTTCTCTATTTCCATCAACCTCACTATCTCAGCAACTTCCTTTTGCCTATCTGGATAAATGTACTTAGATTGAAAAGCTCCTCATATCCAGCTACCCCTCATTCAACTGAAGCTATTATTTCTCAATTTCTACCTTTATCAGCAAATCTAGTTCTATCTATACATCAAATTCTCAGTAAGCAGAAAATAGTTACTTCTCCACATTCAATTGCTCCATAACCTTCAATTCTGCAAAGGTGGCTCTCTGTAGCTAGCAAAATATCACTTTCAAACAATTGGTCAACTTCTTGCATTTTCTCCATCTGCAGATATGTCCCATTCCCCATATTTGAGAAATCTCACGTTTTCTTGAAATTTGCTGCTTGCAGCATTGGCTCCATATCGAAATATACAAGTTTCTCTATTTCCATCAACCTCGCTATCTCTATCAATTTATTTTTCCTGTCTAGGTAAAGGTCTTTAGTTCTAAAAATCCGCTCATTTATAACTACCCCTCATTCAACTGAAGCAATTATTTCTCAATTTCTACCTTTATCAGCAGATATAGTTCTCTCTATCCATCAAATTCTCAGTAAGCAGAAGTTAGTTAGTTTCAACTAATTTGCTGTTTCTCCACATTCAATTCCTCCATAAAATTCAAATTCTGCAAAGCTGGCTCTCTGTACTTTGCAAAATATCAATTTCAAACCATTGGTCATCTTCTTGCATTTTCTCCATCTGCAGATATGTCCCATACCCCATCTTTGAGAAATCTCACATTTTATTGAAATTTTTTGCTTGCAGCATCGGCTCCTTATCCAAGTGTACAAGTTTCTCTACTTCCATCAACCTCACTATCTCAGCTACTTCCTTTTGCCTATCTGGATAAATGTCCTTAGATTGAAAAGCTCCTCATATCCAGCTACCCCTCATTCAACTGAAGCTATTATTTGTCAATTTCTACCTTTATCAGCAAATCTAGTTCTCTCAAACCATCAAAATCTCAGTTAGCAGGAATTAGCTAGTTTCAACTAATTTGCGGATTCTCCACATTCAATTCCTCAATTACCGTCAAAATCTGCAATGCTGGATCTCTATAACTAGCAAAATATCAATTTCAAACAATTGGTCAACTTGTTGCATTCTCTCCTCTTGCAGATATGTCCCATTCCCCATATTTGAAAAATCTCACATTTTCTTGAAATTTGTGATTGCAGCATCTGCTCCTTATTCAAATTTACAAGTTTGTCTATTTCCATCAACCTCGCTAGCTCTATTAATTTCTTTTGCCTATCTAGATAAATGTGTTTAGTACTAAAAATCTCCTCATTTCCAAAGAACTCTCATTCAATTGAAACAATTATTTCTCAATTTCTACCTTTATCAGCAAATCTAGTTCTTTCTCCATCAAATTCTCAGTGAGCAGAGATTAGTTAGTTTCAACTAATTTGCAGGTTCTCCACATTCAATTCCTCCATAAACATCAAACTCTGCAAAGGTGGCTCTCTGTGCCTAGCAAAATATCAATTTCCAACAATTGGTCAATTTCTTGCATTTTCTCCAACTGCAGATGTGCCCCATTCCCCATATTTGAGAAATCTCACATTTTCTTGAAATTTGTTGCTTGCTTATCCAAATGTACAAGTTTCTCTATTTCCATCAACCTCGCTAACTCTATTAATTTCTTTTGCCTATCGAGATAAATCTCTTTTGTTCTAAAAATCTTCATTTCCAACTACCCCTCATTCAACTGAAGCTCTTATTTCTCAATTTCTAACTTTATCAGCAAATATACTTCCCTCTATCAATCAAATTCTCAGTAAGCAGAAATTAGTTAGTTTCAACTAATTTGCAGGTTCTCCACATTCAATTCCTGCATAAACTTCAAACTCTGCACAGCTGGATCTCTATACCTAGCAAAATATCAATTTCAAACCATTGGTCATCTTCTTGCATTTTCTCCATCTGCAGATATGTCCCATACCCCATCTTTGAGAAATCTCACATTTTCTTGAAATTTATTGCTTGCAGCATCAGCTCCTTATCCAACTGTACAAGTTTGTCTATTTCCATCAACCTCGCAATCACTATTAATTTATTCTGCCTGTCTCGCTCTATAAATCACCTCATTTCCAACTACCCTTCATTTAACTGAAGCTATTATTTCTCAATTTCTACCTTTATCAGCAAATCTAGTTCTCTCAAACCATCAAAATCTCAGTTAGCAGGAATTAGCTAGTTTCAACTAATTTGCGGATTCTCCACATTCAATTCCTCAATTACCGTCAACATCTGCAATGCTGGATCTCTATAACTAGCAAAATATCAATTTCAAACAATTGGTCAACTTGTTGCATTCTCTCCTCTTGCAGATATGTCCCATTCCCCATATTTGAAAAATCTCACATTTTCTTGAAATTTGTGATTGCAGCATCTGCTCCTTATTCAAATTTACAAGTTTGTCTATTTCCATCAAGCTCGCTAGCTCTATTAATTTCTTTTGCCTATCTAGATAAATGTGTTTAGTACTAAAAATCTCCTCATTTCCAAAGAACTCTCATTCAATTGAAGCAATTATTTCTCAATTTCTACCTTTATCAGCAAATCTAGTTCTTTCTCCATCAAATTCTCAGTGAGCAGAGATTAGTTAGTTTCAACTAATTTGCAGGTTCTCCACATTCAATTCCTCCATAAACATCAAACTCTGCAAAGGTGGCTCTCTGTGCCTAGCAAAATATCAATTTCCAACAATTGGTCAATTTCTTGCATTTTCTCCAACTGCAGATGTGCCCCATTCCCCATATTTGAGAAATCTCACATTTTCTTGAAATTTGTTGCTTGCAGTATCAGCTCCTTATCCAAATGTACAAGTTTTTCGATTTCCATTAACATCGCTATCTCTATTAATTTCTTTTGCCTATCTAGCTAAAATTTTTTAGATCTAAAAAATCTCCTGATTTCCAACTAAACTTCTTTCAATTGAAGCTATTATTTCTCAATTTCTACCTTTATCAGTAAATCTTGTTCTTTCTATACAGTAAATTCTCAGTTAGCAGAGATTAGAATATTTCTTTTGCCTATCGAGATAAATCTCTTTTGTTCTAAAAATCTTCATTTCCAACTACCCCAAATTCAACTGAAGCTATTATTTCTCAATTTCTAACTTTATCAGCAAATATACTTCCCTCTATCAATCAAATTCTCAGTAAGCAGAAATTAGTTAGTTTCAACTAATTTGCAGGTTCTCCACATTCAATTCCTGCATAAACTTCAAATTCTGCGCAGCTGGATCTCTATACCTAGCAAAATATCAATTTCAAACAATTGGTCAACTTCTTGCATTTTCTCCATCTGCAGATATGTCCCATTCCCCATATTTGAGAAATCTCACATTTTCTTGAAATTTGTTGCTTGCAGTATCAGCTCCTTATCCAAGTGTACAAGTTTCTCTATTCCAATCAACCTCACTACTACCTGTCAGCTACTTCCTTTTGCCTATCTGGATAAATGTCCTTAGATTGAAAAGCTCCTCATATCCATTCAACTGAAGCTATTATTTCTCAATTTCGACCTTTATCAGCAAATCTAGTTCTATCTATACATCAAATTCTCAGTAAGCAGAAAATAGTTACTTCTCCACATTCAATTGCTCCATAACCTTCAATTCTGCAAAGGTGGCTCTCTGTAGCTAGCAAAATATCACTTTCAAACAATTGGTCAACTTCTTGCATTTTCTCCATCTGCAGATATGTCCCATTCCCCATATTTGAGAAATCTCACGTTTTCTTGAAATTTGCTGCTTGCAGCATTGGCTCCATATCGAAATATACAAGTTTCTCTATTTCCATCAACCTCGCTATCTCTATCAATTTATTTTTCCTGTCTAGGTAAAGGTCTTTAGTTCTAAAAATCCGCTCATTTATAACTACCCCTCATTCAACTGAAGCAATTATTTCTCAATTTCTACCTTTATCAGCAGATATAGTTCTCTCTATCCATCAAATTCTCAGTAAGCAGAAGTTAGTTAGTTTCAACTAATTTGCTGTTTCTCCACATTCAATTCCTCCATAAAATTCAAATTCTGCAAAGCTGGCTCTCTGTACTTTGCAAAATATCAATTTCAAACCATTGGTCATCTTCTTGCATTTTCTCCATCTGCAGATATGTCCCATACCCCATCTTTGAGAAATCTCACATTTTATTGAAATTTTTTGCTTGCAGCATCGGCTCCTTATCCAAGTGTACAAGTTTCTCTACTTCCATCAACCTCACTATCTCAGCTACTTCCTTTTGCCTATCTGGATAAATGTCCTTAGATTGAAAAGCTCCTCATATCCAGCTACCCCTCATTCAACTGAAGCTATTATTTCTCAATTTCTACCTTTATCAGCAAATCTAGTTCTCTCAAACCATCAAAATCTCAGTTAGCAGGAATTAGCTAGTTTCAACTAATTTGCGGATTCTCCACATTCAATTCCTCAATTACCGTCAACATCTGCAATGCTGGATCTCTATAACTAGCAAAATATGAATTTCAAACAATTGGTCAACTTGTTGCATTCTCTCCTCTTGCAGATATGTCCCATTCCCCATATTTGAAAAATCTCACATTTTCTTGAAATTTGTGATTGCAGCATCTGCTCCTTATTCAAATTTACAAGTTTGTCTATTTCCATCAAGCTCGCTAGCTCTATTAATTTCTTTTGCCTATCTAGATAAATGTCTTTAGTACTAAAAATCTCCTCATTTCCAAAGAACTCTCATTCAATTGAAGCAATTATTTCTCAATTTCTACCTTTATCAGCAAATCTAGTTCTTTCTCCATCAAATTCTCAGTGAGCAGAGATTAGTTAGTTTCAACTAATTTGCAGGTTCTCCACATTCAATTCCTCCATAAACATCAAACTCTGCAAAGGTGGCTCTCTGTGCCTAGCAAAATATCAATTTCCAACAATTGGTCAATTTCTTGCATTTTCTCCAACTGCAGATATGCCCCATTCCCCATATTTGAGAAATCTCACATTTTCTTGAAATTTGTTGCTTGCAGTATCAGCTCCTTATCCAAATGTACAAGTTTTTCGATTTCCATTAACATCGCTATCTCTATTAATTTCTTTTGCCTATCTAGCTAAAATTTTTTAGATCTAAAAAATCTCCTGATTTCCAACTAAACTTCTTTCAATTGAAGCTATTATTTCTCAATTTCTACCTTTATCAGTAAATCTTGTTCTTTCTATACAGTAAATTCTCAGTTAGCAGAGATTAGAATATTTCTTTTGCCTATCGAGATAAATCTCTTTTGTTCTAAAAATCTTCATTTCCAACTACCCCAAATTCAACTGAAGCTATTATTTCTCAATTTCTAACTTTATCAGCAAATATACTTCCCTCTATCAATCAAATTCTCAGTAAGCAGAAATTAGTTAGTTTCAACTAATTTGCAGGTTCTCCACATTCAATTCCTGCATAAACTTCAAATTCTGCGCAGCTGGATCTCTATACCTAGCAAAATATCAATTTCAAACAATTGGTCAACTTCTTGCATTTTCTCCATCTGCAGATATGTCCCATTCCCCATATTTGAGAAATCTCACATTTTCTTGAAATTTGTTGCTTGCAGTATCAGCTCCTTATCCAAGTGTACAAGTTTCTCTATTCCAATCAACCTCACTACTACCTGTCAGCTACTTCCTTTTGCCTATCTGGATAAATGTCCTTAGATTGAAAAGCTCCTCATATCCATTCAACTGAAGCTATTATTTCTCAATTTCGACCTTTATCAGCAAATCTAGTTCTATCTATACATCAAATTCTCAGTAAGCAGAAAATAGTTACTTCTCCACATTCAATTGCTCCATAACCTTCAATTCTGCAAAGGTGGCTCTCTGTAGCTAGCAAAATATCACTTTCAAACAATTGGTCAACTTCTTGCATTTTCTCCATCTGCAGATATGTCCCATTCCCCATATTTGAGAAATCTCACGTTTTCTTGAAATTTGCTGCTTGCAGCATTGGCTCCATATCGAAATATACAAGTTTCTCTATTTCCATCAACCTCGCTATCTCTATCAATTTATTTTTCCTGTCTAGGTAAAGGTCTTTAGTTCTAAAAATCCGCTCATTTATAACTACCCCTCATTCAACTGAAGCAATTATTTCTCAATTTCTACCTTTATCAGCAGATATAGTTCTCTCTATCCATCAAATTCTCAGTAAGCAGAAGTTAGTTAGTTTCAACTAATTTGCTGTTTCTCCACATTCAATTCCTCCATAAAATTCAAATTCTGCAAAGCTGGCTCTCTGTACTTTGCAAAATATCAATTTCAAACCATTGGTCATCTTCTTGCATTTTCTCCATCTGCAGATATGTCCCATACCCCATCTTTGAGAAATCTCACATTTTATTGAAATTTTTTGCTTGCAGCATCGGCTCCTTATCCAAGTGTACAAGTTTCTCTACTTCCATCAACCTCACTATCTCAGCTACTTCCTTTTGCCTATCTGGATAAATGTCCTTAGATTGAAAAGCTCCTCATATCCAGCTACCCCTCATTCAACTGAAGCTATTATTTCTCAATTTCTACCTTTATCAGCAAATCTAGTTCTCTCAAACCATCAAAATCTCAGTTAGCAGGAATTAGCTAGTTTCAACTAATTTGCGGATTCTCCACATTCAATTCCTCAATTACCGTCAAAATCTGCAATGCTGGATCTCTATAACTAGCAAAATATCAATTTCAAACAATTGGTCAACTTGTTGCATTCTCTCCTCTTGCAGATATGTCCCATTCCCCATATTTGAAAAATCTCACATTTTCTTGAAATTTGTGATTGCAGCATCTGCTCCTTATCCAAATTTACAAGTTTGTCTATTTCCATAAAGCTCGCTAGCTCTATTAATTTCTTTTGCCTATCTAGATAAATGTCTTTAGTACTAAAAATCTCCTCATTTCCAAAGAACTCTCATTCAATTGAAGCAATTATTTCTCAATTTCTACCTTTATCAGCAAATCTAGTTCTTTCTCCATCAAATTCTCAGTGAGCAGAGATTAGTTAGTTTCAACTAATTTGCAGGTTCTCCACATTCAATTCCTCCATAAACATCAAACTCTGCAAAGGTGGCTCTCTGTGCCTAGCAAAATATCAATTTCCAACAATTGGTCAATTTCTTGCATTTTCTCCATCTGCAGATATGTCCCATTCCCCATATTTGAGAAATCTCACATTTTCTTGAAATTTGTTGCTTGCAGTATCAGCTCCTTATCCAAATGTACAAGTTTCTCTATTTCCATCAACCTCGCTAACTCTATTAATTTCTTTTGCCTATCGAGTTAAATCTCTTTTGTTCTAAAAATTTTCATTTCCAACTACCCCTCATTCAACTGAAGCTCTTATTTCTCAATTTCTAACTTTATCAGCAAATATACTTCCCTCTATCAATCAAATTCTCAGTAAGCAGAAATTAGTTAGTTTCAACTAATTTGCAGGTTCTCCACATTCAATTCCTGCATAAACTTCAAATTCTGCACAGCTGGATCTCTATACCTAGCAAAATATCAATTTCAAACAATTGGTCAACTTCTTGCATTTTCTCCATCTGCAGATATGTCCCATTCCCCATATTTGAGAAATCTCACATTTTCCGGAAATTTTTTGCTTGCAGCATCGGCTCCTAATCCAAGTGTACAAGTTTCTCTATTCCAATCAACCTCACTATCTCAGCTACTTCCTTTTGCCTATCTGGATAAATGTCCTTAGATTGAAACGCTCCTCATATCCAGCTACCCCTCATTCAACTGAAGCTATTATTTCTCAATTTCTACCTTTATCAGCAAATCTAGTTCTATCTATACATCAAATTCTCAGTAAACAGAAAATAGTTACTTCTCCACATTCAATTGCTCCATAACCTTCAATTCTGCAAAGGTGGCTCTCTGTAGCTAGCAAAATATCACTTTCAAACAATTGGTCAACTTCTTGCATTTTCTCCATCTGCAGATATGTCCCATTCCCCATATTTGAGAAATCTCACGTTTTCTTGAAATTTGCTGCTTGCAGCATTGGCTCCATATCGAAATATACAAGTTTCTCTATTTCCATCAACCTCGCTATCTCTATCAATTTATTTTTCCTGTCTAGGTAACGGTCTTTAGTTCTAAAAATCCGCTCATTTCCAACTACCCCTCATTCAACTGAAGCAATTATTTCTCAATTTCTACCTTTATCAGCAGATATAGTTCTCTCTATCCATCAAATTCTCAGTAAACAGAAGTTAGTTAGTTTCAACTAATTTGCTGTTTCTCCACATTCAATTCCTCCATAAAATTCAAATTCTGCAAAGCTGGCTCTCTGTACTTTGCAAAATGTCAATTTCAAACCATTGGTCATCTTCTTGCATTTTCTCCATCTGCAGATATGTCCCATTCCCCATATTTGAGAAATCTCACATTTTCTTGAAATTTTTTGCTTGCAGCATCGGCTCCTTCTCCTAGTGTACAAGTTTCTCTACTTCCATCAACCTCACTATCTCAGCTACTTCCTTTTGCCTATCTGGATAAATGTCCTTAGATTGAAAAGCTCCTCATATTCGGCTACCCCTCATTCAACTGAAGCTATTATTTCTCAATTTCTACCTTTATCAGCAAATCTAGTTCTCTCAAACCATCAAAATCTCAGTTAGCAGGAATTAGCTAGTTTCAACTAATTTGCGGATTCTCCACATTCAATTCCTCAATTACCGTCAAAATCTGCAATGCTGGATCTCTATAACTAGCAAAATATCAATTACAAACAATTGGTCAACTTGTTGCATTCTCTCCTCTTGCAGATATGTCCCATTCCCCATATTTGAAAAATCTCACATTTTCTTGAAATTTGTGATTGCAGCATCTGCTCCTTATTCAAATTTACAAGTTTGTCTATTTCCATCAACCTCGCTAGCTCTATTAATTTCTTTTGCCTATCTAGATTAATGTCTTTAGTACTAAAAATCTCCTCATTTCCAAAGAACTCTCATTCAATTGAAGCAATTATTTCTCAATTTCTACCTTTATCAGCAAATCTAGTTCTTTCTCCATCAAATTCTCAGTGAGCAGAGATTAGTTAGTTTCAACTAATTTGCAGGTTCTCCACATTCAATTCCTCCATAAACATCAAACTCTGCAAAGGTGGCTCTCTGTGCCTAGCAAAATATCAATTTCCAACAATTGGTCAATTTCTTGCATTTTCTCCAACTGCAGATATGCCCCATTCCCCATATTTGAGAAATCTCACATTTTCTTGAAATTTGTTGCTTGCAGTATCAGCTCCTTATCCAAATGTACAAGTTTTTCGATTTCCATTAACATCGCTATCTCTATTAATTTCTTTTGCCTATCTAGCTAAAATTTTTTAGATCTAAAAAATCTCCTGATTTCCAACTAAACTTCTTTCAATTGAAGCTATTATTTCTCAATTTCTACCTTTATCAGTAAATCTTGTTCTTTCTATACAGTAAATTCTCAGTTAGCAGAGATTAGAATATTTCTTTTGCCTATCGAGATAAATCTCTTTTGTTCTAAAAATCTTCATTTCCAACTACCCCAAAAACAACTGAAGCTATTATTTCTCAATTTCTAACTTTATCAGCAAATATACTTCCCTCTATCAATCAAATTCTCAGTAAGCAGAAATTAGTTAGTTTCAACTAATTTGCAGGTTCTCCACATTCAATTCCTGCATAAACTTCAAATTCTGCGCAGCTGGATCTCTATACCTAGCAAAATATCAATTTCAAACAATTGGTCAACTTCTTGCATTTTCTCCATCTGCAGATATGTCCCATTCCCCATATTTGAGAAATCTCACATTTTCTTGAAATTTGTTGCTTGCAGTATCAGCTCCTTATCCAAGTGTACAAGTTTCTCTATTCCAATCAACCTCACTACTACCTGTCAGCTACTTCCTTTTGCCTATCTGGATAAATGTCCTTAGATTGAAAAGCTCCTCATATCCATTCAACTGAAGCTATTATTTCTCAATTTCGACCTTTATCAGCAAATCTAGTTCTATCTATACATCAAATTCTCAGTAAGCAGAAAATAGTTACTTCTCCACATTCAATTGCTCCATAACCTTCAATTCTGCAAAGGTGGCTCTCTGTAGCTAGCAAAATATCACTTTCAAACAATTGGTCAACTTCTTGCATTTTCTCCATCTGCAGATATGTCCCATTCCCCATATTTGAGAAATCTCACGTTTTCTTGAAATTTGCTGCTTGCAGCATTGGCTCCATATCGAAATATACAAGTTTCTCTATTTCCATCAACCTCGCTATCTCTATCAATTTATTTTTCCTGTCTAGGTAAAGGTCTTTAGTTCTAAAAATCCGCTCATTTATAACTACCCCTCATTCAACTGAAGCAATTATTTCTCAATTTCTACCTTTATCAGCAGATATAGTTCTCTCTATCCATCAAATTCTCAGTAAGCAGAAGTTAGTTAGTTTCAACTAATTTGCTGTTTCTCCACATTCAATTCCTCCATAAAATTCAAATTCTGCAAAGCTGGCTCTCTGTACTTTGCAAAATATCAATTTCAAACCATTGGTCATCTTCTTGCATTTTCTCCATCTGCAGATATGTCCCATACCCCATCTTTGAGAAATCTCACATTTTATTGAAATTTTTTGCTTGCAGCATCGGCTCCTTATCCAAGTGTACAAGTTTCTCTACTTCCATCAACCTCACTATCTCAGCTACTTCCTTTTGCCTATCTGGATAAATGTCCTTAGATTGAAAAGCTCCTCATATCCAGCTACCCCTCATTCAACTGAAGCTATTATTTCTCAATTTCTACCTTTATCAGCAAATCTAGTTCTCTCAAACCATCAAAATCTCAGTTAGCAGGAATTAGCTAGTTTCAACTAATTTGCGGATTCTCCACATTCAATTCCTCAATTACCGTCAAAATCTGCAATGCTGGATCTCTATAACTAGCAAAATATCAATTTCAAACAATTGGTCAACTTGTTGCATTCTCTCCTCTTGCAGATATGTCCCATTCCCCATATTTGAAAAATCTCACATTTTCTTGAAATTTGTGATTGCAGCATCTGCTCCTTATCCAAATTTACAAGTTTGTCTATTTCCATAAAGCTCGCTAGCTCTATTAATTTCTTTTGCCTATCTAGATAAATGTCTTTAGTACTAAAAATCTCCTCATTTCCAAAGAACTCTCATTCAATTGAAGCAATTATTTCTCAATTTCTACCTTTATCAGCAAATCTAGTTCTTTCTCCATCAAATTCTCAGTGAGCAGAGATTAGTTAGTTTCAACTAATTTGCAGGTTCTCCACATTCAATTCCTCCATAAACATCAAACTCTGCAAAGGTGGCTCTCTGTGCCTAGCAAAATATCAATTTCCAACAATTGGTCAATTTCTTGCATTTTCTCCATCTGCAGATATGTCCCATTCCCCATATTTGAGAAATCTCACATTTTCTTGAAATTTGTTGCTTGCAGTATCAGCTCCTTATCCAAATGTACAAGTTTCTCTATTTCCATCAACCTCGCTAACTCTATTAATTTCTTTTGCCTATCGAGTTAAATCTCTTTTGTTCTAAAAATTTTCATTTCCAACTACCCCTCATTCAACTGAAGCTCTTATTTCTCAATTTCTAACTTTATCAGCAAATATACTTCCCTCTATCAATCAAATTCTCAGTAAGCAGAAATTAGTTAGTTTCAACTAATTTGCAGGTTCTCCACATTCAATTCCTGCATAAACTTCAAATTCTGCACAGCTGGATCTCTATACCTAGCAAAATATCAATTTCAAACAATTGGTCAACTTCTTGCATTTTCTCCATCTGCAGATATGTCCCATTCCCCATATTTGAGAAATCTCACATTTTCCGGAAATTTTTTGCTTGCAGCATCGGCTCCTAATCCAAGTGTACAAGTTTCTCTATTCCAATCAACCTCACTATCTCAGCTACTTCCTTTTGCCTATCTGGATAAATGTCCTTAGATTGAAACGCTCCTCATATCCAGCTACCCCTCATTCAACTGAAGCTATTATTTCTCAATTTCTACCTTTATCAGCAAATCTAGTTCTATCTATACATCAAATTCTCAGTAAACAGAAAATAGTTACTTCTCCACATTCAATTGCTCCATAACCTTCAATTCTGCAAAGGTGGCTCTCTGTAGCTAGCAAAATATCACTTTCAAACAATTGGTCAACTTCTTGCATTTTCTCCATCTGCAGATATGTCCCATTCCCCATATTTGAGAAATCTCACGTTTTCTTGAAATTTGCTGCTTGCAGCATTGGCTCCATATCGAAATATACAAGTTTCTCTATTTCCATCAACCTCGCTATCTCTATCAATTTATTTTTCCTGTCTAGGTAACGGTCTTTAGTTCTAAAAATCCGCTCATTTCCAACTACCCCTCATTCAACTGAAGCAATTATTTCTCAATTTCTACCTTTATCAGCAGATATAGTTCTCTCTATCCATCAAATTCTCAGTAAACAGAAGTTAGTTAGTTTCAACTAATTTGCTGTTTCTCCACATTCAATTCCTCCATAAAATTCAAATTCTGCAAAGCTGGCTCTCTGTACTTTGCAAAATGTCAATTTCAAACCATTGGTCATCTTCTTGCATTTTCTCCATCTGCAGATATGTCCCATTCCCCATATTTGAGAAATCTCACATTTTATTGAAATTTTTTGCTTGCAGCATCGGCTCCTTATCCAAGTGTACAAGTTTCTCTATTTCCATCAACCTCACTATCTCAGCAACTTCCTTTTGCCTATCTGGATAAATGTCCTTAGATTGAAAAGCTCCTCATATCCAGCTACCCCTCATTCAACTGAAGCTATTATTTCTCAATTTCTACCTTTATCAGCAAATCTAGTTCTATCTATACATCAAATTCTCAGTAAGCAGAAAATAGTTACTTCTCCACATTCAATTGCTCCATAACCTTCAATTCTGCAAAGGTGGCTCTCTGTAGCTAGCAAAATATCACTTTCAAACAATTGGTCAACTTGTTGCATTCTCTCCTCTTGCAGATATGTCCCATTCCCCATATTTGAAAAATCTCACATTTTCTTGAAATTTGTGATTGCAGCATCTGCTCCTTATCCAAATTTACAAGTTTGTCTATTTCCATCAAGCTCGCTAGCTCTATTAATTTCTTTTGCCTATCTAGATAAATGTCTTTAGTACTAAAAATCTCCTCATTTCCAAAGAACTCTCATTCAATTGAAGCAATTATTTCTCAATTTCTACCTTTATCAGCAAATCTAGTTCTTTCTCCATCAAATTCTCAGTGAGCAGAGATTAGTTAGTTTCAACTAATTTGCAGGTTCTCCACATTCAATTCCTCCATAAACATCAAACTCTGCAAAGGTGGCTCTCTGTGCCTAGCAAAATATCAATTTCCAACAATTGGTCAATTTCTTGCATTTTCTCCATCTGCAGATATGTCCCATTCCGCATATTTGAGAAATCTCACATTTTCTTGAAATTTGTTGCTTGCAGTATCAGCTCCTTATCCAAATGTACAAGTTTCTCTATTTCCATCAACCTCGCTAACTCTATTAATTTCTTTTGCCTATCGAGTTAAATCTCTTTTGTTCTAAAAATTTTCATTTCCAACTACCCCTCATTCAACTGAAGCTCTTATTTCTCAATTTCTAACTTTATCAGCAAATATACTTCCCTCTATCAATCAAATTCTCAGTAAGCAGAAATTGGTTAGTTTCAACTAATTTGCAGGTTCTCCACATTCAATTCCTGCATAAACTTCAAATTCTGCACAGCTGGATCTCTATACCTAGCAAAATATCACTTTCAAACAATTGGTCAACTTCTTGCATTTTCTCCATCTGCAGATATGTCCCATTCCCCATATTTGAGAAATCTCACATTTTCTTGAAATTTTTTGCTTGCAGCATCGGCTCCTTCTCCTAGTGTACAAGTTTCTCTACTTCCATCAACCTCACTATCTCAGCTACTTCCTTTTGCCTATCTGGATAAATGTCCTTAGATTGAAAAGCTCCTCATATTCGGCTACCCCTCATTCAACTGAAGCTATTATTTCTCAATTTCTACCTTTATCAGCAAATCTAGTTCTCTCAAACCATCAAAATCTCAGTTAGCAGGAATTAGCTAGTTTCAACTAATTTGCGGATTCTCCACATTCAATTCCTCAATTACCGTCAAAATCTGCAATGCTGGATCTCTATAACTAGCAAAATATCAATTACAAACAATTGGTCAACTTGTTGCATTCTCTCCTCTTGCAGATATGTCCCATTCCCCATATTTGAAAAATCTCACATTTTCTTGAAATTTGTGATTGCAGCATCTGCTCCTTATCCAAATTTACAAGTTTGTCTATTTCCATCAAGCTCGCTAGCTCTATTAATTTCTTTTGCCTATCTAGATAAATGTCTTTAGTACTAAAAATCTCCTCATTTCCAAAGAACTCTCATTCATTTGAAGCAATTATTTCTCAATTTCTACCTTTATCAGCAAATCTAGTTCTTTCTCCATCAAATTCTCAGTGAGCAGAGATTAGTTAGTTTCAACTAATTTGCAGGTTCTCCACATTCAATTCCTCCATAAACATCAAACTCTGCAAAGGTGGCTCTCTGTGCCTAGCAAAATATCAATTTCCAACAATTGGTCAATTTCTTGCATTTTCTCCATCTGCAGATATGTCCCATTCCCCATATTTGAGAAATCTCACATTTTCTTGAAATTTGTTGCTTGCAGTATCAGCTCCTTATCCAAATGTACAAGTTTTTCTATTTCCATTAACATCGCTATCTCTATTAATTTCTTTTGCCTATCTAGCTAAAATTCTTTAGATCTAAAAAATCTCCTGATTTCCAACTAAACTTCTTTCAATTGAAGCTATTATTTCTCAATTTCTACCTTTATCAGGAAATCTTGTTCTTTCTATACAGTAAATTCTCAGTTAGCAGAGATTAGTTAGATTCAACTAATTTCTAGGTTCTACACATTCAATTCCTCCATAACCTTCAAATTCTGCAAAGCTGGCTCTCTGTATCTAGCAATATATCAATTTCAAACAACTTGTCAACTTCTGGCATTTTCTCCATCTGCAGACATGTCCCATTCCGCATATTTGAGAAATCTCACATTTTCTTGAAATTTGTTGCTTGCTTATCCAAATGTACAAGTTTCTCTATTTCCATCAACCTCGCTAACTCTATTAATTTCTTTTGCCTATCGAGATAAATCTCTTTTGTTCTAAAAATCTTCATTTCCAACTACCCCTCATTCAACTGAAGCTATTGTTTCTCAATTTCTAACTTTATCAGCAAATATACTTCCTTCTATCAATCAAATTCTCAGTAAGCAGAAATTAGTTAGTTTCAACTAATTTGCAGGTTCTCCACATTCAATTCCTGCATAAACTTCAAATTCTGCACAGCTGGATCTCTATACCTAGCAAAAAAGCAATTTCAAACAATTGGTCAACTTCTTGCATTTTCTCCATCTGCAGATATGTCCCATTCCCCATATTTGAGAAATCTCACATTTTCCGGAAATTTTTTGCTTGCAGCATCGGCTCCTTATCCAAGTGTACAAGTTTCTCTGTTCCAATCAACCTCACTATCTCAGCTACTTCCTTTTGCCTATCTGGATAAATGTCCTTAGATTGAAAAGCTCCTCATATCCATTCAACTGAAGCTATTATTTCTCAATTTCTACCTTTATCAGCAAATCTAGTTCTATCTATACATCAAATTCTCAGTAAGCAGAAAATAGTTACTTCTCCACATTCAATTGCTCCATAACCTTCAATTCTGCAAAGGTGGCTCTCTGTAGCTAGCAAAATATCACTTTCAAACAATTGGTCAACTTCTTGCATTTTCTCCATCTGCAGATATCTCCCATTCCCCATATTTGAGAAATCTCACGTTTTCTTGAAATTTGCTGTTGCAGCATTGGCTCCATATCGAAATATACAAGTTTCTCTATTTCCATCAACCTCGCTATCTCTATCAATTTATTTTTCCTGTCTAGGTAAAGGTCTTTAGTTCTAAAAATCCGCTCATTTATAACTACCCCTCATTCAACTGAAGCAATTATTTCTCAATTTCTACCTTTATCAGCAGATATAGTTCTCTCTATCCATCAAATTCTCAGTTAGCAGAAGTTAGTTAGTTTCAACTAATTTGCTGTTTCTCCACATTCAATTCCTCCATAAAATTCAAATTCTGCAAAGCTGGCTCTCTTGTACTTTGCAAAATATCAATTTCAAACCATTGGTCATCTTCTTGCATTTTCTCCATCTGCAGATATGTCCCATACCCCATCTTTGAGAAATCTCACATTTTATTGAAATTTTTTGCTTGCAGCATCGGCTCCTTCTCCTAGTGTACAAGTTTCTCTACTTCCATCAACCTCACTATCTCAGCTACTTCCTTTTGCCTATCTGGATAAATGTCCTTAGATTGAAAAGCTCCTCATATCCAGCTACCCCTCATTCAACTGAAGCTATTATTTCTCAATTTCTACCTTTATCAGCAAATCTAGTTCTCTCAAACCATCAAAATCTCAGTTAGCAGGAATTAGCTAGTTTCAACTAATTTGCGGATTCTCCACATTCAATTCCTCAATTACCGTCAAAATCTGCAATGCTGGATCTCTATAACTAGCAAAATATCAATTACAAACAATTGGTCAACTTGTTGCATTCTCTCCTCTTGCAGATATGTCCCATTCCCCATATTTGAAAAATCTCACATTTTCTTGAAATTTGTGATTGCAGCATCTGCTCCTTATCCAAATTTACAAGTTTGTCTATTTCCATCAAGCTCGCTAGCTCTATTAATTTCTTTTGCCTATCTAGATAAATGTCTTTAGTACTAAAAATCTCCTCATTTCCAAAGAACTCTCATTCAATTGAAGCAATTATTTCTCAATTTCTACCTTTATCAGCAAATCTAGTTCTTTCTCCATCAAATTCTCAGTGAGCAGAGATTAGTTAGTTTCAACTAATTTGCAGGTTCTCCACATTCAATTCCTCCATAAACATCAAACTCTGCAAAGGTGGCTCTCTGTGCCTAGCAAAATATCAATTTCCAACAATTGGTCAATTTCTTGCATTTTCTCCATCTGCAGATATGTCCCATTCCCCATATTTGAGAAATCTCACATTTTCTTGAAATTTGTTGCTTGCAGTATCAGCTCCTTATCCAAATGTACAAGTTTTTCTATTTCCATTAACATCGCTATCTCTATTAATTTCTTTTGCCTATCTAGCTAAAATTCTTTAGATCTAAAAAATCTCCTGATTTCCAACTAAACTTCTTTCAATTGAAGCTATTATTTCTCAATTTCTACCTTTATCAGGAAATCTTGTTCTTTCTATACAGTAAATTCTCAGTTAGCAGAGATTAATTAGATTCAACTAATTTCTAGGTTCTACACATTCAATTCCTCCATAACCTTCAAATTCTGCAAAGCTGGCTCTCTGTAGCTAGCAATATAACAATTTCAAACAATTTGTCAACTTCTGGCATTTTCTCCATCTGCAGACATGTCCCATTCCGCATATTTGAGAAATCTCACATTTTCTTGAAATTTGTTGCTTGCTTATCCAAATGTACAAGTTTCTCTATTTCCATCAACCTCGCTAACTCTATTAATTTCTTTTGCCTATCGAGATAAATCTCTTTTGTTCTAAACATCTTCATTTCCAACTACCCCTCATTCAACTGAAGCTATTATTTCTCAATTTCTAACTTTATCAGCAAATATACTTCCCTCTATCAATCAAATTCTCAGTAAGCAGAAATTAGTTAGTTTCAACTAATTTGCAGGTTCTCCACATTCAATTCCTGCATAAACTTCAAATTCTGCACAGCTGGATCTCTATACCTAGCAAAATATCACTTTCAAACAATTGGTCAACTTCTTGCATTTTCTCCATCTGCAGGTATGTCCCATTCCCCATATTTGAGAAATCTCACATTTTCTTGAAATTTTTTGCTTGCAGCATCGGCTCCTTATCCAAGTGTACAAGTCTCTCTATTTCCATCAACCTCACAATCTCAGCTACTTCCTTTTGCCTATCTGGATAAATGTCCTTAGATTGAAAAGCTCCTCATATCCAGCTACCCCTCATTCAACTGAAGCTATTATTTCTCAATTTCTACCTTTATCAGCAAATCTAGTTCTATCTATACATCAAATTCTCAGTTAGCAGAAAATAGTTACTTCTCCACATTCAATTCCTGCATAAACTTCAAATTCTGCACAGCTGGATCTCTATACCTAGCAAAAAAGCAATTTCAAACAATTGGTCAACTTCTTGCATTTTCTCCATCTGCAGATATGTCCCATTCCCCATATTTGAGAAATCTCACATTTTCCGGAAATTTTTTGCTTGCAGCATCGGCTCCTTATCCAAGTGTACAAGTTTCTCTGTTCCAATCAACCCCACTATCTCAGCTACTTCCTTTTGCCTATCTGGATAAATGTCCTTAGATTGAAAAGCTCCTCATATCCATTCAACTGAAGCTTTTATTTCTCAATTTCTACCTTTATCAGCAAATCTAGTTCTATCTATACATCAAATTCTCAGTAAGCAGAAAATAGTTACTTCTCCACATTCAATTGCTCCATAACCTTCAATTCTGCAAAGGTGGCTCTCTGTAGCTAGCAAAATATCACTTTCAAACAATTGGTCAACTTCTTGCATTTTCTCCATCTGCAGATATGTCCCATTCCCCATATTTGAGAAATCTCACGTTTTCTTGAAATTTGCTGCTTGCAGCATTGGCTCCATATCGAAATATACAAGTTTCTCTATTTCCATCAACCTCGCTATCTCTATCAATTTATTTTTCCTGTCTAGGTAAAGGTCTTTAGTTCTAAAAATCCGCTCATTTATAACTACCCCTCATTCAACTGAAGCAATTATTTCTCAATTTCTACCTTTATCAGCAAATCTAGTTCTATCTATACATCAAATTCTCAGTTAGCAGAAAATAGTTACTTCTCCACATTCAATTCCTGCATAAACTTCAAATTCTGCACAGCTGGATCTCTATACCTAGCAAAATATCAATTTCAAACAATTGGTCAACTTCTTGCATTCTCTCCTCTTGCAGATATGTCCCATTCCCCATATTTGAAAAATCTCACATTTTCTTGAAATTTGTGATTGCAGCATCTGCTCCTTATCCAAATTTACAAGTTTGTCTATTTCCATCAACCTCGCTAGCTCTATTAATTTCTTTTGCCTATCTAGATAAATGTCTTTAGTACTAAAAATCTCCTCATTTCCAAAGAACTCTCATTCAATTGAAGCAATTATTTCTCAATTTCTACCTTTATCAGCAAATCTAGTTCTTTCTCCATCAAATTCTCAGTAAGCAGAAATTAGTTAGTTTCAACTAATTTGCAGGTTCTCCACATTCAATTCCTGCATAAACTTCAAATTCTGCACAGCTGGATCTCTATACCTAGCAAAATATCACTTTCAAACAATTGGTCAACTTATTGCATTTTCTCCATCTGCAGATATGTCCCATTCCCCATATTTGAGAAATCTCACATTTTCTTGAAATTTTTTGCTTGTAGCATCGGGTCCTTCTCCTAGTGTACAAGTTTCTCTACTTCCATCAACCTCACTATCTCAGCTACTTCCTTTTGCCTATCTGGATAAATGTCCTTAGATTGAAAAGCTCCTCATATCCAGCTACCCCTCATTCAACTGAAGCTATTGTTTCTCAATTTCTAACTTTATCAGCAAATATACTTCCTTCTATCAATCAAATTCTCAGTAAGCAGAAATTAGTTAGTTTCAACTAATTTGCAGGTTCTCCACATTCAATTCCTGCATAAACTTCAAATTCTGCACAGCTGGATCTCTATACCTAGCAAAAAAGCAATTTCAAACAATTGGTCAACTTCTTGCATTTTCTCCATCTGCAGATATGTCCCATTCCCCATATTTGAGAAATCTCACATTTTCCGGAAATTTTTTGCTTGCAGCATCGGCTCCTTATCCAAGTGTACAAGTTTCTCTGTTCCAATCAACCTCACTATCTCAGCTTCTTCCTTTTGCCTATCTGGATAAATGTCCTTAGATTGAAAAGCTCCTCATATCCATTCAACTGAAGCTATTATTTCTCAATTTCTACCTTTATCAGCAAATCTAGTTCTATCTATACATCAAATTCTCAGTAAGCAGAAAATAGTTACTTCTCCACATTCAATTGCTCCATAACCTTCAATTCTGCAAAGGTGGCTCTCTGTAGCTAGCAAAATATCACTTTCAAACAATTGGTCAACTTCTTGCATTTTCTCCATCTGCAGATATCTCCCATTCCCCATATTTGAGAAATCTCACGTTTTCTTGAAATTTGCTGTTGCAGCATTGGCTCCATATCGAAATATACAAGTTTCTCTATTTCCATCAACCTCGCTATCTCTATCAATTTATTTTTCCTGTCTAGGTAAAGGTCTTTAGTTCTAAAAATCCGCTCATTTATAACTACCCCTCATTCAACTGAAGCAATTATTTCTCAATTTCTACCTTTATCAGCAGATATAGTTCTCTCTATCCATCAAATTCTCAGTTAGCAGAAGTTAGTTAGTTTCAACTAATTTGCTGTTTCTCCACATTCAATTCCTGCATAAAATTCAAATTCTGCAAAGCTGGCTCTCTTGTACTTTGCAAAATATCAATTTCAAACCATTGGTCATCTTCTTGCATTTTCTCCATCTGCAGATATGTCCCATACCCCATCTTTGAGAAATCTCACATTTTATTGAAATTTTTTGCTTGCAGCATCGGCTCCTTCTCCTAGTGTACAAGTTTCTCTACTTCCATCAACCTCACTATCTCAGCTACTTCCTTTTGCCTATCTGGATAAATGTCCTTAGATTGAAAAGCTCCTCATATCCAGCTACCCCTCATTCAACTGAAGCTATTATTTCTCAATTTCTACCTTTATCAGCAAATCTAGTTCTCTCAAACCATCAAAATCTCAGTTAGCAGGAATTAGCTAGTTTCAACTAATTTGCGGATTCTCCACATTCAATTCCTCAATTACCGTCAAAATCTGCAATGCTGGATCTCTATAACTAGCAAAATATCAATTACAAACAATTGGTCAACTTGTTGCATTCTCTCCTCTTGCAGATATGTCCCATTCCCCATATTTGAAAAATCTCACATTTTCTTGAAATTTGTGATTGCAGCATCTGCTCCTTATCCAAATTTACAAGTTTGTCTATTTCCATCAAGCTCGCTAGCTCTATTAATTTCTTTTGCCTATCTAGATAAATGTCTTTAGTACTAAAAATCTCCTCATTTCCAAAGAACTCTCATTCAATTGAAGCAATTATTTCTCAATTTCTACCTTTATCAGCAAATCTAGTTCTTTCTCCATCAAATTCTCAGTGAGCAGAGATTAGTTAGTTTCAACTAATTTGCAGGTTCTCCACATTCAATTCCTCCATAAACATCAAACTCTGCAAAGGTGGCTCTCTGTGCCTAGCAAAATATCAATTTCCAACAATTGGTCAATTTCTTGCATTTTCTCCATCTGCAGATATGTCCCATTCCCCATATTTGAGAAATCTCACATTTTCTTGAAATTTGTTGCTTGCAGTATCAGCTCCTTATCCAAATGTACAAGTTTTTCTATTTCCATTAACATCGCTATCTCTATTAATTTCTTTTGCCTATCTAGCTAAAATTCTTTAGATCTAAAAAATCTCCTGATTTCCAACTAAACTTCTTTCAATTGAAGCTATTATTTCTCAATTTCTACCTTTATCAGGAAATCTTGTTCTTTCTATACAGTAAATTCTCAGTTAGCAGAGATTAATTAGATTCAACTAATTTCTAGGTTCTACACATTCAATTCCTCCATAACCTTCAAATTCTGCAAAGCTGGCTCTCTGTAGCTAGCAATATAACAATTTCAAACAATTTGTCAACTTCTGGCATTTTCTCCATCTGCAGACATGTCCCATTCCGCATATTTGAGAAATCTCACATTTTCTTGAAATTTGTTGCTTGCTTATCCAAATGTACAAGTTTCTCTATTTCCATCAACCTCGCTAACTCTATTAATTTCTTTTGCCTATCGAGATAAATCTCTTTTGTTCTAAACATCTTCATTTCCAACTACCCCTCATTCAACTGAAGCTATTATTTCTCAATTTCTAACTTTATCAGCAAATATACTTCCCTCTATCAATCAAATTCTCAGTAAGCAGAAATTAGTTAGTTTCAACTAATTTGCAGGTTCTCCACATTCAATTCCTGCATAAACTTCAAATTCTGCACAGCTGGATCTCTATACCTAGCAAAATATCACTTTCAAACAATTGGTCAACTTCTTGCATTTTCTCCATCTGCAGGTATGTCCCATTCCCCATATTTGAGAAATCTCACATTTTCTTGAAATTTTTTGCTTGCAGCATCGGCTCCTTATCCAAGTGTACAAGTCTCTCTATTTCCATCAACCTCACAATCTCAGCTACTTCCTTTTGCCTATCTGGATAAATGTCCTTAGATTGAAAAGCTCCTCATATCCAGCTACCCCTCATTCAACTGAAGCTATTATTTCTCAATTTCTACCTTTATCAGCAAATCTAGTTCTATCTATACATCAAATTCTCAGTTAGCAGAAAATAGTTACTTCTCCACATTCAATTCCTGCATAAACTTCAAATTCTGCACAGCTGGATCTCTATACCTAGCAAAAAAGCAATTTCAAACAATTGGTCAACTTCTTGCATTTTCTCCATCTGCAGATATGTCCCATTCCCCATATTTGAGAAATCTCACATTTTCCGGAAATTTTTTGCTTGCAGCATCGGCTCCTTATCCAAGTGTACAAGTTTCTCTGTTCCAATCAACCCCACTATCTCAGCTACTTCCTTTTGCCTATCTGGATAAATGTCCTTAGATTGAAAAGCTCCTCATATCCATTCAACTGAAGCTTTTATTTCTCAATTTCTACCTTTATCAGCAAATCTAGTTCTATCTATACATCAAATTCTCAGTAAGCAGAAAATAGTTACTTCTCCACATTCAATTGCTCCATAACCTTCAATTCTGCAAAGGTGGCTCTCTGTAGCTAGCAAAATATCACTTTCAAACAATTGGTCAACTTCTTGCATTTTCTCCATCTGCAGATATGTCCCATTCCCCATATTTGAGAAATCTCACGTTTTCTTGAAATTTGCTGCTTGCAGCATTGGCTCCATATCGAAATATACAAGTTTCTCTATTTCCATCAACCTCGCTATCTCTATCAATTTATTTTTCCTGTCTAGGTAAAGGTCTTTAGTTCTAAAAATCCGCTCATTTATAACTACCCCTCATTCAACTGAAGCAATTATTTCTCAATTTCTACCTTTATCAGCAAATCTAGTTCTATCTATACATCAAATTCTCAGTTAGCAGAAAATAGTTACTTCTCCACATTCAATTCCTGCATAAACTTCAAATTCTGCACAGCTGGATCTCTATACCTAGCAAAATATCAATTTCAAACAATTGGTCAACTTCTTGCATTCTCTCCTCTTGCAGATATGTCCCATTCCCCATATTTGAAAAATCTCACATTTTCTTGAAATTTGTGATTGCAGCATCTGCTCCTTATCCAAATTTACAAGTTTGTCTATTTCCATCAACCTCGCTAGCTCTATTAATTTCTTTTGCCTATCTAGATAAATGTCTTTAGTACTAAAAATCTCCTCATTTCCAAAGAACTCTCATTCAATTGAAGCAATTATTTCTCAATTTCTACCTTTATCAGCAAATCTAGTTCTTTCTCCATCAAATTCTCAGTAAGCAGAAATTAGTTAGTTTCAACTAATTTGCAGGTTCTCCACATTCAATTCCTGCATAAACTTCAAATTCTGCACAGCTGGATCTCTATACCTAGCAAAATATCACTTTCAAACAATTGGTCAACTTATTGCATTTTCTCCATCTGCAGATATGTCCCATTCCCCATATTTGAGAAATCTCACATTTTCTTGAAATTTTTTGCTTGTAGCATCGGGTCCTTCTCCTAGTGTACAAGTTTCTCTACTTCCATCAACCTCACTATCTCAGCTACTTCCTTTTGCCTATCTGGATAAATGTCCTTAGATTGAAAAGCTCCTCATATCCAGCTACCCCTCATTCAACTGAAGCTATTATTTCTCAATTTCTACCTTTATCAGCAAATCTAGTTCTCTCAAACCATCAAAATCTCAGTTAGCAGGAATTAGCTAGTTTCAACTAATTTGCGGATTCTCCACATTCAATTCCTCAATTACCGTCAAAATCTGCAATGCTGGATCTCTATAACTAGCAAAATATCAATTTCCAACAATTGGTCAATTTCTTGCATTTTCTCCATCTGCAGATATGTCCCATTCCCCATATTTGAGAAATCTCACATTTTCTTGAAATTTGTTGCTTGCAGTATCAGCTCCTTATCCAAATGTACAAGTTTCTCTATTTCCATCAACCTCGCTAACTCTATTAATGTCTTTTGCCTATCGAGATAAATCTCTTTTGTTCTAAAAATTTTCATTTCCAACTACCCCTCATTCAACTGAAGCTCTTATTTCTCAATTTCTAACTTTATCAACAAATATACTTCCCTCTATCAATCAAATTCTCAGTAAGCAGAAATTAGTTAGTTTCAACTGATTTGCAGGTTCTCCACATTCAATTCCTGCATAAACTTCAAATTCTGCACAGCTGGATCTCTATACCTAGCAAAATATCACTTTCAAAGAATTGGTCAACTTATTGCATTTTCTCCATCTGCAGATATGTCCCATTCCCCATATTTGAGAAATCTCACATTTTATTGAAATTTTTTGCTTGCAGCATCGGCTCCTTCTCCTAGTGTACAAGTTTCTCTACTTCCATCAACCTCACTATCTCAGCTACTTCCTTTTGCCTATCTGGATAAATGTCCTTAGATTGAAAAGCTCCTCATATCCAGCTACCCCTCATTCAACTGAAGCTATTATTTCTCAATTTCTACCTTTATCAGCAAATCTAGTTCTCTCAAACCATCAAAATCTCAGTTAGCAGGAATTAGCTAGTTTCAACTAATTTGCGGATTCTCCACATTCAATTCCTCAATTACCGTCAAAATCTGCAATGCTGGATCTCTATAACTAGCAAAATATCAATTTCAAACAATTGGTCAACTTCTTGCATTTTCTCCATCTGCAGATATGTCCCATTCCCCATATTTGAGAAATCTCACATTTTCCGGAAATTTTTTGCTTGCAGCATCGGCTCCTAATCCAAGTGTACAAGTTTCTCTATTCCAATCAACCTCACTATCTCAGCTACTTCCTTTTGCCTATCTGGATAAATGTCCTTAGATTGAAACGCTCCTCATATCCAGCTACCCCTCATTCAACTGAAGCTATTATTTCTCAATTTCTACCTTTATCAGCAAATCTAGTTCTATCTATACATCAAATTCTCAGTAAACAGAAAATAGTTACTTCTCCACATTCAATTGCTCCATAACCTTCAATTCTGCAAAGGTGGCTCTCTGTAGCTAGCAAAATATCACTTTCAAACAATTGGTCAACTTCTTGCATTTTCTCCATCTGCAGATATGTCCCATTCCCCATATTTGAGAAATCTCACGTTTTCTTGAAATTTGCTGCTTGCAGCATTGGCTCCATATCGAAATATACAAGTTTCTCTATTTCCATCAACCTCGCTATCTCTATCAATTTATTTTTCCTGTCTAGGTAACGGTCTTTAGTTCTAAAAATCCGCTCATTTCCAACTACCCCTCATTCAACTGAAGCAATTATTTCTCAATTTCTACCTTTATCAGCAGATATAGTTCTCTCTATCCATCAAATTCTCAGTAAACAGAAGTTAGTTAGTTTCAACTAATTTGCTGTTTCTCCACATTCAATTGCTCCATAAAATTCAAATTCTGCAAAGCTGGCTCTCTGTACTTTGCAAAATGTCAATTTCAAACCATTGGTCATCTTCTTGCATTTTCTCCATCTGCAGATATGTCCCATTCCCCATATTTGAGAAATCTCACATTTTATTGAAATTTTTTGCTTGCAGCATCGGCTCCTTATCCAAGTGTACAAGTTTCTCTATTTCCATCAACCTCACTATCTCAGCAACTTCCTTTTGCCTATCTGGATAAATGTCCTTAGATTGAAAAGCTCCTCATATCCAGCTACCCCTCATTCAACTGAAGCTATTATTTCTCAATTTCTACCTTTATCAGCAAATCTAGTTCTATCTATACATCAAATTCTCAGTAAGCAGAAAATAGTTACTTCTCCACATTCAATTGCTCCATAACCTTCAATTCTGCAAAGGTGGCTCTCTGTAGCTAGCAAAATATCACTTTCAAACAATTGGTCAACTTCTTGCATTTTCTCCATCTGCAGATATGTCCCATTCCCCATATTTGAGAAATCTCACGTTTTCTTGAAATTTGCTGCTTGCAGCATTGGCTCCATATCGAAATATACAAGTTTCTCTATTTCCATCAACCTCGCTATCTCTATCAATTTATTTTTCCTGTCTAGGTAAAGGTCTTTAGTTCTAAAAATCCGCTCATTTATAACTACCCCTCATTCAACTGAAGCAATTATTTCTCAATTTCTACCTTTATCAGCAGATATAGTTCTCTCTATCCATCAAATTCTCAGTAAGCAGAAGTTAGTTAGTTTCAACTAAGTTGCTGTTTCTCCACATTCAATTCCTCCATAAAATTCAAATTCTGCAAAGCTGGCTCTCTGTACTTTGCAAAATATCAATTTCAAACCATTGGTCATCTTCTTGCATTTTCTCCATCTGCAGATATGTCCCATACCCCATCTTTGAGAAATCTCACATTTTATTGAAATTTTTTGCTTGCAGCATCGGCTCCTTATCCAAGTGTACAAGTTTCTCTACTTCCATCAACCTCACTATCTCAGCTACTTCCTTTTGCCTATCTGGATAAATGTCCTTAGATTGAAAAGCTCCTCATATCCAGCTACCCCTCATTCAACTGAAGCTATTATTTCTCAATTTCTACCTTTATCAGCAAATCTAGTTCTCTCAAACCATCAAAATCTCAGTTAGCAGGAATTAGCTAGTTTCAACTAATTTGCGGATTCTCCACATTCAATTCCTCAATTACCGTCAAAATCTGCAATGCTGGATCTCTATAACTAGCAAAATATCAATTTCAAACAATTGGTCAACTTGTTGCATTCTCTCCTCTTGCAGATATGTCCCATTCCCCATATTTGAAAAATCTCACATTTTCTTGAAATTTGTGATTGCAGCATCTGCTCCTTATCCAAATTTACAAGTTTGTCTATTTCCATCAAGCTCGCTAGCTCTATTAATTTCTTTTGCCTATCTAGATAAATGTCTTTAGTACTAAAAATCTCCTCATTTCCAAAGAACTCTCATTCAATTGAAGCAATTATTTCTCAATTTCTACCTTTATCAGCAAATCTAGTTCTTTCTCCATCAAATTCTCAGTGAGCAGAGATTAGTTAGTTTCAACTAATTTGCAGGTTCTCCACATTCAATTCCTCCATAAACATCAAACTCTGCAAAGGTGGCTCTCTGTGCCTAGCAAAATATCAATTTCCAACAATTGGTCAATTTCTTGCATTTTCTCCATCTGCAGATATGTCCCATTCCGCATATTTGAGAAATCTCACATTTTCTTGAAATTTGTTGCTTGCAGTATCAGCTCCTTATCCAAATGTACAAGTTTCTCTATTTCCATCAACCTCGCTAACTCTATTAATTTCTTTTGCCTATCGAGTTAAATCTCTTTTGTTCTAAAAATTTTCATTTCCAACTACCCCTCATTCAACTGAAGCTCTTATTTCTCAATTTCTAACTTTATCAGCAAATATACTTCCCTCTATCAATCAAATTCTCAGTAAGCAGAAATTAGTTAGTTTCAACTAATTTGCAGGTTCTCCACATTCAATTCCTGCATAAACTTCAAATTCTGCACAGCTGGATCTCTATACCTAGCAAAATATCACTTTCAAACAATTGGTCAACTTCTTGCATTTTCTCCATCTGCAGATATGTCCCATTCCCCATATTTGAGAAATCTCACATTTTCTTGAAATTTTTTGCTTGCAGCATCGGCTCCTTCTCCTAGTGTACAAGTTTCTCTACTTCCATCAACCTCACTATCTCAGCTACTTCCTTTTGCCTATCTGGATAAATGTCCTTAGATTGAAAAGCTCCTCATATCCAGCTACCCCTCATTCAACTGAAGCTATTATTTCTCAATTTCTACCTTTATCAGCAAATCTAGTTCTCTCAAACCATCAAAATCTCAGTTAGCAGGAATTAGCTAGTTTCAACTAATTTGCGGATTCTCCACATTCAATTCCTCAATTACCGTCAAAATCTGCAATGCTGGATCTCTATAACTAGCAAAATATCAATTACAAACAATTGGTCAACTTGTTGCATTCTCTCCTCTTGCAGATATGTCCCATTCCCCATATTTGAAAAATCTCACATTTTCTTGAAATTTGTGATTGCAGCATCTGCTCCTTATCCAAATTTACAAGTTTGTCTATTTCCATCAAGCTCGCTAGCTCTATTAATTTCTTTTGCCTATCTAGATAAATGTCTTTAGTACTAAAAATCTCCTCATTTCCAAAGAACTCTCATTCATTTGAAGCAATTATTTCTCAATTTCTACCTTTATCAGCAAATCTAGTTCTTTCTCCATCAAATTCTCAGTGAGCAGAGATTAGTTAGTTTCAACTAATTTGCAGGTTCTCCACATTCAATTCCTCCATAAACATCAAACTCTGCAAAGGTGGCTCTCTGTGCCTAGCAAAATATCAATTTCCAACAATTGGTCAATTTCTTGCATTTTCTCCATCTGCAGATATGTCCCATTCCCCATATTTGAGAAATCTCACATTTTCTTGAAATTTGTTGCTTGCAGTATCAGCTCCTTATCCAAATGTACAAGTTTTTCTATTTCCATTAACATCGCTATCTCTATTAATTTCTTTTGCCTATCTAGCTAAAATTCTTTAGATCTAAAAAATCTCCTGATTTCTAACTAAACTTCTTTCAATTGAAGCTATTATTTCTCAATTTCTACCTTTATCAGGAAATCTTGTTCTTTCTATACAGTAAATTCTCAGTTAGCAGAGATTAGTTAGATTCAACTAATTTCTAGGTTCTACACATTCAATTCCTCCATAACCTTCAAATTCTGCAAAGCTGGCTCTCTGTATCTAGCAATATATCAATTTCAAACAACTTGTCAACTTCTGGCATTTTCTCCATCTGCAGACATGTCCCATTCCGCATATTTGAGAAATCTCACATTTTCTTGAAATTTGTTGCTTGCTTATCCAAATGTACAAGTTTCTCTATTTCCATCAACCTCGCTAACTCTATTAATTTCTTTTGCCTATCGAGATAAATCTCTTTTGTTCTAAAAATCTTCATTTCCAACTACCCCTCATTCAACTGAAGCTATTGTTTCTCAATTTCTAACTTTATCAGCAAATATACTTCCTTCTATCAATCAAATTCTCAGTAAGCAGAAATTAGTTAGTTTCAACTAATTTGCAGGTTCTCCACATTCAATTCCTGCATAAACTTCAAATTCTGCACAGCTGGATCTCTATACCTAGCAAAAAAGCAATTTCAAACAATTGGTCAACTTCTTGCATTTTCTCCATCTGCAGATATGTCCCATTCCCCATATTTGAGAAATCTCACATTTTCCGGAAATTTTTTGCTTGCAGCATCGGCTCCTTATCCAAGTGTACAAGTTTCTCTGTTCCAATCAACCTCACTATCTCAGCTACTTCCTTTTGCCTATCTGGATAAATGTCCTTAGATTGAAAAGCTCCTCATATCCATTCAACTGAAGCTATTATTTCTCAATTTCTACCTTTATCAGCCAATCTAGTTCTATCTATACATCAAATTCTCAGTAAGCAGAAAATAGTTACTTCTCCACATTCAATTGCTCCATAACCTTCAATTCTGCAAAGGTGGCTCTCTGTAGCTAGCAAAATATCACTTTCAAACAATTGGTCAACTTCTTGCATTTTCTCCATCTGCAGATATCTCCCATTCCCCATATTTGAGAAATCTCACGTGTTCTTGAAATTTGCTGTTGCAGCATTGGCTCCATATCGAAATATACAAGTTTCTCTATTTCCATCAACCTCGCTATCTCTATCAATTTATTTTTCCTGTCTAGGTAAAGGTCTTTAGTTCTAAAAATCCGCTCATTTATAACTACCCCTCATTCAACTGAAGCAATTATTTCTCAATTTCTACCTTTATCAGCAGATATAGTTCTCTCTATCCATCAAATTCTCAGTTAGCAGAAGTTAGTTAGTTTCAACTAATTTGCTGTTTCTCCACATTCAATTCCTCCATAAAATTCAAATTCTGCAAAGCTGGCTCTCTTGTACTTTGCAAAATATCAATTTCAAACCATTGGTCATCTTCTTGCATTTTCTCCATCTGCAGATATGTCCCATACCCCATCTTTGAGAAATCTCACATTTTATTGAAATTTTTTGCTTGCAGCATCGGCTCCTTCTCCTAGTGTACAAGTTTCTCTACTTCCATCAACCTCACTATCTCAGCTACTTCCTTTTGCCTATCTGGATAAATGTCCTTAGATTGAAAAGCTCCTCATATCCAGCTACCCCTCATTCAACTGAAGCTATTATTTCTCAATTTCTACCTTTATCAGCAAATCTAGTTCTCTCAAACCATCAAAATCTCAGTTAGCAGGAATTAGCTAGTTTCAACTAATTTGCGGATTCTCCACATTCAATTCCTCAATTACCGTCAAAATCTGCAATGCTGGATCTCTATAACTAGCAAAATATCAATTACAAACAATTGGTCAACTTGTTGCATTCTCTCGTCTTGCAGATATGTCCCATTCCCCATATTTGAAAAATCTCACATTTTCTTGAAATTTGTGATTGCAGCATCTGCTCCTTATCCAAATTTACAAGTTTGTCTATTTCCATCAAGCTCGCTAGCTCTATTAATTTCTTTTGCCTATCTAGATAAATGTCTTTAGTACTAAAAATCTCCTCATTTCCAAAGAACTCTCATTCAATTGAAGCAATTATTTCTCAATTTCTACCTTTATCAGCAAATCTAGTTCTTTCTCCATCAAATTCTCAGTGAGCAGAGATTAGTTAGTTTCAACTAATTTGCAGGTTCTCCACATTCAATTCCTCCATAAACATCAAACGCTGCAAAGGTGGCTCTCTGTGCCTAGCAAAATATCAATTTCCAACAATTGGTCAATTTCTTGCATTTTCTCCATCTGCAGATATGTCCCATTCCCCATATTTGAGAAATCTCACATTTTCTTGAAATTTGTTGCTTGCAGTATCAGCTCCTTATCCAAATGTACAAGTTTTTCTATTTCCATTAACATCGCTATCTCTATTAATTTCTTTTGCCTATCTAGCTAAAATTCTTTAGATCTAAAAAATCTCCTGATTTCCAACTAAACTTCTTTCAATTGAAGCTATTATTTCTCAATTTCTACCTTTATCAGGAAATCTTGTTCTTTCTATACAGTAAATTCTCAGTTAGCAGAGATTAATTAGATTCAACTAATTTCTAGGTTCTACACATTCAATTCCTCCATAACCTTCAAATTCTGCAAAGCTGGCTCTCTGTAGCTAGCAATATAACAATTTCAAACAATTTGTCAACTTCTGGCATTTTCTCCATCTGCAGACATGTCCCATTCCGCATATTTGAGAAATCTCACATTTTCTTGAAATTTGTTGCTTGCTTATCCAAATGTACAAGTTTCTCTATTTCCATCAACCTCGCTAACTCTATTAATTTCTTTTGCCTATCGAGATAAATCTCTTTTGTTCTAAACATCTTCATTTCCAACTACCCCTCATTCAACTGAAGCTATTATTTCTCAATTTCTAACTTTATCAGCAAATATACTTCCCTCTATCAATCAAATTCTCAGTAAGCAGAAATTAGTTAGTTTCAACTAATTTGCAGGTTCTCCACATTCAATTCCTGCATAAACTTCAAATTCTGCACAGCTGGATCTCTATACCTAGCAAAATATCACTTTCAAACAATTGGTCAACTTCTTGCATTTTCTCCATCTGCAGGTATGTCCCATTCCCCATATTTGAGAAATCTCACATTTTCTTGAAATTTTTTGCTTGCAGCATCGGCTCCTTATCCAAGTGTACAAGTCTCTCTATTTCCATCAACCTCACAATCTCAGCTACTTCCTTTTGCCTATCTGGATAAATGTCCTTAGATTGAAAAGCTCCTCATATCCAGCTACCCCTCATTCAACTGAAGCTATTATTTCTCAATTTCTACCTTTATCAGCAAATCTAGTTCTATCTATACATCAAATTCTCAGTTCGCAGAAAATAGTTACTTCTCCACATTCAATTCCTGCATAAACTTCAAATTCTGCACAGCTGGATCTCTATACCTAGCAAAAAAGCAATTTCAAACAATTGGTCAACTTCTTGCATTTTCTCCATCTGCAGATATGTCCCATTCCCCATATTTGAGAAATCTCACATTTTCCGGAAATTTTTTGCTTGCAGCATCGGCTCCTTATCCAAGTGTACAAGTTTCTCTGTTCCAATCAACCTCACTATCTCAGCTACTTCCTTTTGCCTATCTGGATAAATGTCCTTAGATTGAAAAGCTCCTCATATCCATTCAACTGAAGCTTTTATTTCTCAATTTCTACCTTTATCAGCAAATCTAGTTCTATCTATACATCAAATTCTCAGTAAGCAGAAAATAGTTACTTCTCCACATTCAATTGCTCCATAACCTTCAATTCTGCAAAGGTGGCTCTCTGTAGCTAGCAAAATATCACTTTCAAACAATTGGTCAACTTCTTGCATTTTCTCCATCTGCAGATATGTCCCATTCCCCATATTTGAGAAATCTCACGTTTTCTTGAAATTTGCTGCTTGCAGCATTGGCTCCATATCGAAATATACAAGTTTCTCTATTTCCATCAACCTCGCTATCTCTATCAATTTATTTTTCCTGTCTAGGTAAAGGTCTTTAGTTCTAAAAATCCGCTCATTTATAACTACCCCTCATTCAACTGAAGCAATTATTTCTCAATTTCTACCTTTATCAGCAAATCTAGTTCTATCTATACATCAAATTCTCAGTTAGCAGAAAATAGTTACTTCTCCACATTCAATTCCTGCATAAACTTCAAATTCTGCACAGCTGGATCTCTATACCTAGCAAAATATCAATTTCAAACAATTGGTCAACTTCTTGCATTCTCTCCTCTTGCAGATATGTCCCATTCCCCATATTTGAAAAATCTCACATTTTCTTGAAATTTGTGATTGCAGCATCTGCTCCTTATCCAAATTTACAAGTTTGTCTATTTCCATCAACCTCGCTAGCTCTATTAATTTCTTTTGCCTATCTAGATAAATGTCTTTAGTACTAAAAATCTCCTCATTTCCAAAGAACTCTCATTCAATTGAAGCAATTATTTCTCAATTTCTACCTTTATCAGCAAATCTAGTTCTTTCTCCATCAAATTCTCAGTAAGCAGAAATTAGTTAGTTTCAACTAATTTGCAGGTTCTCCACATTCAATTCCTGCATAAACTTCAAATTCTGCACAGCTGGATCTCTATACCTAGCAAAATATCACTTTCAAACAATTGGTCAACTTATTGCATTTTCTCCATCTGCAGATATGTCCCATTCCCCATCTTTGAGAAATCTCACATTTTCTTGAAATTTTTTGCTTGCAGCATCGGCTCCTTCTCCTAGTGTACAAGTTTCTCTACTTCCATCAACCTCACTATCTCAGCTACTTCCTTTTGCCTATCTGGATAAATGTCCTTAGATTGAAAAGCTCCTCATATCCAGCTACCCCTCATTCAACTGAAGCTATTATTTCTCAATTTCTACCTTTATCAGCAAATCTAGTTCTCTCAAACCATCAAAATCTCAGTTAGCAGGAATTAGCTAGTTTCAACTAATTTGCGGATTCTCCACATTCAATTCCTCAATTACCGTCAAAATCTGCAATGCTGGATCTCTATAACTAGCAAAATATCAATTTCCAACAATTGGTCAATTTCTTGCATTTTCTCCATCTGCAGATATGTCCCATTCCCCATATTTGAGAAATCTCACATTTTCTTGAAATTTGTTGCTTGCAGTATCAGCTCCTTATCCAAATGTACAAGTTTCTCTATTTCCATCAACCTCGCTAACTCTATTAATGTCTTTTGCCTATCGAGATAAATCTCTTTTGTTCTAAAAATTTTCATTTCCAACTACCCCTCATTCAACTGAAGCTCTTATTTCTCAATTTCTAACTTTATCAACAAATATACTTCCCTCTATCAATCAAATTCTCAGTAAGCAGAAATTAGTTAGTTTCAACTGATTTGCAGGTTCTCCACATTCAATTCCTGCATAAACTTCAAATTCTGCACAGCTGGATCTCTATACCTAGCAAAATATCACTTTCAAACAATTGGTCAACTTATTGCATTTTCTCCATCTGCAGATATGTCCCATTCCCCATATTTGAGAAATCTCACATTTTATTGAAATTTTTTGCTTGCAGCATCGGCTCCTTCTCCTAGTGTACAAGTTTCTCTACTTCCATCAACCTCACTATCTCAGCTACTTCCTTTTGCCTATCTGGATAAATGTCCTTAGATTGAAAAGCTCCTCATATCCAGCTACCCCTCATTCAACTGAAGCTATTATTTCTCAATTTCTACCTTTATCAGCAAATCTAGTTCTCTCAAACCATCAAAATCTCAGTTAGCAGGAATTAGCTAGTTTCAACTAATTTGCGGATTCTCCACATTCAATTCCTCAATTACCGTCAAAATCTGCAATGCTGGATCTCTATAACTAGCAAAATATCAATTACAAACAATTGGTCAACTTGTTGCATTCTCTCCTCTTGCAGATATGTCCCATTCCCCATATTTGAAAAATCTCACATTTTCTTGAAATTTGTGATTGCAGCATCTGCTCCTTATCCAAATTTACAAGTTTGTCTATTTCCATCAAGCTCGCTAGCTCTATTAATTTCTTTTGCCTATCTAGATAAATGTCTTTAGTACTAAAAGTCTCCTCATTTCCAAAGAACTCTCATTCAATTGAAGCAATTATTTCTCAATTTCTACCTTTATCAGCAAATCTAGTTCTTTCTCCATCAAATTCTCAGTGAGCAGAGATTAGTTAGTTTCAACTAATTTGCAGGTTCTCCACATTCAATTCCTCCATAAACATCAAACTCTGCAAAGGTGGCTCTCTGTGCCTAGCAAAATATCAATTTCCAACAATTGGTCAATTTCTTGCATTTTCTCCATCTGCAGATATGTCCCATTCCCCATATTTGAGAAATCTCACATTTTCTTGAAATTTGTTGCTTGCAGTATCAGCTCCTTATCCAAATGTACAAGTTTTTCTATTTCCATTAACATCGCTATCTCTATTAATTTCTTTTGCCTATCTAGCTAAAATTCTTTAGATCTAAAAAATCTCCTGATTTCCAACTAAACTTCTTTCAATTGAAGCTATTATTTCTCAATTTCTACCTTCATCAGGAAATCTTGTTCTTTCTATACACTAAATTCTCAGTTAGTAGAGATTAGTTAGATTCAACTAATTTCTAGGTTCTACACATTCAATTCCTCCATAACCTTCAAATTCTGCAAAGCTGGCTCTCTGTAGCTAGCAATATATCAATTTCAAACAACTTGTCAACTTCTGGCATTTTCTCCATCTGCAGACATGTCCCATTCCGCATATTTGAGAAATCTCACATTTTCTTGAAATTTGTTGCTTGCTTATCCAAATGTACAAGTATCTCTATTTCCATCAACCTCGCTAACTCTATTAATTTCTTTTGCCTATCGAGATAAATCTCTTTTGTTCTAAAAATCTTCATTTCTAACTACCCCTCATTCAACTGAAGCTATTATTTCTCAATTTCTAACTTTATCAGCAAATATACTTCCCTCTATCAATCAAATTCTCAGTAAGCAGAAATTAGTTAGTTTCAACTAATTTGCAGGTTCTCCACATTCAATTCCTGCATAAACTTCAAATTCTGCACAGCTGGATCTCTATACCTAGCAAAATATCACTTTCAAACAATTGGTCAACTTCTTGCATTTTCTCCATCTGCAGATATGTCCCATTCACCATATTTGAGAAATCTCACATTTTCCGGAAATTTTTTGCTTGCAGCATCGGCTCCTTATCCAAGTGTACAAGTTTCTCTATTCCAATCAACCTCACTATCTCAGCTACTTCCTTTTGCCTATCTGGATAAATGTCCTTAGATTGAAAAGTTCCTCATATCCATTCAACTGAAGCTATTATTTCTCAATTTCTACCTTTATCAGCAAATCTAGTTCTATCTATACATCAAATTCTCAGTAAGCAGAAAATAGTTACTTCTCCACATTCAATTGCTCCATAACTTCAATTCTGCAAAGGTGGCTCTCTGTAGCTAGCAAAATATCACTTTCAAACAATTGGTCAACTTCTTGCATTTTCTCCATCTGCAGATATGTCCCATTCCCCATATTTGAGAAATCTCACGTTTTCTTGAAATTTGCTGCTTGCAGCATTGGCTCCATATCGAAATATACAAGTTTCTCTATTTCCATCAACCTCGCTATCTCTATCAATTTATTTTTCCTGTCTAGGTAAAGGTCTTTAGTTCTAAAAATCCGCTCATTTCCAACTACCCCTCATTCAACTGAAGCAATTATTTCTCAATTTCTACCTTTATCAGCAGATATAGTTCTCTCTATCCATCAAATTCTCAGTAAGCAGAAGTTAGTTAGTTTCAACTAATTTGCTGTTTCTCCACATTCAATTCCTCCATAAAATTCAAATTCTGCAAAGCTGGCTCTCTGTACTTTGCAAAATATCAATTTCAAACCATTGGTCATCTTCTTGCATTTTCTCCATCTGCAGATATGTCCCATTCCCCATCTTTGAGAAATCTCACATTTTCTTGAAATTTTTTGCTTGCAGCATCGGCTCCTTATCCAAGTCTACAAGTTTCTCTACTTCCATCAACCTCACTATCTCAGCTACTTCCTTTTGCCTATCTGGATAAATGTCCTTAGATTGAAAAGCTCCTCATATCCAGCTACCCCTCATTCAACTGAAGCTATTATTTCTCAATTTCTACCTTTATCAGCAAATCTAGTTCTCTCAAACCATCAAAATCTCAGTTAGCAGGAATTAGCTAGTTTCAACTAATTTGCGGATTCTCCACATTCAATTCCTCAATTACCGTCAAAATCTGCAATGCTGGATCTCTATAACTAGCAAAATATCAATTTCAAACAATTGGTCAACTTGTTGCATTCTCTCCTCTTGCAGATATGTCCCATTCCCCATATTTGAAAAATCTCACATTTTCTTGAAATTTGTGATTGCAGCATCTGCTCCTTATCCAAATTTACAAGTTTGTCTATTTCCATCAACCTCGCTAGCTCTATTAATTTCTTTTGCCTATCTAGATAAATGTCTTTAGTACTAAAAATCTCCTCATTTCCAAAGAACTCTCATTCAATTGAAGCAATTATTTCTCAATTTCTACCTTTATCAGCAAATCTAGTTCTTTCTCCATCAAATTCTCAGTGAGCAGAGATTAGTTAGTTTCAACTAATTTGCAGGTTCTCCACATTCAATTCCTCCATAAACATCAAACTCTGCAAAGGTGGCTCTCTGTGCCTAGCAAAATATCAATTTCCAACAATTGGTCAATTTCTTGCATTTTCTCCATCTGCAGATATGTCCCATTCCCCATATTTGAGAAATCTCACATTTTCTTGAAATTTGTTGCTTGCAGTATCAGCTCCTTATCCAAATGTACAAGTTTCTCTATTTCCATCAACCTCGCTAACTCTATTAATTTCTTTTGCCTATCGAGATAAATCTCTTTTGTTCTAAAAATTTTCATTTCCAACTACCCCTCATTCAACTGAAGCTCTTATTTCTCAATTTCTAACTTTATCAGCAAATATACTTCCCTCTATCAATCAAATTCTCAGTAAGCAGAAATTAGTTAGTTTCAACTAATTTGCAGGTTCTCCACATTCAATTCCTGCATAAACTTCAAATTCTGCACAGCTGGATCTCTATACCTAGCAAAATATCACTTTCAAACAATTGGTCAACTTATTGCATTTTCTCCATCTGCAGATATGTCCCCTTCCCCATATTTGAGAAATCTCACATTTTCTTGAAATTTTTTGCTTGCAGCATCGGCTCCTTCTCCTAGTGTACAAGTTTCTCTACTTCCATCAACCTCACTATCTCAGCTACTTCCTTTTGCCTATCTGGATAAATGTCCTTAGATTGAAAAGCTCCTCATATCCAGCTACCCCTCATTCAACTGAAGCTATTATTTCTCAATTTCTACCTTTATCAGCAAATCTAGTTCTCTCAAACCATCAAAATCTCAGTTAGCAGGAATTAGCTAGTTTCAACTAATTTGCGGATTCTCCACATTCAATTCCTCAATTACCGTCAAAATCTGCAATGCTGGATCTCTATAACTAGCAAAATATCAATTACAAACAATTGGTCAACTTGTTGCATTCTCTCCTCTTGCAGATATGTCCCATTCCCCATATTTGAAAAATCTCACATTTTCTTGAAATTTGTGATTGCAGCATCTGCTCCTTATCCAAATTTACAAGTTTGTCTATTTCCATCAAGCTCGCTAGCTCTATTAATTTCTTTTGCCTATCTAGATAAATGTCTTTAGTACTAAAAATCTCCTCATTTCCAAAGAACTCTCATTCAATTGAAGCAATTATTTCTCAATTTCTACCTTTATCAGCAAATCTAGTTCTTTCTCCATCAAATTCTCAGTGAGCAGAGATTAGTTAGTTTCAACTAATTTGCAGGTTCTCCACATTCAATTCCTCCATAAACATCAAACTCTGCAAAGGTGGCTCTCTGTGCCTAGCAAAATATCAATTTCCAACAATTGGTCAATTTCTTGCATTTTCTCCATCTGCAGATATGTCCCATTCCCCATATTTGAGAAATCTCACATTTTCTTGAAATTTGTTGCTTGCAGTATCAGCTCCTTATCCAAATGTACAAGTTTTTCTATTTCCATTAACATCGCTATCTCTATTAATTTCTTTTGCCTATCTTGCTAAAATTCTTTAGATCTAAAAAATCTCCTGATTTCCAACTAAACTTCTTTCAATTGAAGCTATTATTTCTCAATTTCTACCTTTCTCAGGAAATCTTGTTCTTTCTATACAGTAAATTCTCAGTTAGCAGAGATTAGTTAGATTCAACTAATTTCTAGGTTCTACACATTCAATTCCTCCATAACCTTCAAATTCTGCAAAGCTGGCTCTCTGTAGCTAGCAATATATCAATTTCAAACAACTTGTCAACTTCTGGCATTTTCTCCATCTGCAGACATGTCCCATTCCGCATATTTGAGAAATCTCACATTTTCTTGAAATTTGTTGCTTGCTTATCCAAATGTACAAGTTTCTCTATTTCCATCAACCTCGCTAACTCTATTAATTTCTTTTGCCTATCGAGATAAATCTCTTTTGTTCTAAAAATCTTCATTTCCAACTACCCGTCATTCAACTGAAGCTATTATTTCTCAATTTCTACCTTTATCAGCAAATATACTTCCCTCTATCAATCAAAATCTCAGTTAGCAGAAATTAGCTAGTTTCAACTAATTTGCGGATTCTCCACATTCAATTCCTCAATTACCGTCAAAATCTGCAATGCTGGATCTCTATAACTAGCAAAATATCAATTTCAAACAATTGGTCAACTTGTTGCATTCTCTCCTCTTGCAGATATGTCCCATTCCCCATATTTGAAAAATCTCACATTTTCTTGAAATTTGTGATTGCAACATCTGCTCCTTATCCAAATTTACAAGTTTGTCTATTTCCATCAAGCTCGCTAGCTCTATTAATTTCTTTTGCCTATCTAGATAAATGTCTTTAGTACTAAAAATCTACTCATTTCCAAAGAACTCTCATTCAATTGAAGCAGTTATTTCTCAATTTCTACCTTTATCAGCAAATCTAGTTCTTTCTCCATCAAATTCTCAGTGAGCAGAGATTAGTTAGTTTCAACTAATTTGCAGGTTCTCCACATTCAATTCCTCCATAAACATCAAACTCTGCACAGCTGGATCTCTATACCTAGCAAAATATCACTTTCAAACAATTGGTCAACTTATTGCATTTTCTCCATCTGCAGATATGTCCCATTCCCCATATTTGAGAAATCTCACATTTTCTTGAAATTTTTTGCTTGCAGCATCGGCTCCTTCTCCTAGTGTACAAGTTTCTCTACTTCCATCAACCTCACTATCTCAGCTACTTCCTTTTGCCTATCTGGATAAATGTCCTTAGATTGAAAAGCTCCTCATATCCAGCTACCCCTCATTCAACTGAAGCTATTATTTCTCAATTTCTACCTTTATCAGCAAATCTAGTTCTCTCAAACCATCAAAATCTCAGTTAGCAGGAATTAGCTAGTTTCAACTAATTTGCGGATTCTCCACATTCAATTCCTCAATCACCGTCAAATTCTGCAATGCTGCATCTCTATAACTAGCAAAATATCAATTTCAAACAATTGGTCAACTTGTTGCATTCTCTCCTCTTGCAGATATGTCCCATTCCCCATATTTGAAAAATCTCACATTTTCTTGAAATTTGTGATTGCAGCATCTGCTCCTTATTCAAATTTACAAGTTTGTCCATTTCCATCAACCTCGCTAGCTCGATTAATTTCTTTTGCCTATCTAGATAAATGTCTTTAGTACTAAATATCTCCCCATTTCCAAAGAACTCTCATTCAATTGAAGCAATTATTTCTCAATTTCTACCTTTATCAGCAAATCTAGTTCTTTCTCCATCAAATTCTCAGTGAGCAGCGATTAGTTAGTTTCAACTAATTTGCAGGTTCTCCACATTCAATTCCTCCATAAACATCAAACTCTGCAAAGGTGGCTCTCTGTGCCTAGCAAAATATCAATTTCCAACAATTGGTCAATTTTTTGCATTTTCTCCATCTGCAGATATGTCCCATTCCCCATATTTGAGAAATCTCACATTTTCTTGAAATTTGTTGCTTGCAGTATCAGCTCCTTATCCAAATGTACAAGTTTTTCTATTTCCATTAACATCGCTATCTCTATTAATTTCTTTTGCCTATCTAGCTAAAATTCTTTAGATCTAAAAAATCTCCTGATTTCCAACTAAACTTCTTTCAATTGAAGCTATTATTTCTCAATTTCTACCTTTATCATGAAATCTTGTTCTTTCTATACAGTAAATTCTCAGTTAGCAGAGATTAGTTAGATTCAACTAATTTCTAGGTTCTACACATTCAATTCCTCCATAACCTTCAAATTCTGCAAAGCTGGCTCTCTGTAGCTAGCAATATAACAATTTCAAACAATTTGTCAACTTCTGGCATTTTCTCCATCTGCAGACATGTCCCATTCCGCATATTTGAGAAATCTCACATTTTCTTGAAATTTGTTGCTTGCTTATCCAAATGTACAAGTTTCTCTATTTCCATCAACCTCGATAACTCTATTAATTTCTTTTGCCTATCGAGATAAATCTCTTTTGTTCTAAACATCTTCATTTCCAACTACCCCTCATTCAACTGAAGCTATTATTTCTCAATTTCTAACTTTATCAGCAAATATACTTCCCTCTATCAATCAAATTCTCAGTAAGCAGAAATTAGATAGTTTCAACTAATTTGCAGGTTCTCCACATTCAATTCCTGCATAAACTTCAAATTCTGCACAGCTGGATCTCTATACCTAGCAAAATATCACTTTCAAACAATTGGTCAACTTCTTGCATTTTCTCCATCTGCAGGTATGTCTCATTCCCCATATTTGAGAAATCTCACATTTTCTTGAAATTTTTTGCTTGCAGCATCGGCTCCTTATGCAAGTGTACAAGTTTCTCTACTTCCATCAACCTCACTATCTCAGCTATTTCCTTTTGCCTATCTGGATAAATGTCCTTAGATTGAAAAGCTCCTCATATCCAGCTACCCCTCATTCAACTGAAGCTATTATTTCTCAATTTCTACCTTTATCAGCAAATCTAGTTCTCTCAAACCATCAAAATCTCAGTTAGCAGGAATTAGCTAGTTTCAACTAATTTGCGGATTCTCCACATTCAATTCCTCAATTACCGTCAAAATCTGCAATGCTGGATCTCTATAACTAGCAAAATATCAATTTCAAACAATTGGTCAACTTGTTGCATTCTCTCCTCTTGCAGATATGTCCCATTCCCCATATTTGAAAAATCTCACATTTTCTTGAAATTTGTGATTGCAACATCTGCTCCTTATCCAAATTTACAAGTTTGTCTATTTCCATCAAGCTCGCTAGCTCTATTAATTTCTTTTGCCTATCTAGATAAATGTCTTTAGTACTAAAAATCTCCTCATTTCCAAAGAACTCTCATTCAATTGAAGCAATTATTTCTCAATTTCTACCTTTATCAGCAAATCTAGTTCTTTCTCCATCAAATTCTCAGTGAGCAGAGATTAGTTAGTTTCAACTAATTTGCAGGTTCTCCACATTCAATTCCTCCATAAACATCAAACTCTGCACAGCTGGATCTCTATACCTAGCAAAATATCACTTTCAAACAATTGGTCAACTTATTGCATTTTCTCCATCTGCAGATATGTCCCATTCCCCATATTTGAGAAATCTCACATTTTCTTGAAATTTTTTGCTTGCAGCATCGGCTCCTTCTCCTAGTGTACAAGTTTCTCTACTTCCATCAACCTCACTATCTCAGCTACTTCCTTTTGCCTATCAGGATAAATGTCCTTAGATTGAAAAGCTCCTCATATCCAGCTACCCCTCATTCAACTGAAGCTATTATTTCTCAATTTCTACCTTTATCAGCAAATCTAGTTCTCTCAAACCATCAAAATCTCAGTTAGCAGGAATTAGCTAGTTTCAACTAATTTGCGGATTCTCCACATTCAATTCCTCAATCACCGTCAAATTCTGCAATGCTGGATCTCTATAACTTGCAAAATATCAATTTCAAACAATTGGTCAACTTGTTGCATTCTCTCCTCTTGCAGATATGTCCCATTCCCCATATTTGAAAAATCTCACATTTTCTTGAAATTTGTGATTGCAGCATCTGCTCCTTATTCAAATTTACAAGTTTGTCCATTTCCATCAACCTCGCTAGCTCGATTAATTTCTTTTGCCTATCTAGATAAATGTCTTTAGTACTAAATATCTCCCCATTTCCAAAGAACTCTCATTCAATTGAAGCAATTATTTCTCAATTTCTACCTTTATCAGCAAATCTAGTTCTTTCTCCATCAAATTCTCAGTGAGCAGCGATTAGTTAGTTTCAACTAATTTGCAGGTTCTCCACATTCAATTCCTCCATAAACATCAAACTCTGCAAAGGTGGCTCTCTGTGCCTAGCAAAATATCAATTTCCAACAATTGGTCAATTTCTTGCATTTTCTCCATCTGCAGATATGTCCCATTCCCCATATTTGAGAAATCTCACATTTTCTTGAAATTTGTTGCTTGCAGTATCAGCTCCTTATCCAAATGTACAAGTTTTTCTATTTCCATTAACATCGCTATCTCTATTAATTTCTTTTGCCTATCTAGCTAAAATTCTTCAGATCTAAAAAATCTCCTGATTTCCAACTAAACTTCTTTCAATTGAAGCTATTATTTCTCAATTTCTACCTTTATCAGGAAATCTTGTTCTTTCTATACAGTAAATTCTCAGTTAGCAGAGATTAGTTAGATTCAACTAATTTCTAGGTTCTACACATTCAATTCCTCCATAACCTTCAAATTCTGCAAAGCTGGCTCTCTGTAGCTAGCAATATAACAATTTCAAACAATTTGTCAACTTCTGGCATTTTCTCCATCTGCAGACATGTCCCATTCCGCATATTTGAGAAATCTCACATTTTCTTGAAATTTGTTGCTTGCTTATCCAAATGTACAAGTTTCTCTATTTCCATCAACCTCGCTAACTCTATTAATTTCTTTTGCCTATCGAGATAAATCTCTTTTGTTCTAAACATCTTCATTTCCAACTACCCCTCATTCAACTGAAGCAATTATTTCTCAATTTCTAACTTTATCAGCAAATATACTTCCCTCTATCAATCAAATTCTCAGTAAGCAGAAATTAGTTAGTTTCAACTAATTTGCAGGTTCTCCACATTCAATTCCTGCATAAACTTCAAATTCTGCACAGCTGGATCTCTATACCTAGCAAAATATCACTTTCAAACAATTGGTCAACTTCTTGCATTTTCTCCATCTGCAGGTATGTCCCATTCCCCATATTTGAGAAATCTCACATTTTCTTGAAATTTTTTGTTTGCAGCATCGGCTCCTTATCCAAGTGTACAAGTTTCTCTATTTCCATCAACCTCACAATCTCAGCTACTTCCTTTTGCCTATCTGGATAAATGTCCTTAGATTGAAAAGCTCCTCATATCCAGCTACCACTCATTCAACTGAAGCTATTATTTCTCAATTTCTACCTTTATCAGCAAATCTAGTTCTATCTATACATCAAATTCTCAGTTAGCAGAAAATAGTTACTTCTCCACATTCAATTCCTGCATAAACTTCAAATTCTGCACAGCTGGATCTCTATACCTAGCAAAATATCAATTTCAAACAATTGGTCAACTTCTTGCATTTTCTCCTCTGCAGATATGTCCCATTCCCTATATTTGAGAAATCTCACGTTTTCTTGAAATTTGCTGCTTGCAGCATTGGCTCCATATCGAAATATACAAGTTTTTCTATTTCCATCAACCTCGCTATCTCTATCAATTTATTTTTCCTGTCTAGGTAACGGTCTTTAGTTCTAAAAATCCGCTCATTTCCAACTACCCCTCATTCAACTGAAGCAATTATTTCTCAATTTCTACCTTTATCAGCAGATATAGTTCTCTCTATCCATCAAATTCTCAGTAAGCAGAAGTTAGTTAGTTTCAACTAATTTGCTGTTTCTCCACATTCAATTCCTCCATAAAATTCAAATTCTGCAAAGCTGGCTCGCTGTACTTTGCAAAATATCAATTTCAAACCATTGGTCATCTTCTTGCATTTTCTCCATCTGCAGATATGTCCCATACCCCATCTTTGAGAAATCTCACATTTTATTGAAATTTATTGCTTGCAGCATCAGCTCCTTATCCAACTGTACAAGTTTCTCTATTTCCATCAACCTCGCAATCACTATTAATTTATTCTGCCTGTCTCGCTCTATAAATCACCTCATTTCCAACTAGCCTTCATTTAACTGAAGCTATTATTTGTCAATTTCTACCTTTATCAGCAAATCTAGTTCTCTCAAACCATCAAAATCTCAGTTAGCAGGAATTAGCTAGTTTCAACTAATTTGCGGATTCTCCACATTCAATTCCTCAATTACCGCCAAAATCTGCAATGCTGGATCTCTATATCTAGCAAAATATCAATTTCAAACAATTGGTCAACTTGTTGCATTCTCTCCTCTTGCAGATATGTCCCATTCCCCATATTTGAAAAATCTCACATTTTCTTGAAATTTGTGATTGCAGCATCTGCTCCTTATTCAAATTTACAAGTTTGTCCATTTCCATCAACCTCGCTAGCTCGATTAATTTCTTTTGCCTATCTAGATAAATGTCTTTAGTACTAAATATCTCCTCATTTCCAAAGAACTCTCATTCAACTGAAGCAATTATTTCTCAATTTCTACCTTTATCAGCAAATCTAGTTCTTTCTCCATCAAATTCTCAGTGAGCAGCGATTAGTTAGTTTCAACTAATTTGCAGGTTCTCCACATTCAATTCCTCCATAAACATCAAACTCTGCAAAGGTGGCTCTCTGTGCCTAGCAAAATATCAATTTCCAACAATTGGTCAATTTCTTGCATTTTCTCCATCTGCAGATATGTCCCATTCCCCATATTTGAGAAATCTCACATTTTCTTGAAATTTGTTGCTTGCAGTATCAGCTCCTTATCCAAATGTACAAGTTTTTCTATTTCCATTAACATCGCTATCTCTATTAATTTCTTTTGCCTATCTAGCTAAAATTCTTTAGATCTAAAAAATCTCCTGATTTCCAACTAAACTTCTTTCAATTGAAGCTATTATTTCTCAATTTCTACCTTTATCAGGAAATCTTGTTCTTTCTATACAGTAAATTCTCAGTTAGCAGAGATTAGTTAGATTCAACTAATTTCTAGGTTCTACACATTCAATTCCTCCATAACCTTCAAATTCTGCAAAGCTGGCTCTCTGTAGCTAGCAATATAACAATTTCAAACAATTTGTCAACTTCTGGCATTTTCTCCATCTGCAGACATGTCCCATTCCGCATATTTGAGAAATCTCACATTTTCTTGAAATTTGTTGCTTGCTTATCCAAATGTACAAGTTTCTCTATTTCCATTAACCTCGCTAACTCTATTAATTTCTTTTGCCTATCGAGATAAATCTCTTTTGCTCTAAACATCTTCATTTCCAACTACCCCTCATTCAACTGAAGCTATTATTTCTCAATTTCTAACTTTATCAGCAAATATACTTCCCTCTATCAATCAAATTCTCAGTAAGCAGAAATTAGTTAGTTTCAACTAATTTGCAGGTTCTCCACATTCAATTCCTGCATAAACTTCAAATTCTGCACAGCTGGATCTCTATACCTAGCAAAATATCACTTTCAAACAATTGGTCAACTTCTTGCATTTTCTCCATCTGCAGGTATGTCCCATTCCCCATATTTGAGAAATCTCACATTTTCTTGAAATTTTTTGCATGCAGCATCGGCTCCTTATCCAAGTGTACAAGTTTCTCTATTTCCATCAACCTCACAATCTCAGCTACTTCCTTTTGCCTATCTGGATAAATGTCCTTAGATTGAAAAGCTCCTCATATCCAGCTACCCCTCATTCAACTGAAGCTATTATTTCTCAATTTCTACCTTTATCAGCAAATCTAGTTCGATCTATACATCAAATTCTCAGTTAGCAGAAAATAGTTACTTCTCCACATTCAATTCCTGCATAAACTTCAGATTCTGCACAGCTGGATCTCTATACCTAGCAAAATATCAATTTCAAACAATTGGTCAACTTCTTGCATTTTCTCCTCTGCAGATATGTCCCATTCCCTATATTTGAGAAATCTCACGTTTTCTTGAAATTTGCTGCTTGCAGCATTGGCTCCATATCGAAATATACAAGTTTCTCTATTTCCATCAACCTCGCTATCTCTATCAATTTATTTTTCCTGTCTAGGTAACGGTCTTTAGTTCTAAAAATCCGCTCATTTCCATCTACCCCTCATTCAACTGAAGCAATTATTTCTCAATTTCTACCTTTATCAGCAGATATAGTTCTCTCTATCCATCAAATTCTCAGTAAGCAGAAGTTAGTTAGTTTCAACTAATTTGCTGTTTCTCCACATTCAATTCCTCCATAAAATTCAAATTCTGCAAAGCTGGCTCTCTTGTACTTTGCAAAATATCAATTTCAAACCATTGGTCATCTTCTTGCATTTTCTCCATCTGCAGATATGTCCCATACCCCATCTTTGAGAAATCTCACATTTTATTGAAATTTATTGCTTGCAGCATCAGCTCCTTATCCAACTGTACAAGTTTCTCTATTTCCATCAACCTCGCAATCACTATTAATTTATTCTGCCTGACTCGCTCTATAAATCACCTCATTTCCAACTAGCCTTCATTTAACTGAAGCTATTATTTCTCAATTTCTACCTTTATCAGCAAATCTAGTTCTCTCAAACCATCAAAATCTCAGTTAGCAGGAATTAGCTAGTTTCAACTAATTTGCGGATTCTCCACATTCAATTCCTCAATCACCGTCAAATTCTGCAATGCTGGATCTCTATAACTAGCAAAATATCAATTTCAAACAATTGGTCAACTTGTTGCATTCTCTCCTCTTGCAGATATGTCCCATTCCCCATATTTGAAAAATCTCACATTTTCTTGAAATTTGTGATTGCAGCATCTGCTCCTTATTCAAATTTACAAGTTTGTCCATTTCCATCAACCTCGCTAGCTCGATTAATTTCTTTTGCCTATCTAGATAAATGTCTTTAGTACTAAATATCTCCTCATTTCCAAAGAACTCTCATTCAACTGAAGCAATTATTTCTCAATTTCTACCTTTATCAGCAAATCTAGTTCTTTCTCCATCAAATTCTCAGTGAGCAGCGATTAGTTAGTTTCAACTAATTTGCAGGTTCTCCACATTCAATTCCTCCATAAACATCAAACTCTGCAAAGGTGGCTCTCTGTGCCTAGCAAAATATCAATTTCCAACAATTGGTCAATTTCTTGCATTTTCTCCATCTGCAGATATGTCCCATACCCCATATTTGAGAAATCTCACATTTTCTTGAAATTTGTTGCTTGCAGTATCAGCTCCTTATCCAAATGTACAAGTTTTTCTATTTCCATTAACATCGCTATCTCTATTAATTTCTTTTGCCTATCTAGCTAAAATTCTTTAGATCTAAAAAATCTCCTGATTTCCAACTAAACTTCTTTCAATTGAAGCTATTATTTCTCAATTTCTACCTTTATCAGGAAATCTTGTTCTTTCTATACAGTAAATTCTCAGTTAGCAGAGATTAGTTAGATTCAACTAATTTCTAGGTTCTACACATTCAATTCCTCCATAACCTTCAAATTCTGCAAAGCTGGCTCTCGGTAGCTAGCAATATAACAATTTCAAACAATTTGTCAACTTCTGGCATTTTCTCCATCTGCAGACATGTCCCATTCCGCATATTTGAGAAATCTCACATTTTCTTGAAATTTGTTGCTTGCTTATCCAAATGTACAAGTTTCTCTATTTCCATCAACCTCGCTAACTCTATTAATTTCTTTTGCCTATCGAGATAAATCTCTTTTATTCTAAACATCTTCATTTCCAACTACACCTCATTCAACTGAAGCCATTATTTCTCAATTTCTAACTTTATCAGCAAATATACTTCCCTCTATCAATCAAATTCTCAGTAAGCAGAAATTAGTTAGTTTCAACTAATTTGCAGGTTCTCCACATTCAATTCCTGCATAAACTTCAAATTCTGCACAGCTGGATCTCTATACCTAGCAAAATATCACTTTCAAACAATTGGTCAACTTCTTGCATTTTCTCCATCTGCAGGTATGTCCCATTCCCCATATTTGAGAAATCTCACATTTTCTTGAAATTTTTTGCTTGCAGCATCGGCTCCTTATCCAAGTGTACAAGTTTCTCTATTTCCATCAACCTCACAATCTCAGCTACTTCCTTTTGCCTATCTGGATAAATGTCCTTAGATTGAAAAGCTCCTCATATCCAGCTACCCCTCATTCAACTGAAGCTATTATTTCTCAATTTCTACCTTTATCAGCAAATCTAGTTCTATCTATACATCAAATTCTCAGTTAGCAGAAAATAGTTACTTCTCCACATTCAATTCCTGCATAAACTTCAAATTCTGCACAGCTGGATCTCTATACCTAGCAAAATATCAATTTCAAACAATTGGTCAACTTCTTGCATTTTCTCCTCTGCAGATATGTCCCATTCCCTATATTTGAGAAATCTCACGTTTTCTTGAAATTTGCCGCTTGCAGCATTGGCTCCATATCGAAATATACAAGTTTCTCTATTTCCATCAACCTCGCTATCTCTATCAATTTATTTTTCCTGTCTAGGTAACGGTCTTTAGTTCTAAAAATCCGCTCATTTCCAACTACCCCTCATTCAACTGAAGCAATTATTTCTCAATTTCTACCTTTATCAGCAGATATAGTTCTCTCTATCCATCAAATTCTCAGTAAGCAGAAGTTAGTTAGTTTCAACTAATTTGCTGTTTCTCCACATTCAATTCCTCCATAAAATTCAAATTCTGCATAGGTGGCTCGCTGTACTTTGCAAAATATCAATTTCAAACCATTGGTCATCTTCTTGCATTTTCTCCATCTGCAGATATGTCCCATACCCCATCTTTGAGAAATCTCACATTTTATTGAAATTTATTGCTTGCAGCATCAGCTCCTTATCCAACTGTACAAGTTTCTCTATTTCCATCAACCTCGCAATCACTATTAATTTATTCTGCCTGTCTCGCTCTATAAATCACCTCATTTCCAACTAGCCTTCATTTAACTGAAGCTATTATTTGTCAATTTCTACCTTTATCAGCAAATCTAGTTCTCTCAAACCATCAAAATCTCAGTTAGCAGGAATTAGCTAGTTTCAACTAATTTGCGGATTCTCCACATTCAATTCCTCAATTACCGCCAAAATCTGCAATGCTGGATCTCTATATCTAGCAAAATATCAATTTCAAACAATTGGTCAACTTGTTGCATTCTCTCCTCTTGCAGATATGTCCCATTCCCCATATTTGAAAAATCTCACATTTTCTTGAAATTTGTGATTGCAGCATCTGCTCCTTATTCAAATTTACAAGTTTGTCCATTTCCATCAACCTCGCTAGCTCGATTAATTTCTTTTGCCTATCTAGATAAATGTCTTTAGTACTAAATATCTCCTCATTTCCAAAGAAATCTCATTCATTTGAAGCAATTATTTCTCAATTTCTACCTTTATCAGCAAATCTAGTTCTTTCTCCATCAAATTCTCAGTGAGCAGCGATTAGTTAGTTTCAACTAATTTGCAGGTTCTCCACATTCAATTCCTCCATAAACATCAAACTCTGCAAAGGTGGCTCTCTGTGCCTAGCAAAATATCAATTTCCAACAATTGGTCAATTTCTTGCATTTTCTCCATCTGCAGATATGTCCCATTCCCCATATTTGAGAAATCTCAAATTTTCTTGAAATTTGTTGCTTGCAGTATCAGCTCCTTATCCAAATGTACAAGTTTTTCTATTTCCATTAACATCGCTATCTCTATTAATTTCTTTTGCCTATCTAGCTAAAATTCTTTAGATCTAAAAAATCTCCTGATTTCCAACTAAACTTCTTTCAATTGAAGCTATTATTTCTCAATTTCTACCTTTATCAGGAAATCTTGTTCTTTCTATACAGTCAATTCTCAGTTAGCAGAGATTAGTTAGATTCAACTAATTTCTAGGTTCTACACATTCAATTCCTCCATAACCTTCAAATTCTGCAAAGCTGGCTCTCTGTAGCTAGCAATATATCAATTTCAAACAACTTGTCAACTTCTGGCATTTTCTCCATCTGCAGACATGTCCCATTCCGCATATTTGAGAAATCTCACGTTTTCTTGAAATTTGTTGCTTGCTTATCCAAATGTACAAGTTTCTCTATTTCCATCAACCTCGCTAACTCTATTAATTTCTTTTGCCTATCGAGATAAATCTCTTTTGTTCTAAACATCTTCATTTCCAACTACCCCTCATTCAACTGAAGCTATTATTTCTCAATTTCTAACTTTATCAGCAAATATACTTCCCTCTATCAATCAAATTCTCAGTAAGCAGAAATTAGTTAGTTTCAACTAATTTGCAGGTTCTCCACATTCAATTCCTGCATAAACTTCAAATTCTGCACAGCTGGATCTCTATACCTAGCAAAATATCACTTTCAAACAATTGGTCAACTTCTTGCATTTTCTCCATCTGCAGATATGTCCCATTCCCCATATTTGAGAAATCTCACATTTTCTTGAAATTTTTTGCTTGCAGCATCGGCTCCTTATCCAAGTGTACAAGTTTCTCTATTTCCATCAACCTCACAATCTCAGCTACTTCCTTTTGCCTATCTGGATAAATGTCCTTAGATTGAAAAGCTCCTCATATCCAGCTACCACTCATTCAACTGAAGCTATTATTTCTCAATTTCTACCTTTATCAGCAAATCTAGTTCTATCTATACATCAAATTCTCAGTTAGCAGAAAATAGTTACTTCTCCACATTCAATTCCTGCATAAACTTCAAATTCTGCACAGCTGGATCTCTATACCTAGCAAAATATCAATTTCAAACAATTGGTCAACTTCTTGCATTTTCTCCTCTGCAGATATGTCCCATTCCCTATATTTGAGAAATCTCACGTTTTCTTGAAATTTGCTGCTTGCAGCATTGGCTCCATATCGAAATATACAAGTTTCTCTATTTCCATCAACCTCGCTATCTCTATCAATTTATTTTTCCTGTCTAGGTAACGGTCTTTAGTTCTAAAAATCCGCTCATTTCCAACTACCCCTCATTCAACTGAAGCAATTATTTCTCAATTTCTACCTTTATCAGCAGATATAGTTCTCTCTATCCATCAAATTCTCAGTAAGCAGAAGTTAGTTAGTTTCAACTAATTTGCTGTTTCTCCACATTCAATTCCTCCATAAAATTCAAATTCTGCAAAGCTGGCTCGCTGTACTTTGCAAAATATCAATTTCAAACCATTGGTCATCTTCTTGCATTTTCTCCATCTGCAGATATGTCCCATACCCCATCTTTGAGAAATCTCACATTTTATTGAAATTTATTGCTTGCAGCATCAGCTCCTTATCCAACTGTACAAGTTTCTCTATTTCCATCAACCTCGCAATCACTATTAATTTATTCTGCCTGTCTCGCTCTATAAATCACCTCATTTCCAACTAGCCTTCATTTAACTGAAGCTATTATTTGTCAATTTCTACCTTTATCAGCAAATCTAGTTCTCTCAAACCATCAAAATCTCAGTTAGCAGGAATTAGCTAGTTTCAACTAATTTGCGGATTCTCCACATTCAATTCCTCAATTACCGCCAAAATCTGCAATGCTGGATCTCTATATCTAGCAAAATATCAATTTCAAACAATTGGTCAACTTGTTGCATTCTCTCCTCTTGCAGATATGTCCCATTCCCCATATTTGAAAAATCTCACATTTTCTTGAAATTTGTGATTGCAGCATCTGCTCCTTATTCAAATTTACAAGTTTGTCCATTTCCATCAACCTCGCTAGCTCGATTAATTTCTTTTGCCTATCTAGATAAATGTCTTTAGTACTAAATATCTCCTCATTTCCAAAGAACTCTCATTCAACTGAAGCAATTATTTCTCAATTTCTACCTTTATCAGCAAATCTAGTTCTTTCTCCATCAAATTCTCAGTGAGCAGCGATTAGTTAGTTTCAACTAATTTGCAGGTTCTCCACATTCAATTCCTCCATAAACATCAAACTCTGCAAAGGTGGCTCTCTGTGCCTAGCAAAATATCAATTTCCAACAATTGGTCAATTTCTTGCATTTTCTCCATCTGCAGATATGTCCCATTCCCCATATTTGAGAAATCTCACATTTTCTTGAAATTTGTTGCTTGCAGTATCAGCTCCTTATCCAAATGTACAAGTTTTTCTATTTCCATTAACATCGCTATCTCTATTAATTTCTTTTGCCTATCTAGCTAAAATTCTTTAGATCTAAAAAATCTCCTGATTTCCAACTAAACTTCTTTCAATTGAAGCTATTATTTCTCAATTTCTACCTTTCTCAGGAAATCTTGTTCTTTCTATACAGTAAATTCTCAGTTAGCAGAGATTAGTTAGATTCAACTAATTTCTAGGTTCTACACATTCAATTCCTCCATAACCTTCAAATTCTGCAAAGCTGGCTCTCTGTAGCTAGCAATATAACAATTTCAAACAATTTGTCAACTTCTGGCATTTTCTCCATCTGCAGACATGTCCCATTCCGCATATTTGAGAAATCTCACATTTTCTTGAAATTTGTTGCTTGCTTATCCAAATGTACAAGTTTCTCTATTTCCATCAACCTCGCTAACTCTATTAATTTCTTTTGCCTATCGAGATAAATCTCTTTTGTTCTAAACATCTTCATTTCCAACTACCCCTCATTCAACTGAAGCTATTATTTCTCAATTTCTAACTTTATCAGCAAATATACTTCCCTCTATCAATCAAATTCTCAGTAAGCAGAAATTAGTTAGTTTCAAATAATTTGCAGGTTCTCCACATTCAATTCCTGCATAAACTTCAAATTCTGCACAGCTGGATCTCTATACCTAGCAAAATATCACTTTCAAACAATTGGTCAACTTCTTGCATTTTCTCCATCTGCAGGTATGTCCCATTCCCCATATTTGAGAAATCTCACATTTTCTTGAAATTTTTTGCTTGCAGCATCGGCTCCTTATCCAAGTGTACAAGTTTCTCTATTTCCATCAACCTCATAATCTCAGCTACTTCCTTTTGCCTATCTGGATAAATGTCCTTAGATTGAAAAGCTCCTCATATCCAGCTACCCCTCATTCAACTGAAGCTATTATTTCTCAATTTCTACCTTTATCAGCAAATCTAGTTCTATCTATACATCAAATTCTCAGTTAGCAGAAAATAGTTACTTCTCCACATTCAATTCCTGCATAAACTTCAAATTCTGCACAGCTGGATCTCTATACCTAGCAAAATATCAATTTCAAACAATTGGTCAACTTCTTGCATTTTCTCCTCTGCAGATATGTCCCATTCCCTATATTTGAGAAATCTCACGTTTTCTTGAAATTTGCTGCTTGCAGCATTGGCTCCATATCGAAATATACAAGTTTCTCTATTTCCATCAACCTCGCTATCTCTATCAATTTATTTTTCCTGTCTAGGTAACGGTCTTTAGTTCTAAAAATCCGCTCATTTCCAACTACCCCTCATTCAACTGAAGCAATTATTTCTCAATTTCTACCTTTATCAGCAGATATAGTTCTCTCTATCCATCAAATTCTCAGTAAGCAGAAGTTAGTTAGTTTCAACTAATTTGCTGTTTCTCCACATTCAATTCCTCCATAAAATTCAAATTCTGCAAAGCTGGCTCGCTGTACTTTGCAAAATATCAATTTCAAACCATTGGTCATCTTCTTGCATTTTCTCCATCTGCAGATATGTCCCATACCCCATCTTTGAGAAATCTCACATTTTATTGAAATTTATTGCTTGCAGCATCAGCTCCTTATCCAAGTGTACAAGTTTCTCTATTTCCATCAACCTCGCAATCACTATTAATTTATTCTTCCTGTCTCGCTCTATAAATCACCTCATTTCCAACTAGCCTTCATTTAACTGAAGCTATTATTTCTCAATTTCTACCTTTATCAGCAAATCTAGTTCTCTCAAACCATCAAAATCTCAGTTAGCAGGAATTAGCTAGTTTCAACTAATTTGCGGATTCTCCACATTCAATTCCTCAATCACCGTCAAATTCTGCAATGCTGGATCTCTATAACTTGCAAAATATCAATTTCAAACAATTGGTCAACTTGTTGCATTCTCTCCTCTTGCAGATATGTCCCATTCCCCATATTTGAAAAATCTCACATTTTCTTGAAATTTGTGATTGCAGCATCTGCTCCTTATTCAAATTTACAAGTTTGTCCATTTCCATCAACCTCGCTAGCTCGATTAATTTCTTTTGCCTATCTAGATAAATGTCTTTAGTACTAAATATCTCCCCATTTCCAAAGAACTCTCATTCAATTGAAGCAATTATTTCTCAATTTCTACCTTTATCAGCAAATCTAGTTCTTTCTCCATCAAATTCTCAGTGAGCAGCGATTAGTTAGTTTCAACTAATTTGCAGGTTCTCCACATTCAATTCCTCCATAAACATCAAACTCTGCAAAGGTGGCTCTCTGTGCCTAGCAAAATATCAATTTCCAACAATTGGTCAATTTCTTGCATTTTCTCCATCTGCAGATATGTCCCATTCCCCATATTTGAGAAATCTCACATTTTCTTGAAATTTGTTGCTTGCAGTATCAGCTCCTTATCCAAATGTACAAGTTTTTCTATTTCCATTAACATCGCTATCTCTATTAATTTCTTTTGCCTATCTAGCTAAAATTCTTTAGATCTAAAAAATCTCCTGATTTCCAACTAAACTTCTTTCAATTGAAGCTATTATTTCTCAATTTCTACCTTTATCAGGAAATCTTGTTCTTTCTATACAGTAAATTCTCAGTTAGCAGAGATTAGTTAGATTCAACTAATTTCTAGGTTCTACACATTCAATTCCTCCATAACCTTCAAATTCTGCAAAGCTGGCTCTCTGTAGCTAGCAATATAACAATTTCAAACAATTTGTCAACTTCTGGCATTTTCTCCATCTGCAGACATGTCCCATTCCGCATATTTGAGAAATCTCACATTTTCTTGAAATTTGTTGCTTGCTTATCCAAATGTACAAGTTTCTCTATTTCCATCAACCTCGCTAACTCTATTAATTTCTTTTGCCTATCGAGATAAATCTCTTTTGCTCTAAACATCTTCATTTCCAACTACCCCTCATTCAACTGAAGCTATTATTTCTCAATTTCTAACTTTATCAGCAAATATACTTCCCTCTATCAATCAAATTCTCAGTAAGCAGAAATTAGTTAGTTTCAACTAATTTGCAGGTTCTCCACATTCAATTCCTGCATAAACTTCAAATTCTGCACAGCTGGATCTCTATACCTAGCAAAATATCACTTTCAAACAATTGGTCAACTTCTTGCATTTTCTCCATCTGCAGGTATGTCCCATTCCCCATATTTGAGAAATCTCACATTTTCTTGAAATTTTTTGCTTGCAGCATCGGCTCCTTATCCAAGTGTACAAGTTTCTCTATTTCCATCAACCTCACAATCTCAGCTACTTCCTTTTGCCTATCTGGATAAATGTCCTTAGATTGAAAAGCTCCTCATATCCAGCTACCCCTCATTCAACTGAAGCTATTATTTCTCAATTTCTACCTTTATCAGCAAATCTAGTTCTATCTATACATCAAATTCTCAGTTAGCAGAAAATAGTTACTTCTCCACATTCAATTCCTGCATAAACTTCAAATTCTGCACAGCTGGATCTCTATACCTAGCAAAATATCAATTTCAAACAATTGGTCAACTTCTTGCATTTTCTCCTCTGCAGATATGTCCCATTCCCTATATTTGAGAAATCTCACGTTTTCTTGAAATTTGCTGCTTGCAGCATTGGCTCCATATCGAAATATACAAGTTTCTCTATTTCCATCAACCTCGCTATCTCTATCAATTTATTTTTCCTGTCTAGGTAACGGTCTTTAGTTCTAAAAATCCGCTCATTTCCAACTACCCCTCATTCAACTGAAGCAATTATTTCTCAATTTCTACCTTTATCAGCAGATATAGTTCTCTCTATCCATCAAATTCTCAGTAAGCAGAAGTTAGTTAGTTTCAACTAATTTGCTGTTTCTCCACATTCAATTCCTCCATAAAATTCAAATTCTGCAAAGCTGGCTCGCTGTACTTTGCAAAATATCAATTTCAAACCATTGGTCATCTTCTTGCATTTTCTCCATCTGCAGATATGTCCCATACCCCATCTTTGAGAAATCTCACATTTTCTTGAAATTTATTGCTTGCAGCATCAGCTCCTTATCCAACTGTACAAGTTTCTCTATTTCCATCAACCTCGCAATCACTATTAATTTATTCTGCCTGACTCGCTCTATAAATCACCTCATTTCCAACTAGCCTTCATTTAACTGAAGCTATTATTTCTCAATTTCTACCTTTATCAGCAAATCTAGTTCTCTCAAACCATCAAAATCTCAGTTAGCAGGAATTAGCTAGTTTCAACTAATTTGCGGATTCTCCACATTCAATTCCTCAATTACCGCCAAAATCTGCAATGCTGGATCTCTATATCTAGCAAAATATCAATTTCAAACAATTGGTCAACTTGTTGCATTCTCTCCTCTTGCAGATATGTCCCATTCCCCATATTTGAAAAATCTCACATTTTCTTGAAATTTGTGATTGCAGCATCTGCTCCTTATTCAAATTTACAAGTTTGTCCATTTCCATCAACCTCGCTAGCTCGATTAATTTCTTTTGCCTATCTAGATAAATGTCTTTAGTACTAAATATCTCCTCATTTCCAAAGAACTCTCATTCAACTGAAGCAATTATTTCTCAATTTCTACCTTTATCAGCAAATCTAGTTCTTTCTCCATCAAATTCTCAGTGAGCAGCGATTAGTTAGTTTCAACTAATTTGCAGGTTCTCCACATTCAATTCCTCCATAAACATCAAACTCTGCAAAGGTGGCTCTCTGTGCCTAGCAAAATATCAATTTCCAACAATTGGTCAATTTCTTGCATTTTCTCCATCTGCAGATATGTCCCATTCCCCATATTTGAGAAATCTCACATTTTCTTGAAATTTGTTGCTTGCAGTATCAGCTCCTTATCCAAATGTACAAGTTTTTCTATTTCCATTAACATCGCTATCTCTATTAATTTCTTTTGCCTATCTAGCTAAAATTCTTTAGATCTAAAAAATCTCCTGATTTCCAACTAAACTTCTTTCAATTGAAGCTATTATTTCTCAATTTCTACCTTTATCAGGAAATCTTGTTCTTTCTATACAGTAAATTCTCAGTTAGCAGAGATTAGTTAGATTCAACTAATTTCTAGGTTCTACACATTCAATTCCTCCATAACCTTCAAATTCTGCAAAGCTGGCTCTCTGTAGCTAGCAATATAACAATTTCAAACAATTTGTCAACTTCTGGCATTTTCTCCATCTGCAGACATGTCCCATTCCGCATATTTGAGAAATCTCACATTTTCTTGAAATTTGTTGCTTGCTTATCCAAATGTACAAGTTTCTCTATTTCCATCAACCTCGCTAACTCTATTAATTTCTTTTGCCTATCGAGATAAATCTCTTTTGCTCTAAACATCTTCATTTCCAACTACCCCTCATTCAACTGAAGCTATTATTTCTCAATTTCTAACTTTATCAGCAAATATACTTCCCTCTATCAATCAAATTCTCAGTAAGCAGAAATTAGTTAGTTTCAACTAATTTGCAGGTTCTCCACATTCAATTCCTGCATAAACTTCAAATTCTGCACAGCTGGATCTCTATACCTAGCAAAATATCACTTTCAAACAATTGGTCAACTTCTTGCATTTTCTCCATCTGCAGGTATGTCCCATTCCCCATATTTGAGAAATCTCACATTTTCTTGAAATTTTTTGCTTGCAGCATCGGCTCCTTATCCAAGTGTACAAGTTTCTCTATTTCCATCAACCTCACAATCTCAGCTACTTCCTTTTGCCTATCTGGATAAATGTCCTTAGATTGAAAAGCTCCTCATATCCAGCTACCCCTCATTCAACTGAAGCTATTATTTCTCAATTTCTACCTTTATCAGCAAATCTAGTTCTATCTATACATCAAATTCTCAGTTAGCAGAAAATAGTTACTTCTCCACATTCAATTCCTGCATAAACTTCAAATTCTGCACAGCTGGATCTCTATACCTAGCAAAATATCAATTTCAAACAATTGGTCAACTTCTTGCATTTTCTCCTCTGCAGATATGTCCCATTCCCTATATTTGAGAAATCTCACGTTTTCTTGAAATTTGCTGCTTGCAGCATTGGCTCCATATCGAAATATACAAGTTTCTCTATTTCCATCAACCTCGCTATCTCTATCAATTTATTTTTCCTGTCTAGGTAACGGTCTTTAGTTCTAAAAATCCGCTCATTTCCAACTACCCCTCATTCAACTGAAGCAATTATTTCTCAATTTCTACCTTTATCAGCAGATATAGTTCTCTCTATCCATCAAATTCTCAGTAAGCAGAAGTTAGTTAGTTTCAACTAATTTGCTGTTTCTCCACATTCAATTCCTCCATAAAATTCAAATTCTGCAAAGCTGGCTCGCTGTACTTTGCAAAATATCAATTTCAAACCATTGGTCATCTTCTTGCATTTTCTCCATCTGCAGATATGTCCCATACCCCATCTTTGAGAAATCTCACATTTTATTGAAATTTATTGCTTGCAGCATCAGCTCCTTATCCAACTGTACAAGTTTCTCTATTTCCATCAACCTCGCAATCACTATTAATTTATTCTGCCTGACTCGCTCTATAAATCACCTCATTTCCAACTAGCCTTCATTTAACTGAAGCTATTATTTGTCAATTTCTACCTTTATCAGCAAATCTAGTTCTCTCAAACCATCAAAATCTCAGTTAGCAGGAATTAGCTAGTTTCAACTAATTTGCGGATTCTCCACATTCAATTCCTCAATTACCGCCAAAATCTGCAATGCTGGATCTCTATATCTAGCAAAATATCAATTTCAAACAATTGGTCAACTTGTTGCATTCTCTCCTCTTGCAGATATGTCCCATTCCCCATATTTGAAAAATCTCACATTTTCTTGAAATTTGTGATTGCAGCATCTGCTCCTTATTCAAATTTGCAAGTTTGTCCATTTCCATCAACCTCGCTAGCTCGATTAATTTCTTTTGCCTATCTAGATAAATGTCTTTAGTACTAAATATCTCCTCATTTCCAAAGAACTCTCATTCAACTGAAGCAATTATTTCTCAATTTCTACCTTTATCAGCAAATCTAGTTCTTTCTCCATCAAATTCTCAGTGAGCAGCGATTAGTTAGTTTCAACTAATTTGCAGGTTCTCCACATTCAATTCCTCCATAAACATCAAACTCTGCAAAGGTGGCTCTCTGTGCCTAGCAAAATATCAATTTCCAACAATTGGTCAATTTCTTGCATTTTCTCCATCTGCAGATATGTCCCATTCCCCATATTTGAGAAATCTCACATTTTCTTGAAATTTGTTGCTTGCAGTATCAGCTCCTTATCCAAATGTACTAGTTTTTCTATTTCCATTAACATCGCTATCTCTATTAATTTCTTTTGCCTATCTAGCTAAAATTCTTTAGATCTAAAAAATCTCCTGATTTCCAACTAAACTTCTTTCAATTGAAGCTATTATTTCTCAATTTCTACCTTTATCAGGAAATCTTGTTCTTTCTATACAGTAAATTCTCAGTTAGCAGAGATTAGTTAGATTCAACTAATTTCTAGGTTCTACACATTCAATTCCTCCATAACCTTCAAATTCTGCAAAGCTGGCTCTCGGTAGCTAGCAATATAACAATTTCAAACAATTTGTCAACTTCTGGCATTTTCTCCATCTGCAGACATGTCCCATTCCGCATATTTGAGAAATCTCACATTTTCTTGAAATTTGTTGCTTGCTTATCCAAATGTACAAGTTTCTCTATTTCCATCAACCTCGCTAACTCTATTAATTTCTTTTGCCTATCGAGATAAATCTCTTTTATTCTAAACATCTTCATTTCCAACTACCCCTCATTCAACTGAAGCTATTATTTCTCAATTTCTAACTTTATCAGCAAATATACTTCCCTCTATCAATCAAATTCTCAGTAAGCAGAAATTAGTTAGTTTCAACTAATTTGCAGGTTCTCCACATTCAATTCCTGCATAAACTTCAAATTCTGCACAGCTGGATCTCTATACCTAGCAAAATATCACTTTCAAACAATTGGTCAACTTCTTGCATTTTCTCCATCTGCAGGTATGTCCCATTCCCCATATTTGAGAAATCTCACATTTTCTTGAAATTTTTTGCTTGCAGCATCGGCTCCTTATCCAAGTGTACAAGTTTCTCTATTTCCATCAACCTCACAATCTCAGCTACTTCCTTTTGCCTATCTGGATAAATGTCCTTAGATTGAAAAGCTCCTCATATCCAGCTACCCCTCATTCAACTGAAGCTATTATTTCTCAATTTCTACCTTTATCAGCAAATCTAGTTCTATCTATACATCAAATTCTCAGTTAGCAGAAAATAGTTACTTCTCCACATTCAATTCCTGCATAAACTTCAAATTCTGCACAGCTGGATCTCTATACCTAGCAAAATATCAATTTCAAACAATTGGTCAACTTCTTGCATTTTCTCCTCTGCAGATATGTCCCATTCCCTATATTTGAGAAATCTCACGTTTTCTTGAAATTTGCTGCTTGCAGCATTGGCTCCATATCGAAATATACAAGTTTCTCTATTTCCATCAACCTCGCTATCTCTATCAATTTATTTTTCCTGTCTAGGTAACGGTCTTTAGTTCTAAAAATCCGCTCATTTCCAACTACCCCTCATTCAACTGAAGCAATTATTTCTCAATTTCTACCTTTATCAGCAGATATAGTTCTCTCTATCCATCAAATTCTCAGTAAGCAGAAGTTAGTTAGTTTCAACTAATTTGCTGTTTCTCCACATTCAATTCCTCCATAAAATTCAAATTCTGCAAAGCTGGCTCGCTGTACTTTGCAAAATATCAATTTCAAACCATTGGTCATCTTCTTGCATTTTCTCCATCTGCAGATATGTCCCATACCCCATCTTTGAGAAATCTCACATTTTATTGAAATTTATTGCTTGCAGCATCAGCTCCTTATCCAACTGTACAAGTTTCTCTATTTCCATCAACCTCGCAATCACTATTAATTTATTCTGCCTGTCTCGCTCTATAAATCACCTCATTTCCAACTAGCCTTCATTTAACTGAAGCTATTATTTGTCAATTTCTACCTTTATCAGCAAATCTAGTTCTCTCAAACCATCAAAATCTCAGTTAGCAGGAATTAGCTAGTTTCAACTAATTTGCGGATTCTCCACATTCAATTCCTCAATTACCGCCAAAATCTGCAATGCTGGATCTCTATATCTAGCAAAATATCAATTTCAAACAATTGGTCAACTTGTTGCATTCTCTCCTCTTGCAGATATGTCCCATTCCCCATATTTGAAAAATCTCACATTTTCTTGAAATTTGTGATTGCAGCATCTGCTCCTTATTCAAATTTACAAGTTTGTCCATTTCCATCAACCTCGCTAGCTCGATTAATTTCTTTTGCCTATCTAGATAAATGTCTTTAGTACTAAATATCTCCTCATTTCCAAAGAACTCTCATTCAACTGAAGCAATTATTTCTCAATTTCTACCTTTATCAGCAAATCTAGTTCTTTCTCCATCAAATTCTCAGTGAGCAGCGATTAGTTAGTTTCAACTAATTTGCAGGTTCTCCACATTCAATTCCTCCATAAACATCAAACTCTGCAAAGGTGGCTCTCTGTGCCTAGCAAAATATCAATTTCCAACAATTGGTCAATTTCTTGCATTTTCTCCATCTGCAGATATGTCCCATTCCCCATATTTGAGAAATCTCACATTTTCTTGAAATTTGTTGCTTGCAGTATCAGCTCCTTATCCAAATGTACAAGTTTTTCTATTTCCATTAACATCGCTATCTCTATTAATTTCTTTTGCCTATCTAGCTAAAATTCTTTAGATCTAAAAAATCTCCTGATTTCCAACTAAACTTCTTTCAATTGAAGCTATTATTTCTCAATTTCTACCTTTCTCAGGAAATCTTGTTCTTTCTATACAGTAAATTCTCAGTTAGCAGAGATTAGTTAGATTCAACTAATTTCTAGGTTCTACACATTCAATTCCTCCATAACCTTCAAATTCTGCAAAGCTGGCTCTCTGTAGCTAGCAATATATCAATTTCAAACAACTTGTCAACTTCTGGCATTTTCTCCATCTGCAGACATGTCCCATTCCGCATATTTGAGAAATCTCACATTTTCTTGAAATTTGTTGCTTGCTTATCCAAATGTACAAGTTTCTCTATTTCCATCAACCTCGCTAACTCTATTAATTTCTTTTGCCTATCGAGATAAATCTCTTTTGTTCTAAACATCTTCATTTCCAACTACCCCTCATTCAACTGAAGCTATTATTTCTCAATTTCTAACTTTATCAGCAAATATACTTCCCTCTATCAATCAAATTCTCAGTAAGCAGAAATTAGTTAGTTTCAACTAATTTGCAGGTTCTCCACATTCAATTCCTGCATAAACTTCAAATTCTGCACAGCTGGATCTCTATACCTAGCAAAATATCACTTTCAAACAATTGGTCAACTTCTTGCATTTTCTCCATCTGCAGGTATGTCCCATTCCCCATATTTGAGAAATCTCACATTTTCTTGAAATTTTTTGCTTGCAGCATCGGCTCCTTATCCAAGTGTACAAGTTTCTCTATTTCCATCAACCTCACAATCTCAGCTACTTCCTTTTGCCTATCTGGATAAATGTCCTTAGATTGAAAAGCTCCTCATATCCAGCTACTACTCATTCAACTGAAGCTATTATTTCTCAATTTGTACCTTTATCAGCAAATCTAGTTCTATCTATACATCAAATTCTCAGTTAGCAGAAAATAGTTACTTCTCCACATTCAATTCCTGCATAAACTTCAAATTCTGCACAGCTGGATCTCTATACCTAGCAAAATATCAATTTCAAACAATTGGTCAACTTCTTGCATTTTCTCCTCTGCAGATATGTCCCATTCCCTATATTTGAGAAATCTCACGTTTTCTTGAAATTTGCTGCTTGCAGCATTGGCTCCATATCGAAATATACAAGTTTCTCTATTTCCATCAACCTCGCTATCTCTATCAATTTATTTTTCCTGTCTAGGTAACGGTCTTTAGTTCTAAAAATCCGCTCATTTCCAACTACCCCTCATTCAACTGAAGCAATTATTTCTCAATTTCTACCTTTATCAGCAGATATAGTTCTCTCTATCCATCAAATTCTCAGTAAGCAGAAGTTAGTTAGTTTCAACTAATTTGCTGTTTCTCCACATTCAATTCCTCCATAAAATTCAAATTCTGCAAAGCTGGCTCACTGTACTTTGCAAAATATCAATTTCAAACCATTGGTCATCTTCTTGCATTTTCTCCATCTGCAGATATGTCCCATACCCCATCTTTGAGAAATCTCACATTTTATTGAAATTTATTGCTTGCAGCATCAGCTCCTTATCCAACTGTACAAGTTTCTCTATTTCCATCAACCTCGCAATCACTATTAATTTATTCTGCCTGTCTCGCTCTATAAATCACCTCATTTCCAACTAGCCTTCATTTAACTGAAGCTATTATTTGTCAATTTCTACCTTTATCAGCAAATCTAGTTCTCTCAAACCATCAAAATCTCAGTTAGCAGGAATTAGCTAGTTTCAACTAATTTGCGGATTCTCCACATTCAATTCCTCAATTACCGCCAAAATCTGCAATGCTGGATCTCTATATCTAGCAAAATATCAATTTCAAACAATTGGTCAACTTGTTGCATTCTCTCCTCTTGCAGATATGTCCCATTCCCCATATTTGAAAAATCTCACATTTTCTTGAAATTTGTGATTGCAGCATCTGCTCCTTATTCAAATTTGCAAGTTTGTCCATTTCCATCAACCTCGCTAGCTCGATTAATTTCTTTTGCCTATCTAGATAAATGTCTTTAGTACTAAATATCTCCTCATTTCCAAAGAACTCTCATTCAACTGAAGCAATTATTTCTCAATTTCTACCTTTATCAGCAAATCTAGTTCTTTCTCCATCAAATTCTCAGTGAGCAGCGATTAGTTAGTTTCAACTAATTTGCAGGTTCTCCACATTCAATTCCTCCATAAACATCAAACTCTGCAAAGGTGGCTCTCTGTGCCTAGCAAAATATCAATTTCCAACAATTGGTCAATTTCTTGCATTTTCTCCATCTGCAGATATGTCCCATTCCCCATATTTGAGAAATCTCACATTTTCTTGAAATTTGTTGCTTGCAGTATCAGCTCCTTATCCAAATGTACAAGTTTTTCTATTTCCATTAACATCGCTATCTCTATTAATTTCTTTTGCCTATCTAGCTAAAATTCTTTAGATCTAAAAAATCTCCTGATTTCCAACTAAACTTCTTTCAATTGAAGCTATTATTTCTCAATTTCTACCTTTATCAGGAAATCTTGTTCTTTCTATACAGTAAATTCTCAGTTAGCAGAGATTAGTTAGATTCAACTAATTTCTAGGTTCTACACATTCAATTCCTCCATAACCTTCAAATTCTGCAAAGCTGGCTCTCTGTAGCTAGCAATATAACAATTTCAAACAATTTGTCAACTTCTGGCATTTTCTCCATCTGCAGACATGTCCCATTCCGCATATTTGAGAAATCTCACATTTTCTTGAAATTTGTTGCTTGCTTATCCAAATGTACAAGTTTCTCTATTTCCATCAACCTCGCTAACTCTATTAATTTCTTTTGCCTATCGAGATAAATCTCTTTTGTTCTAAACATCTTCATTTCCAACTACCCCTCATTCAACTGAAGCTATTATTTCTCAATTTCTAACTTTATCAGCAAATATACTTCCCTCTATCAATCAAATTCTCAGTAAGCAGAAATTAGTTAGTTTCAACTAATTTGCAGGTTCTCCACATTCAATTCCTGCATAAACTTCAAATTCTGCACAGCTGGATCTCTATACCTAGCAAAATATCACTTTCAAACAATTGGTCAACTTCTTGCATTTTCTCCATCTGCAGGTATGTCCCATTCCCCATATTTGAGAAATCTCACATTTTCTTGAAATTTTTTGCTTGCAGCATCGGCTCCTTATCCAAGTGTACAAGTTTCTCTATTTCCATCAACCTCACAATCTCAGCTACTTCCTTTTGCCTATCTGGATAAATGTCCTTAGATTGAAAAGCTCCTCATATCCAGCTACCACTCATTCAACTGAAGCTATTATTTCTCAATTTCTACCTTTATCAGCAAATCTAGTTCTATCTATACATCAAATTCTCAGTTAGCAGAAAATAGTTACTTCTCCACATTCAATTCCTGCATAAACTTCAAATTCTGCACAGCTGGATCTCTATACCTAGCAAAATATCAATTTCAAACAATTGGTCAACTTCTTGCATTTTCTCCTCTGCAGATATGTCCCATTCCCTATATTTGAGAAATCTCACGTTTTCTTGAAATTTGCTGCTTGCAGCATTGGCTCCATATCGAAATATACAAGTTTCTCTATTTCCATCAACCTCGCTATCTCTATCAATTTATTTTTCCTGTCTAGGTAACGGTCTTTAGTTCTAAAAATCCGCTCATTTCCAACTACCCCTCATTCAACTGAAGCAATTATTTCTCAATTTCTACCTTTATCAGCAGATATAGTTCTCTCTATCCATCAAATTCTCAGTAAGCAGAAGTTAGTTAGTTTCAACTAATTTGCTGTTTCTCCACATTCAATTCCTCCATAAAATTCAAATTCTGCAAAGCTGGCTCGCTGTACTTTGCAAAATATCAATTTCAAACCATTGGTCATCTTCTTGCATTTTCTCCATCTGCAGATATGTCCCATACCCCATCTTTGAGAAATCTCACATTTTATTGAAATTTATTGCTTGCAGCATCAGCTCCTTATCCAACTGTACAAGTTTCTCTATTTCCATCAACCTCGCAATCACTATTAATTTATTCTGCCTGTCTCGCTCTATAAATCACCTCATTTCCAACTAGCCTTCATTTAACTGAAGCTATTATTTGTCAATTTCTACCTTTATCAGCAAATCTAGTTCTCTCAAACCATCAAAATCTCAGTTAGCAGGAATTAGCTAGTTTCAACTAATTTGCGGATTCTCCACATTCAATTCCTCAATTACCGCCAAAATCTGCAATGCTGGATCTCTATATCTAGCAAAATATCAATTTCAAACAATTGGTCAACTTGTTGCATTCTCTCCTCTTGCAGATATGTCCCATTCCCCATATTTGAAAAATCTCACATTTTCTTGAAATTTGTGATTGCAGCATCTGCTCCTTATTCAAATTTACAAGTTTGTCCATTTCCATCAACCTCGCTAGCTCGATTAATTTCTTTTGCCTATCTAGATAAATGTCTTTAGTACTAAATATCTCCTCATTTCCAAAGAACTCTCATTCAACTGAAGCAATTATTTCTCAATTTCTACCTTTATCAGCAAATCTAGTTCTTTCTCCATCAAATTCTCAGTGAGCAGCGATTAGTTAGTTTCAACTAATTTGCAGGTTCTCCACATTCAATTCCTCCATAAACATCAAACTCTGCAAAGGTGGCTCTCTGTGCCTAGCAAAATATCAATTTCCAACAATTGGTCAATTTCTTGCATTTTCTCCATCTGCAGATATGTCCCATTCCCCATATTTGAGAAATCTCACATTTTCTTGAAATTTGTTGCTTGCAGTATCAGCTCCTTATCCAAATGTACAAGTTTTTCTATTTCCATTAACATCGCTATCTCTATTAATTTCTTTTGCCTATCTAGCTAAAATTCTTTAGATCTAAAAAATCTCCTGATTTCCAACTAAACTTCTTTCAATTGAAGCTATTATTTCTCAATTTCTACCTTTATCAGGAAATCTTGTTCTTTCTATACAGTAAATTCTCAGTTAGCAGAGATTAGTTAGATTCAACTAATTTCTAGGTTCTACACATTCAATTCCTCCATAACCTTCAAATTCTGCAAAAATGGCTCTCTGTAGCTAGCAATATAACAGTTTCAAACAATTTGTCAACTTCTGGCATTTTCTCCATCTGCAGACATGTCCCATTCCGCATGTTTGAGAAATCTCACATTTTCTTGAAATTTTTTGCTTGCTTATCCAAATGTACAAGTTTCTCTATTTCCATCAACCTCGCTAACTCTATTAATTTCTTTTGCCTATCGAGATAAATCTCTTTTGTTCTAAACATCTTCATTTCCAACTACCCCTCATTCAACTGAAGCTATTATTTCTCAATTTCTAACTTTATCAGCAAATATACTTCCCTCTATCAATCAAATTCTCAGTAAGCAGAAATTAGTTAGTTTCAACTAATTTGCAGGTTCTCCACATTCAATTCCTGCATAAACTTCAAATTCTGCACAGCTGGATCTCTATACCTAGCAAAATATCACTTTCAAACAATTGGTCAACTTCTTGCATTTTCTCCATCTGCAGGTATGTCCCATTCCCCATATTTGAGAAATCTCACATTTTCTTGAAATTTGTTGCTTGCAGTATCAGCTCCTTATCCAAATGTACAATTTTCTCTATTTCCATCAACCTCGCTATCTCTATCAATTTATTTTTCTGTCTAGGTAAAGGTATTTAGTTCTAAAAATCCGCTCATTTCCAACTACCCCTCATTCAACTGAAGCTATTATTTCTCAATTTCTACCTTTATCAGCAAATCTAGTTCTATCTATACATCAAATTCTCAGTTAGCAGAAAATAGTTACTTCTCCACATTCAATTCCTGCATAAACTTCAAATTCTGCACAGCTGGATCTCTATACCTAGCAAAATATCAATTTCAAACAATTGGTCAACTTCTTGCATTTTCTCCTCTGCAGATATGTCCCATTCCCCATATTTGAGAAATCTCACGTTTTCTTGAAATTTGCTGCTTGCAGCATTGGCTCCATATCGAAATATACAAGTTTCTCTATTTCCATCAACCTCGCTATCTCTATCAATTTATTTTTCCTGTCTAGGTAACGGTCTTTAGTTCTAAAAATCCGCTCATTTCCAACTACCCCTCATTCAACTGAAGCAATTATTTCTCAATTTCTACCTTTATCAGCAGATATAGTTCTCTCTATCCATCAAATTCTCAGTAAGCAGAAGTTAGTTAGTTTCAACTAATTTGCTGTTTCTCCACATTCAATTCCTCCATAAAATTCAAATTCTGCAAAGCTGGCTCTCTGTACTTTGCAAAATATCAATTTCAAACCATTGGTCATCTTCTTGCATTTTCTCCATCTGCAGATATGTCCCAAACCCCATCTTTGAGAAATCTCACATTTTATTGAAATTTATTGCTTGCAGCATCAGCTCCTTATCCAACTGTACAAGTTTCTCTATTTCCATCAACCTCGCAATCACTATTAATTTATTCTGCCTGTCTCGCTCTATAAATCACCTCATTTCCAACTAGCCTTCATTTAACTGAAGCTATTATTTCTCAATTTCTACCTTTATCAGCAGATATAGTTCTCTCTATCCATCAAATTCTCAGTAAGCAGAAGTTAGTTAGTTTCAACTAATTTGCTGTTTCTCCACATTCAATTCCTCCATAAAATTCAAATTCTGCAAAGCTGGCTCGCTGTACTTTGCAAAATATCAATTTCAAACCATTGGTCATCTTCTTGCATTTTCTCCATCTGCAGATATGTCCCATACCCCATCTTTGAGAAATCTCACATTTTATTGAAATTTATTGCTTGCAGCATCAGCTCCTTATCCAACTGTACAAGTTTCTCTATTTCCATCAACCTCGCAATCACTATTAATTTATTCTGCCTGACTCGCTCTATAAATCACCTCATTTCCAACTAGCCTTCAGTAAACTGAAGCTATTATTTGTCAATTTCTACCTTTATCAGCAAATCTAGTTCTCTCAAACCATCAAAATCTCAGTTAGCAGGAATTAGCTAGTTTCAACTAATTTGCGGATTCTCCACATTCAATTCCTCAATCACCGTCAAATTCTGCAATGCTGGATCTCTATAACTAGCAAAATATCAATTTCAAACAACTGGTCAACTTATTGCATTCTCTCCTCTTGCAGATATGTCCCATTCCCCATATTTGAAAAATCTCACATTTTCTTGAAATTTGTGATTGCAGCATCTGCTCCTTATTCAAATTTACAAGTTTGTCCATTTCCATCAACCTCGCTAGCTCGATTAATTTCTTTTGCCTATCTAGATAAATGTCTTTAGTACTAAATATCTCCTCATTTCCAAAGAACTCTCATTCAATTGAAGCAATTATTTCTCAATTTCTACCTTTATCAGCAAATCTAGTTCTTTCTCCATCAAATTCTCAGTGAGCAGAGATTAGTTAGTTTCAACTAATTTGCAGGTTCTCCACATTCAATTCCTCCATAAACATCAAACTCTGCAAAGGTGGCTCTCTGTGCCTAGCAAAATATCAATTTCCAACAATTGGTCAATTTCTTGCATTTTCTCCATCTGCAGATATGTCCCATTCCCCATATTTGAGAAATCTCACATTTTCTTGAAATTTGTTGCTTGCAGTATCAGCTCCTTATCCAAATGTACAAGTTTTTCTATTTCCATTAACATCGCTATCTCTATTAATTTCTTTTGCCTATCTAGTTAAAATTCTTTAGATCTAAAAAATCTCCTGATTTCCAACTAAACTTCTTTCAATTGAAGCTATTATTTCTCAATTTCTACCTTTCTCAGGAAATCTTGTTCTTTCTATACAGTAAATTCTCAGTTAGCAGAGATTAGTTAGATTCAACTAATTTCTAGGTTCTACACATTCAATTCCTCCATAACCTTCAAATTCTGCAAAGCTGGCTCTCTGTAGCTAGCAATATAACAATTTCAAACAATTTGTCAACTTCTGGCATTTTCTCCATCTGCAGACATGTCCCATTCCGCATATTTGAGAAATCTCACATTTTCTTGAAATTTGTTGCTTGCTTATCCAAATGTACAAGTTTCTCTATTTCCATCAACCTCGCTAACTCTATTAATTTCTTTTGCCTATCGAGATAAATCTCTTTTGTTCTAAACATCTTCATTTCCAACTACCCCTCATTCAACTGAAGCTATTATTTCTCAATTTCTAACTTTATCAGCAAATATACTTCCCTCTATCAATCAAATTCTCAGTAAGCAGAAATTAGTTAGTTTCAACTAATTTGCAGGTTCTCCACATTCAATTCCTGCATAAACTTCAAATTCTGCACAGCTGGATCTCTATACCTAGCAAAATATCACTTTCAAACAATTGGTCAACTTCTTGCATTTTCTCCATCTGCAGGTATGTCCCATTCCCCATATTTGAGAAATCTCACATTTTCTTGAAATTTTTTGCTTGCAGCATCGGCTCCTTATCCAAGTGTACAAGTTTCTCTATTTCCATCAACCTCACAATCTCAGCTACTTCCTTTTGCCTATCTGGATAAATGTCCTTAGATTGAAAAGCTCCTCATATCCAGCTACCACTCATTCAACTGAAGCTATTATTTCTCAATTTCTACCTTTATCAGCAAATCTAGTTCTATCTATACATCAAATTCTCAGTTAGCAGAAAACAGTTACTTCTCCACATTCAATTCCTGCATAAACTTCAAATTCTGCACAGCTGGATCTCTATACCTAGCAAAATATCAATTTCAAACAATTGGTCAACTTCTTGCATTTTCTCCTCTGCAGATATGTCCCATTCCCTATATTTGAGAAATCTCACGTTTTCTTGAAATTTGCTGCTTGCAGCATTGGCTCCATATCGAAATATACAAGTTTCTCTATTTCCATCAACCTCGCTATCTCTATCAATTTATTTTTCCTGTCTAGGTAACGGTCTTTAGTTCTAAAAATCCGCTCATTTCCAACTACCCCTCATTCAACTGAAGCAATTATTTCTCAATTTCTACCTTTATCAGCAGATATAGTTCTCTCTATCCATCAAATTCTCAGTAAGCAGAAGTTAGTTAGTTTCAACTAATTTGCTGTTTCTCCACATTCAATTCCTCCATAAAATTCAAATTCTGCAAAGCTGGCTCGCTGTACTTTGCAAAATATCAATTTCAAACCATTGGTCATCTTCTTGCATTTTCTCCATCTGCAGATATGTCCCATACCCCATCTTTGAGAAATCTCACATTTTATTGAAATTTATTGCTTGCAGCATCAGCTCCTTATCCAACTGTACAAGTTTCTCTATTTCCATCAACCTCGCAATCACTATTAATTTATTCTGCCTGACTCGCTCTATAAATCACCTCATTTCCAACTAGCCTTCATTTAACTGAAGCTATTATTTGTCAATTTCTACCTTTATCAGCAAATCTAGTTCTCTCAAACCATCAAAATCTCAGTTAGCAGGAATTAGCTAGTTTCAACTAATTTGCGGATTCTCCACATTCAATTCCTCAATCACCGTCAAATTCTGCAATGCTGGATCTCTATAACTAGCAAAATATCAATTTCAAACAACTGGTCAACTTATTGCATTCTCTCCTCTTGCAGATATGTCCCATTCCCCATATTTGAAAAATCTCACATTTTCTTGAAATTTGTGATTGCAGCATCTGCTCCTTATTCAAATTTACAAGTTTGTCCATTTCCATCAACCTCGCTAGCTCGATTAATTTCTTTTGCCTATCTAGATAAATGTCTTTAGTACTAAATATCTCCTCATTTCCAAAGAACTCTCATTCAATTGAAGCAATTATTTCTCAATTTCTACCTTTATCAGCAAATCTAGTTCTTTCTCCATCAAATTCTCAGTGAGCAGCGATTAGTTAGTTTCAACTAATTTGCAGGTTCTCCACATTCAATTCCTCCATAAACATCAAACTCTGCAAAGGTGGCTCTCTGTGCCTAGCAAAATATCAATTTCCAACAATTGGTCAATTTCTTGCATTTTCTCCATCTGCAGATATGTCCCATTCCCCATATTTGAGAAATCTCACATTTTCTTGAAATTTGTTGCTTGCAGTATCAGCTCCTTATCCAAATGTACAAGTTTTTCTATTTCCATTAACATCGCTATCTCTATTAATTTCTTTTGCCTATCTAGTTAAAATTCTTTAGATCTAAAAAATCTCCTGATTTCCAACTAAACTTCTTTCAATTGAAGCTATTATTTCTCAATTTCTACCTTTCTCAGGAAATCTTGTTCTTTCTATACAGTAAATTCTCAGTTAGCAGAGATTAGTTAGATTCAACTAATTTCTAGGTTCTACACATTCAATTCCTCCATAACCTTCAAATTCTGCAAAGCTGGCTCTCTGTAGCTAGCAATATAACAATTTCAAACAATTTGTCAACTTCTGGCATTTTCTCCATCTGCAGACATGTCCCATTCCGCATATTTGAGAAATCTCACATTTTCTTGAAATTTGTTGCTTGCTTATCCAAATGTACAAGTTTCTCTATTTCCATCAACCTCGCTAACTCTATTAATTTCTTTTGCCTATCGAGATAAATCTCTTTTGTTCTAAACATCTTCATTTCCAACTACCCCTCATTCAACTGAAGCTATTATTTCTCAATTTCTAACTTTATCAGCAAATATACTTCCCTCTATCAATCAAATTCTCAGTAAGCAGAAATTAGTTAGTTTCAACTAATTTGCAGGTTCTCCACATTCAATTCCTGCATAAACTTCAAATTCTGCACAGCTGGATCTCTATACCTAGCAAAATATCACTTTCAAACAATTGGTCAACTTCTTGCATTTTCTCCATCTGCAGGTATGTCCCATTCCCCATATTTGAGAAATCTCACATTTTCTTGAAATTTTTTGCTTGCAGCATCGGCTCCTTATCCAAGTGTACAAGTTTCTCTATTTCCATCAACCTCACAATCTCAGCTACTTCCTTTTGCCTATCTGGATAAATGTCCTTAGATTGAAAAGCTCCTCATATCCAGCTACCACTCATTCAACTGAAGCTATTATTTCTCAATTTCTACCTTTATCAGCAAATCTAGTTCTATCTATACATCAAATTCTCAGTTAGCAGAAAACAGTTACTTTTCCACATTCAATTCCTGCATAAACTTCAAATTCTGCACAGCTGGATCTCTATACCTAGCAAAATATCAATTTCAAACAATTGGTCAACTTCTTGCATTTTCTCCTCTGCAGATATGTCCCATTCCCTATATTTGAGAAATCTCACATTTTCTTGAAATTTGCAGCTTGCAGCATTGGCTCCATATCGAAATATACAAGTTTCTCTATTTCCATCAACCTCGCTATCTCTATCAATTTATTTTTCCTGTCTAGGTAACGGTCTTTAGTTCTAAAAATCCGCTCATTTCCAACTACCCCTCATTCAACTGAAGCAATTATTTCTCAATTTCTACTTTTATCAGCAGATATAGTTCTCTCTATCCATCAAATTCTCAGTAAGCAGAAGTTAGTTAGTTTCAACTAATTTGCTGTTTCTCCACATTCAATTCCTCCATAAAATTCAAATTCTGCAAAGCTGGCTCGCTGTACTTTGCAAAATATCAATTTCAAACCATTGGTCATCTTCTTGCATTTTCTCCATCTGCAGATATGTCCCATACCCCATCTTTGAGAAATCTCACATTTTATTGAAATTTATTGCTTGCAGCATCAGCTCCTTATCCAACTGTACAAGTTTCTCTATTTCCATCAACCTCGCAATCACTATTAATTTATTCTGCCTGTCTCGCTCTATAAATCACCTCATTTCCAACTAGCCTTCATTTAACTGAAGCTATTATTTGTCAATTTCTACCTTTATCAGCAAATCTAGTTCTCTCAAACCATCAAAATCTCAGTTAGCAGGAATTAGCTAGTTTCAACTAATTTGCGGATTCTCCACATTCAATTCCTCAATTACCGCCAAAATCTGCAATGCTGGATCTCTATATCTAGCAAAATATCAATTTCAAACAATTGGTCAACTTGTTGCATTCTCTCCTCTTGCAGATATGTCCCATTCCCCATATTTGAAAAATCTCACATTTTCTTGAAATTTGTGATTGCAGCATCTGCTCCTTATCCAAATTTACAAGTTTGTCTATTTCCATCAACCTCGCTAGTTCTATTAATTTCTTTTGCCTATCTAGATAAAAGTCTTTAGTACTGAAAATCTCCTCATTTCCAAAGAACTCTCATTCAATTGAAGCAATTATTTCTCAATTTCTACCTTTATCAGCAAATCTAGTTCTTTCTCCATCAAATTCTCAGTGAGCAGAGATTAGTTAGTTTCAACTAATTTGCAGGTTCTCCACATTCAATTCCTCCATAAACATCAAACTCTGCAAAGGTGGCTCTCTGTGCCTAGCAAAATATCAATTTCCAACAATTGGTCAATTTCTTGCATTTTCTCCATCTGCAGATATGTCCCATTCCCCATATTTGAGAAATCTCACATTTTCTTGAAATTTGTTGCTTGCAGTATCAGCTCCTTATCCAAATGTACAAGTTTTGCTATTTCCATTAACATCGCTATCTCCATTAATTTCTTTTGCCTATCTAGCTAAAATTCTTTAGATCTAAAAAATCTCCTGATTTCCAACTAAACTTCTTTCAATTGAAGCTATTATTTCTCAATTTCTACCTTTATCAGGAAATCTTGTTCTTTCTATACAGTAAATTCTCAGTTAGCAGAGATTAGTTAGATTCAACTAATTTCTAGGTTCTACACATTCAATTCCTCCATAACCTTCAAATTCTGCAAAAATGGCTCTCTGTAGCTAGCAATATAACAGTTTCAAACAATTTGTCAACTTCTGGCATTTTCTCCATCTGCAGACATGTCCCATTCCGCATATTTGAGAAATCTCACATTTTCTTGAAATTTTTTGCTTGCTTATCCAAATGTACAAGTTTCTCTATTTCCATCAACCTCGCTAACTCTATTAATTTCTTTTGCCTATCGAGATAAATCTCTTTTGTTCTAAACATCTTCATTTCCAACTACCCCTCATTCAACTGAAGCTATTATTTCTCAATTTCTAACTTTATCAGCAAATATACTTCCCTCTATCAATCAAATTCTCAGTAAGCAGAAATTAGTTAGTTTCAACTAATTTGCAGGTTCTCCACATTCAATTCCTGCATAAACTTCAAATTCTGCACAGCTGGATCTCTATACCTAGCAAAATATCACTTTCAAACAATTGGTCAACTTCTTGCATTTTCTCCATCTGCAGGTATGTCCCATTCCCCATATTTGAGAAATCTCACATTTTCTTGAAATTTTTTGCTTGCAGCATCGGCTCCTTATCCAAGTGTACAAGTTTCTCTATTTCCATCAACCTCACAATCTCAGCTACTTCCTTTTGCCTATCTGGATAAATGTCCTTAGATTGAAAAGCTCCTCATATCCAGCTACCCCTCATTCAACTGAAGCTATTATTTCTCAATTTCTACCTTTATCAGCAAATCTAGTTCTATCTATACATCAAATTCTCAGTTAGCAGAAAATAGTTACTTCTCCACATTCAATTCCTGCATAAACTTCAAATTCTGCACAGCTGGATCTCTATACCTAGCAAAACATCAATTTCAAACAATTGGTCAACTTCTTGCATTTTCTCCTCTGCAGATATGTCCCATTCCCCATATTTGAGAAATCTCACGTTTTCTTGAAATTTGCTGCTTGCAGCATTGGCTCCATATCGAAATATACAAGTTTCTCTATTTCCATCAACCTCGCTATCTCTATCAATTTATTTTTCCTGTCTAGGTAACGGTCTTTAGTTCTAAAAATCCGCTCATTTCCAACTACCCCTCATTCAACTGAAGCAATTATTTCTCAATTTCTACCTTTATCAGCAGATATAGTTCTCTCTATCCATCAAATTCTCAGTAAGCAGAAGTTAGTTAGTTTCAACTAATTTGCTGTTTCTCCACATTCAATTCCTCCATAAAATTCAAATTCTGCAAAGCTGGCTCTCTGTACTTTGCAAAATATCAATTTCAAACCATTGGTCATCTTCTTGCATTTTCTCCATCTGCAGATATGTCCCATACCCCATCTTTGAGAAATCTCATATTTTATTGAAATTTATTGCTTGCAGCATCAGCTCCTTATCCAACTGTACAAGTTTCTCTATTTCCATCAACCTCGCAATCACTATTAATTTATTCTGCCTGTCTCGCTCTATAAATCACCTCATTTCCAACTAGCCTTCATTTAACTGAAGCTATTATTTCTCAATTTCTACCTTTATCAGCAAATCTAGTTCTCTCAAACCATCAAAATCTCAGTTAGCAGGAATTAGCTAGTTTCAACTAATTTGCGGATTCTCCACATTCAATTCCTCAATTACCGCCAAAATCTGCAATGCTGGATCTCTATATCTAGCAAAATATCAATTTCAAACAATTGGTCAACTTGTTGCATTCTCTCCTCTTGCAGATATGTCCCATTCCCCATATTTGAAAAATCTCACATTTTCTTGAAATTTGTGATTGCAGCATCTGCTCCTTATCCAAATTTACAAGTTTGTCTATTTCCATCAACCTCGCTAGTTCTATTAATTTCTTTTGCCTATCTAGATAAATGTCTTCAGTACTAAAAATCCCCTCATTTCCAAAGAACTCTCATTCAATTGAAGCAATTATTTCTCAATTTCTACCTTTATCAGCAAATCTAGTTCTTTCTCCATCAAATTCTCAGTGAGCAGAGATTAGTTAGTTTCAACTAATTTGCAGGTTCTCCACATTCAATTCCTCCATAAACATCAAACTCGGCAAAGGTGGCTCACTGTGCCTAGCAAAATATCAATTTCCAACAATTGGTCAATTTCTTGCATTTTCTCCATCTGCAGATATGTCCCATTCCCCATATTTGAGAAATCTCACATTTTCTTGAAATTTGTTGCTTGCAGTATCAGCTCCTTATCCAAATGTACAAGTTTTGCTATTTCCATTAACATCGCTATCTCCATTAATTTCTTTTGCCTATCTAGCTAAAATTCTTTAGATCTAAAAAATCTCCTGATTTCCAACTAAACTTCTTTCAATTGAAGCTATTATTTCTCAATTTCTACCTTTCTCAGGAAATCTTGTTCTTTCTATACAGTAAATTCTCAGTTAGCAGAGATTAGTTAGATTCAACTAATTTCTAGGTTCTACGCATTCAATTCCTCCATAACCTTCAAATTCTGCAAAGCTGGCTCTCTGTAGCTAGCAATATAACAATTTCAAACAATTTGTCAACTTCTGGCATTTTCTCCATCTGCAGACATGTCCCATTCCGCATATTTGAGAAATCTCACATTTTCTTGAAATTTGTTGCTTGCTTATCCAAATGTACAAGTTTCTCTATTTCCATCAACCTCGCTAACTCTATTAATTTCTTTTGCCTATCGAGATAAATCTCTTTTGTTCTAAACATCTTCATTTCCAACTACCCCTCATTCAACTGAAGCTATTATTTCTCAATTTCTAACTTTATCAGCAAATATACTTCCCTCTATCAATCAAATTCTCAGTAAGCAGAAATTAGTTAGTTTCAACTAATTTGCTGGTTCTCCACATTCAATTCCTGCATAAACTTCAAATTCTGCACAGCTGGATCTCTATACCTAGCAAAATATCACTTTCAAACAATTGGTCAACATCTTGCATTTTCTCCATCTGAAGATATGTCCCATACCCCATCTCTGAGAAATCTTACATTTTATTGAAATTTATTGCTTGCAGCATCAGCTCCTTATCCAACTGTACAAGTTTGTCTATTTCCATCAACCTCGCAATCACTATTAATTTATTCTGCCTGTCTCGCTCTATAAATCACCTCATTTCCAACTAGCCTTCATTTAACTGAAGCTATTATTTGTCAATTTCTACCTTTATCAGCAAATCTAGTTCTCTCAAACCATCAAAATCTCAGTTAGCAGGAATTAGCTAGTTTCAACTAATTTGCGGATTCTCCACATTCAATTCCTCAATTACCGCCAAAATCTGCAATGCTGGATCTCTATATCTAGCAAAATATCAATTTCAAACAATTGGTCAACTTGTTGCATTCTCTCCTCTTGCAGATATGTCCCATTCCCCATATTTGAAAAATCTCACATTTTCTTGAAATTTGTGATTGCAGCATCTGCTCCTTATCCAAATTTACAAGTTTGTCTATTTCCATCAACCTCGCTAGTTCTATTAATTTCTTTTGCCTATCTAGATAAAAGTCTTTAGTACTGAAAATCTCCTCATTTCCAAAGAACTCTCATTCAATTGAAGCAATTATTTCTCAATTTCTACCTTTATCAGCAAATCTAGTTCTTTCTCCATCAAATTCTCAGTGAGCAGAGATTAGTTAGTTTCAACTAATTTGCAGGTTCTCCACATTCAATTCCTCCATAAACATCAAACTCTGCAAAGGTGGCTCTCTGTGCCTAGCAAAATATCAATTTCCAACAATTGGTCAATTTCTTGCATTTTCTCCATCTGCAGATATGTCCCATTCCCCATATTTGAGAAATCTCACATTTTCTTGAAATTTGTTGCTTGCAGTATCAGCTCCTTATCCAAATGTACAAGTTTTGCTATTTCCATTAACATCGCTATCTCCATTAATTTCTTTTGCCTATCTAGCTAAAATTCTTTAGATCTAAAAAATCTCCTGATTTCCAACTAAACTTCTTTCAATTGAAGTTATTATTTCTCAATTTCTACCTTTCTCAGGAAATCTTGTTCTTTCTATACAGTAAATTCTCAGTTAGCAGAGATTAGTTAGATTCAACTAATTTCTAGGTTCTACACATTCAATTCCTCCATAACCTTCAAATTCTGCAAAAATGGCTCTCTGTAGCTAGCAATATAACAATTTCAAACAATTTGTCAACTTCTGGCATTTTCTCCATCTGCAGACATGTCCCATTCCGCATATTTGAGAAATCTCACATTTTCTTGAAATTTGTTGCTTGCTTATCCAAATGTACAAGTTTCTCTATTTCCATCAACCTCGCTAACTCTATTAATTTCTTTTGCCTATCGAGATAAATCTCTTTTGTTCTAAACATCTTCATTTCCAAATACCCCTCATTCAACTGAAGCTCTTATTTCTCAATTTCTAACTTTATCAGCAAATATACTTCCCTCTATCAATCAAATTCTCAGTAAGCAGAAATTAGTTAGTTTCAACTAATTTGCAGGTTCTCCACATTCAATTCCTGCATAAACTTCAAATTCTGCACAGCTGGATCTCTATACCTAGCAAAATATCACTTTCAAACAATTGGTCAACTTCTTGCATTTTCTCCATCTGCAGGTATGTCCCATTCCCCATATTTGAGAAATCTCACATTTTCTTGAAATTTTTTGCTTGCAGCATCGGCTCCTTATCCAAGTGTACAAGTTTCTCTATTTCCATCAACCTCACAATCTCAGCTACTTCCTTTTGCCTATCTGGATAAATGTCCTTAGATTGAAAAGCTCCTCATATCCAGCTACCACTCATTCAACTGAAGCTATTATTTCTCAATTTCTACCTTTATCAGCAAATCTAGTTCTATCTATACATCAAATTCTCAGTTAGCAGAAAACAGTTACTTCTCCACATTCAATTCCTGCATAAACTTCAAATTCTGCACAGCTGGATCTCTATACCTAGCAAAATATCAATTTCAAACAATTGGTCAACTTCTTGCATTTTCTCCTCTGCAGATATGTCCCATTCCCCATATTTGAGAAATCTCACGTTTTCTTGAAATTTGCTGCTTGCAGCATTGGCTCCATATCGAAATATACAAGTTTCTCTATTTCCATCAACCTCGCTATCTCTATCAATTTATTTTTCCTGTCTAGGTAACGGTCTTTAGTTCTAAAAATCCGCTCATTTCCAACTACCCCTCATTCAACTGAAGCAATTATTTCTCAATTTCTACCTTTATCAGCAGATATAGTTCTCTCTATCCATCAAATTCTCAGTAAGCAGAAGTTAGTTAGTTTCAACTAATTTGCTGTTTCTCCACATTCAATTCCTCCATAAAATTCAAATTCTGCAAAGCTGGCTCTCTGTACTTTGCAAAATATCAATTTCAAACCATTGGCCATCTTCTTGCATTTTCTCCATCTGCAGATATGTCCCATACCCCATCTTTGAGAAATCTCACATTTTATTGAAATTTATTGCTTGCAGCATCAGCTCCTTATCCAACTGTACAAGTTTCTCTATTTCCATCAACCTCGCAATCACTATTAATTTATTCTGCCTGTCTCGCTCTATAAATCACCTCATTTCCAACTACCCTTCATTTAACTGAAGCTATTATTTCTCAATTTCTACCTTTATCAGCAAATCTAGTTCTCTCAAACCATCAAAATCTCAGTTAGCAGGAATTAGCTAGTTTCAACTAATTTGCTGGTTCTCCACATTCAATTCCTGCATAAACTTCAAATTCTGCACAGCTGGATCTCTATACCTAGCAAAATATCACTTTCAAACAATTGGTCAACTTCTTGCATTTTCTCCATCTGCAGATATGTCCCTTTCCCCATATTTGAGAAATCTCACATTTTCTTGAAATTTTTTGCTTGCAGCATCGGCTCCTTATCCAAGTGTACAAGTTTCTCTATTTCCATCAACCTCACTATCTCAGCTGCTTCCTTTTGCCTATCTGGATAAATGTCCTTAGATTGAAAAGCTCCTCATATCCAGCTACCCCTCATTCAACTGAAGCTATTATTTCTCAATTTCTACCTTTATCAGCAAATCTAGTTCTATCTATACATCAAATTCTCAGTTAGCAGAAAATAGTTACTTCTCCACATTCAATTGCTCCATAACCTTCAATTCTGCAAAGGTGGCTCTCTGTAGCTAGCAAAATATCACTTTCAAACAATTGGTCAACTTCTTGCATTTTCTCCATCTGCAGATATGTCCCATTCCCCATATTTGAGAAATCTCACGTTTTCTTGAAATTTGCTGCTTGCAGCATTGGCTCCATATCGAAATATACAAGTTTTTCTATTTCCATCAACCTCGCTATCTCTATCAATTTATTTTTCCTGTCTAGGTAACGGTCTTTAGTTCTAAAAATCCGCTCATTTCCAACTACCCCTCATTCAACTGAAGCAATTATTTCTCAATTTCTACCTTTATCAGCAGATATAGTTCTCTCTATCCATCAAATTCTCAGTAAGCAGAAGTTAGTTAGTTTCAACTAATTTGCTGTTTCTCCACATTCAATTCCTCCATAAAATTCAAATTCTGCAAAGCTGGCTCTCTGTACTTTGCAAAATATCAATTTCAAACCATTGGTCATCTTCTTGCATTTTCTCCATCTGCAGATATGTCCCATACCCCATCTTTGAGAAATCTCACATTTTATTGAAATTTATTGCTTGCAGCATCAGCTCCTTATCCAACTGTACAAGTTTCTCTATTTCCATCAACCTCGCAATCACTATTAATTTATTCTGCCTGTCTCGCTCTATAAATCACCTCATTTCCAACTAGCCTTCATTTAACTGAAGCTATTATTTCTCAATTTCTACCTTTATCAGCAAATCTAGTTCTCTCAAACCATCAAAATCTCAGTTAGCAGGAATTAGCTAGTTTCAACTAATTTGCGGATTCTCCACATTCAATTCCTCAATCACCGTCAAATTCAGCAATGCTGGCTCTCTATAACTAGCAAAATATCAATTTCAAACAATTGGTCAACTTGTTGCATTCTCTCCTCTTGCAGATATGTCCCATTCCCCATATTTGAAAAATCTCACATTTTCTTGAAATTTCTGATTGCAGCATCTGCTCCTTATTCAAATTTACAAGTTTGTCTATTTCCATCAAGCTCGCTAGCTCTATTAATTTCTTTTGCCTATCTAGATAAATGTCTTTAGTACTAAATATCTCCTCATTTCCAAAGAACTCTCATTCAATTGAAGCAATTATTTCTCAATTTCTACCTTTATCAGCAAATCTAGTTCTTTCTCCATCAAATTCTCAGTGAGCAGAGATTAGTTAGTTTCAACTAATTTGCAGGTTCTCCACATTCAATTCCTCCATAAACATCAAACTCTGCAAAGGTGGCTCTCTGTGCCTAGCAAAATATCAATTTCCAACAATTGGTCAAATTCTTGCATTTTCTCCATCTGCAGATATGTCCCATTCCCCATATTTGAGAAATCTCACAGTTTCTTGAAATTTGTTGCTTGCAATATCAGCTCCTTATCCAAATGTACAAGTTTTTCTATTTCCATTAACATCGCTATCTCTATTAATTTCTTTTGCCTATCTAGCTAAAATTCTTTAGATCTAAAAAATCTCCTGATTTCCAACTAAACTTCTTTCAATTGAAGCTATTATTTCTCAATTTCTACCTTTATCAGGAAATCTTGTTCTTTCTATACAGTAAATTCTCAGTTAGCAGAGATTAGTTAGATTCAACTAATTTCTAGGTTCTACACATTCAATTCCTCCATAACCTTCAAATTCTGCAAAGCTGGCTCTCTGTAGCTAGCAATATATCAATTTCAAACAACTTGTCAACTTCTGGCATTTACTCCATCTGCAGACATGTCCCATTCCGCATATTTGAGAAATCTCACATTTTCTTGAAATTTGTTGCTTGCTTATCGAAATGTACAAGTTTCTCTATTTCCATCAACCTCGCTAACTCTATTAGTTTCTTTTGCCTATCGAGATAAATCTCTTTTGTTCTAAAAATCTTCATTTCCAACTACCCCTCATTCAACTGAAGCTATTATTTCTCAATTTCTAACTTTATCAGCAAATATACTTCCCTCTATCAATCAAATTCTCAGTAAGCAGAAATTAGTTAGTTTCAACTAATTTGCAGGTTCTCCACATTCAATTCCTGCATAAACTTCAAATTCTGCACAGCTGGATCTCTATACCTAGCAAAATATCACTTTCAAACAATTGGTCAACTTCATGCATTTTCTCCATCTGCAGATATGTCCCATTCCCCATATTTGAGAAATCTCACATTTTCTTGAAATTTTTTGCTTGCAGCATCGGCTCCTTATCCAAGTGTACAAGTTTCTCTATTTCCATCAACCTCACTATCTCAGCTACTTCCTTTTGCCTATCTGGATAAATGTCTTTAGATTGAAAAGCTCCTCATATCCAGCTACCCCTCATTCAACTGAAGCTATTATTTCTCAATTTCTACCTTTATCAGCAAATCTAGTTCTATCTATACATCAAATTCTCAGTTAGCAGAAAATAGTTACTTCTCCACATTCAATTCCTGCATAAACTTCAAATTCTGCACAGCTGGATCTCTATACCTAGCAAAATATCAATTTCAAACAATTGGTCAACTTCTTGCATTTTCTCCTCTGCAGATATGTCCCATTCCCCATATTTGAGAAATCTCACGTTTTCTTGAAATTTGCTGCTTGCAGCATTGGCTCCATATCGAAATATACAAGTTTCTCTATTTCCATCAACCTCGCTATCTCTATCAATTTATTTTTCCTGTCTAGGTAACGGTCTTTAGTTCTAAAAATCCGCTCATTTCCAACTACCCCTCATTCAACTGAAGCAATTATTTCTCAATTTCTACCTTTATCAGCAGATATAGTTCTCTCTATCCATCAAATTCTCAGTAAGCAGAAGTTAGTTAGTTTCAACTAATTTGCTGTTTCTCCACATTCAATTGCTCCATAAAATTCAAATTCTGCAAAGCTGGCTCTCTGTACTTTGCAAAATATCAATTTCAAACCATTGGTCATCTTCTTGCATTGTCTCCATCTGCAGATATGTCCCATACCCCATCTTTGAGAAATCTCACATTTTATTGAAATTTATTGCTTGCAGCATCAGCTCCTTATCCAACTGTACAAGTTTCTCTATTTCCATCAACCTCGCAATCACTATTAATTTATTCTGCCTGTCTCGCTCTATAAATCACCTCATTTTCAACTAGCCTTCATTTAACTGAAGCTATTATTTGTCAATTTCTACCTTTATCAGCAAATCTAGTTCTCTCAAACCATCAAAATCTCAGTTAGCAGGAATTAGCTAGTTTCAACTAATTTGCGGATTCTCCACATTCAATTCCTCAATTACCGTCAAAATCTGCAATGCTGGATCTCTATATCTAGCAAAATATCAATTTCAAACAATTGGTCAACTTGTTGCATTCTCTCCTCTTGCAGATATGTCCCATTCCCCATATTTGAAAAATCTCACATTTTCTTGAAATTTGTGATTGCAGCATCTGCTCCTTATCCAAATTTACAAGTTTGTCTATTTCCATCAACCTCGCTAGCTCTATTAATTTCTTTTGCCTATCTAGATAAATGTCTTTAGTACTAAAAATCTCCTCATTTCCAAAGAACTCTCATTCAATTGAAGCAATTATTTCTCAATTTCTACCTTTATCAGCAAATCTAGTTCTTTCTCCATCAAATTCTCAGTGAGCAGAGATTAGTTAGTTTCAACTAATTTGCAGGTTCTCCACATTCAATTCCTCCATAAACATCAAACTCTGCAAAGGTGGCTCTCTGTGCCTAGCAAAATATCAATTTCCAACAATTGGTCAATTTCTTGCATTTTCTCCATCTGCAGATATGTCCCATTCCCCATATTTGAGAAATCTCACATTTTCTTGAAATTTGTTGCTTGCAGTATCAGCTCCTTATCCAAATGTACAAGTTTTGCTATTTCCATTAACATCGCTATCTCCATTAATTTCTTTTGCCTATCTAGCTAAAATTCTTTAGATCTAAAAAATCTCCTGATTTCCAACTAAACTTCTTTCAATTGAAGCTATTATTTCTCAATTTCTACCTTTATCAGGAAATCTTGTTCTTTCTATACAGTAAATTCTCAGTTAGCAGAGATTAGTTAGATTCAACTAATTTCTAGGTTCTACATATTCAATTCCTCCATAATTTTCAAATTCTGCAAAGCTGGCTCTCTGTAGCTAGCAATATAACAATTTCAAACAATTTGTCAACTTCTGGCATTTTCTCCATCTGCAGACATGTCCCATTCCGCATATTTGAGAAATCTCACATTTTCTTGAAATTTGTTGCTTGCTTATCCAAATGTACAAGTTTCTCTATTTCCATCAACCTCGCTAACTCTATTAATTTCTTTTGCCTATCGAGATAAATCTCTTTTGTTCTAAACATCTTCATTTCCAACTACCCCTCATTCAACTGAAGCTATTATTTCTCAATTTCTAACTTTATCAGCAAATATACTTCCCTCTATCAATCAAATTCTCAGTAAGCAGAAATTAGTTAGTTTCAACTAATTTGCTGGTTCTCCACATTCAATTCCTGCATAAACTTCAAATTCTGCACAGCTGGATCTCTATACCTAGCAAAATATCACTTTCAAACAATTGGTCAACTTCTTGCATTTTCTCCATCTGCAGATATGTCCCATTCCCCATTTTTGAGAAATCTCACATTTTCTTGAAATTTTTTGCTTGCAGCATCGGCTCCTTATCCAAGTGTACAAGTTTCTCTATTTCCATCAACCTCACTATCTCAGCTACTTCCTTTTGCCTATCTGGATAAATGTCCTTAGATTGAAAAGCACCTCATATCCAGCTACCCCTCATTCAACTGAAGCTATTATTTCTCAATTTCTACCTTTATCAGCAAATCTAGTTCTATCTATACATCAAATTCTCAGTTAGCAGAAAATAGTTACTTCTCCACATTCAATTCCTGCATAAATTTCAAATTCTGCACAGCTGGATTTCTATACCTAGCAAAATATCAATTTCAAACAATTGGTCAACTTCTTGCATTTTCTCCTCTGCAGATATGTCCCATTCCCCATATTTGAGAAATCTCACGTTTTCTTGAAATTTGCGGCTTGCAGCATTGGCTCCATATCGAAATATACAAGTTTCTCTATTTCCATCAACCTCGCTATCTCTATCAATTTATTTTTCCTGTCTAGGTAACGGTCTTTAGTTCTAAAAATCCGCTCATTTCCAACTACCCCTCATTCAACTGAAGCAATTATTTCTCAATTTCTACCTTTATCAGCAGATATAGTTCTCTCTATCCATCAAATTCTCAGTAAGCAGAAGTTAGTTAGTTTCAACTAATTTGCTGTTTCTCCACATTCAATTCCTCCTTAAAATTCAAATTCTGCAAAGCTGGCTCTCTGTACTATGCAAAATATCAATTTCAAACCATTGGTCATCTTCTTGCATTTTCTCCATCTGCAGATATGTCCCATACCCTAACTTTGAGATATCTCACATTTTATTGAAATTTATTGCTTGCAGCATCAGCTCCTTATCCAACTGTACTATTTCCATCAACCTCGCAATCACTATTAATTTATTCTGCCTGTCTCGCTCTATAAATCACCTCATTTCCAACTAGCCTTCATTTAACTGAAGCTATTATTACTCAATTTCTACCTTTATCAGCAAATCTAGTTCTCTCAAACCATCAAAATCTCAGTTAGCAGGAATTAGCTAGTTTCAACTAATTTGCGGATTCTCCACATTCAATTCCTCAATCACCGTCAAATTCTGCAATGCTGGATCTCTATAACTAGCAAAATATCAATTTCAAACAATTGGTCAACTTGTTGCATTCTCTCCTCTTGCAGATATGTCCCATTCCCCATATTTGAAAAATCTCACATTTTCTTGAAATTTGTGATTGCAGCATCTGCTCCTTATTCAAATTTACAAGTTTGTCTATTTCCATCAACCTCGCTAGCTCTATTAATTTCTTTTGCCTATCTAGATAAATGTCTTTAGTACTAAATATCTCCTCATTTCCAAAGAACTCTCATTCAATTGAAGCAATTATTTCTCAATTTCTACCTTTATCAGCAAATCTAGTTCTTTCTCCATCAAATTCTCAGTGAGCAGAGATTAGTTAGTTTCAACTAATTTGCAGGTTCTCCACATTCAATTCCTCCATAAACATCAAACTCTGCAAAGGTGGCTCTCTGTGCCTAGCAAAATATCAATTTCCAACAACTGGTCAATTTCTTGCATTTTCTCCATCTGCAGATATGTCCCATTCCCCATATTTGAGAAATCTCACATTTTCTTGAAATTTGTTGCTTGCAGTATCAGCTCCTTATCCAAATGTACAAGTTTTGCTATTTCCATTAACATCGCTATCTCCATTAATTTCTTTTGCCTATCTAGCTAAAATTCTTTAGATCTAAAAAATCTCCTGATTTCCAACTAAACTTCTTTCAATTGAAGCTATTATTTCTCAATTTCTACCTTTCTCAGGAAATCTTGTTCTTTCTATACAGTAAATTCTCAGTTAGCAGAGATTAGTTAGATTCAACTAATTTCTAGGTTCTACACATTCAATTCCTCCATAACCTTCAAATTCTGCAAAGCTGGCTCTCTGTAGCTAGCAATATAACAATTTCAAACAATTTGTCAACTTCTGGCATTTTCTCCATCTGCAGACATGTCCCATTCCGCATATTTGAGAAATCTCACATTTTCTTGAAATTTGTTGCTTGCTTATCCAAATGTACAAGTTTCTCTATTTCCATCAACCTCGCTAACTCTATTAATTTCTTTTGCCTATCGAGATAAATCTCTTTTGTTCTAAACATCTTCATTTCCAACTACCCCTCATTCAACTGAAGCTCTTATTTCTCAATTTCTAACTTTATCAGCAAATATACTTCCCTCTATCAATCAAATTCTCAGTAAGCAGAAATTAGTTAGTTTCAACTAATTTGCTGGTTCTCCACATTCAATTCATGCATAAACTTCAAATTCTGCACAGCTGGATATCTATGCCTAGCAAAATATCACTTTCAAACAATTGGTCAACTTCTTGCATTTTCTCCATCTGCAGATATGTCCCATTCCCCATATTTGAGAAATCTCACATTTTCTTGAAATTTTTTGCTTGCAGCATCGGCTCCTTATCCAAGTGTACAAGTTTCTCTATTTCCATCAACCTCACTATCTCAGCTACTTCCTTTTGCCTATCTGGATAAATGTCCTTAGATTGAAAAGCTCCTCATATCCAGCTACCCCTCATTCAACTGAAGCCATTATTTCTCAATTTCTACCTTTATCAGCAAATCTAGTTCTATCTATACATCAAATTCTCAGTGAGCAGAAAATAGTTACTTCTCCACATTCAATTCCTGCATAAATTTCAAATTCTGCACAGCTGGATCTCTATACCTAGCAAAATATCAATTTCAAACAATTGGTCAACTTCTTGCATTTTCTCCTCTGCAGATCTGTCCCATTCCCCATATTTGAGAAATCTCAGGTTTTCTTGAAATTTGCGGCTTGCAGCATTGGCTCCATATCGAAATATACAAGTTTCTCTATTTCCATCAACCTCGCTATCTCTATCAATTTATTTTTCCTGTCTAGGTAACGGTCTTTAGTTCTAAAAATCCGCTCATTTCCAACTACCCCTCATTCAACTGAAGCAATTATTTCTCAATTTCTACCTTTATCAGCAGATATAGTTCTCTCTATCCATCAAATTCTCAGTAAGCAGAAGTTAGTTAGTTTCAACTAATTTGCTGTTTCTCCACATTCAATTCCTCCATAAAATTCAAATTCTGCAAAGCTGGCTCTCTGTACTTTGCAAAATATCAATTTCAAACCATTGGTCATCTTCTTGCATTTTCTCCATCTGCAGATATGTCTCATACCCCATCTTTGAGAAATCTCACATTTTATTGAAATTTATTGCTTGCAGCATCAGCTCCTTATCCAACTGTACAAGTTTCTCTATTTCCATCAACCTCGCAATCACTATTAATTTATTCTGCCCGTCTCGCTCTATAAATCACCTCATTTCCAACTAGCCTTCATTTAACTGAAGCTATTATTTCTCAATTTCTACCTTTATCAGCAAATCTAGTTCTCTCAAACCATCAAAATCTCAGTTAGCAGGAATTAGCTAGTTTCAACTAATTTGCGGATTCTCCACATTCAATTCCTCAATCACCGTCAAATTCTGCAATGCTGGATCTCTATAACTAGCAAAATATCAATTTCAAACAATTGGTCAACTTGTTGCATTCTCTCCTCTTGCAGATATGTCCCATTCCCCATATTTGAAAAATCTCACATTTTCTTGAAATTTGTGATTGCAGCATCTGCTCCTTATTCAAATTTACAAGTTTCTCTATTTCCATCAACCTCGCTAGCTCGATTAATTTCTTTTGCCTATCTAGATAAATGTCTTTAGTACTAAAAATCTCCGCATTTCCAAAGAACTCTCATTCAATTGAAGCAATTATTTCTCAATTTCTACCTTTATCAGCAAATCTAGTTCTTTCTCCATCAAATTCTCAGTGAGCAGAGATTAGTTAGTTTCAACTAATTTGCAGGTTCTCCACATTCAATTCCTCCATAAACATCAAACTCTGCAAAGGTGGCTCTCTGTGCCTAGCAAAATATCAATTTCCAACAATTGGTCAATTTCTTGCATTTTCTCCATCTGCAGATATGTCCCATTCCCCATATTTGAGAAATCTCACATTTTCTTGAAATTTGTTGCTTGCAGTATCAGCTCCTTATCCAAATGTACAAGTTTTTCTATTTCCATTAACATCGCTATCTCTATTAATTTCTTTTGCCTATCTAGCTAAAATTCTTTAGATCTAAAAAATCTCCTGATTTCCAACTAAACTTCTTTCAATTGAAGCTATTATTTCTCAATTTCTACCTTTATCAGGAAATCTTGTTCTTTCTATACAGTAAATTCTCAGTTAGCAGAGATTAGTTAGATTCAACTAATTTCTAGGTTCTACACATTCAATTCCTCCATAACCTTCAAATTCTGCAAAAATGGCTCTCTGTAGCTAGCAATATAACAATTTCAAACAATTTGTCAACTTCTGGCATTTTCTCCATCTGCAGACATGTCCCATTCCGCATATTTGAGAAATCTCACATTTTCTTGAAATTTGTTGCTTGCTTATCCAAATGTACAAGTTTCTCCATTTCCATCAACCTCGCTAACTCTATTAATTTCTTTTGCATATCGAGATAAATCTCTTTTGTTCTAAACATCTTCATTTCCAACTACCCCTCATTCAACTGAAGCTCTTATTTCTCAATTTCTAACTTTATCAGCAAATATACTTCCCTCTATCAATCAAATTCTCAGTAAGCAGAAATTAGTTAGTTTCAACTAATTTGAAGGTTCTCCACATTCAATTCCTGCATAAACTTCAAATTCTGCACAGCTGGATCTCTATACCTAGCAAAATATCACTTTCAAACAATTGGTCAACTTCTTGCATTTTCTCCTCTGCAGATATGTCCCATTCCCCATATTTGAGAAATCTCACGTTTTCTTGAAATTTGCTGCTTGCAGCATTGGCTCCATATCGAAATATACAAGTTTCTCTATTTCCATCAACCTCGCTATCTCTATCAATTTATTTTTCCTGTCTAGGTAACTGTCTTTAGTTCTAAAAGTCCGCTCATTTCCAACTAACCCTCATTCAACTGAAGCAATTATTTCTCAATTTCTACCTTTATCAGCAGATATAGTTCTCTCTAACCATCAAATTCTCAGTAAGCAGAAGTTAGTTAGTTTCAACTAATTTGCTGTTTCTCCACATTCAATTCCTCCATAAAATTCAAATTCTGCAAAGCTGGCTCTCTGTACTTTGCAAAATATCAATTTCAAACCATTGGTCATCTTCTTGCATTTTCTCCATCTGCAGATATGTCTCATACCCCATCTTTGAGAAATCTCACATTTTATTGAAATTTATTGCTTGCAGCATCAGCTCCTTATCCAACTGTACAAGTTTCTCTATTTCCATCAACCTTGCAATCACTATTAATTTATTCTGCCTGTCTCGCTCTATAAATCACCTCATTTCCAACTAGCCTTCATTTAACTGAAGCTATTATTTCTCAATTTCTACCTTTATCAGCAAATCTAGTTCTCTCAAACCATCAAAATCTCAGTTAGCAGGAATTAGCTAGTTTCAACTAATTTGCGGATTCTCCACATTCAATTCCTCAATCACCGTCAAATTCTGCAATGCTGGATCTCTATATCTAGCAAAATATCAATTTCAAACAATTGGTCAACTTGTTGCATTCTCTCCTCTTGCAGATATGTCCCATTCCCCATATTTGAAAAATCTCACATTTTCTTGAAATTTGTGATTGCAGCATCTGCTCCTTATCCAAATTTACAAGTTTGTCTATTTCCATCAACCTCGCTAGCTCTATTAATTTTTTTGCCTATCTAGATAAATGTCTTTAGTACTAAAAATCTCCTCATTTCCAAAGAACTCTCATTCAATTGAAGCAATTATTTCTCAATTTCTACCTTTATCAGCAAATCTAGTTCTTTCACCATCAAATTCTCAGTGAGCAGAGATTAGTTAGTTTCAACTAATTTGCAGGTTCTCCACATTCAATTCCTCCATAAACATCAAACTCTGCAAAGGTGGCTCTCTGTGCCTAGCAAAATATCAATTTCCAACAATTGGTCAATTTCTTGCATTTTCTCCATCTGCAGATATGTCCCATTCCCCATATTTGAGAAATCTCACATTTTCTTGAAATTTGTTGCTTGCAGTATCAGCTCCTTATCCAAATGTACAAGTTTTTCTATTTCCATTAACATCGCTATCTCCATTAATTTCTTTTGCCTATCTAGCTAAAATTCTTTAGATCTAAAAAATCTCCTGATTTCCAACTAAACTTCTTTCAATTGAAGCTATTATTTCTCAATTTCTACCTTTATCAGGAAATCTTGTTCTTTCTGTACTGTAAATTCTCAGTTAGCAGAGATTAGTTAGATTCAACTAATTTCTAGGTTCTACACATTCAATTCCTCCATAACCTTCAAATTCTGCAAAGCTGGCTCTCTGTAGCTAGCAATATATCAATTTCAAACAACTTGTCAACTTCTGGCATTTTCTCCATCTGCAGACATGTCCCATTCCGCATATTTGAGAAATCTCACATTTTCTTGAAATTTGTTGCTTGCTTATCCAAATGTACAAGTGTCTCTATTTCCATCAACCTCGCTAACACTATTAATTTCTTTTGCCTATCGAGATAAATCTCTTTTGTTCAAAAAATCTTCATTTCCAACTACCCTTCATTCAACTGAAGCTCTTATTTCTCAATTTCTAACTTTATCAGCAAATATACTTCCCTCTATCAATCAAATTCTCAGTAAGCAGAAATTAGTTAGTTTCAACTAATTTGCAGGTTCTCCACATTCAATTCCTGCATAAACTTCAAATTCTGCACAGCTGGATCTCTATACCTAGCAAAATATCACTTTCAAACAATTGGTCAACTTCTTGCATTTTCTCCATCTGCAGATATGTCCCATTCCCCATATTTGAGAAATCTCACATTTTCTTGAAATTTTTTGCTTGCAGCATCGGCTCCTTATCCAAGTGTACAAGTTTCTCTACTTCCATCAACCTCACTATCTCAGCTACATCCTTTTGACTATCTGGATAAATGTCCTCAGATTGAAAAGCTCCTCATATCCAGCTACCCCTCATTCAACTGAAGCTATTATTTCTCAATTTCTACCTTTATCAGCAAATCTAGTTCTATCTATACATCAAATTCTCAGTTAGCAGAAAATAGTTACTTCTTCACATTCAATTCCTGCATAAACTTCAAATTCTGCACAGCTGGATCTCTATACCTAGCAAAATATCAATTTCAAACAATTGGTCAACTTCTTGCATTTTCTCCATCTGCAGATATGTCCCATTCCCCATATTTGAGAAATCTCACATTTTCCGGAAGTTTTTGCTTGCAGCATCGGCTCCTTATCCAAGTGTACAAGTTTCTCTATTCCAAGCAACCTCACTATCTCAGCTACTTCCTTTTGCCTATCTGGATAAATGTCCTTAGATTGAAAAGCTCCTCATATCCAGCTTCCCCTCATTCAACTGAAGCTATTATTTCTCAATTTCTACCTTTATCAGCAAATCTAGTTCTATCTATACATCAAATTCTCAGTTAGCAGAAAATAGTTACTTCTCCACATTCAATTGCTCCATAACCTTCAAATCTGCAAAGGTGGCTCTCTGTAGCTAGCAAAATATCACGTTCAAACAATTGGTCAACTTCTTGCATTTTCTCCATCTGCAGATATGTCCCATTCCCCATATTTGAGAAATCTCACGTTTTCTTGAAATTTGCTGCTTGCAGCATTGGCTCCATATCGAAATATACAAGTTTCTCTATTTCCATCAACCTCGCTATCTCTATCAATTTATTTTTCCTGTCTAGGTAACGGTCTTTAGTTCTAAAAATCCGCTCATTTCCAACTACCCCTCATTCAACTGAAGCAATTATTTCTCAATTTCTACCTTTATCAGCAGATATAGTTCTCTCTATCCATCAAATTCTCAGTAAGCAGAAGTTAGTTAGTTTCAACTAATTTGCTGTTTCTCCACATTCAATTCCTCCATAAAATTCAAATTCTGCAAAGCTGGCTCTCTGTACTTTGCAAAATATCAATTTCAAACCATTGGTCATCTTCTTGCATTTTCTCCATCTGCAGATATGTCCCATACCCCATCTTTGAGAAATCTCACATTTTATTGAAATTTATTGCTTGCAGCATCAGCTCCTTATCCAACTGTACAAGTTTCTCTATTTCCATCAACCTCGCAATCACTATTAATTTATTCTGCCTGTCTCGCTCTATAAATCACCTCATTTCCAACTAGCCTTCATTTAACTGAAGCTATTATTTCTCAATTTCTACCTTTATCAGCAAATCTAGTTCTCTCAAACCATCAAAATCTCAGTTAGCAGGAATTAGCTAGTTTCAACTAATTTGCGGATTCTCCACATTCAATTCCTCAATCACCGTCAAATTCTGCAATGCTGGATCTCTATAACTAGCAAAATATCAATTTCAAACAATTGGTCAACTTGTTGCATTCTCTCCTCTTGCAGATATGTCCCATTCCCCATATTTGAAAAATCTCACATTTTCTTGAAATTTGTGATTGCAGCATCTGCTCCTTATTCAAATTTACAAGTTTGTCTATTTCCATCAACCTCGCTAGCTCTATTAATTTCTTTTGCCTATCTAGATAAATGTCTTTAGTACTAAAAATCTCCTCATTTCCAAAGAACTCTCATTCAATTGAAGCAATTATTTCTCAATTTCTACCTTTATCAGCAAATCTAGTTCTTTCTCCATCAAATTCTCAGTGAGCAGAGATTAGTTAGTTTCAACTAATTTGCAGGTTCTCCACATTCAATTCCTCCATAAACATCAAACTCTGCAAAGGTGGCTCTCTGTGCCTAGCAAAATATCAATTTCCAACAATTGGTCAATTTCTTGCATTTTCTCCATCTGCAGATATGTCCCATTCCCCATATTTGAGAAATCTCACATTTTCTTGAAATTTGTTGCTTGCAGTATCAGCTCCTTATCCAAATGTACAAGTTTTTCTATTTCCATTAACATCGCTATCTCTATTAATTTCTTTTGCCTATCTAGCTAAAATTCTTTAGATCTAAAAAATCTCCTGATTTCCAACTAAACTTCTTTCAATTGAAGCTATTATTTCTCAATTTCTACCTTTATCAGGAAATCTTGTTCTTTCTGTACTGTAAATTCTCAGTTAGCAGAGATTAGTTAGATTCAACTAATTTCTAGGTTCTACACATTCAATTCCTCCATAACCTTCAAATTCTGCAAAGCTGGCTCTCTGTAGCTAGCAATATATCAATTTCAAACAACTTGTCAACTTCTGGCATTTTCTCCATCTGCAGACATGTCCCATTCCGCATATTTGAGAAATCTCACATTTTCTTGAAATTTGTTGCTTGCTTATCCAAATGTACAAGTTTCTCTATTTCCATCAACCTCGCTAACTCTATTAATTTCTTTTGCCTATCGAGATAAATCTCTTTTGTTCTAAAAATCTTCATTTCCAACTACCCCTCATTCAACTGAAGCTCTTATTTCTCAATTTCTAACTTTATCAGCAAATATACTTCCCTCTATCAATCAAATTCTCAGTAAGCAGAAATTAGTTAGTTTCAACTAATTTGCAGGTTCTCCACATTCAATTCCTGCATAAACTTCAAATTCTGCACAGCTGGATCTCTATACCTAGCAAAATATCACTTTCAAACAATTGGTCAACTTCTTGCATTTTCTCCATCTGCAGATATGTCCCATTCCCCATATTTGAGAAATCTCACGTTTTCTTGAAATTTGCTGCTTGCAGCATTGGCTCCATATCGAAATATACAAGTTTCTCTATTTCCATCAACCTCGCTATCTCTATCAATTTATTTTTCCTGTCTAGGTAACGGTCTTTAGTTCTAAAAATCCGCTCATTTCCAACTACCCCTCATTCAACTGAAGCAATTATTTCTCAATTTCTACCTTTATCAGCAGATATAGTTCTCTCTATCCATCAAATTCTCAGTAAGCAGAAGTTAGTTAGTTTCAACTAATTTGCTGTTTCTCCACATTCAATTCCTCCATAAAATTCAAATTCTGCAAAGCTGGCTCTCTGTACTTTGCAAAATATCAATTTCAAACCATTGGTCATCTTCTTGCATTTTCTCCATCTGCAGATATGTCCCATACCCCATCTTTGAGAAATCTCACATTTTATTGAAATTTATTGCTTGCAGCATCAGCTCCTTATCCAACTGTACAAGTTTCTCTGTTTCCATCAACCTCGCAATCACTATTAATTTATTCTGCCTGTCTCGCTCTATAAATCACCTCATTTCCAACTAGCCTTCATTTAACTGAAGCTATTATTTCTCAATTTCTACCTTTATCAGCAAATCTCGTTCTCTCAAACCATCAAAATCTCAGTTAGCAGGAATTAGCTAGTTTCAACTAATTTGTGGATTCTCCACATTCAATTCCTCAATCACCGTCAAATTCAGCAATGCTGGATCTCTATAACTAGCAAAATATCAATTTCAAACAATTGGTCAACTTGTTGCATTCTCTCCTCTTGCAGATATGTCCCATTCCCCATATTTGAAAAATCTCACATTTTCTTGAAATTTGTGATTGCAGCATCTGCTCCTTATTCAAATTTACAAGTTTGTCTATTTCCATCAACCTCGCTAGCTCAATTAATTTCTTTTGCCTATCTAGATAAATGTCTTTAGTACTAAATATCTCCTCATTTCCAAAGACCTCTCATTCAATTGAAGCAATTATTTCTCAATTTCTACCTTTATCAGCAAATCTAGTTCTTTCTCCATCAAATTCTCAGTGAGCAGAGATTAGTTAGTTTCAACTAATTTGCAGGTTCTCCACATTCAATTCCTCCATAAACATCAAACTCTGCAAAGGTGGCTCTCTGTGCCTAGCAAAATATCAATTTCCAACAATTGGTCAATTTCTTGCATTTTCTCCATCTGCAGATATGTCCCATTCCCCATATTTGAGAAATCTCACATTTTCTTGAAATTTGTTGCTTGCAGTATCAGCTCCTTATCCAAATGTACAAGTTTTGCTATTTCCATTAACATCGCTATCTCCATTAATTTCTTTTGCCTATCTAGCTAAAATTCTTTAGATCTAAAAAATCTCCTGATTTCCAACTAAACTTCTTTCAATTGAAGCTATTATTTCTCAATTTCTACCTTTCTCAGGAAATCTTGTTCTTTCTATACAGTAAATTCTCAGTTAGCAGAGATTAGTTAGATTCAACTAATTTCTAGGTTCTACACATTCAATTCCTCCATAACCTTCAAATTCTGCAAAGCTGGCTCTCTGTAGCTAGCAATATAACAATTTCAAACAATTTGTCAACTTCTGGCATTTTCTCCATCTGCAGACATGTCCCATTCCGCATATTTGAGAAATCTCACATTTTCTTGAAATTTGTTGCTTGCTTATCCAAATGTACAAGTTTCTCTATTTCCATCAACCTCGCTAACTCTATTAATTTCTTTTGCCTATCGAGATAAATCTCTTTTGTTCTAAACATCTTCATTTACAACTACCCCTCATTCAACTGAAGCTCTTATTTCTCAATTTCTAACTTTATCAGCAAATATACTTCCCTCTATCAATCAAATTCTCAGTAAGCAGAAATTAGTTAGTTTCAACTAATTTGCTGGTTCTCCACATTCAATTCCTGCATAAACTTCAAATTCTGCACAGCTGGATTTCTATACCTAGCAAAATATCACTTTCAAACAATTGGTCAACTTCTTACATTTTCTCCATCTGCAGATATGTCCCATTCCCCATATTTGAGAAATCTCACATTTTCTTGAAATTTTTTGCTTGCAGCATCGGCTCCTTATCCAAGTGTACAAGTTTCTCAATTTCCATCAACCTCACTATCTCAGCTACTTCCTTTTGCCTATCTGGATAAATGTCCTTAGATTGAAAAGCTCCTCATATCCAGCTACCCTCATTCAACTGAAGCTATTATTTCTCAATTTCTACCTTTATCAGCAAATCTAGTTCTATCTATACATCAAATTCTCAGTGAGCAGAAAATAGTTACTTCTCCACATTCAATTCCTGCATAAATTTCAAATTCTGCACAGCTGGATCTCTATACCTAGCAAAATATCAATTTCAAACAATTGGTCAACTTCTTGCATTTTCTCCTCTGCAGATCTGTCCCAATCCCCATATTTGAGAAATCTCACGTTTTCTTGAAATTTGCTGCTTGCAGCATTGGCTCCATATCGAAATATACAAGTTTCTCTATTTCCATCAACCTCGCTATCTCTATCAATTTATTTTTCCTGTCTAGGTAACGGTCTTTAGTTCTAAAAATCCGCTCATTTCCAACTACCCCTCATTCAACTGAAGCAATTATTTCTCAATTTCTACCTTTATCAGCAGATATAGTTCTCTCTATCCATCAAATTCTCAGTAAGCAGAAGTTAGTTAGTTTCAACTAATTTGCTGTTTCTCCACATTCAATTCCTCCATAAAATTCAAATTCTGCAAAGCTGGCTCTCTGTACTTTGCAAAATATCAATTTCAAACCATTGGTCATCTTCTTGCATTTTCTCCATCTGCAGATATGTCCCATACCCCATCTTTGAGAAATCTCACATTTTATTGAAATTTATTGCTTGCAGCATCAGCTCCTTATCCAACTGTACAAGTTTCTCTATTTCCATCAACCTCGCAATCACTATTAATTTATTCTGCCTGTCTCGCTCTATAAATCACCTCATTTCCAACTACCCTTCATTTAACTGAAGCTATTATTTCTCAATTTCTACCTTTATCAGCAAATCTAGTTCTCTCAAACCATCAAAATCTCAGTTAGCAGGAATTAGCTAGTTTCAACTAATTTGCGGATTCTCCACATTCAATTCCTCAATCACCGTCAAATTCTGCAATGCTGGATCTCTATAACTAGCAAAATATCAATTTCAAACAATTGGTCAACTTGTTGCATTCTCTCCTCTTGCAGATATGTCCCATTCCCCATATTTGAAAAATCTCACATTTTCTTGAAATTTGTGATTGCAGCATCTGCTCCTTATTCAAATTTACAAGTTTGTCTATTTCCATCAACCTCGCTAGCTCTATTAATTTCTTTTGCCTATCTAGATAAATGTCTTTAGTACTAAAAATCTCCTCATTTCCAAAGAACTCTCATTCAATTGAAGCAATTATTTCTCAATTTCTACCTTTATCAGCAAATCTAGTTCTTTCTCCATCAAATTCTCAGTGAGCAGAGATTAGTTAGTTTCAACTAATTTGCAGGTTCTCCACATTCAATTCCTCCATAAACATCAAACTCTGCAAAGGTGGCTCTCTGTGCCTAGCAAAATATCAATTTCCAACAATTGGTCAATTTCTTGCATTTTCTCCATCTGCAGATATGTCCCATTCCCCATATTTGAGAAATCTCACATTTTCTTGAAATTTGTTGCTTGCAGTATCAGCTCCTTATCCAAATGTACAAGTTTTTCTATTTCCATTAACATCGCTATCTCTATTAATTTCTTTTGCCTATCTAGCTAAAATTCTTTAGATCTAAAAAATCTCCTGATTTCCAACTAAACTTCTTTCAATTGAAGCTATTATTTCTCAATTTCTACCTTTATCAGGAAATCTTGTTCTTTCTGTACTGTAAATTCTCAGTTAGCAGAGATTAGTTAGATTCAACTAATTTCTAGGTTCTACACATTCAATTCCTCCATAACCTTCAAATTCTGCAAAGCTGGCTCTCTGTAGCTAGCAATATATCAATTTCAAACAACTTGTCAACTTCTGGCATTTTCTCCATCTGCAGACATGTCCCATTCCGCATATTTGAGAAATCTCACATTTTCTTGAAATTTGTTGCTTGCTTATCCAAATGTACAAGTTTCTCTATTTCCATCAACCTCGCTAACTCTATTAATTTCTTTTGCCTATCGAGATAAATCTCTTTTGTTCTAAAAATCTTCATTTCCAACTACCCCTCATTCAACTGAAGCTCTTATTTCTCAATTTCTAACTTTATCAGCAAATATACTTCCCTCTATCAATCAAATTCTCAGTAAGCAGAAATTAGTTAGTTTCAACTAATTTGCAGGTTCTCCACATTCAATTCCTGCATAAACTTCAAATTCTGCACAGCTGGATCTCTATACCTAGCAAAATATCACTTTCAAACAATTGGTCAACTTCTTGCATTTTCTCCATCTGCAGATATGTCCCATTCCCCATATTTGAGAAATCTCACGTTTTCTTGAAATTTGCTGCTTGCAGCATTGGCTCCATATCGAAATATACAAGTTTCTCTATTTCCATCAACCTCGCTATCTCTATCAATTTATTTTTCCTGTCTAGGTAACGGTCTTTAGTTCTAAAAATCCGCTCATTTCCAACTACCCCTCATTCAACTGAAGCAATTATTTCTCAATTTCTACCTTTATCAGCAGATATAGTTCTCTCTATCCATCAAATTCTCAGTAAGCAGAAGTTACTTAGTTTCAACTAATTTGCTGTTTCTCCACATTCAATTCCTCCATAAAATTCAAATTCTGCAAAGCTGGCTCTCTGTACTTTGCAAAATATCAATTTCAAACCATTGGTCATCTTCTTGCATTTTCTCCATCTGCAGATATGTCCCATACCCCATCTTTGAGAAATCTCACATTTTATTGAAATTTATTGCTTGCAGCATCAGCTCCTTATCCAACTGTACAAGTTTCTCTGTTTCCATCAACCTCGCAATCACTATTAATTTATTCTGCCTGTCTCGCTCTATAAATCACCTCATTTCCAACTAGCCTTCATTTAACTGAAGCTATTATTTCTCAATTTCTACCTTTATCAGCAAATCTCGTTCTCTCAAACCATCAAAATCTCAGTTAGCAGGAATTAGCTAGTTTCAACTAATTTGTGGATTCTCCACATTCAATTCCTCAATCACCGTCAAATTCAGCAATGCTGGATCTCTATAACTAGCAAAATATCAATTTCAAACAATTGGTCAACTTGTTGCATTCTCTCCTCTTGCAGATATGTCCCATTCCCCATATTTGAAAAATCTCACATTTTCTTGAAATTTGTGATTGCAGCATCTGCTCCTTATTCAAATTTACAAGTTTGTCTATTTCCATCAACCTCGCTAGCTCTATTAATTTCTTTTGCCTATCTAGATAAATGTCTTTAGTACTAAATATCTCCTCATTTCCAAAGACCTCTCATTCAATTGAAGCAATTATTTCTCAATTTCTACCTTTATCAGCAAATCTAGTTCTTTCTCCATCAAATTCTCAGTGAGCAGAGATTAGTTAGTTTCAACTAATTTGCAGGTTCTCCACATTCAATTCCTCCATAAACATCAAACTCTGCAAAGGTGGCTCTCTGTGCCTAGCAAAATATCAATTTCCAACAATTGGTCAATTTCTTGCATTTTCTCCATCTGCAGATATGTCCCATTCCCCATATTTGAGAAATCTCACATTTTCTTGAAATTTGTTGCTTGCAGTATCAGCTCCTTACCCAAATGTACAAGTTTTGCTATTTCCATTAACATCGCTATCTCCATTAATTTCTTTTGCCTATCTAGCTAAAATTCTTTAGATCTAAAAAATCTCCTGATTTCCAACTAAGCTTCTTTCAATTGAAGCTATTATTTCTCAATTTCTACCTTTCTCAGGAAATCTTGTTCTTTCTATACAGTAAATTCTCAGTTAGCAGAGATTAGTTAGATTCAACTAATTTCTAGGTTCTACACATTCAATTCCTCCATAACCTTCAAATTCTGCAAAGCTGGCTCTCTGTAGCTAGCAATATAACAATTTCAAACAATTTGTCAACTTCTGGCATTTTCTCCATCTGCAGACATGTCCCATTCCGCATATTTGAGAAATCTCACATTTTCTTGAAATTTGTTGCTTGCTTATCCAAATGTACAAGTTTCTCTATTTCCATCAACCTCGCTAACTCTATTAATTTCTTTTGCCTATCGAGATAAATCTCTTTTGTTCTAAACATCTTCATTTCCAACTACCCCTCATTCAACTGAAGCTCTTATTTCTCAATTTCTAACTTTATCAGCAAATATACTTCCCTCTATCAATCAAATTCTCAGTAAGCAGAAATTAGTTAGTTTCAACTAATTTGCTGGTTCTCCACATTCAATTCCTGCATAAACTTCAAATTCTGCACAGCTGGATCTCTATACCTAGCAAAATATCACTTTCAAACAATTGGTCAACTTCTTGCATTTTCTCCATCTGCAGATATGTCCCATTCCCCATATTTGAGAAATCTCACATTTTCTTGAAATTTTTTGCTTGCAGCATCGGCTCCTTATCCAAGTGTACAAGTTTCTCAATTTCCATCAACCTCACTATCTCAGCTACTTCCTTTTGCCTATCTGGATAAATGTCCTTAGATTGAAAAGCTCCTCATATCCAGCTACCCTCATTCAACTGAAGCTATTATTTCTCAATTTCTACCTTTATCAGCAAATCTAGTTCTATCTATACATCAAATTCTCAGTGAGCAGAAAATAGTTACTTCTCCACATTCAATTCCTGCATAAATTTCAAATTCTGCACAGCTGGATCTCTATACCTAGCAAAATATCAATTTCAAACAATTGGTCAACTTCTTGCATTTTCTCCTCTGCAGATCTGTCCCAATTCCCATATTTGAGAAATCTCACGTTTTCTTGAAATTTGCTGCTTGCAGCATTGGCTCCATATCGAAATATACAAGTTTCTCTATTTCCATCAACCTCGCTATCTCTATCAATTTATTTTTCCTGTCTAGGTAACGGTCTTTAGTTCTAAAAATCCGCTCATTTCCAACTACCCCTCATTCAACTGAAGCAATTATTTCTCAATTTCTACCTTTATCAGCAGATATAGTTCTCTCTATCCATCAAATTCTCAGTAAGCAGAAGTTAGTTAGTTTCAACTAATTTGCTGTTTCTCCACATTCAATTCCTCCATAAAATTCAAATTCTGCAAAGCTGGCTCTCTGTACTTTGCAAAATATCAATTTCAAACCATTGGTCATCTTCTTGCATTTTCTCCATCTGCAGATATGTCCCATACCCCATCTTTGAGAAATCTCACATTTTATTGAAATTTATTGCTTGCAGCATCAGCTCCTTATCCAACTGTACAAGTTTCTCTATTTCCATCAACCTCGCAATCACTATTAATTTATTCTGCCTGTCTCGCTCTATAAATCACCTCATTTCCAACTACCCTTCATTTAACTGAAGCTATTATTTCTCAATTTCTACCTTTATCAGCAAATCTAGTTCTCTCAAACCATCAAAATTTCAGTTAGCAGGAATTAGCTAGTTTCAACTAATTTGCGGATTCTCCACATTCAATTCCTCAATCACCGTCAAATTCTGCAATGCTGGATCTCTATAACTAGCAAAATATCAATTTCAAACAATTGGTCAACTTGTTGCATTCTCTCCTCTTGCAGATATGTCCCATTCCCCATATTTGAAAAATCTCACATTTTCTTGAAATTTGTGATTGCAGCATCTGCTCCTTATTCAAATTTACAAGTTTGTCTATTTCCATCAACCTCGCTAGCTCTATTAATTTCTTTCGCCTATCTAGATAAATGTCTTTAGTACTAAATATCTCCTCATTTCCAAAGACCTCTCATTCAATTGAAGCAATTATTTCTCAATTTCTACCTTTATCAGCAAATCTAGTTCTTTCTCCATCAAATTCTCAGTGAGCAGAGATTAGTTAGTTTCAACTAATTTGCAGGTTCTCCACATTCAATTCCTCCATAAACATCAAACTCTGCAAAGGTGGCTCTCTGTGCCTAGCAAAATATCAATTTCCAACAATTGGTCAATTTCTTGCATTTTCTCCATCTGCAGATATGTCCCATTCCCCATATTTGAGAAATCTCACATTTTCTTGAAATTTGTTGCTTGCAGTATCAGCTCCTTATCCAAATGTACAAGTTTTTCTATTTCCATTAACATCGCTATCTCTATTAATTTCTTTTGCCTATCTAGCTTAAATTCTTTAGATCTAAAAAATCTCCTGATTTCCAACTAAACTTCTTTCAATTGAAGCTATTATTTCTCAATTTCTACCTTTATCAGGAAATCTTGTTCTTTCTGTACTGTAAATTCTCAGTTAGCAGAGATTAGTTAGATTCAACTAATTTCTAGGTTCTACACATTCAATTCCTCCATAACCTTCAAATTCTGCAAAGCTGGCTCTCTGTAGCTAGCAATATATCAATTTCAAACAACTTGTCAACTTCTGGCATTTTCTCCATCAGCAGACATGTCCCATTCCGCATATTTGAGAAATCTCACATTTTCTTGAAATTTGTTGCTTGCTTATCCAAATGTACAAGTTTCTCTATTTCCATCAACCTCGCTAACTCGATTAATTTCTTTTGCCTATCGAGATAAATCTCTTTTGTTCTAAACATCTTCATTTCCAACTACCCCTCATTCAACTGAAGCTCTTATTTCTCAATTTCTAACTTTATCAGCAAATATACTTCCCTCTATCAATCAAATTCTCAGTAAGCAGAAATTAGTTAGTTTCAACTAATTTGCTGGTTCTCCACATTCAATTCCTGCATAAACGTCAAATTCTGCACAGCTGGATCTCTATGCCTTGCAAAATATCACTTTCAAACAATTGGTCAACTTCTTGCATTTTCTCCATCTGCAGATATGTCCCATTCCCCATATTTGAGAAATCTCACGTTTTCTTGAAATTTGCTGCTTGCAGCATTGGCTCCATATCGAAATATACAAGTTTCTCTATTTCCATCAACCTCACTATCTCAGCTACTTCCTTTTGCCTATCTGGATAAATGTCCTTAGATTGAAAAGCTCCTCATATCCAGCTACCCTCATTCAACTGAAGCTATTATTTCTCAATTTCTACCTTTATCAGCAAATCTAGTTCTATCTATACATCAAATTCTCAGTGAGCAGAAAATAGTTACTTCTCCACATTCAATTCCTGCATAAATTTCAAATTCTGCACAGCTGGATCTCTATACCTAGCAAAATATCAATTTCAAACAATTGGTCAACTTCTTGCATTTTCTCCTCTGCAGATCTGTCCCAATCCCCATATTTGAGAAATCTCACGTTTTCTTGAAATTTGCTGCTTGCAGCATTGGCTCCATATCGAAATATACAAGTTTCTCTATTTCCATCAACCTCGCTATCTCTATCAATTTATTTTTCCTGTCTAGGTAACGGTCTTTAGTTCTAAAAATCCGCTCATTTCCAACTACCCCTCATTCAACTGAAGCAATTATTTCTCAATTTCTACCTTTATCAGCAGATATAGTTCTCTCTATCCATCAAATTCTCAGTAAGCAGAAGTTAGTTAGTTTCAACTAATTTGCTGTTTCTCCACATTCAATTCCTCCATAAAATTCAAATTCTGCAAAGCTGGCTCTCTGTACTTTGCAAAATATCAATTTCAAACCATTGGTCATCTTCTTGCATTTTCTCCATCTGCAGATATGTCCCATACCCCATCTTTGAGAAATCTCACATTTTATTGAAATTTATTGCTTGCAGCATCAGCTCCTTATCCAACTGTACAAGTTTCTCTATTTCCATCAACCTCGCAATCACTATTAATTTATTCTGCCTGTCTCGCTCTATAAATCACCTCATTTCCAACTACCCTTCATTTAACTGAAGCTATTATTTCTCAATTTCTACCTTTATCAGCAAATCTAGTTCTCTCAAACCATCAAAATCTCAGTTAGCAGGAATTAGCTAGTTTCAACTAATTTGCGGATTCTCCACATTCAATTCCTCAATCACCGTCAAATTCTGCAATGCTGGATCTCTATAACTAGCAAAATATCAATTTCAAACAATTGGTCAACTTGTTGCATTCTCTCCTCTTGCAGATATGTCCCATTCCCCATATTTGAAAAATCTCACATTTTCTTGAAATTTGTGATTGCAGCATCTGCTCCTTATTCAAATTTACAAGTTTGTCTATTTCCATCAACCTCGCTAGCTCTATTAATTTCTTTTGCCTATCTAGATAAATGTCTTTAGTACTAAAAATCTCCTCATTTCCAAAGAACTCTCATTCAATTGAAGCAATTATTTCTCAATTTCTACCTTTATCAGCAAATCTAGTTCTTTCTCCATCAAATTCTCAGTGAGCAGAGATTAGTTAGTTTCAACTAATTTGCAGGTTCTCCACATTCAATTCCTCCATAAACATCAAACTCTGCAAAGGTGGCTCTCTGTGCCTAGCAAAATATCAATTTCCAACAATTGGTCAATTTCTTGCATTTTCTCCATCTGCAGATATGTCCCATTCCCCATATTTGAGAAATCTCACATTTTCTTGAAATTTGTTGCTTGCAGTATCAGCTCCTTATCCAAATGTACAAGTTTTTCTATTTCCATTAACATCGCTATCTCTATTAATTTCTTTTGCCTATCTAGCTAAAATTCTTTAGATCTAAAAAATCTCCTGATTTCCAACTAAACTTCTTTCAATTGAAGCTATTATTTCTCAATTTCTACCTTTATCAGGAAATCTTGTTCTTTCTGTACTGTAAATTCTCAGTTAGCAGAGATTAGTTAGATTCAACTAATTTCTAGGTTCTACACATTCAATTCCTCCATAACCTTCAAATTCTGCAAAGCTGGCTCTCTGTAGCTAGCAATATATCAATTTCAAACAACTTGTCAACTTCTGGCATTTTCTCCATCTGCAGACATGTCCCATTCCGCATATTTGAGAAATCTCACATTTTCTTGAAATTTGTTGCTTGCTTATCCAAATGTACAAGTTTCTCTATTTCCATCAACCTCGCTAACTCTATTAATTTCTTTTGCCTATCGAGATAAATCTCTTTTGTTCTAAAAATCTTCATTTCCAACTACCCCTCATTCAACTGAAGCTCTTATTTCTCAATTTCTAACTTTATCAGCAAATATACTTCCCTCTATCAATCAAATTCTCAGTAAGCAGAAATTAGTTAGTTTCAACTAATTTGCAGGTTCTCCACATTCAATTCCTGCATAAACTTCAAATTCTGCACAGCTGGATCTCTATACCTAGCAAAATATCACTTTCAAACAATTGGTCAACTTCTTGCATTTTCTCCATCTGCAGATATGTCCCATTCCCCATATTTGAGAAATCTCACGTTTTCTTGAAATTTGCTGCTTGCAGCATTGGCTCCATATCGAAATATACAAGTTTCTCTATTTCCATCAACCTCGCTATCTCTATCAATTTATTTTTCCTGTCTAGGTAACGGTCTTTAGTTCTAAAAATCCGCTCATTTCCAACTACCCCTCATTCAACTGAAGCAATTATTTCTCAATTTCTACCTTTATCAGCAGATATAGTTCTCTCTATCCATCAAATTCTCAGTAAGCAGAAGTTACTTAGTTTCAACTAATTTGCTGTTTCTCCACATTCAATTCCTCCATAAAATTCAAATTCTGCAAAGCTGGCTCTCTGTACTTTGCAAAATATCAATTTCAAACCATTGGTCATCTTCTTGCATTTTCTCCATCTGCAGATATGTCCCATACCCCATCTTTGAGAAATCTCACATTTTATTGAAATTTATTGCTTGCAGCATCAGCTCCTTATCCAACTGTACAAGTTTCTCTGTTTCCATCAACCTCGCAATCACTATTAATTTATTCTGCCTGTCTCGCTCTATAAATCACCTCATTTCCAACTAGCCTTCATTTAACTGAAGCTATTATTTCTCAATTTCTACCTTTATCAGCAAATCTCGTTCTCTCAAACCATCAAAATCTCAGTTAGCAGGAATTAGCTAGTTTCAACTAATTTGTGGATTCTCCACATTCAATTCCTCAATCACCGTCAAATTCAGCAATGCTGGATCTCTATAACTAGCAAAATATCAATTTCAAACAATTGGTCAACTTGTTGCATTCTCTCCTCTTGCAGATATGTCCCATTCCCCATATTTGAAAAATCTCACATTTTCTTGAAATTTGTGATTGCAGCATCTGCTCCTTATTCAAATTTACAAGTTTGTCTATTTCCATCAACCTCGCTAGCTCTATTAATTTCTTTTGCCTATCTAGATAAATGTCTTTAGTACTAAATATCTCCTCATTTCCAAAGACCTCTCATTCAATTGAAGCAATTATTTCTCAATTTCTACCTTTATCAGCAAATCTAGTTCTTTCTCCATCAAATTCTCAGTGAGCAGAGATTAGTTAGTTTCAACTAATTTGCAGGTTCTCCACATTCAATTCCTCCATAAACATCAAACTCTGCAAAGGTGGCTCTCTGTGCCTAGCAAAATATCAATTTCCAACAATTGGTCAATTTCTTGCATTTTCTCCATCTGCAGATATGTCCCATTCCCCATATTTGAGAAATCTCACATTTTCTTGAAATTTGTTGCTTGCAGTATCAGCTCCTTACCCAAATGTACAAGTTTTGCTATTTCCATTAACATCGCTATCTCCATTAATTTCTTTTGCCTATCTAGCTAAAATTCTTTAGATCTAAAAAATCTCCTGATTTCCAACTAAGCTTCTTTCAATTGAAGCTATTATTTCTCAATTTCTACCTTTCTCAGGAAATCTTGTTCTTTCTATACAGTAAATTCTCAGTTAGCAGAGATTAGTTAGATTCAACTAATTTCTAGGTTCTACACATTCAATTCCTCCATAACCTTCAAATTCTGCAAAGCTGGCTCTCTGTAGCTAGCAATATAACAATTTCAAACAATTTGTCAACTTCTGGCATTTTCTCCATCTGCAGACATGTCCCATTCCGCATATTTGAGAAATCTCACATTTTCTTGAAATTTGTTGCTTGCTTATCCAAATGTACAAGTTTCTCTATTTCCATCAACCTCGCTAACTCTATTAATTTCTTTTGCCTATCGAGATAAATCTCTTTTGTTCTAAACATCTTCATTTCCAACTACCCCTCATTCAACTGAAGCTCTTATTTCTCAATTTCTAACTTTATCAGCAAATATACTTCCCTCTATCAATCAAATTCTCAGTAAGCAGAAATTAGTTAGTTTCAACTAATTTGCTGGTTCTCCACATTCAATTCCTGCATAAACTTCAAATTCTGCACAGCTGGATCTCTATACCTAGCAAAATATCACTTTCAAACAATTGGTCAACTTCTTGCATTTTCTCCATCTGCAGATATGTCCCATTCCCCATATTTGAGAAATCTCACATTTTCTTGAAATTTTTTGCTTGCAGCATCGGCTCCTTATCCAAGTGTACAAGTTTCTCAATTTCCATCAACCTCACTATCTCAGCTACTTCCTTTTGCCTATCTGGATAAATGTCCTTAGATTGAAAAGCTCCTCATATCCAGCTACCCTCATTCAACTGAAGCTATTATTTCTCAATTTCTACCTTTATCAGCAAATCTAGTTCTATCTATACATCAAATTCTCAGTGAGCAGAAAATAGTTACTTCTCCACATTCAATTCCTGCATAAATTTCAAATTCTGCACAGCTGGATCTCTATACCTAGCAAAATATCAATTTCAAACAATTGGTCAACTTCTTGCATTTTCTCCTCTGCAGATCTGTCCCAATCCCCATATTTGAGAAATCTCACGTTTTCTTGAAATTTGCTGCTTGCAGCATTGGCTCCATATCGAAATATACAAGTTTCTCTATTTCCATCAACCTCGCTATCTCTATCAATTTATTTTTCCTGTCTAGGTAACGGTCTTTAGTTCTAAAAATCCGCTCATTTCCAACTACCCCTCATTCAACTGAAGCAATTATTTCTCAATTTCTACCTTTATCAACAGATATAGTTCTCTCTATCCATCAAATTCTCAGTAAGCAGAAGTTAGTTAGTTTCAACTAATTTGCTGTTTCTCCACATTCAATTCCTCCATAAAATTCAAATTCTGCAAAGCTGGCTCTCTGTACTTTGCAAAATATCAATTTCAAACCATTGGTCATCTTCTTGCATTTTCTCCATCTGCAGATATGTCCCATACCCCATCTTTGAGAAATCTCACATTTTATTGAAATTTATTGCTTGCAGCATCAGCTCCTTATCCAACTGTACAAGTTTCTCTATTTCCATCAACCTCGCAATCACTATTAATTTATTCTGCCTGTCTCGCTCTATAAATCACCTCATTTCCAACTACCCTTCATTTAACTGAAGCTATTATTTCTCAATTTCTACCTTTATCAGCAAATCTAGTTCTCTCAAACCATCAAAATTTCAGTTAGCAGGAATTAGCTAGTTTCAACTAATTTGCGGATTCTCCACATTCAATTCCTCAATCACCGTCAAATTCTGCAATGCTGGATCTCTATAACTAGCAAAATATCAATTTCAAACAATTGGTCAACTTGTTGCATTCTCTCCTCTTGCAGATATGTCCCATTCCCCATATTTGAAAAATCTCACATTTTCTTGAAATTTGTGATTGCAGCATCTGCTCCTTATTCAAATTTACAAGTTTGTCTATTTCCATCAACCTCGCTAGCTCTATTAATTTCTTTCGCCTATCTAGATAAATGTCTTTAGTACTAAATATCTCCTCATTTCCAAAGACCTCTCATTCAATTGAAGCAATTATTTCTCAATTTCTACCTTTATCAGCAAATCTAGTTCTTTCTCCATCAAATTCTCAGTGAGCAGAGATTAGTTAGTTTCAACTAATTTGCAGGTTCTCCACATTCAATTCCTCCATAAACATCAAACTCTGCAAAGGTGGCTCTCTGTGCCTAGCAAAATATCAATTTCCAACAATTGGTCAATTTCTTGCATTTTCTCCATCTGCAGATATGTCCCATTCCCCATATTTGAGAAATCTCACATTTTCTTGAAATTTGTTGCTTGCAGTATCAGCTCCTTATCCAAATGTACAAGTTTTTCTATTTCCATTAACATCGCTATCTCTATTAATTTCTTTTGCCTATCTAGCTTAAATTCTTTAGATCTAAAAAATCTCCTGATTTCCAACTAAACTTCTTTCAATTGAAGCTATTATTTCTCAATTTCTACCTTTATCAGGAAATCTTGTTCTTTCTGTACTGTAAATTCTCAGTTAGCAGAGATTAGTTAGATTCAACTAATTTCTAGGTTCTACACATTCAATTCCTCCATAACCTTCAAATTCTGCAAAGCTGGCTCTCTGTAGCTAGCAATATATCAATTTCAAACAACTTGTCAACTTCTGGCATTTTCTCCATCAGCAGACATGTCCCATTCCGCATATTTGAGAAATCTCACATTTTCTTGAAATTTGTTGCTTGCTTATCCAAATGTACAAGTTTCTCTATTTCCATCAACCTCGCTAACTCGATTAATTTCTTTTGCCTATCGAGATAAATCTCTTTTGTTCTAAACATCTTCATTTCCAACTACCCCTCATTCAACTGAAGCTCTTATTTCTCAATTTCTAACTTTATCAGCAAATATACTTCCCTCTATCAATCAAATTCTCAGTAAGCAGAAATTAGTTAGTTTCAACTAATTTGCTGGTTCTCCACATTCAATTCCTGCATAAACGTCAAATTCTGCACAGCTGGATCTCTATGCCTTGCAAAATATCACTTTCAAACAATTGGTCAACTTCTTGCATTTTCTCCATCTGCAGATATGTCCCATTCCCCATATTTGAGAAATCTCACGTTTTCTTGAAATTTGCTGCTTGCAGCATTGGCTCCATATCGAAATATACAAGTTTCTCTATTTCCATCAACCTCACTATCTCAGCTACTTCCTTTTGCCTATCTGGATAAATGTCCTTAGATTGAAAAGCTCCTCATATCCAGCTACCCTCATTCAACTGAAGCTATTATTTCTCAATTTCTACCTTTATCAGCAAATCTAGTTCTATCTATACATCAAATTCTCAGTGAGCAGAAAATAGTTACTTCTCCACATTCAATTCCTGCATAAATTTCAAATTCTGCACAGCTGGATCTCTATACCTAGCAAAATATCAATTTCAAACAATTGGTCAACTTCTTGCATTTTCTCCTCTGCAGATCTGTCCCAATCCCCATATTTGAAAAATCTCACATTTTCTTGAAATTTGTGATTGCAGCATCTGCTCCTTATTCAAATTTACAAGTTTGTCTATTTCCATCAACCTCGCTAGCTCTATTAATTTCTTTCGCCTATCTAGATAAATGTCTTTAGTACTAAATATCTCCTCATTTCCAAAGACCTCTCATTCAATTGAAGCAATTATTTCTCAATTTCTACCTTTATCAGCAAATCTAGTTCTTTCTCCATCAAATTCTCAGTGAGCAGAGATTAGTTAGTTTCAACTAATTTGCAGGTTCTCCACATTCAATTCCTCCATAAACATCAAACTCTGCAAAGGTGGCTCTCTGTGCCTAGCAAAATATCAATTTCCAACAATTGGTCAATTTCTTGCATTTTCTCCATCTGCAGATATGTCCCATTCCCCATATTTGAGAAATCTCACATTTTCTTGAAATTTGTTGCTTGCAGTATCAGCTCCTTATCCAAATGTACAAGTTTTTCTATTTCCATTAACATCGCTATCTCTATTAATTTCTTTTGCCTATCTAGCTTAAATTCTTTAGATCTAAAAAATCTCCTGATTTCCAACTAAACTTCTTTCAATTGAAGCTATTATTTCTCAATTTCTACCTTTATCAGGAAATCTTGTTCTTTCTGTACTGTAAATTCTCAGTTAGCAGAGATTAGTTAGATTCAACTAATTTCTAGGTTCTACACATTCAATTCCTCCATAACCTTCAAATTCTGCAAAGCTGGCTCTCTGTAGCTAGCAATATATCAATTTCAAACAACTTGTCAACTTCTGGCATTTTCTCCATCAGCAGACATGTCCCATTCCGCATATTTGAGAAATCTCACATTTTCTTGAAATTTGTTGCTTGCTTATCCAAATGTACAAGTTTCTCTATTTCCATCAACCTCGCTAACTCGATTAATTTCTTTTGCCTATCGAGATAAATCTCTTTTGTTCTAAACATCTTCATTTCCAACTACCCCTCATTCAACTGAAGCTCTTATTTCTCAATTTCTAACTTTATCAGCAAATATACTTCCCTCTATCAATCAAATTCTCAGTAAGCAGAAATTAGTTAGTTTCAACTAATTTGCTGGTTCTCCACATTCAATTCCTGCATAAACGTCAAATTCTGCACAGCTGGATCTCTATGCCTTGCAAAATATCACTTTCAAACAATTGGTCAACTTCTTGCATTTTCTCCATCTGCAGATATGTCCCATTCCCCATATTTGAGAAATCTCACGTTTTCTTGAAATTTGCTGCTTGCAGCATTGGCTCCATATCGAAATATACAAGTTTCTCTATTTCCATCAACCTCGCAATCTCTATCAATTTATTTTTCCTGTCTAGGTAACGGTCTTTAGTTCTAAAAATCCGCTCATTTCCAACTACCCCTCATTCAACTGAAGCAATTATTTCTCAATTTCTACCTTTATCAGCAGATATAGTTCTCTCTATCCATCAAATTCTCAGTAAGCAGAAGTTAGTTAGTTTCAACTAATTTGCTGTTTCTCCACATTCAATTCCTCCATAAAATTCAAATTCTGCAAAGCTGGCTCTCTGTACTTTGCAAAATATCAATTTCAAACCATTGGTCATCTTCTTGCATTTTCTCCATCTGCAGATATGTCCCATACCCCATCTTTGAGAAATCTCACATTTTATTGAAATTTATTGCTTGCAGCATCAGCTCCTTATCCAACTGTACAAGTTTCTCTGTTTCCATCAACCTCGCAATCACTATTAATTTATTCTGCCTGTCTCGCTCTATAAATCACCGCATTTCCAACAAGCCTTCATTTAACTGAAGCTATTATTTCTCAATTTCTACCTTTATCAGCAAATCTCGTTCTCTCAAACCATCAAAATCTCAGTTAGCAGGAATTAGCTAGTTTCAACTAATTTGTGGATTCTCCACATTCAATTCCTCAATCACTGTCAAATTCAGCAATGCTGGCTCTCTATAACTAGCAAAATATCAATTTCAAACAATTGGTCAACTTGTTGCATTCTCTCCTCTTGCAGATATGTCCCATTCCCCATATTTGAAAAATCTCACATTTTCTAGAAATTTGTGATTGCAGCATCTGCTCCTTATTCAAATTTACAAGTTTGTCTATTTCCATCAACCTCGCTAGCTCTATTAATTTCTTTTGCCTATCTAGATAAATGTCTTTAGTACTAAATATCTCCTCATTTCCAAAGACCTCTCATTCAATTGAAGCAATTATTTCTCAATTTCTACCTTTATCAGCAAATCTAGTTCTTTCTCCATCAAATTCTCAGTGAGCAGAGATTAGTTAGTTTCAACTAATTTGCAGGTTCTCCACATTCAATTCCTCCATAAACATCAAACTCTGCAAAGGTGGCTCTCTGTGCCTAGCAAAATATCAATTTCCAACAATTGGTCAATTTCTTGCATTTTCTCCATCTGCAGATATGTCCCATTCCCCATATTTGAGAAATCTCACATTTTCTTGAAATTTGTTGCTTGCAGTATCAGCTCCTTATCCAAATGTACAAGTTTTTCTATTTCCATTAACATCGCTATCTCCATTAATTTCTTTTGCCTATCTAGCTAAAATTCTTTAGATCTAAAAAATCTCCTGATTTCCAACTAAACTTTTTTCAATTGAAGCTATTATTTCTCAATTTCTACCTTTCTCAGGAAATCTTGTTCTTTCTATACAGTAAATTCTCAGTTAGCAGAGATTAGTTAGATTCAACTAATTTCTAGGTTCTACACTTTCAATTCCTCCATAACCTTCAAATTCTGCAAAGCTGGCTCTCTGTAGCTAGCAATATAACAATTTCAAACAATTTGTCAATTTCTGGCATTTTCTCCATCTGCAGACATGTCCCATTCCGCATATTTGAGAAATCTCACATTTTCTTGAAATTTGTAGCTTGCTTATCCAAATGTACAAGTTTCTCTATTTCGATCAACCTCGCTAACTCTATTAATTTCTTTTGCCTATCGAGATAAATCTCTTTTGTTCTAAACATCTTCATTTCCAACTACCCCTCATTCAACTGAAGCTCTTATTTCTCAATTTCTAACTTTATCAGCAAATATACTTCCCTCTATCAATCAAATTCTCAGTAAGCAGAAATTAGTTAGTTTCAACTAATTTGCAGGTTCTCCACATTCAATTCCTGCATAAACTTCAAATTCTGCACAGCTGGATCTCTATACCTAGCAAAATATCACTTTCAAACAATTGGTCAACTTCTTGCATTTTCTCCTCTGCAGATATGTCCCATTCCCCATATTTGAGAAATCTCACGTTTTCTTGAAATTTGCTGCTTGCAGCATTGGCTCCATATCGAAATATACAAGTTTCTCTATTTCCATCAACCTCGCTTTCTCTATCAATTTATTTTTCCTGTCTAGGTAACGGTCTTTAGTTCTAAAAATCCGCTCATTTCCAACTAACCCTCATTCAACTGAAGCAATTATTTCTCAATTTCTACCTTTATCAGCAGATATAGTTCTCTCTATCCATCAAATTCTCAGTAAGCAGAAGTTAGTTAGTTTCAACGAATTTGCTGTTTCTCCACATTCAATTCCTCCATAAAATTCAAATTCTGCAAAGCTGGCTCTCTGTACTTTGCAAAATATCAATTTCAAACCATTGGTCATCTTCTTGCATTTTCTCCATCTGCAGATATGTCTCATACCCCATCTTTGAGAAATCTCACATTTTATTGAAATTTATTGCTTGCAGCATCAGCTCCTTATCCAACTGTACAAGTTTCTCTATTTCCATCAACCTCGCAATCACTATTAATTTATTCTGCCTGTCTCGCTCTATAAATCAACTCATTTCCAACTACCCTTCATTTAACTGAAGCTATTATTTCTCAATTTCTACCTTTATCAGCAAATCTAGTTCTCTCAAACCATCAAAATCTCAGTTAGCAGGAATTAGCCAGTTTCAACTAATTTGCGGATTCTCCACATTCAATTCCTCAATCACCGTCAAATTCTGCAATGCTGGATCTCTATAACTAGCAAAGTATCAATTTCAAACAATTGGTCAACTTGTTGCATTCTCTCCTCTTGCAGATATGTCCCATTCCCCATATTTGAAAAATCTCACATTTTCTTGAAATTTGTGATTGCAGCATCTGCTCCTTATTCAAATTTACAAGTTTGTCTATTTCCATCAACCTCGCTAGCTCTATTAATTTCTTTTGCCTATCTAGATAAATGTCTTTAGTACTAAATATCTCCTCATTTCCAAAGACCTCTCATTCAATTGAAGCAATTATTTCTCAATTTCTACCTTTATCAGCAAATCTAGTTCTTTCTCCATCAAATTCTCAGTGAGCAGAGATTAGTTAGTTTCAACTAATTTGCAGGTTCTCCACATTCAATTCCTCCATAAACATCAAACTCTGCAAAGGTGGCTCTCTGTGCCTAGCAAAATATCAATTTCCAACAATTGGTCAATTTCTTGCATTTTCTCCATCTGCAGATATGTCCCATTCCCCATATTTGAGAAATCTCACATTTTCTTGAAATTTGTTGCTTGCAGTATCAGCTCCTTATCCAAATGTACAAGTTTTTCTATTTCCATTAACATCGCTATCTCCATTAATTTCTTTTGCCTATCTAGCTAAAATTCTTTAGATCTAAAAAATCTCCTGATTTCCAACTAAACTTCTTTCAATTGAAGCTATTATTTCTCAATTTCTACCTTTATCAGGAAATCTTGTTCTTTCTATACAGTAAATTCACAGTGAGCAGAGATTAGTTAGTTTCAACTAATTTCTAGGTTCTACACATTCAATTCCTCCATAACCTTCAAATTCTGCAAAGCTGGCTCTCTGTAGCTAGCAATATAACAATTTCAAACAATTTGTCAACTTCTGGCATTTTCTCCATCAGCAGACATGTCCCATTCCGCATATTTGAGAAATCTCACATTTTCTTGAAATTTGTTGCTTGCTTATCCAAATGTACAAGTTTCTCTATTTCCATCAACCTCGCTAACTCTATTAATTTCTTTTCCCTAGCGAGATAAATCTCTTTTGTTCTAAACATCTTCATTTCCAACTACCCCTCATGCAACTGAAGCTCTTATTTCTCAATTTCTAACTTTATCAGCAAATATACTTCCCTCTATCAATCAAATTCTCAGTAAGCAGAAATTAGTTAGTTTCAACTAATTTGCTGGTTCTCCACATTCAATTCCTGCATAAACTTCAAATTCTGCACAGCTGGATCTCTATGCCTTGCAAAATATCACTTTCAAACAATTGGTCAACTTCTTGCATTTTCTCCATCTGCAGATATGTCCCATTCCCCATATTTGAGAAATCTCACATTTTCTTGAAATTTTTTGCTTGCAGCATCGGCTCCTTATCCAAGTGTACAAGTTTCTCTATTTCCATCAACCTCACTATCTCAGCTACTTCCTTTTGCCTATCTGGATAAATGTCCTTAGAATGAAAAGCTCCTCATATCCAGCTACCCCTCATTCAACTGAAGCTATTATTTCTCAATTTCTACCTTTATCAGCAAATCTAGTTCTATCTATACATCAAATTCTCAGTTAGCAGAAAATAATTACTTCTCCACATTCAATTCCTGCATAAACTTCAAATTCTGCACAGCTGGAACTCTATACCTAGCAAAATATCAATTTCAAACAATTGGTCAACTTCTTGCATTTTCTCCTCTGCAGATATGTCCCATTCCCCATATTTGAGAAATCTCACGTTTTCTTGAAATTTGCTGCTTGCAGCATTGGCTCCATATCGAAATATACAAGTTTCTCTATTTCCATCAACCTCGCTATCTCTATCAATTTAGTTTTCCTGTCTAGGTAACGGTCTTTAGTTCTAAAAATCCGCTCATTTCCAACTACCCCTCATTCAACTGAAGCAATTATTTCTCAATTTCTACCTTTATCAGCAGATATAGTTCTCTCTATCCATCAAATTCTCAGTAAGCAGAAGTTAGTTAGTTTCAACTAATTTGCTGTTTCTCCACATTCAATTCCTCCATAAAATTCAAATTCTGCAAAGCTGGCTCTCTGTACTTTGCAAAATATCAATTTCAAACCATTGGTCATCTTCTTGCATTTTCTCCATCTGCAGATATGTCCCATACCCCATCTTTGAGAAATCTCACATTTTATTGAAATTTATTGCTTGCAGCATCAGCTCCTTATCCAACTGTACAAGTTTCTCTATTTCCATCAACCTCGCAATCACTATTAATTTATTCTGCCTGTCTCACTCTATAAATCACCTCATTTCCAACTAGCCTTCATTTAACTGAAGATATTATTTCTCAATTTCTACCTTTATCAGCAAATCTAGTTCTCTCAAACCATCAAAATCTCAGTTAGCAGGAATTAGCTAGTTTCAACTAATTTGCGGATTCTCCACATTCAATTCCTCAATCACCGTCAAATTCTGCAATGCTGGATCTCTATAACTAGCAAAATATCAATTTCAAACATTTGGTCAACTTGTTGCATTCTCTCCTCTTGCAGATATGTCCCATTCCCCATATTTGAAAAATCTCACATTTTCTTGAAATTTGTGATTGCGGCATCTGCTCCTTATTCAAATTTACAAGTTTGTCTATTTCCATCAACCTCGCTAGCTCTATTAATTTCTTTCGCCTATCTAGATAAATGTCTTTAGTACTAAATATCTCCTCATTTCCAAAGAACTCTCATTCAATTGAAGCAATTATTTCTCAATTTCTACCTTTATCAGCAAATCCAGTTCTTTCTCCATCAAATTCACAGTGAGCAGAGATTAGTTAGTTTCAACTAGTTTCTAGGTTCTACACATTCAATTCCTCCATAACCTTCAAATTCTGCAAAGCTGGCTCTCTGTAGCTAGCAATATAACAATTTCAAACAATTTGTCAACTTCTGGCATTTTCTCCATCAGCAGACATGTCCCATTCCGCATATTTGAGAAATCTCACATTTTCTTGAAATTTGTTGCTTGCTTATCCAAATGTACAAGTTTCTCTATTTCCATCAACCTCGCTAACTCTATTAATTTCTTTTCCCTAGCGAGATAAATCTCTTTTGTTCTAAACATCTTCATTTCCAACTACCCCTCATGCAACTGAAGCTCTTATTTCTCAATTTCTAACTTTATCAGCAAATATACTTCCCTCTATCAATCAAATTCTCAGTAAGCAGAAATTAGTTAGTTTCAACTAATTTGCTGGTTCTCCACATTCAATTCCTGCATAAACTTCAAATTCTGCACAGCTGGATCTCTATGCCTTGCAAAATATCACTTTCAAACAATTGGTCAACTTCTTGCATTTTCTCCATCTGCAGATATGTCCCATTCCCCATATTTGAGAAATCTCACATTTTCTTGAAATTTTTTGCTTGCAGCATCGGCTCCTTATCCAAGTGTACAAGTTTCTCTATTTCCATCAACCTCACTATCTCAGCTACTTCCTTTTGCCTATCTGGATAAATGTCCTTAGATTGAAAAGCTCCTCATATCCAGCTACCCCTCATTCAACTAAAGCTATTATTTCTCAATTTCTACCTTTATCAGCAAATCTAGTTCTATCTATACATCAAATTCTCAGTTAGCAGAAAATAGTTACTTCTCCACATTCAATTCCTGCATAAACTTCAAATTCTGCACAGCTGGATCTCTATACCTAGCAAAATATCAATTTCAAACAATTGGTCAACTTCTTGCATTTTCTCCTCTGCAGATATGTCCCATTCCCCATATTTGAGAAATCTCACGTTTTCTTGAAATTTGCTGCTTGCAGCATTGGCTCCATATCGAAATATACAAGTTTCTCTATTTCCATCAACCTCGCTATCTCTATCAATTTATTTTTCCTGTCTAGGTAACGGTCTTTAGTTCTAAAAATCCGCTCATTTCCAACTACCCCTCATTCAACTGAAGCAATTATTTCTCAATTTCTACCTTTATCAGCAGATATAGTTCTCTCTATCCATCAAATTCTCAGTAAGCAGAAGTTAGTTAGTTTCAACGAATTTGCTGTTTCTCCACATTCAATTCCTCCATAAAATTCAAATTCTGCAAAGCTGGCTCTCTGTACTTTGCAAAATATCAATTTCAAACCATTGGTCATCTTGTTGCATTTTCCCCATCTGCAGATATGTCCCATACCCCATCTTTGAGAAATCTCACATTTTATTGAAATTTATTGCCTGCAGCATCAGCTCCTTATCCAACTGTACAAGTTTCTCTATTTCCATCAACCTCGCAATCACTATTAATTTATTCTGCCTGTCTCGCTCTATAAATCACCTCATTTCCAACTAGCCTTCATTTAACTGAAGCTATTATTTCTCAATTTCTACCTTTATCAGCAAATCTAGTTCTCTCAAACCATCAAAATCTCAGTTAGCAGGAATTAGCTAGTTTCAACTAATTTGCGGATTCTCCACATTCAATTCCTCAATCACCGTCAAATTCAGCAATGCTGGCTCTCTATAACTAGCAAAATATCAATTTCAAACAATTGGTCAACTTGTTGCATTCTCTCCTCTTGCAGATATGTCCCATTCCCCATATTTGAAAAATCTCACATTTTCTTGAAATTTGTGATTGCAGCATCTGCTCCTTATTCAAATTTACAAGTTTGTCTATTTCCATCAACCTCGCTAGCTCTATTAATTTCTTTTGCCTATCTAGATAAATGTCTTTAGTACTAAATATCTCCTCATTTCCAAAGAACTCTCATTCAATTGAAGCAATTATTTCTCAATTTCTACCTTTATCAGCAAATCTAGTTCTTTCTCCATCAAATTCTCAGTGAGCAGAGATTAGTTAGTTTCAACTAATTTGCAGGTTCTCCACATTCAATTCCTCCATAAACATCAAACTCTGCAAAGGTGGCTCTCTGTGCCTAGCAAAATATCAATTTCCAACAATTGGTCAATTTCTTGCATTTTCTCCATCTGCAGATATGTCCCATTCCCCATATTTGAGAAATCTCACATTTTCTTGAAATTTGTTGCTTGCAGTATCAGCTCCTTATCCAAATGTACAAGTTTTTCTATTTCCATTAACATCGCTATCTCCATTAATTTCTTTTGCCTATCTAGCTAAAATTCTTTAGATCTAAAAAATCTCCTGATTTCCAACTAAACTTCTTTCAATTGAAGCTATTATTTCTCAATTTCTACCTTTATCAGGAAATCTTGTTCTTTCTATACAGTAAATTCTCAGTTAGCAGAGATTAGTTAGATTCAACTAATTTCTAGGTTCTACACATTCAATTCCTCCATAACCTTCAAATTCTGCAGAGCTGGCTCTCTGTAGCTAGCAATATAACAATTTCAAACAATTTGTCAACTTCTGGCATTTTCTCCATCTGCAGACATGTCCCATTCCGCATATTTGAGAAATCTCACATTTTCTTGAAATTTGTTGCTTGCTTATCCAAATGTACAAGTTTCTCTATTTCCATCAACCTCGCTAACTCTATTAATTTCTTTTGCCTATCGAGATAAATCTCTTTTGTTCTAAACATCTTCATTTCCAACTACCCCTCATTCAACTGAAGCTCTTATTCCTCAATTTTTAACTTTATCAGCAAATATACTTCCCTCTATCAATCAAATTCTCAGTAAGCAGAAATTAGTTAGTTTCAACTAATTTGCAGGTTCTCCACATTCAATTCCTGCATAAACTTCAAATTCTGCACAGCTGGATCTCTATACCTAGCAAAATATCACTTTCAAACAATTGGTCAACTTCTTGCATTTTCTCCATCTGCAGATATGTCCCATTCCCCATATTTGAGAAATCTCACGTTTTCTTGAAATTTGCTGCTTGCAGCATTGGCTCCATATCGAAATATACAAGTTTCTCTATTTCCATCAACCTCGCTATCTCTATCAATTTATTTTTCCTGTCTAGGTAACGGTCTTTAGTTCTAAAAATCCGCTCATTTCCAACTAACCCTCATTCAACTGAAGCAATTATTTCTCAATTTCTACCTTTATCAGCAGATATAGTTCTCTCTATCCATCAAATTCTCAGTAAGCAGAAGTTAGTTAGTTTCAACTAATTTGCTGTTTCTCCACATTCCATTCCTCCATAAAATTCAAATTCTGCAAATCTGGCTCTCTGTACTTTGCAAAATATCAATTTCAAACCATTGGTCATCTTCCTGCATTTTCTCCATCTGCAGATATGTCTCATACCCCATCTTTGAGAAATCTCACATTTTATTGAAATTTATTGCTTGCAGCATCAGCTCCTTATCCAACTGTACAAGTTTCTCTATTTCCATCAACCTCGCAATCACTATTAATTTATTCTGCCTGTCTCGCTCTATAAATCACCTCATTTCCAACTACCCTTCATTTAACTGAAGCTATTATTTCTCAATTTCTACCTTTATCAGCAAATCTAGTTCTCTCAAACCATCAAAATCTCAGTTAGCAGGAATTAGCTAGTTTCAACTAATTTGCGGATTCTCCACATTCAATTCCTCAATCACCGTCAAATTCTGCAATGCTGGATCTCTATAACTAGCAAAATATCAATTTCAAATAATTGGTCAACTTGTTGCATTCTCTCCTCTTGCAGATATGTCCCATTCCCCATATTTGAAAAATCTCACATTTTCTTGAAATTTGTGATTGCAGCATCTGCTCCTTATTCAAATTTACAAGTTTGTCTATTTCCATCAACCTCGCTAGCTCGATTAATTTCTTTTGCCTATCTAGATAAATGTCTTTAGTACTAAATATCTCCGCATTTCCAAAGAACTGTCATTCAATTGAAGCAATTATTTCTCAATTTCTACCTTTATCAGCAAATCTAGTTCTTTCTCCATCAAATTCTCAGTGAGCAGAGATTAGTTAGTTTCAACTAATTTGCAGGTTCTCCACATTCAATTCCTCCATAAACATCAAACTCTGCAAAGGTGGCTCTCTCTGCCTAGCAAAATATCAATTTCCAACAATTGGTCAATTTCTTGCATTTTCTCCATCTGCAGATATGTCCCATTCCCCATATTTGAGAAATCTCACATTTTCTTGAAATTTGTTGCTTGCAGTATCAGCTCCTTATCCAAATGTACAAGTTTTTCTATTTCCATTAACATCGCTATCTCCATTAATTTCTTTTGCCTATCTAGCTAAAATTCTTTAGATCTAAAAAATCTCCTGATTTCCAACTAAACTTCTTTCAATTGAAGCTATTATTTCTCAATTTCTACCTTTATCAGGAAATCTTGTTCTTTCTATACAGTAAATTCTCAGTTAGCAGAGATTAGTTAGATTCAACTAATTTCTAGGTTCTACACATTCAATTCCTCCATAACCTTCAAATTCTGCAAAGCTGGCTCTCTGTAGCTAGCAATATAACAATTTCAAACAATTTGTCAACTTCTGGCATTTTCTCCATCTGCAGACATGTCCCATTCCGCATATTTGAGAAATCTCACATTTTCTTGAAAATGTTGCTTGCTTATCCAAATGTACAAGTTTCTCTATTTCCATCAACCTCGCTAACTCTATTAATTTCTTTTGCCTATCGAGATAAATCTCGTGTTCTAAACATCTTCATTTCCAACTACCCCTCATTCAACTGAAGCTCTTATTCCTCAATTTTTAACTTTATCAGCAAATATACTTCCCTCTATCAATCAAATTCTCAGTAAGCAGAAATTAGTTAGTTTCAACTAATTTGCAGGTTCTCCTCATTCAATTCCTGCATAAACTTCAAATTCTGCACAGCTGGATCTATATGCCTAGCAAAATATCACTTTCAAACAATTGGTCAACTACTTGCATTTTCTCCATCTGCAGATATGTCCCATTCCCCATATTTGAGAAATCTCACATTTTCTTGAAATTTTTTGCTTGCAGCATCGGCTCCTTATCCAAGTGTACAAGTTTCTCTATTTCCATCAACCTCACTATCTCAGCTACTTCCTTTTGCCTATCTGGATAAATGTCCTTAGAATGAAAAGCTCCTCATATCCAGCTACCCCTCATTCAACAGAAGCTATTATTTCTCAATTTCTACCTTTATCAGCAAATCTAGTTCTATCTATACATCAAATTCTCAGTTAGCAGAAAATAGTTACTTCTCCACATTCAATTCCTGCATAAACTTCAAATTCTGCACAGCTGGATCTCTATACCTAGCAAAATATCAATTTCAAACAATTGGTCAACTTCTTGCATTTTCTCCTCTGCAGATATGTCCCATTCCCCATATTTGAGAAATCTCACGTTTTCTTGAAATTTGCTGCTTGCAGCATTGGCTCCATATCGAAATATACAAGTTTCTCTATTTCCATCAACCTCGCTATCTCTATCAATTTATTTTTCCTGTCTAGGTAACGGTCTTTAGTTCTAAAAATCCGCTCATTTCCAACTACCCCTCATTCAACTGAAGCAATTATTTCTCAATTTCTACCTTTATCAGCAGATATAGTTCTCTCTATCCATCAAATTCTCAGTAAGCAGAAGTTAGTTAGTTTCAACGAATTTGCTGTTTCTCCACATTCAATTCCTCCATAAAATTCAAATTCTGCAAAGCTGGCTCTCTGTACTTTGCAAAATATCAATTTCAAACCATTGGTCATCTTGTTGCATTTTCCCCATCTGCAGATATGTCCCATACCCCATCTTTGAGAAATCTCACATTTTATTGAAATTTATTGCCTGCAGCATCAGCTCCTTATCCAACTGTACAAGTTTCTCTATTTCCATCAACCTCGCAATCACTATTAATTTATTCTGCCTGTCTCGCTCTATAAATCACCTCATTTCCAACTACCCTTCATTTAACTGAAGCTATTATTTCTCAATTTCTACCTTTATCAGCAAATCTAGTTCTCTCAAACCATCAAAATCTCAGTTAGCAGGAATTAGCTAGTTTCAACTAATTTGCGGATTCTCCACATTCAATTCCTCAATCACCGTCAAATTCAGCAATGCTGGCTCTCTATAACTAGCAAAATATCAATTTCAAACAATTGGTCAACTTGTTGCATTCTCTCCTCTTGCAGATATGTCCCATTCCCCATATTTGAAAAATCTCACATTTTCTTGAAATTTGTGATTGCAGCATCTGCTCCTTATTCAAATTTACAAGTTTGTCTATTTCCATCAACCTCGCTAGCTCTATTAATTTCTTTTGCCTATCTAGATAAATGTCTTTAGTACTAAATATCTCCTCATTTCCAAAGAACTCTCATTCAATTGAAGCAATTATTTCTCAATTTCTACCTTTATCAGCAAATCTAGTTCTTTCTCCATCAAATTCTCAGTGAGCAGAGATTAGTTAGTTTCAACTAATTTGCAGGTTCTCCACATTCAATTCCTCCATAAACATCAAACTCTGCAAAGGTGGCTCTCTGTGCCTAGCAAAATATCAATTTCCAACAATTGGTCAATTTCTTGCATTTTCTCCATCTGCAGATATGTCCCATTCCCCATATTTGAGAAATCTCACATTTTCTTGAAATTTGTTGCTTGCAGTATCAGCTCCTTATCCAAATGTACAAGTTTTTCTATTTCCATTAACATCGCTATCTCCATTAATTTCTTTTGCCTATCTAGCTAAAATTCTTTAGATCTAAAAAATCTCCTGATTTCCAACTAAACTTCTTTCAATTGAAGCTATTATTTCTCAATTTCTACCTTTATCAGGAAATCTTGTTCTTTCTATACAGTAAATTCTCAGTTAGCAGAGATTAGTTAGATTCAACTAATTTCTAGGTTCTACACATTCAATTCCTCCATAACCTTCAAATTCTGCAGAGCTGGCTCTCTGTAGCTAGCAATATAACAATTTCAAACAATTTGTCAACTTCTGGCATTTTCTCCATCTGCAGACATGTCCCATTCCGCATATTTGAGAAATCTCACATTTTCTTGAAATTTGTTGCTTGCTTATCCAAATGTACAAGTTTCTCTATTTCCATCAACCTCGCTAACTCTATTAATTTCTTTTGCCTATCGAGATAAATCTCTTTTGTTCTAAACATCTTCATTTCCAACTACCCCTCATTCAACTGAAGCTCTTATTCCTCAATTTTTAACTTTATCAGCAAATATACTTCCCTCTATCAATCAAATTCTCAGTAAGCAGAAATTAGTTAGTTTCAACTAATTTGCAGGTTCTCCACATTCAATTCCTGCATAAACTTCAAATTCTGCACAGCTGGATCTCTATACCTAGCAAAATATCACTTTCAAACAATTGGTCAACTTCTTGCATTTTCTCCATCTGCAGATATGTCCCATTCCCCATATTTGAGAAATCTCACGTTTTCTTGAAATTTGCTGCTTGCAGCATTGGCTCCATATCGAAATATACAAGTTTCTCTATTTCCATCAACCTCGCTATCTCTATCAATTTATTTTTCCTGTCTAGGTAACGGTCTTTAGTTCTAAAAATCCGCTCATTTCCAACTAACCCTCATTCAACTGAAGCAATTATTTCTCAATTTCTACCTTTATCAGCAGATATAGTTCTCTCTATCCATCAAATTCTCAGTAAGCAGAAGTTAGTTAGTTTCAACTAATTTGCTGTTTCTCCACATTCCATTCCTCCATAAAATTCAAATTCTGCAAATCTGGCTCTCTGTACTTTGCAAAATATCAATTTCAAACCATTGGTCATCTTCCTGCATTTTCTCCATCTGCAGATATGTCTCATACCCCATCTTTGAGAAATCTCACATTTTATTGAAATTTATTGCTTGCAGCATCAGCTCCTTATCCAACTGTACAAGTTTCTCTATTTCCATCAACCTCGCAATCACTATTAATTTATTCTGCCTGTCTCGCTCTATAAATCACCTCATTTCCAACTACCCTTCATTTAACTGAAGCTATTATTTCTCAATTTCTACCTTTATCAGCAAATCTAGTTCTCTCAAACCATCAAAATCTCAGTTAGCAGGAATTAGCTAGTTTCAACTAATTTGCGGATTCTCCACATTCAATTCCTCAATCACCGTCAAATTCTGCAATGCTGGATCTCTATAACTAGCAAAATATCAATTTCAAATAATTGGTCAACTTGTTGCATTCTCTCCTCTTGCAGATATGTCCCATTCCCCATATTTGAAAAATCTCACATTTTCTTGAAATTTGTGATTGCAGCATCTGCTCCTTATTCAAATTTACAAGTTTGTCTATTTCCATCAACCTCGCTAGCTCGATTAATTTCTTTTGCCTATCTAGATAAATGTCTTTAGTACTAAATATCTCCGCATTTCCAAAGAACTGTCATTCAATTGAAGCAATTATTTCTCAATTTCTACCTTTATCAGCAAATCTAGTTCTTTCTCCATCAAATTCTCAGTGAGCAGAGATTAGTTAGTTTCAACTAATTTGCAGGTTCTCCACATTCAATTCCTCCATAAACATCAAACTCTGCAAAGGTGGCTCTCTCTGCCTAGCAAAATATCAATTTCCAACAATTGGTCAATTTCTTGCATTTTCTCCATCTGCAGATATGTCCCATTCCCCATATTTGAGAAATCTCACATTTTCTTGAAATTTGTTGCTTGCAGTATCAGCTCCTTATCCAAATGTACAAGTTTTTCTATTTCCATTAACATCGCTATCTCCATTAATTTCTTTTGCCTATCTAGCTAAAATTCTTTAGATCTAAAAAATCTCCTGATTTCCAACTAAACTTCTTTCAATTGAAGCTATTATTTCTCAATTTCTACCTTTATCAGGAAATCTTGTTCTTTCTATACAGTAAATTCTCAGTTAGCAGAGATTAGTTAGATTCAACTAATTTCTAGGTTCTACACATTCAATTCCTCCATAACCTTCAAATTCTGCAAAGCTGGCTCTCTGTAGCTAGCAATATAACAATTTCAAACAATTTGTCAACTTCTGGCATTTTCTCCATCTGCAGACATGTCCCATTCCGCATATTTGAGAAATCTCACATTTTCTTGAAAATGTTGCTTGCTTATCCAAATGTACAAGTTTCTCTATTTCCATCAACCTCGCTAACTCTATTAATTTCTTTTGCCTATCGAGATAAATCTCGTGTTCTAAACATCTTCATTTCCAACTACCCCTCATTCAACTGAAGCTCTTATTCCTCAATTTTTAACTTTATCAGCAAATATACTTCCCTCTATCAATCAAATTCTCAGTAAGCAGAAATTAGTTAGTTTCAACTAATTTGCAGGTTCTCCTCATTCAATTCCTGCATAAACTTCAAATTCTGCACAGCTGGATCTATATGCCTAGCAAAATATCACTTTCAAACAATTGGTCAACTACTTGCATTTTCTCCATCTGCAGATATGTCCCATTCCCCATATTTGAGAAATCTCACATTTTCTTGAAATTTTTTGCTTGCAGCATCGGCTCCTTATCCAAGTGTACAAGTTTCTCTATTTCCATCAACCTCACTATCTCAGCTACTTCCTTTTGCCTATCTGGATAAATGTCCTTAGAATGAAAAGCTCCTCATATCCAGCTACCCCTCATTCAACAGAAGCTATTATTTCTCAATTTCTACCTTTATCAGCAAATCTAGTTCTATCTATACATCAAATTCTCAGTTAGCAGAAAATAGTTACTTCTCCACATTCAATTCCTGCATAAACTTCAAATTCTGCACAGCTGGATCTCTATACCTAGCAAAATATCAATTTCAAACAATTGGTCAACTTCTTGCATTTTCTCCTCTGCAGATATGTCCCATTCCCCATATTTGAGAAATCTCACGTTTTCTTGAAATTTGCTGCTTGCAGCATTGGCTCCATATCGAAATATACAAGTTTCTCTATTTCCATCAACCTCGCTATCTCTATCAATTTATTTTTCCTGTCTAGGTAACGGTCTTTAGTTCTAAAAATCCGCTCATTTCCAACTACCCCTCATTCAACTGAAGCAATTATTTCTCAATTTCTACCTTTATCAGCAGATATAGTTCTCTCTATCCATCAAATTCTCAGTAAGCAGAAGTTAGTTAGTTTCAACGAATTTGCTGTTTCTCCACATTCAATTCCTCCATAAAATTCAAATTCTGCAAAGCTGGCTCTCTGTACTTTGCAAAATATCAATTTCAAACCATTGGTCATCTTGTTGCATTTTCCCCATCTGCAGATATGTCCCATACCCCATCTTTGAGAAATCTCACATTTTATTGAAATTTATTGCCTGCAGCATCAGCTCCTTATCCAACTGTACAAGTTTCTCTATTTCCATCAACCTCGCAATCACTATTAATTTATTCTGCCTGTCTCGCTCTATAAATCACCTCATTTCCAACTACCCTTCATTTAACTGAAGCTATTATTTCTCAATTTCTACCTTTATCAGCAAATCTAGTTCTCTCAAACCATCAAAATCTCAGTTAGCAGGAATTAGCTAGTTTCAACTAATTTGCGGATTCTCCACATTCAATTCCTCAATCACCGTCAAATTCAGCAATGCTGGCTCTCTATAACTAGCAAAATATCAATTTCAAACAATTGGTCAACTTGTTGCATTCTCTCCTCTTGCAGATATGTCCCATTCCCCATATTTGAAAAATCTCACATTTTCTTGAAATTTGTGATTGCAGCATCTGCTCCTTATTCAAATTTACAAGTTTGTCTATTTCCATCAACCTCGCTAGCTCTATTAATTTCTTTTGCCTATCTAGATAAATGTCTTTAGTACTAAATATCTCCTCATTTCCAAAGAACTCTCATTCAATTGAAGCAATTATTTCTCAATTTCTACCTTTATCAGCAAATCTAGTTCTTTCTCCATCAAATTCTCAGTGAGCAGAGATTAGTTAGTTTCAACTAATTTGCAGGTTCTCCACATTCAATTCCTCCATAAACATCAAACTCTGCAAAGGTGGCTCTCTGTGCCTAGCAAAATATCAATTTCCAACAATTGGTCAATTTCTTGCATTTTCTCCATCTGCAGATATGTCCCATTCCCCATATTTGAGAAATCTCACATTTTCTTGAAATTTGTTGCTTGCAGTATCAGCTCCTTATCCAAATGTACAAGTTTTTCTATTTCCATTAACATCGCTATCTCCATTAATTTCTTTTGCCTATCTAGCTAAAATTCTTTAGATCTAAAAAATCTCCTGATTTCCAACTAAACTTCTTTCAATTGAAGCTATTATTTCTCAATTTCTACCTTTATCAGGAAATCTTGTTCTTTCTATACAGTAAATTCTCAGTTAGCAGAGATTAGTTAGATTCAACTAATTTCTAGGTTCTACACATTCAATTCCTCCATAACCTTCAAATTCTGCAGAGCTGGCTCTCTGTAGCTAGCAATATAACAATTTCAAACAATTTGTCAACTTCTGGCATTTTCTCCATCTGCAGACATGTCCCATTCCGCATATTTGAGAAATCTCACATTTTCTTGAAATTTGTTGCTTGCTTATCCAAATGTACAAGTTTCTCTATTTCCATCAACCTCGCTAACTCTATTAATTTCTTTTGCCTATCGAGATAAATCTCTTTTGTTCTAAACATCTTCATTTCCAACTACCCCTCATTCAACTGAAGCTCTTATTCCTCAATTTTTAACTTTATCAGCAAATATACTTCCCTCTATCAATCAAATTCTCAGTAAGCAGAAATTAGTTAGTTTCAACTAATTTGCAGGTTCTCCACATTCAATTCCTGCATAAACTTCAAATTCTGCACAGCTGGATCTCTATACCTAGCAAAATATCACTTTCAAACAATTGGTCAACTTCTTGCATTTTCTCCATCTGCAGATATGTCCCATTCCCCATATTTGAGAAATCTCACGTTTTCTTGAAATTTGCTGCTTGCAGCATTGGCTCCATATCGAAATATACAAGTTTCTCTATTTCCATCAACCTCGCTATCTCTATCAATTTATTTTTCCTGTCTAGGTAACGGTCTTTAGTTCTAAAAATCCGCTCATTTCCAACTAACCCTCATTCAACTGAAGCAATTATTTCTCAATTTCTACCTTTATCAGCAGATATAGTTCTCTCTATCCATCAAATTCTCAGTAAGCAGAAGTTAGTTAGTTTCAACTAATTTGCTGTTTCTCCACATTCCATTCCTCCATAAAATTCAAATTCTGCAAATCTGGCTCTCTGTACTTTGCAAAATATCAATTTCAAACCATTGGTCATCTTCCTGCATTTTCTCCATCTGCAGATATGTCTCATACCCCATCTTTGAGAAATCTCACATTTTATTGAAATTTATTGCTTGCAGCATCAGCTCCTTATCCAACTGTACAAGTTTCTCTATTTCCATCAACCTCGCAATCACTATTAATTTATTCTGCCTGTCTCGCTCTATAAATCACCTCATTTCCAACTACCCTTCATTTAACTGAAGCTATTATTTCTCAATTTCTACCTTTATCAGCAAATCTAGTTCTCTCAAACCATCAAAATCTCAGTTAGCAGGAATTAGCTAGTTTCAACTAATTTGCGGATTCTCCACATTCAATTCCTCAATCACCGTCAAATTCTGCAATGCTGGATCTCTATAACTAGCAAAATATCAATTTCAAATAATTGGTCAACTTGTTGCATTCTCTCCTCTTGCAGATATGTCCCATTCCCCATATTTGAAAAATCTCACATTTTCTTGAAATTTGTGATTGCAGCATCTGCTCCTTATTCAAATTTACAAGTTTGTCTATTTCCATCAACCTCGCTAGCTCGATTAATTTCTTTTGCCTATCTAGATAAATGTCTTTAGTACTAAATATCTCCGCATTTCCAAAGAACTGTCATTCAATTGAAGCAATTATTTCTCAATTTCTACCTTTATCAGCAAATCTAGTTCTTTCTCCATCAAATTCTCAGTGAGCAGAGATTAGTTAGTTTCAACTAATTTGCAGGTTCTCCACATTCAATTCCTCCATAAACATCAAACTCTGCAAAGGTGGCTCTCTCTGCCTAGCAAAATATCAATTTCCAACAATTGGTCAATTTCTTGCATTTTCTCCATCTGCAGATATGTCCCATTCCCCATATTTGAGAAATCTCACATTTTCTTGAAATTTGTTGCTTGCAGTATCAGCTCCTTATCCAAATGTACAAGTTTTTCTATTTCCATTAACATCGCTATCTCCATTAATTTCTTTTGCCTATCTAGCTAAAATTCTTTAGATCTAAAAAATCTCCTGATTTCCAACTAAACTTCTTTCAATTGAAGCTATTATTTCTCAATTTCTACCTTTATCAGGAAATCTTGTTCTTTCTATACAGTAAATTCTCAGTTAGCAGAGATTAGTTAGATTCAACTAATTTCTAGGTTCTACACATTCAATTCCTCCATAACCTTCAAATTCTGCAAAGCTGGCTCTCTGTAGCTAGCAATATAACAATTTCAAACAATTTGTCAACTTCTGGCATTTTCTCCATCTGCAGACATGTCCCATTCCGCATATTTGAGAAATCTCACATTTTCTTGAAAATGTTGCTTGCTTATCCAAATGTACAAGTTTCTCTATTTCCATCAACCTCGCTAACTCTATTAATTTCTTTTGCCTATCGAGATAAATCTCTTGTTCTAAACATCTTCATTTCCAACTACCCCTCATTCAACTGAAGCTCTTATTCCTCAATTTTTAACTTTATCAGCAAATATACTTCCCTCTATCAATCAAATTCTCAGTAAGCAGAAATTAGTTAGTTTCAACTAATTTGCAGGTTCTCCTCATTCAATTCCTGCATAAACTTCAAATTCTGCACAGCTGGATCTATATGCCTAGCAAAATATCACTTTCAAACAATTGGTCAACTACTTGCATTTTCTCCATCTGCAGATATGTCCCATTCCCCATATTTGAGAAATCTCACATTTTCTTGAAATTTTTTGCTTGCAGCATCGGCTCCTTATCCAAGTGTACAAGTTTCTCTATTTCCATCAACCTCACTATCTCAGCTACTTCCTTTTGCCTATCTGGATAAATGTCCTTAGAATGAAAAGCTCCTCATATCCAGCTACCCCTCATTCAACAGAAGCTATTATTTCTCAATTTCTACCTTTATCAGCAAATCTAGTTCTATCTATACATCAAATTCTCAGTTAGCAGAAAATAGTTACTTCTCCACATTCAATTCCTGCATAAACTTCAAATTCTGCACATCTGGAACTCTATACCTAGCAAAATATCAATTTCAAACAATTGGTCAACTTCTTGCATTTTCTCCTCTGCAGATATGTCCCATTCCCCATATTTGAGAAATCTCACGTTTTCTTGAAATTTGCTGCTTGCAGCATTGGCTCCATATCGAAATATACAAGTTTCTCTATTTCCATCAACCTCGCTATCTCTATCAATTTATTTTTCCTGTCTAGGTAACGGTCTTTAGTTCTAAAAATCCGCTCATTTCCAACTACCCCTCATTCAACTGAAGCAATTATTTCTCAATTTCTACCTTTATCAGCAGATATAGTTCTCTCTATCCATCAAATTCTCAGTAAGCAGAAGTTAGTTAGTTTCAACGAATTTGCTGTTTCTCCACATTCAATTCCTCCATAAAATTCAAATTCTGCAAAGCTGGCTCTCTGTACTTTGCAAAATATCAATTTCAAACCATTGGTCATCTTGTTGCATTTTCTCCATCTGCAGATATGTCCCATACCCCATCTTTGAGAAATCTCACATTTTATTGAAATTTATTGCTTGCAGCATCAGCTCCTTATCCAACTGTACAAGTTTCTCTATTTCCATCAACCTCGCAATCACTATTAATTTATTCTGCCTGTCTCGCTCTATAAATCACCTCATTTCCAACTACCCTTCATTTAACTGAAGCTATTATTTCTCAATTTCTACCTTTATCAGCAAATCTAGTTCTCTCAAACCATCAAAATCTCAGTTAGCAGGAATTAGCTAGTTTCAACTAATTTGCGGATTCTCCACATTCAATTCCTCAATCACCGTCAAATTCTGCAATGCTGGATCTCTATAACTAGCAAAATATCAATTTCAAACAATTGGTCAAGTTGTTGCATTCTCTCCTCTTGCAGATATGTCCCATTCCCCATATTTGAAAAATCTCACATTTTCTTGAAATTTGTGATTGCGGCATCTGCTCCTTATTCAAATTTACAAGTTTGTCTATTTCCATCAACCTCGCTAGCTCTATTAATTTCTTTCGCCTATCTAGATAAATGTCTTTAGTACTAATTTCCAAAGAACTCTCATTCAATTGAAGCAATTATTTCTCAATTTCTACCTTTATCAGCAAATCTAGTTCTTTCTCCATCAAATTCACAGTGAGCAGAGATTAGTTAGTTTCAACTAATTTGCAGGTTCTCCACATTCAATTCCTCCATAAACATCAAACTCTGCAAAGGTGGTTCTCTGTGCCTAGCAAAATATCAATTTCCAACAATTGGTCAATTTCTTGCATTTTCTCCATCTGCAGATATGTCCCATTCCCCATATTTGAGAAATCTCACATTTTCTTGAAATTTGTTGCTTGCAGTATCAGCTCCTTATCCAAATGTACAAGTTTTTCTATTTCCATTAACATCGCTATCTCCATTAATTTCTTTTGCCTATCTAGCTAAAATTCTTTAGATCTAAAAAATCTCCTGATTTCCAACTAAACTTCTTTCAATTGAAGCTATTATTTCTCAATTTCTATATTTATCAGGAAATCTTGTTCTTTCTATACAGTAAATTCTCAGTTAGCAGAGATTAGTTAGATTCAACTAATTTCTAGGTTCTACACATTCAATTCCTCCATAACCTTCAAATTCTGCAAAGCTGGCTCTCTGTAGCTAGCAATATAACAATTTCAAACAATTTGTCAACTTCTGGCATTTTCTCCATCAGCAGACATGTCCCATTCCGCATATTTGAGAAATCTCACATTTTCTTGAAATTTGTTGCTTGCTTATCCAAATGTACAAGTTTCTCTATTTCCATCAACCTCGCTAACTCTATTAATTTCTTTTGCCTAGCGAGATAAATCTCTTTTGTTCTAAACATCTTCATTTCCAACTACCCCTCATTCAACTGAAGCTCTTATTTCTCAATTTCTAACTTTATCAGCAAATATACTTCCCTCTATCAATCAAATTCTCAGTAAGCAGAAATTAGTTAGTTTCAACTAATTTGCAGGTTCTCCACATTCAATTCCTGCATAAACTTCAAATTCTGCACAGCTGGATCTCTATGCCTTGCAAAATATCACTTTCAAACAATTGGTCAACTTCTTGCATTTTCTCCATCTGCAGATATGTCCCATTCCCCATATTTGAGAAATCTCACATTTTCTTGAAATTTTTTGCTTGCAGCATCGGCTCCTTATCCAAGTGTACAAGTTTCTCTATTTCCATCAACCTCACTATCTCAGCTACTTCCTTTTGCCTATCTGGATAAATGTCCTTAGATTGAAAAGCTCCTCATATCCAGCTACCCCTCATTCAACTAAAGCTATTATTTCTCAATTTCTACCTTTATCAGCAAATCTAGTTCTATCTATACATCAAATTCTCAGTTAGCAGAAAATAGTTACTTCTCCACATTCAATTCCTGCATAAACTTCAAATTCTGCACAGCTGGATCTCTATACCTAGCAAAATATCAATTTCAAACAATTGGTCAACTTCTTGCATTTTCTCCTCTGCAGATATGTCCCATTCCCCATATTTGAGAAATCTCACGTTTTCTTGAAATTTGCTGCTTGCAGCATTGGCTCCATATCGAAATATACAAGTTTCTCTATTTCCATCAACCTCGCTATCTCTATCAATTTATTTTTCCTGTCTAGGTAACGGTCTTTAGTTCTAAAAATCCGCTCATTTCCAACTACCCCTCATTCAACTGAAGCAATTATTTCTCAATTTCTACCTTTATCAGCAGATATAGTTCTCTCTATCCATCAAATTCTCAGTAAGCAGAAGTTAGTTAGTTTCAACGAATTTGCTGTTTCTCCACATTCAATTCCTCCATAAAATTCAAATTCTGCAAAGCTGGCTCTCTGTACTTTGCAAAATATCAATTTCAAACCATTGGTCATCTTGTTGCATTTTCCCCATCTGCAGATATGTCCCATACCCCATCTTTGAGAAATCTCACATTTTATTGAAATTTATTGCCTGCAGCATCAGCTCCTTATCCAACTGTACAAGTTTCTCTATTTCCATCAACCTCGCAATCACTATTAATTTATTCTGCCTGTCTCGCTCTATAAATCACCTCATTTCCAACTAGCCTTCATTTAACTGAAGCTATTATTTCTCAATTTCTACCTTTATCAGCAAATCTAGTTCTCTCAAACCATCAAAATCTCAGTTAGCAGGAATTAGCTAGTTTCAACTAATTTGCGGATTCTCCACATTCAATTCCTCAATCACCGTCAAATTCTGCAATGCTGGATCTCTATAACTAGCAAAATATCAATTTCAAACAATTGGTCAACTTGTTGCATTCTCTCCTCTTGCAGATATGTCCCATTCCCCATATTTGAAAAATCTCACATTTTCTTGAAATTTGTGATTGCAGCATCTGCTCCTTATTCAAATTTACAAGTTTGTCTATTTCCATCAACCTCGCTAGCTCTATTAATTTCTTTTGCCTATCTAGATAAATGTCTTTAGTACTAAATATCTCCTCATTTCCAAAGAACTCTCATTCAATTGAAGCAATTATTTCTCAATTTCTACCTTTATCAGCAAATCTAGTTCTTTCTCCATCAAATTCTCAGTGAGCAGAGATTAGTTAGTTTCAACTAATTTGCAGGTTCTCCACATTCAATTCCTCCATAAACATCAAACTCTGCAAAGGTGGCTCTCTGTGCCTAGCAAAATATCAATTTCCAACAATTGGTCAATTTCTTGCATTTTCTCCATCTGCAGATATGTCCCATTCCCCATATTTGAGAAATCTCACATTTTCTTGAAATTTGTTGCTTGCAGTATCAGCTCCTTATGCAAATGTACAAGTTTTTCTATTTCCATTAACATCGCTATCTCCATTAATTTCTTTTGCCTATCTAGCTAAAATTCTTTAGATCTAAAAAATCTCCTGATTTCCAACTAAACTTCTTTCAATTGAAGCTATTATTTCTCAATTTCTACCTTTATCAGGAAATCTTGTTCTTTCTATACAGTAAATTCTCAGTTAGCAGAGATTAGTTAGATTCAACTAATTTCTAGGTTCTACACATTCAATTCCTCCATAACCTTCAAATTCTGCAAAGCTGGCTCTCTGTAGCTAGCAATATAACAATTTCAAACAATTTGTCAACTTCTGGCATTTTCTCCATCTGCAGACATGTCCCATTCCGCATATTTGAGAAATCTCACATTTTCTTGAAATTTGTTGCTTGCTTATCCAAATGTACAAGTTTCTCTATTTCCATCAACCTCGCTAACTCTATTAATTTCTTTTGCCTATCGAGATAAATCTCTTTTGTTCTAAACATCTTCATTTCCAACTACCCCTCATTCAACTGAAGCTCTTATTTCTCAATTTCTAACTTTATCAGCAAATATACTTCCCTCTATCAATCAAATTCTCAGTAAGCAGAAATTAGTTAGTTTCAACTAATTTGCTGGTTCTCCACATTCAATTCCTGCATAAACTTCAAATTCTGCACAGCTGGATCTCTATACCTAGCAAAATATCACTTTCAAACAATTGGTCAACTTCTTGCATTTTCTCCTCTGCAGATATGTCCCATTCCCCATATTTGAGAAATCTCACATTTTCTTGAAATTTTTTGCTTGCAGCATCGGCTCCTTATCCAAGTGTACAAGTTTCTCTATTTCCATCAACCTCACTATCTCAGCTACTTCCTTTTGCCTATCTGGATAAATGTCCTTAGATTGAAAAGCTCCTCATATCCAGCTACCCCTCATTCAACTGAAGCTATTATTTCTCAATTTCTACCTTTATCAGCAAATCTAGTTCTATCTATACATCAAATTCTCAGTTAGCAGAAAATAGTTACTTCTCCACATTCAATTCCTGCATAAACTTCAAATTCTGCACAGCTGGATCTCTATACCTAGCAAAATATCAATTTCAAACAATTGGTCAACTTCTTGCATTTTCTCCTCTGCAGATATGTCCCATTCCCCATATTTGAGAAATCTCACGTTTTCTTGAAATTTGCTGCTTGCAGCATTGGCTCCATATCGAAATATACAAGTTTCTCTATTTCCATCAACCTCGCTATCTCTATCAATTTATTTTTCCTGTCTAGGTAACGGTCTTTAGTTCTAAAAATCCGCTCATTTCCAACTACCCCTCATTCAACTGAAGCAATTATTTCTCAATTTCTACCTTTATCAGCAGATATAGTTCTCTCTATCCATCAAATTCTCAGTAAGCAGACGTTAGTTAGTTTCAACTAATTTGCTGTTTCTCCACATTCAATTCCTCCATAAAATTCAAATTCTGCAAAGCTGGCTCTCTGTACTTTGCAAAATATCAATTTCAAACCATTGGTCATCTTCTTGCATTTTCTCCATCTGCAGATATGTCCCATACCCCATCTTTGAGAAATCTCACATTTTATTGAAATTTATTGCCTGCAGCATCAGCTCCTTATCCAACTGTACAAGTTTCTCTATTTCCATCAACCTCGCAATCACTATTAATTTATTCTGCCTGTCTCGCTCTATAAATCACCTCATTTCCAACTACCCTTCATTTAACTGAAGCTATTATTTCTCAATTTCTACCTTTATCAGCAAATCTAGTTCTCTCAAACCATCAAAATCTCAGTTAGCAGGAATTAGCTAGTTTCAACTAATTTGCGGATTCTCCACATTCAATTCCTCAATCACCGTCAAATTCAGCAATGCTGGCTCTCTATAACTAGCAAAATATCTATTTCAAACAATTGGTCAACTTGTTGCATTCTCTCCTCTTGCAGATATGTCCCATTCCCCATATTTGAAAAATCTCACATTTTCTTGAAATTTGTGATTGCAGCATCTGCTCCTTATTCAAATTTACAAGTTTGTCTATTTCCATCAACCTCGCTAGCTCGATTAATTTCTTTTGCCTATCTAGATAAATGTCTTTAGTACTAAATATCTCCTCATTTCCAAAGAACTCTCATTCAATTGAAGCAATTATTTCTCAATTTCTACCTTTATCAGCAAATCTAGTTCTTTCTCCATCAAATTCTCAGTGAGCAGAGATTAGTTAGTTTCAACTAATTTGCAGGTTCTCCACATTCAATTCCTCCATAAACATCAAACTCTGCAAAGGTGGCTCTCTGTGCCTAGCAAAATATCAATTTCCAACAATTGGTCAATTTCTTGCATTTTCTCCATCTGCAGATATGTCCCATTCCCCATATTTGAGAAATCTCACATTTTCTTGAAATTTGTTGCTTGCAGTATCAGCTCCTTATCCAAATGTACAAGTTTTTCTATTTCCATTAACATCGCTAACTCCATTAATTTCTTTTGCCTATCTAGCTAAAATTCTTTAGATCTAAAAAATCTCCTGATTTCCAACTAAACTTCTTTCAATTGAAGCTATTATTTCTCAATTTCTACCTTTATCAGGAAATCTTGTTCTTTCTATACAGTAAATTCTCAGTTAGCAGAGATTAGTTAGATTCAACTAATTTCTAGGTTCTACACATTCAATTCCTCCATAACCTTCAAATTCTGCAAAGCTGGCTCTCTGTAGCTAGCAATATAACAATTTCAAACAATTTGTCAACTTCTGGCATTTTCTCCATCTGCAGACATGTCCCAATCCGCATATTTGAGAAATCTCACATTTTCTTGAAATTTGTTGCTTGCTTATCCAAATGTACAAGTTTCTCTATTTCCATCAACCTCGCTAACTCTATTAATTTCTTTTGCGTATCGAGATAAATCTCTTTTGTTCTAAACATCTTCATTTCCAACTACCCCTCATTCAACTGAAGCTCTTATTTCTCAATTTCTAACTTTATCAGCAAATATACTTCCCTCTATCAATCAAATTCACAGTAAGCAGAAAGTAGTTAGTTTCAACTAATTTGCAGGTTCTCCACATTCAATTCCTGCATAAACTTCAAATTCTGCACAGCTGGATCTCTATACCTAGCAAAATATCACTTTCAAACAATTGGTCAACTTCTTGCATTTTCTCCTCTGCAGATATGTCCCATTCCCCATATTTGAGAAATCTCACGTTTTCTTGAAATTTTTTGCTTGCAGCATCGGCTCCTTATCCAAGTGTACAAGTTTCTCTATTTCCATCAACCTCACTATCTCAGCTACTTCCTTTTGCCTATCTGGATAAATGTCCTTAGATTGAAAAGCTCCTCATATCCAGCTACCCCTCATTCAACTGAAGCTATTATTCCTCAATTTCTACCTTTATCAGCAAATCTAGTTCTATCTATACATCAAATTCTCAGTTAGCAGAAAATAGTTACTTCTCCACATTCAATTCCTGCATAAACTTCAAATTCTGCACAGCTGGATCTCTATACCTAGCAAAATATCAATTTCAAACAATTGGTCAACTTCTTGCATTTTCTCCTCTGCAGATATGTCCCATTCCCCATATTTGAGAAATCTCACGTTTTCTTGAAATTTGCTGCTTGCAGCATTGGCTCCATATCGAAATATACAAGTTTCTCTATTTCCATCAACCTCGCTATCTCTATCAATTTATTTTTCCTGTCTAGGTAACGGTCTTTAGTTCTAAAAATCCGCTCATTTCCAACTACCCCTCATTCAACTGAAGCAATTATTTCTCAATTTCTACCTTTATCAGCAGATATAGTTCTCTCTATCCATCAAATTCTCAGTAAGCAGAAGTTAGTTAGTTTCAACTAATTTGCTGTTTCTCCACATTCAATTCCTCCATAAAATTCAAATTCTGCAAAGCTGGCTCTCTGGACTTTGCAAAATATCAATTTCAAACCATTGGTCATCTTCTTGCATTTTCTCCATCTGCAGATATGTCCCATACCCCATCTTTGAGAAATCTCACATTTTATTGAAATTTATTGCCTGCAGCATCAGCTCCTTATCCAACTGTACAAGTTTCTCTATTTCCATCAACCTCGCAATCACTATTAATTTATTCTGCCTGTCTCGCTCTATAAATCACCTCATTTCCAACTAGCCTTCATTTAACTGAAGCTATTATTTCTCAATTTCTACCTTTATCAGCAAATCTAGTTCTCTCAAACCATCAAAATCTCAGTTAGCAGGAATTAGCTAGTTTCAACTAATTTGCGGATTCTCCACATTCAATTCCTCAATCACCGTCAAATTCAGCAATGCTGGCTCTCTATAACTAGCAAAATATCAATTTCAAACAATTGGTCAACTTGTTGCATTCTCTCCTCTTGCAGATATGTCCCATTCCCCATATTTGAAAAATCTCACATTTTCTTGAAATTTGTGATTGCAGCATCTGCTCCTTATTCAAATTTACAAGTTTGTCTATTTCCATCAACCTCGCTAGCTCTATTAATTTCTTTTGCCTATCTAGATAAATGTCTTTAGAACTAAATATCTCCTCATTTCCAAAGAACTCTCATTCAATTGAAGCAATTATTTCTCAATTTCTACCTTTATCAGCAAATCTAGTTCTTTCTCCATCAAATTCTCAGTGAGCAGAGATTAGTTAGTTTCAACTAATTTGCAGGTTCTCCACATTCAATTCCTCCATAAACATCAAACTCTGCAAAGGTGGCTCTCTGTGCCTAGCAAAATATCAATTTCCAACAATTGGTCAATTTCTTGCATTTTCTCCATCTGCAGATATGTCCCATTCCCCATATTTGAGAAATCTCACATTTTCTTGAAATTTGTTGCTTGCAGTATCAGCTCCTTATGCAAATGTACAAGTTTTTCTATTTCCATTAACATCGCTATCTCCATTAATTTCTTTTGCCTATCTAGCTAAAATTCTTTAGATCTAAAAAATCTCCTGATTTCCAACTAAACTTCTTTCAATTGAAGCTATTATTTCTCAATTTCTACCTTTATCAGGAAATCTTGTTCTTTCTATACAGTAAATTCTCAGTTAGCAGAGATTAGTTAGATTCAACTAATTTCTAGGTTCTACACATTCAATTCCTCCATAACCTTCAAATTCTGCAAAGCTGGCTCTCTGCAGCTAGCAATATAACAATTTCAAACAATTTGTCAACTTCTGGCATTTTCTCCATCTGCAGACATGTCCCATTCCGCATATTTGAGAAATCTCACATTTTCTTGAAATTTGTTGCTTGCTTATCCAAATGTGCAAGTTTCTCTATTTCCATCAACCTCGCTAACTCTATTAATTTCTTTTGCCTATCGAGATAAATCTCTTTTGTTCTAAACATCTTCATTTCCAACTACCCCTCATTCAACTGAAGCTCTTATTTCTCAATTTCTAACTTTATCAGCAAATATACTTCCCTCTATCAATCAAATTCTCAGTAAGCAGAAATTAGTTAGTTTCAACTAATTTGCAGGTTCTCCACATTCAATTCCTGCATAAACTTCAAATTCTGCACAGCTGGATCTCTATACCTAGCAAAATATCACTTTCAAACAATTGGTCAACTTCTTGCATTTTCTCCATCTGCAGATATGTCCCATTCCCCATATTTGAGAAATCTCACGTTTTCTTGAAATTTGCTGCTTGCAGCATTGGCTCCATATCGAAATATACAAGTTTCTCTATTTCCATCAACCTCGCTATCTCTATCAATTTATTTTTCCTGTCTAGGTAACGGTCTTTAGTTCTAAAAATCCGCTCATTTCCAACTAACCCTCATTCAACTGAAGCAATTATTTCTCAATTTCTACCTTTATCAGCAGATATAGTTCTCTCTATCCATCAAATTCTCAGTAAGCAGAAGTTAGTTAGTTTCAACGAATTTGCTGTTTCTCCACATTCAATTCCTCCATAAAATTAAAATTCTGCAAAGCTGGCTCTCTGTACTTTGCAAAATATCAATTTCAAACCATTTGTCATCTTCTTGCATTTTCTCCATCTGCAGATATGTCTCATACCCCATCTTTGAGAAATCTCACATTTTATTGAAATTTATTGCTTGCAGCATCAGCTCCTTATCCAACTGTACAAGTTTCTCTATTTCCATCAACCTCGCAATCACTATTAATTTATTCTGCCTGTCTCGCTCTATAAATCACCTCATTTCCAACTACCCTTCATTTAACTGAAGCTATTATTTCTCAATTTCTACCTTTATCAGCAAATCTAGTTCTCTCAAACCATCAAAATCTCAGTTAGCAGGAATTAGCTAGTTTCAACTAATTTGCGGATTCTCCACATTCAATTCCTCAATCACCGTCAAATTCTGCAATGCTGGATCTCTATAACTAGCAAAATATCAATTTCAAACAATTGGTCAACTTGTTGCATTCTCTCCTCTTGCAGATATGTCCCATTCCCCATATTTGAAAAATCTCACATTTTCTTGAAATTTGTGATTGCAGCATCTGCTCCTTATTCAAATTTACAAGTTTGTCTATTTCCATCAACCTCGCTAGCTCTATTAATTTCTTTTGCCTATCTAGATAAATGTCTTTAGTACTAAATATCTCCTCATTTCCAAAGAACTCTCATTCAATTGAAGCAATTATTTCTCAATTTCTACCTTTATCAGCAAATCTAGTTCTTTCTCCATCAAATTCTCAGTGAGCAGAGATTAGTTAGTTTCAACTAATTTGCAGGTTCTCCACATTCAATTCCTCCATAAACATCAAACTCTGCAAAGGTGGCTCTCTGTGCCTAGCAAAATATCAATTTCCAACAATTGGTCAATTTCTTGCATTTTCTCCATCTGCAGATATGTCCCATTCCCCATATTTGAGAAATCTCACATTTTCTTGAAATTTGTTGCTTGCAGTATCAGCTCCTTATCCAAATGTACAAGTTTTTCTATTTCCATTAACATCGCTATCTCCATTAATTTCTTTTGCCTATCTAGCTAAAATTCTTTAGATCTAAAAAATCTCCTGATTTCCAACTAAACTTCTTTCAATTGAAGCTATTATTTCTCAATTTCTACCTTTATCAGGAAATCTTGTTCTTTCTATACAGTAAATTCTCAGTTAGCAGAGATTAGTTAGATTCAACTAATTTCTAGGTTCTACACATTCAATTCCTCCATAACCTTCAAATTCTGCAAAGCTGGCTCTCTGTAGCTAGCAATATAACAATTTCAAACAATTTGTCAACTTCTGGCATTTTCTCCATCTGCAGACATGTCCCATTCCGCATATTTGAGAAATCTCACATTTTCTTGAAATTTGTTGCTTGCTTATCCAAATGTACAAGTTTCTCTATTTCCATCAACCTCGCTAACTCTATTAATTTCTTTTGCCTATCGAGATAAATCTCTTTTGTTCTAAACATCTTCATTTCCAACTACCCCTCATTCAACTGAAGGTCTTATTCCTCAATTTTTAACTTTATCAGCAAATATACTTCCCTCTATCAATCAAATTCTCAGTAAGCAGAAATTAGTTAGTTTCAACTAGTTAGCAGGTTCTCCTCATTCAATTCCTGCATAAACTTCAAATTCTGCACAGCTGGATCTATATGCCTAGCAAAATATCACTTTCAAACAATTGGTCAACTTCTTGCATTTTCTCCATCTGCAGATATGTCCCATTCCCCATATTTGAGAAATCTCACATTTTCTTGAAATTTTTTGCTTGCAGCATCGGCTCCTTATCCAAGTGTACAAGTTTCTCTATTTCCATCAACCTCACTATCTCAGCTACTTCCTTTTGCCTATCTGGATAAATGTCCTTAGATTGAAAAGCTCCTCATATCCAGCTACCCCTCATTCAACTGAAGCTATTATTTCTCAATTTCTACCTTTATCAGCAAATCTAGTTCTATCTATACATCAAATTCTCAGTTAGCAGAAAATAGTTACTTCTCCACATTCAATTCCTACATAAACTTCAAATTCTGCACAGCTGGAACTCTATACCTAGCAAAATATCAATTTCAAACAATTGGTCAACTTCTTGCATTTTCTCCTCTGCAGATATGTCCCATTCCCCATATTTGAGAAATCTCACGTTTTCTTGAAATTTGCTGCTTGCAGCATTGGCTCCATATCGAAATATACAAGTTTCTCTATTTCCATCAACCTCGCTATCTCTATCAATTTATTTTTCCTGTCTAGGTAACGGTCTTTAGTTCTAAAAATCCGCTCATTTCCAACTTACCCTCATTCAACTGAAGCAATTATTTCTCAATTTCTACCTTTATCAGCAGATATAGTTCTCTCTATCCATCAAATTCTCAGTAAGCAGAAGTTAGTTAGTTTCAACTAATTTGCTGTTTCTCCACATTCAATTCCTCCATAAAATTCAAATTCTGCAAAGCTGGCTCTCTGTACTTTGCAAAATATCAATTTCAAACCATTTGTCATCTTCTTGCATTTTCTCCATCTGCAGATATGTCTCATACCCCATCTTTGAGAAATCTCACATTTTATTGAAATTTATTGCTTGCAGCATCAGCTCCTTATCCAACTGTCCAAGTTTCTCTATTTCCATCAACCTCGCAATCACTATTAATTTATTCTGCCTGTCTCGCTCTATAAATCACCTCATTTCCAACTACCCTTCATTTAACTGAAGCTATTATTTCTCAATTTCTACCTTTATCAGCAAATCTAGTTCTCTCAAACCATCAAAATCTCAGTTAGCAGGAATTAGCTAGTTTCAACTAATTTGCGGATTCTCCACATTCAATTCCTCAATCACCGTCAAATTCTGCAATGCTGGATCTCTATAACTAGCAAAATATCAATTTCAAACAATTGGTCAACTTGTTGCATTCTCTCCTCTTGCAGATATGTCCCATTCCCCATATTTGAAAAATCTCACATTTTCTTGAAATTTGTGATTGCAGCATCTGCTCCTTATTCAAATTTACAAGTTTGTCTATTTCCATCAACCTCGCTAGCTCTATTAATTTCTTTTGCCTATCTAGATAAATGTCTTTAGTACTAAATATCTCCTCATTTCCAAAGAACTCTCATTCAATTGAAGCAATTATTTCTCAATTTCTACCTTTATCAGCAAATCTAGTTCTTTCTCCATCAAATTCTCAGTGAGCAGAGATTAGTTAGTTTCAACTAATTTGCAGGTTCTCCACATTCAATTCCTCCATAAACATCAAACTCTGCAAAGGTGGCTCTCTGTGCCTAGCAAAATATCAATTTCCAACAATTGGTCAATTTCTTGCATTTTCTCCATCTGCAGATATGTCCCATTCCCCATATTTGAGAAATCTCACATTTTCTTGAAATTTGTTGCTTGCAGTATCAGCTCCTTATCCAAATGTACAAATTTTTCTATTTCCATTAACATCGCTATCTCCATTAATTTCTTTTGCCTATCTAGCTAAAATTCTTTAGATCTAAAAAATCTCCTGATTTCCAACTAAACTTCTTTCAATTGAAGCTATTATTTCTCAATTTCTACCTTTATCAGGAAATCTTGTTCTTTCTATACAGTAAATTCTCAGTTAGCAGAGATTAGTTAGATTCAACTAATTTCTAGGTTCTACACATTCAATTCCTCCATAACCTTCAAATTCTGCAAAGCTGGCTCTCTGTAGCTAGCAATATAACAATTTCAAACAATTTGTCAACTTCTGGCATTTTCTCCATCTGCAGACATGTCCCATTCCGCATATTTGAGAAATCTCACATTTTCTTGAAATTTGTTGCTTGCTTATCCAAATGTACAAGTTTCTCTATTTCCATCAACCTCGCTAACTCTATTAATTTCTTTTGCCTATCGAGATAAATCTCTTTTGTTCTAAACATCTTCATTTCCAACTACCCCTCATTCAACTGAAGGTCTTATTCCTCAATTTTTAACTTTATCAGCAAATATCCTTCCCTCTATCAATCAAATTCTCAGTAAGCAGAAATTAGTTAGTTTCAACTAGTTAGCAGGTTCTCCTCATTCAATTCCTGCATAAACTTCAAATTCTGCACAGCTGGATCTATATGCCTAGCAAAATATCACTTTCAAACAATTGGTCAACTTCTTGCATTTTCTCCATCTGCAGATATGTCCCATTCCCCATATTTGAGAAATCTCATATTTTCTTGAAATTTTTTGCTTGCAGCATCGGCTCCTTATCCAAGTGTACAAGTTTCTCTATTTCCATCAACCTCACTATCTCAGCTACTTCCTTTTGCCTATCTGGATAAATGTCCTTAGATTGAAAAGCTCCTCATATCCAGCTACCCCTCATTCAACTGAAGCTATTATTTCTCAATTTCTACCTTTATCAGCAAATCTAGTTCTATCTATACATCAAATTCTCAGTTAGCAGAAAATAGTTACTTCTCCACATTCAATTCCTGCATAAACTTCAAATTCTGCACAGCTGGAACTCTATACCTAGCAAAATATCAATTTCAAACAATTGGTCAACTTCTTGCATTTTCTCCTCTGCAGATATGTCCCATTCCCCATATTTGAGAAATCTCACGTTTTCTTGAAATTTGCTGCTTGCAGCATTGGCTCCATATCGAAATATACAAGTTTCTCTATTTCCATCAACCTCGCTATCTCTATCAATTTATTTTTCCTGTCTAGGTAACGGTCTTTAGTTCTAAAAATCCGCTCATTTCCAACTACCCCTCATTCAACTGAAGCAATTATTTCTCAATTTCTACCTTTATCAGCAGATATAGTTCTCTCTATCCATCAAATTCTCAGTAAGCAGAAGTTAGTTAGTTTCAACTAATTTGCTGTTTCTCCACATTCAATTCCTCCATAAAATTCAAATTCTGCAAAGCTGGCTCTCTGTACTTTGCAAAATATCAATTTCAAACCATTGGTCATCTTCTTGCACTTTCTCCATCTGCAGATATGTCCCATACCCCATCTTTGAGAAATCTCACATTTTATTGAAATTTATTGCTTGCAGCATCAGCTCCTTATCCAACTGTACAAGTTTCTCTATTTCCATCAACCTCGCAATCACTATTAATTTATTCTGCCTGTCTCGCTCTATAAATCACCTCATTTCCAACTAGCCTTCATTTAACTGAAGATATTATTTCTCAATTTCTACCTTTATCAGCAAATCTAGTTCTCTCAAACCATCAAAATCTCAGTTAGCAGGAATTAGCTAGTTTCAACTAATTTGCGGATTCTCCACATTCAATTCCTCAATCACCGTCAAATTCAGCAATGCTGGCTCTCTATAACTAGCAAAATATCAATTTCAAACAATTGGTCAACTTGTTGCATTCTCTCCTCTTGCAGATATGTCCCATTCCCCATATTTGAAAAATCTCACATTTTCTTGAAATTTGTGATTGCAGCATCTGCTCCTTATTCAAATTTACAAGTTTGTCTATTTCCATCAACCTCGCTAGCTCTATTAATTTCTTTTGCCTATCTAGATAAATGTCTTTAGTACTAAATATCTCCTCATTTCCAAAGAACTCTCATTCAATTGAAGCAATTATTTCTCAATTTCTACCTTTATCAGCAAATCTTGTTCTTTCTCCATCAAATTCTCAGTGAGCAGAGATTAGTTAGTTTCAACTAATTTGCAGGTTCTCCACATTCAATTCCTCCATAAACATCAAACTCTGCAAAGGTGGCTCTCTGTGCCTAGCAAAATATCAATTTCCAACAATTGGTCAATTTCTTGCATTTTCTCCATCTGCAGATATGTCCCATTCCCCATATTTGAGAAATCTCACATTTTCTTGAAATTTGTTGCTTGCAGTATCAGCTCCTTATCCAAATGTACAAGTTTTTCTATTTCCATTAACATCGCTATCTCCATTAATTTCTTTTGCCTATCTAGCTAAAATTCTTTAGATCTAAAAAATCTCCTGATTTCCAACTAAACTTCTTTCAATTGAAGCTATTATTTCTCAATTTCTACCTTTCTCAGGAAATCTTGTTCTTTCTATACAGTAAATTCTCAGTTAGCAGAGATTAGTTAGATTCAACTAATTTCTAGGTTCTACACATTCAATTCCTCCATAACCTTCAAATTCTGCAAAGCTGGCTCTCTGTAGCTAGCAATATAACAATTTCAAACAATTTGTCAACTTCTGGCATTTTCTCCATCTGCAGACATGTCCCATTCCGCATATTTGAGAAATCTCACATTTTCTTGAAATTTGTTGCTTGCTTATCCAAATGTACAAGTTTCTCTATTTCCATCAACCTCGCTAACTCTATTAATTTCTTTTGCGTATCGAGATAAATCTCTTTTGTTCTAAACATCTTCATTTCCAACTACCCCTCATTCAACTGAAGCTCTTATTTCTCAATTTCTAACTTTATCAGCAAATATACTTCCCTCTATCAATCAAATTCTCAGTAAGCAGAAATTAGTTAGTTTCAATTAATTTGCTGGTTCTCCACATTCAATTCCTGCATAAACTTCAAATTCTGCACAGCTGGATCTCTATACCTAGCAAAATATCACTTTCAAACAATTGGTCAACTTCTTGCATTTTCTCCATCTGCAGATATGTCCCATTCCCCATATTTGAGAAATCTCACATTTTCTTGAAATTTTTTGCTTGCAGCATCGGCTCCTTATCCAAGTGTACAAGTTTCTCTATTTCCATCAACCTCACTATCTCAGCAACATCCTTTTGCCTATCTGGATAAATGTCCTTAGATTGAAAAGCTCCTCATATCCAGCTACCCCTCATTCAACTGAAGCTATTATTTCTCAATTTCTACCTTTATCAGCAAATCTAGTTCTATCTATACATCAAATTCTCAGTTAGCAGAAAATAGTTACTTCTCCACATTCAATTCCTGCATAAACTTCAAATTCTGCACAGCTGGATCTCGATACCTAGCAAAATATCAATTTCAAACAATTGGTCAACTTCTTGCATTTTCTCCTCTGCAGATATGTCCCATTCCCCATATTTGAGAAATCTCACGTTTTCTTGAAATTTGCTGATTGCAGCATTGGCTCCATATCGAAATATACAAGTTTCTCTATTTCCATCAACCTCGCTATCTCTATCAATTTATTTTTTCCTGTCTAGGTAACGGTCTTTAGTTCTAAAAATCCGCTCATTTCCAACTACCCCTCATTCAACTCAAGCAATTATTTCTCAATTTCTACCTTTATCAGCAGATATAGTTCTCTCTATCCATCAAATTCTCAGTAAGCAGAAGTTAGTTAGTTTCAACTAATTTGCTGTTTCTCCACATTCAATTCCTCCATAAAATTCAAATTCTGCAAAGCTGGCTCTCTGTACTTTGCAAAATATCAATTTCAAACCATTGGTCATCTTCTTGCATTTTCTCCATCTGCAGATATGTCCCATACCCCATCTTTGAGAAATCTCACATTTTATTGAAATTTATTGCTTGCAGCATCAGCTCCTTATCCAACTGTACAAGTTTCTCTATTTCCATCAACCTCGCAATCACTATTAATTTATTCTGCCTGTCTCGCTCTATAAATCACCTCATTTCCAACTAGCCTTCATTTAACTGAAGCTATTATTTCTCAATTTCTACCTTTATCAGCAAATCTAGTTCTCTCAAACCATCAAAATCTCAGTTAGCAGGAATTAGCTAGTTTCAACTAATTTGCGGATTCTCCACATTCAATTCCTCAATCACCGTCAAATTCTGCAATGCTGGATCTCTGTAACTAGCAAAATATCAATTTCAAACAATTGGTCAACTTGTTGCATTCTCTCCTCTTGCAGATATGTCCCATTCCCCATATTTGAAAAATCTCACATTTTCTTGAAATTTGTGATTGCAGCATCTGCTCCATATTCAAATTTACAAGTTTGTCTATTTCCATCAACCTCGCTAGCTCTATTAATTTCTTTTGCCTATCTAGATAAATGACTTTAGTACTAAATATCTCCGCATTTCCAAAGAACTCTCATTCAATTGAAGCAATTATTTCTCAATTTCTACCTTTATCAGCAAATCTAGTTCTTTCTCCATCAAATTCTCAGTGAGCAGAGATTAGTTAGTTTCAACTAATTTGCAGGTTCTCCACATTCAATTCCTCCATAAACATCAATCTCTGCAAAGGTGGCTCTCTCTGCCTAGCAAAATATCAATTTCCAACAATTGGTCAATTTCTTGCATTTTCTCCATCTGCAGATATGTCCCATTCCCCATATTTGAGAAATCTCACATTTTCTTGAAATTTGTTGCTTGCAGTATCAGCTCCTTATCCAAATGTACAAGTTTTTCTATTTCCATTAACATCGCTATCTCTATTAATTTCTTTTGCCTATCTAGCTAAAATTCTTTAGATCTAAAAAATCTCCTGATTTCCAACTAAACTTCTTTCAACTGAAGCTATTATTTCTCAATTTCTACCTTTATCAGGAAATCTTGTTCTTTCTATACAGTAAATTCTCAGTTAGCAGAGATTAGTTAGATTCAACTAATTTCTAGGTTCTACACATTCAATTCCTCCATAACCTTCAAATTCTGCAAAGCTGGCTCTCTGTAGCTAGCAATATAACAATTTCAAACAATTTGTCAACTTCTGGCATTTTCTCCATCTGCAGACATGTCCCATTCCGCATATTTGAGAACTCTCACATTTTCTTGAAATTTGTTGCTTGCTTATCCAAATGTACAAGTTTCTCTATTTCCATCAACCTCGCTAACTCTATTAATTTCTTTTGCCTATCGAGATAAATCTCTTTTGTTCTAAACATCTTCATTTCCAACTACCCCTCATTCAACTGAAGCTCTTATTTCTCAATTTCTAACTTTATCAGCAAATATACTTCCCTCTATCAATCAAATTCTCAGTAAGCAGAAATTAGTTAGTTTCAACTAATTTGCAGGTTCTCCACATTCAATTCCTGCATAAACTTCAAATTCTGCACAGCTGGATCTCTATACCTAGCAAAATATCAATTTCAAACCATTGGTCATCTTCTTGCATTTTCTCGATCTGCAGATATGTCCCATACCCCATCTTTGAGAAATCTCACATTTTATTGAAATTTATTGCTTGCAGCATCAGTTCCTTATCCAAATGTACAAGTTTCTCTATTTCCATCAACCTCGCAATCACTATTAATTTATTCTGCCTGTCTCGCTCTAAAAATCACCTCATTTCCAACTACCCCTCATTTAACTGAAGCTATTATTTCTCAATTTCTATCTTTATCAGCAAATCTAATTCTCTCAAAGCATCAAAATCTCAGTTAGCAGGAATTAGCTAGTCTCAACTAATTTGCAGATTCTCCACATTCAATTGCTCATTATCGTCAAATTCTGCAATGCTGGCTCTCTATAACTAGCAAAATATCAATTTCAAACAATTGGTCAACTTGTTGCATTCTCTCCTCTTGCAGATATGTCCCATTCCCCATATTTGAAAAATCTCACATTTTCTTGAAATTTGTGATTGCAGCATCTGCTCCTTATCCAAATGTACAAGTTTGTCTATTTCCATCAACCTCGCTAGCTCTATTAATTTCTTTTGCCTATCTAGATAAATGTCTTTAGTACTAAAAAGCTCCTCATTTCCAAAGAACCCTCATTCAATTGAAGCTATTATTTCTCAATTTCTACCTTTATCAGCAAATCTAGTTCTTTCTCCATCAAATTCTCAGTGAGCAGAGATTAGTTAGTTTCAAATAATTTGCAGGTTCTCCACATTCAATTCCTCCATAAACATCAAACTCTGCAAAGGTGGCTCTTTATAACTAGTAAAATATCAATTTCAAACTATTGGTCAACTTCTTGCATTTTCTCCATTTGCAGATAAGTCCCATTCCCCATATTTGAGAAATCTCACATTTTCTTGAAATTTGCTGCTTGCAGCATCTGCTCCTTATCCAAATATACAAGTTTCTCTATTTCCATCAACCTCGCTATCTCTATTAATTTCTTTTGCCTATCTAGATAAATGTCTTTAGTTCTAAAAATCTCCTCATTTCCAACTACTCATTCAACTGAAGCTATTATTTCTCTATTTCTACCTTTATCAGCAGATCTAATTCTCTCTATCCACTAAATTCCTAGTAAGCAGAAATTAGTTTCAACTAATTTGCTGTTTCTCCACATTCAATTCCTCCATAAACTTCATATTATGCAAAGCTGGTTCTCTGTACCTCGCAAAATATCAATTTCAAACCATTGGTTAACTTCTTGCATTTTCTCCATCTGCAATTATGTCCCATTCCCCATATTTGAGAAATCACACATTTACTTGAAATTTGTTGCTTTCAGCATTGGCTCCTTATCCAAATGTACAAGTTCTCTATTTCCATCAACCTCACTATCTCTATTAATTAATTTTGCCTGTCTAGTTCTAAAAGTCCCCTCATTTCCAAATACCCCTCATTCAACTGAAGCTATTATTTCTCAATTTCTACCTTTTTCAGCAAATCTAGTTCTCTCAATCCATCAAAATATCAGTTAGCAGAAGTTAGCTAGTTTCAACTAATTTGCAGGTTCTCCATATTCAATTCCTCCATAACCCTCAATTTCTGCAATGCTGGATCTCTATAACTAGCAAAATATCAGTTTCAAACAATTGGTCAACTTATTACAATTTCGCCATCTGCAGATATGTCCCATTCCCCATATTTGAAAAATCTCACATTTTCTTGAAATTTGTGGCTTGCAGCGTCAGCTCCTTATACAAATGTACAAGTTTCTCTATTTCCATCAACCTCGCAATCACTATTAATTTATTCTGCCTGTCTCGCTCTAAAAATCTATTCATTTCCAACTTCCCCTCATTTAACTGAAGCTATTATTTCTCAATTTCTACCTTTATCAGCAAATCTAGTTCTCTCAAACCATCAAAATCTCAGTTAGCAGGAATTAGCTAGTTTCAACTAATTTTCAGATTCTCCACATTCAATTCCTCAATTACCGTCAAATTCTGCAATGCTGGATCTCTATAACTAGCAAAATATCAATTTCAAACAATTGGTCAACTTGTTGCATTCTCTCCTCCTGCAGATATGTCCCATTCCCCATATTTGAAAAATCTCACATTTTCTTGAAATTTGCTGCTTGCAGCGTCGGCTCCTTATCCAAATGTACAATTTTCACTATTTCCATCAACCTCGCTATCTCTACTACTTTATTTTGCCTATCTAGATAAATGACTTTAGTTCGAAAAGCTCCTCATTTCCAGCTACGCCTCATTTAACTGAAGCTATTATTTCTCAATTTCTACCATTATCAGCAAGTCTATTTCTATCTATCCATCAAATTCTCAGTTAGCAGAAAATAGTTACTTCTCCACATTCAATTCCTCCATAACCTTCAACTTCTGCAAAGCTGGCTCTCTGTACCCAGCAAAATATTAATTTCAAACAATTGGTCAACTTCTTGCATTTTCTCCATCTGCAGATATGTCCCTTTCCCCATATTTGAGAAATCTCACGTTTTCTTGAAATTTGCTGCTTGCAGCGTTGGCTCCATATCGAAATATACAAGTTTCTCTATTTCCATCAACCTCACTATCTCTATCAATTTATTTTTCCTGTCTAGGTAAAGGTCTTTAGTTCTAAAAATCCCCTCTTTTCCCCCCTCATTCAACTGAAGCAATTATTTCTCAATTTCCACCTTTATCAGCGGATATAGTTCTCTCTATCCATCAAATTCTCAGTAAGCAGAAGTTACTTAGTTTCAACTAATTTGCTGTTTCTCCACATTCAATTCCTCCATAAAATCCAAATTCTGCAAAGCTGGCTCTCTGTACTTGGCAAAATATCAATTTCAAACCATTGGTCATCTTCTTGCATTTTCTCCATCTGCAGATATGTCCCATTCCCCATCTTTGAGAAATCTCACATTTTATTGAAATTTATTGCTTGCAGCATCAGCTCCTTATCCAAATGTACAAGTTTCTCTATTTGCATCAACCTCGCAATCACTATTAATTTTTTCTGCCTGTCTCGCTCTAAAAATCACCTCATTTCCAACTACCCCTCATTTAACTGAAGCTATTATTTCTCAATTTCTATCTTTATCTGCAAATCTAATTCTCTCAAAGCATCAAAATCTCAGTTAGCAGGAATTAGCTAGTCTCAACTAATTTGCAGATTCTCCACATTCAATTGCTCATTATCGTCAAATTCTGCAATGCTGGCTCTCTATAACAAGCAAAATATCAATTTCAAACAATTGGTCAACTTGTTGCATTCTCTCCTCTTGCAGATATGTCCCATTCCCCATATTTGAAAAATCTCACATTTTCTTGAAATTTGTGAGTGCAGCATCTGCTCCTTATCCAAATTTACAAGTTTGTCTATTTCCATCAACCTCGCTAGCTCTATTAATTTCATTTGCCTATCTAGATAAATGTCTTTAGTACTAAAAAGCTCCTCATTTCCAAAGAACCCTCATTCAATTGAAGCTATTATTTCTCAATTTCTACCTTTATCAGCAAATCTAGTTCTTTCTCCATCAAATTCTCAGTGAGCAGAGATTAGTTAGTTTCAAATAATTTGCAGGTTCTGCACATTCAATTCCTCCATAAACATCAAACTCTGCAAAGGTGGCTCTCTATAACTAGTAAAATATCAATTTCAAACGATTGGTCAACTTCTTGCATTTTCTCCATCTGCAGATAAGTCCCATTCCCCATATTTGAGAAATCTCACATTTTCTTGAAATTTGCTGCTTTCAGCATTGGCTCCATATCGAAATATACAAGTTTCTCTATTTCCATCAACCTCACTATCTCTATCAATTTATTTTTCCTGTCTAGGTAAAGGTCTTTAGTTCTAAAAATCCCCTCATTTCCCCCCTCATTCAACTGAAGCAATTATTTCTCAATTTCCACCTTTATCAGCGGATATAGTTCTCTCTATCCGTCAAATTCTCAGTAAGCAGAAGTTACTTAGTTTCAACTAATTTGCTGTTTCTCCACATTCAATTCCTCCATAAAATCCAAATTCTGCAAAGCTGGCTCTCTGTACTTGGCAAAATATCAATTTCAAACGATTGGTCATCTTCTTGCATTTTCTCCATCTGCAGATATGCCCCATACCCCATCTTTGAGAAATCTCACATTTTATTGAAATTTATTGCTTGCAGCATCAGCTCCTTATCCAAATGTACAAGTTTCTCTATTTCCATCAACCTCGCAATCACTATTAATTTATTCTGCCTGTCTCGCTCTAAAAATCACCTCATTTCCAACTACCCCTCATTTAACTGAAGCTATTATTTCTCAATTTCTATCTTTATCAGCAAATCTAATTCTCTCAAAGCATCAAAATCTCAGTTAGCAGGAATTAGCTAGTTTCAACTAATTTGCAGATTCTCCACATTCAATTGCTCATTATCGTCAAATTCTGCAATGCTGGCTCTCTATAACTAGCAAAATATCAATTTCAAACAATTGGTCAACTTGTTGCATTCTCTCCTCTTGCAGATATGTCCCATTCCCCATATTTGAAAAATCTCACATTTTCTTGAAATTTGTGATTGCAGCATCTGCTCCTTATCCAAATTTACAAGTTTGTCTATTTCCATCAACCTCGCTAGCTCTATTAATTTCTTTTGCCTATCTAGATAAATGTCTTTAGTACTAAAAAGCTCCTCATTTCCAAAGAACCCTCATTCAATTGAAGCTTTTATTTCTCAATTTCTACCTTTATCAGCAAATCTAGTTCTTTCTCCATCAAATTCTCAGTGAGTAGAGATTAGTTAGTTTCAAATAATTTGCAGGTTCTCCACATTCAATTCCTCCATAAACATCAAACTCTGCAAAGGTGGCTCTCTATAACTAGTAAAATATCAATTTCAAACGATTGGTCAACTTCTTGCATTTTCTCCATCTGCAGATAAGTCCCATTCCCCATATTTGAGAAATCTCACATTTTCTTGAAATTTGCTGCTTGCAGCATCTGCTCCTTATCCAAATATACAAGTTTCTCTATTTCCATCAACCTCGCTATCTCTATTAATTTCTTTTGCCTATCTAGATAAATGTCTTTAGTTCTAAAAATCTCCTCATTTCCAACTACTCATTCAACTGAAGCTATTATTTCTCTATTTCTACCTTTATCAGCAGATCTAATTCTCTCTATCCACTAAATTCCTAGTAAGCAGAAATTAGTTTCAACTAATTTGCTGTTTCTCCACATTCAATTCCTCCATAAACTTCATATTATGCAAAGCTGGCTCTCTGTACCTCGCAAAATATCAATTTCAAACCATTGGTTAACTTCTTGCATTTTCTCCATCTGCAATTATGTCCCATTCCCCATATTTGAGAAATCTCACATTTACTTGAAATTTGTTGCTTTCAGCATCGGCTCCTTATCCAAATGTACAAGTTTCTCTATTTCCATCAACCTCACTATCTCTATTAATTAATTTTGCCTGTCTAGTTCTAAAAATCCCCTCATTTCCAAATACCCCTCATTCAACTGAAGCTATTATTTCTCAATTTCTACCTTTTTCAGCAAATCTAGTTCTCTCAATCCATCAAAATATCAGTTAGCAGAAATTAGCTAGTTTCAACTAATTTGCAGGTTCTCCATATTCAATTCCTCCATAACCCTCAATTTCTGCAATGCTGGATCTCTATAACTAGCAAAATATCAGTTTCAAACAATTGGTCAACTTATTACATTTTCTCCATCTGCAGATATGTCCCATTCCCCATATTTGAAAAATCTCACATTTTCTTGAAATTTGTTGCTTGCAGCATCATCTCCTTATACAAATGTATAAGTTTCTCTATTTCCATCAACCTCGCAATCACTATTAATTTATTCTGCCTGTCTCGCTCTAAAAATCTATTCATTTCCAACTTCCCCTCATTTAACTGAAGCTATTATTTCTCAATTTCTACCTTTATCAGCAAATCTAGTTCTCTCAAACCATCAAAATCCCTTTTAGCAGGAATTAGCTAGTTTCAACTAATTTTCAGATTCTCCACATTCAATTCCTCAATTACCGTCAAATTCTGCAATGCTGGATCTCTATAACTAGCAAAATATCAATTTCAAACAATTGGTCAACTTGTTGCATTCTCTCCTCTTGCAGATATGTCCCATTCCCCATATTTGAAAAATCTCACATTTTCTTGAAATTTGTGATTGCAGCATCTGCTCCTTATCCAAATTTAGAAGTTTGTCTATTTCCATCAATCTCGCTAGCTCTATTAATTTCTTTTGCCTACCTAGATAAATGTCTGTAGTACAATAAAGCTCCTCATATCCAAAGAACCCTCATTCAATTGAAGCTATTATTTCTCAATTTCTACCTTTATCAGCAAATCTAGTTCTTTCTCCATCAAATTTAGGTGAGCAGAGATTAGTTAGTTTCAAATAATTTGCAGGTTCTCCACATTCAATTCCTCCATAAACATCAAACTCTGCAAAGGTGGCTCTCTATACCTAGTAAAATATCAATTTCAAACGATTGGTCAACTTCTTGCATTTTCTCCATCTGCAGATAAGTCCCATTCCCCATATTTGAGAAATCTCACATTTTCTTGAAATTTGCTGCTTGCAGCATCTGCTCCTTATCCAAATGTACAAGTTTCTCTATTTCCATTAACCTCGCTATCTCTATTAATTTCTTTTGCCTATCTAGATAAATGTCTTTAGTTCTAAAAATCTCCTCATTTCCAACTACTCATTCAACTGAAGCTATTATTTCTCTATTTCTACCTTTATCAGCAGATCTAATTCTCTCTATCCACTAAATTCCTAGTAAGCAGAAATTAGTTTCAACTAATTTGCTGTTTCTCCACATTCAATTCCTCCATAAACTTCATATTATGCAAAGCTGGCTCTCTGTACCTCGCAAAATATCAATTTCAAACCATTGGTTAACTTCTTGCATTTTCTCCATCTGCAATTATGTCCCATTCCCCATATTTGAGAAATCTCACATTTACTTGAAATTTGTTGCTTTCAGCATCAGCTCCTTATCCAAATGTACAAGTTTCTCTATTTCCATCAACCTCACTATCTCTATTAATTAATTTTGCCTGTCTAGTTCTAAAAATCCCCTCATTTCCAAATACCCCTCATTCAACTGAAGCTATTATTTCTCAATTTCTACCTTTTTCAGCAAATCTAGTTCTCTCAATCCATCAAAATATCAGTTAGCAGAAATTAGCTAGTTTCAACTAATTTGCAGGTTCTCCATATTCAATTCCTCCATAACCCTCAATTTCTGCAATGCTGGATCTCTATAACTAGCAAAATATCAGTTTCAAACAATTGGTCAACTTATTACATTTTCTCCATCTGCAGATATGTCCCATTCCCCATATTTGAAAAATCTCACATTTTCTTGAAATTTGTTGCTTGCAGCATCATCTCCTTATACAAATGTACAAGTTTCTCTATTTCCATCAACCTCGCAATCACTATTAATTTATTCTGCCTGTCTCGCTCTAAAAATCTATTCATTTCCAACTTCCCCTCATTTAACTGAAGCTATTATTTCTCAATTTCTACCTTTATCAGCAAATCTAGTTCTCTCAAACCATCAAAATCTCAGTTAGCAGGAATTAGCTAGTTTCAACTAATTTTCAGATTCTCCACTTTCAATTCCTCAATTACCGTCAAATTCTGCAATGCTGGATCTCTATAACTAGCAAAATATCAATTTCAAACAATTGGTCAACTTGTTGCATTCTCTCCTCTTGCAGATATGTCCCATTCCCCATATTTGAAAAATCTCACATTTTCTTGAAATTTGCTGCTTGCAGCATCGGCTCCTTATCCAAATGTACAATTTTCACTATTTCCATCAACCTCGCTGTCTCTACTACTTTATTTTGCCTATCTAGATAAATGACTTTAGTTCGAAAAGCTCCTCATTTCCAGCTACGCCTCATTTAACTGAAGCTATTATTTCTCAATTTCTACCATTATCAGCAATTCTAGTTCTATCTATCCATCAAATTCTCAGTTAGCAGAAAATAGTTACTTCTCCACATTCAATTCCTCCATAACCTTCAAATTCTGCGAAGCTGGCTCTCTGTACCTAGCAAAATATTAATTTCAAACAATTGGTTAACTTCTTGCATTTTCTCCATCTGCAGATATGTCCCATTCCCCATATTTGAGAAATCTCACGTTTTCTTGAAATTTGCTGCTTGCAGCATTGGCTCCATATCGAAATATACAAGTTTCTTCATTTCCATCAACCTCGCTATCTCTATCAATTTATTTTTCCTGTCTAGGTAAAGGTCTTTAGTTCTAAAAATCCCCTCATTTCCAACTACCCCTCATTCAACTGAAGCAATTATTTCTCAATTTCTACCTTTATCAGCAGATATAGTTCTCTCTATCCATCAAATTCTCAGTAAGCAGAAGTTACTTAGTTTCAACTAATTTGCTGTTTCTCCACATTCAATTCCTCCATAAAATCCAAATTCTGCAAAGCTGGCTCTCTGTACTTGGCAAAATATCAATTTCAAACCATTGGTCATCTTCTTGCATTTTCTCCATCTGCAGATATGTCCCATACCCCATCTTTGAGAAATCTCACATTTTATTGAAATTTATTGCTTGCAGCATCAGCTCCTTATCCAAATGTACAAGTTTCTCTATTTGCATCAACCTCGCAATCACTATTAATTTATTCTGCCTGTCTCGCTCTAAAAATCACCTCATTTCCAACTACCCCTCATTTAACTGAAGCTATTATTTCTCAATTTCTACCTTTATCAGCAAATCTAATTCTCTCAAAGCATCAAAATCTCAGTTAGCAGGAATTAGCTAGTCTCAACTAAATTGCAGATTCTCCACATTCAATTGCGCATTATCGTCAAATTCTGCAATGCTGGCTCTCTATAACTAGCAAAATATCAATTTCAAACAATTGGTCAACTTGTTGCATTCTCTCCTCTTGCAGATATGTCCCATTCCCCATATTTGAAAAATCTCACATTTTCTTGAAATTTGTGATTGCAGCATCTGCTCCTTATCCAAATTTACAAGTTTGTCTATTTCGCTAGCTCTATTAATTTCTTTTGCCTATCTAGATAAATGTCTTTAGTACTAAAAAGCTCCTCATTTCCAAAGAACCCTCATTCAATTGAAGCTATTATTTCTCAATTTCTACCTTTATCAGCAAATCTAGTTCTTTCTCCATCAAATTCTCAGTGAGTAGAGATTAGTTAGTTTCAAATAATTTGCAGGTTCTCCACATTCAATTCCTCCATAAACATCAAACTCTGCAAAGGTGGCTCTCTATAACTAGTAAAATATCAATTTCAAACGATTGGTCAACTTCTTGCATTTTCTCCATCTGCAGATAAGTCCCATTCCCCATATTTGAGAAATCTCACATTTTCTTGAAATTTGCTGCTTGCAGCATCTGCTCCTTATCCAAATATACAAGTTTCTCTATTTCCATCAACCTCGCTATCTCTATTAATTTCTTTTGCCTATCTAGATAAATGTCTTTAGTTCTAAAAATCTCCTCATTTCCAACTACTCATTCAACTGAAGCTATTATTTCTCTATTTCTACCTTTATCAGCAGATCTAATTCTCTCTATCCACTAAATTCCTAGTAAGCAGAAATTAGTTTCAACTAATTTGCTGTTTCTCCACATTCAATTCCTCCATAAACTTCATATTATGCAAAGCTGGCTCTCTGTACCTCGCAAAATATCAATTTCAAACCATTGGTTAACTTCTTGCATTTTCTCCATCTGCAATTATGTCCCATTCCCCATATTTGAGAAATCACACATTTACTTGAAATTTGTTGCTTTCAGCTTCGGCTCCTTATCCAAATGTACACGTTTCTCTATTTCCATCAACCTCACTATCTCTATTAATTAATTTTGCCTGTCTAGTTCTAAAAATCCCCTCATTTCCAAATACCCCTCATTCAACTGAAGCTATTATTTCTCAATTTCTACCTTTTTCAGCAAATCTAGTTCTCTCAATCCATCAAAATATCAGTTAGCAGAAATTAGCTAGTTTCAACTAATTTGCAGGTTCTCCATATTCAATTCCTCCATAACCCTCAATTTCTGCAATGCTGGATCTCTATAACTAGCAAAATATCAGTTTCAAACAATTGGTCAACTTATTACATTTTCTCCATCTGCAGATATGTCCCATTCCCCATATTTGAAAAATCTCACATTTTCTTGAAATTTGTTGCTTGCAGCATCAGCTCCTTATCCAAATGTACAATTTTCACTATTTCCATCAACCTCGCTATCTCTACTACTTTATTTTGCCTATCTAGATAAATGACTTTAGTTCGAAAAGCTCCTCATTTCCAGCTACGCCTCATTTAACTGAAGCTATTATTTCTCAATTTCTACCATTATCAGCAATTCTAGTTCTATCTATCCATCAAATTCTCAGTTAGCAGAAAATAGTTACTTCTCCACATTCAATTCCTCCATAACCTTCAAATTCTGCAAAGCTGGCTCTCTGTACCTAGCAAAATATTAATTTCAAACAATTGGTCAACTTCTTGCATTTTCTCCATCTGCAGATATGTCCCATTCCCCATATTTGAGAAATCTCACGTTTTCTTGAAATTTGCTGCTTGCAGCATTGGCTCCATATCGAAATATACAAGTTTCTCTATTTCCATCAACCTCACTATCTCTATCAATTTATTTTTCCTGTCTAGGTAAAGGTCTTTAGTTCTAAAAATCCCCTCATTTCCAACTACCCCTCATTCAACTGAAGCAATTATTTCTCAATTTCTACCTTTAGCAGCGGATATAGTTCTCTCTATCCATCAAATTCTCAGTAAGCAGAAGTTACTTAGTTTCAACTAATTTGCTGTTTCTCCACATTCAATTCCTCCATAAAATCCAAATTCTGCAAAGCTGGCTCTCTGTACTTGGCAAAATATCAATTTCAAACCATTGGTCATCTTCTTGCATTTTCTCGATCTGCAGATATGTCCCATACCCCATCTTTGAGAAATCTCACATTTTATTGAAATTTATTGCTTGCAGCATCAGCTCCTTATCCAAATGTACAAGTTTCTCTATTTCCATCAACCTCGCAATCACTATTAATTTATTCTGCCTGTCTCGCTCTAAAAATCACCTCATTTCCAACTACCCCTCATTTAACTGAAGCTATTATTTCTCAATTTCTATCTTTATCAGCAAATCTAATTCTCTCAAAGCATCAAAATCTCAGTTAGCAGGAATTAGCTAGTCTCAACTAATTTGCAGATTCTCCACATTCAATTGCTCATTATCGTCAAATTCTGCAATGCTGGCTCTCTATAACTAGCAAAATATCAATTTCAAACAATTGGTCAACTTGTTGCATTCTCTCCTCTTGCAGATATGTCCCATTCCCCATATTTGAAAAATCTCACATTTTCTTGAAATTTGTGATTGCAGCATCTGCTCCTTATCCAAATTTACAAGTTTGTCTATTTCCATCAACCCCGCTAGCTCTATTAATTTCTTTTGCCTATCTAGATAAATGTCTTTAGTACTAAAAAGCTCCTCATTTCCAAAGAATCCTCATTCAATTGAAGCTATTATTTCTCAATTTCTACCTTTATCAGCAAATCTAGTTCTTTCTCCATCAAATTCTCAGTGAGTAGAGATTAGTTAGTTTCAAATAATTTGCAGGTTCTCCACATTCAATTCCTCCATAAACATCAAACTCTGCAAAGGTGGCTCTCTATAACTAGTAAAATATCAATTTCAAACGATTGGTCAACTTCTTGCATTTTCTCCATCTGCAGATAAGTCCCATTCCCCATATTTGAGAAATCTCACATTTTCTTGAAATTTGCTGCTTGCAGCATCTGCTCCTTATCCAAATATACAAGTTTCTCTATTTCCATCAACCTCGCTATCTCTATTAATTTCTTTTGCCTATCTAGATAAATGTCTTTAGTTCTAAAAATCTCCTCATTTCCAACTACTCATTCAACTGAAGCTATTATTTCTCTATTTCTACCTTTATCAGCAGATCTAATTCTCTCTATCCACTAAATTCCTAGTAAGCAGAAATTAGTTTCAACTAATTTGCTGTTTCTCCACATTCAATTCCTCCATAATCTTCATATTATGCAAAGCTGGCTCTCTGTACCTCGCAAAATATCAATTTCAAACCATTGGTTAACTTCTTGCATTTTCTCCATCTGCAATTATGTCCCATTCCCCATATTTGAGAAATCACACATTTACTTGAAATTTGTTGCTTTCAGCATCGGCTCCTTATCCAAATGTACAAGTTTCTCTATTTCCATCAACCTCACTATCTCTATTAATTAATTTTGCCTGTCTAGTTCTAAAAGTCCCCTCATTTCCAAATACCCCTCATTCAACTGAAGCTATTATTTCTCAATTTCTACCTTTTTCAGCAAATCTAGTTCTCTCAATCCATCAAAATATCAGTTAGCAGAAATTAGCTAGTTTCAACTAATTTGCAGGTTCTCCATATTCAATTCCTCCATAACCCTCAATTTCTGCAATGCTGGATCTCTATAACTAGCAAAATATCAGTTTCAAACAATTGGTCAACTTATTACATTTTCTCCATCTGCAGATATGTCCCATTCCCCATATTTGAAAAATCTCACATTTTCTTGAAATTTGTTGCTTGCAGCATCAGCTCCTTATACAAATGTACAAGTTTCTCTATTTCTATCAACCTCGCAATCACTATTAATTTATTCTGCCTGTCTCGCTCTAAAAATCTATTCATTTCCAACTTCCCCTCATTTAACTGAAGCTATTATTTCTCAATTTCTACCTTTATCAGCAAATCTAGTTCTCTCAAAGCATCAAAATCTCAGTTAGCAGGAATTAGCTAGTTTCAACTAATTTTCAGATTCTCCACATTCAATTCCTCAATTACCGTCAAATTCTGCAATGCTGGATCTCTATAACTAGCAAAATATCAATTTCAAACAATTGGTCAACTTGTTGCATTCTCTCCTCTTGCAGATATGTCCCATTCCCCATATTTGAAAAATCTCACATTTTCTTGAAATTTGTGATTGCAGCATCTGCTCCTTATCCAAATTTACAAGTTTGTCTATTTCCATCAATCTCGCTAGCTCTATTAATTTCTTTTGCCTACCTAGATAAATGTCTGTAGTACAATAAAGCTCCTCATATCCAAAGAACCCTCATTCAATTGAAGCTATTATTTCTCAATTTCTACCTTTATCAGCAAATCTAGTTCTTTCTCCATCAAATTTAGGTGAGCAGAGATTAGGTAGTTTCAAATAATTTGCAGGTTCTCCACATTCAATTCCTCCATAAACATCAAACTCTGCAAAGGTGGCTCTCTATACCTAGTAAAATATCAATTTCAAACGATTGGTCAACTTCTTGCATTTTCTCCATCTGCAGATAAGTCCCATTCCCCATATTTGAGAAATCTCACATTTTCTTGAAATTTGCTGCTTGCAGCATCTGCTCCTTATCCAAATGTACAAGTTTCTCTATTTCCATTAACCTCGCTATCTCTATTAATTTCTTTTGCCTATCTAGATAAATGTCTTTAGTTCTAAAAATCTCCTCATTTCCAACTACTCATTCAACTGAAGCTATTATTTCTCTATTTCTACCTTTATCAGCAGATCTAATTCTCTCTATCCACTAAATTCCTAGTAAGCAGAAATTAGTTTCAACTAATTTGCTGTTTCTCCACATTCAATTCCTCCATAAACTTCATATTATGCAAAGCTGGCTCTCTGTACCTCGCAAAATATCAATTTCAAACCATTGGTTAACTTCTTGCATTTTCTCCATCTGCAATTATGTCCCATTCCCCATATTTGAGAAATCTCACATTTACTTGAAATTTGTTGCTTTCAGCATCGGCTCTTTATCCAAATGTACAAGTTTCTCTATTTCCATCAACCTCACTATCTCTATTAATTAATTTTGCCTGTCTAGTTCTAAAAATCCCCTCATTTCCAAATACCCCTCATTCAACTGAAGCTATTATTTCTCAATTTCTACCTTTTTCAGCAAATCTAGTTCTCTCAATCCATCAAAATATCAGTTAGCAGAAATTAGCTAGTTTCAACTAATTTGCAGGTTCTCCATATTCAATTCCTCCATAACCCTCAATTTCTGCAATGCTGGATCTCTATAACTAGCAAAATATCAGTTTCAAACAATTGGTCAACTTATTACATTTTCTCCATCTGCAGATATGTCCCATTCCCCATATTTGAAAAATCTCACATTTTCTTGAAATTTGTTGCTTGCAGCATCATCTCCTTATACAAATGTACAAGTTTCTCTATTTCCATCAACCTCGCAATCACTATTAATTTATTCTGCCTGTCTCGCTCTAAAAATCTATTCATTTCCAACTTCCCCTCATTTAACTGAAGCTATTATTTCTCAATTTCTACCTTTATCAGCAAATCTAGTTCTCTCAAACCATCAAAATCTCAGTTAGCAGGAATTAGCTAGTTTCAACTAATTTTCAGATTCTCCACTTTCAATTCCTCAATTACCGTCAAATTCTGCAATGCTGGATCTCTATAACTAGCAAAATATCAATTTCAAACAATTGGTCAACTTGTTGCATTCTCTCCTCTTGCAGATATGTCCCATTCCCCATATTTGAAAAATCTCACATTTTCTTGAAATTTGCTGCTTGCAGCATCGGCTCCTTATCCAAATGTACAATTTTCACTATTTCCATCAACCTCGCTGTCTCTACTACTTTATTTTGCCTATCTAGATAAATGACTTTAGTTCGAAAAGCTCCTCATTTCCAGCTACGCCTCATTTAACTGAAGCTATTATTTCTCAATTTCTACCATTATCAGCAATTCTAGTTCTATCTATCCATCAAATTCTCAGTTAGCAGAAAATAGTTACTTCTCCACATTCAATTCCTCCATAACCTTCAAATTCTGCGAAGCTGGCTCTCTGTACCTAGCAAAATATTAATTTCAAACAATTGGTTAACTTCTTGCATTTTCTCCATCTGCAGATATGTCCCATTCCCCATATTTGAGAAATCTCACGTTTTCTTGAAATTTGCTGCTTGCAGCATTGGCTCCATATCGAAATATACAAGTTTCTTCATTTCCATCAACCTCGCTATCTCTATCAATTTATTTTTCCTGTCTAGGTAAAGGTCTTTAGTTCTAAAAATCCCCTCATTTCCAACTACCCCTCATTCAACTGAAGCAATTATTTCTCAATTTCTACCTTTATCAGCAGATATAGTTCTCTCTATCCATCAAATTCTCAGTAAGCAGAAGTTACTTAGTTTCAACTAATTTGCTGTTTCTCCACATTCAATTCCTCCATAAAATCCAAATTCTGCAAAGCTGGCTCTCTGTACTTGGCAAAATATCAATTTCAAACCATTGGTCATCTTCTTGCATTTTCTCCATCTGCAGATATGTCCCATACCCCATCTTTGAGAAATCTCACATTTTATTGAAATTTATTGCTTGCAGCATCAGCTCCTTATCCAAATGTACAAGTTTCTCTATTTGCATCAACCTCGCAATCACTATTAATTTATTCTGCCTGTCTCGCTCTAAAAATCACCTCATTTCCAACTACCCCTCATTTAACTGAAGCTATTATTTCTCAATTTCTATCTTTATCAGCAAATCTAATTCTCTCAAAGCATCAAAATCTCAGTTAGCAGGAATTAGCTAGTCTCAACTAAATTGCAGATTCTCCACATTCAATTGCTCATTATCGTCAAATTCTGCAATGCTGGCTCTCTATAACTAGCAAAATATCAATTTCAAACAATTGGTCAACTTGTTGCATTCTCTCCTCTTGCAGATATGTCCCATTCCCCATATTTGAAAAATCTCACATTTTCTTGAAATTTGTGATTGCAGCATCTGCTCCTTATCCAAATTTACAAGTTTGTCTATTTCGCTAGCTCTATTAATTTCTTTTGCCTATCTAGATAAATGTCTTTAGTACTAAAAAGCTCCTCATTTCCAAAGAACCCTCATTCAATTGAAGCTTTTATTTCTCAATTTCTACCTTTATCAGCAAATCTAGTTCTTTCTCCATCAAATTCTCAGTGAGTAGAGATTAGTTAGTTTCAAATAATTTGCAGGTTCTCCACATTCAATTCCTCCATAAACATCAAACTCTGCAAAGGTGGCTCTCTATAACTAGTAAAATATCAATTTCAAACGATTGGTCAACTTCTTGCATTTTCTCCATCTGCAGATAAGTCCCATTCCCCATATTTGAGAAATCTCACATTTTCTTGAAATTTGCTGCTTGCAGCATCTGCTCCTTATCCAAATATACAAGTTTCTCTATTTCCATCAACCTCGCTATCTCTATTAATTTCTTTTGCCTATCTAGATAAATGTCTTTAGTTCTAAAAATCTCCTCATTTCCAACTACTCATTCAACTGAAGCTATTATTTCTCTATTTCTACCTTTATCAGCAGATCTAATTCTCTCTATCCACTAAATTCCTAGTAAGCAGAAATTAGTTTCAACTAATTTGCTGTTTCTCCACATTCAATTCCTCCATAAACTTCATATTATGCAAAGCTGGCTCTCTGTACCTCGCAAAATATCAATTTCAAACCATTGGTTAACTTCTTGCATTTTCTCCATCTGCAATTATGTCCCATTCCCCATATTTGAGAAATCTCACATTTACTTGAAATTTGTTGCTTTCAGCTTCGGCTCCTTATCCAAATGTACAAGTTTCTCTATTTCCATCAACCTCACTATCTCTATTAATTAATTTTGCCTGTCTAGTTCTAAAAGTCCCCTCATTTCCAAATACCCCTCATTCAACTGAAGCTATTATTTCTCAATTTCTACCTTTTTCAGCAAATCTAGTTCTCTCAATCCATCAAAATATCAGTTAGCAGAAATTAGCTAGTTTCAACTAATTTGCAGGTTCTCCATATTCAATTCCTCCATAACCCTCAATTTCTGCAATGCTGGATCTCTATAACTAGCAAAATATCAGTTTCAAACAATTGGTCAACTTATTACATTTTCTCCATCTGCAGATATGTCCCATTCCCCATATTTGAAAAATCTCACATTTTCTTGAAATTTGTTGCTTGCAGCATCAGCTCCTTATACAAATGTACAAGTTTCTCTATTTCCATCAACCTCGCAATCACTATTAATTTATTCTGCCTGTCTCGCTCTAAAAATCACCTCATTTCCAACTACCCCTCATTTAACTGAAGCTATTATTTCTCAATTTCTATCTTTATCAGCAAATCTAATTCTCTCAAAGCATCAAAATCTCAGTTAGCAGGAATAAGCTAGTCTCAACTAATTTGCAGATTCTCCACATTCAATTGCTCATTATCGTCAAATTCTGCAATGCTGGCTCTCTATAACTAGCAAAATATCAATTTCAAACAATTGGTCAACTTGTTGCATTCTCTCCTCTTGCAGATATGTCCCATTCCCCATATTTGAAAAATCTCACATTTTCTTGAAATTTGTGATTGCAGCATCTGCTCCTTATCCAAATTTACAAGTTTGTCTATTTCCATCAACCCCGCTAGCTCTATTAATTTCTTTTGCCTATCTAGATAAATGTCTTTAGTACTAAAAAGCTTCTCATTTCCAAAGAACCCTCATTCAATTGAAGCTTTTATTTCTCAATTTCTACCTTTATCAGCAAATCTAGTTCTTTCTCCATCAAATTCTCAGTGAGTAGAGATTAGTTAGTTTCAAATAATTTGCAGGTTCTCCACATTCAATTCCTCCATAAACATCAAACTCTGCAAAGGTGGCTCTCTATAACTAGTAAAATATCAATTTCAAACGATTGGTCAACTTCTTGCATTTTCTCCATCTGCAGATAAGTCCCATTCCCCATATTTGAGAAATCTCACATTTTCTTGAAATTTGCTGCTTGCAGCATCTGCTCCTTATCCAAATATACAAGTTTCTCTATTTCCATCAACCTCGCTATCTCTATTAATTTCTTTTGCCTATCTAGATAAATGTCTTTAGTTCTAAAAATCTCCTCATTTCCAACTACTCATTCAACTGAAGCTATTATTTCTCTATTTCTACCTTTATCAGCAGATCTAATTCTCTCTATCCACTAAATTCCTAGTAAGCAGAAATTAGTTTCAACTAATTTGCTGTTTCTCCACATTCAATTCCTCCATAAACTTCATATTATGCAAAGCTGGCTCTCTGTACCTCGCAAAATATCAATTTCAAACCATTGGTTAACTTCTTGCATTTTCTCCATCTGCAATTATGTCCCATTCCCCATATTTGAGAAATCTCACATTTACTTGAAATTTGTTGCTTTCAGCTTCGGCTCCTTATCCAAATGTACAAGTTTCTCTATTTCCATCAACCTCACTATCTCTATTAATTAATTTTGCCTGTCTAGTTCTAAAAGTCCCCTCATTTCCAAATACCCCTCATTCAACTGAAGCTATTATTTCTCAATTTCTACCTTTTTCAGCAAATCTAGTTCTCTCAATCCATCAAAATATCAGTTAGCAGAAATTAGCTAGTTTCAACTAATTTGCAGGTTCTCCATATTCAATTCCTCCATAACCCTCAATTTCTGCAATGCTGGATCTCTATAACTAGCAAAATATCAGTTTCAAACAATTGGTCAACTTATTACATTTTCTCCATCTGCAGATATGTCCCATTCCCCATATTTGAAAAATCTCACATTTTCTTGAAATTTGTTGCTTGCAGCATCAGCTCCTTATCCAAATGTACAATTTTCACTATTTCCATCAACCTCGCTATCTCTACTACTTTATTTTGCCTATCTAGATAAATGACTTTATTTCGAAAAGCTCCTCATTTCCAGCTACGCCTCATTTAACTGAAGCTATTATTTCTCAATTTCTACCATTATCAGCAGTTCTAGTTCTATCTATCCATCAAATTCTCAGTTAGCAGAAAATAGTTACTTCTCCACATTCAATTCCTCCATAACCTTCAAATTCTGCAAAGCTGGCTCTCTGTACCTAGCAAAATATTAATTTCAAACAATTGGTCAACTTCTTGCATTTTCTCCATCTGCAGATATGTCCCATTCCCCATATTTGAGAAATCTCACGTTTTCTTGAAATTTGCTGCTTGCAGCATTGGCTCCATATCGAAATATACAAGTTTCTCTATTTCCATCAACCTCACTATCTCTATCAATTTATTTTTCCTGTCTAGGTAAAGGTCTTTAGTTCTAAAAATCCCCTCATTTCCAACTACCCCTCATTCAACTGAAGCAATTATTTCTCAATTTCTACCTTTAGCAGCGGATATAGTTCTCTCTATCCATCAAATTCTCAGTAAGCAGAAGTTACTTAGTTTCAACTAATTTGCTGTTTCTCCACATTCAATTCCTCCATAAAATCCAAATTCTGCAAAGCTGGCTCTCTGTACTTGGCAAAATATCAATTTCAAACCATTGGTCATCTTCTTGCATTTTCTCGATCTGCAGATATGTCCCATACCCCATCTTTGAGAAATCTCACATTTTATTGAAATTTATTGCTTGCAGCATCAGCTCCTTATCCAAATGTACAAGTTTCTCTATTTCCATCAACCTCGCAATCACTATTAATTTATTCTGCCTGTCTCGCTCTAAAAATCACCTCATTTCCAACTACCCCTCATTTAACTGAAGCTATTATTTCTCAATTTCTATCTTTATCAGCAAATCTAATTCTCTCAAAGCATCAAAATCTCAGTTAGCAGGAATTAGCTAGTCTCAACTAATTTGCAGATTCTCCACATTCAATTGCTCATTATCGTCAAATTCTGCAATGCTGGCTCTCTATAACTAGCAAAATATCAATTTCAAACAATTGGTCAACTTGTTGCATTCTCTCCTCTTGCAGATATGTCCCATTCCCCATATTTGAAAAATCTCACATTTTCTTGAAATTTGTGATTGCAGCATCTGCTCCTTATCCAAATTTACAAGTTTGTCTATTTCCATCAACCCCGCTAGCTCTATTAATTTCTTTTGCCTATCTAGATAAATGTCTTTAGTACTAAAAAGCTCCTCATTTCCAAAGAACCCTCATTCAATTGAAGCTATTATTTCTCAATTTCTACCTTTATCAGCAAATCTAGTTCTTTCTCCATCAAATTCTCAGTGAGCAGAGATTAGTTAGTTTCAAATAATTTGCAGGTTCTCCACATTCAATTCCTCCATAAACATCAAACTCTGCAAAGGTGGCTCTCTATAACTAGTAAAATATCAATTTCAAACGATTGGTCAACTTCTTGCATTTTCTCCATCTGCAGATAAGTCCCATTCCCCATATTTGAGAAATCTCACATTTTCTTGAAATTTGCTGCTTGCAGCATCTGCTCCTTATCCAAATATACAAGTTTCTCTATTTCCATCAACCTCGCTATCTCTATTAATTTCTTTTGCCTATCTAGATAAATGTCTTTAGTTCTAAAAATCTCCTCATTTCCAACTACTCATTCAACTGAAGCTATTATTTCTCTATTTCTACCTTTATCAGCAGATCTAATTCTCTCTATCCACTAAATTCCTAGTAAGCAGAAATTAGTTTCAACTAATTTGCTGTTTCTCCACATTCAATTCCTCCATAAACTTCATATTATGCAAAGCTGGTTCTCTGTACCTCGCAAAATATCAATTTCAAACCATTGGTTAACTTCTTGCATTTTCTCCATCTGCAATTATGTCCCATTCCCCATATTTGAGAAATCACACATTTACTTGAAATTTGTTGCTTTCAGCATCGGCTCCTTATCCAAATGTACAAGTTTCTCTATTTCCATCAACCTCACTATCTCTATTAATTAATTTTGCCTGTCTAGTTCTAAAAGTCCCCTCATTTCCAAATACCCCTCATTCAACTGAAGCTATTATTTCTCAATTTCTACCTTTTTCAGCAAATCTAGTTCTCTCAATCCATCAAAATATCAGTTAGCAGAAATTAGCTAGTTTCAACTAATTTGCAGGTTCTCCATATTCAATTCCTCCATAACCCTCAATTTCTGCAATGCTGGATCTCTATAACTAGCAAAATATCAGTTTCAAACAATTGGTCAACTTATTACATTTTCTCCATCTGCAGATATGTCCCATTCCCCATATTTGAAAAATCTCACATTTTCTTGAAATTTGTTGCTTGCAGCATCAGCTCCTTATACAAATGTACAAGTTTCTCTATTTCTATCAACCTCGCAATCACTATTAATTTATTCTGCCTGTCTCGCTCTAAAAATCTATTCATTTCCAACTTCCCCTCATTTAACTGAAGCTATTATTTCTCAATTTCTACCTTTATCAGCAAATCTAGTTCTCTCAAAGCATCAAAATCTCAGTTAGCAGGAATTAGCTAGTTTCAACTAATTTTCAGATTCTCCACATTCAATTCCTCAATTACCGTCAAATTCTGCAATGCTGGATCTCTATAACTAGCAAAATATCAATTTCAAACAATTGGTCAACTTGTTGCATTCTCTCCTCTTGCAGATATGTCCCATTCCCCATATTTGAAAAATCTCACATTTTCTTGAAATTTGTGATTGCAGCATCTGCTCCTTATCCAAATTTACAAGTTTGTCTATTTCCATCAATCTCGCTAGCTCTATTAATTTCTTTTGCCTACCTAGATAAATGTCTGTAGTACAATAAAGCTCCTCATATCCAAAGAACCCTCATTCAATTGAAGCTATTATTTCTCAATTTCTACCTTTATCAGCAAATCTAGTTCTTTCTCCATCAAATTTAGGTGAGCAGAGATTAGTTAGTTTCAAATAATTTGCAGGTTCTCCACATTCAATTCCTCCATAAACATCAAACTCTGCAAAGGTGGCTCTCTATACCTAGTAAAATATCAATTTCAAACGATTGGTCAACTTCTTGCATTTTCTCCATCTGCAGATAAGTCCCATTCCCCATATTTGAGAAATCTCACATTTTCTTGAAATTTGCTGCTTGCAGCATCTGCTCCTTATCCAAATGTACAAGTTTCTCTATTTCCATTAACCTCGCTATCTCTATTAATTTCTTTTGCCTATCTAGATAAATGTCTTTAGTTCTAAAAATCTCCTCATTTCCAACTACTCATTCAACTGAAGCTATTATTTCTCTATTTCTACCTTTATCAGCAGATCTAATTCTCTCTATCCACTAAATTCCTAGTAAGCAGAAATTAGTTTCAACTAATTTGCTGTTTCTCCACATTCAATTCCTCCATAAACTTCATATTATGCAAAGCTGGCTCTCTGTACCTCGCAAAATATCAATTTCAAACCATTGGTTAACTTCTTGCATTTTCTCCATCTGCAATTATGTCCCATTCCCCATATTTGAGAAATCTCACATTTACTTGAAATTTGTTGCTTTCAGCATCAGCTCCTTATCCAAATGTACAAGTTTCTCTATTTCCATCAACCTCACTATCTCTATTAATTAATTTTGCCTGTCTAGTTCTAAAAATCCCCTCATTTCCAAATACCCCTCATTCAACTGAAGCTATTATTTCTCAATTTCTACCTTTTTCAGCAAATCTAGTTCTCTCAATCCATCAAAATATCAGTTAGCAGAAATTAGCTAGTTTCAACTAATTTGCAGGTTCTCCATATTCAATTCCTCCATAACCCTCAATTTCTGCAATGCTGGATCTCTATAACTAGCAAAATATCAGTTTCAAACAATTGGTCAACTTATTACATTTTCTCCATCTGCAGATATGTCCCATTCCCCATATTTGAAAAATCTCACATTTTCTTGAAATTTGTTGCTTGCAGCATCAGCTCCTTATACAAATGTACAAGTTTCTCTATTTCCATCAACCTCGCAATCACTATTAATTTATTCTGCCTGTCTCGCTCTAAAAATCTATTCATTTCCAACTTCCCCTCATTTAACTGAAGCTATTATTTCTCAATTTCTACCTTTATCAGCAAATCTAGTTCTCTCAAACCATCAAAATCTCAGTTAGCAGGAATTAGCTAGTTTCAACTAATTTTCAGATTCTCCACTTTCAATTCCTCAATTACCGTCAAATTCTGCAATGCTGGATCTCTATAACTAGCAAAATATCAATTTCAAACAATTGGTCAACTTGTTGCATTCTCTCCTCTTGCAGATATGTCCCATTCCCCATATTTGAAAAATCTCACATTTTCTTGAAATTTGCTGCTTGCAGCATCGGCTCCTTATCCAAATGTACAATTTTCACTATTTCCATCAACCTCGCTGTCTCTACTACTTTATTTTGCCTATCTAGATAAATGACTTTAGTTCGAAAAGCTCCTCATTTCCAGCTACGCCTCATTTAACTGAAGCTATTATTTCTCAATTTCTACCATTATCAGCAATTCTAGTTCTATCTATCCATCAAATTCTCAGTTAGCAGAAAATAGTTACTTCTCCACATTCAATTCCTCCATAACCTTCAAATTCTGCGAAGCTGGCTCTCTGTACCTAGCAAAATATTAATTTCAAACAATTGGTTAACTTCTTGCATTTTCTCCATCTGCAGATATGTCCCATTCCCCATATTTGAGAAATCTCACGTTTTCTTGAAATTTGCTGCTTGCAGCATTGGCTCCATATCGAAATATACAAGTTTCTTCATTTCCATCAACCTCGCTATCTCTATCAATTTATTTTTCCTGTCTAGGTAAAGGTCTTTAGTTCTAAAAATCCCCTCATTTCCAACTACCCCTCATTCAACTGAAGCAATTATTTCTCAATTTCTACCTTTATCAGCAGATATAGTTCTCTCTATCCATCAAATTCTCAGTAAGCAGAAGTTACTTAGTTTCAACTAATTTGCTGTTTCTCCACATTCAATTCCTCCATAAAATCCAAATTCTGCAAAGCTGGCTCTCTGTACTTGGCAAAATATCAATTTCAAACCATTGGTCATCTTCTTGCATTTTCTCCATCTGCAGATATGTCCCATACCCCATCTTTGAGAAATCTCACATTTTATTGAAATTTATTGCTTGCAGCATCAGCTCCTTATCCAAATGTACAAGTTTCTCTATTTGCATCAACCTCGCAATCACTATTAATTTATTCTGCCTGTCTCGCTCTAAAAATCACCTCATTTCCAACTACCCCTCATTTAACTGAAGCTATTATTTCTCAATTTCTATCTTTATCAGCAAATCTAATTCTCTCAAAGCATCAAAATCTCAGTTAGCAGGAATTAGCTAGTCTCAACTAAATTGCAGATTCTCCACATTCAATTGCTCATTATCGTCAAATTCTGCAATGCTGGCTCTCTATAACTAGCAAAATATCAATTTCAAACAATTGGTCAACTTGTTGCATTCTCTCCTCTTGCAGATATGTCCCATTCCCCATATTTGAAAAATCTCACATTTTCTTGAAATTTGTGATTGCAGCATCTGCTCCTTATCCAAATTTACAAGTTTGTCTATTTCGCTAGCTCTATTAATTTCTTTTGCCTATCTAGATAAATGTCTTTAGTACTAAAAAGCTCCTCATTTCCAAAGAACCCTCATTCAATTGAAGCTTTTATTTCTCAATTTCTACCTTTATCAGCAAATCTAGTTCTTTCTCCATCAAATTCTCAGTGAGTAGAGATTAGTTAGTTTCAAATAATTTGCAGGTTCTCCACATTCAATTCCTCCATAAACATCAAACTCTGCAAAGGTGGCTCTCTATAACTAGTAAAATATCAATTTCAAACGATTGGTCAACTTCTTGCATTTTCTCCATCTGCAGATAAGTCCCATTCCCCATATTTGAGAAATCTCACATTTTCTTGAAATTTGCTGCTTGCAGCATCTGCTCCTTATCCAAATATACAAGTTTCTCTATTTCCATCAACCTCGCTATCTCTATTAATTTCTTTTGCCTATCTAGATAAATGTCTTTAGTTCTAAAAATCTCCTCATTTCCAACTACTCATTCAACTGAAGCTATTATTTCTCTATTTCTACCTTTATCAGCAGATCTAATTCTCTCTATCCACTAAATTCCTAGTAAGCAGAAATTAGTTTCAACTAATTTGCTGTTTCTCCACATTCAATTCCTCCATAAATTTCATATTATGCAAAGCTGGCTCTCTGTACCTCGCAAAATATCAATTTCAAACCATTGGTTAACTTCTTGCATTTTCTCCATCTGCAATTATGTCCCATTCCCCATATTTGAGAAATCTCACATTTACTTGAAATTTGTTGCTTTCAGCTTCGGCTCCTTATCCAAATGTACAAGTTTCTCTATTTCCATCAACCTCACTATCTCTATTAATTAATTTTGCCTGTCTAGTTCTAAAAATCCCCTCATTTCCAAATACCCCTCATTCAACTGAAGCTATTATTTCTCAATTTCTACCTTTTTCAGCAAATCTAGTTCTCTCAATCCATCAAAATATCAGTTAGCAGAAATTAGCTAGTTTCAACTAATTTGCAGGTTCTCCATATTCAATTCCTCCATAACCCTCAATTTCTGCAATGCTGGATCTCTATAACTAGCAAAATATCAGTTTCAAACAATTGGTCAACTTATTACATTTTCTCCATCTGCAGATATGTCCCATTCCCCATATTTGAAAAATCTCACATTTTCTTGAAATTTGTTGCTTGCAGCATCAGCTCCTTATCCAAATGTACAATTTTCACTATTTCCATCAACCTCGCTATCTCTACTACTTTATTTTGCCTATCTAGATAAATGACTTTAGTTCGAAAAGCTCCTCATTTCCAGCTACGCCTCATTTAACTGAAGCTATTATTTCTCAATTTCTACCATTATCAGCAATTCTAGTTCTATCTATCCATCAAATTCTCAGTTAGCAGAAAATAGTTACTTCTCCACATTCAATTCCTCCATAACCTTCAAATTCTGCAAAGCTGGCTCTCTGTACCTAGCAAAATATTAATTTCAAACAATTGGTCAACTTCTTGCATTTTCTCCATCTGCAGATATGTCCCATTCCCCATATTTGAGAAATCTCACGTTTTCTTGAAATTTGCTGCTTGCAGCATTGGCTCCATATCGAAATATACAAGTTTCTCTATTTCCATCAACCTCACTATCTCTATCAATTTATTTTTCCTGTCTAGGTAAAGGTCTTTAGTTCTAAAAATCCCCTCATTTCCAACTACCCCTCATTCAACTGAAGCAATTATTTCTCAATTTCTACCTTTAGCAGCGGATATAGTTCTCTCTATCCATCAAATTCTCAGTAAGCAGAAGTTACTTAGTTTCAACTAATTTGCTGTTTCTCCACATTCAATTCCTCCATAAAATCCAAATTCTGCAAAGCTGGCTCTCTGTACTTGGCAAAATATCAATTTCAAACCATTGGTCATCTTCTTGCATTTTCTCCATCTGCAGATATGTCCCATACCCCATCTTTGAGAAATCTCACATTTTATTGAAATTTATTGCTTGCAGCATCAGCTCCTTATCCAAATGTACAAGTTTCTCTATTTCCATCAACCTCGCAATCACTATTAATTTATTCTGCCTGTCTCGCTCTAAAAATCACCTCATTTCCAACTACCCCTCATTTAACTGAAGCTATTATTTCTCAATTTCTATCTTTATCAGCAAATCTAATTCTCTCAAAGCATCAAAATCTCAGTTAGCAGGAATTAGCTAGTCTCAACTAATTTGCAGATTCTCCACATTCAATTGCTCATTATCGTCAAATTCTGCAATGCTGGCTCTCTATAACTAGCAAAATATCAATTTCAAACAATTGGTCAACTTGTTGCATTCTCTCCTCTTGCAGATATGTCCCATTCCCCATATTTGAAAAATCTCACATTTTCTTGAAATTTGTGATTGCAGCATCTGCTCCTTATCCAAATTTACAAGTTTGTCTATTTCCATCAACCCCGCTAGCTCTATTAATTTCTTTTGCCTATCTAGATAAATGTCTTTAGTACTAAAAAGCTCCTCATTTCCAAAGAACCCTCATTCAATTGAAGCTATTATTTCTCAATTTCTACCTTTATCAGCAAATCTAGTTCTTTCTCCATCAAATTCTCAGTGAGCAGAGATTAGTTAGTTTCAAATAATTTGCAGGTTCTCCACATTCAATTCCTCCATAAACATCAAACTCTGCAAAGGTGGCTCTCTATAACTAGTAAAATATCAATTTCAAACGATTGGTCAACTTCTTGCATTTTCTCCATCTGCAGATAAGTCCCATTCCCCATATTTGAGAAATCTCACATTTTCTTGAAATTTGCTGCTTGCAGCATCTGCTCCTTATCCAAATATACAAGTTTCTCTATTTCCATCAACCTCGCTATCTCTATTAATTTCTTTTGCCTATCTAGATAAATGTCTTTAGTTCTAAAAATCTCATTTCCAACTACTCATTCAACTGAAGCTATTATTTCTCTATTTCTACCTTTATCAGCAGATCTAATTCTCTCTATCCACTAAATTCCTAGTAAGCAGAAATTAGTTTCAACTAATTTGCTGTTTCTCCACATTCAATTCCTCCATAAACTTCATATTATGCAAAGCTGGTTCTCTGTACCTCGCAAAATATCAATTTCAAACCATTGGTTAACTTCTTGCATTTTCTCCATCTGCAATTATGTCCCATTCCCCATATTTGAGAAATCACACATTTACTTGAAATTTGTTGCTTTCAGCATCGGCTCCTTATCCAAATGTACAAGTTTCTCTATTTCCATCAACCTCACTATCTCTATTAATTAATTTTGCCTGTCTAGTTCTAAAAGTCCCCTCATTTCCAAATACCCCTCATTCAACTGAAGCTATTATTTCTCAATTTCTACCTTTTTCAGCAAATCTAGTTCTCTCAATCCATCAAAATATCAGTTAGCAGAAATTAGCTAGTTTCAACTAATTTGCAGGTTCTCCATATTCAATTCCTCCATAACCCTCAATTTCTGCAATGCTGGATCTCTATAACTAGCAAAATATCAGTTTCAAACAATTGGTCAACTTATTACATTTTCTCCATCTGCAGATATGTCCCATTCCCCATATTTGAAAAATCTCACATTTTCTTGAAATTTGTTGCTTGCAGCATCAGCTCCTTATACAAATGTACAAGTTTCTCTATTTCTATCAACCTCGCAATCACTATTAATTTATTCTGCCTGTCTCGCTCTAAAAATCTATTCATTTCCAACTTCCCCTCATTTAACTGAAGCTATTATTTCTCAATTTCTACCTTTATCAGCAAATCTAGTTCTCTCAAAGCATCAAAATCTCAGTTAGCAGGAATTAGCTAGTTTCAACTAATTTTCAGATTCTCCACATTCAATTCCTCAATTACCGTCAAATTCTGCAATGCTGGATCTCTATAACTAGCAAAATATCAATTTCAAACAATTGGTCAACTTGTTGCATTCTCTCCTCTTGCAGATATGTCCCATTCCCCATATTTGAAAAATCTCACATTTTCTTGAAATTTGTGATTGCAGCATCTGCTCCTTATCCAAATTTACAAGTTTGTCTATTTCCATCAATCTCGCTAGCTCTATTAATTTATTTTGCCTACCTAGATAAATGTCTTTAGTACTAAAAAGCTCCTCATATCCAAAGAACCCTCATTCAATTGAAGCTATTATTTCTCAATTTCTACCTTTATCAGCAAATCTAGTTCTTTCTCCATCAAATTAAGGTGAGCAGAGATTAGTTAGTTTCAAATAATTTGCAGGTTCTCCACATTCAATTCCTCCATAAACATCAAATTCTGCAAAGGTGGCTCTCTATAACTAGTAAAATATCAATTTCAAACGATTGGTCAACTTCTTGCATTTTCTCCATCTGCAGATAAGTCCCATTCCCCATATTTGAGAAATCTCACATTTTCTTGAAATTTGCTGATTGCAGCATCTGCTCCTTATCCAAATGTACAAGTTTCTCTATTTCCATTAACCTCGCTATCTCTATTAATTTCTTTTGCCTATCTAGATAAATGTCTTTAGTTCTAAAAATCTCCTCATTTCCAACTACTCATTCAACTGAAGCTATTATTTCTCTATTTCTACCTTTATCAGCAGATCTAATTCTCTCTATCCACTAAATTCCTAGTAAGCAGAAATTAGTTTCAACTAATTTGCTGTTTCTCCACATTCAATTCCTCCATAAACTTCATATTATGCAAAGCTGGCTCTCTGTACCTCGCAAAATATCAATTTCAAACCATTGGTTAACTTCTTGCATTTTCTCCATCTGCAATTATGTCCCATTCCCCATATTTGAGAAATCTCACATTTACTTGAAATTTGTTGCTTTCAGCATCGGCTCCTTATCCAAATGTACAAGTTTCTCTATTTCCATCAACCTCACTATCTCTATTAATTAATTTTGCCTGTCTAGTTCTAAAAGTCCCCTCATTTCCAAATACCCCTCATTCAACTGAAGCTATTATTTCTCAATTTCTACCTTTTTCAGCAAATCTAGTTCTCTCAATCCATCAAAATATCAGTTAGCAGAAATTAGCTAGTTTCAACTAATTTGCAGGTTCTCCATATTCAATTCCTCCATAACCCTCAATTTCTGCAATGCTGGATCTCTATAACTAGCAAAATATCAGTTTCAAACAATTGGTCAACTTATTACATTTTCTCCATCTGCAGATATGTCCCATTCCCCATATTTGAAAAATCTCACATTTTCTTGAAATTTGTTGCTTGCAGCATCAGCTCCTTATACAAATGTACAAGTTTCTCTATTTCCATCAACCTCGCAATCACTATTAATTTATTCTGCCTGTCTCGCTCTAAAAATCTATTCATTTCCAACTTCCCCTCATTTAACTGAAGCTATTATTTCTCAATTTCTACCTTTATCAGCAAATCTAGTTCTCTCAAACCATCAAAATCTCAGTTAGCAGGAATTAGCTAGTTTCAACTAATTTTCAGATTCTCCACATTCAATTCCTCAATTACCGTCAAATTCTGCAATGCTGGATCTCTATAACTAGCAAAATATCAATTTCAAACAATTGGTCAACTTGTTGCATTCTCTCCTCTTGCAGATATGTCCCATTCCCCATATTTGAAAAATCTCACATTTTCTTGAAATTTGTGATTGCAGCATCTGCTCCTTATCCAAATTTACAAGTTTGTCTATTTCCATCAATCTCGCTAGCTCTATTAATTTCTTTTGCCTACCTAGATAAATGTCTTTAGTACTAAAAAGCTCCTCATATCCAAAGAACCCTCATTCAATTGAAGCTATTATTTCTCAATTTCTACCTTTATCAGCAAATCTAGTTCTTTCTCCATCAAATTTAGGTGAGCAGAGATTAGTTAGTTTCAAATAATTTGCAGGTTCTCCACATTCAATTCCTCCATAAACATCAAACTCTGCAAAGGTGGCTCTCTATAACTAGTAAAATATCAATTTCAAACGATTGGTCAACTTCTTGCATTTTCTCCATCTGCAGATAAGTCCCATTCCCCATATTTGAGAAATCTCACATTTTCTTGAAATTTGCTGATTGCAGCATCTGCTCCTTATCCAAATGTACAAGTTTCTCTATTTCCATTAACCTCGCTATCTCTATTAATTTCTTTTGCCTATCTAGATAAATGTCTTTAGTTCTAAAAATCTCCTCATTTCCAACTACTCATTCAACTGAAGCTATTATTTCTCTATTTCTACCTTTATCAGCAGATCTAATTCTCTCTATCCACTAAATTCCTAGTAAGCAGAAATTAGTTTCAACTAATTTGCTGTTTCTCCACATTCAATTCCTCCATAAACTTCATATTATGCAAAGCTGGCTCTCTGTACCTCGCAAAATATCAATTTCAAACCATTGGTTAACTTCTTGCATTTTCTCCATCTGCAATTATGTCCCATTCCCCATATTTGAGAAATCTCACATTTACTTGAAATTTGTTGCTTTCAGCATCGGCTCCTTATCCAAATGTACAAGTTTCTCTATTTCCATCAACCTCACTATCCCTATTAATTAATTTTGCCTGTCTAGTTCTAAAAGTCCCCTCATTTCCAAATACCCCTCATTCAACTGAAGCTATTATTTCTCAATTTCTACCTTTTTCAGCAAATCTAGTTCTCTCAATCCATCAAAATATCAGTTAGCAGAAATTAGCTAGTTTCAACTAATTTGCAGGTTCTCCATATTCAATTCCTCCATAACCCTCAATTTCTGCAATGCTGGATCTCTATAACTAGCAAAATATCAGTTTCAAACAATTGGTCAACTTATTACAGTTTCTCCATCTGCAGATATGTCCCATTCCCCATATTTGAAAAATCTCACATTTTCTTGAAATTTGTTGCTTGCAGCATCAGCTCCTTATACAAATGTACAAGTTTCTCTATTTCCATCAACCTCGCAATCACTATTAATTTATTCTGCCTGTCTCGCTCTAAAAATCTATTCATTTCCAACTTCCCCTCATTTAACTGAAGCTATTATTTCTCAATTTCTACCTTTATCAGCAAATCTAGTTCTCTCAAAGCATCAAAATCTCAGTTAGCAGGAATTAGCTAGTTTCAACTAATTTTCAAATTCTCCACATTCAATTCCTCAATTACCGTCAAATTCTGCAATGCTGGATCTCTATAACTAGCAAAATATCAATTTCAAACAATTGGTCAACTTGTTGCATTCTCTCCTCTTGCAGATATGTCCCATTCCCCATATTTGAAAAATCTCACATTTTCTTGAAATTTGTGATTGCAGCATCTGCTCCTTATCCAAATTTACAAGTTTGTCTATTTCCATCAACCTCGCTAGCTCTATTAATTTCTTTTGCCTATGTAGATAAATGTCTTTAGTACTAAAAAGCTCCGCATTTCCAAAGAACCCTCATTCAATTGAAGCTATTATTGCTCAATTTCTACCTTTATCCGCAAATCTAGTTCTTTCTCCATCAAATTTAGGTGAGCAGAGATTAGTTAGTTTCAAATAATTTGCAGGTTCTCCACATTCAATTCCTCCATAAACATCAAACTCTGCAAAGGTGGCTCTCTATAACTAGTAAAATATCAATTTCAAACGATTGGTCAACTTCTTGCATTTTCTCCATCTGCAGATAAGTCCCATTCCCCATATTTGAGAAATCTCACATTTTCTTGAAATTTGCTGCTTGCAGCATCTGCTCCTTATCCAAATGTACAAGTTTCTCTATTTCCATTAACCTCGCTATCTCTATTAATTTCTTTTGCCTATCTAGATAAATGTCTTTAGTTCTAAAAATCTCCTCATTTCCAACTACTCATTCAACTGAAGCTATTATTTCTCTATTTCTACCTTTATCAGCAGATCTAATTCTCTCTATCCACTAAATTCCTAGTAAGCAGAAATTAGTTTCAACTAATTTGCTGTTTCTCCACATTCAATTCCTCCATAAACTTCATATTATGCAAAGCTGGCTCTCTGTACCTCGCAAAATATCAATTTCAAACCATTGGTTAACTTCTTGCATTTTCTCCATCTGCAATTATGTCCCATTCCCCATATTTGAGAAATCACACATTTACTTGAAATTTGTTGCTTTCAGCATCGGCTCCTTATCCAAATGTACAAGTTTCTCTATTTCCATCAACCTCACTATCTCTATTAATTAATTTTGCCTGTCTAGTTCTAAAAGTCCCCTCATTTCCAAATACCCCTCATTCAACTGAAGCTATTATTTCTCAATTTCTACCTTTTTCAGCAAATCTAGTTCTCTCAATCCATCAAAATATCAGTTAGCAGAAATTAGCTAGTTTCAACTAATTTGCAGGTTCTCCATATTCAATTCCTCCATAACCCTCAATTTCTGCAATGCTGGATCTCTATAACTAGCAAAATATCAGTTTCAAACAATTGGTCAACTTATTACATTTTCTCCATCTGCAGATATGTCCCATTCCCCATATTTGAAAAATCTCACATTTTCTTGAAATTTGTTGCTTGCAGCATCAGCTCCTTATACAAATGTACAAGTTTCTCTATTTCCATCAACCTCGCAATCACTATTAATTTATTCTGCCTGTCTCGCTCTAAAAATCTATTCATTTCCAAATTCCCCTCATTTAACTGAAGCTATTATTTCTCAATTTCTACCTTTATCAGCAAATCTAGTTCTCTCAAACCATCAAAATCTCAGTTAGCAGGAATTAGCTAGTTTCAACTAATTTTCAGATTCTCCACATTCAATTCCTCAATTACCGTCAAATTCTGCAATGCTGGATCTCTATAACTAGCAAAATATCAATTTCAAACAATTGGTCAACTTGTTGCATTCTCTCCTCTTGCAGATATGTCCCATTCCCCATATTTGAAAAATCTCACATTTTCTTGAAATTTGTGATTGCAGCATCTGCTCCTTATCCAAATTTACAAGTTTGTCTATTTCCATCAATCTCGCTAGCTCTATTAATTTCTTTTGCCTATCTAGGTAAATGTCTTTAGTACTAAAAAGCTCCTCATTTCCAAAGAACCCTCATTGAATTGAAGCTATTATTTCTCAATTTCTACCTTTATCAGCAAATCTAGTTCTTTCTCCATCAAATTCTCAGTGAGCAGAGATTAGTTAGTTTCAAATAATTTGCAGGTTCTCCACATTCAATTCCTCCATAAACATCAAACTCTGCAAAGGTGGCTCTCTATAACTAGTAAAATATCAATTTCAAACGATTGGTCAACTTCTTGCATTTTCTCCATCTGCAGATAAGTCCCATTCCCCATATTTGAGAAATCCCACATTTTCTTGAAATTTGCTGCTTGCAGCATCTGCTCCTTATCCAAATGTACAAGTTTCTCTATTTCCATTAACCTCGCTATCTCTATTAATTTCTTTTGCCTATCTAGATAAATGTCTTTAGTTCTAAAAATCTCCTCATTTCCAACTACTCATTCAACTGAAGCTATTATTTCTCTATTTCTACCTTTATCAGCAGATCTAATTCTCTCTATCCACTAAATTCCTAGTAAGCAGAAATTAGTTTCAACTAATTTGCTGTTTCTCCACATTCAATTCCTCCATAAACTTCATATTATGCAAAAACTTCATATTATCTCTCTGTACCTCGCAAAATATCAATTTCAAACCATTGGTTAACTTCTTGCATTTTCTCCATCTGCAATTATGTCCCATTCCCCATATTTGAGAAATCTCACATTTACTTGAAATTTGTTGCTTTCAGCATCGGCTCCTTATCCAAATGTACAAGTTTCTCTATTTCCATCAACCTCACTATCTCTATTAATTAATTTTGCCTGTCTAGTTCTAAAAATCCCCTCATTTCCAAATACCCCTCATTCAACTGAAGCTATTATTTCTCAATTTCTACCTTTTTCAGCAAATCTAGTTCTCTCAATCCATCAAAATATCAGTTAGCAGAAATTAGCTAGTTTCAACTAATTTGCAGGTTCTCCATATTCAATTCCTCCATAACCCTCAATTTCTGCAATGCTGGATCTCTATAATTAGCAAAATATCAGTTTCAAACAATTGGTCAACTTATTACATTTTCTCCATCTGCATATATGTCCCATTCCCCATATTTGAAAAATCTCACATTTTCTTGAAATTTGTTGCTTGCAGCATCAGCTCCTTATACAAATGTACAAGTTTCTCTATTTCCATCAACCTCGCAATCACTATTAATTTATTCTGCCTGTCTCGCTCTAAAAATCTATTCATTTCCAACTTCCCCTCATTTAACTGAAGCTATTATTTCTCAATTTCTACCTTTATCAGCAAATCTAGTTCTCTCAAACCATCAAAATCTCAGTTAGCAGGAATTAGCTAGTTTCAACTAATTTTCAGATTCTCCACATTCAATTCCTCAATTACCGTCAAATTCTGCAATGCTGGATCTCTATAACAAGCAAAATATCAATTTCAAACAATTGGTCAACTTGTTGCATTCTCTCCTCTTGCAGATATGTCCCATTCCCCATATTTGAAAAATCTCACATTTTCTTGAAATTTGCTGCTTGCAGCATCGGCTCCTTATCCAAATGTACAATTGTCACTATTTCCATCAACCTCGCTATCTCTACTACTTTATTATGCCTATCTAGATAAATGACTTTAGTTCGAAAAGCTCCTCATTTCCAGCTACGCCTCATTTAACTGAAGCTATTATTTCTCAATTTCTACCATTATCAGCAATTCTAGTTCTATCTATCCATCAAATTCTCAGTTAGCAGAAAATAGTTACTTCTCCACATTCAATTCCTCCATAACCTTCAAATTCTGCAAAGCTGGCTCTCTGTACCTAGCAAAATATTAATTTCAAACAATTGGTTAACTTCTTGCATTTTCTCCATCTGCAGATATGTCCCATTCCCCATATTTGAGAAATCTCACGTTTTCTTGAAATTTGCTGCTTGCACCATTGGCTCCATATCGAAATATACAAGTTTCTCTATTTCCATCAACCTCACTATCTCTATCAATTTCTTTTTCCTGTCTAGGTAAAGGTCTTTAGTTCTAAAAATCCCCTCATTTCCAACTACCCCTCATTCAACTGAAGCAATTATTTCTCAAATTCTACCTTTATCAGCGGATATAGTTCTCTCTATCCATCAGATTCTCAGTAAGCAGAAGTTACTTAGTTTCAACTAATTTGCTGTTTCTCCACATTCAATTCCTCCATAAAATCCAAATTCTGCAAAGCTGGCTCTCTGTACTTGGCAAAATATCAATTTCAAACCATTGGTCATCTTCTTGCATTTTCTCCATCTGCAGATATGTCCCATACCCCATCTTTGAGAAATCTCACATTTTATTGAAATTTATTGCTTGCAGCATCAGCTCCTTATCCAAATGTACAAGTTTCTCTATTTGCATCAACTTCGCAATCACTATTAATTTATTCTGCCTGTCTCGCTCTAAAAATCACCTCATTTCCAACTACCCCTCATTTAACTGAAGCTATTATTTCTCAATTTCTATCTTTATCAGCAAATCTAATTCTCTCAAAGCATCAAAATCTCAGTTAGCAGGAATTAGCTAGTCTCAACTAATTTGCAGATTCTCCACATTCAATTGCTCATTATCGTCAAATTCTGCAATGCTGGCTCTCTATAACTAGCAAAATATCAATTTCAAACAATTGGTCAACTTGTTGCATTCTCTCCTCTTGCAGATATGTCCCATTCCCCATATTTGAAAAATCTCACATTTTCTTGAAATTTGTGATTGCAGCATCTGCTCCTTATCCAAATTTACAAGTTTGTCTATTTCCATCAAGCTCGCTAGCTCTATTATTTTCTTTTGCCTATCTAGATAAATGTCTTTAGTACTAAAAAGCTCCTCATTTCCAAAGAACCCTCATTCAATTGAAGCTATTATTTCTCAATTTCTACCTTTATCAGCAAATCTAGTTCTTTCTCCATCAAATTCTCCGTGAGCAGAAATTAGTTAGTTTCAAATAATTTGCAGGTTCTCCACATTCAATTCCTCCATAAACATCAAACTCTGCAAAGGTGGCTCTCTATAACTAGTAAAATATCAATTTCAAACGATTGGTCAACTTCTTGCATTTTCACCATCTGCAGATAAGTCCCATTCCCCATATTTGAGAAATCTCACATTTTCTTGAAATTTGCTGCTTGCAGCATCTGCTCCTTATCCAAATGTACAAGTTTCTCTATTTCCATTAACCTCGCTATCTCTATTAATTTCTTTTGCCTATCTAGATAAATGTCTTTAGTTCTAAAAATCTCCTCATTTCCAACTACTCATTCAACTGAAGCTATTATTTCTCTATTTCTACCTTTATCAGCAGATCTAATTCTCTCTATCCACTAAATTCCTAGTAAGCAGAAATTAGTTTCAACTAATTTGCTGTTTCTCCACATTCAATTCCTCCATAAACTTCATATTATGCAAAGCTGGCTCTCTGTACCTCGCAAAATATCAATTTCAAACCATTGGTTTACTGCTTGCATTTTCACCATCTGCAATTATGTCCCATTCCCCATATTTGAGAAATCTCACATTTACTTGAAATTTGTTGCTTTCAGCTTCGGCTCCTTATCCAAATGTACAAGTTTCTCTATTTCCATCAACCTCACTATCTCTATTAATTAATTTTGCCTGTCTAGTTCTAAAAATCCCCTCATTTCCAAATACCCCTCATTCAACTGAAGCTATTATTTCTCAATTTCTACCTTTTTCAGCAAATCTAGTTCTCTCAATCCATCAAAATATCAGTTAGCAGAAATTAGCTAGTTTCAACTAATTTGCAGGTTCTCCATATTCAATTCCTCCATAACCCTCAATTTCTGCAATGCTGGATCTCTATAACTAGCAAAATATCAGTTTCAAACAATTGGTCAACTTATTACATTTTCTCCATCTGCAGATATGTCCCATTCCCCATATTTGAAAAATCTCACATTTTCTTGAAATTTGTTGCTTGCAGCATCATCTCCTTATACAAATGTACAAGTTTCTCTATTTCCATCAACCTCGCAATCACTATTAATTTATTCTGCCTGTCTCGCTCTAAAAATCTATTCATTTCCAACTTCCCCTCATTCAACTGAAGCTATTATTTTTCAATTTCTACCTTTATCAGCAGATCTAATTCTCTCTATCCACTAAATTCCTAGTAAGCAGAAATTAGTTTCAACTAATTTGCTGTTTCTCCACATTCAATTCCTCCATAAACTTCATATTATGCAAAGCTGGCTCTCTGTACCTCGCAAAATATCAATTTCAAACCATTGGTTAACTTCTTGCATTTTCTCCATCTGCAATTATGTCCCATTCCCCATATTTGAGAAATCTCACATTTACTTGAAATTTGTTGCTTTCAGCATCGGCTCCTTATCCAAATGTACAAGTTTCTCTATTTCCATCAACCTCACTATCCCTATTAATTAATTTTGCCTGTCTAGTTCTAAAAGTCCCCTCATTTCCAAATACCCCTCATTCAACTGAAGCTATTATTTCTCAATTTCTACCTTTTTCAGCAAATCTAGTTCTCTCAATCCATCAAAATATCAGTTAGCAGAAATTAGCTAGTTTCAACTAATTTGCAGGTTCTCCATATTCAATTCCTCCATAACCCTCAATTTCTGCAATGCTGGATCTCTATAACTAGCAAAATATCAGTTTCAAACAATTGGTCAACTTATTACAGTTTCTCCATCTGCAGATATGTCCCATTCCCCATATTTGAAAAATCTCACATTTTCTTGAAATTTGTTGCTTGCAGCATCAGCTCCTTATACAAATGTACAAGTTTCTCTATTTCCATCAACCTCGCAATCACTATTAATTTATTCTGCCTGTCTCGCTCTAAAAATCTATTCATTTCCAACTTCCCCTCATTTAACTGAAGCTATTATTTCTCAATTTCTACCTTTATCAGCAAATCTAGTTCTCTCAAAGCATCAAAATCTCAGTTAGCAGGAATTAGCTAGTTTCAACTAATTTTCAAATTCTCCACATTCAATTCCTCAATTACCGTCAAATTCTGCAATGCTGGATCTCTATAACTAGCAAAATATCAATTTCAAACAATTGGTCAACTTGTTGCATTCTCTCCTCTTGCAGATATGTCCCATTCCCCATATTTGAAAAATCTCACATTTTCTTGAAATTTGTGATTGCAGCATCTGCTCCTTATCCAAATTTACAAGTTTGTCTATTTCCATCAACCTCGCTAGCTCTATTAATTTCTTTTGCCTATGTAGATAAATGTCTTTAGTACTAAAAAGCTCCGCATTTCCAAAGAACCCTCATTCAATTGAAGCTATTATTGCTCAATTTCTACCTTTATCCGCAAATCTAGTTCTTTCTCCATCAAATTTAGGTGAGCAGAGATTAGTTAGTTTCAAATAATTTGCAGGTTCTCCACATTCAATTCCTCCATAAACATCAAACTCTGCAAAGGTGGCTCTCTATAACTAGTAAAATATCAATTTCAAACGATTGGTCAACTTCTTGCATTTTCTCCATCTGCAGATAATTCCCATTCCCCATATTTGAGAAATCTCACATTTTCTTGAAATTTGCTGCTTGCAGCATCTGCTCCTTACCCAAATGTACAAGTTTCTCTATTTCCATTAACCTCGCTATCTCTATTAATTTCTTTTGCCTATCTAGATAAATGTCTTTAGTTCTAAAAATCTCCTCATTTCCAACTACTCATTCAACTGAAGCTATTATTTCTCTATTTCTACCTTTATCAGCAGATCTAATTCTCTCTATCCACTAAATTCCTAGTAAGCAGAAATTAGTTTCAACTAATTTGCTGTTTCTCCACATTCAATTCCTCCATAAACTTCATATTATGCAAAGCTGGCTCTCTGTACCTCGCAAAATATCAATTTCAAACCATTGGTTAACTTCTTGCATTTTCTCCATCTGCAATTATGTCCCATTCCCCATATTTGAGAAATCACACATTTACTTGAAATTTGTTGCTTTCAGCATCGGCTCCTTATCCAAATGTACAAGTTTCTCTATTTCCATCAACCTCACTATCTCTATTAATTAATTTTGCCTGTCTAGTTCTAAAAGTCCCCTCATTTCCAAATACCCCTCATTCAACTGAAGCTATTATTTCTCAATTTCTACCTTTTTCAGCAAATCTAGTTCTCTCAATCCATCAAAATATCAGTTAGCAGAAATTAGCTAGTTTCAACTAATTTGCAGGTTCTCCATATTCAATTCCTCCATAACCCTCAATTTCTGCAATGCTGGATCTCTATAACTAGCAAAATATCAGTTTCAAACAATTGGTCAACTTATTACATTTTCTCCATCTGCAGATATGTCCCATTCCCCATATTTGAAAAATCTCACATTTTCTTGAAATTTGTTGCTTGCAGCATCAGCTCCTTATACAAATGTACAAGTTTCTCTATTTCCATCAACCTCGCAATCACTATTAATTTATTCTGCCTGTCTCGCTCTAAAAATCTATTCATTTCCAAATTCCCCTCATTTAACTGAAGCTATTATTTCTCAATTTCTACCTTTATCAGCAAATCTAGTTCTCTCAAACCATCAAAATCTCAGTTAGCAGGAATTAGCTAGTTTCAACTAATTTTCAGATTCTCCACATTCAATTCCTCAATTACCGTCAAATTCTGCAATGCTGGATCTCTATAACTAGCAAAATATCAATTTCAAACAATTGGTCAACTTGTTGCATTCTCTCCTCTTGCAGATATGTCCCATTCCCCATATTTGAAAAATCTCACATTTTCTTGAAATTTGTGATTGCAGCATCTGCTCCTTATCCAAATTTACAAGTTTGTCTATTTCCATCAATCTCGCTAGCTCTATTAATTTCTTTTGCCTATCTAGGTAAATGTCTTTAGTACTAAAAAGCTCCTCATTTCCAAAGAACCCTCATTGAATTGAAGCTATTATTTCTCAATTTCTACCTTTATCAGCAAATCTAGTTCTTTCTCCATCAAATTCTCAGTGAGCAGAGATTAGTTAGTTTCAAATAATTTGCAGGTTCTCCACATTCAATTCCTCCATAAACATCAAACTCTGCAAAGGTGGCTCTCTATAACTAGTAAAATATCAATTTCAAACGATTGGTCAACTTCTTGCATTTTCTCCATCTGCAGATAAGTCCCATTCCCCATATTTGAGAAATCCCACATTTTCTTGAAATTTGCTGCTTGCAGCATCTGCTCCTTATCCAAATGTACAAGTTTCTCTATTTCCATTAACCTCGCTATCTCTATTAATTTCTTTTGCCTATCTAGATAAATGTCTTTAGTTCTAAAAATCTCCTCATTTCCAACTACTCATTCAACTGAAGCTATTATTTCTCTATTTCTACCTTTATCAGCAGATCTAATTCTCTCTATCCACTAAATTCCTAGTAAGCAGAAATTAGTTTCAACTAATTTGCTGTTTCTCCACATTCAATTCCTCCATAAACTTCATATTATGCAAAAACTTCATATTATCTCTCTGTACCTCGCAAAATATCAATTTCAAACCATTGGTTAACTTCTTGCATTTTCTCCATCTGCAATTATGTCCCATTCCCCATATTTGAGAAATCTCACATTTACTTGAAATTTGTTGCTTTCAGCATCGGCTCCTTATCCAAATGTACAAGTTTCTCTATTTCCATCAACCTCACTATCTCTATTAATTAATTTTGCCTGTCTAGTTCTAAAAATCCCCTCATTTCCAAATACCCCTCATTCAACTGAAGCTATTATTTCTCAATTTCTACCTTTTTCAGCAAATCTAGTTCTCTCAATCCATCAAAATATCAGTTAGCAGAAATTAGCTAGTTTCAACTAATTTGCAGGTTCTCCATATTCAATTCCTCCATTACCCTCAATTTCTGCAATGCTGGATCTCTATAATTAGCAAAATATCAGTTTCAAACAATTGGTCAACTTATTACATTTTCTCCATCTGCATATATGTCCCATTCCCCATATTTGAAAAATCTCACATTTTCTTGAAATTTGTTGCTTGCAGCATCAGCTCCTTATACAAATGTACAAGTTTCTCTATTTCCATCAACCTCGCAATCACTATTAATTTATTCTGCCTGTCTCGCTCTAAAAATCTATTCATTTCCAACTTCCCCTCATTTAACTGAAGCTATTATTTCTCAATTTCTACCTTTATCAGCAAATCTAGTTCTCTCAAACCATCAAAATCTCAGTTAGCAGGAATTAGCTAGTTTCAACTAATTTTCAGATTCTCCACATTCAATTCCTCAATTACCGTCAAATTCTGCAATGCTGGATCTCTATAACAAGCAAAATATCAATTTCAAACAATTGGTCAACTTGTTGCATTCTCTCCTCTTGCAGATATGTCCCATTCCCCATATTTGAAAAATCTCACATTTTCTTGAAATTTGCTGCTTGCAGCATCGGCTCCTTATCCAAATGTACAATTGTCACTATTTCCATCAACCTCGCTATCTCTACTACTTTATTATGCCTATCTAGATAAATGACTTTAGTTCGAAAAGCTCCTCATTTCCAGCTACGCCTCATTTAACTGAAGCTATTATTTCTCAATTTCTACCATTATCAGCAATTCTAGTTCTATCTATCCATCAAATTCTCAGTTAGCAGAAAATAGTTACTTCTCCACATTCAATTCCTCCATAACCTTCAAATTCTGCAAAGCTGGCTCTCTGTACCTAGCAAAATATTAATTTCAAACAATTGGTTAACTTCTTGCATTTTCTCCATCTGCAGATATGTCCCATTCCCCATATTTGAGAAATCTCACGTTTTCTTGAAATTTGCTGCTTGCACCATTGGCTCCATATCGAAATATACAAGTTTCTCTATTTCCATCAACCTCACTATCTCTATCAATTTCTTTTTCCTGTCTAGGTAAAGGTCTTTAGTTCTAAAAATCCCCTCATTTCCAACTACCCCTCATTCAACTGAAGCAATTATTTCTCAATTTCTACCTTTATCAGCGAATATAGTTCTCTCTATCCATCAAATTCTCAGTAAGCAGAAGTTACTTAGTTTCAACTAATTTGCTGTTTCTCCACATTCAATTCCTCCATAAAATCCAAATTCTGCAAAGCTGGCTCTCTGTACTTGGCAAAATATCAATTTCAAACCATTGGTCATCTTCTTGCATTTTCTCCATCTGCAGATATGTCCCATACCCCATCTTTGAGAAATCTCACATTTTATTGAAATTTATTGCTTGCAGCATCAGCTCCTTATCCAAATGTACAAGTTTCTCTATTTGCATCAACTTCGCAATCACTATTAATTTATTCTGCCTGTCTCGCTCTAAAAATCACCTCATTTCCAACTACCCCTCATTTAACTGAAGCTATTATTTCTCAATTTCTATCTTTATCAGCAAATCTAATTCTCTCAAAGCATCAAAATCTCAGTTAGCAGGAATTAGCTAGTCTCAACTAATTTGCAGAATCTCCACATTCAATTGCTCATTATCGTCAAATTCTGCAATGCTGGCTCTCTATAACTAGCAAAATATCAATTTCAAACAATTGGTCAACTTGTTGCATTCTCTCCTCTTGCAGATATGTCCCATTCCCCATATTTGAAAAATCTCACATTTTCTTGAAATTTGTGATTGCAGCATCTGCTCCTTATCCAAATTTACAAGTTTGTCTATTTCCATCAAGCTCGCTAGCTCTATTATTTTCTTTTGCCTATCTAGATAAATGTCTTTAGTACTAAAAAGCTCCTCATTTCCAAAGAACCCTCATTCAATTGAAGCTATTATTTCTCAATTTCTACCTTTATCAGCAAATCTAGTTCTTTCTCCATCAAATTCTCCGTGAGCAGAAATTAGTTAGTTTCAAATAATTTGCAGGTTCTCCACATTCAATTCCTCCATAAACATCAAACTCTGCAAAGGTGGCTCTCTATAACTAGTAAAATATCAATTTCAAACGATTGGTCAACTTCTTGCATTTTCACCATCTGCAGATAAGTCCCATTCCCCATATTTGAGAAATCTCACATTTTCTTGAAATTTGCTGCTTGCAGCATCTGCTCCTTATCCAAATGTACAAGTTTCTCTATTTCCATTAACCTCGCTATCTCTATTAATTTCTTTTGCCTATCTAGATAAATGTCTTTAGTTCTAAAAATCTCCTCATTTCCAACTACTCATTCAACTGAAGCTATTATTTCTCTATTTCTACCTTTATCAGCAGATCTAATTCTCTCTATCCACTAAATTCCTAGTAAGCAGAAATTAGTTTCAACTAATTTGCTGTTTCTCCACATTCAATTCCTCCATAAACTTCATATTATGCAAAGCTGGCTCTCTGTACCTCGCAAAATATCAATTTCAAACCATTGGTTTACTGCTTGCATTTTCACCATCTGCAATTATGTCCCATTCCCCATATTTGAGAAATCTCACATTTACTTGAAATTTGTTGCTTTCAGCTTCGGCTCCTTATCCAAATGTACAAGTTTCTCTATTTCCATCAACCTCACTATCTCTATTAATTAATTTTGCCTGTCTAGTTCTAAAAATCCCCTCATTTCCAAATACCCCTCATTCAACTGAAGCTATTATTTCTCAATTTCTACCTTTTTCAGCAAATCTAGTTCTCTCAATCCATCAAAATATCAGTTAGCAGAAATTAGCTAGTTTCAACTAATTTGCAGGTTCTCCATATTCAATTCCTCCATAACCCTCAATTTCTGCAATGCTGGATCTCTATAACTAGCAAAATATCAGTTTCAAACAATTGGTCAACTTATTACATTTTCTCCATCTGCAGATATGTCCCATTCCCCATATTTGAAAAATCTCACATTTTCTTGAAATTTGTTGCTTGCAGCATCATCTCCTTATACAAATGTACAAGTTTCTCTATTTCCATCAACCTCGCAATCACTATTAATTTATTCTGCCTGTCTCGCTCTAAAAATCTATTCATTTCCAACTTCCCCTCATTTAACTGAAGCTATTATTTTTCAATTTCTACCTTTATCAGCAAATCTAGTTCTCTCAAACCATCAAAATCTCAGTTAGCAGGAATTACCTAGTTTCAACTAATTTTCAGATTCTCCACTTTCAATTCCTCAATTACCGTCAAATTCTGCAATGCTGGATCTCTATAACTAGCAAAATATCAATTTCAAACAATTGGTCAACTTGTTGCATTCTCTCCTCTTGCAGATATGTCCCATTCCCCATATTTGAAAAATCTCACATTTTCTTGAAATTTGCTGCTTGCAGCATCGGCTCCTTATCCAAATGTACAATTTTCACTATTTCCATCAACCTCGCTATCTCTACTACTTTATTTTGCCTATCTAGATAAATGACTTTAGTTCGAGAAGCTCCTCATTTCCAGCTACGCCTCATTTAACTGAAGCTATTATTTCTCAATTTCTACCATTATCAGCAATTCTAGTTCTATCTATCCATCAAATTCTCAGTTAGCAGAAAATAGTTACTTCTCCACATTCAATTCCTCCATAACCTTCAAATTCTGCAAAGCTGGCTCTCTGTACCTAGCAAAATATTAATTTCAAACAATTGGTCAACTTCTTGCATTTTCTCCATCTGCAGATATGTCCCATTCCCCATATTTGAGAACTCTCACGTTTTCTTGAAATTTGCTGCTTGCAGCATTGGCTCCATATCGAAATATACAAGTTTCTCTATTTCCATCAACCTCACTATCTCTATCAATTTATTTTTCCTGTCTAGGTAAAGGTCTTTAGTTCTAAAAATCCCCTCATTTCCAACTACCCCTCATTCAACTGAAGCAATTATTTCTCAATTTCTACCTTTATCAGCGGATATAGTTCTCTCTGTCCATCAAATTCTCAGTAAGCAGAAGTTACTTAGTTTCAACTAATTTGCTGTTTCTCCACATTCAATTCCTCCATAAAATCCAAATTCTGCAAAGCTGGCTCTCTGTACTTGGCAAAATATCAATTTCAAACCATTGGTCATCTTCTTGTATTTTCTCGATCTGCAGATATGTCCCATACCCCATCTTTGAGAAATCTCACATTTTATTGAAATTTATTGCTTGCAGCATCAGCTCCTTATCCAAATGTACAAGTTTCTCTATTTGCATCAACCTCGCAATCACTATTAATTTATTCTGCCTGTCTCGCTCTAAAAATCACCTCATTTCCAACTACCCCTCATTTAACTGAAGCTATTATTTCTCAATTTCTATCTTTATCAGCAAATCTAATTCTCTCAAAGCATCAAAATCTCAGTTAGCAGGAATTAGCTAGTCTCAACTAATTTGCAGATTCTCCACATTCAATTGCTCATTATCGTCAAATTCTGCAATGCTGGCTCTCTATAACTAGCAAAATATCAATTTCAAACAATTGGTCAACTTGTTGCATTCTCTCCTCTTGCAGATATGTCCCATTCCCCATATTTGAAAAATCTCACATTTTCTTGAAATTTGTGATTGCAGCATCTGCTCCTTATCCAAATTTACAAGTTTGTCTATTTCCATCAATCTCGCTAGCTCTATTAATTTCTTTTGCCTATCTAGATAAATGTCTTTAGTACTAAAAAGCTCCTCATTTCCAAAGAACCCTCATTCAATTGAAGCTATTATTTCTCAATTTCTACCTTTATCAGCAAATCTAGTTCTTTCTCCATCAAATTCTCAGTGAGCAGAGATTAGTTAGTTTCAAATAATTTGCAGGTTCTCCACATTCAATTCCTCCATAAACATCAAACTCTGCAAAGGTGGCTCTCTATAACTAGTAAAATATCAATTTCAAACGATTGGTCAACTTCTTGCATTTTCTCCATCTGCAGATAAGTCCCATTCCCCATATTTGAGAAATCTCACATTTTCTTGAAATTTGCTGCTTGCAGCATCTGCTCCTTATCCAAATGTACAAGTTTCTCTATTTCCATTAACCTCGCTATCTCTATTAATTTCTTTTGCCTATCTAGATAAATGTCTTTAGTTCTAAAAATCTCCTCATTTCCAACTACTCATTCAACTGAAGCTATTATTTCTCTATTTCTACCTTTATCAGCAGATCTAATTCTCTCTATCCACTAAATTCCTAGTAAGCAGAAATTAGTTTCAACTAATTTGCTGTTTCTCCACATTCAATTCCTCCATAAACTTCATATTATGCAAAAACTTCATATTATCTCTCTGTACCTCGCAAAATATCAATTTCAAACCATTGGTTAACTTCTTGTATTTTCTCCATCTGCAATTATGTCCCATTCCCCATATTTGAGAAATCTCACATTTACTTGAAATTTGTTGCTTTCAGCATCGGCTCCTTATCCAAATGTACAAGTTTCTCTATTTCCATCAACCTCACTATCTCTATTAATTAATTTTGCCTGTCTAGTTCTAAAAATCCCCACATTTCCAAATAAACCTCATTCAACTGAAGCTATTATTTCTGAATTTCTACCTTTTTCAGCAAATCTAGTTCTCTCAATCCATCAAAATATCAGTTAGCAGAAATTAGCTAGTTTCAACTAATTTGCAGGTTCTCCATATTCAATTCCTCCATAACCCTCAATTTCTGCAATGCTGGATCTCTATAACTAGCAAAATATCAATTTCAAACAATTGGTCAACTTGTTGCATTCTCTCCTCTTGCAGATATGTCCCATTCCCCATATTTGAAAAATCTCACATTTTCTTGAAATTTGCTGCTTGAAGCATCGGCTCCTTATCCAAATGTACAATTTTCACTATTTCCATCTACCTCGCTATCTCTACTACTTTATTTTGCCTATCTAGATAAATGACTTTAGTTCGAAAAGCACCTCATTTCCAGCTACGCCTCATTTAACTGAAGCTATTATTTCTCAATTTCTACCATTATCAGCAATTCTAGTTCTATCTATCCATCAAATTCTCAGTTAGCAGAAAATAGTTACTTCTCCACATTCAATTCCTCCATAACCTTCAAATTCTGCAAAGCTGGCTCTCTGTACCTAGCAAAATATTAATTTCAAACAATTGGTTAACTTCTTGCATTTTCTCCATCTGCAGATATGTCCCATTCCCCATATTTGAGAAATCTCACGTTTTCTTGAAATTTGCTGCTTGCAGCATTGGCTCCATATCGAAATATACAAGTTTCTCTATTTCCATCAACCTCGCTATCTCTATCAATTTATTTTTCCGGTCTAGGTAAAGGTCTTTAGTTCTAAAAAACCCCTCATTTCCAACTACCCCTCATTCAACTGAAGCAATTATTTCTCAATTTCTACCTTTATCAGCAAATATAGTTCTCTCTATCCATCAAATTCTCAGTAAGCAGAAGTTACTTAGTTTCAACTAATTTGCTGTTTCTCCACATTCAATTCCTCCATAAAATCCAAATTCTGCAAAGCTGGCTCTCTGTACTTGGCAAAATATCAATTTCAAACCATTGGTCATCTTCTTGCATTTTCTCGATCTGCAGATATGTCCCATACCCCATCTTTGAGAAATCTCTCATTTTATTGAAATTTATTGCTTGCAGCATCAGCTCCTTATCCAAATGTACAAGTTTCTCTATTTGCATCAACCTCGCAATCACTATTAATTTATTCTGCCTGTCTCGCTCTAAAAATCACCTCATTTCCAACTACCCCTCATTGAACTGAAGCTATTATTTCTCAATTTCTATCTGTATCAGCAAATCTAATTCTCTCAAAGCATCAAAATCTCAGTTAGCAGGAATTAGCTAGTCTCAACTAAATTGCAGATTCTCCACATTCAATTGCGCATTATCGTCAAATTCTGCAATGCTGGCTCTCTATAACTAGCAAAATATCAATTTCAAACAATTGGTCAACTTGTTGCATTCTCTCCTCTTGCAGATATGTCCCATTCCCCATATTTGAAAAATCTCACATTTTCTTGAAATTTGTGATTGCAGCATCTGCTCCTTATCCAAATTTACAAGTTTGTCTATTTCCATCAATCTCGCTAGCTCTATTAATTACTTTTGCCTATCTAGATAAATGTCTTAAGTACTAAAAAGCTGCTCATTTCCAAAGAACCCTCATTCAATTGAAGCTATTATTTCTCAATTTCTACCTTTATCAGCAAATCTAGTTCTCTCAAACCATCAAAATCTCAGTTAGCAGGAATTAGCTAGTTTCAACTAATTTTCAGATTCTCCACTTTCAATTCCTCAATTACCGTCAAATTCTGCAATGCTGGCTCTCTATAACTAGCAAAATATCAATTTCAAACAATTGGTCAACTTGTTGCATTCTCTCCTCTTGCAGATATGTCCCATTCCCCATATTTGAAAAATCTCACATTTTCTTGAAATTTGCTGCTTGCAGCATCGGCTCCTTATCCAAATGTACAATTTTCACTATTTCCATCAACCTCGCTATCTCTACTACTTTATTTTGCCTATCTAGATAAATGACTTTAGTTCGAAAAGCTCCTCATTTCCAGCTACGCCTCATTTAACTGAAGCTATTATTTCTAAATTTCTACCATTATCAGCAATTCTAGTTCTATCTATCCATCAAATTCTCAGTTAGCAGAAAATAGTTACTTCTCCACATTCAATTCCTCCATAACCTTCAAATTCTGCAATGCTGGCTCTCTATAACTAGCAAAATATTAATTTCAAACAATTGGTCAACTTCTTGCATTTTCTCCATCTGCAGATATGTCCCATTCCCCATCATTGCGAAATCTCACGTTTTCTTGAAATTTGCTGCTTGCAGCATTGGCTCCATTTCGAAATATACAAGTTTCTCTATTTCCATCAACCTCACTATCTCTATCAATTTGTTTTTCCGGTCCAGGTAAAGGTCTTTAGTTCTAAAAATCCCCTCATTTCCAACTACCCCTCATTCAACTGAAGCAATTATTTCTCAATTTCTACCTTTATCAGCAGATATAGTTCTCTCTATCCATCAAATTCTCAGTAAGCAGAAGTTACTTACTTTCAACTAATTTGCTGTTTCTCCACATTCAATTCCTCCATAAAATCCAAATTCTGCAAAGCTGGCTCTCTGTACTTGGCAAAATATCAATTTCAAACCATTGGTCAGCTTCTTGCATTTTCTCGATCTGCAGATATGTCCCATACCCCATCTTTGAGAAATCTCACATTTTCTTGAAATTTGCTGCTTGCAGCATCAGCTCCTTATCCAAATGTACAAGTTTCTCTATTTGCATCAACCTCGCAATCACTATTAATTTATTCTGCCTGTCTCGCTCTAAAAATAACCTCATTTCCAACTACCCCTCATTGAACTGAAGCTATTATTTCTCAATTTCTATCTTTATCAGCAAATCTAATTCTCTCAAAGCATCAAAATCTCAGTTAGCAGGAATTAGCTAGTCTCAACTAATTTGCAGATTCTCCACATTCAATTGCTCATTATCGTCAAATTCTGCAATGCTGGCTCTCTATAACTAGCAAAATATCAATTTCAAACAATTGGTCAACTTGTTGCATTCTCTCCTCTTGCAGATATGTCCCATTCCCCATATTTGAAAAATCTCACATTTTCTTGAAATTTGTGATTGCAGCATCTGCTCCTTATCCAAATTTACAAGTTTGTCTATTTCCATCAATCTCGCTAGCTCTATTAATTTCTTTTGCCTATCTAGATAAATGTCTTTAGTACTAAAAAGCTCCTCATATCCAAAGAACCCTCATTCAATTGAAGCTATTATTTCTCAATTTCTACCTTTATCAGCAAATCTAGTTCTTTCTCCATCAAATTCTCAGTGAGCAGAGATTAGTTAGTTTCAAATAATTTGCAGGTTCTCCACATTCAATTCCTCCATAAACATCAAACTCTGCAAAGGTGGCTCTCTATAACTAGTAAAATATCAATTTCAAACGATTGGTCAACTTCTTGCATTTTCTCCATCTGCAGATAAGTCCCATTCCCCATATTTGAGAAATCTCACATTTTCTTGAAATTTGCTGCTTGCAGCATCTGCTCCTTATCCAAATGTACAAGTTTCTCTATTTCCATTAACCTCGCTATCTCTATTAATTTCTTTTGCCTATCTAGATAAATGTCTTTAGTTCTAAAAATCTCCTCATTTCCAACTACTCATTCAACTGAAGCTATTATTTCTCTATTTCTACCTTTATCAGCAGATCTAATTCTCTCTATCCACTAAATTCCTAGTAAGCAGAAATTAGTATCAACTAATTTGCTGTTTCTCCACATTCAATTCCTCCATAAACTTCATATTATGCAAAAACTTCATATTATCTCTCTGTACCTCGCAAAATATCAATTTCAAACCATTGGTTAACTTCTTGCATTTTCTCCATCTGCAATTATGTCCCATTCCCCATATTTGAGAAATCTCACATTTACTTGAAATTTGTTGCTTTCAGCATCGGCTCCTTATCCAAATGTACAAGTTTCTCTATTTCCATCAACCTCACTATCTCTATTAATTAATTTTGCCTGTCTAGTTCTAAAAAATCCCCTCATTTCCAAATACCCCTCATTCAACTGAAGCTATTATTTCTCAATTTCTACCTTTTTAAGCAAATCTAGTTCTCTCAATCCATCAAAATATCAGTTAACAGGAATTAGCTAGTTTCAACTAATTTGCAGGTTCTCCATATTCAATTCCTCCATAACCCTCAATTTCTGCAATGCTGGATCTCTATAACTAGCAAAATATCAGTTTCAAAGAATTGGTCAAATTATTACATTTTCTCCATCTGCAGATATGTCCCATTCCCCATATTTGAAAAATCTCACATTTTCTTGAAATTTGTTGCTTGCAGCATCAGCTCCTTATACAAATGTACAAGTTTCTCTATTTCCATCAACCTCGCAAACACTATTAATTTATTCTGCCTGTCTCGCTCTAAAAATCTATTCATTTCCAACTTCCCCTCATTTAACTGAAGCTATTATTTCTCAATTTCTACCTTTATCAGCAAATCTAGTTCTCTCAAACCATCAAAATCTCAGTTAGCAGGAATTAGCTAGTTTCAACTAATTTTCAGATTCTCCACATTCAATTCCTCAATTACCGTCAAATTCTGCAATGCTGGATCTCTATAACTAGCAAAATATCAATTTCAAACAATTGGTCAACTTGTTGCATTCTCTCCTCTTGCAGATATGTCCCATTCCCCATATTTGAAAAATCTCACATTTTCTTGAAATTTGCTGCTTGCAGCATCGGCTCCTTATCCAAATGTACAATTTTCACTATTTCCATCAACCTCGCTATCTCTACTACTTTATTTTGCCTATCTAGATAAATGACTTTAGTTCGAAAAGCTCCTCATTTCCAACTACGCCTCATTTAACTGAAGCTATTATTTCTCAATTTCTACCATTATCAGCAATTCTAGTTCTATCTATCCATCAAATTCTCAGTTAGCAGAAAATAGTTACTTCTCCACATTCAATTCCTCCATAACCTTCAAATTCTGCAAAGCTGGCTCTCTGTACCTAGCAAAATATTAATTTCAAACAATTGGTTAACTTCTTGCATTTTCTCCATCTGCAGATATGTCCCATTCCCCATATTTGAGAAATCTCACGTTTTCTTGAAATTTGCTGCTTGCAGCATTGGCTCCATATCGAAATATACAAGTTTCTCTATTTCCATCAACCTCGCTATCTCTATCAATTTATTTTTCCGGTCTAGGTAAAGGTCTTTAGTTCTAAAAATCCCCTCATTTCCAACTACCCCTCATTCAACTGAAGCAATTATTTCTCAATTTCTACCTTTATCAGCGAATATAGTTCTCTCTATCCATCAAATTCTCAGTAAGCAGAAGTTACTTAGTTTCAACTAATTTGCTGTTTCTCCACATTCAATTCCTCCATAAAATCCAAATTCTGCAAAGCTGGCTCTCTGTACTTGGCAAAATATCAATTTCATACCATTGGTCATCTTCTTGCATTTTCTCCATCTGCAGATATGTCCCATACCCCATCTTTGAGAAATCTCACATTTTATTGAAATTTATTGCTTGCAGCATCAGCTCCTTATCCAAATGTACAAGTTTCTCTATTTGCATCAACCTCGCAATCACTATTAATTTATTCTGCCTGTCTCGCTCTAAAAATCACCTCATTTCCAACTACCCCTCATTTAACTGAAGCTATTATTTCTCAATTTCTATCTTTATCAGCAAATCTAATTCTCTCAAAGCATCAAAATCTCAGTTAGCAGGAATTAGCTAGTCTCAACTAATTTGCAGATTCTCCACATTCAATTGCTCATTATCGTCAAATTCTGCAAAGCTGGCTCTCTATAACTAGCAAAATATCAATTTCAAACAATTGGTCAACTTGTTGCATTCTCTCCTCTTGCAGATATGTCCCATTCCCCATATTTGAAAAATCTCACATTTTCTTGAAATTTGTGATTGCAGCATCTGCTCCTTATCCAAATTTACAAGTTTGTCTATTTCCATCAATCTCGCTAGCTCTATTAATTTCTTTTGCCTATCTAGATAAATGTCTTTAGTACTAAAAAGCTCCTCATTTCCAAAGAACCCTCATTCAACTGAAGCTATTATGTCTCAATTTCTACCTTTATCAGCAAATCTAGTTCTTTCTCCATCAAATTCTCAGTGAGCAGAGATTAGTTAGTTTCAAATAATTTGCAGGTTCTCCACATTCAATTCCTCCATAAACATCAAACTCTGCAAAGGTGGCTCTCTATAACTAGTAAAATATCAATTTCAAACGATTGGTCAACTTCTTGCATTTTCTCCATCTGCAATTATGTCCCATTCCCCATATTTGAGAAATCTCACATTTACTTGAAATTTGTTGCTTTCAGCTTCGGCTCCTTATCCAAATGTACAAGTTTCTCTATTTCCATCAACCTCACTATCTCTATTAATTAATTTTGCCTGTCTAGTTCTAAAAATCCCCTCATTTCCAAATACCCCTCATTCAACTGAAGCTATTATTTCTCAATTTCTACCTTTTTCAGCAAATCTAGTTCTCTCAATCCATCAAAATATCAGTTAGCAGAAATTAGCTAGTTTCAACTAATTTGCAGGTTCTCCATATTCAATTCCTCCATAACCCTCAATTTCTGCAATGCTGGATCTCTATAACTAGCAAAATATCAGTTTCAAACAATTGGTCAACTTATTACATTTTCTCCATCTGCAGATATGTCCCATTCCCCATATTTGAAAAATCTCACATTTTCTTGAAATTTGTTGCTTGCAGCATCAGCTCCTTATACAAATGTACAAGTTTCTCTATTTCCATCAACCTCGCAATCACTATTATTTTATTCTGCCTCTCTCGCTCTAAAAATCTATTCATTTCCAACTTCCCCTCATTTAACTGAAGCTATTATTTCTCAATTTCTACCTTTATCAGCAAATCTAGTTCTCTCAAAGCATCAAAATCTCAGTTAGCAGGAATTAGCTAGTTTCAACTAATTTTCAGATTCTCCACATTCAATTCCTCAATTACCGTCAAATTCTGCAATGCTGGATCTCTATAACTAGCAAAATATCAATTTCAAACAATTGGTCAACTTGTTGCATTCTCTCCTCTTGCAGATATGTCCCATTCCCCATATTTGAAAAATCTCACATTTTCTTGAAATTTGTGATTGCAGCATCTGCTCCTTATCCAAATTTACAAGTTTGTCTATTTCCATCAATCTCGCTAGCTCTATTAATTTCTTTTGCCTACCTAGATAAATGTCTTTAGTACTAAAAAGCTCCTCATATCCAAAGAACCCTCATTCAATTGAAGCTATTATTTCTCAATTTCTACCTTTATCAGCAAATCTAGTTCTTTCTCCATCAAATTTAGGTGAGCAGAGATTAGTTAGTTTCAAATAATTTGCAGGTTCTCCACATTCAATTCCTCCATAAACATCAAACTCTGCAAAGGTGGCTCTCTATAACTAGTAAAATATCAATTTCAAACGATTGGTCAAATTCTTGCATTTTCTCCATCTGCAGATAAGTCCCATTCCCCATATTTGAGAAATCTCACATTTTCTTGAAATTTGCTGCTTGCAGCATCTGCTCCTTATCCAAATGTACAAGTTTCTCTATTTCCATTAACCTCGCTATCTCTATTAATTTCTTTTGCCTATCTAGATAAATGTCTTTAGTTCTAAAAATCTCCTCATTTCCAACTACTCATTCAACTGAAGCTATTATTTCTCTATTTCTACCTTTATCAGCAGATCTAATTCTCTCTATCCACTAAATTCCTAGTAAGCAGAAATTAGTTTCAACTAATTTGCTGTTTCTCCACATTCAATTCCTCCATAAACTTCATATTATGCAAAGCTGGCTCTCTGTACCTCGCAAAATATCAATTTCAAACCATTGGTTAACTTCTTGCATTTTCTCCATCTGCAATTATGTCCCATTCCCCATATTTGAGAAATCTCACATTTACTTGAAATTTGTTGCTTTCAGCTTCGGCTCCTTATCCAAATGTACAAGTTTCTCTATTTCCATCAACCTCACTATCTCTATTAATTAATTTTGCCTGTCTAGTTCTAAAAATCCCCTCATTTCCAAATACCCCTCATTCAACTGAAGCTATTATTTCTCAATTTCTACCTTTTTCAGCAAATCTAGTTCTCTCAATCCATCAAAATATCAGTTAGCAGAAATTAGCTAGTTTCAACTAATTTGCAGGTTCTCCATATTCAATTCCTCCATAACCCTCAATTTCTGCAATGCTGGATCTCTATAACTAGCAAAATATCAGTTTCAAACAATTGGTCAACTTATTACATTTTCTCCATCTGCAGATATGTCCCATTCCCCATATTTGAAAAATCTCACATTTTCTTGAAATTTGTTGCTTGCAGCATCAGCTCCTTATACAAATGTACAAGTTTCTCTATTTCCATCAACCTCGCAATCACTATTAATTTATTCTGCCTGTCTCGCTCTAAAAATCTATTCATTTCCAACTTCCCCTCATTTAACTGAAGCTATTATTTCTCAATTTCTACCTTTATCAGCAAATCTAGTTCTCTCAAACCATCAAAATCTCAGTTAGCAGGAATTAGCTTGTTTCAACTAATTTTCAGATTCTCCACTTTCAATTCCTCAATTACCGTCAAATTCTGCAATGCTGGATCTCTATAACTAGCAAAATATCAATTTCAAACAATTGGTCAACTTGTTGCATTCTCTCCTCTTGCAGATATGTCCCATTCCCCATATTTGAAAAATCTCACATTTTCTTGAAATTTGCTGCTTGCAGCATCGGCTCCTTATCCAAATGTACAATTTTCACTATTTCCATCAACCTCGCTATCTCTACTACTTTATTTTGCCTATCTAGATAAATGACTTTAGTTCGAAAAGCTCCTCATTTCCAGCTACGCCTCATTTAACTGAAGCTATTATTTCTCAATTTCTACCATTATCAGCAATTCTAGTTCTATCTATCCATCAAATTCTCAGTTAGCAGAAAATAGTTACTTCTCCACATTCAATTCCTCCATAACCTTCAAATTCGGCAAAGCTGGCTCTCTGTACCTAGCAAAATATTAATTTCAAACAATTGGTTAACTTCTTGCATTTTCTCCATCTGCAGATATGTCCCATTCCCCATATTTGAGAAATCTCACGTTTTCTTGAAATTTGCTGCTTGCAGCATTGGCTCCATATCGAAATATACAAGTTTCTCTATTTCCATCAACCTCACTATCTCTATCAATTTATTTTTCCTGTCTAGGTAAAGGTCTTTAGTTCTAAAAATCCCCTCATTTCCAACTACCCCTCATTCAACTGAAGCAATTATTTCTCAATTTCTACCTTTAGCAGCGGATATAGTTCTCTCTATCCATCAAATTCTCAGTAAGCAGTAGTTACTTAGTTTCAACTAATTTGCTGTTTCTCCACATTCAATTCCTCCATAAAATCCAAATTCTGCAAAGCTGGCTCTCTGTACTTGGCAAAATATCAATTTCAAACCATTGGTCATCTTCTTGCATTTTCTCCATCTGCAGATATGTCCCATACCCCATCTTTGAGAAATCTCACATTTTATTGAAATTTATTGCTTGCAGCATCAGCTCCTTATCCAAATGTACAAGTTTCTCTATTTGCATCAACCTCGCAATCACTATTAATTTATTCTGCCTGTCTCGCTCTAAAAATCACCTCATTTCCAACTACCCCTCATTGAACTGAAGCTATTATTTCTCAATTTCTATCTTTATCAGCAAATCTAATTCTCTCAAAGCATCAAAATCTCAGTTAGCAGGAATTAGCTAGTCTCAACTAATTTGCAGATTCTCCACATTCAATTGCTCATTATCGTCAAATTCTGCAATGCTGGCTCTCTATAACTAGCAAAATATCAATTTCAAACAATTGGTCAACTTGTTGCATTCTCTCCTCTTGCAGATATGTCCCATTCCCCATATTTGAAAAATCTCACATTTTCTTGAAATTTGTGATTGCAGCATCTGCTCCTTATCCAAATTTACAAGTTTGTCTATTTCCATCAATCTCGCTAGCTCTATTAATTTCTTTTGCCTATCTAGATAAATGTCTTTAGTACTAAAAAGCTCCTCATTTCCAAAGAACCCTCATTCAATTGAAGCTATTATTTCTCAATTTCTACCTTTATCAGCAAATCTAGTTCTTTCTCCATCAAATTCTCAGTGAGCAGAGATTAGTTAGTTTCAAATAATTTGCAGGTTCTCCACATTCAATTCCTCCATAAACATCAAACTCTGCAAAGGTGGCTCTCTATAACTAGTAAAATATCAATTTCAAACGATTGGTCAACTTCTTGCATTTTCTCCATCTGCAGATAATCCCATTCCCCATATTTGAGAAATCTCACATTTTCTTGAAATTTGCTGCTTGCAGCATCTGCTCCTTATCCAAATGTACAAGTTTCTCTATTTCCATTAACCTCGCTACCTCTATTAATTTCTTTTGCCTCTCTAGATAAATGTCTTTAGTTCTAAAAATCTCCTCATTTCCAACTACTCATTCAACTGAAGCTATTATTTCTCTATTTCTACCTTTATCAGCAGATCTAATTCTCTCTATCCACTAAATTCCTAGTAAGCAGAAATTAGTTTCAACTAATTTGCTGTTTCTCCACATTCAATTCCTCCATAAACTTCATATTATGCAAAAACTTCATATTATCTCTCTGTACCTCGCAAAATATCAATTTCAAACCATTGGTTAACTTCTTGCATTTTCTCCATCTGCAATTATGTCCCATTCCCCATATTTGAGAAATCTCACATTTACTTGAAATTTGTTGCTTTCAGCATCGGCTCCTTATCCAAATGTACAAGTTTCTCTATTTCCATCAACCTCACTATCTCTATTAATTAATTTTGCCTGTCTAGTTCTAAAAATCCCCTCATTTCCAAATACCCCTCATTCAACTGAAGCTATTATTTCTCAATTTCTACCTTTTTCAGCAAATCTAGTTCTCTCAATCCATCAAAATATCAGTTAACAGAAATTAGCTAGTTTCAACTAATTTGCAGGTTCTCCATATTCAATTCCTCCATAACCCTCAATTTCTGCAATGCTGGATCTCTATAACTAGCAAAATATCAGTTTCAAACAATTGGTCAACTTATTACATTTTCTCCATCTGCAGATATGTCCCATTCCCCATATTTGAAAAATCTCACATTTTCTTGAAATTTGTTGCTTGCAGCATCAGCTCCTTATACAAATGTACAAGTTTCTCTATTTCCATCAACCTCGCAATCACTATTAATTTATTCTGCCTGTCTCGCTCTAAAATCTATTCATTTCCAACTTCCCCTCATTTATCTGAAGCTATTATTTCTCAATTTCTACCTTTATCAGCAAATCTAGTTCTCTCAAACCATCAAAATCTCAGTTAGCAGGAATTAGCTAGTTTCAACTAATTTTCAGATTCTCCACATTCAATTCCTCAATTACCGTCAAATTCTGCAATGCTGGATCTCTATAACTAGCAAAATATCAATTTCAAACAATTGGTCAACTTGTTGCATTCTCTCCTCTTGCAGATATGTCCCATTCCCCATATTTGAAAAATCTCACATTTTCTTGAAATTTGCTGCTTGCAGCATCGGCTCCTTATCCAAATGTACAATTTTCACTATTTCCATCAACCTCGCTATCTCTACTACTTTATTTTGCCTATCTAGATAAATGACTTTAGTTCGAAAAGCTCCTCATTTCCAACTACGCCTCATTTAACTGAAGCTATTATTTCTCAATTTCTACCATTATCAGCAAGTCTATTTCTATCTATCCATCAAATTCTCAGTTAGCTGAAAATAGTTACTTCTCCACATTCAATTCCTCCATAACCTTCAACTTCTGCAAAGCTGGCTCTCTGTACCTAGCAAAATATTAATTTCAAACAATTGGTCAACTTCTTGCATTTTCTCCATCTGCAGATATGTCCCATTCCCCATATTTGAGAAATCTCACGTTTTCTTGAAATTTGCTGCTTGCAGCATTGGCTCCATATCGAAATATACAAGTTTCTCTATTTCCATCAACCTCACTATCTCTATCAATTTATTTTTCCTGTCTAGGTAAAGGTCTTTAGTTCTAAAAATCCCCTCATTTCCAACTACCCCTCATTCAACTGAAGCAATTATTTCTCAATTTCTACCTTTATCAGCGGATATAGTTCTCTCTATCCATCAAATTCTCAGTAAGCAGAAGTTTCAACTAATTTGCTGTTTCTCCACATTCAATTCCTCCATAAAATCCAAATTCTGCAAAGCTGGCTCTCTGTACTTGGCAAAATATCAATTTCAAACGATTGGTCATCTTCTTGCATTTTCTTGATCTGCAGATATGTCCCATACCCCATCTTTGAGAAATCTCACATTTTATTGAAATTTATTGCTTGCAGCATCTGCTCCTTATCCAAATGTACAAGTTTCTCTATTTGCATCAACCTCGCAATCACTATTAATTTATTCTGCCTGTCTCGCTCTAAAAATCACCTCATTTCCAACTACCCCTCATTGAACTGAAGCTATTATTTCTCAATTTCTATCTTTATCAGCAAATCTAATTCTCTCAAAGCATCAAAATCTCAGTTAGCAGGAATTAGCTAGTCTCAACTAATTTGCAGATTCTCCACATTCAATTGCTCATTATCGTCAAATTCTGCAATGCTGGCTCTCTATAACTAGCAAAATATCAATTTCAAACAATTGGTCAACTTGTTGCATTCTCTCCTCTTGCAGATATGTCCCATTCCCCATATTTGAAAAATCTCACATTTTCTTGAAATTTGTGATTGCAGCATCTGCTCCTTATCCAAATTTACAAGTTTGTCTATTTCCATCAATCTCGCTAGCTCTATTAATTTCTTTTGCCTATCTAGATAAATGTCTTTAGTGCTAAAAAGCTCCTCATTTCCAAAGAACCCTCATTCAATTGAAGCTATTATTTCTCAATTTCTACCTTTATCAGCAAATCTAGTTCTTTCTCCATCAAATTCTCAGTGAGCAGAGATTAGTTAGTTTCAAATAATTTGCAGGTTCTCCACATTCAATTCCTCCATAAACATCAAACTCTGCAAAGTTGGCTCTCTATAACTAGTAAAATATCAATTTCAAACGATTGGTCAACTTCTTGCATTTTCTCCATCTGCAGATAAGTCCCATTCCCCATATTTGAGAAATCTCACATTTTCTTGAAATTTGCTGCTTGCAGCATCTGCTCCTTATCCAAATGTACAAGTTTCTCTATTTCCATTAACCTCGCTATTAATTTCTTTTGCCTATCTAGATAAATGTCTTTAGTTCTAAAAATCTCCTCATTTCCAACTACTCATTCAACTGAAGCTATTATTTCTCTATTTCTACCTTTATCAGCAGATCTAATTCTCTCTATCCACTAAATTCCTAGTAAGCAGAAATTAGTTTCAACTAATTTGCTGTTTCTCCACATTCAATTCCTCCATAAACTTCATATTATGCAAAAACTTCATATTATCTCTCTGTACCTCGCAAAATATCAATTTCAAACCATTGGTTAACTTCTTGCATTTTCTCCATCTGCAATTATGTCCCATTCCCCATATTTGAGAAATCTCACATTTACTTGAAATTTGTTGCTTTCAGCATCGGCTCCTTATCCAAATGTACAAGTTTCTCTATTTCCATCAACCTCACTATCTCTATTAATTAATTTTGCCTGTCTAGTTCTAAAAATCCCCTCATTTCCAAATACCCCTCATTCAACTGAAACTATTATTTCTCAATTTCTACCTTTTTCAGCAAATCTAGTTCTCTCAATCCATCAAAATATCAGTTAACAGAAATTAGCTAGTTTCAACTAATTTGCAGGTTCTCCATATTCAATTCCTCCATAACCCTCAATTTCTGCAATGCTGGATCTCTATAACTAGCAAAATATCAGTTTCAAACAATTGGTCAACTTATTACATTTTCTCCATCTGCAGATATGTCCCATTCCCCATATTTGAAAAATCTCACATTTTCTTGAAATTTGTTGCTTGCAGCATCAGCTCCTTATACAAATGTACAAGTTTCTCTATTTCCATCAACCTCGCAATCACTATTAATTTATTCTGCCTGTCTCGCTCTAAAATCTATTCATTTCCAACTTCCCCTCATTTATCTGAAGCTATTATTTCTCAATTTCTACCTTTATCAGCAAATCTAGTTCTCTCAAACCATCAAAATCTCAGTTAGCAGGAATTAGCTAGTTTCAACTAATTTTCAGATTCTCCACATTCAATTCCTCAATTACCGTCAAATTCTGCAATGCTGGATCTCTATAACTAGCAAAATATCAATTTCAAACAATTGGTCAACTTGTTGCATTCTCTCCTCTTGCAGATATGTCCCATTCCCCATATTTGAAAAATCTCACATTTTCTTGAAATTTGCTGCTTGCAGCATCGGCTCCTTATCCAAATGTACAATTTTCACTATTTCCATCAACCTCGCTATCTCTACTACTTTATTTTGCCTATCTAGATAAATGACTTTAGTTCGAAAAGCTCCTCATTTCCAGCTACGCCTCATTTAACTGAAGCTATTATTTCTCAATTTCTACCATTATCAGCAAGTCTATTTCTATCTATCCATCAAATTCTCAGTTAGCTGAAAATAGTTACTTCTCCACATTCAATTCCTCCATAACCTTCAACTTCTGCAAAGCTGGCTCTCTGTACCTAGCAAAATATTAATTTCAAACAATTGGTCAACTTCTTGCATTTTCTCCATCTGCAGATATGTCCCATTCCCCATATTTGAGAAATCTCACGTTTTCTTGAAATTTGCTGCTTGCAGCATTGGCTCCATATCGAAATATACAAGTTTCTCTATTTCCATCAACCTCACTATCTCTATCAATTTATTTTTCCTGTCTAGGTAAAGGTCTTTAGTTCTAAAAATCCCCTCATTTCCAACTACCCCTCATTCAACTGAAGCAATTATTTCTCAATTTCTACCTTTATCAGCGGATATAGTTCTCTCTATCCATCAAATTCTCAGTAAGCAGAAGTTTCAACTAATTTGCTGTTTCTCCACATTCAATTCCTCCATAAAATCCAAATTCTGCAAAGCTGGCTCTCTGTACTTGGCAAAATATCAATTTCAAACGATTGGTCATCTTCTTGCATTTTCTTGATCTGCAGATATGTCCCATACCCCATCTTTGAGAAATCTCACATTTTATTGAAATTTATTGCTTGCAGCATCTGCTCCTTATCCAAATGTACAAGTTTCTCTATTTGCATCAACCTCGCAATCACTATTAATTTATTCTGCCTGTCTCGCTCTAAAAATCACCTCATTTCCAACTACCCCTCATTGAACTGAAGCTATTATTTCTCAATTTCTATCTTTATCAGCAAATCTAATTCTCTCAAAGCATCAAAATCTCAGTTAGCAGGAATTAGCTAGTCTCAACTAATTTGCAGATTCTCCACATTCAATTGCTCATTATCGTCAAATTCTGCAATGCTGGCTCTCTATAACTAGCAAAATATCAATTTCAAACAATTGGTCAACTTGTTGCATTCTCTCCTCTTGCAGATATGTCCCATTCCCCATATTTGAAAAATCTCACATTTTCTTGAAATTTGTGATTGCAGCATCTGCTCCTTATCCAAATTTACAAGTTTGTCTATTTCCATCAATCTCGCTAGCTCTATTAATTTCTTTTGCCTATCTAGATAAATGTCTTTAGTGCTAAAAAGCTCCTCATTTCCAAAGAACCCTCATTCAATTGAAGCTATTATTTCTCAATTTCTACCTTTATCAGCAAATCTAGTTCTTTCTCCATCAAATTCTCAGTGAGCAGAGATTAGTTAGTTTCAAATAATTTGCAGGTTCTCCACATTCAATTCCTCCATAAACATCAAACTCTGCAAAGTTGGCTCTCTATAACTAGTAAAATATCAATTTCAAACGATTGGTCAACTTCTTGCATTTTCTCCATCTGCAGATAAGTCCCATTCCCCATATTTGAGAAATCTCACATTTTCTTGAAATTTGCTGCTTGCAGCATCTGCTCCTTATCCAAATGTACAAGTTTCTCTATTTCCATTAACCTCGCTATTAATTTCTTTTGCCTATCTAGATAAATGTCTTTAGTTCTAAAAATCTCCTCATTTCCAACTACTCATTCAACTGAAGCTATTATTTCTCTATTTCTACCTTTATCAGCAGATCTAATTCTCTCTATCCACTAAATTCCTAGTAAGCAGAAATTAGTTTCAACTAATTTGCTGTTTCTCCACATTCAATTCCTCCATAAACTTCATATTATGCAAAAACTTCATATTATCTCTCTGTACCTCGCAAAATATCAATTTCAAACCATTGGTTAACTTCTTGCATTTTCTCCATCTGCAATTATGTCCCATTCCCCATATTTGAGAAATCTCACATTTACTTGAAATTTGTTGCTTTCAGCATCGGCTCCTTATCCAAATGTACAAGTTTCTCTATTTCCATCAACCTCACTATCTCTATTAATTAATTTTGCCTGTCTAGTTCTAAAAATCCCCTCATTTCCAAATACCCCTCATTCAACTGAAACTATTATTTCTCAATTTCTACCTTTTTCAGCAAATCTAGTTCTCTCAATCCATCAAAATATCAGTTAACAGAAATTAGCTAGTTTCAACTAATTTGCAGGTTCTCCATATTCAATTCCTCCATAACCCTCAATTTCTGCAATGCTGGATCTCTATAACTAGCAAAATATCAGTTTCAAACAATTGGTCAACTTATTACATTTTCTCCATCTGCAGATATGTCCCATTCCCCATATTTGAAAAATCTCACATTTTCTTGAAATTTGTTGCTTGCAGCATCAGCTCCTTATACAAATGTACAAGTTTCTCTATTTCCATCAACCTCGCAATCACTATTAATTTATTCTGCCTGTCTCGCTCTAAAATCTATTCATTTCCAACTTCCCCTCATTTATCTGAAGCTATTATTTCTCAATTTCTACCTTTATCAGCAAATCTAGTTCTCTCAAACCATCAAAATCTCAGTTAGCAGGAATTAGCTAGTTTCAACTAATTTTCAGATTCTCCACATTCAATTCCTCAATTACCGTCAAATTCTGCAATGCTGGATCTCTATAACTAGCAAAATATCAATTTCAAACAATTGGTCAACTTGTTGCATTCTCTCCTCTTGCAGATATGTCCCATTCCCCATATTTGAAAAATCTCACATTTTCTTGAAATTTGCTGCTTGCAGCATCGGCTCCTTATCCAAATGTACAATTTTCACTATTTCCATCAACCTCGCTATCTCTACTACTTTATTTTGCCTATCTAGATAAATGACTTTAGTTCGAAAAGCTCCTCATTTCCAGCTACGCCTCATTTAACTGAAGCTATTATTTCTCAATTTCTACCATTATCAGCAAGTCTATTTCTATCTATCCATCAAATTCTCAGTTAGCTGAAAATAGTTACTTCTCCACATTCAATTCCTCCATAACCTTCAACTTCTGCAAAGCTGGCTCTCTGTACCTAGCAAAATATTAATTTCAAACAATTGGTCAACTTCTTGCATTTTCTCCATCTGCAGATATGTCCCATTCCCCATATTTGAGAAATCTCACGTTTTCTTGAAATTTGCTGCTTGCAGCATTGGCTCCATATCGAAATATACAAGTTTCTCTATTTCCATCAACCTCACTATCTCTATCAATTTATTTTTCCTGTCTAGGTAAAGGTCTTTAGTTCTAAAAATCCCCTCATTTCCAACTACCCCTCATTCAACTGAAGCAATTATTTCTCAATTTCTACCTTTATCAGCGGATATAGTTCTCTCTATCCATCAAATTCTCAGTAAGCAGAAGTTTCAACTAATTTGCTGTTTCTCCACATTCAATTCCTCCATAAAATCCAAATTCTGCAAAGCTGGCTCTCTGTACTTGGCAAAATATCAATTTCAAACGATTGGTCATCTTCTTGCATTTTCTTGATCTGCAGATATGTCCCATACCCCATCTTTGAGAAATCTCACATTTTATTGAAATTTATTGCTTGCAGCATCTGCTCCTTATCCAAATGTACAAGTTTCTCTATTTGCATCAACCTCGCAATCACTATTAATTTATTCTGCCTGTCTCGCTCTAAAAATCACCTCATTTCCAACTACCCCTCATTGAACTGAAGCTATTATTTCTCAATTTCTATCTTTATCAGCAAATCTAATTCTCTCAAAGCATCAAAATCTCAGTTAGCAGGAATTAGCTAGTCTCAACTAATTTGCAGATTCTCCACATTCAATTGCTCATTATCGTCAAATTCTGCAATGCTGGCTCTCTATAACTAGCAAAATATCAATTTCAAACAATTGGTCAACTTGTTGCATTCTCTCCTCTTGCAGATATGTCCCATTCCCCATATTTGAGAAATCTCACGTTTTCTTGAAATTTGCTGCTTGCAGCATTGGCTCCATATCGAAATATACAAGTTTCTCTATTTCCATCAACCTCACTATCTCTATCAATTTATTTTTCCTGTCTAGGTAAAGGTCTTTAGTTCTAAAAATCCCCTCATTTCCAACTACCCCTCATTCAACTGAAGCAATTATTTCTCAATTTCTACCTTTATCAGCGGATATAGTTCTCTCTATCCATCAAATTCTCAGTAAGCAGAAGTTTCAACTAATTTGCTGTTTCTCCACATTCAATTCCTCCATAAAATCCAAATTCTGCAAAGCTGGCTCTCTGTACTTGGCAAAATATCAATTTCAAACGATTGGTCATCTTCTTGCATTTTCTTGATCTGCAGATATGTCCCATACCCCATCTTTGAGAAATCTCACATTTTATTGAAATTTATTGCTTGCAGCATCTGCTCCTTATCCAAATGTACAAGTTTCTCTATTTGCATCAACCTCGCAATCACTATTAATTTATTCTGCCTGTCTCGCTCTAAAAATCACCTCATTTCCAACTACCCCTCATTGAACTGAAGCTATTATTTCTCAATTTCTATCTTTATCAGCAAATCTAATTCTCTCAAAGCATCAAAATCTCAGTTAGCAGGAATTAGCTAGTCTCAACTAATTTGCAGATTCTCCACATTCAATTGCTCATTATCGTCAAATTCTGCAATGCTGGCTCTCTATAACTAGCAAAATATCAATTTCAAACAATTGGTCAACTTGTTGCATTCTCTCCTCTTGCAGATATGTCCCATTCCCCATATTTGAAAAATCTCACATTTTCTTGAAATTTGTGATTGCAGCATCTGCTCCTTATCCAAATTTACAAGTTTGTCTATTTCCATCAATCTCGCTAGCTCTATTAATTTCTTTTGCCTATCTAGATAAATGTCTTTAGTGCTAAAAAGCTCCTCATTTCCAAAGAACCCTCATTCAATTGAAGCTATTATTTCTCAATTTCTACCTTTATCAGCAAATCTAGTTCTTTCTCCATCAAATTCTCAGTGAGCAGAGATTAGTTAGTTTCAAATAATTTGCAGGTTCTCCACATTCAATTCCTCCATAAACATCAAACTCTGCAAAGTTGGCTCTCTATAACTAGTAAAATATCAATTTCAAACGATTGGTCAACTTCTTGCATTTTCTCCATCTGCAGATAAGTCCCATTCCCCATATTTGAGAAATCTCACATTTTCTTGAAATTTGCTGCTTGCAGCATCTGCTCCTTATCCAAATGTACAAGTTTCTCTATTTCCATTAACCTCGCTATTAATTTCTTTTGCCTATCTAGATAAATGTCTTTAGTTCTAAAAATCTCCTCATTTCCAACTACTCATTCAACTGAAGCTATTATTTCTCTATTTCTACCTTTATCAGCAGATCTAATTCTCTCTATCCACTAAATTCCTAGTAAGCAGAAATTAGTTTCAACTAATTTGCTGTTTCTCCACATTCAATTCCTCCATAAACTTCATATTATGCAAAAACTTCATATTATCTCTCTGTACCTCGCAAAATATCAATTTCAAACCATTGGTTAACTTCTTGCATTTTCTCCATCTGCAATTATGTCCCATTCCCCATATTTGAGAAATCTCACATTTACTTGAAATTTGTTGCTTTCAGCATCGGCTCCTTATCCAAATGTACAAGTTTCTCTATTTCCATCAACCTCACTATCTCTATTAATTAATTTTGCCTGTCTAGTTCTAAAAATCCCCTCATTTCCAAATACCCCTCATTCAACTGAAACTATTATTTCTCAATTTCTACCTTTTTCAGCAAATCTAGTTCTCTCAATCCATCAAAATATCAGTTAACAGAAATTAGCTAGTTTCAACTAATTTGCAGGTTCTCCATATTCAATTCCTCCATAACCCTCAATTTCTGCAATGCTGGATCTCTATAACTAGCAAAATATCAGTTTCAAACAATTGGTCAACTTATTACATTTTCTCCATCTGCAGATATGTCCCATTCCCCATATTTGAAAAATCTCACATTTTCTTGAAATTTGTTGCTTTAAGCATCAGCTCCTTATACAAATGTACAAGTTTCTCCATTTCCAACAACCTCGCAATCACTATTAATTTATTCTGCCTGTCTCGCTCTAAAAATCTATTCATTTCCAACTTCCCCTCATTTAACTGAAGCTATTATTTCTCAATTTCTACCTTTATCAGCAAATCTAGTTCTCTCAAACCATCAAAATCTCAGTTAGCAGGAATTAGCTAGTTTCAACTAATTTTCAGATTCTCCACATTCAATTCCTCAATTACCGTCAAATTCTGCAATGCTGGATCTCTATAACTAGCAAAATATCAATTTCAAACAATTGGTCAACTTGTTGCATTCTCTCCTCTTGCAGATATGTCCCATTCCCCATATTTGAAAAATCTCACATTTTCTTGAAATTTGCTGCTTGCAGCATCGGCTCCTTATCCAAATGTACAATTTTCACTATTTCCATCAAGCTCGCTATCTCTACTACTTTATTTTGCCTATCTAGATAAATGACTTTAGTTCGAAAAGCTCCTCATTTCCAGCTCTGCCTCATTTAACTGAAGCTATTATTTCTCAATTTCTACCATTATCAGCAATTCTAGTTCTATCTATCCATCAAATTCTCAGTTAGCAGAAAATAGTTACTTCTCCACATTCTATTCCTCCATAACCTTCAAATTCTGCAAAGCTGGCTCTCTGTACCTAGCAAAATATTAATTTCAAACAATTGGTCAACTTCTTGCATTTTCTCCATCTGCAGATATGTCCCATTCCCCATATTTGAGAAATCTCACGTTTTCTTGAAATTTGCTGCTTGCAGCATTGGCTCCATATCGAAATATACAAGTTTCTCTATTTCCATCAACCTCACTATCTCTATCAATTTATTTTTCCTGTCTAGGTAAAGGTCTTTAGTTCTAAAAATCCCCTCATTTCCAACTCCCCCTCTTTCAACTGAAGCAATTATTTCTCAATTTCTACCTTTATCAGCGGATATAGTTCTCTCTAACCATCAAATTCTCAGTAAGCAGAAGTTACTTAGTTTCAACTAATTTGCTGTTTCTCCACATTCAATTCCTCCATAAAATCCAAATTCTGCAAAGCTGGCTGTCTGTACTTGGCAAAATATCAATTTCAAACCATTGGTCATCTTCTTGCATTTTCTCCATCTGCAGATATGTCCCATACCCCATCTTTGAGAAATCTCACATTTTATTGAAATTTATTGCTTGCAGCATCAGCTCCTTATCCAAATGTACAAGTTTCTCTATTTGCATCAACCTCGCAATCACTATTAATTTATTCTGCCTGTCTCGCTCTAAAAATTACCTCATTTCCAACTACCCCTCATTTAACTGAAGCTATTATTTCTCAATTTCTATCTTTATCAGCAAATCTAATTCTCTCAAAGCATCAAAATCTCAGTTAGCAGGAATTAGCTAGTCTCAACTAAATTGCAGATTCTCCACATTCAATTGCTCATTATCGTCAAATTCTGCAATGCTGGCTCTCTATAACTTGCAAAATATCAATTTCAGACAATTGGTCAACTTGTTGCATTCTCTCCTCTTGCAGATATGTCCCATTCCCCATATTTGAAAAATCTCACATTTTCTTGAAATTTGTGATTGCAGCATCTGCTCCTTATCCAAATTTACAAGTTTGTCTATTTCCATCAATCTCGCTAGCTCTATTAATTTCTTTTGCCTATCTAGATAAATGTCTTTAGTACTAAAAAGCTCCTCATTTCCAAAGAACCCTCATTCAATTGAAGCTATTATTTCTCAATTTCTACCTTTATCAGCAAATCTAGTTCTTTCTCCATCAAATTCTCAGTGAGCAGAGATTAGTTAGTTTCAAATAATTTGCAGGTTCTCCACATTCAATTCCTCCATAAACATCAAACTCTGCAAAGGTGGCTCTCTATAACTAGTAAAATATCAATTTCAAACGATTGGTCAACTTCTTGCATTTTCTCCATCTGCAGATAAGTCCCATTCCCCATATTTGAGAAATCTCACATTTTCTTGAAATTTGCTGCTTGCAGCATCTGCTCCTTATCCAAATGTACAAGTTTCTCTATTTCCATTAACCTCGCTATCTCTATTAATTTCTTTTGCCTATCTAGATAAATGTCTTTAGTTCTAAAAATCTCCTCATTTCCAACTACTCATTCAACTGAAGCTATTATTTCTCTATTTCTACCTTTATCAGCAGATCTAATTCTCTCTATCCACTAAATTCCTAGTAAGCAGAAATTAGTTTCAACTAATTTGCTGTTTCTCCACATTCAATTCCTCCATAAACTTCATATTATGCAAAAACTTCATATTATCTCTCTGTACCTCGCAAAATATCAATTTCAAACCATTGGTTAACTTATTGCATTTTCTCCATCTGCAATTATGTCCCATTCCCCATATTTGAGAAATCTCACATTTACTTGAAATTTGTTGCTTTCAGCATCGGCTCCTTATCCAAATGTACAAGTTTCTCTATTTCCATCAACCTCACTATCTCTATTAATTAATTTTGCCTGTCTAGTTCTAAAAATCCCCTCATTTCCAAGTACCCCTCATTCAACTGAAGCTATTATTTCTCAATTTCTACCTTTTTCAGCAAATCTAGTTCTCTCAATCCATCAAAATATCAGTTAGCAGAAATTAGCTAGTTTCAACTAATTTGCAGGTTCTCCATATTCAATTCCTCCATAACCCTCAATTTCTGCAATGCTGGATCTCTATAACTAGCAAAATATCAGTTTCAAACAATTGGTCAACTTATTACATTTTCTCCATCTGCAGATATGTCCCATTCCCCATATTTGAAAAATCTCACATTTTCTTGAAATTTGTTGCTTGCAGCATCAGCTCCTTATACAAATGTACAAGTTTCTCTATTTCCATCAACCTCGCAATCACTATTAATTTATTCTGCCTGTCTCGCTCTAAAAATCTATTCATTTCCAACTTCCCCTCATTTAACTGAAGCTATTATTTCTCAATTTCTACCTTTATCAGCAAATCTAGTTCTCTCAAAGCATCAAAATCTCAGTTAGCAGGAATTAGCTAGTTTCAACTAATTTTCAGATTCTCCACATTCAATTCCTCAATTACCGTCAAATTCTGCAATGCTGGATCTCTATAACTAGCAAAATATCAATTTCAAACAATTGGTCAACTTGTTGCATTCTCCCCTCTTGCAGATATGTCCCATTCCCCATATTTGAAAAATCTCACATTTTCTTGAAATTTGCTGCTTGCAGCATCGGCTCCTTATCCAAATGTACAATTGTCACTATTTCCATCAACCTCGCTATCTCTACTACTTTATTTTGCCTATCTAGATAAATGACTTTAGTTCGAAAAGCTCCTCATTTCCAGCTACGCCTCATTTAACTGAAGCTATTATTTCTCAATTTCTACCATTATCAGCAATTCTAGTTCTATCTATCCATCAAATTCTCAGTTAGCAGAAAATAGTTACTTCTCCACATTCAATTCCTCCATAACCTTCAAATTCTGCAAAGCTGGCTCTCTGTACCTAGCAAAATATTAATTTCAAACAATTGGTCAACTTCTTGCATTTTCTCCATCTGCAGATATGTCCCATTCCCCATATTTGAGAAATCTCACGTTTTCTTGAAATTTGCTGCTTGCAGCATTGGCTCCATATCGAAATATACAAGTTTCTCTATTTCCATCAACCTCACTATCTCTATCAATTTCTTTTTCCTGTCTAGGTAAAGGTCTTTAGTTCTAAAAATCCCCTCATTTCCAACTACCCCTCATTCAACTGAAGCAATTATTTCTCAATTTCTACCTTTATCAGCGGATATAGTTCTCTCTATCCATCAAATTCTCAGTAAGCAGAAGTTACTTAGTTTCAACTAATTTGCTGTTTCTCCACATTCAATTCCTCCATAAAATCCAAATTCTGCAAAGCTGGCTCTGTGTACTTGGCAAAATATCAATTTCAAACCATTGGTCATCTTCTTGCATTTTCTCCATCTGCAGATATGTCCCATACCCCATCTTTGAGAAATCTCACATTTTATTGAAATTTATTGCTTGCAGCATCAGCTCCTTATCCAAATGTACAAGTTTCTCTATTTGCATCAACCTCGCAATCACTATTAATTTATTCTGCCTGTCTCGCTCTAAAAATCACCTCATTTCCAACTACCCCTCATTTAACTGAAGCTATTATTTCTCAATTTCTATCTTTATCAGCAAATCTAATTCTCTCAAAGCATCAAAATCTCAGTTAGCAGGAATTAGCTAGTCTCAACTAATTTGCAGATTCTCGACATTCAATTGCTCATTATCGTCAAATTCTGCAATGCTGGCTCTCTATAACTAGCAAAATATCAATTTCAGACAATTTGTCAACTTGTTGCATTCTCTCCTCTTGCAGATATGTCCCATTCCCCATATTTGAAAAATCTCACATTTTCTTGAAATTTGTGATTGCAGCATCTGCTCCTTATCCAAATTTACAAGTTTGTCTATTTCCATCAATCTCGCTAGCTCTATTAATTTCTTTTGCCTATCTAGATAAATGTCTTTAGTACTAAAAAGCTCCTCATTTCCAAAGAACCCTCATTGAATTGAACCTCTTATTTCTCAATTTCTACCTTTATCAGCAAATCTAGTTCTTTCTCCATCAAATTCTCAGTGAGCAGAGATTAGTTAGTTTCAAATAATTTGCAGGTTCTCCACATTCAATTCCTCCATAAACATCAAACTCTGCAAAGGTGGCTCTCTATAACTAGTAAAATATCAATTTCAAACGATTGGTCAACTTCTTGCATTTTCTCCATCTGCAGATAAGTCCCATTCCCCATATTTGAGAAATCTCACATTTTCTTGAAATTTGCTGCTTGCAGCATCTGCTCCTTATCCAAATGTACAAGTTTCTCTATTTCCATTAACCTCGCTATCTCTATTAATTTCTTTTGCCTATCTAGATAAATGTCTTTAGTTCTAAAAATCTCCTCATTTCCAACTACTCATTCAACTGAAGCTATTATTTCTCTATTTCTACCTTTATCAGCAGATCTAATTCTCTCTATCCACTAAATTCCTAGTAAGCAGAAATTAGTTTCAACTAATTTGCTGTTTCTCCACATTCAATTCCTCCATAAACTTCATATTATGCAAAAACTTCATATTATCTCTCTGTACCTCGCAAAATATCAATTTTAAACCATTGGTTAACTTCTAGCATTTTCTCCATCTGCAATTATGTCCCATTCCCCATATTTGAGAAATCTCACATTTTCTTGAAATTTGTTGCTTGCAGCATCAGCTCCTTATACAAATGTACAAGTTTCTCTATTTCCATCAACCTCGCAATCACTATTAATTTATTCTGCCTGTCTCGCTCTAAAAATCTATTCATTTCCAACTTCCCCTCATTTAACTGAAGCTATTATTTCTCAATTTCTACCTTTATCAGCAAATCTAGTTCTCTCAAACCATCAAAATCTCAGTTAGCAGGAATTAGCTAGTTTCAACTAATTTTCAGATTCTCCACATTCAATTCCTCAATTACCGTCAAATTCTGCAATGCTGGATCTCTATAACTAGCAAAATATCAATTTCAAACAATTGGTCAACTTGTTGCATTCTCCCCTCTTGCAGATATGTCCCATTCCCCATATTTGAAAAATCTCACATTTTCTTGAAATTTGCTGCTTGCAGCATCGGCTCCTTATCCAAATGTACAATTTTCACTATTTCCATCAACCTCGCTATCTCTACTACTTTATTTTGCCTATCTAGATAAATGACTTTAGTTCGAAAAGCTCCTCATTTCCAGCTACGCCTCATTTAACTGAAGCTATTATTTCTCAATTTCTACCATTATCAGCAATTCTAGTTCTATCTATCCATCAAATTCTCAGTTAGCAGAAAATAGTTACTTCTCCACATTCAATTCCTCCATAACCTTCAAATTCTGCAAAGCTGGCTCTCTGTACCTAGCAAAATATTAATTTCAAACAATTGGTCAACTTCTTGCATTTTCTCCATCTGCAGATATGTCCCATTCCCCATATTTGAGAAATCTCACGTTTTCTTGAAATTTGCTGCTTGCAGCATTGGCTCCATATCGAAATATACAAGTTTCTCTATTTCCATCAACCTCACTATCTCTATCAATTTATTTTTCCTGTCTAGGTAAAGGTCTTTAGTTCTAAAAATCCCCTCATTTCCAACTACCCCTCATTCAACTGAAGCAATTATTTCTCAATTTCTACCTTTATCAGCGGATATAGTTCTCTCTATCCATCAAATTCTCAGTAAGCAGAAGTTACTTAGTTTCAACTAATTTGCTGTTTCTCCACATTCAATTCCTCCATAAAATCCAAATTCTGCAAAGCTGGCTCTCTGTACTTGGCAAAATATCAATTTCAAACCATTGGTCATCTTCTTGCATTTTCTCCATCTGCAGATATGTCCCATACCCCATCTTTGAGAAATCTCACATTTTATTGAAATTTATTGCTTGCAGCATCAGCTCCTTATCCAAATGTACAAGTTTCTCTATTTGCATCAACCTCGCAATCACTATTAATTTATTCTGCCTGTCTCGCTCTAAAAATCACCTCATTTCCAACTACCCCTCATTTAACTGAAGCTATTATTTCTCAATTTCTATCTTTATCAGCAAATCTAATTCTCTCAAAGCATCAAAATCTCAGTTAGCAGGAATTAGCTAGTCTCAACTAATTTGCAGATTCTCCACATTCAATTGCTCATTATCGTCAAATTCTGCAATGCTGGCTCTCTATAACTAGCAAAATATCAATTTCAGACAATTTGTCAACTTGTTGCATTCTCTCCTCTTGCAGATATGTCCCATTCCCCATATTTGAAAAATCTCACATTTTCTTGAAATTTGTGATTGCAGCATCTGCTCCTTATCCAAATTTACAAGTTTGTCTATTTCCATCAATCTCGCTAGCTCTATTAATTTCTTTTGCCTATCTAGATAAATGTCTTTAGTACTAAAAAGCTCCTCATTTCCAAAGAACCCTCATTGAATTGAACCTCTTATTTCTCAATTTCTACCTTTATCAGCAAATCTAGTTCTTTCTCCATCAAATTCTCAGTGAGCAGAGATTAGTTAGTTTCAAATAATTTGCAGGTTCTCCACATTCAATTCCTCCATAAACATCAAACTCTGCAAAGGTGGCTCTCTATAACTAGTAAAATATCAATTTCAAACGATTGGTCAACTTCTTGCATTTTCTCCATCTGCAGATAAGTCCCATTCCCCATATTTGAGAAATCTCACATTTTCTTGAAATTTGCTGCTTGCAGCATCTGCTCCTTATCCAAATGTACAAGTTTCTCTATTTCCATTAACCTCGCTATCTCTATTAATTTCTTTTGCCTATCTAGATAAATGTCTTTAGTTCTAAAAATCTCCTCATTTCCAACTACTCATTCAACTGAAGCTATTATTTCTCTATTTCTACCTTTATCAGCAGATCTAATTCTCTCTATCCACTAAATTCCTAGTAAGCAGAAATTAGTTTCAACTAATTTGCTGTTTCTCCACATTCAATTCCTCCATAAACTTCATATTATGCAAAAACTTCATATTATCTCTCTGTACCTCGCAAAATATCAATTTCAAACCATTGGTTAACTTCTTGCATTTTCTCCATCTGCAATTATGTCCCATTCCCCATATTTGAGAAATCTCACATTTACTTGAAATTTGTTGCTTTCAGCATCGGCTCCTTATCCAAATGTACAAGTTTCTCTATTTCCATCAACCTCACTATCTCTATTAATTAATTTTGCCTGTCTAGTTCTAAAAATCCCCTCATTTCCAAATACCCCTCATTCAACTGAAGCTATTATTTCTCAATTTCTACCTTTTTCAGCAAATCTAGTTCTCTCAATCCATCAAAATATCAGTTAACAGAAATTAGCTAGTTTCAACTAATTTGCAGGTTCTCCATATTCAATTCCTCCATAACCCTCAATTTCTGCAATGCTGGATCTCTATAACTAGCAAAATATCAGTTTCAAACAATTGGTCAACTTATTACATTTTCTCCATCTGCATATATGTCCCATTCCCCATATTTGAAAAATCTCACATTTTCTTGAAATTTGTTGCTTGCAGCATCAGCTCCTTATACAAATGTACAAGTTTCTCTATTTCCATCAACCTCGCAATCACTATTAATTTATTCTGCCTGTCTCGCTCTAAAAATCTATTCATTTCCAACTTCCCCTCATTTAACTGAAGCTATTATTTCTCAATTTCTACCTTTATCAGCAAATCTAGTTCTCTCAAACCATCAAAATCTCAGTTAGCAGGAATTAGCTAGTTTCAACTAATTTTCAGATTCTCCACATTCAATTCCTCAATTACCGTCAAATTCTGCAATGCTGGATCTCTATAACTAGCAAAATATCAATTTCAAACAATTGGTCAACTTGTTGCATTCTCCCCTCTTGCAGATATGTCCCATTCCCCATATTTGAAAAATCTCACATTTTCTTGAAATTTGCTGCTTGCAGCATCGGCTCCTTATCCAAATGTACAATTTTCACTATTTCCATCAACCTCGCTATCTCTACTACTTTATTTTGCCTATCTAGATAAATGACTTTAGTTCGAAAAGCTCCTCATTTCCAGCTACGCCTCATTTAACTGAAGCTATTATTTCTCAATTTCTACCATTATCAGCAATTCTAGTTCTATCTATCCATCAAATTCTCAGTTAGCAGAAAATAGTTACTTCTCCACATTCTATTCCTCCATAACCTTCAAATTCTGCAAAGCTGGCTCTCTGTACCTAGCAAAATATTAATTTCAAACAATTGGTCAACTTCTTGCATTTTCTCCATCTGCAGATATGTCCCATTCCCCATATTTGAGAAATCTCACGTTTTCTTGAAATTTGCTGCTTGCAGCATTGGCTCCATATCGAAATATACAAGTTTCTCTATTTCCATCAACCTCACTATCTCTATCAATTTATTTTTCCTGTCTAGGTAAAGGTCTTTAGTTCTAAAAATCCCCTCATTTCCAACTACCCCTCATTCAACTGAAGCAATTATTTCTCAATTTCTACCTTTATCAGCGGATATAGTTCTCTCTATCCATCAAATTCTCAGTAAGCAGAAGTTACTTAGTTTCAACTAATTTGCTGTTTCTCCACATTCAATTCCTCCATAAAATCCAAATTCTGCAAAGCTGGCTCTGTGTACTTGGCAAAATATCAATTTCAAACCATTGGTCATCTTCTTGCATTTTCTCCATCTGCAGATATGTCCCATACCCCATCTTTGAGAAATCTCACATTTTATTGAAATTTATTGCTTGCAGCATCAGCTCCATATCCAAATCTACAAGTTTCTCCATTTCCATCAACCTTGCTATCTCTATTAATTTCTTTTGCCTCTCTAGATAAATGTCTTTAGTTCTAAAAATCTCCTCATTTCCAACTACTCCTCATTCAACTGAAGTTATCATTTCTGATTTTCTACCTTTATCAGCAAATCTAGTTCTCTCGAACCATCAAAATCTCAGTTAGCAGAAATTAGCTAGTTTCAACTAATTCGAAGGTTCTCCACATTCACTTCCTCCATAAACTTCAAATTCTTCAATGCTGGATCTCTATAACTAGCAAAATATCAATTTCAAACTATTGGTCAACTTCTTGCATTTTCTCCATCTGAAGATAAGTCCCATTCCCCATATTTGAGAAATCTCACATTTTCTTGAAATTTGCTGCTTGCAGCATCTGCTCCTTATCCAAATGTACAAGTTACTCTATTTCCATCAACCTCGCTATCTCTATTAATTTTTTTTGCCTATCTAGATAAATGTCTTTAGTTCTAAAAATCTCCTCATTTCCAACTACTCCTCATTCAACTGAAGCTATTATTTCTCAATTTCTACCTTTACCAGCAAATTTAGTTCTCTCTATCCATCAAATTCTCAGTTAGCACAAATTAGTTAGTTTCAACTAATGTGCAGGTTCTCCACATTCAATTCCTCCAAAACCATTAAATTCTGCAAAACTAGCTCTCTATAACTAGCAAAATATCAATTTCAAACAATTGGTCAACTTGTTGCATTTTCTCCTTCTGCAGATATGTCCCATTCCCCATATTTCGGAAAACTCAAATTTTCTGGAAATTTGCTGCTTGCAGCATCTGCTCCTTATCCAAATGTATAAGTTTCTCAATTTCCATCAACCTCGCTATCTCTATTAATTTCTTTTGCCCATCTACATAAATGTGTTTAGTTCTAACAAACTCCTCATTTCCAACTTCTCCTTATTCACCTGAAACTATTTTTTCTGAACTTCTACCTTTATCAGCAAATCTGGTTCTCTCTATCTATCAAATTCTCAGTTACCAGAAATTTGTTAGATTCAGCTAATCTGCAGGTTCGTCAGCTTTCACCACAACTTCAATTTCCCCACATCCTTCAGTTTCACTAAACCTGGCTCTGTGTATCTATCAAACTCTCAATTTCTTGCAAATGAGCAAATTCAAGCATCTTTGATATCTGCAGATATCAATTTCACCACCCCAATAATTTTTACTTTCAACCTACATTAATATCTCTATTTCTAACAATGTGCTCCTTTCCAAATGTTCATTGTTCAACTAAGTCTTCAATTTCTCTTTTACTCCCTGTTCCAACAAATCTGGCTCACTGTATACAGCAAGAAATAGTTTCTTGCAAGTATTCAAATTCTGCACATTTCATTCAATTAAAGCAATCCTGGCTCTGTGTATCAAGCAAAATAACAATTCCTAACAATTCATCAAATTCTAGCATATTCTCTATCTGCAGATATTTCTCATTCGTCATAGTTGTGAAATATCTCTATTTGTAACCATATCCTCATTCACCTGAATCTACAATTTCTCAATTTGTCATTTATCAGCCAATCCAGTTCTCTGTATCTATCAAATTCTCAGCTTCCTGCAATTTGTTAGATTCAGCAAATTTGCAGGTTCTCCGCATTCAATTCCTCTATATCCTTCAAATTCTGCAAAGCTGGCTCTCTGTACCAAGCAAAATGTCAATTTCATACAATCGGTCAACTTCTTGCATTTTCCCCTTCTGCAGATATGTCCCATTCCCCACATTTTCTTGAAATTTGCTGCTTGCAGCATCTGCTCCTTATCCGAAAGTGCACGTTTCTTTATTTCCATCAACCTCGCTATCTCTATTAATTTCTTTTGCCTATCTACATAAATGTCTTTAGTTCTAGCACTCTCCTCATTTCCAATTACTCCTCATTTACCTGAAACTATTATTTCTCAATTTCTGCCTTTATCAGCACATCTAGTTCTCTCTATCAAATTCTCAGTTACTGGAAATTTGTTAGTTTTAGCTAATTTGCAGGTTCTTCAGCTTTCACCACAATTTCAATTACACCATATCCTTCAGTTTCAGTGAACCTGGCTCTCTGTATATATCAAACTGTCAATTTCTGCCAAATGAGCAAATTGAAGCATTTTTGATGTATGCAGTTATATCTCATTCCCAATATTTGCAAAATCTCTGATTTATATGAAGGTCATTGCCTGCTCCTTCTCTGAATGTACAAGTTTCTCCAGTAGTACCAACCTCACTCTATTTTTGATCAATTCTTCTTTTGGCGGTCATTTTGTACATTTGATTATTTTGTCAGAAGCTTTTTCCCAGGGTGGAAGAGTCAATTACTAGGGGACATAGATTTAAGGTGGGAGGAGAAAACTTTAGAGGAGATGTGCAGGACAAGTTTTTTATGCAGGGGATAGTTAGTGTCTGAAATCTGCTGCTAGAGGAGGTGGTGGAAGTATGTACGATAGTGGTGTTTAAGAGACAACTTGACAAATACATGTATAGGATGTGAATAGAGGGATGTGGTCCCCAGAAGTACAAGATGTTTTAGTTTGATAGGCAATATGATCAGCGCAGGCTTGGAGGGCCGAAGGGCCTGTTCCTTTGCTGTACTATTTCTTTGTTCTTTGGACTCTAAAGTGCTGAACTACACACACGGATAACAATTAAGGGAAGAAAACACGTTAAAGCTGACATACAAATGCTTCCTTGCACGCAACACTTACATAAAGGTATCTATTTTATATTCCTATAACATTCAACTTAACAACTTAAAACTCTCATACTCCAAATGAAACTTCAAGTTGCAGTGGGGGGAATAAAGGGATCTTGGAGGCTCCACCTATAGGGACAATCAAACTGACTGAAGCTCATATTTCCTCTGCTCTTGCCTGTCACTGCTCATTAACCACCCCTGGGGGTACCCCCTTTCTCTCTCTCTCTCTCTCCCTCTCTTCAGCACAAATAGCTCTTGTGACTTAGATTCATTCTTTAGGTTACAAAGAAAGTCAGTAGGGGACCTTTTGGGACCCAATCATCCATCCACATATTCCCATTTTCTGTTCGTGGTCTCTGGGAGAAATCGATCAGCCGCTGCGACCGGTGCAACTCAGCCAAGATATTTCTGTATTAGTTTAGTTTGTTACGGATACAGACTCAAAATAAGTACCGTAGTTTTGTTGGTTTTATCATTTGTCTGAGCTTTCCACCACTCCTTAGAGTGTTGTGGTATATCGCTTGGCTGCCAACCTTGTTTCTTCAGTTTGCTGATCAGCTTCTTATGCTTCTAGACAAGGTGAAGGGATATGGTTCTCTCACCTCCCCATTCTGCGATGAACTCAATTTCAGTTTTCTTGGCCATAATCGTGTGCCTAACAGAGATCCAATCAGCTCCCAGAACTTGATTCTCCCACTTTACTCATGCACCCAGGACCCAACCATCCCCATCCACTTGAGTCTCTGGTCTAAAGTTCGGATCTGCCCTATTAGACTTGCATTCTAGTTTGATGTGAACAGCTAGAGAGTATTTTTCAAATGAAATATACTCACCAGATCATTGTTCCACCCTCACAGAAGTCCAGGCAAATCCTGCTGACTACGTCACTGAAAGGGAGTTCAAGCATCCTCCAATCCCGCAGTGACCACATGAGACTCAAGCTTCTTTCACTGGTTTTATTCAAGCATGCAGGGGAGACTGTATCCATACAAGATGGGTACAAGCTCCCCGAATGGTTACATTTCTTGCAGTTATACTTTTCCCTTATCTTACTCTATTTGTATGCACCAGTGATCAATGTCCACATGTTTTAACCTCGTTACAGGACCCAATCATTTACACCCACAATTAGTTCATTTGCTCTATCCTATTATCTTTGAGACACTCATACATGATTATATTATCCATTCCTATTCAACATATACATGCAGACATTGACTCTTATCTGGTCCAGACTACGAATTATGGTTTACCAAAAGCTACCACTTTGTCCATTGTATTTGGTTTTTAACCCTTTCACCTCTCCCTTCAGAAGAAAGAAGCAGAGGGTGTGTCATGTAAATATGCTTAAAAAGTACTTTGACAGGGAAGGTGACTAAAAGGTGTTAGTGATGGTAGATAATGAGAAATAAGTAGAAATGCAGGATTTTGAACTTGATTTTCCTTTAATCAAACTGGATAACTAGGGGGTACTTGAAAATTTAAATGTAATATTGAGTTACCTTCCAGACAGGTGTCAAAGTGATTTAAAAAACCTATTGGACTCACATAAATCTATTTGTGGGAATAAGCTGGGGTGGACAAATTTAGCTATACATGATGTAAGTGTAGAAGATTCATCTTCAGTAAGGCAACATCCTTATAAATTAAGTTCAGCAAAGTTATCACAAAGACAAAAATAAATTGAATTCATGCTTCAAAATGACATCATTGAGTCTAGTTGCAGTACCTTGAGTTTGCCTAATGTGATGTTACCAAAACCAGATGGAACACAAAGGGCAGAAATTTTCCCTCGTCAGGCGGGCATATGCCCAACAAGTGAGAGTAAAATAGTGCTCAATGAGGTTGGGTGAGCATCCCGATGTTATCGCGCACTTTCGTGATATCTCATTGGGCAGGCATGCGCAGGTGCCATAGCGGCACCCATTATTAATTACCAGGCCATTTAAGGCCCTTGGCAATGCAATTGTCTGAGATTTTTCATTGCCTGTGTGAGTTTCTGCTCTTTGCACAGGCAATATGGGCAGGTGGCCAGCCGACATTTCCTCACACCTCATCCAAGGGTGGGATAAAAAGGGTCAGCAGCATTGCCAGTGTGAGTCGTGAGCAGTTTTGGAGATAGTTTGCAGCTGGTTGCTTATTGGCATTTAGCAGCTTCATCTATGTTCGGAGCTTCATTCTTAACATTTTCAGGCCACATTTCAGGACTCATTGCGTCTGCCAAGCCCCTGGAGGATTCAGACTGTGTGGACCCTTCCTTCCTTTACCCTGGTAATGGGGACTATGGCCTCCACTGGAGGCACCTCCTCTGAGGAGGAAGAGAGGGGCAGAAGGGAGAGGAGGTGACATATCTCTAGGCAGCTTCCAGGGGAGGGACCTGTGGGGGGAGAGGCGCAAGCAAAAGGGGCGCATGGCCAGCAGGTAGTCCGCCTTGGAAGGGGCCGCAGAAGACACTACTATCCTGCTGCCTCCATATGTCTGAGGTGTAATGCTGAAGAAGGCTCCATCTCTCAAGGGACACTGTCACCTCCATTTGCCAGATACTTTAGCTCTGACTATGTGGGTGAATGGCCCATGCCAGTGTCTCTGAATGTCGCAGTGGGCCTCAACTTTTCTGTCTCCAGCTCTTTGCAGGGGTCAGTGGCAGATCTCTGTGGAGTCTCCCAATCAGCTGTCCACAGTTGTGTCAAGCTGGTGACAGAAGCTCTGTTCAGGCGGGTACTGACTCTTATTCTTTACTGTACGGATGAGGCCAGCCAGGCTGAGTGAGACAGAGTCTTTGTAGCAATTGTTGGGTTCCCCCATATCCAGGGTGCAATTGACTGCACACATATGGCCATCAAGGCACCAGCCAGTCTGCCGGGTGCCTTCATCAAGAGGAAGGGTGTTCACTCCATGAATGCGCAGTAGTGCGTGATCACAGGATGCAGATTCTGCAAGTCTGTGCAAGGTACCCCAACAGCTCCCATGACATGTACATCCTGAGGCACTCCCAAGTGCCGAGGCTCTTCAGTGCTCCAGCCCGACTGGTCGATGGCTTCTGGGTGACAAGGGCTATCCGTTGAAGAGGTGGCTCATGATGCTCGTTGCCACCCAAGAACAGAGGCAGAGAAGCGTTACAATATGAGTCATGGCTCCACAAAGGTGGTAGAGAAGGCCAGAAATCTCCTCAAGATGCACTTCCAATGCCTGGATTGTTTGGGGTGCACTACGATACCCCCGAAGAGTGGGTGCCACTGATCGTGGTTGCATGCTGTGCTCTCCACAATCTGGCACTGACAAGGGGGTACCCACTGGAGGAAGGAGTATTGAGTACAAAAGCTGGGAAGTCATGCTGCAGCTGTATAGAACTTTGGTTAGGCCATACTTGGAATATTGCATGCAATTCTGGTCGCCACATTACGAGAAGGATATGGAGGCGTTGGAAACTGTGCAGAGGAAGTTTACCGGGATGTTGCCTGGTCTGGAGGTTATCAGCTCTAAGGAGAGGTTGGAGAAACTTGGATTGTTCTTACTAGAGTGACAGAGATTGAGGGGCGGCTTGATCGAAGTTTACAAAATTATGAGTGGCGTGGACAGAGTAGATAGTCATAAGCTTTTTTCCAGGGCGGAAGAGTCAATTACTAGGGGATATAGATTTAAGGTGAGAGGAGAAAACTTTAGAGGAGATGAGCGGGGCAAGTTTTTTACGCAGAGGGTAGTGAATGTTTGGAATTCACTCCCAGAGAAGGTGGTGGAAGCAGGTATGATAGTGGTGTTTAAGATGCAACTTGATAAATACATGAACAGAATGTGAATAGAGGGATATGGACCTCGGAAGTGCAAAATATTTTAGTTTGACGGGCAGTATGATTGGCACTGGCTTGGAGGGCCGAAGGGCCTGTTCCTGTGCTGTACTTTTCTTTGTTCTTTGTTCTTTGAAGAGGATCTTGATGCAGATCCACAGGCCACAGATGATGAGTCCAGTGGTGAGTTGGAAGATGAGCATGGTGAAGAGAATGCTGAGGATGTGGAGCCAGACCTCGGTAACCTCCAGGGAGGCAGGGACACCTTGATCCAACGCTCCTTCAGCTAGGCTACCAAAGATCAGCTTCAAACGTATGCCAGGGCTGCCTTCTCCATCCTGGATGCCTGAAATAAGCCTTTCATTTGAACACACAGGACACTCAGTACATGTGCAATAAAATTCAGAGTCACCTACATCTAGTATTACATACTGATGTATCCTGTACCAATTAAATAAAAAGGTGAAGCATACTCAGGCCATGATGACAAAACAAGACATATATCATTTTGACATGTACAGACTATTTACATCAACTTTTTATGTCCCGGATCAGTATACATTAACTAAACATAAATGAGCATAGAACCATAGAAACATAGAACACTACAGCACAGAAAACAGGCCATTTGGCCCTCCTAGTCTGTGTCAAAATATTATTCTGCTAGTCCCACTGACCTGCACCTGGTCCATAAACCTCCAGACCTCTCCCATCCATGTATCTATCCAATTTATTCTTAAAACTTAAGAGTGAGCCCTCATTTACCATTTCAGATGGTAGCTCATTCCACACTCTCACCACTCTCTGAGTGAAGAAGTTCCCCCTAATATTCCCCCTAAACCTTTCCCCTTTCACTCTAAAGCCATGTCTTCTCATGTTTATCTCTCCTAATCTAAGTGAAAAGAGCCGACTCGCATTTACTTTGTCTATACCCCTCATAATTTTGTAAACTTCTATCAAATCTCCCCTCATTCTTCTACGCTCCAAGGGATAAAGTCCTAACCTACATGGGAGGTTAGTTCAGAAGGTTCAGACACTTGGTATGCATGGAGAGGTTGTAAACTGGATTTGAAATCGGCTGTGTGGGAGAAGACAGAGAGTGGTAGTGGATGATTGCTTCTCATACAATAGTCTGTGACTATTGGTGTGCCTCGGGGATCTGTGCTGGGACCATTGTTGTTTGTTGTCCATATCAATGATTTGGATGATAATGTGGTAAATTGGATCAGCAAGTTTGCTGATGACACTAAGATTAGAGGCATTGTGGACAGCGAGGAAGGCTTTCAAAGCTTGCAGAGGGATCTGGACCAACTGGAAAAATGGGCCAGAAAATGGCAGATGGAATTTAATGCAGAAAAGTGTGAGGTGTTGTATTTTGGAAGGACAAACCAAGGTAGGACATACACAGTAAATGGTAGGGCACTGAGGAGTGCGGAGGAACAAAGGGAACTGGGAGTTCAGATACATAATTCCCTGAAGGTGGCGTCACAGGTAGACAAGTTTGTAAAGAAGGCTTTTGGCATACTGGCCTTCATAAATCAAAGTATTGAGTAAAGGAGTTGGGATGTTATGGTGAGGTTGGAAAGGACATTGGTGAGGCCAACTTAGGAGTATTGTGTGCAGTTCTGGTCTCCTAACTACAGGAAGGATATCAATAAGATTGAGGGAGTGCAGAGAAGATTTTGCTACCAGCTGCCATCTTTAAAAGGCAGCTGCCAGCAAAGCACTCATCACCACCAGCTCACTGCTGCTGCCAGGAGACATGGCCAGCAAAGGCAAAAAGACTGCAGCCCCCTGCTACAACGACAGGTCCCTTGAGTGACTGCTGGATGCCATGGAGGCCTCTGGGATGTGCTCTACCCTCACTCTGACCGCAGGATGGGCAGCAAAGTCACCAACCTGGCTTGGGAGATGGTGGCAGCGGTGGTCAGCACAAATGTCCTGCAGAGGAGGACAGCCACCCAGTGCCGCAAAAGAATGAATGATCTCCAGGGTAAGTTACGCTTCTCATCACTCCCAACTCACACACTCACAAACCCATCACACATCCACAGGGCCCTCACTCACTGCCAGTTCAAGGGACATCATCATTCAATCTCTCACACTCACTGTCATTGTCCTCATCCCATCCATGGGACCACTCACCACCCACACAGAGCAGGCATACTTATCATCTGGCCCAGCATGTGTCCTGATACACACTCCCCATCTCTATCCATGCAGAACAAACTGGCTCACAACAGGAGGGAAAGGTCGCAGAAGCTAGAGGGATCCCAGAGATCAAAGTTCTGACAGATTTCGAAAACAGAACCATCCAGCTGGCTGGCAATGACCGGGACTGGTCCTGTGCTGACGGTGAGGTTGGTGTTGCTCTACCAAGTGAGGATCCAGCAGTGCAACATCCATCAGGCAACCATGCTGTGAGTGATGTTTCTTCTTTCACAGGCCACTGCCATGTTTCCTTACTTCCGCAGGTACATCTGCCAAACAGCCAACAGAGTCCACGGCCCAAGGCCTCCAATCAAGCTCTGAAGAAACCTCTAAAGAGGAATCTGAAGGCACCTTCCCTGAAATCCCGTCACAGCACTCACCCACACCCTCCACCAGCTCAGAGACCTAGCTTTAGAGTAGCCTCAGGATCACAAACTGGTGAGCACATCACACTGTCTGATCCACAGCAGGCAGAGGAAGGGACTTCCCAGGTCCCCGGCACTCGGAGGACTGCTGGAGGGCAGAAAATTGCTGAGTCCGAGTCAGATGATGGGCCTCTGGACTCGGTCATGTCACAGTTGCTGGAGCTGCAAAGGCAAGCTCGGGAACATCAGGAAGGGATGTCTGCTGCACTCCTCAGATTGCAAGGCACGATGGAGGAATCTGTCCGCCTTCAGGCTGAGGTGATAGCACTGGCATTGTAACACACCGATGTCAACATTCGCAGGATGGCGGCTGCTATGGAGACCTTGGTACAAGATGTTGCTCCTGCACTGCTGCATGGGCTGAACTCCATCATAGATGCCATAGTTGGCCTCCAGTAGTGTGTACATGAGAGGGGTGCTGAGCAGCTCAATCTCACTCCAGCTACCCCTTCTGCTCATGGAGTCAGCCAGGGGCCCTTGGGCACACATAGGGAGGAGGATCAGCAGGTGCACACTCTGGGGCCATCCACTCAGGTGACTGGCCCATCTGAATCCCCTCTTCCTGTGACCTCAGCAGCTCCAGCTTCACAGACCGAGGAGGGTGCCACACAGCAGGGTCCTGAAAGCAGGCCGAGGCCCACCAAGTCTCAGCCCTCCAGAGGATACCTGCCAAAGTCATCACAGACAGGGCATCACAGCAGGCTGCCTCCACCTCTGCTATGGATGTCCGGGGAGCACCAAGACAGAGGTTAGAGAGGTTAGGTAAAAGTAGTTGCACAGCCTGGGCACAGGTGTTGATCATTTGTACATACTGTTCACTATCGTCAATAAACTCCCAAGAATGTCTCCCTGCCTGTGGCACCTTGTTCTGATGAGCTGTGTTCTTGTCACTCAGATGTGAAACCTTTCTGCACAAGATAAAAGCAGGTGTCTCAGCCCAGGGCCTCTTCCCTGTGCTCTGTCCAGCCTTCAGACCAAAGTGCTGGTCCAGCCTCACACTCCCTGGAAACATTACTGATGCCTGCACCTCGGCGGTGCTAGTCATTCCTGCCAGAACGTAGCGGACAGATGCCACAGAGTTTTCTTATATTCTCTCTGTGCTCTCAGCACCTTTAAGGTGGGGCTGGCCCCCATCACACCAGCACCTGTGACCAGTGATACTGTGCTCCAGCTCCTGAAGGGTTGAGGTGCTGAAGGCAGACACAGCATCAGATGTATTTTAAGTTTCATGGCTACGTCACTGAGATGGCCCTGATCATGGAGCGAAAGTGAGCTGCCCTTGGCTAGACAGGAGTCAGTTATTCTTAAAGGCTATGTGAAGATCTATGGAGTGTCCTCGCTGCATGTTGTCATCATCCTCCTGCAATCGAGCTACTATTAGGGCATCCACTGCATATCCAAGACAGGAGTATTCTCCAGAGGGTAGTCGTGCTGCTATAAGCCAGACTGGAGTCAAAAGTTCACAACTGCGATCTACGGGGACACCCGTCATCATCCTCCACAAATCAGGCAGCCAAGAGCACATCTGCCTCATCTGGCCGGTGTGAGAGCCTCATTCCTATCTTCGGCACCACTGAGGACCCCCTCACCCTCATCCCCGCCGGCGTCCTCCTCATTGGAGGATGTGTGCAGCTCCTCCATCTCTGCCTCAGCCAGTTCCTCTCCCTGTTGCAGCGCCAGGTTGTAACGGGCACAGCAGATGACGACAACGTGTGACACCCTCTGCAGACTGTCTTGCAGGGCTCCGCCAGATCAGTCCTGGCACCGGAACCACATCTTCAGCATCCTGATGATCTGCTCCACCAAGTTGCGAGCTGCTACATGAGCCTCTTTATAGCGTCGCTCTGCTGCAGTCTGAGACCACTGCATGGGTGTCAGCAGCCACAGCCTCTGCAGGTAGCCCTTGTCCCTGAGGAGCCAACTTTGCAGCTTCTATGGACCTTGGAAGACCCTAGGGATCTGTGAGTGACTCAGGATGTGGGCATCCTGCACACTTCCTGGAAACTGTGCACATGCCTGCCAGGATGTGTTTTTAGTGGTCGCATACCAGCTGTATGTTGTGGTTAGTGAAGTCCACTACGTGCAGTGATGGAGACCTGAGCACCACATGAGTGTAGTCAATCGCACCCTGCACCTGTGGGAACCCCAAGATCAGGGTGAATCCAATTGCCCTTGCATCCTGCCTGTCCCAGTCCCGGGCAAAATGCACAAAGTTGTGTGCCATGGAGAAGATGGCATCCGTGACATCATGGATGGATTTTGTGGGTGGTGTACCTTGCTCTGAAAGGAGCCACTGGCATAGAAATTGAGCACCATGGTCACTTTCACAGCCACTGGCACTGGATGCCCTCCATGTCCCCTTGGTGCCAAGTCCTGCAGTAAGTGGCAGATGTGAGCCACTAGGTCCCTAGACATGCACAGTCATTGGTGACACTGGTTCTCAATCATCTCCAGGAATGGCAGGCAGTGTCTATAGATCCTGGGTGTCATTAGGTGCCAACCAGGCACAGCTTGCTGTTGCTCCTGGGCAGTGAGTGCAGGAGACCTTGCTGCCCCTTCATTGGGTTGCTGCTCCTGCCTTTGCACTGCCAGAAGCCTCAGTCACTCACTCCTCAGTCTTGTACAGTCTCCGTAGGCCATTAGGCATACAGCTAGATCACCAGGATACATGATCCTGATGTGGTTCTCCCGCAGCATGAAAGAGAGAGAGAGAGAGACATGATTTTCATGGCTGTATTTAGCACCTTCCTTGGCCCCATACGATCAGCCCCTAATACCTAAGAGAGAGTGCTTGTCACCCCTCAGATAGCCAGAGTGCGCTGCATGGCTGCCCGGTGAAGCTGTGACTTGGGGGACGCTGGTCCAAACTGGGATGCTGAGATTGCAAGTGGTTGTGCGCACCTCCAGCAGTGACTGCTTCATTGCCAGTCCAACTGCTCCTCACTCCAATAAAGTGGTAGTGAACTCCAAGTCTATGCTGGGGCTGGGGCTGGGGTGGGGTAAGGTCTGAAGTGCTTGGTGGCCCTTTGGTGCCTCCTCGTTGCTTGCATGGGTGGGCAGGCTAAGAGCCCAACCCCAATCATATCACTATGGCTGCGCCTGTCTCAGTTGCAGAGGCAACCGTTTATAGAGATGTTCCTAATGCGTGGCCACTTCCCTCACTTACCCTGCTCCCACCTCGATTGCCTATGCAAAGGATGCAGCGCCAGGGTAGCACTTGACACCAGCAGCCCCCCCCCACTTCCCCCGCCACTGACAATAGTTACCTGTGAGGCTGGCTAGCACTTGCTCCCGGACACCTCCCCCCACCACCATCCCCCTCAGCAGTCACCTCTGGAGCCAGGCATGAGTTGCCCCCACCCCCCTGGTGTCCCTGAGACAGGCAAGCTATGGAGAACACTGCTGCTCACTCACCTCAGTTCCCCAACGTGTAGGTCGTCAAGTGCACATCGCCTGCATTTTTTTTAATTCATGGGGTGTGGGCATCGCTGGCTGGGCCAGCATTTATTGCCCATGCCTAATTGCCCATGAGCAGGTAGTGGTGAGCTGCTGCCTTGAACCGCTGCAGTCCATGTGGTGTAGGTACACCCACAGTGCTGTTAGGAAAAGGAATCCAGGATTTTGACCCAGCAACAGTGAAAGAACAGTGAAAGATATTTCCAAGTCAGGATGGTAAGTAACTTGGAGGGGAAACTCCAGGTGGTGGTGTTTCCATCTATGTGCTGCTCTTGTCCTTCTAGATGGTACTGGTTGTGGGTTTGGAAGGTGCTGTCGAAGGAGCCTTGGTGAATTCCTGCAGTGCATCTTGTAAATGGTACACACTGCTGTGACTGTGCTTCAGTGGTGGAGGGAGTAAATGTTTGTGGATGTGGTGCCAATCAAGTGGGCTGCTTTGTCCTGGATGGTGTTGAGCTTCTTGAGTGTTGTGGGAGCTACACTCATCCAGGCAGGTGGGGAGTGTTCCATCACACTCCTGATTTCTGTCTTGTAGATGGTGGACAGGCTTTGGGGAGTCAAGAGGTGGGTTTCGCGTTGCACAATTCCTAGCCTCTGACATGCTCTTGTAGCCACAATATTTATATGGCTAGTTCAGTTCAGTTTCTGGTCAATGGTAACCCCCAGGATGTTGATAGTAGGGGATTTAGTGATGATAATGCCATTGAACATCCACAGGTGATAGTCGCATTCTCTCTTATTGGAAATGGTAATTGCCTGACATTAGTGTGATGCGAATGTTACTTGCCACTGGATAAACTGCATTTGAACATGGACTGCTTCAGTATCTGAGGAGTCGTGAATGGTGCTGAACATTGTGCAATCATCAGCAAACATCCCCACTTCTGACCTTGGTGAAGGAATGATGGAAGGAAGGTCATTGATGAAGCAATTGAAGATGGTTGGGCTGATGACATTATCCTGAGGAACCCCTGCGATGATGTCCTGGAACTGAGATGATTGACCTTCAACAACCACAATCATCTTCCTTTGTACTAGATATGACTCCAACCAGTGGAGAGTTTTTCCCCTGATTCCCATTGACTCCAGTTTTGCTCGGGCTCCTGGATGTCAAGGGCAGTCACTCTCACCTCACCTTGGGAATTCAGCTCTTTTGTCCATATTTAAACCAAGGCTGTAATGAGGTCAGGAGCTGAGTGGCCCTGGCAGAACCCAAACTGGGCATCAGTGAGCAGATTATTGCTAAGCAAGTGCCGGATGACAGTACTGTCGATGACCCCCACCATTACTTTACTGATGATGGAGAGTAGAATGATAGGGCGGTAATTGATCAGTTTGGATTTGTCCTGCTTTTTTTGTACAAGACATACCTGGCAATTTTCCACATAGCTTGGTAGATGCCAGTGTTGTAGCTGTACTGGAACAGTTTGGCTAGGGGCTCGGCAAGTTCTGGAGCACAGGTCTTCAATAAAATTGCCGGAATATTGTCAGGGCCCATAGCCTTTGCAGTATCCAGTGCTGTCAGCTTGATATCACGTGGAGTGAAACGAATTGGCTGAAGACTGGCATCTGTGATACTGGGGACCTCTGGAGGAGGCCGAGATGAATCATCCACTCGGCACTTCTGGCTGAAGATTGTAGCAAATGCTTCAGCCTTATCTTTTGCACTGATGTGCTGGGCTCCTCCATCATTGAGGATGGAGATATTTGTGGAGCCTCCTCCTCCAGCGAGTTGTTTAATTGTCCACCACCATTTGCAACTGGATGTGGCAGGACTGCAGAGCTTAGATTTTATCCGTTGGTTGTGGGATCGCTTAGCCCTGTCCATCACTTGCTGCTTATGCTATTAGGCATGCAAGTAGTCCTGTGTCATAGCTTCACCTCATTTTTAGGTATGCCTGGTGCTCCTCCTGGCATGCCCACCTATACTCTTCTTTGAACCAGGGTTCATCCCCTGGCTTAATAGTAATGGTAGAGTGGGGGATATTCCAGGCCATGAGGTTACAGATTGTGTTCGAGTACAATTCTGCTGCTGCTGATGGCCCACGGTGCCTCATGGATGCCCAGTCTTGAGTTGCTAGATCTGTTTGAAATCTAGCCCATTTAACATGGTGGTAATGCCACACAAAATGATGGAGGATATCCTCAATGTGAAGGCGGGACTTGGTCTCCACAATGACTGTGCGGTGGTTACTCCTACTGATAATGTCATAGACAGATTCATTTGCGGCAGGCAGGTGCCCACCAATGTAGACAGGCAATATGATAGGTTTCCAGGAGCCTGGAATTATATGCTGATGTATTACAATTAGCTCCCTGTCAAACAATGGCAGGAAACATGGCCCGCCATTGGTGGGCTCAGTGGGTGATCGTGACCGACCTTCACACCATCATGAAGCAGGTTGTGCCATGTTTTCCCCATACGCCACCTATCATGCCCACCTCCAGTGGGCTCAGAGAATTCCACCAAAAGTAATTGCTTGGCGTAATTGGGTACTGCCAAAACTGGTGTCGTAGTCAATACAGTTTTTCAACTGTCAAATGCCTTCTGACACTCCTGTGTCCATTTCTTTCTTAATATTTCAGCCAATGGAGCAACCACACAGCTAAAATTTGGTACAAATTTCTGGTAAAACCCACTCATGCCCAGAAATGTCAAAACTTCTCATTTTGTTGTAGGTATGGACTGAGCAACTGTGCTGTTTATACTGATGACTTGATTATTTTCAATCAATGTGGGAGAAACATTTACAGCATCTGGAAGAATTATTTATTCAACTACAAGAAGCTAATTTGGTGATGAACTTGGCCAAAAGTGAACTTGCAAAAGTGCATGTTACATATCGAGGGCATATCATTGGACATGGTAAAGTGGCTCCAAGAGATGTGAAAGTCAAAGCTATTAAGGATTTCCCCATGCCTCCAACAAAATGAGAAGTTTTAGATTTCTTGGCATGAGTGGGATTTACCAGGAATTTGTACCAAATTTTAGCAGTGTGGTTGTTCCATTGACTGAAATATTAAAAAAGAACAAGAAGTTTCAATGGGCACAGGAGTGTCAGAAGGCATTTAATAGTCTAAAAATTGCATTGACTCCGACATCAGTTTTGGCACAACCCAATTATGCCAAACAACTTAGGTTTCACATTTGACACATTTTGCATGCATTAGGGCTGTACTGCTGCAATAAGATGAAACTGGAACTGAGAAACCACTAGTAGTTGGTGTAAGATGGGTTAAGAAAAGGAAACCGTCTTTTTAAATTATGACAATTCATTTTCTCATAAGTGGGGGGGGGGGTGCGGATATCATGAAGGTATAATAATTTTCATAATGTTTTCTGGTTTATTGTAAAGTCGGTTTATGAGGGTAAGTATAGCTAGGACTGTGTGTGTCATGTAATTACATTTTGAGTCAAGTAGACGGCAGGCTTTGACTCATCAAAAGAAGCTAGGTGGTTGACATGCTAATGGTAGACATGGACGTTGGCTTAACATTTAAGGTGTGAAGGGAGTTTGCATTTTTAAATAGATGAAGAGAGATTTAAACTTAGTTGCCCTTATTTAAGTTTATTTATCTGGGAATGAAAGCTGAGCCAGTTGAAGTAAACTGGGAAATGAGGCTAGAGGATAGATCAATAGAGAAGCAGTGGCAAACGTTTAAGGGGATATTTCAAAATATTCAGAATAAGTACATTCCTATTATTAAAATAAAAATTCTAATGGGATGACCCCCCCCCCCCTTAATAACTAAAGAAGCTAAGGAAAGCATCAAACTTAAGGAAAAAGCATACAACTCTACAAAGATGAATGGCAGGACAGATGATTGGACAGAATATAAAGAATAGAAGAGGTTAATTAACTAAAAGTTTAATCAGGAGAAAGAAATTAGAGTATGAGAGGAAGCTAGCCAGAAATGTAGAATTGGATAGCAAGAGTCTCTACAAAGCATCTCTTAAAAAGAAAAAGAGCAAGTAAAGTGAGTGTTGGTCCTCTAGAGAGTGACAGTGGGGAGTTAATAGTAGATAATAAGGAAATGGTAGAAGAAATGAACAAATATTTTGCCTCTGTGTTCACTATGGAGAGTACAAAAAACATTCTACTAATTGCTGTAAATCAGGAGATGAAAGGGAGGGAGGAACTTGGTGAAATTGAAATCACTAGGGATATGGTACTGAGCAAATTGATGGAGCTGCGGGCTGGCAAGTCTCTGGGTCCTGATGGAATACATCCTAGGGCCTGAAAAGAGGTGGTTAATGAGGTAGTTGATGCACTACTGTTAATTTTTCAAAATTCGCCAGATTCTGGAAAGGTCCCATTAAATTGGAAAGTAGCAAATATAAGCCCTCTATTCAAGAAGGGAGGGAAGCAGAAAACAGGAAACTATAGGCCAGTTAGCTTGACATCTGTCATGGGGAAGTTCTTAGAAACAATTATTAAGGAGGTTATAGCTGGGCACTTGGAGCTCAAGGCAATCAGAAAGAGTCGATATGGTTTTGTGAAAGGAAAATCACATTTAACCAATTTATTGGAGTTTTTTGAAGGAGTAACATGCTCTGTGGATAAAGGAGAGCCTGTACTTGGATTTCCAGAAGTCATCTGATAAGGTGCTACATCAAAGGTTATTATGGAAAATAAAAGCGCATGGTCTAGAGGGTAACATAGTTAGAAGATTGGCTGCTTGGCTGGCAGAAAGCAGAGTATGCATAAATGGGTTTTTTTGGATCGGCAGAATGTGAAGTGTGGAGTCCCACAGGGGTCTGTATTTATATCAATGACATAGGTGAGGGAGTGAAGACATGGTAGCTAAATTTGCAGATAACACAAAGATAAGTAGGGAAGTATGTTGTAAAGAGGACATGAGGAGGTTGAAGATGGACATAGATAGGTTGAGTGAGTAGGCAAAGATCTGACAAATGGAGTTTAATGTGGGAAAATATGAAGTTGTTCACTTTGGCAGGAAGAACAAAAAAGCAGAGTATTACTTAAATGGAGAGCGTCTGCATAATTCTGAGGTCCAGAGGGATCTAGGTGTTTTAGTGCATGAGTCACAAAAAGCTATTATGCAGGTCCAGCAAGTAATTAAGAAGGCTAATAGAATGCTAAGCTTTATTACAAGAGGGATTGAACATAGATGTTATGCTTCAGTTATACAGTGCATTGGTGAGATCACACCTTGAATAGTGTATGCAGTTTTGGTCTCCTTATTTAAGGAAAGATATAAATGCATTGGAGGCGGTTAAAAGGAGATTTACTAGATTGATACCTGGAAGGAGTGAGTTGTCTTATGAGGAAAGGTTGGACAAATTGGACTTGTTTCCACTGGAGTTTAGAAGAGTAAGGGGTGATTTTATTGAAGTATACAAGATCCTGAAGGGCCTTGACAAGGTGAATGTGGAAAGGATGTTTACTCTTGTGGGTGGGCACTAAGGTTTTAAAATTAGGGGCCGTCATTTTAGGACAGAGATGAGAAGAATTTTTTTTTCTCTCAGAGGGTTGTGCGACTTAGAACACTCTGCCTCAGAAATTGGTGGATGCGGGGCCATTGAATATTTTTAAGGCAGAGGTAGATAGATTCTTGTTAGGCAAGGCAATCAAAGGTTATTGGAGTTAGATGGGATGTGGAAATAGAAACACAAGAAGATCAGCCATGACCTTATTGAATGGTAGATCAGGCTCTAGGGGCCGAATGGTCTATTCCTGTTCCTATTTCTCATGTTCTTATGATTTGGATTTCAAATAGCCATATAAGCAAGGTTAAGAATTGTGTTTATTTTTCCCAAAGGTTACTGACAATAAATATGAGCAACATGAAAGTTTTTATGTTGTGAGGAGGATACAGTTTCAAATACATATAAAACAATAAAAATTACATATTAGAAGAGAGAAACATATATAAAGGAGAATGAGCTAAGTGTCAGAAGAAGGCATTATGAGATCTAACAGAAGTGTGTGAAATAGCCTTAACAAAGCCTCCAGTATTTGTGCAGAAGCTACCGAACCTGAAGCTTGGGAAAAAGTCATTTGGAATTTTACTGTACAGGGTATTGTGCTAACTGTCTGGATCTGTTTAAAATCTATAATCTATGTTTGGACAGTTGCCTTAAAGGAGGTGTAACTGGGAGTCAGGTTAATTTGGAATGTTAGGAGTTATTATCGTGGCAATTTGTAGTCCTATGTATATGTTTAAATGCATTTATTCTTTCATTAATAAATATTTTGATTTCGTTACTTTTAAAATGTTAAAGTCTTGGTGGACTTATTACTTCTGAATTCAGTGCATGCATCTCAAAATAGATACAAACTGCAAAACCGTAGGGACGGTGTGACCAAGTTTCCCTCGTGCATTTGATCTGCCTTGCACACGTCATCTGCTGCATCATAAGAGAGTTAGTTTCCCAGTTCTTGTCTGAGTTGAGAAAATTAGTGGAACATTGTGACTTTAAAACAAAAACAAAAATATCTGGAAAAACTCAGCAGGTCTGGCAGCATTTGCAGAGAGAGACACAGTTAACGTTTGGAATCTGAATGACCCTTCAACAGAACTAATTAAAAATAGGAAAGGTGAAATATAAGCTGGTTTCGGGGGGGGGGGGTGGCACAAGTAGAGCTGGATAAAGGGCCAGTGATAGGTGGAGATAACCAAAAGATGTCACAGACAAAAGGACAAAGAGGTGTTGAAGTTGGTGATATTATCTAAAGGAATGTGCTAATTAAAGGTAGAAAGCAGAACAAGCAAGGTACAGATAGCCGTAGTGGGGGTGGGGTGGGGTGAAGGAATCAAAAAACGCTAAAAGGTAGAGATAAAATAATGCATGGAAATACATTTAAAAATAATGGAAATAGGTGGGAAAAGAAAAATCTATATAAATTATTGGGAAAAAAGGAGGGAATCGGAAAGGGGATGGGGATGGAGGAGAGAGTTCATGATCTAAAATTGTTGAACTCAATATTCAGTCCGGAAGGCTGTAAAGTGCCTAGTCGGAAGATGAGGTGCTGTTCCTCCTGTTTGCATTGAGCTTCACTGGAACAATGCAGCAAGCCAAGGACAGACATGTGGTTATGACAGCAGAGTGGAGTGTTGAAATGGCAAGCGACAGGGAGGTCTGGGTAATCGCTTGCAGATAGATCAAAGGTGTTCTGCAAAGCAGTCACCCAGTCTGCATTTGGAAACTGCATTGGGAGCAACTAATGCAATAGACTAAATTGAGGGAAGTGCAAGTGAAATGCTGCTTCACTTGAAAGGAGTGTTTGGGCCCTTGGACAGTGAGGAGAGGGGAAGTAAAGGGATAGGTGTTGCATCTTGTGTGGTTGCATGGGAAGGTGCCGTGGGAAGGGGTTGAGGTGTAGGGGGTGATGGAGGGATGGACCAGGGTGTCCCGGAGGGAATGATCCCTGTGGAATGCCGCCAGTGGGGGTGAAGGGAAGATGTGTTTGGTGGTGGCATCATGCTGGAGTTGATGGAAATGGCGGAGGATAATCCTTTGAATGCGGAAGCTGGTGGGGTGATAAGTGAGGACAAGGGGGCGCCTATCATGTTTCAGGGCAAAAGCTTGTAAGTGGAAACCTGCTGATTGTCGCTACTGTGGAAAAAAGACACATACAACGTGCATCAAAGGCTGATCACAATAAAGCAGTAGCATCAAAAGAAGAGCACACAGACAAGTTGTGCTTGAAAATAAACATGCCATTTACTTGGAAGCAAAATACAAAAGTAATGCGAGTCCAGATGAGAGACAAAGTGAAACACTCAGCAACAATGCAGAAGAGCAATTTTTTTGCAATCAGTCTGAGCTGAAACTAGACGAAGGACTAAAAGTTGGCACTGTCTTAAAAGGTAAAATGGTTGAAGTGTAGGTTGACACTGGAGCAGCTGTTTCTATTGCTTCTTAGAAGACATGGGAGAAATGTTTCAAGAAATGGCCATTGCAGAATGTTCTCTTCCAGCTTAGCACCGACACTGGTGAGTCTGTGAATATACTTTGAAAAATGTCCCTTCAATCTAAATATGGAGATCAAATGGCAAAGTTGCCACTTATCATTATGAAAGGGGATATGGTGTTGGAGCTGTCATCTCCCATGCATTTCCTGATGGCAGTGAATGGCCCAGAGCATATGCCTCACGTTCATTGTCCAAGGCAGAACAAAATTATGCCCAAATTGAGAAGGAAGCACTTGGACTAATCTATGGAGTCAAGAAACTCTATCAATATTTGTATGAGTGTAAATTCACGTCAATTACAGATCACAAGCCTTTAATCTGGTTGCCTAGCCCGAAGTCACAAATCCCAACACTTGCTACATGCATACAAACGTGGGCATTGATCTTAACTGCTTACCAGTAGGAAATTACTTTTTGCACTGCTAAGAATCATGGAAATGCAGATGCACTTTCCAGACTTCCATTACACCACAGCTCCACAAACCAAAAGGAAGTCACTGTTTTCAATGTGAACCAGATATACATGTTACCTGTTAAAGCGGATCAAATTCGACTTGAAATGCAGAGGGATGCTGTACTCTCCAAAGCTTATCTGGACACCCAGAAAGGTTGGTATGCACCCCAAGAAATGACTCCTGAGCTTAGACTTTACAATGTGCATAGATTTGAGCTGACTCTGCAAGATGGCTGTTCATTGTGGGGAATCAGAGTTGTTATTCCTCCAAAATTCCAAACACTAGTGTTAGAAAAACTTCACCTCAGTCACATGGGAATCATCAAAATGAAAGCATTAGCTCATCTACAGGTATGGTGGCCACACCTGAATAAAGTCATCAAAGGCATAGTCAGTGATTGCCTTCTATACTAAGAAATTAAATCTTCTCCTGCATCTGCCCCATTCCACATCCACAAAGGTTCACTCCCTTCACCACTGACACACAGTAGCAGCAGTGTGTACCATCTACAAGATGCAGGAATTCACCAAGGCTCCTTAGACAGCACCTTCCAAACCCACGACTACTACCACCTAGAAGGACAAGGGCAGCAGATAGATGGGAACACCACCACTTGGAGGTTCCTTTCCAAGTAACTCACCATCCTGACTTGGAAATATATCATCATTCCTTCACTGTCACTGGGTCAAAGTCCTGGAACTCCCTTCCTAACAGCACTGTGGGTGTACCTACACCACATGGGCTGCAATGGTTCGAGAAGGCAGTTCACCACCACCTTCTCAAGGGCAACTAGGGCTGGCCAATAAATGCTGGCCCAGCCAGCGAAGCCCATATCCCATGACTGAAATTTTTTTTTAAATTCCATTTGTGGGCTTGGCCTGACCACCCATGGCAGAGACTATGTGTGGACTTTGCCGGACCACTTCTCGGACACATGTTCCTGATTGTGGTGGTACCCACACAAAGTGGCCGCATGTTGTTCCCATGAAGATGACTACTTCAACAAAGACCATTTATACTGTCCGGAATGTGTTCACTACCTTTTAATTGCCAGAGATTATGTCTAACAGTGGCACACAGTTCATATCATGTGAATTTCAAACATTCCTGAAAAACAATGGGATCAAGAAGAGTCTCATCTCACCTTACCACCCATCCACAAATGGTGAGGCAGAGTGCTTTGTCCAGACATTCAAAATGGCCATATTGAAGGGGAGGGCGCAAACAGATTGGAAGTTGAAGCTGAAGAACCATTCAGTGATGTATCATAACACTCCACATTCAACAACAGGCATATCTCCTGCTGAGCTGATGTTTGGAGGACAACTGTATACCAGAATGGATTTGCCCTCCGGATTTGAAAGGAAAGAATGGTTCTAGACAACTTGATCAGAAAAGGTCACATGACATAAATAAACCAGCTCATGAGTTTAATCTGGATCAGTCTGTTTGGGTCAGAAATTACTGTGGAACACAAAAGTGGCTCCTGGGAAGAATCATTAAGCATTGAGGTCCACTGAGCTTTGATGCTGAATCTTCTTGTGGAATCTGGAACAGACATGCTGACCAGATTAGAGAAGCCAACTCCAAACAACCAAATTTCCAGGGATCTCTAGTCACAGTGGAAGATTTCTGGGAAACATCTGCTCCAGTTGGTGAACCCCGACTTGATTCAACTAGCAAACCTGTAGCACCTGTAGCTGCAACAGTTGAACCTGAACAGAAACAAGTGGAACAGCAGAACCTTCCATTTCTAAGCAAACAAACTGCGATACCTAAGCCAACACTCCTCTCTAGACTAAAGCGAATCTATAAACCGCCTGACCAATTTGTTCCTAGCTAAAGGGGGAGGAGATATGAGGTTTGTGTTTAATGATTCTGCTTTTTTTGTAAAAGGACATTTCAGTTAAAAAGAAGTGCTAATATAAAACCTGCCAGCAGGGTATGCTAGGTCCTGGATGTATTGCCCTCTAGTGTAGAAAAAGAATAAAGGAACTTTCTGGTTTTCACACAGGAAACTGGGGTTCAGAAGCACATAGGTGTTTGTGTGTGTGTGTTTGTTTTCTAAATTGTTAAGAAGTAGCACAACACTTCACTAACCATTGCCCCTTGACACTCAATGGCATTATCATCACTGACTCTTCCACCATCAACATCCTGGGAGTTATGTTTGATCAGAAACTAAACACCCACTTAATACATTGGCTACAAGAGCAGGTCAGAGGCTGGGAATCCTGTAGTGAGTAACTTGCCTCCTGACTCCCCAAAGCTTGTCCACCACCTACAAGCCACAAGTCAGGAGTGTGATGGAATATTCTCCATTTGCCTGGATGAGTGTAGCACATTCCAAACCCACAAACACTACCATCTAGAAGGACAAGTGCAACAGACACACGGGAACACCAACACCTGGAAGTTCCCTTCCAAGATGACCAACATCCTTCACTGTGAAAAACTCCTGGAACTCCTTCCCCAACAGCACCCTGGGTGTACCTATACCACATGGACTGCAGCAGTTCAAGCAGCACCTTCTGATGGGCAACTAGGGCTGGGCAATAAATGCTGGCCTATCCTGCAACATCCACATCCCATGAATGAATTTTAAAAACTCCTCCCAAGTATGATCTCAACTTTTTTTTAAACAATCAAACTGTTATTTTAAAACTATTTACATGCATTTTCAACCTTCTGTAATTCTCCTGTAATGTTATAGATTCTATCCAAATCCTACCCTACCCCCTCCACATCACTGTCATAAAGTGCTTTGACTTCCCACAATGTTCTCAGCTCTCTGTAGACACATGTAGTTGCTCATCTTTTCCCTGGAAGACAAACACATTGGTGGAGTGGAATAGCAGCTTTCCATCACTGCTGGTAACTGGGCTGTGCTCTCTACAATGACTGGCCTGTCAGGGTCATGAAATCTTTACAACTAAAGACTAATCCGAGAGAGAAGACAATTTCAAGAGAGAAGACCTCAGGACATGGACAATCGCATGCTCTTGAATGGGAAGAGGATAAACTAGAACTCTCTCTGGAATCTCAAGCTCCCTCTTAGCACACTGGAGAAAGGCCTGAGAAGATGAAGTATCTTCAATTTTGACAAAAAATTGCAAAGATGTATTAAAATGTATTATTCACCACTGCACTGAGGATGGAATGGGTATTCAACCTCTGAGATTTGAACAAATCTGTAAGACGAGAAGAAGAATGATGAAAATCCTGTAGACATGGCAGGATATTAAGAAAATACAACTTCCCTAAGCTTAGGGTATTACCTACGTTTTCAGTAGGTAATGGTAACATTGTCACACTTCTGTTTCAGTGTGAGGCTGCTTTGCTACAGGCAATAGGATGATGGTTTCAGCATAAGGTAAATCACCTTTTTTCCAATTTCCTGGATTATCTGATTTTCTTAGGCATTCTCAGTTATAAGGGTTGTTTGGTCTCTCACTGAGAGGTCTGGAAACTTTTAAGATTGAACATAAAGTGTTAATCAACAACTCATAACGATATACATCTCCAAGGTATAACTCCACATGGGGGCTGTCTCTATGCTGGCTCCTTCCAGACTCTTCTACTATCATATTACTCTCTACATCACCATGTGGTCAGTACTGCTTCCCCAGTTCCACATTAATCCTTGATCTGCTGAACACCCTTGCATCCCACCCCTCCACCCCCCCTCCACAACTAGTCCCTATCCAAATATATTTACAATACAATCTTTATTTCCAAGCTTCTCTCCCCAACCCCACCCCTTCAAGTCTCTAGCTTTGCAAATTCAGATGGTCTGGAGACTTGATGACTCTTTCAGTTCTCATTCTTGTGATGTTTGTAGGAGTGGTTACCTCGGTTGCTTTGGGAAAACTTTGGCAGTTCAGAGTTGAAAGTGTTTCTGGCACTTGGGTGCCATTTGATTCACTTTTTGTGTTTCTTCAAGTTGTGTTTCTATTTATCGTCAATCTATCATCTTTGATATCCATACCATGGGTTTACCCCATTCCTTCCCAAGGGAATGTTCGATCTGTTCATTCACAGAGTGGAATCAGGTTTTCTTTTTCTGTGGAGTCTGCCATGTTCTTCTTGGAAGTTTCTCAATTTTTCAATTCTTTTTCATTCAGTTCAGCAACTACTCTGGTGAGTTCAGTCGTCTTTGTTTCAGAATTATCTGCAGAACTCTTATGTACATTTAACAACTTCACCTGGACATTTGGTTCATTTTTCCATGGCTACTGACTGCTCCTTAGATTCATTCAATATACTTGTTAAATCCTCAATCTGTTTCTGAGAATTTTTCTCATCTGTTTTTAAAGTCTGGATTTGTTCTTCCATATTCTCTACTCTTGCACAATAACAGGAGAGAAAGCACATCCTGAATGGGGCACAGCCAGAGTGGGTATTCAGAATTTGGTGCAAAGTGGGAATTTGATGCATAGGGGGAGAGGTGCTCTTTGCATTTTTTCCTTGCTATCTAACTTCTTAAATCTTCAGAGCATGCTGCAGCAGGAGAGGCTACAAGGGAAAGGAATCACTGGTAAGTAGTGAGTAAGGTATTTACTACTTAATTGCTTAGAGTTTAATGTCTTTTTGTGGTTTACAGTTTGTATATTCTACAGTAACGAGGATCAGGAAAGAAGGGCCCTAGAGTAATTGACTTAAAAGGTTTAATTTAAAGTGATAAGTCATGGCTAGACCGCTCAAAGCCATGGTGTGCTCCTCATGCTCCATATGGGATGTCGGGGACATTTCTAGTGCCCGGGACCAACATAGGTGCAGGAAGTGTGTCTAACTGCAGCTCTTGGAAGCACGGGTTTCAGAGCTGGAATGGCGGCTGGGGACACTGTGGCGCATCTGTGAGTCTGACAGCATCGTGGATAGCACATTTAGAGAAGTGGTCACACCGCAGATGAAGGGACTTGAGAAAGGAAGGGAATGGGTGACCACCAGGCAGTCCAAGAGAAACAGATAGACAGTTCAGGAGTCCCCTGGGGTCCCGATCACAAATTGGTATTCCATTTTGGAGGCTGATGAGGGTGCTGGTTCCTCCAGGGAGTGTGGTCAGAGCCAAGCTTCTGGCACCACAAGCAGCCTGTTTGTACAGGAGGGGACGAAGGGAGGAACAGCAATAGTAATAGTGGATTCTATAGTCAGGGGAACAGATAGGCGCTACAGTGGCCATCAACATGACTCCAGGATGGTATGGTGCCTCCCTGGTGCCAGGGTCTGGGATGTCACTGAATGGCTGCAGGGCATCCTGAAGGGGGAGAGTGTTAAGGCAGAGGTCATAGTACATGTTGGTACCAATGACATAAGTAGAAAGAGGGATCAGGTCTTGCATCAAGAGTTCAGGGAGTTAGGTAGTAGACTAAAAAGTAATCTGTGGATTACTCCCAGTGCCACATGTTAGCGAGCTCAGAAATAGGAGAATAGCACAGATGAATACGTGGCTTAAGAGTTGATGCAGGAGGGGTGGTTTAAAATTCCTGAATCACTGGAACCGTTTCTGGCGAAGATGGAGCCTGTACAAGCAGGACAGTCTACATCTGAACCAGGGCAGGACTAACATCCTTGCGGGCGGATTTGCTAGTGCTGTTGGGAGGAGTTTAAACTAACTCAGCAGGGGAAGGGGATGCAGAATGTTAGCAGAATAGGGACACATCATAAAACAGTAAAACAATCAAGTCAGAGGGAGTACAGCTGCATTAAGTTTCAAGGGAGTAAGGCAAGGCTGGATGGCCTCTACTTTAATGCCAGGAGTATTACAGGTAAAACAGATGAGTTAAGGGTGAGGATTGACACGTGGAATTGTGATATAGTAGCCATCACTGAGACATGGTTGAGGGAAGGGCAGGATTGGCAACTCAACATTCCAGGATGTAAAATCTTCAGGTGAGACAGTGGAGGGATCTGTGCTGAGTCCCCTATTATTTGTCATTTATATAAACATCAGAGATGACTATGTGGGGGGTAGGATTAGTAAGTTTGCAGATGACACAAAGATTGGCCGGGTGGGTAACAGTGAGGTTGAGTGTCTTGGGCCACTGGAAGATATAGACGGGATGGTCAAATGGGCAGATAAGTGGCAGATGGAATTTAACCCTGAAAAGTGTGAGGTGATACACTTTGGAAGGAGTAATTTGACAAGGAAGTATTCAGTGAACGGCCTGGTACTAGGAAGTTCTGAGGAACAAAGGGACCTTGGCGTGTGTGTCCATAGATCTCTGAAGGCAGAGGAGCATGTTAGTGGGTTGGTGAAAAAGGCATTTGGAACACTTGCCTTTATCAATTGAGGCATAGATTACAAAAGTAGGGAGGTCATGTTGGAGTTGTACAGAACCTTGGTGAGGCCACAGCTGGAGTACTGTGTGCAGTTATGGTCGGCACATTTTGGAAGGATATGATTGCAATGGAGGGGGTGCAGAGGAGATTCACCAGGATGTTGCCTGAGATGAAACATTTAAGTTATGAAGAGAGGTTGGATAGACTTGGGTTGTTTTCATTGGAGCAGAGAAGACTGAGGGGCGACCTGATTGAGGTGTATAAGATTATGACAGGCATGGACAGGGTGGATATGGAGCAGCTGTTCCCTTTAGTTGAAGGGTCAGTCACAAGGGGGCATAAGTTCAAGGTGAGGGGCAGAAGGTTTAGGGGGGATGTGAGGGCAAACTTTTTACCCAGAGGGTGGTGATGGTCTGGAATGCACTGCCTGGGAGGGTGGTGGAGGCAGTTTGCCTTACACCCTTCAAAAAGTATCTTGATGAGCACTAGGCATGTCATAACATTCAAGGCTATGGGCCAAGTGCTGGCAAATGAAATTAGGTAGGTAGGTCAGGTGTTTCTCACGTGTTGGTGCAGACTCGATGGGCTGAAGGGCCTCTTATGCACTGTGATTCTTTGATACTTAATTCTTCAGATTGGGTTTAAATTCAAGAATTTCATCTGTTTTGGCTGTTAATTCCGCATTCAGCCATCTGTTCTGATTCATCAACAACTCCTTCTCCTGTTCCAGCATCAATTTTATGCTGTTCTTGTTAGCTTGAAGTTTGTCATTTTTGAGTTTTCCTTTTGCTAACTGTCTCTGAGACTCTTCACATTCCTTTCTGAAAATTCCTAATTTCTGTTACAACTCTTCAACTTTTTCTTGACGTTCTATGTTCTTGATTTTAGCCATTTTACTTTTCAACAGCTCAATGGTTTTCAGTAAATTGGAGGCATCCAGTGCTTTTTCTTCTAGCTCCTTGAGTTTCAGCATCAGATTTGCATTTTTCCCATCTTACTTCTGTGTTTTCTTTCTCCAACTACAGCAGAGCTTTGCCTTCATTTTGGTTTTACCATGAGCCAGGTATGTCTCCAGTGAAGTCTTAACTTGTTTCAGTTCTATAGTAGTGTCACTTGGATTCAGTATCTGCTCACAGGTTGGAAAGCTCTACAGCTTCTCGTTTCGATGCCTCTTCTTTTCCATTCAGCTGGTTCTTCAATCTCTTTCTTGTCCCTCTTAGCTTCCTTCTGAAATGTAGAATGTTGCTGAGTCTTCTCTGCCAATCGGTTCTTCGGTTCATTCAGAGTGACATTAAATTCATTTTGCTCCTCTGTAATTTTACAGAGCAACAAACTTTGATCTGAGGGATCCTTGAAGCATGTGAAGAGCCTTCAACAGGTTTTCCTTTTCTTTGCAAAGCTCAATTGCTTTGCTTTGAGTTTTCTTGTAATTCAACAGGGTCTCCTCAACTTTTTTCTGCTGTTCCTCCATTCTGCTCTTCAAGACAGTCTTCATTTCTTCATGCTGTAAATCAACTAACTAGGAGTAAAGTGGCAATAAAATAGATGCACAAGAAACAGAGATAAATTTAAAATAGGTTACACGAATTGAAATAAAAACAAAAAAACTGCGGATGCTGGAAATCCAAAACAAAAACAGAATTACCTGGAAAAACTCAGCAGGTCTGGCAGCATTGGCGGAGAAGAAAAGAGTTGATGTTTCGAGTCCTCACGACCCTTCGACAGAACTTGAGTTCGAGTCCAAGAAAGAGTACTCTTTCTTGGACTCGAACTCAAGTTCTGTCGAAGGGTCATGAGGACTCGAAACGTCAACTCTTTTCTTCTCCGCTGATGCTGCCAGACCTGCTGAGTTTTTCCAGGTAATTCTGTTTTTGTTTTACACGAAGTGAACTTTTGAATCTCCATATGAACAGTGTTACAGGGACTGACTTTTCTACAATTTAATTAAGATTACTCTTCTGAAGTGGGTTAAAAATAAAGGTTTGTTAGATACTTCATTCGTGTCAGAATAATTGGTTTTGTTTCATTTTTATTCTGATTTTTAGAACTCCCCAGTAGGCATTTACTCTTATGAGTTTTATTAGTGCTGGGCATCTAATAGAGCTATTCTTCAGTTGTGAGACTGCATTTTGGAAAGTTATACAGGGAAGGGGAATGCAATGAAAATTTGCTCTTGTCCTTCCCCAACCTTCATGCACAATTTCAGACAGTGTAACCTAAGAGCAAAACCCATGGTTGATTTCCCCCAAGCCCCAACTACAGCCCTTCCTCTCCATTTGCCCTCCAGGGTTCTGAGATCATGAGCTACAACCCCAAACTAGCTGAGATCAACTAACTAGACACAGAATAGGAATTGGATCAAGCACCTAAATCAGCATTATATTGAGACTTGGCTTTAGCCAAAAGTCCATCAGGGTGCTGTAGGTTTGATGGAGCCACCTAAAGTTCTCATTTGATTTATCTTTGAGTCACATAAAATTTCTTGGCTGTCTTTAAAGAATTAAAGAAATGAAAGAATTATGTAACATAGATTATCCTGACAACAGTTTAAGGAAGAGGACTCAAACTGAGGAAACTGGAAAGAGACCTATTTGGTTAGAAGCTGCTGGTCATTCCTCTTTCCTCTGCCAGTATAGCAGTGTGAAAAGTGAAACAGGTACCGGATCCCAACGTTAGCAAATCCATACTTTATAATTGAACTCAAAAGATGTTTAGCTCTAATGCACAATACAAACTGTTGTGAGATGCATTTTCTGTTGAAGAAAGTGATATAAATTTTGCACATTATTTGTGTGAAATATTTTTACTTTACTCCTGCTTTGTCATTGAAAAAAAGATTGTTGAGATAATTCATATGAAATAAATGCTGAATTTTCCTACATCAAAATTCTGTTGCACAGCAATGTTCACATTTTCAGCATTGAAGTTTCCTGATTCAGACGTGAATAGTACCTCGAACACATAAATTTCCTACGTACATACCCGACCACCTGTTTGGCTTCATGTGATGAGATAGCTTCAGGCTGGCAGTTGAACTGGTCCAAAATTATGACCCCGGTTACTCTTGAACAGTTTTCTTGGTGGTCATCACCAGAGTAGTCAAGCTCGTGGAGGATAGACAGGAGTTATCTGAGCAAGTGAAATAACTGACATTCCAAATCTGGGGATTTAATAGTGTTGATGCAGGGCTGCTGGCATGAAGGCAGGATTACAATAACAGTGAAACAGAAACAAGCTTGTTTCACTAGTGTCCTTTAGGGAAGGAAATCTGCCGTCCTCACCTGGTCTGGCCTACATATGACTCCAGATCCCCAGCAATGTGATTGACTCTGAACTGCCCTCTGAAATGGCCAAGCAAGCCACTTGGTTCAAGCGCAAATAGGAATGGGACACAAATGCTCGCCTCATCAGCTCGCAGACCATGAAGGAATAAAGAAAAAAATACACACCGAAAGACTATACTCTCATGACTACTCTCCCAATAATATCTTGTTGCTGCTGCCACCTTTAAGGTCAGTCCATGCACATGTATAAACAGCCATTTCACCAAGACTGGTTTTTAAAGCTATTTTTCAGCAATAAAAAAAAACTCACAAGTCCTCTGCTGGTTTGCTGGAAGCTTCTCCAACCAAATATATTTCGTTAGAGAACGCAAAATCCTCTCCCCATTGCCAGACTATCTCTTTTCTGTCCTGTAAAGAAAACACAATGTACCACATGGAAAGTCAAATACCCAACTGACTAGTTTATTCTAGTTTGACTATATATACCTACACACACACATGGGCACAAGATGGTGTTGTCAAAGGTCTCCAAAATAGTAGTGTGGTGTGCTTTACAATTTGGCCTTCAAATAGAGGGGCAGAAACCAAGCCCATAGATACATCATCTTTGGAGGAAGACAATGAGAAAGACGAGGAGCATGAGGAGGCTCATGGATCTGACATGAAGGATGAGGGGCAGTCCAACTGAGGGGCAGGCCCATGTAGCCATGGCTGATTCTTTGCAGGAGAAGCCTGATGATCCAGATACATCCGTCTAGGTTCTTGAAATCTCACAAATAACATCAGCCAATCTATGGTGAGAAGCATCCACTTCACATAAACCTTTCACATGGAAGTCACATATCCTCATGGAAATGTCCATCCCCAACAAAAGAGAAAACCAGCAGCACATACTGAAAGCCAATTCCATCAATATGGCTGAAACCATGACTATCACAATCTTTGGCCTAAATATATTGCACAAATACACCTTGAGAAGTCCTTCACAACATGGACCCTCCCAACCTCACCCCGACACCTTCATTTCCCTCCTCAACCTCACCCCCTGACATCTCTTCCTCTTCCAGTCAATCCTAGATCTTGCACTCCCACCCCCTCGACATATCTGAGGGTGGAATCTTCAGTGCCCACTGGCATTGGGTGTGATTGGTGGAGTGAGCGGACAATATGGTGAGAAGGCCAAAAATCGTATTCACAACATCATGAAACCAGTTTGCATTCATCTGCTCAGCCAATCATTTGGCTGGGGGTGGGGGGGGGGGGTCCCCGCCATTGGACATCAGGAACCTCATTGTAATACATCAGCAAATCATTAGAAGAACAGCCTGCTGGAATCATTTGCCCCCAGATCCCCACTGAATCATCCATCCATATCAGCAGACCATGTCTTGACATCTGTGAAGTGCAGAAGTTGGGACTCACCGCCAAGGCCATGCTCACATCACAGACATCCGAGGAGCAGAAGATGGTGGAGCCCGACAACAACCGGATCCTGGAGGAACATCCATGGCATGTTGGGTGGATTTTTGTGGACGTGGTTCCGCCGCGAAGGAATACATGAAAGTTGGAAAATCACCATTGATGCTGACAATGGATGATGGTTGAGGGGGTGGGAGTGGAAGATCTAGGATCGAATGGAAGAGGAAGAGTGTCGGGGGATGAGGTTGAGGGGGGGAATGAAGGTGTCGGGGTGAGGTTGGGAGGGAGAAATGAAGGTGTCGGGTGGGTGAGGTTGGGAGGGAGAAATGAAGGTGTCGCGTGGGTGAGGTTGGGAGGGGGGAATGAAGGTGTTGGGGGGGGTGAGGTTGGGGGTGGGAGAGAAGGGTTTCCAGGGGAGGAAGGTATCCAGAAGGAGGGAAGGGGTTCCAGGGGGTGGGGTGCCCAGGTGAACTTGCAAGGGAGGGGTCTGATGAGCCCATGGCTGCCTGTGGGGTGGGAAGGTGAGGGTTCGACGGTAGTGATAGAAGGAATGGTGAGGGTGGTTTGTGGGTATTCAGAGGCAGACACCGTCCCTGGGGTGGGAAGAAGGAAGTTGGGGAGGTTAATGTGGTTGGGGGTGGGATTTATGAGAAAGAACAGAATGAGCATGTTCAACTGGACATCCTCGAAGGAAAAGGGTTGTGGCTGGTAAGTCACAGAGGACAGGTGAAAGATGATGCTGGGGGTCAACTGTGATGGGGAAATGAAATGGGTGACTGGGGGAGGGTAAAGGATGGGGGATGAAAGTAAAACCGAATTAGCACCATGCTGTCTAAATTGAAAGTGAAATGAGAGTCGTGGTGGGCGAGATCAGGTGCTGCGTGGAAGTGTGATCAGTGAGTGGGCAGAGGTACAGGTCAGCTCAGATGGACAACTGAAAGTGAACCCCAGCAGGCTGCATTCAAAATGCTCAAGACATTGAGATGAGTATGATACGACATTGAGATGAGTATGATATGGGAAGGATTCGTGTATGTGGGAGTGTGCTTGCACAAGGCTCCTAAAGGCCCTGCCCCACACACACACACACACACACACACACACACATTTCTCCCTCCAGAATCACTCGTTGGTCAGCTGCTCCCTCTGTGATGACCGAGGACAAGATTAAGGGGCTCACAGGCAAAGGGGGCTCGGAGGGATTGGACAGCTTCTGAGATTCCTGAGTGGATGATCTGGGGTGTCCAGCTGCTGCTCCTCCTCCCATCGGGTGCCCCGGCCTGACTCCTTGAGGGGATGGAAGGGATGTTGAGGTGCCCCGTTTCCCCCTCACATTGCCAGTGCAGGAACTCACCCATGGCTCCCACAATGGAGTGCCGGTCTGCACATATCTCTGCGTTCTGCTGGACCAGGGTCTCCATGGCATCAGCCATCCTCCTTCTGGAGTCCTGCATACGTGCACATGTGGGCACACCATCATCAGAGAGCAGGCAGACGCACTCCTCTGATCCACATACCACTTTGCTGAGGGCTTCCAACAGCTCTGCATGATGTTCCCACACCTTCTGCGGACTCTCCAGGACGAGTTGGAAAGCCAAATCTAAAGGCTCATCATCTTACTCGGACCTCAAAGGTGCTTGATCCCCAGCAGTCCTCAGAGTGCCAGAGAGCTTGGCTGAACCTGCCTCCTCCTGCTGTGGACTCGTATCTGTGCAGTGACCACCGGATTGTGAACTTGAGCCTGCTCTAGATTGAGGTCCCACTGAGGTGTGTGTCTCTGCGCTGGTAGAAGGTACGGATAAGCGCTGTGATGGGTCTTCCAGGTTGCTTATTTCCAGCTCTTCAATGGGAGTGTCCTTTTTGCTGGAAGTGAAGACTTGGATGGAGCTGACGGAGTCAATTGCTTGGCAGAGCTCCCTGTGAACCAAAGGATAGATAATTAGTGCATGCAGCAGAGTCAAAAGCGGGAGAGAGCACTCACAGTTGAATTGAGAGAGGGATGATGCAGGATTCTCAAGTGGGTGTTCTCCACAGGCTAGTCCATGTCCTCACCAGTAGCACGATGGCACACTCCTTAAAGAGAGTAAAAGGCCTAATGTGGGCCACTCCACCTCCCCCCCAATCTGGGACTTCTGTCTGCTGATGTGAGCAGGCATGGAATTGCATGGAAGCAGATGGAGTGTGAGCAGGAAGTATGGCACTGTGTGAAATGTTTGTGTGATGAATGGAGTCATGGACAGGATGAGGATGCAAGCTCCAAAGGCTTTGAGAGATCGAGGGTGTGTGTGAGAGTTAGTGCTGTTGTTCCTTGAGGTGTGAGATCCCTGTGGTTATGTGTTGGCTTTGTGAATATGTGAGCTGAGAGTGAAGAGAAGAGTGAGTTACCTTGGTGGAATGGATGAGACCATTCATCCTGTAGCGGCACTGGGTGGCTGTCCTCTTTTGCATTGAGACAGACAACTGCTGCCATGCTGGATTGGTGATGCTGCTGCCCCTCCTCCAGCCAGAGTGGGGGTAGAGAGAGGTGTTCAAAAGGCACTTGAGGGATACGTCACTAAACCCGGGGCTGCAGTCTTTTTGCCTTTCCAGGTCATGCCAGGTCTTCCATTCAGCAGTCATGGGCTGGAAGTACTGAGAGGTGTGTGCGGCTGGACTTTAAATATGATGCCCGGTGTGCTGAAGTGGTGAGGTGATGCCCACCCACCATGGAAACACTGTGTTTCCCAAGGATGCATAATTAATGTGGCAGGATGGGGATGATACGGTGTGTGAAGCCACCATTGCGGCCAGCAGATAAAACGTCATTTTACCTCCCTGCTTCCACAGTTAGTGCAAATCTGGGATGATTCCACCCCGTCAGTGGCTACAAATGAGCTAGCAAAAGTGCCATCCTGTGCCCTATGTTGAGAGTGCCAGTAGGAAGCATGATTTTACATCCAATATCTACAGATATGATTATATGTGCTATCAGTAGTGCAGCTAATGTGCATTGTGCAGGGTGAGGCCACAAATGTGTTAAAGCAACTCTTTTAATGACCTTCCACGTTATCCATACCCAATCGGTATCTAGTTTCAGGAGTGTGTGACATCTGCAACATGCAATGCTGCCAGGAACCTCAGGTCCCTTAGAAACCACAGCCTCTATTACCTGGAAGACAAAGGCTTCCAATGCAGTGGGGAGACCACACATGCATACTTCCCTCAAACATACGTGGCATTTTGGTATGTGAAGCTTCCACTTAGGTGACTGTGTAACACTCGTGTGGATAAAAGTAAAATACTGTGGATGCTGGAAATCTGAAACAAAACAGAAAACGCTGGAAAAACCCAGCAGGTCTGACAGCATCTATGGAGAGAGACAAAAATAAAGTTAATGTTTCAAGTCCTTATGACCCTTCTTCAGAGCTGACAGTCATCCACTCATGTCTGGATGACTGCGTTCGACACAGCACTCAGGCTTGAAGTGCACCTGATAAACTCCATCTGATCTTTGAGTCTTATCATTGACCCTTTCTTAAAGTCAATCATTGTTGGACAAGAAATGCTGCAAGGAACATCTTAATCCACAATCCTTGGTGTACCTTATCTAAAAGTCTGGAGAAAGAAACAGCCAGAGAGGTTTGGCACACCCTTGCATGAGCATACCCTTGCTCCTGAAATCAATGTCAATGCGACATAGACTTCACCATGCAGTCCTCAGTGCCACGGATAAGAAGTGCATTCATTCTGTAAACATTCTCCTTGAGTGTTTTAGTGTACAACAGCAGACTGAGACATTTTTCAGTGTCATGATATGTATTGAAAAGGTGTGTAATTTTGATTTGTACAATAGTGTCAACGTTAGTGATCAGGGACAGATGGCAGTCTGTGCTTGCAAATGCTCCTATAAAACACTACCTCACAGAAGGTGGAGGCAGGCTGCTCAACTTTCATGCCAAATGGCATTGAGAAGCGTGGTGGCCAGCCTCGTCAAGCAGAGACCCTTTTGGGGACCTCCTTCAGACTATGACCTCTGCATTTCTGCTGGCGCAGCTGTTGTCACTGGCCCATGTGGATCAGGTGAGGGCTCTGACGGAGGTGCTGGGGTGTTGGAAGAAGGTGAGGGTGCCAAGATGCTCTCAGCACCTTCACCCTCTTCACTAACCTTCACAGCCCTGGATTGGCCTTCAGATGGGTTTGGTGGGGCTGACTCGTGCTCAGCATTCGTCTAATCAAGCAGCCTCTGTGCCATCAGTGCAACCATCCTGTTATGGGAATGTCATGCTGCTTTTGCATCCACTCTTAGTGATGCCACATGTGTCTCTCCATGAGCTTGGCCATTCTCTCATGTTTGGAGCTCATGCAGTCAAGTCTCTAAGACAAAGTGGAGATGATGATGGAAATGGACTTTTCCACTTGCAGTGCATGAGCCCACATTGCCTCAGGGAATTCCACCAGATGTTCTGCATCTGATTGTCCAAATTTAGTGCCCCACACCCTTGCACACTGGAGCATCATCATGACTTTCCTCCCTGCTCTGAGGGGGCTGTGCAGATGTCTCTGACTCTGACACCTCCTTCTGCATTCTGGTGCGATGCCCTTCGCCACATGCCACCAACTCCACTCATGAGCTACATCCCTCCAATGTGCTTGGATCTGTGTTGGTGGAGTGTGGGCTGGTCAGATGTGATGCTGCCTCTTCTTCCTCCTCCTGATGCCCGTTGGATGAGCTGGCTGGGGGATGGGGGTGCGGTGGGAATGAGAGAACAGCCCTGGGAACTGTGTGAGACACACAGGGAGGCAATGAGACATAGCCCATCACATTGTAAGAATACCCCATGATACATGCCATTGTCTTTACTCATAATTGAGCTGCCCTTATCAGGCAATCTAACCTTCTCTCCCCCTCTCATACCAACATCCTCTTGTGCTCAGTAAGCTAACAGCATTACCTTCGCTATCACCATGCTCCAAAATGCCCCTGCCACCGCCTCTAGCACCTGCTACAGGTGCTTTTTGATCTCCTCCACATTCCTTATCGTCCGTAGCCCCTCCCCCACCTCCCAGGCATTATGGGCCCTCTTGTCCTTCAAAAGTGATGTAGCTTGATATACAGTGCTGCCGGAGAGAAATGTCTTGACTGTGTCACTGCATCAAAGTGGGCATTCATATCTCTACTATATGCATCTACAGGAGTGACTTGGTCAGACAAGCCTTCCTGCTGTAGGATAAATATGTGCCAGGTCTCCCACCATCAATACAGCCTTCAGATGTGAACCATTACTTGGACTTCTATGTGCTTCTGCTGAACAACCCACCCTGCTGGAGCGCAACAGGTCATGGAAGCTCTTCCTGCTGAATCCACAGTCGGCCATGGTCCCCTTCTGCATGGGAGAGGGGGGACAGGAATTGGTCTAGACAAATGCTGGGCAACTTGGCATTTTCCCTGTTACTCCCAGATGGCATGCTGTACTCCCGACCACAGATCTGCTGGCTTCCTCTTTCTGAGTTACATTGTTGTGATATGAGATTATGTGGCTGTGAAGGATCCTGATCAAGGGTCAATTGAACGGGTGCACCCTGAGAGATGGGTGGAAAGAAGGTAGGTGGCAGGGCAAAGGATCATGTCAAATGTGATGTGTATCAGACATGCCTTGAGGCATTATAGTAACCTGAGTCAATATATCATGAGCTTGTGCCAAGATGTTGCCATCTCCATGGCTATGTCTTGTTAGACCTTTCTAGCCTTAAATTAGCTCAATGACCCCCTTCATTACAAATTCAGGAGCAAAAATCTGACCCAAAATTAAAGTTTTTTTTCTCTACTGACCCAGACTATGCATGTGCTTCTCAACTGCTGCCACCAGACGGCACCATTATACCATTCATGAACATTTTTTGTGAAGGTCCAACTATTTTCGAGTCATTTGTGAGTCAGAGTACATTCTATGCCCTTGTCACCCTCATTGCTTCTTCCAAATACTGTTGGCTCAGTTAGCTGGATGGCTGGTGTGATTGGTGCACAGGGCACATGGTTCGACCTGCGTTTTGGCTTGAGTGGATTCTGGATCACCTCTTTGCCTTGCCTGTGATGGAGGTTGTGGGGCTATGGGTTAGAGTTAGCTTCGGGCTGAGAACTGAAAAGAAGAAGGTGGTGAAATGCTGTTTTTCAGACTGAGAGATATAAAGGGTTCAGAATTAGGACTACTGTTTTGAGATACATTCATGACTTGGAGGTACAGGGCACAATTTTGAAATTTGTACGTGACACAAAACCTGGAATTGTAGTAAGCATTGAGGAAAATGTAATGGACTTCAAGAGGACATAGACAGGTTGGTGGATGGATGAAATTTAATGCAGAGACGTGTGAGATGATGCATTTTGGCAGGAAGAATTAGTAAAGGGTACAATTTTTGTAGAAGTGCAAGAACTGGTCCATGGGTCAGTTCTCCCAAAATTGCACATATCCCCAGATGTGTCTGTATGGAAATCCATGAAGGTGACAGGATAGGTTAACAATGCAGTTCATAATTTGGACTTTATAAATAGAGGCATTGAGTACAAAAGACAAGTTGCTCCTTTAAAGCTTAGCTTAGCTTTTGGTCATTGACCTTGTATTTCAGTGTAAAATTTTGATTTATAGAAGTTGTAGGACTTTTTAATACATTAAAGGAGCTATACAAATACAAGTTGTTGTTTCTGTGAAGAGTTTACAATATGTTTCTGTGAGTCTGTTAATATTTACTGGGTGTGTCTGAGAGTCTGGTAGGCCGCAAATCTGGTTGCATTGCAGATGCTACAGGTGCAGTTTTGGGTCCAAACAGCATTAACGCTGCATCCAGTGCCGGCTACACCGGCTGCCATTTTGGTGAGGTCACTGGTATGGGAGCTTGGTCTGTGTGCAGATGTATGTAGTGTAGGCAGATTGTGATGTCAGTCAATATTAACTGACATTAGCATGTCAACTATTGCACACTCTTAAGGTGGCACAGTTGAACATGTGTTCTATTCCCAGCTCAGTTGCGCAGATACTGATTGATTTCTACTGGCTCTTGCTGAGTTAGTAGTCATGTTTGATGGTTTGAACTGCTACTTGATGTTGATGACATTGGTGAAGACCTTGATTCTGACTTTGAGGATTCTGCACAGTACACTTACTCCCAGTCATCCCCCTAAGCATGATAGAGAGATTGAGCAAAGGTGACACAGAGAAAAATGAATTTCCCAAAGAAGGAGAAGGAGAAGTGAGGTCTTAGCAAAAAGCTGTCTAATCTTCAGGCAGTAATTCTTCTTGTCTCAATCTCAGTGAGGAATAGTGTGTGTGACATCTGTTTCACTAAGGAGAAGATCACTGAAATTAGTCAACAGTTTCAGCCTCAGAGTAGGCTGAGGTAGTATTGGCAGTGCTCGTAAAGGTGACTGCAATCACCTGTGAGATGACATAACATGATCTGGCCTGAGAAGAAGCAAATTTAGGTTGTACCAACTCAGCATGGACAGCAGCAATCTAAACTGGATGACTGACAGCCGCTGGCCAAGAGTGGGAGTGGTGGGAGGATGAATGCTATCATCCCGAGGGTAGGCAATAGGTTTGTGCTCCATGGAACCGCTTGTCACTCCCCCAGTACAGTGCCTCAGCAATCCTAATAATGTGTTAGCAGACAAGATTGCTGGACTGCGGTGACATCTTGCATATCCCTTTTGGGCACTGGTATCTGTCGCCATGATGATGGCAGTCTGGCCTGCATGACAATAAGTTGCACTTGCATAACTTGGTCTCATGTTCCACTGCAGCCCTCAGACATTGGGTGAGTTCTGCAATGAAAGTTGAGACATCAACAATCTGATACTGCATCATGGTTTGGTCTGCAAGTATACTAATGGACCACCACAGAAACCTTGGGCTTCAAGAAACATGAAACCACGTGCAAAGCTGTTTCATTGTTACTAATTTTTTTATTCCAGATGTATTAATTGAATTTAAATTCTCCAGCTACCAGGCTGGGGTTTGAACTCGTAATTCTGGATTACTAGTCCAATGATATGTTGTGCCTGTCCCTTGCCAGTTAGATCCTGCTGTCTCTGGTTGTACGCCACCTTATCCTGCAAGGGAGAAAGAAGTGTGTCAATGTATATGATGCAATCTGTTTGGGTGGTCTGGCTGTCACGGTTAAACAACTGACTGCACAAGCTGTGAGATGTGGGTTTGAGACTTTCAGCAGTGCCAAGTGTACAGGGCTGGGGTGAAGCTATGGATGTGAGGTATGAGCCATGGAGATAGTCAGTAGGTGAGTGTCATGGGTGTTGTGAAATGACAGAGTGTGAGGCTAATGGGGCAGTTGATTGGATATGGCATTTGAAGATGCAATCACTGGTCACTCATGAGGTCATTAGGCTTCTTGTGGCACTGCACCCTTGTCCTCGCAGTTAGACTACTGGCTTGACCTCCATGGCTATCTGCTCCCATTGTTCCCACTGCGCATCAATGCATCCAGAGAATAAAAAAAACTATCTCCAGATGTCAGAGAGGCAAGGCCAGAAACGTCCGAGGATGTCTCGGGGAATGGTCACCGAGGTATGTCAGATTGCACATCAAGATGTGCAGCCGCGTAGATTTGGTAAGAACCCCATTCCAGTGGCCCTCAAAGTTACAGTGGCACTCAATTTCTCGCCAGAGGTGGCTTACAGGGTGTGACAGGTGACATATGTGGCATCTCACAGGCTGGCATACATAGTCACCTTCTTTATGCACCTATTTAGTTGTGCCAGTGATTTTATCCATTTCACCACTGAACAAGACAGCCAGGCTGCATGGTCAGCCATGTTTAGTGAAGCTCCTGAGTTTCCTCGATTTAAGGTGTCATGAACTTATGTGGCCATAAAAGCTCCCTAGGAACAGCCAGATACATTTGTAAATCCTAAAGCGTTTCACTCCATGAACTTGCAACTGGTGTGTGGCCTTAGGAGAGGAATAATGCAGGTCTGTGCTCGTTTCCATGGAGCTGTTATGATGCATACATCTTGTGCACCTCACGGCTCCCAGAGTTTGTTGAAGCCCCAGCCCAGGTTGCTGGATGGATCCTCAGTGGCCAAGGCTATCCCCTGCATACATGGCTGATAACGCCAGTGACGCTTCCCCAGAGCAAGGCAGAGGAATGCTACAATCAAGTCCATGCATTCATCAAAGTCATCATCAAACACATCACTGGGCTTCTTAAAATACACCTGCTGCCCTGACTATCTGGAGAGACTCTGCAGTACACACCCCAGAGAGCGTTATGAATATTAGTGGTCTGCTGTGCATTGTACAGCCTGATGCTGCAACACAGACAGGATAAGAAAGTTTACAGAAGCATGCTATATCATTTAATATATAAATAATGGTCCTATTTAAATAAAAAAAGTTAACAAAACGAGCGTTGGTCCTATAGAAAGTGAGTCTAGGGAATTAATAATGGAAAATAAGATGATGAATAGGTATTTTGCATCGGTCTTCACCATAGAGGAAACAAGTAATCTCCCAAAAATTGCTGTAAATCAAAAATTGGAAGTGAGGGAGGAACTCAGGGAAATTACAATCACCAGGGAAGTGGTACTGAGCAAATAGTTGGGCTGACAAATCCCCAGGTCATGATGGGCTTCATTCTAGGGTCTTAAAAGAAGTGGCTAGTGAGACAGTTGATGTTTTTTCAATTGTTCAATTTTCAAAAAACTTTATAGATTTGGGGATGGTCCAATTAGATTGGAAAATAGCAAATGTAACTCCGTTATTCAAACAGGGATGGAGACAGAAAGCAGGAAACTAAGGGCCAGTTAGCTTAACGTATGTCATAGGGAAAATGTTAGAAGTTATTACTAAAGATGTCATAGCAGGGCGCTTGGAAAAATTCAAAACAATCAGACAAAGTCAACATGGTTTTGTGAAAAGGAAATCATGTTTAACCAATTTATTGGAGCTCTTTGAAGGAGCCACATGTGGGTAAAAGGGAACCAGCAGATGTAGGTTTCCAGAAGGCATTAGCTGCCGCATCAAAGGCTATTGCAGAAAATAAAAGCTCATAGAGTGGGGTAGCATACTGGCATGGATAGAAGATTGGCTAGCTAACGGAGCAGAGGATAGACATAAATAGGTCTTTTTCTGGTTGGCAGGGTGTAATGAGTGGTGTGCCACGGGGATCAATGCTGTGCCTCAACTGTTTACAATCTATAAATGACTTGGATGAAAGAACTGAAGGTATGGTTGCTAAATTTGCTGATGACACAAAGATAGGGAACAAAGTAAGTTGTGAAGAGGACATAAGGGGAGGACATAAGGAGGCTACAATGGAACATAAATAGGTTAAGTGAGTGGGCAAAGATCTGGCAAATGTAGTATAATGTCAGCAAATGTGAAATTATTCATTCCGGCAGGAAGAATAAAAAATTCAGCTTATTATCTAAATGGTAAGAGATTTCATAGCTCTGAGATTCAGAGGGATTGGGGTGTCCTAGTGCATGAATCACAAAAGGTTAGTATGCAGCTACAGCAGGTAATTAGGAAAGATAATAGAATGTTACCATTTATTGTGAGGGGAATTGATTACAAATGTAGAAAGGTTATGCTTCAGTTGTACAGGGCACTGGTGACACCACATCTTAAGTATTGTGTATGGTATTGGTCTACTTCTTTAAGGAAAGATGTAAATGTGTTAGAGGCAGTTCAGAGGAGGTTTACTAGACTAATACGAGGAATGGGCTTATGAGGGTAGGTTGGACAGGTTAGGCTTGTATCTGTTAGAGTTTAGAAGAGTAAGAGGTGACTTTATTGAAACCTTTATGATCCTAAGGGAGTCTTGGCAGGATGGATGTGGAGGGGATGTTTCCTGTTATGGGAGAATCTAGAACTAGGGGTCACTGTTTAAAAATAAGGGGTCATCCATTTAAGACACAGATAAGGAACAATTTTTTTCTCTCAGAGGGTTGTGTGTATTTGGAACTCTCTTCCTCAAAAGGCAATTTGAATATTTTTTTAAAGCAGAGGTAGACAGATTCTTGATGAACAAAGGGGTGAAAGGTTATCTGGGTAGGCAGGAAGTTACAATCAGATCAGCCATGACCTTATTGACTGGCAGTGCAGGCTTGAGGGGCTGAGTAGCCTACTGCTCCAAATTTGTATGTTTGTATACTGCAAGGGAAAGGGCGCAAGGAATATCAGCTGATGAGGATTTGTCAGAACATGAGGACGATCCTTAAATCCAAATAAGCTTTCATGGGTGCCAGGGCAATGGACAGACATGCAAGGAATTCCAAGGACAACCTGATTCAACCTGACAACAAGGTTCAGACAACAATAAACAATCTGCATGACCATCGCTCCATCTCTAAACCTCCATTGCCTTTCAGGAGCATAGACCTAGCCCTGCCACCCTTCCTTGCCAAGTAAATGATAAACCTGCTTCTTCTGCCACCTAGAATAGAATGGGGAGCAATGCTTCATCACACATGCTTGCTAGTGAATGCTGGCAACAAGGGTTTGTGAAACATCCATATAACTGCCCTGCCTTGGTCAATTATTCTGATCCAGCACCATCTTTAAAGTACTTTGAATGCAACTGCACCTGTCTCATTAATACCCACTGTCAGTGAAAGGGGTTCATATCCACTTGACTGCAAAGACGGGGGCCAGCTGTGCCTGCTTTTTAAGCCATGTTCCACAGAACTATCATCACAGAAGTAACATCAACATTCAATAAAGGACAGAAATGTAACACATCTGATTCAGGAATAATGTCTGTATCCCTGTCTTCTGTCTAGTCATCACATTGTGAAAAACATGGGGCAGGCCATGACCGTTACATCTGATACTATCTCAGTCCCCGAGAGGTCTCAATAATTTAAACAATTACAGCAAACAAATGATATTGTGCAAAATTTAACAAGTGAGACAGTTGTGGAAAAATCTTCTCAGTGCTCATTGTTTCTCTGATTTTCTTTTTCTACCACTATGTCTAGGTGCTAGCCTGACATCAACAGCTGAGGTGGAGGCAGTCTGCTCAGTTTAATTCTCCATTGCCTTAGGAAACCGTGATGGGTGTCTTCTGGAGGCCTGGGGTCCTTGAGGACTCCAGCCTACAGGGGGTCTCCAGCACTGGTGCAGGGTGTGCCCCTCAGCCTCACCTGCTAGAGCTATCGTTGGTCAAGGGTGGAAGGGATGAGGAGATGCTGCTAAACATGGGGGTGTCCTGAGATGAATGCCCTAGGGCAGCTGGCATATGCTCCTATTTGATCTGGGTGCACAAATACACCTCCCTTCTCCCTAAGAGTTGGGATTCCTGGAGGGCAGTCCAGAGGTCTCATCCGCCTCTTGCCTACCCACTGCTGCACTGAGCCCTTGGGCAGAGCAATGTAGTGCAGGTCATATGCAAATAGTTGAATTCTCAACCTGCTTCTTCATGGTGGTTGCCACACTCTCCAGCGATGAAGCCATTTGCTCAAATGCCTGAGATATGGCCAAACCCATGGCATGCACAGATTCCTCAATACCTGGCATCTCTGCCATATTTTCCCCAGGCCTCTGCTGCATGTCCAGCTTCTTGTGGCCATGACCAGAGACCTGTCATCAGCATGGGGCTCAGCAGTTCTCCAGTCATCAGTGACATCCTCCCTCTGTTGTTGGGATGTGTCTATAGTGTGCTCACCAGATTGTTCTCCTGAATCTACACTTGACCCCTCCTGGACCATATGGTTGTAACTGTGCTGGCTGAGGTTTGTGATGTGGTGGTTGATGGTGCTCCCTCTGGTTGCTTCACCCCCAGAGCTGGAGTCTTTGGGATCCTCACACTGCTGTATGCTAGTCCTTGGATGGTGATGACCTGTAGTGGAGAACAAAAAGAGTCACATTTTGAATCATCAGAGTTTGAGTGTTTCACATTTCATTGCATCATCCTGTGCGCCCATATGCCACCCCCAGGATGGTTACCTCTTCCTCCTTACTACTGGTCAGTCCAGCCCCACCGTCTGCTCCTGTTGCATTCCCTCCTTGCTAGTGATGTCCATCACTGCTTCCTCGGCTGCTGTAAGGAATCTTAGGTCAGAAATTCCTCCTCTCCCTGGCATTGTGGATCTGCTTGTTCTGCATGACAAAGTGCAGAGTTAGTGACATGTCAAGTGACACCTAACCCCTTTGTCTGCATGCATCACCAACACACATATAGCCCTGTCATTCAATGTTACAGCGCACACAAAAGCAAACTTCCAGGCACTTTGATCTCAATTTCCATGTGGCACTTGCTGCCCACTCGCACATAGATAGTGAGTACCACATGAGAGACTCCTGTTGAAGATGTGACACAGGCACTTACTCTGACGGATCAGAGTAGGTTGACCTGATTCCAGCACTGGACTGCTCACTGCCTCTGCCACCTCTGTCCAGGCAGCCTTGGTCTGGTGTCATCGTTAGGAAACAGAACCACCCGCCTCTCCCTGAGGAGAATGTGCAGGGGGCCATCACTGAACCATGGGGCTGCTCTGACTCAGTGGTCAGGCATTTCTTCAAATAATGTGGCAGGGTCAATCTGGCATTGATGCACAACCTCTCTGTTTCAACAGGAGGTTCTTTCATTGGCTGCATGTAGATGCAGCATTGTCAACTGATAGCAGGTTTCACCAATGCAAAGCTTCCCACTAAATCACACATGTTTTCCATGCACAGCAATGGCATTTAGAATTTTAATTATAATCACATGGGAAAGGGCAAAAAGAGAGAAAGTGGAATGGCACACAGTCCCAGTTAGATCAAGAATGATGTGCTGTTGGCAAAATCTCAGCCAATATGTTTTTATGAGTCTTAATGTTTACAGGCTTGTCTTGTGAATCTTACTGTTCACAGTGGCCAGAATTTTAGGTTGAGCGGGCACAAGTGTAACATGACGTACAATGACATCGAGCTTTTGTCCCGACGTCAACATGCACCCTCGCGATATTTCGCTAGGTGGGCGTGCGATGAAAACGGAGGCACGCCCGCCATTAATTAACAGGCCAGTTAAGACTTTTGAGACACCAATTGTCTCAGAGTTTCCATAGCTCGTGTGATTTTCAGGGTGTCGCACGGGCGCAACAGGCAGGCGGGTAGGCCACATTTTCAAAAGCCTCATCCACGGGTGGGATAAGAGGGGTGAGTGGGCTTGCTAATGCGAGTTGTTTGTATTTTAGTTTATAAGGTGCTGCTGCTTGCTTGTGTAAACAGGACAACTTCATTTCGCTTCAGAGCTGCTTTGACAGAAATAAGAGGCTTCAGTTCAGGACTCCAGAGGAGTCATAATGGTAGGGGCCTTCCAGGTATCAGACCTCGGAATGGGGATTGTGGTCTCCACTGGAGGCACCTCCTCTGAGGTGGAAGAGAGGGCCAGAAGGGGGAGGAGGTCAGATGTCCCTAATCAGTTTGAAGGAGAGTGACCTGTGGGAGGACAGGCGCAGGGTCAACAGGGAGTGCAAGGCAGAAGGGGCCGTAGAAGATGCCACTATCCTGCTGCCAGAGTTTACAGGCCGCAATGCAGCTACCTCAATATGTCTGAGATGCAATGCTGAAGGAGGCTCCACCTCTCAAGGGAGACAGTGACCTCCATCTGTCAGATGATTGGCCCTGAGATCAGATGCAACTGTGTGGGTGGACACCCCAAGCCAGTGGTGCTGAAGGTCACAGTGGCCCTCAACTTCTATGCCTCCAGCTCTTTCCAGCAGTCACTGGGTGATCTTTGTGGAGTCCCCCAATCAACTGTCCACACTCATGTCAAGCTGGTGACAGACGCTCTGTTCAGCCATGCATTGACTTTCATTCACTACCCCACGGACGAGGCCAGCCAGGAAGAGCGAGCCAGAGGCTTTGCAGAGATTGCTGGGTTCCGCCACATCCAGGGTGCAATCGGCTGCACATGTGACCATCAAGTCGCCAGCGGGTGAGCTGGGTGCCTTTGTCAACGGAAAGGAATTCCACTCCATGAATGTGCAGATAGTGTGTGACCATAGCATGGAGATTCTGTAAGTCTGTGCAAGGTACCCAGGCAGCTCCCATGACACTTACATCCTGAGATACTCCCAGGTGCCGAGGCTCTTCAGTGCTCCAGCTGACTGGATGGATGGCTGCTAGGTGACAAGGGCTATTCCCTCAAAAGGTGGCTCATGATGCCTCTCCACCATCCAAGAACAGAAGCAAAGCAGCGGTACAATAGGAGCCACACCTCCACAAGGGTGGTGGTAGAGAGAACCATAGGTCTTCTCAAGAAGCGCTTATGACGTTTGGATTGTTCTGGGGGCGCACTCCATAGCCCCCAGATCGTGTGTCATTGATAGTGGTTGCATGCTGCACTCTCCACAATCTGGCACTGGAAAGGGTGGACGCAGTCGAGGAAGAAGATGTTGACACAGATGCTCTGGCAACAGATGATGAGTGCAGTAGTGAGTCCGAGGATGATCAGGCTCAGGAGAACGCTGAGGGGATAGATGCTGACCTGGGCAACCTCCAGGGAGGCAGGGGCACCCAGAACGCTTTGATCCAATGCACCTTCAGCTAGCCTACCAAATAAGAACCACTACCACATGCTAGGGCTGCAGGCTCCATACTCGATATCTGACAGGAACGTTTGCTTGGTGAACAACATGCACTATGTGCCATTTCAATAAAGTTCAATGACATACAAGTCACTCATAACATCATGGGTTACCCTGCACCAGCAGAACTAATGAAGCACCCAGAGACTTGTTGAACAGAAACACATATAATGCTTGGTGCCTGACAAACATAATATAAATTAAACTGATAGATGTTATCCATCACACCAAATAACATTTAACATAAAAGTGGAGAAAAAATAGTCACCAGTGATAAGCCCATCTTGTGCTTAAGGTGCTTTAAGTTTTTGCTTGCGGGTGTTACGTCTCGGTGCTCCACCCTCGCTGGCACTGGAGACAGCCTGCTGACTCTGCTGTCCTGTTGGCCTTGATTACCTTGGCGTGTCCTCTGGTCTGTGGAGCCTGTGCTGGCCCCACCTGGGAGGGAGCAGCCAGTGGCATGGCTGGCATCTCTCCAGTGGCTGCAGCCTCATCGGATGCTTCTGTCACTGGCAGAGGGGTGGAGGAACAGCTGCCCTCATCCGGAGCACCCTCAGAGGAGCCCGCAGAGATGACAAGCAGCTTATGCACCAATATGAGGTCACTTTGGACCTCCCTGCTCACCATTGATGGATGGGCACCTAGCTGGGATGCTGGGTGCCCAATCCATCTCCCACATTGACACTGACCAGCTGAGGTCATTGCCGCTGTGAGGGCTTGCAGGTCCGAGCGCATCCCCAGGAACCCCTGATTCAGCTCCTGGAGGAGCCTCTCCATGAGAGTCACCAATCTCTCCATGGAGGAGGCAGTGCGCTCCGCCAAGAGGCTCATTGCATTGCTCATGCTCCACATGGACTCCTCCACAACGGAGACCATGGCACGTATTCCCTCATGTATCACCACCAGATCCTCCCGCTCACCCTGCTGGACTTCCAGCATCTGCTGCCTCAGGGATGACTCCAAAGGCCAATCATCAGCCACCGACTGAGCATGTTCCTGGACCCCAGCAGTCCTCTGACTGCCGACGCCCTGCCTCTGCCTGCATCTCAGGCAAGTGTGAAGTGCCCTCATTGATGTGCACCAAGATACGAGCCGCCGCTGTAATGCCCACTGAGGTGCTGGTATCTGCACTGGTGCCTGCTAGGCTGAAAGATGCATTTTGATGGTTGCTGTCCTCTGGGGTCAGTGGTGGGCCTTCAGGCTCATCACCTCGATGGGCTGCTGGTGAGCTTGAAAGGAAGAACAAGGATATGACATTAGTTGAAGTCACTGTGCATGCCTGGCACCCAGATTAGGGTGCCCTCATCTTTCCATTATCAACGGGGTTCCATGTTTGAGGCTCACATCAATATAAAGACTACAGTGGAATGGTTGCTATTATAAACATTCTGACCTCAGTGCACTGCATTCTTATCTCCCTGTGACGCCCCAAACATACCGCAGCCGGCTGACCTAGGCGCATGGCACCTCTCCAGCTCCAGGGCCTCCTGCTCATATCGAGTTAGGATGAGTAGGTGGGGCAGTCCTCCACCAGATGCTACCTCTCAATATTGTTATGGGATGTCTTCTCCTGAAAGGTCAGAGGAGCATTGATTAGTCCACCCTGTAACTGCATTGCCATCGCAGCCTGGCCAACCCCACATGAGGAATACCTCGCAGGGTTCAGCCAATTCATAACCCTGGAGCCGCAAGACACTTGTTCCAAGCAGCCAAGGCTCACTCCCTTGCCCAGATGCTGCCTCATTGGCATTTGCCATTTAAAACCTCTGAGGTTCAAGGCGGGGCAGGTGGGCAGCTCCTAATTGCTGTGCTAAGTGACCCATACCAACACGGTACTCACCCTTCCCAATCACAGGAGATCATTGATCCGCTTAGAGCACTGCACCCATGTGCACCTCACCACATCCTGGGTGCTCACCCTGGATGCCACCCCCTCCCAGGCATTTTTGGTGAGGTGAGGGGCCTCCTCCACCTGTCCCTGGGGACAAGGATCTCTCACTGTGCTGCCACCTCCTCCAGGAGGGCAGCGAGACACTCATCAGAAAAACATGGGGTTAACCATCCTGCCGACCTGCCCTCCCGCCTGCAGTGTTCACTAGTAACAAGCTCCATCATGAGGTGCATTTGCTTCACTGGCAGTCTTCGCATGGCTGCCGCGGCTGGTTTTTAATCGGCCGCCAGGTCACCATTGGACATGGTGGACACTGAGCTCCCGCCCCCACCCGTCCCTTCTCGCTGTTGCCGCTGTTGCGCCTTACACTGGGCTGGCCTGAATTGGCCCGCCCGCGTAAAATCGTGGTGCGGAGCTGATCACAGGCGGCGGTCAGTTCCCGCTGAGCCTGCACGCCAAACGTAAAATTCTGGCCAGTGTGTTTCCATGAGTTTGTTAACATTCACAGTGTGTTTCCATGAGTTAGTTAATATTTACAACGTGTTTCCATGAGTTTGTTAATGTTTACAGACCGTTCCTGATTTCATCTAATGTTTACAATGTTTCTGTGAGTCTTTTAATTTTGACAGGGCTGTTTTCTGAGTGTTGGTGTTCACAATAGGTTTCTAGGAGTCTGAATGTTTACAGCCTGTTTCTGATTCCATTAATATTTGCAGTATTTCTGAGAGTCAGTTAATGTTGAATGCTTGTTTCTCTGACGCTGCTAAAGTTGACAGGTTCATTATGTTCGTTTATTAAAGTTTACTTTGTGCTTCTGTGAGTCTATCCATGTTTCAAGGGATGTTCTGTGAGTATGTGGAAGTTAACTCAGGGTCCACTTAAGTTTGACAAGCAAAGAAGTCCTCAGTCAATTTTATTTTAAAATTTAATTGATAGCTTCTTGAACTAATTTAAACATTTTTTGATGGATTGGTCAATTGTACAATATTTCCACAGGAAGCTGTACTGAAATTCTCAGCTTTACAGGGAAGCTTGAGATTTTGCTGTTACCCAAACCTCCATTCAGGTGGGCCATGCTAGGAGTTTCGACTGGTTCTGTGTAATAGCCAATGAACCTTAAAATGGTGAGAACATAGACCTGGGTTGTAAGAGAAGACATTAAGAATATGTTATCTGATGATAGATAGTCTTCAGTTCTTCTCACACATTAATAATTTTACAATTACGTTAACTATATATTTCAAAATATTCTTAAACTGCTCTCTGAGGTTAACTTTCATCACAGCATCAATACCATTGTGCAGCAACTGAGGATTGTTTTAGAGGAAAGAGAGGAGAAATTACTATATTAAACCTCATACCAAATATTCCGATCCATACAGGATCCTCCGTTATCAATGAGAAGAATATTCACAAACTCATTCTCTCACGCTCCCATATTCTCACTCTCACACATGTTCAATTATTCTCACACTCTCACTCTCACAGACTCAATCTCCCACACACACTCACTTGCTCACACTCACACACAAACTCCCTTACGTGCTCACTTTCACATTCACTCACTCCCACACTCAATCTCACACACTTGCACTCAGAATCATAGAATTACAGAATCACACAGTGCAAAAGAAGCCCTTCAGCCCATCGAGTCTGCACCGACACGTGAGAAACACCTGACCTACCTACCTAATCACATTTACCAGCACTTGGCCCATAGCCTTGAATGCTATGACATGCCAAGTGCTCATCCAGGTACTTTTTAAAGGCTGTGAGGCAAACAGCCTCCATCACCCTCCCAGGCAGCGCATTCCAGACCATCACCACCCTCTGGGTAAAAAAGTTTTTCCTCACATCCTGCCTAAACCTCCTGCCCCTCACCTTGAACTTTGTCCCCTCGTGACTGACCCTTCAACTAAGCTGCTCCCTATCCACCCTGTCCATGCCCCTCATAATCTTGTACACCTCGATCAGGTTGCCTCTCAGGTTGCTCCGACGAAAACAACCTAAGTCTATCCAACTTCATAACTTAAATGTTTCATCCCAGGCAACCTCCTGGTGAATCTCCTTTGCACCCCCTCCAGTGCAATCACATCCTTCCTATAATGTGGTAACCAGAATTGCACACAGTGCTCTCCAGCTGTGGCCTCACCAAGGTTCTATACAACTCCAACATGACCTCTCTACTTTTGTAATCAATGCCTTGATTGATAAAGGCAAGTGTCCCATATGCCTTTTTCACCACCCCACTAACATGCCCCTCTGCCTTCAGAAATCTATGGACACACACGCAAAGGCCCCTTTGTTCCTCACACTCATTTATTCACTCTCCCGCACACTCATATATACTCACTTATTCTTACGCATATTCACTCACTCTCACTCATTTTCATACACTCAAAAAAACTCACCATGTCACACACATTCACTCACTCATTCTCATACTCACTCACTTAAACTCAGTCACACACACACACTCACTTACTCTCACACTTGCCCACTCCCACACACTCACTCTCACACACTCTCACACTCACTCATCTCACAAAGACTCAATCTCTCACACATACTTACTCACCCACTCTTATTAGTTTAGGTTATTAGCTATGAGGAGAGGTTGGAGAAACTCGGATTGTTCTCACTAGAGCGACAGAGATTGAGGGGCGACTTGATAGAAGTTTGCAAAATTATGAGTGACATGGACACAGTAGATAGAAGCTTTTTCCTAGGGTGGAAGAGTCAATTACTAGGGGACATAGATTTAAGGTGAGAGGAGAAAACTATAAAGGTGATGTGCGGGGCAAGTTTTTTACGCAGAGGGTAGTGAGTGTCTGGAATTCGCTGCCAGAGGAGGTGGTGGAAGCAGGTACGATAGTGGTGTTAAGAGGCAGCTTGATAAATACATGAATAGGATGGGAATAGAGGGATACGGATCCCGGAAGTGCAAAATGTTTTAGTTGACGGGCAATATGATCGGCACAGGCTTGGAGGGCCAAAGGGCCTGTTCCTGTGGTGTACTTTACTTTGTTCTCTCACACATACTCATTCACTCATTCTCACACTCACTAACTCTCAGACTTAGCCACTCACTCCCAGACTCAGTCTCACACACTCACTCTCATTCATTCACTCTCAGACACTCACTCTCACACTCATTCATTCACTCCCACACACACTCTGAGACTCTCTCATACACTCTCATACTCACTCACTCAGACTCGCTCTCTCACACACGCTCTCACACTCACTCACTCTCACAAAGACTCACTCTCACACACACTCTTTCACACTCTCTCAGACATTCATCCGCTCTCACAGTCTCACATACTCTTTCACACTCTCATACTCACTCTCTCACACACACTCTCACAAAGACTCACTATCACACACACTCTCACAGACTCTCAAAATCACTCTCACACACACACTCACATTCACTCACTCTCACAAAGACTCGCTCACATAGACTCAATCATTCATTCTCACATGCACATTCATAGATTCTCACACACTCCCATACTCACGCACTCTCATACTCACTCACTCTCATACTCACTCAGACTCACTCACTCAGACTCACTCCTCAGACTCACTCACTCAGACTCACTCTGTCACAAAGATTCACTCACACACATTCATTCACTCACACACATTCATTCACTCACACACATTCATTCACTCACACACATTCATTCACTCACACACAGTCTCACAGACTCTCTCACACATACTCATACTCAGTCACTCAGACTCACTCACACACACACACTCTCACACTCACAAAGAGTCACTTTCATACACACTCATTCACACTCACACATACTCTCACAGATTCTCTCACACACTCTCATACTCACAGACTCACTCTCTCACACACTCTTACACTCACTCATTCTCACAAAGACTCATTCATTCACACTCATTCACTCTCACTCACACTCTCACAGGTTCTCTCACACACTCTCATACTCACTCACTCAGGCTCACTCTCTCTCACACACTCTCTCTCGCACACACTCATTCACTCACACACAGTTTCACAGACTCTCTCACACTCACTCTCACAGACTCTCACACTCACTCTCATACTCACTCACTCAGATTCTCTCTCACACACATTTTCACACTCACTCTCACACACACTCTCACAGACTCTCTCACTCACTCTCATACTCACTCATTCTCACAAAGATTCACTCACTTACCCTCACAAGCACTCTCACAGACTCTCTCACACAATCTCATACTCACTCACACTCACAAAGGCTCACTCTCACAAAGAAACACACACTCATTCTCACACACACTCACACTCACAAAGACTCACTCATTCTCACACTCATTTCACAGACTTACCCTCACAAAGACTCACACACTCTCTTACACACTCACTCACTCTCACACACAATCACTCTCACATTCACTCACTCACACACACTCTCTTCTACACTCATAAAGACACACTCTCACACACTGTCACACTCACTCACTCTCACAAAGACTCATTCATTGACACTCATTCACTCTCACACACACTCTCACAGGTTCACTCACACACTCTCATATTCACTCATTCAGACTCACTCTCTCTCACAAAGTCTTGTTCATTCACTCTCACAGACTTTCTCACACGCTCAAACTCACTCACTCACACCCCACATTCACTCTCACAAAGACTCATTCTCACAAAGACACACACATTCACAAAGACTCACTCATTCTCACACTCATTTCACAGACTTACCCTCACAAAGACTCACACATTCTCTTACACACTCACTCACTTTCACACACAATCACTCTCACATTCACTCACTCTCACGCACACTCTCTTCTACACTCATAAAGACACACTCTCACACACTTGTCACACTCACTCACTCTCACAAAGACTCATTCATTGACACTCATTCACTCTCACACACACTCACAGGTTCTCTCACACACTCTCATATTCACTCATTCAGACTCACTCTCTCTCACACAAAGTTTTGTTCATTCACTCTCACAGACTCTCTCACAGCCTCAAACTCACTCACTCACACTCCCACACTCACTCTCACAAAGACTTATTCTCACAAAGACACACACACTCACAAAGACTCACTCTCTCACGCTCATTCACTCTCACACAAACCATCACTCACTCTGTTACACACTCTCACAAAGACTCACTCTCATGCAGACTCACTCTCACTGACTCTTACACTCACTCACTCTCACTCATTCACTCTCACACTCACTCACTCTCACATTCACTCCCACACACACGCACTGACTCTTACACTCACTCACTCTTACACACTCTCACAGACTTATTCTCACAAAGACACACACACTCACAAAGACTCACTCTCTCACGCTCATTCACTCTCACACAGACCCTCACTCACTCTGTTACACACTCTCACAAAGACTCACTCTCATGCAGACTCACTCTCACTGACTCTTACACTCACTCACTCTCACTCATTCACTCTCACACTCACTCACTCTCACATTCACTCCCACACACACGCACTGATTCTTACACTCACTCACTCTTACACACTCTCACAAAGACTCACTCTCCAACTCACTCACTCTCACACAGACTCTCACACTCACTCACCCTCTCACACATTGCTACACTCACACAGTCTCACACACCCTCTCACACTAACTCACTGTCACATTCACTCATTCTCTCACACACTCTCACAAAGACTCACTCTCTCACATTCACTCATCTCATACTCACTCACTCTTTGCAGATTTAGTGAAAAAGCTTAAACTTCTTAAGTTTCTCTTCCAAACTCTGCCTCCCTCAATATCTTGGTGAACCAGAATGCCACTTTTCTATTACTTTTATATCCTTTATATTTTGGGGGTACTCAAAATTACACTTTAATTCCTCCTACGGTCTTTCACAACTGACACTAACTCACTCACCTGGGAGATTTGGAAATGTTCTCACTGAGGAGCAGTTTGGGATGGCTGTGAAGGTGGCAAAATGCACTCTTAGCCCTGTCTTACATTCCAGTTGCCCTGGGCCTTGCTGTTGCTACAACCAATGGTCCTCAAGGCCTTTCCAGCCCACCCGATCAACTTGATCCCTGTAGTCCTTTAGGAGGACTTTAGAGTGTGTGTGGGAGTGAATGAGTGAGTGTGAGAGTGTGTGTCTGACAGTGAATGAATGAGAGTGAGTGTGTGAGACTGAGTCTGTGTGGGAGGGTGAGAGCACTGCCAAGGGTGGATTATATTACCCAGAATGCACCCTGGTGGTGACGACAAACAGCCACGTAAACTCAAGCTCTTGCTCCAATAGCCAATTATATGACAACACTTTGTCCCAGAAGGATGAGGTGTGACACAGTAAGAGATGGGGCAATGCTGCCCGATCCTTTCCCCCACTAAGGCAGGGGCCCTGATGATTGCCACCGTGTGCATGTTCCTCCCCCCGAGCCTGCACCTAAAAAGAATTTACATATAGGCATCTTCCACTCCTCAAATGAAGTTCAGGACATCAGGATCCTTATGGACAACCCCAGCCGTGACAGGTCTGAGCATCGCATTGCTTGGGAACTCAGGCTCTACGACATCAATACCTCTGACCTGAATAAGACACAACTTGTAGGAGAACCCAGCTCAAGCAACAAGCAACAACCGTTTACTTGAAAGGGCAATCTAGAAGAAGAATGACATCCTCATGCGGTTGTGATGAAACGTAAATACTTTTTCTTTAGTTCGGAAGTCAGGAACTCCAGTTCTCGATGAACCTTGGGTCTCCCATGCATGCGGCGGCCAAGCACTGATCACACGTGGGCAGTTCAGTCTCTTTTCGCTCTTCGCGCCAAGGAACGACCCTGTGTGCCTGCACAGAAGAAAATAAGAAAAATGGTGTGAAGATGCAGGTCAGATGACCTGATACAGAATGCCATTATCTCATAGGTGTCCCAGGGAGCAGGACATAGGAAGAGGACAGATGACAGGTAGAGGTGCTCTTATGGTCTAAGGTCCTTCTGGGCCTTATCTGGAGACCTGTGTGGAATCTTGCAGCCACCCGCACATCGCTGCATCAAGCTGGTGACGGATGCACAGCTCAGGTGGGCCCATGAATCTATTTGATTTACTGATGATAACACTAGGCTGATAGAGTCAGGTGCTTCAACAGTATTACCAGTTTTCCAAAGGTGCAGGGCATAATGTGCATAATGCACCATTAAGGTGTCTTCTGGACAGATAGGGCCTTTCATAAACCAGAAGGGATATTATTCTCTTAATGTGCAACTATGATGTGACCACAAGCAATGCATTATGCAGCTCTACTTGGGCAGCAGGCATAATGCCTACATACTGAGGTACTCCTAGGTGCTGCAATGTTTTGAATGGTTAGCCACTGTCCGGTAGATTGTAAATAGTATGTAGGCGATCATACAGCCTTGCTTGACCCTGACCTGGATCCTCACAGTGTCTGTTTCAGATCTCCCACTCAAGGCTGTTGCAGTCATATCATCATGAAGCAATTGCAGAATTGTGATGAAACTTCTTGGACATCCAAATCTCTGCAGCACAATCCGATTTACTGAGTCAGGTCAATAAAGAGTTCCTGGTGTTTCTTGGCATTGTTCTTGGCAAAGACCATGTCAGAGGTTCCTCTGGAAGGTCAAAAATCACACTGTGTCCCTGGAAGGATTTCCTCAGCCACAGGACGCAGACTATTCAGGGACTGAATGTTAGGATTTTCCCTGCTGTGGACAAGGGGGAAATACCTCGATAGTTTCCACAGCATGATTTCCCTCCCTTCTTGAAGATAGTTACATCTGCCGCAATGCTGAAGTCAGTGGCGGTGGGGCACAGGGGTGGGGAGTCATTCTCTCAATTTCATTGGATGAATGCATGGAGTCTGGATGTGAGCAACTTTGAAGATCTCAGCTGGAATGCCATTGGCTTTGTTGTTTCTCATCTGTTTGATTACTTGCTGCAACCCTCCGATCAATTTTGTAGAGTCCATGGGTAAACCAGCAAAGTACTGAGATTAGCCTGGGGATTATCAGCTGCCACTGTGGATTCGAAATTGAAGAGCTGTTGAAAATGTCCTGTCCAGCCAAAAGATATTGTAATTCTTGAGAAGAGAAACAGGAAGGGGATTTGGTTTATTTGACCTTGGTCTATAAATGGCCCCAGTGGCTTCAAAAAAGCTTTGCCTGCCATGATGGCCAGCACATTGTTGGATTCCAGACTTTCTCTTCCCACCACCTGTCCTTTATCTTCTGGAGTTGTTTTTGGGCATCAGCTTTGAACTATTGGAATGCTGCCTTCTTGGCTTGTGACTGTGAGTTGTTCTGGCAGACAATGAAGGCTGCTTGGGCTTATTCCAAGAAGTCACACATTTAAGCCTGATTTTCGTCAAACCAGTCCTGGTGACATTGATGCCTGAACCTAATGATCTGTCTATTCCATCCCACTGTTCCAGAATTGAGTTAGATGTGTGAAGGTTTTCCAGATTGGTTGTGAGCTGCATTTGGAAATTCTATTTTTGGTCGGGCTGCTTTAGGGCTGAAACCTTGATCTTCTTCCTCTTGGACTGAAGTGTTCTGTGATGTCTTAGTGCTAGGCAGACGTTCATCACCAATCGAAAAGTCAATGATCCAAGTCCAGCATACACCGATCGAGTGAGACAGACATTACTTAGATTTTTGATCTGAACAATGACATAATCCAGGAAGGGCCAGTGTTTTGATCTAGGATGCCTCTACGTGGTTTTGTATTCGTCCTTCCAATGGAAGAGGGTATTTGTTATATTAAGGCAATGCTGAGCACACTTTGTCAGCAGGAGGATGCCATTGGTGTTGGCTTTCCCCACCCCATTTTCCCGCCCCAGACATTGGAGTCACAGCCAATTCTGGCATTAAAGTCTCCCAGATGGATGATCTTTTCTTCTTTTGGGATGTGAGGACTTAACAAAGGTCAGAATAGAACTTTTCCTTTACACCTTCATCGGAGTCAATGGTTGGTGCATATGCCCTGATGACACTGTTGTGTTGGCTATGGCTGAGCTGTAGGTGATATGTCACCTTTCTTTCATTTATACAATTGGAGAGTTCTGGCATTGCATCTGGATGGCAAATCAGCTCCTTGGACATGAGGCTTGCTGCCAGCCTTTCCTTTTGTGTAAGAAGGTGTTCCTTCAGCTATCATTTCTCGGGAAGGCAGGCCTCATTAAGAGCAGTGATATCAATTTGGAGTCTTTACAGTTCACATGGTGAAATTGCAGTTCTTCTTCCTGGACGGCCGCTCTTGCGAATATCCATGAGTGTTCTAAAATTCTAAGTTGCAAAATTTAGTTTTCTTCCTTTGACCACGAAGATGGTGACCCCAAAGGAGAAAATGGAACAGACTATTTTTAGGGCACCTTTTTAGCCCTCTCCCATTTGGGGTAAGCAGAGGGTATCCTGAAGAAGACTGCTCAGTCACAGATGCTGCTACTCAAAGACACCTCTGCCCCAACACAGGTGTCCAACAACTTTCATGCATCTGGTGCAGATTCTTGACTAGGAACTCCCACCTTCACAGCCCTGTCCCCGTCACCAATTCGCCATCACCCCAGGACTTGGTGGACAGAAGAAGCCTGTGTGTGGCTTTGTTTAATGTGGGGGACCTTGCAGGCGTCCTCAGTATCCACATGATCTGGATGAGTTGGTAATCTGATTTTGGTGATGTGTCAAGCCACGATGACTGGGACCACCTTGCCACTGCAGCCTTCTTCTGCCTTCACAGCCAGTGAGAAGTACAGTCTTTCTTCGCCTATTCTGCCATTGAGGAATTTTTGGGACTTCATGTCCTCTGGCACCTTCTCCATAACCTTGCCATCATGGGTGGCCCTACCAGAAGCAAGGAGCTCCCAACAGCGTTGCTTAAAGTGATCTTCAGAGTGCACAAACCTCTGTTCAGGTGGCAATCCACGGAGAAGAAAAATTTATGTACATATGCGCCCTTGTTTCTTTGTTTTCACACTTTCTTTAACATTTTACCATTTTGGTTACATTGCCTCTTCTAATTCTTCGTACCAAATTGTATCACTTCACATGTTAAAATCTGCATGTGCCTATTTTATTAATCTGTCTATGTCTGCCTTTTGGTAACTACTGTTCTTATTGTTTCCTACATTTTCAACTTTTGTGTCATGCACTACATGAGAAATTGTGCCTACATAAGTCCAAATCATTAAAAAGAACAGATGTCCTTATTCCAGGGGAATGCCATACTTCCCTCCAAACAACCTAGAAAACACCAATACTCTGTGCTCTCCGTGCCTTGGCAAACCTTTTTGTCCATGCTGTGGTTGCCTGCATGAAACCTTGTGTTCCAATCTTGGTACAAGTCAATTATTTGCTGGTTTATTAAACACCATCACTAACACAAAAACCACTAAATCAAACTTCTCATCAAAAGATGTCGAGGACAACATCCGCGAGCAAACTCCATATCCCTAAAAACCCTGGATCACTAAAAACATCAATTTCAGGTTTAAAACTAGCAGTGGCTAGAGGAGAGCTGTCATCCCCAGCCAGCCTGTGTGCACTGACACAAACCTGAAGTGAACTTCATCCTCCTCCTGGCCACCGTCTCCATAGGAACAAAGACGCTCTCCGGGTGGCTTCCGCTCCTGTGCATCTCTGCGGATCCTCTCTTCAGATTGGGTTTGAGATGCTGGGAAGAAGGCGGAACCGCTCAGAGTTCAGGAACCCCGCTGTCAGAGACTCCGCTTCTTTGCTAAGATGGCGGATTAACGCGGAGAGATTGTGCTCCTTCACTAAGATGGCGGGTTAACGCGGAGAGATTGCGCTCCTTCACTAAGCTGGCGCGATAACGTGGGGAGATTCCGGTTCTTCACCAAGATGGCGGGTTAGCGGGTGCGGGGGAATACGCTTCTTCATGGCGAGATACATGGCGACCCTAATCCTTCACACAGATGGCGATGACGGCTTCTTGACCCATCTGGCGTCGCTTCATCCGTGACATCATCGGTCTTCCTCATTGCGGCGGAAGCTGCTTTCCACACGCGTGCAATTGAATTGAAGAGTGAGCGACAGACAGGGTGAGTAACTAATAAGAAAGAAAAACAGAAAATGCTGGAAAAACTCAAGCAGGTCTAACGGCATTTGTGGAGAGAAAAACAGAGTTAACGTTTCGAGCCCAATATGACTCTTCTTCAGAGCTGAGGTTTTCCAGCATTTTCTGCTTTTCTTTTAGATTTCCAGGATACGCAGTATTTTGCTTTTATCTGAGTAACTAATAATATAGATATATAATTCTCTAGTGTGAGAGGGTGAGTAACTAATAATATAGATATATAAATCTATAGTGTGAGAGAGGGTGAGTAACTAACAATATAGATACATAAATCTATGGTGTGAGTAACTAATACTATAGATAACTAATTCTATAGTGTGAGAGGGTGAGTAACTAATAATATAGATATATAAATCTATAGTGTGAGAGGGTGAGTAACTAATAATCTAAATATATCAATCTATAGGGTGAGTGACTAATATAGATATATAAATCTATAATGTGAGAGGGTGAGTAACTAATAATCTAAATATATCAATCTATAGGGTGAGTGACTAATAATATAGATATATAAATCTGTAGAGTGAGAGAGGAGTACCTGGGACAGGCAGACAGCAGCACCTAGAGCAGAGCAGAAGAACTATAAAAACAGCATGAAAAGCGATGAGAGTAGAACAGAGATTTCTGAGGGATTTCGGTGTGGAAGGTGGAGATGCTACTTTCCATTTCTATATTTCCTCAGAAAGAAGATTGGCAGCCTTGGTAGGTTGAACATGGTGAGTAAATTAGAAAAGTGTAATACTTTTAAACAAGTTAACTGAGGATTTAACTGAGAAGTGCCAGGAATAAGGGAAAATTAGGGCCAATATAATAAAATAATATAAATAATTCAATGTAGAATAAAGTTTACATAAGGGAAGACATGGCAGGGCAGCTCAGTCGAGTGGAATGCATGTCCTGTAATATGTGGGTTGTTGTGGACACTCCTGGTGTCCTAGACGACCACATGCGCAGGAAGTACTGCCAGCTGCAGAAACTTGAGCTCTAGGTTTCAGAGCTCGAGCGACAGCTGGAGTCACTGTGGTGCATCCACGAGACTGAGAGCTATGTGGATAGCATGTTCAGGAGATCATACTGCAGCTTAAGGGCCTGGAGACAGAGAGGGAATGGGTGACCACGAGGCAGTCCAAGAGAAGTAGGCAGGAAGTGCAGGAATCCCCTGGGGCCCTGCTCGCAAATCAGTATTCTGTTTTGGAAGCTGGTGAGGGCTCTGGTTCCTTGGAGGAGTGCAGTCAGAGCCATGTTTGTGGCACCACGAGTGGCTCGGCTATACAGGAGGGGAGGAAGAAGAAAGGAAGAGCCAAAGAGATAGGGGATTCATTGATTAGGTGAGTAGGCAGGCATTTCTGTGGCTGCAAATGTGACTTCAGGATGGTATGTTGCCTTCCTGGTGCCAGGGTCAAGGATGTCAGAACGGTTGCAGGTCATTCTTCTGGGGGAGGATGAACAGCCAGAGGCCGTTGTCCACATTGGTACTAATGACTTAGGTCGGAAGGGGGATATGGTCCTGCAGTCAGAATTCAGGGAGCAAGGTAGAGGACCCAAATGTAGTAATCTCCGGATGGCTCCCAGTGCCAAGTGCCAGTGAGTATAGAAATAGGACAAGGCAGATGAGTGCATGGCTGGAAAGATGGTGCAGGAGGGAGGGCTTTAGATTCCTGGGATACTGGGACTGGCTCTGGGGGAGATGGACGGGTCGTACCTGAACAGGGCTGGGACTGAGTTCCTTGCGGGGCATTTTGCTGGTGCTGTTGGGAGGGTTTTAAGCTAACACAGCAGAGGTGTGGGAACCAAGAGAAAATATTAGAGAGGAATAGCAGGGTGCACACAATACTGGGGGAGGAACAGATAGCACTAAAATAGAGAATATTAAGCGAAGTCAAGGTTAGGGAGAAAGTAACAAAATCTAAATCAGTGTTACTATGCATATATGTGAATGCACAGAGTATAGTAAGTAAGATTGGGGAGTTCCAGGCGCACATTGCCATATGGAAATATGATGTTGCAAGAACAGAGACCTGGCTCAGGGAGGGGCAGGACTGGGTGTTAAATATTCCTGGGTACAAGGTGTTCAGAAGAGATGGGAAAGGAAGGAAAGGAGGAGGGGTGGCAGTATTGGTTAAGGAGAGCATTGCAGTGCTGGAGAAAAATGATGTTCTGGAGGGTGCACGGACAGAATCAATTTGCTAGAGCTAAGGAACAAAAAAGGCACAATTGCATTGCTCGGTGTAGTCTATAGACTGCCAGCTAGTGGGGAGGACGTAGAAGAACAAATCTGCAGGGAAATTAGAGATGCAGGCATTATAGAGTAGTTATAATGGGCGACTTTAATTACCTGAATGTAGACTGGGACAGTGGTAGTGTAAAGGGTGGAGAGGGGCAAAAGTTCCTAGATTGTGTTCAGGAAAATTTTCTACAGCAGCATATGTCCAATCCAGCTAGAAAAGAAGCAGAGTTGGACCTGGTTCTTGGAAATGAGGTGGGCCAAGTAGATCAAGTGTCAGTGGGGGAACGTTTAAGAGACAGTGAGCATTGTATTGTATGTTTTAAGATGATGATAGAAAACGACAATGGGCAAACCAGAGTAAGGATAATTAACTGGACAAGAGCTGATTTCGATGGGGCAAGAACAGAGCTGGGCCAGATTGACTGGAACGAAAGAGTGTTGGGAAAAAATGTAGCTGAACAATGGGCTACCTTCAAAAAAGAATTGGTATTGGGTACAGTCAAGGTATATTCCATTGAAAGGGAAAGGTAGGACAAACAAATTCAGAACTCCCTAGATGAAAAAGGGGATAGAAATTAAAATAAAGAAGAAAAAGTATACCTATGACAGGTATCAGATAGAAAATACAATTGAGAACCAAGAGGAATACAGAGGTTCAGAAGGGAGATGAAAAAGCATATTAGTGAAACAAAGCAGAATTGTGAGAAAAGACTGGCAGCCAACATAAAAGGGAATCCCAAAGCATATAAATAGTAAAAAGGTGATAAAAGGAGATTGGGGACCTAAAAGAGAATTTACACATGGATGAAAGGGCCATGGCTGAGGTATTAAATGAAAACTTTTCATCTGTCTTTACCAAGGAGGTAGATGCTACCCAGGCCATGGTGACGGAAGAGGAAATTCTGTCACTAGATGAGTTCAAAATTGATAAGGAAGAAATGTTGAATAGACTGTTGGTACTTAAGGTTGACAACACATCAGGACTGGATGAGGTGCATCCAAGGCTATTGAAGGAAGTGGGAGTAGAAATTGCAGGGACACTGGCCATAATATTTCAGTCATCCCTAGACTCAGGGAAGGTGTCAGTGTCGGACTGGAGAATTCCAAATCCCTTGTTCAAAAATGGTTGTAAGGATAAGCCCAGTAATTACAGACCAGTCAGTTTAACTTCAGTGGTGGGCATGAACCTAGAAACAAATATCTGGGATAGACTTAGTCGTCACATGGAAAAATATGGGTTGATTAAGGAAGAGCCAGCATGGATTTCTAAAGATTTCATGTTTAACTAACTTGATGGAGTTTTTTGAAGAGGTAGCAGAAAAGGGCAATGAGGGTAATGCTGTTGATGTGGTGTACATGGATTTTGAAAAGGCATTTGGTACATACAGTACCACACAACTAACTTGTGAGAACAGTTATTTTTCATGGAATAAAAAGGACAGTAGCAACATGGAGGGATCAGTGTTGGGCACAATTATTTACAATATATATTAATGACTTGGATGAGGGAAGTGAATGTACTATAGCTAAGTTTGCAGATGACACAAAAATGGGTGGGAAGGCAAGTGGGGAGGGTGACATAAGGAGCCTACAGAGGGATATAGATAGGTTAAGCGAGTGGGCAAAAACTTGGCAGATGGAATATAATGTGGGAAAATGTAAGATTATGCACTTTGGCAGGAAAAATAGAGGAGCTGAATATTATTTAAATGGAGAAAGCCTGCAGAAAGCTGCAGCACAGGGATTTGGGTGTCCTCGTGCAGGAATCCCAAAAAGCTAACAAAAAAGTTCAGCAGGCAAGAGGGAAGGCAAACAGAATGTTGGCCTTTATTTCAAAGGGAATGGAGTATAAAAATAGGGAAGTATAGCTAAAACTATACAAGGCACTAGTTAGACCACACCTAGAATACTGTGAACAGTTTTGGTCCCCTTATCTAAGGAAATATATACTGGTATTGGAGGCATCCCATAGAAGGTTCACTAAGTTCATCCCAGTATGGCGGGATTTTCTTGAGAGGAGAAAATGTTTTCAATTGGGGGAGAGTGGATTTTAGTAAAATAAGGCAGGATCTGGCCAAGGTAGACTGGGAACAATTACTTGTGGGGAAATCTACAGAAGAACAGTGTGGGGTGTTCAAAAAGGAAATGGGGAAGGTACAGGCTCAACATGTTCTCTCTAGAGTGATAGGAAGGAGTAACAAGCCCAGAGAACCATGGATGACCAGAGATATTCAGGTTAGGATGATAAGGAAAAGAGAAGCTTTTAGCAGGTACAAGGGAAGCAAATCAGCAGAGGCATTAGTGGAGTACAGACAGTGCAGGGTGGAGCTTAAGAAAACAATCAGGAGAGCAAATAGGGGATATGTGAAAGCTCTGGCTGGTAAAAGTAGGGAAAATCCCAAGATATTCTATAAGTATATTAATGGGAAGAGGATAACCAGGGGAAGAGTATGGCCCATAAGGGACCAAGGGGGCAATCTATGGGTGGAACTAGAGAACATCGCTGGAGTGTTGAATGAATACTTCACGTCCGTCTTCGCCCAACAGAATGAGGATGAAGGTATCGAACTCGGGGAGAGAGACTGCGAGGTTCTTAAGCAGATTGATATAGGGAGTGACAAGGTATTGGAAGTGTTGGCAGGCTTAAAAGTGGACAGATCTCCAGGTACTTTCCCTAGGGCTAGATTTCTACTACAAAGGGATCTTGGCGTGTGTGTCCATAGGTTTCTGAAGGCAGAGGGGCATGTTAGTGGGGTGGTGAAAAATGCATATGGGACATTTGTCTTTATCAATTGAGGCATAGATTACAAAAATAGGGAGGTCATGTTGGTGTTGTATAGAACCTTAGTGAGACCACAGCTGGAGTACTGTGTGCAGTTCTGGTCGCCACATTATAGGAAGGATGTGATTGCACTGGAGGGGCTGCAGAGGAGATTCACCAAGAGGTTGCCTGGGATGAAACATTTAAGTTATGAAGAGAGTTTGGATAGACTTGGGTTGTTTTTGTTGGAGCAGGGAATACTGAGGGGCGACCTGGTTGAGGTGTACAAGATTGTGAGGGGCATGGACAGGGTGGATAGGGAGCAAAAAAATAAAAACAAAAAACTGCGGATTCTGGAAATCCAAAACAAAAACAGAATTACCTGGAAAAACTCAGCAGGTCTGGAGCATCAGCGGAGAAGGAAAGAGTTGACGTTTCGAGTCCTCATGACCCTTCCACAGGGTCATGAGGACTCGAAACGTCAACTCTTCTCTGCCGATGCTGCCAGACCTGCTGAGTTTTTCCAGGTAATTCTGTTTTTGTTTTGGATAGGGAGCAGCTGTTTCATTAAAGGGTCAGTCACGAGGGGACACAAGTTCAAGGTGAGGGGCAGGAGGTTTAGGGGGGATGTGAGGAAAAACTTTTTAAACCAGAGAGTGGTGACGGTCTGGAATGCGCTGCCTGGGAGGGTGGTGGAGGCCGGTTGCCTCACATCCTTTAAAAAGTACCTGGATGAGCACTTGGCACATCACAACATTTAAGGCAATGGGCCAAGTGCTGGCAAATGGGATTAGTCGGTAGGTCAGGTGTTTCTCACTTGATGGGCCGAAGGGCCTCTTCTGCACTGAGATTCTGTGAGAGGTTGAGTAGATTGGGCCTGTACTCAATAGGAGTTTAGAAGAATGAGAGGTGACCTTATTGCAACATATAAGGTTCTTAGGGGGCTTGACAGGTTAGATGCTCAGAGATTGTTTCCCCTTGTCGGCGAGTGCAGGACAAGAGGGCATAATCTCAGAATAAGGTGTTGTCTATTTGAAACAGAGATGAGGAGGAATTTCTCCCCTCAGGGGGTAGTCAGTTTGTGGAATTCTTTACCACAGAGGGCTGCAGAGGCTGGGTCATTAAGTACATTCAGGGCTGAGATAGACAGTCCATGTAGACCACATTAAATGCATTATATATATTTTAATGATCTAGATCTTGGTGTGCAGGGGACAATTGCAAAGTTTGCGGATGATCCGAAACTTGGGAGTGTTGTGAACTGTGAGGAGGGTCAGTATTGAGGGTGAGTAACCAATAACATAGATATAGAAATCTATAGTGTGAGAGAGGATGAGTAATGATAGGGAGAATAACTGTATATAAATGTATAAATCTATAGAGTGAGAGACAGGGGGTAACCAAAAAGATATATAAATCTACAGAGTGAGAGGGAGAATAACTAATAATATAGATATATAAATCTATAGAGAGAGGGGGAATAGCTAATAATATATAGAGTGAAATGGGAGTAACTAATAATACAGATATTTAAATCAAGAATGAGGGAAGGGAGTATGATGAAGGGATTGAAGGTTGCCACATTTGCTGATGACACAAAGATAGGAAGGAAAGTAAGTTGTGAGGAGGACATAAGGAGACTACAAAGGGAGCAGTGAGCAATGATCTGGTAAATGTCATATAATTGAGGAAATATACAGTTATCTATTTTGACAGGACGAATAAAAATGGTTACGTCAGTGGGCAAAGGTCTGGTAAATGGAGTATAATGTCAGCAAATGTGAAATTGTTCATTCTGGCAGGAAGAATGAAAAAGCAGCTTGTAATCTGAATGGTGAGAGGTTGCAGAGATCTGTGTCCGAGTTCATGAATCACAAAAGGCTAGTATGCAAATACAGCAAGTAATTAGGAAAGCTAATAGAATGTTATTGTTTATTGCGAGGGGAATTGAATACAAGCGTAGGGAGGTTATGTTTCAGTTCTACAGGGTGTTGGTGAGACCACATCTGAAGTACTGTGTACAGTATTGGTCTCCTTATTTAAGGAAAGATGCAAATTCATTGGAAGCTGTTCAGAGAAAGTTTACTAGACTAACACCAGGAATGGGCAAGTTGGTTTATGAGGAAAGCTGGAAAAGGCTTTGCTTGTACCCGCTGAAATTTAGAAGAGTAAGAGGCGATGACTTAAACAAATAAGATCCTGAGGGGCCTTGACAGGGTGGATGTGAAGAGGGTGTTTCCTCTTGTGGAGAATCTAGGACTGGGGATGGGGAGGTTGGTGGGGGTCACTGTTCAAAAATAAGGAGACATCCATTTAAAACAGATGAGGAAAAAAATTTAATCTGATGATTGGGAGCCTTTGGAGCTCTTGTCCTTAAAAGGTGGTTGAGGCAGAGTCTTTGAATATTTTTAATGCAGAGCCAGATTGATGCTTGATTAACACAGGGGTGAAAGGTTATCGGGGGTAGGCAGGAATGTGAAGTTGAAGTTACAATTAGATCAACCGTGAACTGAGTGAATGGTGGAACAGGCTCGAGGGGCTGAGTGGCCTACCTCTTGCTCCTAGCTTGTATGAGTAGCTAATAATATGGATATGTAACTGTATAGAATGAGAGAGCATGAGCAACCAATAATATAGATAGAAAAATCGATAGAGTGAGGAGAATGAACAACTAATAATATTGATATAAATCGATGGAGGTGAGAGTAAGATATATGGAGAGAGAGGGGAGTGACAAATAATATAAATATATAAACCTATTTAGAGTGAGGGGGGAAAGTAATTTTATTAATACTTTTATGGATAGAGAAACCCCACAGTACTGACTGTCCGACAGTGTGGTGCTTCCTCAGGATTGATCCTCCAACGGTGCGGCACTCCCTCAGTACTGACCCTCCAACAAAATGGCGATCCCTCAGTACTGACTGTCCAATATTGCAGTACTCCGTCAGTACCAATCGTGCGACAGTGCAGCATTCCCTCAGGACCCATTCTCTGACAGTGCAGCACTTCCTTAGTACTGACCCTCCGACAGTGCAGCACTTCCTTAGTACTGACCCTCCGACAGTGCAGCACTTCCTTAGTACTGACCCTCCGACAGTGCAGCACTTCCTTAGTACTGACCCTCCGACAGTGCAGCACTTCCTTAGTACTGACCCTTCGACAGTGCAGCACTCACTTAATACTGCCTCTCCGAAAGTGCAGCACTCACTTAATACTGCCTCTCCGACAGTGCAGCACTCACTTAATACTGCCTCTCCGACAGTGCAGCACTCACTTAATACTGCCTTTCCGACAGTGCAGCACTCACTTAATACTGCCTCTCTGACAGTGCAGCACTCACTTAATACTGCCTCTCCAACAGTGCAGCACTCACTTAATACTGCCTCTCCGACAGTGCAGCACTCACTTAATACTGCCTCTCCGACAGTGCAGCACTCACTTAATACTGCCTCTCTGACAGTGCAGCACTCACTTAATACTGCCTCTCCGACAGTGCAGCACTCACTTAATACTGCCTCTCCGACAGTGCAGCACTCACTTCATACTGCCTCTCCGACAGTGCAGCACTCACTTAATACTGCCTCTCCGACAGTGCAGCACTCATTTAATACTGCCTCTCCGACAGTGCAGCACTCATTTAATACTGCCTCTCCGACAGTGCAGCACTCACTTAATACTGCCTCTCCGACAGTGCAGCACTCACTTAATACTGCCTCTCCGACAGTGCAGCACTCACTTAATACTGCCTCTCCGACAGTGCAGCACTCACTTAATACTGCCTCTCCGACAATGCAGTACTCCTTCGGTATTGACCCTCTGACTTTTCAGCACTACCTCGATGCTGATGCTCTGATTGTGCATCACTCCCTCAATACTGACCCTCTGACTTTTCAGCACTACCTCGATGCTGATGCTCTGATTGTGCATCACTCCCTCAATACTGACCCTCTGAAAGTGCAGCGCTCCCTCGGCGCTGAGCCTCAGGCGGCGCGGCGCTCCCTCGGCGCTGAGCCTCAGGCGGCGCGGCGCTCCCTCGGCGCTGAGCCTCAGGCGGCGCGGCGCTGAGCCTCAGGCGGCTCGGCGCTCCCTCGGCGCTGAGCCTCAGGCGGCGCGGCACTCCCTCGGCGCTGAGCCTCAGGCGGCGCGGCACTCCCTCGGCGCTGAGCCTCAGGCGGCGCGGCGCTCCCTCGGCGCTGAGCCTCAGGCGGCGCGGCGCTCCCTCGGCGCTGAGCCTCAGGCGGCGCGGCGCTCCCTCGGCGCTGAGCCTCAGGCGGCGCGGCGCTCCCTCGGCGCTGAGCCTCAGGCGGCGCGGCGCTCCCTCGGCGCTGAGCCTCAGGCGGCGCGGCGCTCCCTCGGCGCTGAGCCTCAGGCGGCGCGGCGCTCCCTCGGCGCTGAGCCTCAGGCGGCGCGGCGCTCCCTCGGCGCTGAGCCTCAGGCGGCGCGGCGCTCCCTCGGCGCTGAGCCTCAGGCGGCGCGGCGCTCCCTCGGCGCTGAGCCTCAGGCGGCGCGGCGCTCCCTCGGCGCTGAGCCTCAGGCGGCGCGGCGCTGAGCCTCAGGCGGCACGGCGCTCCCTCGGCGCTGAGCCTCAGGCGGCGCGGCGCTCCCTCGGCGCTGAGCCTCGCGCGGCGCTCCCAGAATACTGATTCTACCAAGTGCACCGGCCTCTCAGAACCGACCCTCCGACAGTGCAGCGCTCCCTCAGTGCCAAGCCTCCGGCAGTGCCTTACTCCCTCAGTGCCCGGCCTCCAGCAGTGCCTTACTCCCTCAGTGCCGGGCCTCCAGCAGTGCCTTAGTCCCACAGTGCCGGGCCTCCGGCAGTGCCTTAGTCCCACAGTGCCGGGCCTCCGGCAGTGCCTTAGTCCCTCAGTGCCGGGCCTCCGGCAGTGCCTTACTCCCTCAGTGCCGGTCCCCCGGCAGCGCGGCCCTCCCTCAGTGCCGGTCCCCCGGCAGCGCGGCCCTCCCTCAGTGCCGGTCCCCCGGCAGCGCGGCCCTCCCTCAGTGCCGGTCCCCCGGCAGCGCGGCCCTCCCTCAGTGCCGGTCCCCCGGCAGCGCGGCCCTCCCTCAGTGCCGGGCCCCCGGCAGCGCGGCCCTCCCTCAGTGCCGGGCCCCCGGCAGCGCGGCCCTCCCTCAGTGCCGGGCCCCCGGCAGCGCGGCCCTCCCTCAGTGCCGGGCCCCCGGCAGCGCGGCCCTCCCTCAGTGCCGGGCCCCCGGCAGCGCGGCCCTCCCTCAGTGCCGGGCCCCCGGCAGCGCGGCCCTCCCTCAGTGCCGGGCCCCCGGCAGCGCGGCCCTCCCTCAGTGCCGGGCCCCCGGCAGCGCGGCCCTCCCTCAGTGCCGGGCCCCCGGCAGCGCGGCCCTCCCTTAGTATTGATCCTCCGACAATGCTGTTCTCTTTCAGTACTGACCCTGTGACAGTGCAGCACTTATTCAGTGCTGACCCTGTGACAGTGCTGTTCTCCTTCAGTACTGACCCTCCGACAGCACAGTGTTCCCTCAGTTTTTACTCTCCGCTGGTGCTGCATTCCCTCAGTACTGACCCTCAAGCTGTGTTGCCACACAGCCATGCAGAAATGTGCCTGTCCTGCTCAGTGTCCTTGAATGTCCCTTTAACCAGGGCTCCGTCCAGCCATTTATAGCAGATCACTGAAGGTTAGCAAACACTGAGTCTGCAAAGTGAGGAAGCCAGTTGAGGGTTCAGGGTCATAGCAAGTCACTCCACTGGAGGCGGGCAGTTAGTTGCTTTTGTTGTACATGTTGCCACAGCAAACACCAGACATCTGCAGTGAGATAGTGGCAGGCCTGGGAACTCAGATTCTGCTGTAGGTTGTGTGATAGACACTGTAAGGTTCATTCAGCGCAGCCCCACTCACGATTGCTCAAAGCTCTAATTAGTTACTCGTGATCCTACATTAAGTCGGTCTTGTGCTGCCAATTGCAAGAGCTCTGCTTAGATCAGAGTTTCTTCATTTTCGGCTTGTTGCTCCATTACCAGGTTTCTCTTAACAGGTTCTCTCTCTCTCTCTCTCTCTCTCTCTCTTTCTCTCCATCCCCCCATCCCCCCACCTCTCCTGCACTCTCTCCATGAGTTTGGGCTTTCGGGCACTACCTGGGGGTCCTGTTGGATGATGCTGTGTGGATGTCCTCATTGCTTTCACTGACAGTGTGTTCTCTTTCATCCACAGATGGTTGTGCTTCATTTCTATAGGAGCCCCACTGAGTTCCCACTCGTCGATGTGGGGAAACGCATCCTTCGATCTGGGAACCATCACATGGAGAGAATTGAGCACGTCAGCCAAGAGCTCTGCTTCAATGTTAACTGGACAGGTCTGGGTCTTATTGGGGCCATTGTCAGGAAGGGGCTGTGTGTGTTAAGGAGGGGCAGGGTCATTGTTGGCTGGGCAGGGGAGGGATGAAGGTTGAATTTGAGTAGCCTCTTGTCAGGGACTGGGGTGCAGACGGGAGCAGGAGTAGGCTCTTTAGCCAATCAAGATCATTGCATCATTGAATGATTGTTGATCTGTATTCTGACTCCATTGGCCCCCATTTAATCCATATCCCTAAATACCTTTGGATAAAAAAATCCATCATTTAAAATTAACAATTGAAGCAGCAGTTTATGGAAGAGAGTTCCAAACTTCCACCACCCTTTACGTGTAGAAGTGCTTCCTAATTTCACACTGAAAGATCTGATTCTGTTCCACCCTCGATCTCCCTGCCTGAGTCTGGCTCCATCTCTCTTCCTCTCACCCCATCCCCTTGGGCTCTCTGTCCCAGTGTGGCTGAGGACAGAGATCAAAGAATAGGAGAAAACTGGCATATGAGAGTAAATTTGCAAGGAACATAAAGCGGACTAGAAGAGTTTCTATACGTATGTAAAAAGAAAAAGATTAGCAAAGACAAATGTACCCTTACAGTCTGAAATGGGAGAATTTATAATGGAGAAAAAGGAAATGGCAGAGCAATTAAGCAACTAATTTAGTTCTGTTTTCACAGAGGAAAACACAAATAACTTCCCAGAAATACTAGGGAACCAAGGGTCTAGCGAGGAGGAGGAATTGAAAGAAATTGATATTACTAAAACAATAGTGCTAGAGAAGTTAATGGGGCTGAAAGCTGATAAATCCCCAGGGCCTGATAATCTACATCCCAGGTAATAAAGGAAGTGAACATGGAAATAGTGGATGCGTTGGTTGTCATTTTCCAAAATTCTATAGGTTCTGGAACAGTCCCAGCAGATTGGAGGGTGGCAAATGTAACCCCACTATTTCAAAATGGAGGGAGGGAGAAAACAGGGAATAACAGACTGGCTAGCCTAACCTTAGTAATAAGGAAAATGCTAGAGCATATTATAAAGGATGTGTTAACAGGACACTTAGAAAATATCAATTGGGTTAGACAAAGTCAACATGGATTTATGAAAGGGAAATAATGTTTGACAAACCTGCTGGCGCTTTTTGAGGATGTAATTAGCAGAATAGATAAGGGGAAACCAGTAGATGTGTTGTATTTGACTTTTCAGAAAACTTTTGATAAAGTCCCACATAAGAGGTTGGTTGCAAAATCAAAGCACATGAGATTAGGGTAATTGGACTGAAAATTGGTTAACAGATAGGAAACAGAGTAGGAATAAATGGGACTTTTTTTGGAGTGGCAGGTGGTGACGAGTGGGGTATCGCAGGGATCAGTGCTTGGGCCCAACTATTCACAATATATATCAATGATTTGAATGAGGGAACCCAGTGTAATATTTCCAAGTTTGCTGACAGCACAAAACTAGGTTAGAATGTAAGTGGTGAGGACGATTTTAAAGGGCTTCAAGGTGATTTAGACAAGGTGAGTGAGTGGGCAAATACATGAGTATTACGTGGATAAGTGTGAAATTAGCCATTTTGGTTGGAAAAACAGAATGGCAGAGTATTATTTAAATGGTGATATTTTGGGAAACGTTGATGTACAAAAGGACCTGAGTGTCCTTGTACACCAGTCACTGAGAATAAGTCAACTCGAAACGTCAACTCTTTTCTTCTCCGCTGATGCTGCCAGACCTGCTGAGTTTTTCCAGGTAATTCTGTTTTTGCTTTGGATTTCCAGCATCCGCAGTTTTTTTGTTTTATCACTGAGAATAAGTATGCAGGTGCAGCAAGCAGTTAAGAAGATAAATGGTATGTTGGTCTTCATTGCGAGAGGACTTGAGTACAGGAGCAAGGATGTCTTACTGCAGCTGTACAGGGCCTTGGTGAGACCACACCTGTGGTATTGTGTGCAGTTTTGGTCTCCTTACCTAAGAAAGGATCTTCTTGCCATAGAGGGAGTGTAGCAAAGTTTCACCAGACTGATTCCTGGGATGGCAGGATTGTCGTATGAGGGAGATTATGTCGACTAGGCCTGTATTCACTGGAGTTTAGAAGAATGAGATGAGATCTCATTGAAATGTATAAAACTCAGACAGGACTGGACAGACTGGATGCAAGGATGATGTTTCCCCTGGCTGGGGATCTAGAACAAGGGGTCACAATCTTAGGGTATGGGGACGGCCATTTGGGACTGAAACGAAGAGAAACTCCTTCACTCAGAGGGTGGTGAACATGTGGAATTCTCTACCATGGAAGGCTATGGAGGCCAAGCCACTGAATATATTTAGGAAGGAAATAAATAGATTTCTTGACTCTAAAGGCATCAAGAGGTATGGGGAGAGAGCAGGAGTATGGCATTGAGATAGAGGATCAGCCATGATCATATCGAGCAGGCTCGAATGGCTGACTGATTTACTCATCCTATTTTCTATGTTTCTGTGTTTCAATGGTTAACCGTCTATATAATCCGCTGGAGCTGCTCCCTCAGTTTAACTCTAAGTTCAGGTCTCCCTGCTGTGGTATGTGTTCGCTGACTCTGTTGTCCTTTCTCACAGGTTTGACCTCTCCCAGTCCAAATGACAGGCACAAACTTACCTGGCTTTTTCAACCTCCTTTTAACTCCCAGAGCATTTCCACAGAACCCTTCCTCACTGAGAGTGATGGTGACCTGCTGGTGGAGATTGGGCCGAGGTGAGTATGGAAACAGCAGGAGGCTTGGGCATTATGTGTACTTGGTGAGTGTGAACAGGAGAGGAAGCTGAGGGGATGAGTGCTCTGGGTGAGGGTGCTGGGCGAGCAGGCTAGATGAGTTTGAACAGGAGGTTCTGTGGTTTCCTTGGGCCTGACTGCCCCAGCTCCGGGGGTGGTAGCCACTCATGGGTTCTGTGGAGCAGGGTAGAAGGAACCCCTGGTTTTCTGGGCATTGCTGTTTTTAATTCTCAGCCTCTGCTCATGAGACAGTTTGTAATTCTTCTTTATTTTAGGTTGAACTTCTCTACAGCTTGGTCGACCAATGCCGTTTCAATTTGTCAGTCCATTGGATTAATAGAGGTGGATCGCATTGAGTGCTCCCACCGATATCTGCTGAAGGTGAGAGGAATGGGTTTCTACATAATCATCATCACTTGAAACCAAGGCACACGCTCGGCATTCCAGACTGGTGTATCCCTGCAGGGCAGCTTGACTGACATACCCTAAACACAGAATAATGAGATTCACAGTCACTTTCCCCTGCCTCAATCATTGATAGGGATCTTAATGACTTCCACCCCCCCGACCCACCCCATGCTCGGTCTCACTTACTGATTGCTGAGCATTGATTGATGATATTGTTGCATGTGGGGAACTGTTACAGGTCCGTGAGGTAGAGCAACTTGGAGCTGCCGCCCGATGTGAGCTGATGGCTGCTTTCTATGATCGGATGACGGAGTGTGTTTATCAACGACCTATCGAGAGTTTCCAAGTGTCAGTCCAGCCAGCAGAGGTGTATGAAGTGGATGTGGTGAACGGAGGCAAAAGTGCATTGGAGAAGGCAAACCGAGAACTGGGTGAGTGCAAGGGGATTGGGTGTGAGCCCGGGCGCCATGGGGGAGGGGAGCCCGGGCACCATGGGGGAGGGGAGCCTGGGTGCACGGTGGGTGGCGAGGAGAGCCCGGGCTCACGGTGGGTGGCGAGGGGTGCCTGGGGTCATTTGGAGGGGAGCCTGGGTCCCACTAGACAAGGGAAGCCCGGGTTCCCTGGGGGAGGTGAGCCAGGGGTCACAGAGGGAGGCGACAAGAGCCTGAGTTCCCTGGGGGAGGCGAGCCCCAGTCACAGAGGGAGGCGACGGGAGCCTGGGTTTCCTGGGGGAGGCGACAGGAGCCTGGGGTCCATTGCGGGAGGTGGGGTAGGGGAACCCGGGGTCCATTGGGGGAATTGGGGGAGGGGAGCCCAGGGTCCCCTGAGCAAGGGGAGCCTGGGGTCACTGGGCATTGGGAGCCCAGGGTCACAGTGGGTGGAGAGCAGAGCCTGGGGCCCACTAGGGGAATGGAGGGAAGTGGAGCACAGGATCTGTTTGGCAAGGGGAGGGGAGCTGGGCTTCACTGGGAGAGGGGATACATTGGCATAGTAGTAATGTCACTGGATTAGCATTCATGTCGGCTTATGCTCTACATGATAACATGTGTTCAAATGCCACCACAACAGCTGGTAGAATTTAAATTCAATTAGTTAATAAGATGAATGAATTGACAAATCAGCAATTGAAAGTTAGTCTCAATAATAGCAACCATGAAACTATTATCAAATGCTGTAAAATCTCATGGCTCTCTAATGTCTTTTAGAGGAAGGAAACTTGCCTTCCTCACCTGGTCTGGCCTATGTGTAACTCCAACCCCATAGCAATGTGGTTAACTCAAGTTATCCTCTTGCCCTTTATGTATTCATCTCTGGATTTTCCTGTAGTTTACTTGTCAATATTTTTTCCTGCCCCTTTTTGTTTTCCTGATTTCAATTTTGATGTCACCCCTGCACTTCTACATTTTCTCCAGTATCGAGGTTTTGGCATCTGACAGAAGATTCCCCTTTTTATCTTATTCCACCCGCCAGGAGGTTATGTGGTCTCCTTGGTGCCAGGATGATGGATGTCACTGAGCAGCTGCAGAATGTTCTGACGGGGAGGTAAACAGCCAGATGTTGTGGTTCATATCAGCACTAACAACATGGGTAGAAAGAGGGATGAGGTCCCTCTTTGAGACCCTCTTGGTGGGATTGGTGTCTAGCTTTGGGAGTCCCACCCTTTCTCTTTGCAGGAACATACTTGTTCTGAACGCTCTCTTACCAACTGCACTGACACCGATTTATTTTCAAGAAGCTGTTTCCAGTCCATTTTTTTTGCAAAATCGCATCTTAATAAAATGGGTTTTTGTCCAATTGAAAACTTGTACTCTTGCTTTATCTTTACCCTTTCCCATAACGACTTGAAGTCTAACTGAATTATGGTCTCTATCATGAAAACGCTCTGCCACTGATACCCCTTTCATCTGCCCAGATTCATTCCCTAAAAATAAGTCCAGAGTCCTTGTCTTGTGAAGTGAAAATACTCCTGAATGTACTTTGAGAACTCTGCTCCCTCTAAACCTTTTACATTAAATTTATCCCGGTGAGTATTATGGTAGTTGAAATCACCCGCTATTTCTGTCCTTTTGTTTCCACACTTCTCATAAATTTACCTAGTTATTTTTTCTGCTATGTCCCTTTGACTGTCTAGGGTGATAAGAACATAAGAAATAGGAGCAGGAGTAGGCCATTCTGTCCCTCAAACCTGCCTCGCCATTCAATAAGATCATTGCTGACCTGCCCCAGGCCTCAATTACTCTCTTGTGCCAGCTCCTCAAAGCCCTCCACCCCTTGATGTTTCAAAAATCTGTCTACCCCTCTTTAAATACTTTCAGTGATCTAGTCTCCACAACTCTCTGGGGTAGAGAATTCCAGACATTCACTACCCTCTGAGAGAAAAAAATTCATTCCCATCTCAGTTCTAAATGAGTGTCCCCTTATTCTGTAACCATGTCCCCTAGTTCGAGATTCCCCCACTACTGGAAACACCCTCTCAACATCAACCCTGTCAAGCCCCCTCAGAATCTTTATGTTTCTTCTAAACTATGATGAATAAAGGTCTAACCTGTTTCGCTGTTCTAGTGAATCTCTTTTGAACTGCCTCCAATGCCAGTATATCCTTTCTTAAGTATGGGGGCCAAAACTGCACACAGTGCTCCAGGTGCAGCCTCACCAACACCCTGTACAGTTGCAACAAGACTTCCCTAGTTTTTAAACTCCAACCCCCTAGCAATACAGGCCAAAATTCCATTTGCCTTCTTAATTACTTGCTAACTTTTTGTGTTTCATGCATAAGAACACTCAGATCCCTTTTGTGCTGAAGTCTCTCTCCATTTAAATAATGGTCTGCCTTTTGATTCTTTGATACCAAATTACATCATCTCACACTTTCCTACATTAAACTCCATCTGCCAAATTTTTGCCTACTCATTCAACTCCATTATATCCTCATGCAGATTCCTCATGCTCTGCTACCTATTTTTCTATTGTCAGCAAATTTGTATGCATTACACTTTGCCCCCTCCTCCAAGTCTTTAATATAGATAGTAAATAATTGGGGCCCTAGGACTGATCCTTGTGGCACTCCTAGTTACTTCTTTCCAACCTGCAAATGATTTCCAACCATTAATCCCAACTCTGTCTTCTGTGTGTTAACCAATCCTCAATCCATGCTAATGCATTACCCCCCATACCTTGTGCACTAACCTTTTATGTGGCACCTTATCAAATGCCTTCTGGAAATCCAAATACACAAATACACTACATCTACTGGTTCCCCTTTATCAACTCTGCTTGTTATATCTTCAAAGAGCTCCAGCAAATTTGTCAAACATGACTTTCCTTTCAAAAAACCATGTTCACTCTGTTTGATTGTGTTAAGCTTTTCTAAATGTCCTGCTTTTTTTTCTTCCATAATAATAGACACTAGTATTTTCCCAACAACAGATGTTAGGCTGATTGGCCTATAGTTTCCTGTTTTTTGTTTCCCTCCCTTCTTGAACAGGGGCATCACATTAGCGGTTTTCCAATCCACTGGGACTCTCCCGGAATCCAGTGAGTTCTGGAATATTTTGACCAATGCCTCCTCTATCTCTGCAGCCATTTCCTTTAAAACCTTTGGATGCAGGCCGTCAGGTCCTGGCAACTTGTCTGCCTTTTGTCCCGTTAATCTGTCAAATATTTTGTCCCTTATGATAGAGACTGTTACAAGATCTTTCCTCCCATTAGCTCCCTGCTTATCTTACCTTTGGAATGTTTATAGTGTCTTCCATTATGAAGACCGATGCAAAATTTTGGTTTAAATTATGACATTTCATTGTTCCCCGTTATCAATTCCCCAGTCGCATCCTCCAAGGGTCCCAAGCTCACTTTAGCCACTCCTCTTTTTATATACCTGTAGAAGCTCTTGCTGTTTGTGTTTATATTTCTTGCCAATTTACTTTCATAATCAGTTTTCTCCCTCTTTATTAGCTTTTTAGTCATCTGCTGTTGGTTCCTAAAAAAATTCCCCATCCTCAGGCCTGCCACTAATTTTCACCGCTTTGTATGCATTAGTTTTTGATTGGATACTCTCCTTGTCCACCTTTGTTAACCATGGGTAGTTCATCCTTCTCATTCAGTCCTTCTTTTTGACTCATAAATTTTTGCTAAGCGTTATGAAATATCTGCTTAAATCTGCCACTGCTCATCCGCTGACCTTCCCCTCAGTCTATTTTTCCAGCCTGCTTTAGGCAACTCTTTCTTCATGCCTCTTTAATTGCCCTTATTTAAGTTGAGGACACTGGTTTGAGATGCTCACCCTCAAACTGAATTTGAAATTCTACGAGATCTCTTATTAATCCCACCTCATTACACATTAGTAGCTTGAAGTAGCCTGTTCCCGGGTAGGTTCTGCAGCATATTGCTCTAAGAAACAATCCATGATGCACTGTACAAATTCGTCTTTCATGTTACCCCTACCACCCTGATTTGTCCATCCAATATGCAGATTAAGATCACCTATGACAATTGTAGCACCCTTACACACCTCCATTATTTCCCGATTTTTACTTTGTTCTACAGTGAGGCAACTCTTCGGGGGCCTATAGATGACAGCTACGTGTGACTTCTTCCCCTTGCTATTACTTATTTCCACCCAAACTGATTCCACATCACGATCTATTGTACCCATTATCACTACTCACCACCGCACTGATACCTTCCTTTATTAACAAAGCTACCCCACCTACTTTTCCTTTTTGCCTATTTTTCTGGAATATCGAATATGCTTGAACATTGAGTTCCCAGCCTTGATTGCTCTGCAACCAGATCTCTGTAATAGTTATCGAGTCATATTCATTCATTTCTATTTGTGCCACCAACTTATCTATCTTGTTACAAATGCTGCGTGCATTCGGATAAAGAGCCTTAAACTTTGACTTTTTACCATTTACTCATTCTGGTTTAAATTTCTGCTGCGCTCTTCCACTAATATTTTCTGTCCTTTCCTGTCACTCTTTGATTTTTGTTCGCCTCTTCATTACCCTGCACCTCTGCTCTCTCATTTCTTTTTGATTGTTTAAACTTCCCTTCGATTGATCTAATTAGTTTAAAGCCCTATCTATAACCCTAGTTATAAGATTTGCTAGGACACTGGTCCCATCATGGTTCAAATGAAGCCCATCCCAAAGGAACAGCTCTCTCCTTCCCCAGCAATGGTTCTAATGCCCCATGAATCGGAACCCATTTCTCCCACACCAATCTTTGAGCCAGGCATTTACCTCTATAATCTTATTTACCCTACGCCAATTTGCATGTGACTCGGGTAGTAATCCAGAGATTATTACCTTTGTGGTTCTGCTTTTTAATTTAGCCCCAAGCAGCTCGTAGCCCCTCAGCAGAACCTCTTTCCTAGTCCTACCTATGTCATTAGTACATATGTGGACCACGACAACTGGATCCTTCCCCTCCCACTCCAAGTTCCTCTCCAGCCCAGAAGAGATGTCCTTAACTAGGTAGGCAACACAGCCTTCGGAACTCTCTGTCTTTGCTGCAGAGAACAGTATCTACTCCCCTAACTATGCAATCCCCTATTACTGCTACATTTCTCTTTTCTACCCCCACTGGAATGGCACTCTGTACCATGGTGCTGTACTCAGTTCATTCATCCTCCCTGCAGTCCCTACCCTCATCCACACTAGACGCAAAAACTTCACACCTATTGGACAAGGGCACTGGCTAAGGTTCCTCCAAAGCTAAATTCTGGATCTCCATACCTGCCTCACTTGCAGTCACACCCTCCTATCCCTGACCACATTCCAAATTTGATATAATTAATCTAAGGGGTGTGACTGTCTCCTGAAACACAGTGTCCAGGTAACTCTCCTCCTCCCTTATGTGTTTCAGCATCCACAGCTCAGACCCCAGCTCACCAACTCTGAGTCAAAGTTCTTTGAGCAGCCAACACTTGCTGCAGATGGTCACCGTGGATCACTCCGGCGCCCAACAGCTCCCCCATACTACAGCTGCAACACATTGCCTACCCTACCACCTCTATTTAATTAATTCATTCATTTGGTTGTTAAATATTTAAAAAGTGAATTCCTTCACTGTACTCTTCAACTGCAATAACATCTCCTGATTTAAACAACCTGGCCCAATCAAAAGAGACACAGAAGAGATACCCACCAATCATCTTCCTGTTTTCCTTTGACATCACACTTTGGCTCTGACAGATAGAAACAGGTTGAAGGGGCTCTCTGCCCCCGGTTTTTATCTCCCGCCACTGCCCTTCTCATGCAGGTCCGCTATCCATGTCCTGTAGCACACTGCTGAGAGTGTGAATGTGACCCTCTTTGTTCCTCTGTTCAACCCATATGACCCAATTTGATGATCCTTTGTCACAACTAAAGTTGTTTCTTTTGTCAATGTTCAGAGTCTCCCTCCTTTTTAATCACTGTCTATCTTGCCTGAAACCCAGTAACCAGGAATGTTGAGCTGCCATTTCATTCTTCTTTCAATCAAATCTCCATAATGGCTATAATATACTCCCACATGAAAATCTGTGCTCTCAGCTCAGCTGTCTTATTCTCTAGGTATTCATGTTTCCATCCTCTTGCCAAGCTAAACCTAAGTAAACCTTCTGTTGAGGGCTTTGGTGCTGGCACAGTTGAGGTGCAAACCATCCGGTCTGTACAGTCCCAGCTCCCCCAGAACTGGTCCCAATGTCTTAGGGATCTAAAGCCTCCCTCTTGAACTGTATCTCCAGCCAAGCACTCATCTGCTTCAATCTCCTATTTCTGTATTCACGAGCGTGTGACACTGGGAGTAACACAGAGATGACTATGTTTTAGTTTCTTTTCAAGCTTACTAAATTGGTGCTGATATGTTCCACAAGCTCTGGCTATTGATCTTCTCCTGTCAGAATGTTTTGCAGCTACCCAGTGACTCTGGCACCAGGGAGACCACATAACATCCTGGATCAAATCTGGGGCTGCAGAAATGCCTGTCTGTTCCTCTAACTATTGCTTTCCTAACCTAACTCCTACCCCACACCCTGGACAGCATAGCCAGCTGTGATGCCATGGACTTTGATCTGGCTACACTCCTCCAATGGATCATCACTGTCATCAGTATTCAGAACTGAATTCCAGTGAGAGAAAGAGGTGCACTCAGAGGACTCTTGCACTACCTGCCTTGTCCTCCTTTACTGTCTGGTGGTCAGCCATTTCTCTACGCTTGCTTATCATTAAGTTGCTGGATGACACATCACAGACACATTCACATGCTCAGCCTCGTGGATGTACCACAGTGACTCCAGCCACAACTCAGCCCCGTAACCTGCTGTTTGAGCTGCTCCAGCTGCTGATACTTCCCTCATGTGGATGCCCAGGACACCAGAAGCACCCTGGAGTTTCCTCATGGCTCCACCAAATAAATTTCTTAGTTGAGCCCGCTGCCTAACTTCCAGGGAAAACAGACTATGGCCATACTTGCCAACCGATCACCTGTACCTCATCATCAACCTGTACCTCAAACCCTTGATATTTTTTTTTTGCTGAATATATGCTGTCACAATTCCTCCTGAAGCCTCTTAGCTCCGTAGTTCTCCTGCATGGTTTATTCTTGCTGCCCCTACTCACGTCCACTCTCTGAAGTATTTGGACTGTTTGAGCTTTGTCCTCCAGCATTGTTTACTGCCTCCACTGTAGAGCTAATTCTTACCATCTCCCTTCCACAGGGCTAGCCTTTGACGCCTGGGACCTGGAATATTATACAAGATTGTTCCAGAAGGTGGGAAGGAATCCCAGCAGTGTGGAGTGCTTTGACCTGGCACAATCCAACAGGTAAGCCTGACTGTCAGCATTTGCCAAATTAAGATCACTCCTGTATCAACACCAAACTAATCCCACTGCCCCATAGAGCGAAATTGAAGGCAGTGATAGTCAGAGATAAAATTCTCTGTTGGCTGGAGTCGTACCCAACACAAAGGGCAGTGAATATTGTTGTTGGAGGCTAATCATCTCAGTTCCAGGACATCACTGCAGGAGCTCCTCAGGTAGTGTCCAAGGACCAACCATCTTCAGATGCTTCATCAAGGACCTTCCCTCTGACATATGTGGGATGTTCAGTCTTTAGTGCCATTCACAACTCTTCACATACTGATGTAGTCCATGTCCATATGCAGCAAAACCTGGACAACATTGTTTGGGGTCTCTCTGGTATGTTCTGCATCCCGGTCTCACTCTGCTAGTTTCTGCCTCTCTCACTCTCTCTCTCTCGTGTTCTCTTCCTCTCGTGCTCTTGGTCTCACTGCTAGTTTTGGCTTCTCTCTTTGAGAGTTTCTCTCTCTTTCTCTTCCTGTCTGCCTCGCATTCTCTCTCACACTCACTCTCCCTCTCTCCCCCTTTCTCTCTCTCTCTCTCCCCCTCTCTCTCTCTCTCCTTCCCTGTCCCTCCCCCCCGTCCCTCCCCCCCCGTCCCTCCCCCCCGTCCCTCCCCCCCGTCCCTCCCCCCCTGTCTCTCCCCCCCTGTCTCTCCCCCCCTGTCTCTCCCCCCCTGTCTCTCCCCCCCTGTCTCTCCCCCCCTATCTCTCCCCCCCTGTCTCTCCCCCCCTGTCTCTCCCCCCCTGTCTCTCCCCCCCTGTCTCTCCCCCCCTGTCTCTCCCCCCCTGTCTCTCCCCCCCGTCTCTCCCCCCCTGTCTCTCCCCCCCTGTCTCTCCCCCCCTGTCTCTCCCCCCCTGTCTCTCCCCCCCCGTCTCTCCCCCCCCGTCTCTCCCCCCCCGTCTCTCCCCCCCCCGTCTCTCCCCCCCGTCTCTCCCCCCCCGTCTCTCCCCCCCCGTCTCTCCCCCCCCGTCTCTCCCCCCCGTCTCTCCCCCCCGTCTCTCCCCCCCGTCTCTCCCCCCCGTCTCTCCCCCCCCCGTCTCTCCCCCCCCCTGTCTCTCCCCCCCCTGTCTCTCCCCCCCCTGTCTCTCCCCCCCCTGTCTCTCCCCCCCCTGTCTCTCCCCCCCTGTCTCTCCCCCCCTGTCTCTCACGTCTCCCTCTCTCCCTGTCTCTCACTCTCACTCTCTCTCTCTCACTCTCCCTCTCTCCCTGTCTCTCTCTCTCTCTATCTCTCTGTGTCTCTCTCTCCCTCTCCCTGTGTCTCCCTCTCTCTCTCTAGCTCTCCCTGTGTCTCTCCCTCTGTCTCTCTCTCTCTCCATGTCTCTCTCTCTCTAGCTCTCGCTGTGTCTCTCCCTCTGTCTCTCTCTCTCTCCATGTCTCTCTCTCTCTAGCTCTCCCTGTGTCCCTCCCTCTCTCTCTCTCTCTCCCTCCCTGTCTCTCTCTCTCTCTCCCTGTCTCTCTCTCTCTCCGTCTCTCTCTCTCTCTCCGTGTGTCTGTCTCTCTCTCTCGCTGTGTGTCTCTCTCTCTCTCTCTCCCTGTGTGTCTCTCTCTCTCTCTCTCTCCCTGTGTGTCTCTCTCTCTCTCTAGCTCTCCCTGTGTCTCTCCCTCTCTCTCTCCATGTCTCTCTCTCTCCATGTCTCTCTCTCTCCATGTCTCTCTCTCTCCATGTCTCTCTCTCCATGACTCTCTCTCTCCCTGTCTCTCTCTCCCTGTCTCTCTCTCCCTGTCTCTCTCTCCCTGTCTCGCTCTCTCTCTCTCTGTCTCGCTCTCTCTCTCTCTGTCTCGCTCTCGCTCTCTCTGTCTCGCTCTCTCTGTTTCGCTCTCGCTCTCTCTGTTTCGCTCTCGCTCTCTCTGTCTCGCTCTCGCTCTCTCTGTCTCGCTCTCTCTCTCTGTCTCGCTCTCTGTCTCGCTCTCTGTCTCGCTCTCTGTCTCGCTCTCTGTCTCGCTCTCTGTCTCGCTCTCGCTCTCTGTCTCGCTCTCGCTCTCTGACTCGCTCTCTGTCTCGCTCTCGCTCGCTCTCTCTGTCTCGCTCTCGCTCGCTGTCTTGCTCTCGCCCTCGTTCTCGCTCTCGTTCTCGCTCTCGTTCTCGCTCACGTTCTCGCTCTCGTTCTCGCTCTCGCTCACTGTCTTGCTCTCGCTGTCGTTCTCGCTGTCGTTCTCGCTGTCGTTGTCGCTGTCGTTGTCGCTGTCGTTGTCGCTGTCGTTCTCGCTGTCGTTCTCGCTGTCGTTCTCGCTGTCGTTCTCGCTGTCGTTCTCGCTGTCGTTCTCGATGTCGTTCTCGCTTTCGTTCTCGCTCTCTGTCACGCTCTCGCTCTCTGTCTCGCTCTCGCTGTCGTTCTCGCTGTCGTTCTCGCTGTCGTTCTCGCTGTCGTTCTCGCTCTCTGTCTCGCTCTCTGTCTCGCTCTCTGTATGCTCTCGTTCTCGCTCTCGTTCTCGCTCTCGCTCTCGGTCTCGCTCTCGGTCTCACTCTCTGTCTCGCTCTCTGTCTCGCTCTCTGTCTCGCTCTCGCTCTCTGTCTCGCTCTCGCTCTCTGACTCGCTCTCGCTCTCTGACTCGCTCTCTGTCTCGCTCTCGCTCGCTCTCTCTGTCTCGCTCTCGCTCGCTGTCTTGCTCTCGCCCTCGTTCTCGCCCTCGTTCTCGCTCTCGTTCTCGCTCACGTTCTCGCTCTCGTTCTCGCTCTCGCTCACTGTCTTGCTCTCGCTGTCGTTCTCGATGTCGTTCTCGCTTTCGTTCTCGCTCTCTGTCTCGCTCTCTGTCACGCTCTCGCTCTCTGTCTCGCTCTCGCTGTCGTTCTCGCTGTCGTTCTCGCTGTCGTTCTCGCTGTCGTTCTCGCTCTCTGTCTCGCTCTCTGTCTCGCTCTCTGTATGCTCTCGTTCTCGCTCTCGTTCTCGCTCTCGCTCTCGGTCTCGCTCTCGGTCTCGCTCTCGGTCTCGCTCTCGGTCTCGCTCTCGGTCTCGCTCTCTGTCTCGCTCTCTGTCTCGCTCTCGCTCTCTGTCTCGCTCTCTGTCTCGCTCTCTGTCTCGCTCTCTGTCTCGCTCTCTGTCTCTGTCTCGCTCTCTGTCTCTGTCTCGCTCTCTGTCTCTGTCTCGCTCTCTGTCTCTGTCTCGCTCTCTGTCTCTGTCTCTCTCTCTGTCTCGCTCTCTGTCTCGCTCTCTGTCTCGCTCTCTGTCTCGCTCTCTGTCTCGCTCTCGCTCTCGCTCTCGCTCTCGCTCTCGCTCTCGCTCTCGCTCTCGCTCTCGCTCTCTGTCTCGCTCTCGCTCTCTGTCTCGCTCTCTGTCTCGCTCTCTGTCTCGCTCTCGCTCTCTGTCTCGCACTCGCTCTCTGTCTCGCACTCGCTCTCGCTCTCGCTCTCGCTCTCGCTCTCGCTCTCGCTCTCGCTCTCTGTCTCGCTCTCTGTCTCGCTCTCTGTCTCGCTCTCTGTCTCGCTCTCTGTCTCGCACTCGCTCTCTGTCTCGCACTCGCTCTCTGTCTCGCTCTCGCTCTCTGTCTCGCTCTCGCTCTCTGTCTCGCTCTCGCTCTCGCTCTTGCTCTCTGTCTCGCTCTCTGTCTTGCTCTCTGTCTCGCTCTCGCTCTCTGTCTCGCTCTCGCTCTCGCTCTCTGTCTCGCTCTCGCTCTCTGTCTCGCTCTCGCTCTCTGTCTCGCTCTCGCTCTCTGTCTCGCTCTCGCTCTCTGTCTCGCTCTCGCTCTCTGTCTCGCTCTCGCTCTCTGTCTCGCTCTCGCTCTCTGTCTCGCTCTCTGTCTCGCTCTCGCTCTCTGTCTCGCTCTCGCTCTCTGTCTCGCTCTCGCTCTCTGTCTCGCTCTCGCTCTCTGTCTCGCTCTCTGTCTCGCTCTCGCTCTCTGTCTCGCTCTCTGTCTCGCTCTCTGTCTCGCTCTCTGTCTCGCTCTCTGTCTCGCTCTCTGTCTCGCTCTCTGTCTCGCTCTCTGTCTCGCTCTCTGTCTCGCTCTCTGTCTCGCTCTCTGTCTCGCTCTTGCTCTCTGTCTCGCTCTTGCTCTGTCTCGCTCTTGCTCTCTGTCTCGCTCTCGCTCTCTGTCTCGCTCTCGCTCTCTGTCTCGCTCTCGCTCTCTGTCTCGCTCTCTGTCTCGCTCTCTGTCTCGCTCTCGCTCTCTGTCTCGCACTCGCTCTCTGTCTCGCACTCGCTCTCGCTCTCGCTCTCGCTCTCGCTCTCTGTCTCGCTCTCTGTCTCGCTCTCTGTCTCGCTCTCTGTCTCGCTCTCTGTCTCGCTCTCTGTCTCGCTCTCTGTCTCGCTCTCTGTCTCGCTCTCTGTCTCGCACTCGCTCTCTGTCTCGCTCTCGCTCTCTGTCTCGCTCTCGCTCTCGCTCTTGCTCTCTGTCTCGCTCTCTGTCTTGCTCTCTGTCTCGCTCTCGCTCTCTGTCTCGCTCTCGCTCTCGCTCTCTGTCTCGCTCTCGCTCTCTGTCTCGCTCTCGCTCTCTGTCTCGCTCTCGCTCTCTGTCTCGCTCTCGCTCTCTGTCTCGCTCTCGCTCTCGCTCTCTGTCTCGCTCTCGCTCTCTGTCTCGCTCTCTGTCTCGCTCTCGCTCTCTGTCTCGCTCTCGCTCTCTGTCTCGCTCTCGCTCTCTGTCTCGCTCTCGCTCTCTGTCTCGCTCTCGCTCTCGCTCTCGCTCTCTGTCTCGCTCTCTGTCTCGCTCTCTGTCTCGCTCTCTGTCTCGCTCTCTGTCTCGCTCTCTGTCTCGCTCTCTGTCTCGCTCTCTGTCTCGCTCTTGCTCTCTGTCTCGCTCTTGCTCTCTGTCTCGCTCTCGCTCTCTGTCTCGCTCTCGCTCTCTGTCTCGCTCTCGCTCTCTGTCTCGCTCTCGCTCTCTGTCTCGCTCTCGCTCTCTGTCTCGCTCTCGCTCTCTGTCTCGCTCTCTCTCTCGCTCTCTGTCTCGCTCTCGCTCTCGCTCTCGCTCTCTCTCTCGCTCTCTATCTCGCTCTCTGTCTCGCTCTCTGTCTCGCTCTCTGTCTCGCTCTCTGTCTCGCTCTCTGTCTCGCTCTCGCTCTCTGTCTCGCTCTCGCTCTCTGTCTCGCTCTCGCTCTCTGTCTCGCTCTCGCTCTCTGTCTCGCTCTCGCTCTCTGTCTCGCTCTCGCTCTCTGTCTCGCTCTCGCTCTCTGTCTCGCTCTCGCTCTCTGTCTCGCTCTCGCTCTCTGTCTCGCTCTCGCTCTCTGTCTCGCTCTCGCTCTCTGTCTCGCTCTCGCTCTCGCTCTCTGTCTCGCTCTCGCTCTCGCTCTCTGTCTCGCTCTCTGTCTCGCTCTCTGTCTCGCTCTCGCTCTCTGTCTCGCTCTCGCTCTCTGTCTCGCTCTCGCTCTCTGTCTCGCTCTCGCTCTCTGTCTCGCTCTCGCTCTCTGTCTCGCTCTCGCTCTCTGTCTCGCTCTCGCTCTCTGTCTCGCTCTCTGTCTCGCTCTCTGTCTCGCTCTCTGTCTCGCTCTCTGTCTCGCTCTCTGTCTCGCTCTCTGTCTCGCTCTCTGTCTCGCTCTCTGTCTCGCTCTCTGTCTCGCTCTCGCTCTCTGACTCGCTCTCGCTCTCTGACTCGCTCTCTGTCTCGCTCTCGCTCGCTCTCTCTGTCTCGCTCTCGCTCGCTGTCTTGCTCTCGCCCTCGTTCTCGCTCTCGTTCTCGCTCACGTTCTCGCTCTCGTTCTCGCTCTCGCTCACTGTCTTGCTCTCGCTGTCGTTCTCGCTGTCGTTCTCGATGTCGTTCTCGCTTTCGTTCTCGCTCTCTGTCTCGCTCTCTGTCACGCTCTCGCTCTCTGTCTCGCTCTCGCTGTCGTTCTCGCTGTCGTTCTCGCTGTCGTTCTCGCTGTCGTTCTCGCTGTCGTTCTCACTGTCGTTCTCGCTCTCTGTCTCGCTCTCTGTCTCGCTCTCTGTATGCTCTCGTTCTCGTTCTCGCTCTCGCTCTCGGTCTCGCTCTCGGTCTCGCTCTCTGTCTCGCTCTCTGTCTCGCTCTCTGTCTCGCTCTCTGTCTCGCTCTCTGTCTCGCTCTCTGTCTCGCTCTCTGTCTCGCTCTCTGTCTCGCTCTCGCTCTCTGTCTCGCTCTCGCTCTCTGTCTCGCTCTCGCTCTCTGTCTCGCTCTCTGTCTCGCTCTCTGTCTCGCTCTCTGTCTCGCTCTCTGTCTCGCTCTCTGTCTCGCTCTCTGTCTCGCTCTCTGTCTCGCTCTCTGTCTCTGTCTCGCTCTCTGTCTCTGTCTCGCTCTCTGTCTCTGTCTCGCTCTCTGTCTCTGTCTCGCTCTCTCTCTCTGTCTCTCTCTCTGTCTCTCTCTCTGTCTCTCTCTGTCTCGCTCTCTGTCTCGCTCTCTGTCTCGCTCTCTGTCTCGCTCTCGCTCTCGCTCTCGCTCTCGCTCTCTGTCTCGCTCTCGCTCTCTCTCTCTGTCTCTCTCTGTCTCTCTCTGTCTCTCTCTGTCTCGCTCTCTGTCTCGCTCTCTGTCTCGCTCTCTGTCTCGCTCTCTGTCTCGCTCTCTGTCTCGCTCTCTGTCTCGCTCTCTGTCTCGCTCTCTGTCTCGCTCTCTGTCTCGCTCTCTGTCTCGCTCTCTGTCTCGCTCTCTGTCTCGCTCTCGCTCTCGCTCTCTGTCTCGCACTCGCTCTCTGTCTCGCTCTCGCTCTCGCTCTCGCTCTCGCTCTCGCTCTCGCTCTCGCTCTCTGTCTCGCTCTCTGTCTCGCTCTCTGTCTCGCTCTCTGTCTCGCTCTCTGTCTCGCTCTCTGTCTCGCTCTCTGTCTCGCTCTCTGTCTCGCTCTCTGTCTCGCACTCGCTCTCTGTCTCGCACTCGCTCTCTGTCTCGCTCTCGCTCTCTGTCTCGCTCTCGCTCTTGCTCTCTGTCTCGCTCTCGCTCTCTGTCTCGCTCTCGCTCTCGCTCTCTGTCTCGCTCTCGCTCTCTGTCTCGCTCTCGCTCTCTGTCTCGCTCTCGCTCTCTGTCTCGCTCTCGCTCTCTGTCTCGCTCTCGCTCTCTGTCTCGCTCTCGCTCTCTGTCTCGCTCTCGCTCTCTGTCTCGCTCTCGCTCTCTGTCTCGCTCTCGCTCTCTGTCTCGCTCTCGCTCTCTGTCTCGCTCTCGCTCTCTGTCTCGCTCTCGCTCTCTGTCTCGCTCTCGCTCTCTGTCTCGCTCTCGCTCTCTGTCTCGCTCTCTGTCTCGCTCTCTGTCTCGCTCTCGCTCTCGCTCTCTGTCTCGCTCTCGCTCTCTGTCTCGCTCTCGCTCTCTGTCTCGCTCTCGCTCTCTGTCTCGCTCTTGCTCTCTGTCTCGCTCTCGCTCTCTGTCTCGCTCTCGCTCTCTGTCTCGCTCTCGCTCTCTGTCTCGCTCTCGCTCTCTGTCTCGCTCTCGCTCTCTGTCTCGCTCTCGCTCTCGCTCTCTGTCTCGCTCTCGCTCTCTGTCTCGCTCTCGCTCTCTGTCTCGCTCTCGCTCTCGCTCTCGCTCTCTGTCTCGCTCTCTGTCTCGCTCTCGCTCTCTGTCTCGCTCTCGCTCTCTGTCTCGCTCTCGCTCTCTGTCTCGCTCTCGCTCTCTGTCTCGCTCTCGCTCTCTGTCTCGCTCTCGCTCTCTGTCTCGCTCTCGCTCTCTGTCTCGCTCTCGCTCTCTGTCTCGCTCTCGCTCTCTGTCTCGCTCTCGCTCTCTGTCTCGCTCTCTGTCTCGCTCTCTCTCTCGCTCTCTGTCTCGCTCTCGCTCTCGCTCTCTCTCTCGCTCTCTCTCTCGCTCTCTGTCTCGCTCTCTGTCTCGCTCTCTGTCTCGCTCTCTGTCTCGCTCTCTGTCTCGCTCTCGCTCTCTGTCTCGCTCTCGCTCTCTGTCTCGCTCTCGCTCTCTGTCTCGCTCTCGCTCTCTGTCTCGCTCTCGCTCTCTGTCTCGCTCTCGCTCTCTGTCTCGCTCTCGCTCTCTGTCTCGCTCTCGCTCTCGCTCTCGCTCTCTGTCTCGCTCTCGCTCTCTGTCTCGCTCTCGCTCTCTGTCTCGCTCTCGCTCTCGCTCTCGCTCTCTGTCTCGCTCTCGCTCTCTGTCTCGCTCTCGCTCTCTGTCTCGCTCTCGCTCTCGCTCTCTGTCTCGCTCTCGCTCTCTGTCTCGCTCTCGCTCTCTGTCTCGCTCTCGCTCTCTGTCTCGCTCTCGCTCTCTGTCTCGCTCTCGCTCTCTGTCTCGCTCTCGCTCTCTGTCTCGCTCTCGCTCTCGCTCTCTGTCTCGCTCTCGCTCTCGCTCTCGCTCTCTGTCTCGCTCTCGCTCTCTGTCTCGCTCTCGCTCTCTGTCTCGCTCTCTGTCTCGCTCTCTGTCTCGCTCTCTGTCTCGCTCTCTGTCTCGCTCTCGCTCTCACTCTCACTCTCGCTCTCGCTCTCTGTCTCGCTCTCGCTCTCTGTCTCGCTCTCTGTCTCGATCTCTGTCTCGCTCTCTGTCTCGCTCTCTGTCTCGCTCTCTGTCTCGCTCTCAGTCTCGCTCTCTGTCTCGCTCTCTGTCTCGCTCTCGCTCTTTGTCTCGCTCTCTGTCTCGCTCTCGCTCTCTGTCTCGCTCTCGCTCTCGCTCTCGCTCTTTGTCTCGCTCTCTGTCTCGCTCTCGCTCTCTGTCTCGCTCTCGCTCTCGCTCTCGCTCTCGCTCTCTGTCTCGCTCTCGCTCTCTGTCTCGCTCTCGCTCTCTGTCTCGCTCTCTGTCTCGCTCTCTGTCTCGCTCTCTGTCTCGCTCTCTGTCTCGCTCTCTGTCTCGCTCTCTGTCTCGCTCTCTGTCTCGCTCTCTGTCTCGCTCTCTGTCTCGCTCTCTGTCTCGCTCTCTGTCTCGCTCTCTGTCTCGCTCTCTGTCTCGCTCTCTGTCTCGCTCTCTGTCTCGCTCTCTGTCTCGCTCTCTGTCTCGCTCTCTGTCTCGCTCTCTGTCTCGCTCTCGCTCTCTGTCTCGCTCTCTGTCTCGCTCTCTGTCTCGCTCTCGCTCTCTGTCTCGCTCTCGCTCTCTGTCTCGCTCTCTGTCTCGCTCTCGCTCTCTGTCTCGCTCTCGCTCTCTGTCTCGCTCTCGCTCTCTGTCTCGCTCTCGCTCTCTGTCTCGCTCTCGCTCGCACTCTGTCTCGCTCTCGCCCTCTGTCTCGCTCTCGCCCTCTGTCTCGCTCTCGCCCTCTGTCTCGCTCTCGCCCTCTGTCTCGCTCTCGCCGTCTGTCTCGCTCTCGCTGTCTGTCTCGCTCTCGCGCTCTGTCTCGCTCTCGCGCTCTGTCTCGCTCTCGCGCTCTGTCTCGCTCTCGCGCTCTGTCTCGCTCCGGCTCTCTGTCTCGCTCCGGCTCTCTGTCTCGCTCCGGCTCTCTGTCTCGCTCCGGCTCTCTGTCTCGCTCCGGCTCTCTGTCTCGCTCCGGCTCTCTGTCTCGCTCCGGCTCTCTGTCTCGCTCCGGCTCTCGCTCTCGCTCTCGCTCTCTGTCTCGCTCTCTGTCTCGCTCTCGCTCTCGCTCTCTGTCTCGCTCTCTGTCTCGCTCTCTGTCTCGCTCTCTGTCTCGCTCTCTGTCTCGCTCTCTGTCTCGCTCTCTGTCTCGCTCTCTGTCTCGCTCTCTGTCTCGCTCTCTGTCTCGCTCTCGCTCTCGCTCTCGCTCTCTGTCTCGCTCTCTGTCTCGCTCTCGCTCTCTGTCTCGCTCTCTGTCTCGCTCTCTGTCTCGCTCTCTGTCTCGCTCTCTGTCTCGCTCTCTGTCTCGCTCTCTGTCTCGCTCTGTCTCGCTCTCTGTCTCGCTCTCTGTCTCGCTCTCTGTCTCGCTCTCTGTCTCGCTCTCTGTCTCGCTCTCTGTCTCGCTCTCTGTCTCGCTCTCTGTCTCGCTCTCTGTCTCGCTCTCTGTCTCGCACTCGCTCTCTGTCTCGCTCTCGCTCTCGCTCTTGCTCTCTGTCTCGCTCTCGCTCTCGCTCTTGCTCTCTGTCTCGCTCTCGCTCTTGCTCTCTGTCTCGCTATCGCTCTCGCTCTCTGTCTCGCTCTCGTTCTCTGTCTCGCTCTCTGTCTCGCTCTCGCTCTCTGTCTCGCTCTCGCTCTCTGTCTCGCTCTCGCTCTCTGTCTCGCTCTCGCTCTCTGTCTCGCTCTCGCTCTCTGTCTCGCTCTCGCTCTCTGTCTCGCTCTCGCTCTCTGTCTCGCTCTCGCTCTCTGTCTCGCTCTCGCTCTCTGTCTCGCTCTCGCTCTCTGTCTCGCTCTCTGTCTCGCTCTCGCTCTCTGTCTCGCTCTCGCTCTCGCTCTCGCTCTCTGTCTCGCTCTCGCTCTCGCTCTCGCTCTCTGTCTCGCTCTCGCTCTCTGTCTCGCTCTCGCTCTCTGTCTCGCTCTCGCTCTCTGTCTCGCTCTCGCTCTCTGTCTCGCTCTCGCTCTCTGTCTCGCTCTCGCTCTCTGTCTCGCTCTCGCTCTCTGTCTCGCTCTCGCTCTCGCTCTCTGTCTCGCTCTCGCTCTCTGTCTCGCTCTCGCTCTCTGTCTCGCTCTCGCTCTCGCTCTCGCTCTCTGTCTCGCTCTCGCTCTCGCTCTCGCTCTCGCTCTCTGTCTCGCTCTCTGTCTCGCTCTCGCTCTCTGTCTCGCTCTCTGTCTCGCTCTCTGTCTCGCTCTCTGTCTCGCTCTCTGTCTCGCTCTCTGTCTCGCTCTCTGTCTCGCTCTCTGTCTCGCTCTCGCTCTCACTCTCGCTCTCGCTCTCTGTCTCGCTCTCGCTCTCTGTCTCGCTCTCTGTCTCGCTCTCTGTCTCGCTCTCTGTCTCGCTCTCTGTCTCGCTCTCTGTCTCGCTCTCTGTCTCGCTCTCTGTCTCGCTCTCTGTCTCGCTCTCTGTCTCGCTCTCAGTCTCGCTCTCAGTCTCGCTCTCAGTCTCGCTCTCAGTCTCGCTCTCTGTCTCGCTCTCTGTCTCGCTCTCGCTCTTTGTCTCGCTCTCTGTCTCGCTCTCGCTCTCTGTCTCGCTCTCGCTCTCGCTCTCTGTCTCGCTCTCGCTCTCTGTCTCGCTCTCTGTCTCGCTCTCTGTCTCGCTCTCTGTCTCGCTCTCTGTCTCGCTCTCTGTCTCGCTCTCAGTCTCGCTCTCAGTCTCGCTCTCTGTCTCGCTCTCTGTCTCGCTCTCTGTCTCGCTCTCGCTCTTTGTCTCGCTCTCGCTCTCGCTCTCTGTCTCGCTCTCGCTCTCTGTCTCGCTCTCGCTCTCTGTCTCGCTCTCGCTCTCTGTCTCGCTCTCGCTCTCTGTCTCGCTCTCGCTCTCTGTCTCGCTCTCTGTCTCGCTCTCTGTCTCGCTCTCTGTCTCGCTCTCTGTCTCGCTCTCTGTCTCGCTCTCTGTCTCGCTCTCTGTCTCGCTCTCTGTCTCGCTCTCTGTCTCGCTCTCTGTCTCGCTCTCTGTCTCGCTCTCTGTCTCGCTCTCGCTCTCTGTCTCGCTCTCTGTCTCGCTCTCGCTCTCTGTCTCGCTCTCGCTCTCTGTCTCGCTCTCTGTCTCGCTCTCGCTCTCTGTCTCGCTCTCGCTCTCTGTCTCGCTCTCGCTCTCTGTCTCGCTCTCGCTCTCTGTCTCGCTCTCGCTCTCTGTCTCGCTCTCGCTCTCTGTCTCGCTCTCGCTCGCACTCTGTCTCGCTCTCGCCCTCTGTCTCGCTCTCGCCCTCTGTCTCGCTCTCGCCGTCTGTCTCGCTCTCGCCGTCTGTCTCGCTCTCGCGCTCTGTCTCGCTCTCGCGCTCTGTCTCGCTCTCGCGCTCTGTCTCGCTCTCGCGCTCTGTCTCGCTCTCGCGCTCTGTCTCGCTCCGGCTCTCTGTCTCGCTCCGGCTCTCTGTCTCGCTCCGGCTCTCTGTCTCGCTCCGGCTCTCTGTCTCGCTCTCGCTCTCGCTCTCTGTCTCGCTCTCTGTCTCGCTCTCGCTCTCGCTCTCTGTCTCGCTCTCTGTCTCGCTCTCTGTCTCGCTCTCTGTCTCGCTCTCTGTCTCGCTCTCTGTCTCGCTCTCTGTCTCGCTCTCGCTCTCGCTCTCGGTCTCGCTCTCTGTCTCGCTCTCTGTCTCGCTCTCTGTCTCGCTCTCTGTCTCGCTCTCTGTCTCGCTCTCTGTCTCGCTCTCTGTCTCGCTCTCTGTCTCGCTCTCTGTCTCGCTCTCTGTCTCGCTCTCTGTCTCGCACTCGCTCTCTGTCTCGCTCTCGCTCTCGCTCTTGCTCTCTGTCTCGCTCTCGCTCTTGCTCTCTGTCTCGCTATCGCTCTCGCTCTCTGTCTCGCTCTCGCTCTCTGTCTCGCTCTCATTCTCTGTCTCGCTCTCGCTCTCGCTCTCGCTCTCTGTCTCGCTCTCGCTCTCTGTCTCGCTCTCGCTCTCTGTCTCGCTCTCGCTCTCGCTCTCTGTCTCGCTCTCGCTCTCTGTCTCGCTCTCGCTCTCTGTCTCGCTCTCGCTCTCTGTCTCGCTCTCGCTCTCTGTCTCGCTCTCGCTCTCTGTCTCGCTCTCTGTCTCGCTCTCGCTCTCTGTCTCGCTCTCGCTCTCTGTCTCGCTCTCGCTCTCTGTCTCGCTCTCGCTCTCTGTCTCGCTCTCGCTCTCTGTCTCGCTCTCGCTCTCTGTCTCGCTCTCGCTCTCTGTCTCGCTCTCGCTCTCGCTCTCTGTCTCGCTCTCGCTCTCGCTCTCTGTCTCGCTCTCGCTCTCGCTCTCTGTCTCGCTCTCGCTCTCTGTCTCGCTGTCGCTCTCTGTCTCGCTGTCGCTCTCTGTCTCGCTCTCGCTCTCTGTCTCGCTCTCGCTCTCTGTCTCGCTCTCGCTCTCTGTCTCGCTCTCGCTCTCGCTCTCTGTCTCGCTCTCGCTCTCTGTCTCGCTCTCGCTCTCTGTCTCGCTCTCTGTCTCGCTCTCTGTCTCGCTCTCTGTCTCGCTCTCTGTCTCGCTCTCTGTCTCGCTCTCTGTCTCGCTCTCTGTCTCGCTCTCTGTCTCGCTCTCTGTCTCGCTCTCTGTCTCGCTCTCTGTCTCGCTCTCTGTCTCTGTCTCGCTCTCTGTCTCTGTCTCGCTCTCTCTCTCTGTCTCGCTCTCTCTCTCTGTCTCTCTCTCTGTCTCTCTCTGTCTCGCTCTCTGTCTCTCTCTGTCTCGCTCTCTGTCTCGCTCTCTCTCTCGCTCTCTGTCTCGCTCTCGCTCTCGCTCTCTCTCTCGCTCTCTGTCTCGCTCTCTATCTCGCTCTCTGTCTCGCTCTCTGTCTCGCTCTCTGTCTCGCTCTCGCTCTCTGTCTCGCTCTCGCTCTCTGTCTCGCTCTCGCTCTCTGTCTCGCTCTCGCTCTCTGTCTCGCTCTCGCTCTCTGTCTCGCTCTCGCTCTCTGTCTCGCTCTCGCTCTCGCTCTCTGTCTCGCTCTCTGTCTCGCTCTCTATCTCGCTCTCTGTCTCGCTCTCTGTCTCGCTCTCTGTCTCGCTCTCGCTCTCTGTCTCGCTCTCGCTCTCTGTCTCGCTCTCGCTCTCTGTCTCGCTCTCGCTCTCTGTCTCGCTCTCGCTCTCTGTCTCGCTCTCGCTCTCTGTCTCGCTCTCGCTCTCTGTCTCGCTCTCGCTCTCTGTCTCGCTCTCGCTCTCTGTCTCGCTCTCGCTCTCGCTCTCTGTCTCGCTCTCGCTCTCTGTCTCGCTCTCGCTCTCTGTCTCGCTCTCGCTCTCTGTCTCGCTCTCGCTCTCGCTCTCTGTCTCGCTCTCGCTCTCGCTCTCTGTCTCGCTCTCGCTCTCTGTCTCGCTCTCGCTCTCGCTCTCTGTCTCGCTCTCGCTCTCTGTCTCGCTCTCGCTCTCTGTCTCGCTCTCGCTCTCTGTCTCGCTCTCTGTCTCGCTCTCTGTCTCGCTCTCTGTCTCGCTCTCTGTCTCGCTCTCTGTCTCGCTCTCTGTCTCGCTCTCTGTCTCGCTCTCTGTCTCGCTCTCTGTCTCGCTCTCGCTCTCACTCTCGCTCTCGCTCTCGCTCTCGCTCTCTGTCTCGCTCTCGCTCTCTGTCTCGCTCTCTGTCTCGCTCTCTGTCTCGCTCTCTGTCTCGCTCTCAGTCTCGCTCTCAGTCTCGCTCTCAGTCTCGCTCTCAGTCTCGCTCTCAGTCTCGCTCTCTGTCTCGCTCTCTGTCTCGCTCTCTGTCTCGCTCTCTGTCTCGCTCTCGCTCTCTGTCTCACTCTCTGTCTCGCTCTCTGTCTCGCTCTCTGTCTCGCTCTCTGTCTCGCTCTCGCTCTCTGACTCGCTCTCGCTCTCTGACTCGCTCTCTGTCTCGCTCTCGCTCGCTCTCTCTGTCTCGCTCTCGCTCGCTGTCTTGCTCTCGCCCTCGTTCTCGCTCTCGTTCTCGCTCACGTTCTCGCTCTCGTTCTCGCTCTCGCTCACTGTCTTGCTCTCGCTGTCGTTCTCGCTGTCGTTCTCGCTGTCGTTCTCGCTGTCGTTCTCGCTGTCGTTCTCGCTGTCGTTCTCGCTGTCGTTCTCGCTCTCTGTCTCGCTCTCTGTCTCGCTCTCTGTATGCTCTCGTTCTCGCTCTCGTTCTCGCTCTCGCTCTCGGTCTCGCTCTCGGTCTCGCTCTCTGTCTCGCTCTCTGTCTCGCTCTCTGTCTCGCTCTCTGTCTCGCTCTCTGTCTCGCTCTCTGTCTCGCTCTCTGTCTCGCTCTCTGTCTCGCTCTCTGTCTCGCTCTCGCTCTCTGTCTCGCTCTCGCTCTCTGTCTCGCTCTCGCTCTCTGTCTCGCTCTCTGTCTCGCTCTCTGTCTCGCTCTCTGTCTCGCTCTCTGTCTCGCTCTCTGTCTCGCTCTCTGTCTCGCTCTCTGTCTCGCTCTCTGTCTCTGTCTCGCTCTCTGTCTCTGTCTCGCTCTCTGTCTCTGTCTCGCTCTCTGTCTCTGTCTCGCTCTCTCTCTCTGTCTCTCTCTCTGTCTCTCTCTCTGTCTCTCTCTCTGTCTCTCTCTGTCTCGCTCTCTGTCTCGCTCTCTGTCTCGCTCTCTGTCTCGCTCTCTGTCTCGCTCTCTGTCTCGCTCTCGCTCTCGCTCTCGCTCTCGCTCTCGCTCTCGCTCTCTGTCTCGCTCTCGCTCTCGCTCTCTGTCTCTCTCTGTCTCTCTCTGTCTCTCTCTGTCTCTCTCTGTCTCTCTCTGTCTCGCTCTCTGTCTCGCTCTCTGTCTCGCTCTCTGTCTCGCTCTCTGTCTCGCTCTCTGTCTCGCTCTCTGTCTCGCTCTCTGTCTCGCTCTCTGTCTCGCTCTCGCTCTCTGTCTCGCACTCGCTCTCTGTCTCGCACTCGCTCTCTGTCTCGCTCTCGCTCTCGCTCTCGCTCTCGCTCTCTGTCTCGCTCTCTGTCTCGCTCTCTGTCTCGCTCTCTGTCTCGCTCTCTGTCTCGCTCTCTGTCTCGCTCTCTGTCTCGCTCTCTGTCTCGCTCTCTGTCTCGCTCTCTGTCTCGCACTCGCTCTCTGTCTCGCTCTCGCTCTCTGTCTCGCTCTCGCTCTCTGTCTCGCTCTCGCTCTCGCTCTTGCTCTCTGTCTCGCTCTCGCTCTCGCTCTCTGTCTCGCTCTCGCTCTCTGTCTCGCTCTCGCTCTCTGTCTCGCTCTCGCTCTCGCTCTCTTTCTCGCTCTCGCTCTCTGTCTCGCTCTCGCTCTCTGTCTCGCTCTCGCTCTCTGTCTCGCTCTCGCTCTCTGTCTCGCTCTCGCTCTCTGTCTCGCTCTCGCTCTCTGTCTCGCTCTCTGTCTCGCTCTCGCTCTCTGTCTCGCTCTCGCTCTCTGTCTCGCTCTCGCTCTCTGTCTCGCTCTCGCTCTCTGTCTCGCTCTCGCTCTCTGTCTCGCTCTCGCTCTCTGTCTCGCTCTCGCTCTCTGTCTCGCTCTCGCTCTCTGTCTCGCTCTCGCTCTCTGTCTCGCTCTCGCTCTCTGTCTCGCTCTCGCTCTCTGTCTCGCTCTCGCTCTCTGTCTCGCTCTCGCTCTCTGTCTCGCTCTCGCTCTCGCTCTCGCTCTCTGTCTCGCTCTCTGTCTCGCTCTCTGTCTCGCTCTCTGTCTCGCTCTCGCTCTCTGTCTCGCTCTCGCTCTCTGTCTCGCTCTCGCTCTCTGTCTCGCTCTCGCTCTCTGTCTCGCTCTCGCTCTCTGTCTCGCTCTCGCTCTCTGTCTCGCTCTCGCTCTCTGTCTCGCTCTCGCTCTCTGTCTCGCTCTCTCTCTCGCTCTCTGTCTCGCTCTCGCTCTCGCTCTCTCTCTCGCTCTCTCTCTCGCTCTCTCTCTCGCTCTCTGTCTCGCTCTCTGTCTCGCTCTCTGTCTCGCTCTCTGTCTCGCTCTCTGTCTCGCTCTCTGTCTCGCTCTCTGTCTCGCTCTCTGTCTCGCTCTATGTCTCGCTCTCAGTCTCGCTCTCAGTCTCGCTCTCAGTCTCGCTCTCTGTCTCGCTCTCTGTCTCGCTCTCGCTCTTTGTCTCGCTCTCTGTCTCGCTCTCGCTCTCTGTCTCGCTCTCGCTCTCTGTCTCGCTCTCGCTCTCTGTCTCGCTCTCGCTCTCTGTCTCGCTCTCTGTCTCGCTCTCTGTCTCGCTCTCTGTCTCGCTCTCTGTCTCGCTCTCTGTCTCGCTCTCTGTCTCGCTCTCTGTCTCGCTCTCTGTCTCGCTCTCTGTCTCGCTCTCTGTCTCGCTCTCTGTCTCGCTCTCTGTCTCGCTCTCTGTCTCGCTCTCGCTGTCGTTCTCGCTGTCGTTCTCGCTGTCGTTCTCGCTGTCGTTCTCGCTGTCGTTCTCGCTGTCGTTCTCGCTGTCGTTCTCGCTCTCTGTCTCGCTCTCTGTCTCGCTCTCTGTATGCTCTCGTTCTCGCTCTCGTTCTCGCTCTCGCTCTCGGTCTCGCTCTCGCTCTCGCTCTCTGTCTCGCTCTCTGTCTCGCTCTCTGTCTCGCTCTCTGTCTCGCTCTCTGTCTCGCTCTCTGTCTCGCTCTCTGTCTCGCTCTCTGTCTCGCTCTCTGTCTCGCTCTCTGTCTCGCTCTCGCTCTCTGTCTCGCTCTCGCTCTCTGTCTCGCTCTCGCTCTCTGTCTCGCTCTCGCTCTCTGTCTCGCTCTCTGTCTCGCTCTCTGTCTCGCTCTCTGTCTCGCTCTCTGTCTCGCTCTCTGTCTCTGTCTCGCTCTCTGTCTCTGTCTCGCTCTCTGTCTCTGTCTCGCTCTCTGTCTCTGTCTCGCTCTCTGTCTCTGTCTCGCTCTCTCTCTCTGTCTCGCTCTCTCTCTCTGTCTCTCTCTCTGTCTCTCTCTCTGTCTCTCTCTCTGTCTCTCTCTGTCTCGCTCTCTGTCTCGCTCTCTGTCTCGCTCTCTGTCTCGCTCTCGCTCTCGCTCTCGCTCTCTGTCTCGCTCTCGCTCTCTCTCTCTGTCTCTCTCTGTCTCTCTCTGTCTCTCTCTGTCTCTCTCTGTCTCTCTCTGTCTCGCTCTCTGTCTCGCTCTCTGTCTCGCTCTCTGTCTCGCTCTCTGTCTCGCTCTCTGTCTCGCTCTCTGTCTCGCTCTCTGTCTCGCTCTCTGTCTCGCTCTCTGTCTCGCTCTCTGTCTCGCTCTCGCTCTCTGTCTCGCACTCGCTCTCTGTCTCGCACTCGCTCTCGCTCTCGCTCTCGCTCTCGCTCTCTGTCTCGCTCTCTGTCTCGCTCTCTGTCTCGCTCTCTGTCTCGCTCTCTGTCTCGCTCTCTGTCTCGCTCTCTGTCTCGCTCTCTGTCTCGCTCTCTGTCTCGCTCTCTGTCTCGCTCTCTGTCTCGCTCTCTGTCTCGCTCTCTGTCTCGCTCTCTGTCTCGCACTCGCTCTCTGTCTCGCTCTCGCTCTCTGTCTCGCTCTCGCTCTCTGTCTCGCTCTCGCTCTTGCTCTCTGTCTCGCTCTCGCTCTCGCTCTCTGTCTCGCTCTCGCTCTCTGTCTCGCTCTCGCTCTCGCTCTCTGTCTCGCTCTCGCTCTCTGTCTCGCTCTCGCTCTCTGTCTCGCTCTCGCTCTCTGTCTCGCTCTCGCTCTCTGTCTCGCTCTCGCTCTCTGTCTCGCTCTCGCTCTCTGTCTCGCTCTCGCTCTCTGTCTCGCTCTCTGTCTCGCTCTCTGTCTCGCTCTCGCTCTCTGTCTCGCTCTCGCTCTCTGTCTCGCTCTCGCTCTCTGTCTCGCTCTCTGTCTCGCTCTCGCTCTCTGTCTCGCTCTCGCTCTCTGTCTCGCTCTCGCTCTCTGTCTCGCTCTCGCTCTCTGTCTCGCTCTCGCTCTCTGTCTCGCTCTCGCTCTCTGTCTCGCTCTCGCTCTCTGTCTCGCTCTCGCTCTCTGTCTCGCTCTCGCTCTCTGTCTCGCTCTCGCTCTCTGTCTCGCTCTCGCTCTCTGTCTCGCTCTCGCTCTCTGTCTCGCTCTCGCTCTCTGTCTCGCTCTCGCTCTCTGTCTCGCTCTCGCTCTCTGTCTCGCTCTCGCTCTCTGTCTCGCTCTCGCTCTCTGTCTCGCTCTCGCTCTCGCTCTCGCTCTCTGTCTCGCTCTCTGTCTCGCTCTCTGTCTCGCTCTCTGTCTCGCTCTCGCTCTCTGTCTCGCTCTCGCTCTCTGTCTCGCTCTCGCTCTCTGTCTCGCTCTCGCTCTCTGTCTCGCTCTCGCTCTCTGTCTCGCTCTCGCTCTCTGTCTCGCTCTCGCTCTCTGTCTCGCTCTCGCTCTCTGTCTCGCTCTCGCTCTCTGTCTCGCTCTCTCTCTCGCTCTCTGTCTCGCTCTCGCTCTCGCTCTCTCTCTCGCTCTCTCTCTCGCTCTCTCTCTCGCTCTCTGTCTCGCTCTCTGTCTCGCTCTCTGTCTCGCTCTCTGTCTCGCTCTCTGTCTCGCTCTCGCTCTCTGTCTCGCTCTCGCTCTCTGTCTCGCTCTCGCTCTCTGTCTCGCTCTCGCTCTCTGTCTCGCTCTCGCTCTCTGTCTCGCTCTCGCTCTCTGTCTCGCTCTCGCTCTCTGTCTCGCTCTCGCTCTCGCTCTCGCTCTCTGTCTCGCTCTCGCTCTCTGTCTCGCTCTCGCTCTCTGTCTCGCTCTCGCTCTCGCTCTCGCTCTCTGTCTCGCTCTCGCTCTCGCTCTCTGTCTCGCTCTCGCTCTCTGTCTCGCTCTCGCTCTCTGTCTCGCTCTCGCTCTCTGTCTCGCTCTCGCTCTCTGTCTCGCTCTCGCTCTCTGTCTCGCTCTCGCTCTCTGTCTCGCTCTCGCTCTCTGTCTCGCTCTCGCTCTCTGTCTCGCTCTCGCTCTCGCTCTCGCTCTCGCTCTCTGTCTCGCTCTCGCTCTCGCTCTCGCTCTCTGTCTCGCTCTCGCTCTCTGTCTCGCTCTCGCTCTCTGTCTCGCTCTCTGTCTCGCTCTCTGTCTCGCTCTCTGTCTCGCTCTCTGTCTCGCTCTCTGTCTCGCTCTCTGTCTCGCTCTCTGTCTCGCTCTCGCTCTCACTCTCGCTCTCGCTCTCTGTCTCGCTCTCGCTCTCTGTCTCGCTCTCTGTCTCGCTCTCTGTCTCGCTCTCTGTCTCGCTCTCTGTCTCGCTCTCAGTCTCGCTCTCAGTCTCGCTCTCAGTCTCGCTCTCAGTCTCGCTCTCAGTCTCGCTCTCTGTCTCGCTCTCTGTCTCGCTCTCGCTCTTTGTCTCGCTCTCTGTCTCGCTCTCGCTCTCTGTCTCGCTCTCGCTCTCTGTCTCGCTCTCGCTCTCTGTCTCGCTCTCTGTCTCGCTCTCTGTCTCGCTCTCTGTCTCGCTCTCTGTCTCGCTCTCTGTCTCGCTCTCTGTCTCGCTCTCTGTCTCGCTCTCTGTCTCGCTCTCTGTCTCGCTCTCTGTCTCGCTCTCTGTCTCGCTCTCGCTCTCTGTCTCGCTCTCGCTCTCTGTCTCGCTCTCGCTCTCTGTCTCGCTCTCTGTCTCGCTCTCGCTCTCTGTCTCGCTCTCGCTCTCTGTCTCGCTCTCGCTCTCTGTCTCGCTCTCGCTCTCTGTCTCGCTCTCGCTCTCTGTCTCGCTCTCGCTCGCACTCTGTCTCGCTCTCGCCCTCTGTCTCGCTCTCGCCCTCTGTCTCGCTCTCGCCATCTGTCTCGCTCTCGCCGTCTGTCTCGCTCTCGCCGTCTGTCTCGCTCTCGCGCTCTGTCTCGCTCTCGCGCTCTGTCTCGCTCTCGCGCTCTGTCTCGCTCTCGCGCTCTGTCTCGCTCCGGCTCTCTGTCTCGCTCCGGCTCTCTGTCTCGCTCCGGCTCTCTGTCTCGCTCCGGCTCTCTGTCTCGCTCCGGCTCTCTGTCTCGCTCCGGCTCTCTGTCTCGCTCCGGCTCTCTGTCTCGCTCTCGCTCTCGCTCTCGCTCTCGCTCTCTGTCTCGCTCTCTGTCTCGCTCTCTGTCTCGCTCTCTGTCTCGCTCTCTGTCTCGCTCTCGCTCTCGCTCTCTGTCTCGCTCTCTGTCTCGCTCTCTGTCTCGCTCTCTGTCTCGCTCTCTGTCTCGCTCTCTGTCTCGCTCTCTGTCTCGCTCTCTGTCTCGCTCTCTGTCTCGCTCTCGCTCTCGCTCTCGCTCTCGCTCTCTGTCTCGCTCTCTGTCTCGCTCTCGCTCTCTGTCTCGCTCTCTGTCTCGCTCTCTGTCTCGCTCTCTGTCTCGCTCTCTGTCTCGCTCTCTGTCTCGCTCTCTGTCTCGCTCTCTGTCTCGCTCTCTGTCTCGCTCTCTGTCTCGCTCTCTGTCTCGCTCTCTGTCTCGCTCTCTGTCTCGCTCTCTGTCTCGCTCTCGCTCTCTGTCTCGCTCTCGCTCTCTGTCTCGCTCTCGCTCTCTGTCTCGCTCTCGCTCTCTGTCTCGCTCTCGCTCTCTGTCTCGCTCTCGCTCTCTGTCTCGCTCTCGCTCTCGCTCTCGCTCTCTGTCTCGCTCTCGCTCTCTGTCTCGCTCTCGCTCTCTGTCTCGCTCTCGCTCTCGCTCTCGCTCTCTGTCTCGCTCTCGCTCTCGCTCTCTGTCTCGCTCTCGCTCTCTGTCTCGCTCTCGCTCTCTGTCTCGCTCTCGCTCTCTGTCTCGCTCTCGCTCTCTGTCTCGCTCTCGCTCTCTGTCTCGCTCTCGCTCTCTGTCTCGCTCTCGCTCTCTGTCTCGCTCTCGCTCTCTGTCTCGCTCTCGCTCTCTGTCTCGCTCTCGCTCTCGCTCTCGCTCTCTGTCTCGCTCTCTGTCTCGCTCTCGCTCTCTGTCTCGCTCTCGCTCTCTGTCTCGCTCTCGCTCTCTGTCTCGCTCTCGCTCTCTGTCTCGCTCTCGCTCTCTGTCTCGCTCTCTGTCTCGCTCTCTGTCTCGCTCTCTGTCTCGCTCTCTGTCTCGCTCTCGCTCTCACTCTCGCTCTCGCTCTCGCTCTCGCTCTCTGTCTCGCTCTCGCTCTCTGTCTCGCTCTCTGTCTCGCTCTCTGTCTCGCTCTCTGTCTCGCTCTCTGTCTCGCTCTCAGTCTCGCTCTCAGTCTCGCTCTCAGTCTCGCTCTCAGTCTCGCTCTCAGTCTCGCTCTCTGTCTCGCTCTCTGTCTCGCTCTCGCTCTTTGTCTCGCTCTCTGTCTCGCTCTCGCTCTCTGTCTCGCTCTCGCTCTCTGTCTCGCTCTCGCTCTCGCTCTCGCTCTCGCTCTCTGTCTCGCTCTCGCTCTCTGTCTCGCTCTCGCTCTCTGTCTCGCTCTCGCTCTCTGTCTCGCTCTCTGTCTCGCTCTCTGTCTCGCTCTCTGTCTCGCTCTCTGTCTCGCTCTCTGTCTCGCTCTCTGTCTCGCTCTCTGTCTCGCTCTCTGTCTCGCTCTCGCTCTCTGTCTCGCTCTCTGTCTCGCTCTCGCTCTCTGTCTCGCTCTCGCTCTCTGTCTCGCTCTCTGTCTCGCTCTCGCTCTCTGTCTCGCTCTCGCTCTCTGTCTCGCTCTCGCTCTCTGTCTCGCTCTCGCTCTCTGTCTCGCTCTCGCTCTCTGTCTCGCTCTCGCTCTCTGTCTCGCTCTCACTCGCACTCTGTCTCGCTCTCGCCCTCTGTCTCGCTCTCGCCCTCTGTCTCGCTCTCGCCCTCTGTCTCGCTCTCGCCCTCTGTCTCGCTCTCGCCCTCTGTCTCGCTCTCGCCGTCTGTCTCGCTCTCGCCGTCTGTCTCGCTCTCGCGCTCTGTCTCGCTCTCGCGCTCTGTCTCGCTCTCGCGCTCTGTCTCGCTCTCGCGCTCTGTCTCGCTCTCGCGCTCTGTCTCGCTCTCGCGCTCTGTCTCGCTCCGGCTCTCTGTCTCGCTCCGGCTCTCTGTCTCGCTCCGGCTCTCTGTCTCGCTCCGGCTCTCTGTCTCGCTCCGGCTCTCTGTCTCGCTCCGGCTCTCTGTCTCGCTCCGGCTCTCTGTCTCGCTCCGGCTCTCTGTCTCGCTCCGGCTCTCTGTCTCGCTCTGGCTCTCTGTCTCGCTCTCGCTCTCGCTCTCGCTCTCGCTCTCTGTCTCGCTCTCTGTCTCGCTCTCTGTCTCGCTCTCGCTCTCGCTCTCTGTCTCGCTCTCTGTCTCGCTCTCTGTCTCGCTCTCTGTCTCGCTCTCTGTCTCGCTCTCTGTCTCGCTCTCTGTCTCGCTCTCTGTCTCGCTCTCTGTCTCGCTCTCGCTCTCGCTCTCGCTCTCTGTCTCGCTCTCTGTCTCGCTCTCGCTCTCTGTCTCGCTCTCTGTCTCGCTCTCTGTCTCGCTCTCTGTCTCGCTCTCTGTCTCGCTCTCTGTCTCGCTCTCTGTCTCGCTCTCTGTCTCGCTCTCTGTCTCGCTCTCTGTCTCGCTCTCTGTCTCGCTCTCTGTCTCGCTCTCTGTCTCGCACTCGCTCTCTGTCTCGCTCTCGCTCTCGCTCTTGCTCTCGCTCTCGCTCTTGCTCTCTGTCTCGCTCCGGCTCTCTGTCTCGCTCCGGCTCTCTGTCTCGCTCCGGCTCTCTGTCTCGCTCCGGCTCTCTGTCTCGCTCCGGCTCTCTGTCTCGCTCCGGCTCTCTGTCTCGCTCCGGCTCTCTGTCTCGCTCCGGCTCTCTGTCTCGCTCCGGCTCTCTGTCTCGCTCTCGCTCTCGCTCTCTGTCTCGCTCTCTGTCTCGCTCTCTGTCTCGCTCTCTGTCTCGCTCTCTGTCTCGCTCTCTGTCTCGCTCTCTGTCTCGCTCTCTGTCTCGCTCTCTGTCTCGCTCTCTGTCTCGCTCTCTGTCTCGCTCTCTGTCTCGCTCTCTGTCTCGCTCTCTGTCTCGCTCTCTGTCTCGCTCTCTGTCTCGCTCTCTGTCTCGCTCTCTGTCTCGCTCTCTGTCTCGCTCTCTGTCTCGCTCTCTGTCTCGCTCTCTGTCTCGCTCTCTGTCTCGCTCTCTGTCTCGCTCTCTGTCTCGCTCTCTGTCTCGCTCTCTGTCTCGCTCTCTGTCTCGCTCTCGCTCTCTGTCTCGCTCTCTGTCTCGCTCTCGCTCTCTGTCTCGCTCTCTGTCTCGCTCTCGCTCTCTGTCTCGCTCTCTGTCTCGCTCTCGCTCTCTGTCTCGCTCTCGCTCTCTGTCTCGCTCTCGCTCTCTGTCTCGCTCTCGCTCTTGCTCTCTGTCTCGCTATCGCTCTCGCTCTCTGTCTCGCTCTCGCTCTCTGTCTCGCTCTCGCTCTCTGTCTCGCTCTCGCTCTCTGTCTCGCTCTCGCTCTCTGTCTCGCTCTCGTTCTCTGTCTCGCTCTCGCTCTCGCTCTCTGTCTCGCTCTCGCTCTCTGTCTCGCTCTCGCTCTCTGTCTCGCTCTCGCTCTCTGTCTCGCTCTCGCTCTCTGTCTCGCTCTCGCTCTCTGTCTCGCTCTCGCTCTCTGTCTCGCTCTCGCTCTCTGTCTCGCTCTCGCTCTCTGTCTCGCTCTCGCTCTCTGTCTCGCTCTCTGTCTCGCTCTCGCTCTCTGTCTCGCTCTCGCTCTCTGTCTCGCTCTCGCTCTCTGTCTCGCTCTCGCTCTCTGTCTCGCTCTCGCTCTCTGTCTCGCTCTCGCTCTCTGTCTCGCTCTCGCTCTCTGTCTCGCTCTCGCTCTCTGTCTCGCTCTCGCTCTCTGTCTCGCTCTCGCTCTCGCTCTCGCTCTCTGTCTCGCTCTCTGTCTCGCTCTCTGTCTCGCTCTCTGTCTCGCTCTCTGTCTCGCTCTCGCTCTCTGTCTCGCTCTCTGTCTCGCTCTCTGTCTCGCTCTCGCTCTCTGTCTCGCTCTCGCTCTCTGTCTCGCTCTCGCTCTCTGTCTCGCTCTCTGTCTCGCTCTCTGTCTCGCTCTCTGTCTCGCTCTCTGTCTCGCTCTCTGTCTCGCTCTCTGTCTCGCTCTCTGTCTCGCTCTCTGTCTCGCTCTCTGTCTCGCTCTCTGTCTCGCTCTCTGTCTCGCTCTCTGTCTCGCTCTCTGTCTCGCTCTCTGTCTCGCTCTCTGTCTCGCTCTCTGTCTCGCTCTCTGTCTCGCTCTCTGTCTCGCTCTCTGTCTCGCTCTCGCTCTCTGTCTCGCTCTCTGTCTCGCTCTCGCTCTCTGTCTCGCTCTCTGTCTCGCTCTCGCTCTCTGTCTCGCTCTCGCTCTCTGTCTCGCTCTCGCTCTCTGTCTCGCTCTCGCTCTCTGTCTCGCTCTCGCTCTCTGTCTCGCTCTCGCTCTCTGTCTCGCTCTCGCTCTCTGTCTCGCTCTCGCTCTCTGTCTCGCTCTCGCTCTCTGTCTCGCTCTCGCTCGCACTCTGTCTCGCTCTCGCACTCTGTCTCGCTCTCGCCCTCTGTCTCGCTCTCGCCCTCTGTCTCGCTCTCGCCCTCTGTCTCGCTCTCGCCCTCTGTCTCGCTCTCGCCGTCTGTCTCGCTCTCGCCGTCTGTCTCGCTCTCGCGCTCTGTCTCGCTCTCGCGCTCTGTCTCGCTCTCGCGCTCTGTCTCGCTCTCGCGCTCTGTCTCGCTCTCGCGCTCTGTCTCGCTCTCGCGCTCTGTCTCGCTCTCGCGCTCTGTCTCGCTCTCGCTCGCACTCTGTCTCGCTCTCGCACTCTGTCTCGCTCTCGCCCTCTGTCTCGCTCTCGCCCTCTGTCTCGCTCTCGCCCTCTGTCTCGCTCTCGCCCTCTGTCTCGCTCTCGCCGTCTGTCTCGCTCTCGCCGTCTGTCTCGCTCTCGCGCTCTGTCTCGCTCTCGCGCTCTGTCTCGCTCTCGCGCTCTGTCTCGCTCTCGCGCTCTGTCTCGCTCTCGCGCTCTGTCTCGCTCTCGCGCTCTGTCTCGCTCTCGCGCTCTGTCTCGCTCTCGCGCTCTGTCTCGCTCCGGCTCTCTGTCTCGCTCCGGCTCTCTGTCTCGCTCCGGCTCTCTGTCTCGCTCCGGCTCTCTGTCTCGCTCCGGCTCTCTGTCTCGCTCTCGCTCTCGCTCTCTGTCTCGCTCTCTGTCTCGCTCTCGCTCTCTGTCTCGCTCTCTGTCTCGCTCTCTGTCTCGCTCTCTGTCTCGCTCTCTGTCTCGCTCTCTGTCTCGCTCTCGCTCTCGGTCTCGGTCTCGCTCTCTGTCTCGCTCTCTGTCTCGCTCTCTGTCTCGCTCTCTGTCTCGCTCTCTGTCTCGCTCTCTGTCTCGCTCTCTGTCTCGCTCTCTGTCTCGCTCTCTGTCTCGCTCTCTGTCTCGCTCTCTGTCTCGCTCTCTGTCTCGCTCTCTGTCTCGCTCTCTGTCTCGCACTCGCTCTCTGTCTCGCTCTCGCTCTCGCTCTTGCTCTCTGTCTCGCTCTCGCTCTTGCTCTCTGTCTCGCTATCGCTCCCGCTCTCTGTCTCGCTCTCGCTCTCTGTCTCGCTCTCGCTCTCTGTCTCGCTCTCGCTCTCTGTCTCGCTCTCGCTCTCTGTCTCGCTCTCGCTCTCTGTCTCGCTCTCGCTCTCGCTCTCTGTCTCGCTCTCGCTCTCTGTCTCGCTCTCGCTCTCTGTCTCGCTCTCGCTCTCTGTCTCGCTCTCGCTCTCTGTCTCGCTCTCGCTCTCTGTCTCGCTCTCTGTCTCGCTCTCGCTCTCTGTCTCGCTCTCGCTCTCTGTCTCGCTCTCGCTCTCTGTCTCGCTCTCGCTCTCTGTCTCGCTCTCGCTCTCTGTCTCGCTCTCGCTCTCTGTCTCGCTCTCGCTCTCTGTCTCGCTCTCGCTCTCTGTCTCGCTCTCGCTCTCTGTCTCGCTCTCGCTCTCTGTCTCGCTCTCGCTCTCTGTCTCGCTCTCGCTCTCGCTCTCTGTCTCGCTCTCGCTCTCGCTCTCTGTCTCGCTCTCGCTCTCTGTCTCGCTCTCGCTCTCGCTCTCTGTCTCGCTCTCGCTCTCTGTCTCGCTCTCGCTCTCTGTCTCGCTCTCGCTCTCTGTCTCGCTCTCGCTCTCTGTCTCGCTCTCGCTCTCTGTCTCGCTCTCGCTCTCTGTCTCGCTCTCGCTCTCGCTCTCTGTCTCGCTCTCGCTCTCTGTCTCGCTCTCGCTCTCTGTCTCGCTCTCGCTCTCTGTCTCGCTCTCTGTCTCGCTCTCTGTCTCGCTCTCTGTCTCGCTCTCTGTCTCGCTCTCTGTCTCGCTCTCTGTCTCGCTCTCTGTCTCGCTCTCTGTCTCGCTCTCTGTCTCGCTCTCTGTCTCGCTCTCTGTCTCGCTCTCTGTCTCGCTCTCTGTCTCTGTCTCGCTCTCTGTCTCTGTCTCGCTCTCTGTCTCTGTCTCTCTCTCTGTCTCTCTCTGTCTCGCTCTCTGTCTCGCTCTCTGTCTCGCTCTCTGTCTCGCTCTCTGTCTCGCTCTCGCTCTCGCTCTCGCTCTCGCTCTCGCTCTCGCTCTCTGTCTCGCTCTCGCTCTCTGTCTCGCTCTCTGTCTCGCTCTCTGTCTTGCTCTCTGTCTCGCTCTCTGTCTCGCTCTCTGTCTCGCTCTCGCTCTCTGTCTCGCACTCGCTCTCTGTCTCGCACTCGCTCTCGCTCTCGCTCTCGCTCTCGCTCTCTGTCTCGCTCTCTGTCTCGCTCTCTGTCTCGCTCTCTGTCTCGCTCTCTGTCTCGCTCTCTGTCTCGCTCTCTGTCTCGCTCTCTGTCTCGCTCTCTGTCTCGCTCTCTGTCTCGCTCTCTGTCTCGCTCTCTGTCTCGCACTCGCTCTCTGTCTCGCTTTCGCTCTCTGTCTCGCTCTCGCTCTCGCTCTTGCTCTCTGTCTCGCTCTTGCTCTCTGTCTCGCTCTCGCTCTCTGTCTCGCTCTCGCTCTCGCTCTCGCTCTCTGTCTCGCTCTCGCTCTCGCTCTCGCTCTCGCTCTCGCTCTCTGTCTCGCTCTCGCTCTCTGTCTCGCTCTCGCTCTCTGTCTCGCTCTCGCTCTCTGTCTCGCTCTCGCTCTCGCTCTCTGTCTCGCTCTCGCTCTCTGTCTCGCTCTCGCTCTCTGTCTCGCTCTCGCTCTCTGTCTCGCTCTCGCTCTCTGTCTCGCTCTCGCTCTCTGTCTCGCTCTCGCTCTCTGTCTCGCTCTCGCTCTCTGTCTCGCTCTCGCTCTCTGTCTCGCTCTCTGTCTCGCACTCGCTCTCTGTCTCGCTTTCGCTCTCTGTCTCGCTCTCGCTCTCGCTCTTGCTCTCTGTCTCGCTCTTGCTCTCTGTCTCGCTCTCGCTCTCTGTCTCGCTCTCGCTCTCGCTCTCGCTCTCTGTCTCGCTCTCGCTCTCTGTCTCGCTCTCGCTCTCTGTCTCGCTCTCGCTCTCTGTCTCGCTCTCGCTCTCGCTCTCTGTCTCGCTCTCGCTCTCTGTCTCGCTCTCGCTCTCTGTCTCGCTCTCGCTCTCTGTCTCGCTCTCGCTCTCTGTCTCGCTCTCGCTCTCTGTCTCGCTCTCGCTCTCTGTCTCGCTCTCGCTCTCTGTCTCGCTCTCGCTCTCTGTCTCGCTCTCGCTCTCTGTCTCGTTCTCGCTCTCTGTCTCGCTCTCTGTCTCGCTCTCGCTCTCTGTCTCGCTCTCGCTCTCTGTCTCGCTCTCTGTCTCGCTCTCGCTCTCGCTCTCGCTCTCGCTCTCGCTCTCGCTCTCGCTCTCGCTCTCTGTCTCGCTCTCGCTCTCTGTCTCGCTCTCGCTCTCTGTCTCGCTCTCGCTCTCGCTCTCTGTCTCGCTCTCGCTCTCTGTCTCGCTCTCGCTCTCTGTCTCGCTCTCGCTCTCTGTCTCGCTCTCGCTCTCTGTCTCGCTCTCGCTCTCTGTCTCGCTCTCTGTCTCGCTCTCGCTCTCTGTCTCGCTCTCGCTCTCTGTCTCGCTCTCGCTCTCTGTCTCGCTCTCGCTCTCTGTCTCGCTCTCGCTCTCTGTCTCGCTCTCGCTCTCTGTCTCGCTCTCGCTCTCTGTCTCGCTCTCGCTCTCTGTCTCGCTCTCGCTCTCTGTCTCGCTCTCTGTCTCGCTCTCTGTCTCGCTCTCTGTCTCGCTCTCTGTCTCGCTCTCTGTCTCGCTCTCTGTCTCGCTCTCTGTCTCGCTCTCTGTCTCGCTCTCGCTCTCGCTCTCTGTCTCGCTCTCTGTCTCGCTCTCTGTCTCGCTCTCGCTCTCTGTCTCGCTCTCGCTCTCTGTCTCGCTCTCGCTCTCTGTCTCGCTCTCGCTCTCTGTCTCGCTCTCGCTCTCTGTCTCGCTCTCGCTCTCTGTCTCGCTCTCGCTCTCTGTCTCGCTCTCGCTCTCTGTCTCGCTCTCGCTCTCTGTCTCGCTCTCGCTCTCTGTCTCGCTCTCGCTCTCTGTCTCGCTCTCGCTCTCTGTCTCGCTCTCGCTCTCTGTCTCGCTCTCGCTCTCGCTCTCTGTCTCGCTCTCGCTCTCTGTCTCGCTCTCTGTCTCGCTCTCTGTCTCGCTCTCTGTCTCGCTCTCTGTCTCGCTCTCTGTCTCGCTCTCGCTCTCTGTCTCGCTCTCGCTCTCTGTCTCGCTCTCGCTCTCTGTCTCGCTCTCGCTCTCTGTCTCGCTCTCGCTCTCTGTCTCGCTCTCGCTCTCTGTCTCGCTCTCGCTCTCTGTCTCGCTCTCGCTCTCTGTCTCGCTCTCGCTCTCTGTCTCGCTCTCGCTCTCTGTCTCGCTCTCGCTCTCTGTCTCGCTCTCGCTCTCTGTCTCGCTCTCGCTCTCTGTCTCGCTCTCGCTCTCTGTCTCGCTCTCGCTCTCTGTCTCGCTCTCTGTCTCGCTCTCTGTCTCGCTCTCGCTCTCGCTCTCGCTCTCGCTCTCTGTCTCGCTCTCGCTCTCTGTCTCGCTCTCTGTCTCGCTCTCGCTCTCTGTCTCGCTCTCTGTCTCGCTCTCGCTCTCTGTCTCGCTCTCTGTCTCGCTCTCGCTCTCTGTCTCGCTCTCGCTCTCTGTCTCGCTCTCGCTCTCTGTCTCGCTCTCGCTCTCTGTCTCGCTCTCGCTCTCTGTCTCGCTCTCGCTCTCGCTCTCTGTCTCGCTCTCGCTCTCTGTCTCGCTCTCGCTCTCTGTCTCGCTCTCGCTCTCTGTCTCGCTCTCGCTCTCGCTCTCTGTCTCGCTCTCGCTCTCTGTCTCGCTCTCGCTCTCTGTCTCGCTCTCTGTCTCGCTCTCTGTCTCGCTCTCTGTCTCGCTCTCTGTCTCGCTCTCTGTCTCGCTCTCTGTCTCGCTCTCTGTCTCGCTCTCTGTCTCGCTCTCTGTCTCGCTCTCGCTCTCTGTCTCGCTCTCGCTCTCTGTCTCGCTCTCTGTCTCGCTCTCTGTCTCGCTCTCTGTCTCGCTCTCTGTCTCGCTCTCTGTCTCGCTCTCTGTCTCGCTCTCTGTCTCGCTCTCGCTCTCTGTCTCGCTCTCGCTCTCTGTCTCGCTCTCGCTCTCTGTCTCGCTCTCGCTCTCTGTCTCGCTCTCGCTCTCTGTCTCGCTCTCGCTCTCTGTCTCGCTCTCGCTCTCTGTCTCGCTCTCGCTCTCTGTCTCGCTCTCGCTCTCTGTCTCGCTCTCTGTCTCGCTCTCTGTCTCGCTCTCTGTCTCGCTCTCTGTCTCGCTCTCTGTCTCGCTCTCGCTCTCTGTCTCGCTCTCGCTCTCTGTCTCGCTCTCGCTCTCTGTCTCGCTCTCGCTCTCTGTCTCGCTCTCGCTCTCTGTCTCGCTCTCGCTCTCGCTCTCTGTCTCGCTCTCGCTCTCTGTCTCGCTCTCGCTCTCTGTCTCGCTCTCGCTCTCTGTCTCGCTCTCTGTCTCGCTCTCTGTCTCGCTCTCTGTCTCGCTCTCTGTCTCGCTCTCTGTCTCGCTCTCTGTCTCGCTCTCTGTCTCGCTCTCTGTCTCGCTCTCTGTCTCGCTCTCTGTCTCGCTCTCTGTCTCGCTCTCTGTCTCGCTCTCTGTCTCTGTCTCGCTCTCTGTCTCTGTCTCGCTCTCTCTCTCTGTCTCTCTCTCTGTCTCTCTCTGTCTCGCTCTCTGTCTCGCTCTCTGTCTCGCTCTCTGTCTCGCTCTCTGTCTCGCTCTCGCTCTCGCTCTCGCTCTCGCTCTCGCTCTCGCTCTCGCTCTCTGTCTCGCTCTCGCTCTCTGTCTCGCTCTCTGTCTCGCTCTCTGTCTTGCTCTCTGTCTCGCTCTCTGTCTCGCTCTCTGTCTCGCTCTCGCTCTCTGTCTCGCACTCGCTCTCTGTCTCGCACTCGCTCTCGCTCTCGCTCTCGCTCTCGCTCTCTGTCTCGCTCTCTGTCTCGCTCTCTGTCTCGCTCTCTGTCTCGCTCTCTGTCTCGCTCTCTGTCTCGCTCTCTGTCTCGCTCTCTGTCTCGCTCTCTGTCTCGCTCTCTGTCTCGCACTCGCTCTCTGTCTCGCTTTCGCTCTCTGTCTCGCTCTCGCTCTCGCTCTTGCTCTCTGTCTCGCTCTTGCTCTCTGTCTCGCTCTCGCTCTCTGTCTCGCTCTCGCTCTCGCTCTCGCTCTCTGTCTCGCTCTCGCTCTCGCTCTCGCTCTCTGTCTCGCTCTCGCTCTCTGTCTCGCTCTCGCTCTCTGTCTCGCTCTCGCTCTCTGTCTCGCTCTCGCTCTCGCTCTCTGTCTCGCTCTCGCTCTCTGTCTCGCTCTCGCTCTCTGTCTCGCTCTCGCTCTCTGTCTCGCTCTCGCTCTCTGTCTCGCTCTCGCTCTCTGTCTCGCTCTCTGTCTCGCACTCGCTCTCTGTCTCGCTTTCGCTCTCTGTCTCGCTCTCGCTCTCGCTCTTGCTCTCTGTCTCGCTCTTGCTCTCTGTCTCGCTCTCGCTCTCTGTCTCGCTCTCGCTCTCGCTCTCGCTCTCTGTCTCGCTCTCGCTCTCTGTCTCGCTCTCGCTCTCTGTCTCGCTCTCGCTCTCTGTCTCGCTCTCGCTCTCGCTCTCGCTCTCTGTCTCGCTCTCGCTCTCTGTCTCGCTCTCGCTCTCTGTCTCGCTCTCGCTCTCTGTCTCGCTCTCGCTCTCTGTCTCGCTCTCGCTCTCTGTCTCGCTCTCGCTCTCTGTCTCGCTCTCGCTCTCTGTCTCGCTCTCGCTCTCTGTCTCGCTCTCGCTCTCTGTCTCGCTCTCGCTCTCTGTCTCGCTCTCGCTCTCTGTCTCGCTCTCTGTCTCGCTCTCTGTCTCGCTCTCGCTCTCGCTCTCTGTCTCGCTCTCGCTCTCTGTCTCGCTCTCTGTCTCGCTCTCTGTCTCGCTCTCTGTCTCGCTCTCTGTCTCGCTCTCTGTCTCGCTCTCGCTCTCTGTCTCGCTCTCGCTCTCTGTCTCGCTCTCGCTCTCTGTCTCGCTCTCGCTCTCTGTCTCGCTCTCGCTCTCTGTCTCGCTCTCGCTCTCTGTCTCGCTCTCGCTCTCTGTCTCGCTCTCGCTCTCTGTCTCGCTCTCGCTCTCTGTCTCGCTCTCGCTCTCTGTCTCGCTCTCGCTCTCTGTCTCGCTCTCTGTCTCGCTCTCTGTCTCGCTCTCGCTCTCGCTCTCGCTCTCTGTCTCGCTCTCGCTCTCTGTCTCGCTCTCTGTCTCGCTCTCGCTCTCTGTCTCGCTCTCTGTCTCGCTCTCGCTCTCTGTCTCGCTCTCTGTCTCGCTCTCGCTCTCTGTCTCGCTCTCGCTCTCTGTCTCGCTCTCGCTCTCTGTCTCGCTCTCGCTCTCTGTCTCGCTCTCGCTCTCTGTCTCGCTCTCGCTCTCTGTCTCGCTCTCGCTCTCTGTCTCGCTCTCGCTCTCGCTCTCTGTCTCGCTCTCGCTCTCTGTCTCGCTCTCGCTCTCTGTCTCGCTCTCGCTCTCGCTCTCTGTCTCGCTCTCGCTCTCTGTCTCGCTCTCGCTCTCTGTCTCGCTCTCTGTCTCGCTCTCTGTCTCGCTCTCTGTCTCGCTCTCTGTCTCGCTCTCTGTCTCGCTCTCTGTCTCGCTCTCTGTCTCGCTCTCTGTCTCGCTCTCGCTCTCTGTCTCGCTCTCGCTCTCTGTCTCGCTCTCTGTCTCGCTCTCTGTCTCGCTCTCTGTCTCGCTCTCTGTCTCGCTCTCTGTCTCGCTCTCTGTCTCGCTCTCTGTCTCGCTCTCGCTCTCTGTCTCGCTCTCGCTCTCTGTCTCGCTCTCGCTCTCTGTCTCGCTCTCGCTCTCTGTCTCGCTCTCGCTCTCTGTCTCGCTCTCGCTCTCTGTCTCGCTCTCGCTCTCTGTCTCGCTCTCGCTCTCTGTCTCGCTCTCGCTCTCTGTCTCGCTCTCGCTCTCTGTCTCGCTCTCTGTCTCGCTCTCTGTCTCGCTCTCTGTCTCGCTCTCTGTCTCGCTCTCTGTCTCGCTCTCGCTCTCTGTCTCGCTCTCGCTCTCTGTCTCGCTCTCGCTCTCTGTCTCGCTCTCGCTCTCTGTCTCGCTCTCGCTCTCTGTCTCGCTCTCGCTCTCTGTCTCGCTCTCGCTCTCTGTCTCGCTCTCTGTCTCGCTCTCTGTCTCGCTCTCGCTCTCGCTCTCGCTCTCGCTCTCTGTCTCGCTCTCGCTCTCTGTCTCGCTCTCTGTCTCGCTCTCTGTCTCGCTCTCGCTCTCTGTCTCGCTCTCTGTCTCGCTCTCGCTCTCTGTCTCGCTCTCGCTCTCTGTCTCGCTCTCGCTCTCTGTCTCGCTCTCGCTCTCTGTCTCGCTCTCGCTCTCTGTCTCGCTCTCGCTCTCGCTCTCTGTCTCGCTCTCGCTCTCTGTCTCGCTCTCGCTCTCTGTCTCGCTCTCGCTCTCTGTCTCGCTCTCGCTCTCGCTCTCTGTCTCGCTCTCGCTCTCTGTCTCGCTCTCGCTCTCTGTCTCGCTCTCGCTCTCGCTCTCTGTCTCGCTCTCGCTCTCTGTCTCGCTCTCGCTCTCTGTCTCGCTCTCGCTCTCTGTCTCGCTCTCGCTCTCTGTCTCGCTCTCGCTCTCTGTCTCGCTCTCGCTCTCTGTCTCGCTCTCGCTCTCTGTCTCGCTCTCGCTCTCTGTCTCGCTCTCGCTCTCTGTCTCGCTCTCGCTCTCTGTCTCGCTCTCGCTCTCGTTCTCGCTCTCGCTCTCGCTGTCTGTCTCGCTGTCGCTCTCGCTCTCGCTCTCGTTCTCGTTCTCGTTCTCTGTCTCGCTCTTGCTCTCTGTCAAGCTCTCGCTCTCGCTCTCTGTCTCGCTCTCGCTCTCTGTCTCGCTCTCGCTCTCTGTCTCGCTCTCGCTCTCTGTCTCGCTCTCGCTCTCTGTCTCGCTCTCGCTCTCTGTCTCGCTCTCGCTCTCTGTCTCGCTCTCGCTCTCTGTCTCGCTCTCGCTCTCTGTCTCGCTCTCGCTCTCTGTCTCGCTCTCGCTCTCTGTCTCGCTCTCGCTCTCTGTCTCGCTCTCGCTCTCTGTCTCGCTCTCGCTCTCGCTCTCGCTCTCGCTCTCGCTCTCGCTCTCTGTCTCGCTCTCGCTCTCTGTCTCGCTCTCGCTCTTGCTCTCTGTCTCGCTCTTGCTCTCTGTCTCGCTCTCGCTCTCTGTCTCGCTCTCTGTCTCGCTCTCTGTCTCGCTCTCTGTCTCGCTCTCTGTCTCGCTCTCGCTCTCACTCTCGCTCTCGCTCTCTGTCTCGCTCTCGCTCTCTGTCTCGCTCTCTGTCTCGCTCTCTGTCTCGCTCTCTGTCTCGCTCTCTGTCTCGCTCTCTGTCTCGCTCTCAGTCTCGCTCTCAGTCTCGCTCTCAGTCTCGCTCTCAGTCTCGCTCTCAGTCTCGCTCTCAGTCTCGCTCTCAGTCTCGCTCTCAGTCTCGCTCTCAGTCTCGCTCTCAGTCTCGCTCTCTGTCTCGCTCTCTGTCTCGCTCTCTGTCTCGCTCTCTGTCTCGCTCTCTGTCTCGCTCTCTGTCTCGCTCTCTGTCTCGCTCTCTGTCTCGCTCTCTGTCTCGCTCTCGCTCTTTGTCTCGCTCTCTGTCTCGCTCTCTGTCTCGCTCTTGCTCTCTGTCTCGCTCTCGCTCTCTGTCTCGCTCTCTGTCTCGCTCTCTGTCTCGCTCTCTGTCTCGCTCTCTGTCTCGCTCTCGCTCTCGCTCTCGCTCTCGCTCTCTGTCTCGCTCTCGCTCTCTGTCTCGCTCTCTGTCTCGCTCTCTGTCTCGCTCTCTGTCTCGCTCTCTGTCTCGCTCTCTGTCTCGCTCTCAGTCTCGCTCTCAGTCTCGCTCTCAGTCTCGCTCTCAGTCTCGCTCTCAGTCTCGCTCTCAGTCTCGCTCTCAGTCTCGCTCTCAGTCTCGCTCTCAGTCTCGCTCTCTGTCTCGCTCTCTGTCTCGCTCTCTGTCTCGCTCTCTGTCTCGCTCTCTGTCTCGCTCTCTGTCTCGCTCTCGCTCTTTGTCTCGCTCTCTGTCTCGCTCTCTGTCTCGCTCTCGCTCTCTGTCTCGCTCTCGCTCTCTGTCTCGCTCTCGCTCTCGCTCTCGCTCTCGCTCTCTGTCTCGCTCTCGCTCTCGCTCTCTGTCTCGCTCTCGCTCTCTGTCTCGCTCTCTGTCTCGCTCTATGTCTCGCTCTATGTCTCGCTCTCTGTCTCGCTCTCTGTCTCGCTCTCTGTCTCGCTCTCTGTCTCGCTCTCTGTCTCGCTCTCTGTCTCGCTCTCTGTCTCGCTCTCTGTCTCGCTCTCTGTCTCGCTCTCTGTCTCGCTCTCTGTCTCGCTCTCTGTCTCGCTCTCTGTCTCGCTCTCGCTCTCTGTCTCGCTCTCTGTCTCGCTCTCTGTCTCGCTCTCTGTCTCGCTCTCGCTCTCTGTCTCGCTCTCGCTCTCTGTCTCGCTCTCGCTCTCTGTCTCGCTCTCGCTCTCTGTCTCGCTCTCGCTCTCTGTCTCGCTCTCGCTCTCTGTCTCGCTCTCGCTCTCTGTCTCGCTCTCGCTCTCTGTCTCGCTCTCGCTCTCTGTCTCGCTCTCGCTCTCGCTCTCTGTCTCGCTCTCTGTCTCGCTCTCTGTCTCGCTCTCTGTCTCGCTCTCTGTCTCGCTCTCTGTCTCGCTCTCTGTCTCGCTCTCTGTCTCGCTCTCTGTCTCGCTCTCTGTCTCGCTCTCTGTCTCGCTCTCAGTCTCGCTCTCAGTCTCGCTCTCAGTCTCGCTCTCAGTCTCGCTCTCTGTCTCGCTCTCTGTCTCGCTCTCTGTCTCGCTCTCTGTCTCGCTCTCTGTCTCGCTCTCGCTCTCTGTCTCGCTCTCGCTCTCTGTCTCGCTCTCGCTCTCTGTCTCGCTCTCGCTCTCTGTCTCGCTCTCGCTCTCGCTCTCTGTCTCGCTCTCGCTCTCTGTCTCGCTCTCGCTCTCTGTCTCGCTCTCGCTCTCTGTCTCGCTCTCGCTCTCTGTCTCGCTCTCGCTCTCGCTCTCTGTCTCGCTCTCTGTCTCGCTCTCTGTCTCGCTCCTCGTCTCGCTCTCGCTCTCTGTCTCGCTCTCGCTCTCTGTCTCGCTCTCTGTCTCGCTCTCTGTCTCGCTCTCTGTCTCGCTCTCTGTCTCGCTCTCTGTCTCGCTCTCGCTCTCTGTCTCGCTCTCGCTCTCTGTCTCGCTCTCGCTCTCTGTCTCGCTCTCGCTCTCTGTCTCGCTCTCGCTCTCTGTCTCGCTCTCGCTCTCTGTCTCGCTCTCGCTCTCTGTCTCGCTCTCGCTCTCTGTCTCGCTCTCGCTCTCGCTCTCTGTCTCGCTCTCTGTCTCGCTCTCTGTCTCGCTCTCTGTCTCGCTCTCTGTCTCGCTCTCTGTCTCGCTCTCTGTCTCGCTCTCTGTCTCGCTCTCTGTCTCGCTCTCTGTCTCGCTCTCTGTCTCGCTCTCAGTCTCGCTCTCAGTCTCGCTCTCAGTCTCGCTCTCAGTCTCGCTCTCTGTCTCGCTCTCTGTCTCGCTCTCTGTCTCGCTCTCTGTCTCGCTCTCGCTCTCTGTCTCGCTCTCGCTCTCTGTCTCGCTCTCGCTCTCTGTCTCGCTCTCGCTCTCTGTCTCGCTCTCGCTCTCTGTCTCGCTCTCGCTCTCTGTCTCGCTCTCGCTCTCTGTCTCGCTCTCGCTCTCTGTCTCGCTCTCGCTCGCACTCTGTCTCGCTCTCGCTCGCACTCTGTCTCGCTCTCGCTCGCACTCTGTCTCGCTCTCGCCCTCTGTCTCGCTCTCGCCCTCTGTCTCGCTCTCGCCCTCTGTCTCGCTCTCGCCGTCTGTCTCGCTCTCAGCCGTCTGTCTCGCTCTCGCCGTCTGTCTCGCTCTCGCCGTCTGTCTCGCTCTCGCCGTCTGTCTCGCTCTCGCGCTCTGTCTCGCTCTCGCGCTCTGTCTCGCTCTCGCGCTCTGTCTCGCTCTCGCGCTCTGTCTCGCTCTCGCGCTCTGTCTCGCTCCGGCTCTCTGTCTCGCTCCGGCTCTCTGTCTCGCTCCGGCTCTCTGTCTCGCTCCGGCTCTCTGTCTCGCTCTCGCTCCCGCTCTCTGTCTCGCTCTCGCTCCCGCTCTCTGTCTCGCTCTCGCTCCCGCTCTCTGTCTCGCTCTCGCTCCCGCTCTCTGTCTCGCTCTCGCTCCCGCTCTCTGTCTCGCTCTCGCTCCCGCTCTCTGTCTCGCTCTCGCTCCCGCTCTCTGTCTCGCTCTCGCTCCCGCTCTCTGTCTCGCTCTCGCTCCCGCTCTCTGTCTCGCTCTCGCTCCCGCTCTCTGTCTCGCTCTCGCTCCCGCTCTCTGTCTCGCTCTCGCTCCCGCTCTCTGTCTCGCTCTCGCTCCCGCTCTCTGTCTCGCTCTCGCTCCCGCTCTCTGTCTCGCTCTCGCTCCCGCTCTCTGTCTCGCTCTCGCTCCCGCTCTCTGTCTCGCTCTCGCTCCCGCTCTCTGTCTCGCTCTCGCTCCCGCTCTCTGTCTCGCTCTCGCTCCCGCTCTCTGTCTCGCTCTCGCTCCCCGCTCTCTGTCTCGCTCTCGCTCCCGCTCTCTGTCTCGCGCTCGCCCCCGCTCCCTCGCACTCGCCCGCACCCGTTCCCTCGCCCCCCGCCCGCTCCCTCCCCCTCGCCCCCGCCCGCTCCCTCCCCCTCGCCCCCGCCCGCTCCCTCCGCCTCGCCCCCGCCCGATCCCTCCCCCTCGCCCCCGCCCGCTCCCTCCCCCTCGCCCTCGCCCGCTCCCTCCCCCTCGCCCCCGCCCGCTCCCTCCCCCTCGCCCCCGCCCGCTCCCTCCCCCTCGCCCCCGCCCGCTCCCTCCCCCTCGCCCCCGCCCGCTCCCTCCCCCTCGCCCCCGCCCGCTCCCTCCCCCTCGCCCCCGCCCGCTCCCTCCCCCTCGCCCCCGCCCGCTCCCTCCCCCTCGCCCCCGCCCGCTCCCTCCCCCTCGCCCCCGCCCGCTCCCTCCCCCTCGCCCCCGCCCGCTCCCTCCCCCTCGCCCCCGCCCGCTCCCTCCCCCTCGCCCCCGCCCGCTCCCTCCCCCTCGCCCCCGCCCGCTCCCTCCCCCTCGCCCCCGCCCGCTCCCTCCCCCTCGCCCCCGCCCGCTCCCTCCCCCTCGCCCCCGCCCGCTCCCTCCCCCTCGCCCCCGCCCGCTCCCTCCCCCTCGTCCCCTTCACCTCTCCCCCGCCCACTCCCTCCCCTCGCCCCTCCCTCTTTTTCTCGCGCTCGCCCTCTCCCTCTCGCGCTCGCCCTCTCCCTCTCGCGCTCGCCCTCTCCCTCTCGCGCTCGCCCTCTCCCTCTCGCGCTCGCCCTCTCCCTCTCGCGCTCGCACTCTCCCTCTCGAGCTCGCACTCTCCCTCTCGAGCTCGCCCTCTCCCTCTCGAGCTCGCCCTCTCCCTCTCGAGCTCGCCCTCTCCCTCTCGAGCTCGCCCTCTCCCACTCGCGCTCGCCCTCTCCCTCTCGCGCTCGCCCTCTCCCTCTCGCGCTCGCCCTCTCCCTCTCGCGCTCGCCGTCTCCCTCTCGCGCTCGCCGTCTCCCTCTCGCGCTCGCCGTCTCCCTCTCGCGCTCGCCGTCTCCCTCTCGCGCTCGCCCTCTCCCTCTCGCGCTCGCCCTCTCCCTCTCGCGCTCGCACTCTCCCTCTCGCGCTCGCACTCTCCCTCTCGCCCTCTCCCTCTCCCTCTCTCCCTCGCCTTCGTCCTCTCGCCCTCGCGCTCGGCCTCTCCCTCTCGCCCTCTCCCTCTCGCCCTCTCCCTCTCGCCCTCTCCCTCTCGCCCTCTCCCTCTCGCCCTCTCCCTCTCGCCCTCTCCCTCTCGCCCTCTCCCTCTCGCCCTCTCCCTCTCGCCCTCTCCCTCTCGCCCTCTCCCTCTCGCCCTCTCCCTCTCGCCCTCGCCCTCTCGCCCTTGCCCTCTCCCTCTTGCCCTCTCCTCGCCCTCTCCCTCTCGCGCTCGCCCTCGCCCTCTCGCGCTCGCCCTCTCCCTCTCGCGCTCGCCCTCTCGCGCTCGCCCTCTCGCGCTCGCCCTCTCCCTCTCGCCCTCTCCCTCTCGCCCTCTCCCTCTCGCCCTCTCCCTCTCGCCCTCTCCCTCTCCCTCTCGCCCTCTCCCTCTCGCCCTCTCCCTCTCGCCCTCTCCCTCTCGCCCTCTCCCTCTCGCGCTCGCCCTCTCGCGCTCGCCCTCTCGCGCTCGCCCTCTCGCGCTCGCCCTCTCGCGCTCGCCCTCTCGCGCTCGCCCTCTCGCGCTCGCCCTCTCGCGCTCGCCCTCTCGCGCTCGCCCTCTCGCGCCCTCCCCTTCGCACCCTCCCTCCCCCTCGCTCACGCTCGCCGCCCCTCCCCCCTCGCTCCCCTCAGCCCGCGCCCTCCCGCCCGCTCCCTCCCCCTCGCGCCCTCGCGCCCTCCCCCCTCGCGCCCTCCCCGCTCGCGCCCTCCCCCTCGCGCCCTCCCCCTCGCGCCCTCCCCCTCGCGCCCTCCCCCTCGCACCCACCCCCTCGCGCCCACCCCCTCGCGCCCTCCCCCTCGCGCCCTCCCCTTCGCACCCTCCCCCTCGCACCCTCCCGCCCGCCCTCTCCCTCTCCCGCTCGCGGTCTCTCACGCTCTCATGCTCCCTGATAATTTCTCTGACTGCTCTTAGTCATCCTGCTGGTTTGTTTGTCCCCAGTGAACACAGCCGACATTGGTTCTTTAAGGGGCGTTTGGTGATTGATGGTGAAGCCAAACTGAAGAGTCTTTTTGACCTGATCATGAAGACACAGGATTACAGCAACAAGAACAACGTCATCAAATTCTCTGACAACAGCAGGTCAGTCCCATTAAAGATAGCCGCAGATGGTCAGCAGGACAGTAGGATACGGAGTTTCAGGGAGAGAGGCAAGAGGTACACAGGAGAGATGGAATTATGGGGAGCACTGAGTCACACAGTGAGGGTCACTGATGCACTGAAGGGGCAGTGACGTGTGGGGGTTGGCGTGAGGATCCCTGAGGGGCAAGAGGTGGTGTGAAGGTCCCTGATAAGCTCATTGAGTGGGGGGTTGGTAGGGTTGGGAAGCATGAGGATTGGGATGTGTTGATGGCGTGGGGGCCAGCCCGAGGGCTAGTGACGTGTGGGGGCATTGAGGATCATTGATACACATGAGGAGAAGGGCCTGATTCTCACTGATACAGGCAAAGGGTGGGTCTTGCTGCTGCACAGTGTAGTGAATCAGCATTATGGACAGATGGAGTTAGATTAGGCTAACTGGTGCATGGGTGGGAGGAAAGTAGCTGTTTAGCATCCTGGTTGGTCAAAAAGTGAGATTTCTTTTTGAGCTTTATTTGCTCTACAGTGCGATAACGGGGAAAACTGTGAACTGTCTCTACCCCCACGACCAGTTACATGCGAGCAAGGTGGAAGTACGAAAAACAATGAGACATGTAATCTTCACTGCGGAAACACACAACTTCCCCACAGGTTTGTATCCCTAGGCCTGCTGCTTATTGCCTTGTCTGTGATTTAGAAGTGATTCTCAATGTCCAGTGTGTGCGATACTGAGATGTGATTCACCGTGTCACCATTTGTGATTCTCAGTGTAGGGTGTGTGTTTTGCATAGATATGATTCTCACTGTCGGGTGTGTGTGTCACTCAGAAGTGATCTCACTGTCGTGTGTGTGTGTTACTGAGATGTGATTCTCAGTGTCTGGTGTGTGTGTGTGTTGCTGAGATATGATTCTCAGTGTCAGGTGTGTGTGTCAATGAGATTTGATCTCTATATCGGGTGTGTGTGTTACAGAGATGTGATTCCCAATGTTGGGTGTGTGTTGCTGAGATGTGATTCTCACTGTCAGGTGTGTGTTAGTGAGATCCGATTCTCATTCTCAGGTGTGCGTTAGCGAGATCTGATTCTCAGTCTCAGGTGTGTGTTAGTGAGATCTGATTCTCAGTCTCTGGTGTGTGTTAGTGAGATCTGATTCTCAGTCTCGGGTGTGTGTTAGTGAGATCTGATTCTCAGTCTCGTGTGTGTTAGTGAGATCTGATTCTCAGTCTCGGGTGTGTTAGTGAGATCTGATTCTCAGTCTCAGGGGTGTGTGTTAGTGAGATCTGATTCTCAGTCTCAGGTGTGCGTGCTACTGAGATGTGAATCCCAGAGCCATGTGTGTGTGTTACTGAGATGTGATTGTCAGTGTCAGCTGTGTGTTACTGAGCTGTGATTCTCAGTTGTTGGGTGTATGTTTTGGAGGTGTGATTCTCATTGTCAGGTGTGTGTGTTACTGAGATGTGATTCTCAGTGCCTTAGTATATGTGTCGCTGAGATGTGATTATCAGTGTCGGGTGTGTGTGTCGCTGAGATGTGATTATCAGTGTCGAGTGTGTATCTCAAATGTGATTCTCAGTATCAGCTGTGTGTGGTACTGGGATGTGATTGTCACTGCCAGGTGTGTGTGTTAGTGAGATCTGATTCTCAGTCTCAGGTGTGTGTTACTGAGATCTGAATCTCACCTTCAGGTGTGTTTGTTACTAAGATCTGATTCTCAGTGTCGGGTGTGTGTGTTACTGAGATGTGATTCTCAGTGTCAGGTGTGTGTGTTACTGAGATGTGATCTCATTGTCGGGTATGTGTATTACTGAGATGTGATTCTCAGTGTCAGGTATGTGTTAGTCAGATGTAATTCTCAGGGTCAGGTGTGTGTTACTGAGATGTGATTCTCACTGTCAGGTGCATGTTACTAAGACCTGATTCTCAGTGTCATGTATGTGTATGTTACTGAGATGTGATCCTGAGTGCTGGGTGTGTGTGTCACTGAGATGTGATTATCAGTGTCATGTGTGTTTGTGTTAGTGAGATTTGATTCTCATTCTCGGGTGTGTGTGTTACTGAGATGTGAATCTCACTTTCAGGTATGTGTGCTACTGAGATGTGATTATCAGTGTCCAATGCTTATGTTACTGAGAGATGATGCTCAGTGTCTGGTGTGTGTTTTACTGAGATGTGATTCTCAGTTTTGGGGGGGTGTGTTACTGAGGTATCGAGCGTGTCACCGTTTGTGATTGTCAGTGTCGGTTGTGTGTTACTGAGACGTCATCCGCAGCAGCGGGCACCTAAGTTACTGAGATGCGATTCTCAGTATCAAGCATGTCACAGTTTGTGATTCTCAGTGTAGGGTGTATGTTTTACATGGATGTGATTCTTAGAACCATGTGTATGTGTTACTGAGATGTGATTCTCAGTGTCGGATGTGTGTGTCACTGAGATGTGATTATCAGTGTCGGGTGTGCATCTCAGAGATGTGATTCTCAATATCAGCTGTGTGTGTGACTGAGATGTGATTCTCGTTGTCAGCTGTGTGAGTTACTGTGATGTGATTCTCAATGTCGGGTGCGTGTGTTACCGAGATGTGATTCTCACTCTCAGATGTGTGTTACTGAGTTGTGGATCTCGCTGTTGGGTGTGTCAGTGAGATGTGATTCACGGTGTCTGGTGTGTGTTTTACAGAGATGTGATTCTCAGTGTCGGGTGTGTTGCCGTTTGTGATTCTCAGTGTAGGATGTATATTTTTCATAGATGTGATTCTCGGTGTCGTGTGTGTTACTAAGACGTGATTCTCAGTCTTGGGTGTGTGTGTCGCTGAGATATGATTCTCAGTGTCATGTGTGTGTTACTGAGATGTGATTCTCAGTGTCAGGTGTGTGTTGCTGAGATGTGATTCTCAGTGTCAGGTGTGTGTTGCTGAGATGTGATTCTCAGTGTCGGGTGTGTGTTGCTGAGATGTGATTCTCAGTGTCGGGTATGTGTTGCTGAGATGTGATTCTCAGTGTCGGGTGTGTGTTGCTGAGATGTGATTCTCAGTGTCAGGTGTGTGTTGCTGAGATGTGATTCTCAGTGTCGGGTGTGTGTTGCTGAGATGTGATTCTCAGTGTCGGGTGTGTGTTGCTGAGATGTGATTCTTAGTGTCGGGTGTGTGTTGCTGAGATGTGATTCTCAGTGTCGGGTGTGTGTTGCTGAGATGTGATTCTCAGTGTCGGGTGTGTGTTGCTGAGATGTGATTCTCAGTGTCGGGTGTGTGTGTGTTGCTGAGATGTGACTCACGGTGTCGTGTGTGTTGCTGAGATGTGATTCGCAGTGTCGGGTGTGTGTTGCTGAGATGTGATTCTCAGTGTCGGGTGTGCGTCATTGAGATGTGATTCTCAGTGTCGGGTGTGTATGTTACTGAGGTGTGATTCTCACTGTTGAGGGTGTGTGTTCGTGAGATCTGATTCTCAGTGTCGGGTGTGTGTGTTACTGAGATGTGATTCTCAGTGTCGAATATGTCACAGTTTGTGATTCTCAGTGTAGGGTGTGTGTTTTACATTGATGCGATTCTCAGTGTCATGTGTGTATCTTACTGAGGTGTGACTTAGTGTTGGGTGTGTGTGTTACTGAGATGTGATTCTCAGTTTTGGGGGGTGTGTTACTGAGATGTGAATCTCAGTATTAAGCGTGTTACTGTTTGTGATTGTCAGTGTCAGTTGTGTATTACTGAGATGTCATTTGCAGCAGCGGCATCTAAGTTACTGAGATGTGATTCTCAGTATCGAGCATGTCACAATTTGTAACTCTCAGTGTAGGGTGTGTGTTTTACATAGATGTGATTGTGTCAGGTGTGTTACTAAGATGTGATTCTCAGTGTTGGGCTTGTGTGTTACTGAGGTGTGATTCTCTGTCAGCTGTGTCTGTTAGTGAGATCTGATTCTCAGTTTCAGGTCTGTGTGTTACTGAGGTGTGATTCACAGTGTCTGTTGTGTGTTTTACAGAGATGTGATCCTCAGTACCAAGAGTGTTACCATTTCTGGTTCTCAGTGTAGGGTGTATGTTTTACATAGATGTTATTCTCAGTGCCATGTGTGTGTTACTGAGTTGTGATTCTCAGTGTCGGGCATGTGTTAATGAGATGTGATTCTCAGAGTCCGGTGTGTGTTACTGAGATGCGATTCTCACTGTCGAATGTGTTTTACTGAGATGTGATTCTCAGTTTCAGTTATGTGTTACTGAGGTATGATTCTCAGTGTCGAGTGCATGTATTACTGAGATGTGATTCTCAGTATCAGCTGTGTATGTCAATGTGATATGATTCTCAGTCTCAGGTGTGTGTGTTACTGATATGTGAATCTCACTGTCAGCTGTGTGTGTTAGAGAGATGTGATTCTCAGAGTCGGTTGTGTATGTTACTGAGATGTCATTTGCAGCAGCAGGCACGTAAGTTATTGAGATGTGATTCTCAGTATTGAGCATGTCACCGTTTGTGATTCAGTGTCGAGCATGTGTGTTACTGAGACCTGATTCTCCGTGTCGGGTGTGTATCGTACTGAGATGTGATTCTCAGTGTCGAGCATGTCACAGTTTGTGATTCCTAGTGTAGGGTGTGTGTTTTAGATAGATGTGATTCTGTGTCGGGTGCGTGTTACTGAGATGTGATTCTCAGTGTTGAGTGTGTGTGTTACTGAGATGTGATTCTCACTGTCAGCTGTGTGTGTTACTGAGATGTGATTCTCAGAGTCGGTTGTGTGTGTTACTGAGATGTCATTTGCAGCAGCAGGCATGTAAGTTATTGAGATGTGATTCTCAGTATTGAGCATGTCACAGTTTGTGATTCAGTGTCGAGCATGTGTGTTACTGAGACCTGATTCTCAGTGTCGGGTGTGTGTGTTACTGAGATGTGATTCTCAGTTTCGGGTGTGTGTGTGTTATTGAGATGCGATTCTCAGTTTCGGGTGTGTGTTACTGACATGTGATTCTCAGTGTCTGCTGTGTGTTACTGACATGTGATTCTCAGTGTCTGCTGTGTGTTACTGACGTGATTTTCAGTGTCTGCTGTGTGTTACTGACATGTGATTCTCAGTGTCTGCTGTGTGTTACTGACGTGATTCTCAGTGTCTGCTGTGTGTTACTGACATGTGATTCTCAGTGCTGTGTTACTGACATGTGATTCTCAGTGTCTGCTGTGTGTTACTGACGTGATTCTCAGTGTCTGCTGTGTGTTACTGACATGTGATTCTCAGTGCTGTGTTACTGACATGTGATTCTCAGTGTCTGCTGTGTGTTACTGACGTGATTCTCAGTGTCTGCTGTGTGTTACTGACATGTGATTCTCAGTGTCGGGCGTGTGTGTTTCTGAGATGTGAATCTCACTGTCGGTTATATGTGTGATTGAGATGTGAATCTTGGTCTCTGGTATGTTACTGAGATGTGATTCTCAGTTTTGGGGGTGTGTGTTACTCAGATGCGAGTCTCAGTTTCGGGTGTGTGTTACTGAGATGCGATTCTCAGTGTCTGCAGTGTGTTACTGAGGTGCCATTTTCAGTGTCTGCAGTGTGTTACTAAGATGCGATTCTCAGTGTCTGCAGCGTGTTACTAAGATGCGATTCTCAATGTCTGCAGCGTGTTACTGAGATGCGATTCTCAGTGTCTGCAGCGTGTTACTGAGATGCGATTCTCAGTGTCTGCAGCGTGTTACTGAGATGCGATTCTCAGTGTCTGCAGCGTGTTACTGAGATGCGATTCAGTATTAATTAGTTTGTCTCTATTTTAGGTATTGCTCCTTTCAGTGGCGCTACCACTGGAACCGGGGGTCGCATCCGGGATGTACAGTGCACAGGTCGTGGGGCACACACCATTGCCGGAACTGCGGGCTACTGCTTTGGCAATCTTCTGTGTCCAGGTGAAGGGTGTGACTTCATATTTTGGACCACTGTTTAAGTCTGTCACTGCCTGTTGCAGGGTGTGAGGTACCTGTGTCCACCATTAACCTTTAAATGTCTGCTGCTTTTTGTTGACTGCGGTTCGGTTTGTTTCCTCCTCCTTTGCCAGTGTCTGCTTGCTTCAGTCCATCAGCTGCATCCGTTTCTCTCACTGATCACCACGCATAAGTTGTGGTTAATGCTGGTTAAACTATTCTGTGTTTGCAGGCTACGAGCAGCCGTGGGAAGATCAGATGTTCACTTATCCCCGGAATTTTGCACGGCCCCTGGAGGTAGCAATAGAGGCCAGTAATGGAGCTTCTGATTATGGGAACAAGTTTGGGGAGCCAGTTCTGGCAGGTAGGCCATGGCAGGCATGAACTCCTCATCTGTTCACGTCTGGGCACGGTGGGTGGCCAACTCCCAGGTCATATCCTGGGAGGTGCAGATCCATGTGTATCTGGATTTCACCGGGTGTTTTTTTTTTATTTCAGGATTTGCGCGCTCATTTGGAATGCTGCTTCCTAATCTGGGGAGGAGGGAGTGGCTGAAACCGGTGATGTTCAGTGCTGGCATTGGAACCATTGAAGATCTGCACATTAGCAAAGAACAACCAGAACAAGGTGGGTGTTGTCTGGGTTAATGAGGTGTTCGCATTTTAGGGGCACGAGGACTAGCCGGAGGTTTTGTGGGACTGTCCCAGGACCATTTGATGGGACGGTGTAGAAGGAACTTATTGTATCTAACCCCGTGCACACCTGCCCTGGTTGTGTTTGATGGGGACAGTGTAGAGGGAGCTTTAAATCTGTATCTAACCCCGTGCTGTACCTGTCCTGGGAGTGTTTGATGGCAACAGTGTAGAGGAAGCTTTACTCTGTATCTAACCCTGGGCTGTATCTGCTCTAGAAGATTTTCTTGGCGCAGTATGTGAAGTATTAGTTACATATTTCCCATTTGGGTTGTGCCTCTTCTTGATCAGCCCCTGTTGTCATGATTTGGCCCAGTAAGTTGAGGTCGAGAACTTTGTATCCCTTCCGCTGCAGGCTCCATATCATCTTTGGCACTATGGCATTGATATTTCTGCTGTTATTTTTAAGTCATGTGCTGACCCCCCTGTCCTGTTTATTGGATTCTGTGTTTTGATCTCTAGCTGTGTATTGGGTCCTGTGTGCTGATCTCTGTCCTGTCTGTTGGGTTCTGTGTGCTGATCTCTGTCCTGCCTATTGGGTTCTGTGTGCTGACCTCTGTCTAGTGTATTGGGTTCTGTGTGCTGACCTCTCTGTCCTATGTATTGGGCTCTTTGTGCTGATATCTGTCCTGTGTGTTGGGTTCTGTGTGCTGACCTCTCTGTCCTGTGTGTTGGTTTCTGTGTGCTGACCCCTCTGTCCTGTGTATTTGGTTCTGTGTGCTGACCTCTCTGTCCTGTGTGTTGGTTTCTGTGTGCTGACCCCTCTGTCCTGTGTATTTGGTTCTGTGTGCTGACCCCTCTGTCCTGTGTATTTGGTTCTGTGTGCTGACCCCTCTGTCCTGTGTATTTGGTTCTGTGTGCTGACCCCTCTGTCCTGTGTGTTGGTTTCTGTGTGCTGACCGCTCTGTCCTGCGTATTGCGTTCTGTGTGCTGACCCCTCTGTCCTGTGTATTGGGTTCTGTGTGCTGACCCCTCTGTCCTGCGTATTGGGTTCTGTGTGCTGACCCCTCTGTCCTGCGTAGTGGGTTCTGTGTGCTGGCCCCTCTGTCCTGCGTAGTGGGTTCTGTGTGCTGACCCCTCTGTCCTGCGTAGTGGGTTCTGTGTGCTGACCCCTCTGTCCTGCGTATTGGGTTCTGTGTGCTGACCCCTCTGTCCTGTGTATTGGGCTCTGTGTGCTGATATCTGTCCTGTGTATTGGGCTCTGCGTGCTGACCTTTCTGCGCTGTGTATTGGGTTCTGTGTACTGACCCCTCTGTCCTGCGTATTGGGTTCTGCGTGCTGATCCTTCTGCCCTGTGTATTGGGTTCTGCGTGCTGACCCCTTTGTCCTGTGCATTGGGTACTTTGTGCTGACCCCTCTGTCCTGTGTATTTTGATTCACTGCAATGACCCATGTGCCTGGTTTCAGAGATGGAGGTGGTGAAGATTGGAGGCCCAGTCTATCGAATTGGAATGGGCGGAGGAGCAGCCTCTTCAATCCAGGTAAGGGTCAGTGTGATGTGCTAGTGAAGGACAGTGAGCGGCAGTGGTGGGAAGTGTTGGGGAAGTGGTGAGGGAAAGCAAGGGTGTGGGATGGAGAGGCAACCCCTGTTTCTCTTGTAGTTACTCTTTGTCATCTCCTCCCTCTGCCCGCCCAGGTGCAAGGAGACAACACAACGGAGCTGGATTTTGGAGCGGTTCAACGAGGTGATGCTGAGATGGAGCAGAAAATGAACCGAGCTCTGCGAGCCTGCATAGAGAGCCAGGACAACAACCCCATCTGTAGCATTCATGATCAGGGAGCAGGAGGCAATGGTGTGTGGGAGCCTAGAGGCTGGAGCTGAAAGTAATCACTGAATACACATTGGAACTGTAACTGGGTGTGCTGAAAACCTGGTGTTGGAAATGGGAATAAAAACACAAAATGCTGGGAAAACTCAGCAGGTCTGACAGCATCTGTGGAGAGTGAAACAGAGTTAAAGTTTTGAGTCCTTATGAGAGAACTATCAGAACTAACAAGAAGTAGAAATGCAATTAAATTTATACTGCTTAAGGGAGGTAGAGCAGGTGAAACTGGATAGAAGGCCAGCAACAGGTGGGAGCAAAGGGCCAATAGCACAAGTTATCATATTGTCTTCCATCCATCTAATTTCCCTCCTGGTGTTGGAAATGGGATGGGCAGAAGACATTATGATAGTTTATGATATTGGGAGGAGTTTATATTCTTTAGGAATTGTGTACAGTGGGAATGAATGGGAAATGGTGTGGGCCCATTGGTGTTGCATACAATGGGAGTGAATGGGAAGGGTTTTGGGTCCATTGGTGTTGTGCACCATGGGAATGACTGCAAAGGTGTTTGGGCCCATTGGTATTGTGTACAGTGGGAGTGAATGGGAGGCAGTTTGGGTCCAATGGTGTATTGTGTACAGTGGGCGTGAATGGGAAGGGGATTTTGTCCATTGGGATTGTGTACAAAGGGAGTGAATGGGAAGGGGTTTGGGCCCATTTGGATTGTGGACAGTGGAAGTGAATGGGAATGGGTTTGGGTCCAATGGGAAAGAATGGGAAGGGGCTTGGGTCCATTGGAATTGTGTACAATGGGAGTGAATGGGAAGAGATTTGGATTAATTCGTATTGAATGCAAATGGAGGGAATAGGAAGTGATTTGGGTCCATTGGGATTGAGTAGAGTGGGAGTGAATGGGAAGGGGTTTGGGTCCAGTGGGAAAGAATGGGAAGGGGCTTGGGTCCATTGGAATCATGTACAATGGGAGTGAATGGGGAGGGGTTTGGGTTCATTCGTATTGAATGGAAATGGAGGGAATGGGAAGTGGTTTGGGTCTATTGGGATAGAGTAGAATGGGAGTGAATGGGAAGTGGTTTGGGTCCCTTGGTGTTGTGTACAATGGGAGTGAATGGGAACGGGTTTGGGTCCAGTGGTTTTGAATGTAGTGGGAGTGAATGGGAAGGAGTTTGGGTCCATTGGGATTGAGTGGAGTGGGAGAGAATGTGTCGGGCTTTGGGTCCCTTGGTGTTGTGTACAATGGGAGTGAATGAGAAGGGGTTTGGGTCCAGTGGTTTTGAGTGTCGTGGGAGTGAATGGGAAGGAGTTTGGGTCCATTGGGATTGAGTAGAGTGGGAGAGAATGTGTCGGGAATTGGGTCCCTTGGTGTTGTGTACAATGGGAGTGAATGGGAAGGGATTTGGGTCCAATGGGATTGAGTAGGCTGGGAGTCATTGGGCGGGGGTTTGGGTCTTTGGGATTTTATACAGAATGAATAGGCAGGCGTTTTGGGATTCTGTTCTGGCATTGTCTATTTGAAGTGGTTATCACTCTCTCTATTTCACCTGATATGTAGAGCTGATGCCTCCCTTCTGCCCTGTAGGTAATGTGTTGAAGGAGCTAAGTGAGCCAGCTGGGGCCATGATTTACACCAGCAAATTCAAGGTGGGTCCTTTTTTAATACCATATGTGTTAACTTCATCAAATGTTGGCAGCTTAGGACTGAACTGTGAGTGAGATCTATGGGTTTAGATTTTGCCCCTGACTCTATTCACTGATCAGAGCACAGAACAAGGCCTTTCAGCCCATCAAGACCATGTCAGCTCTCTGTACAGTAATCCAATCAGTCCCATTCCTCCACTTTATCTCCATTGCCCTGAAAAAGTTAATTTCATTGTCACCTCTTCCATCACCCTTGTTCAGAGTTCAGAGTTATTACTACTTGCTGTATAAAGAATTTCTTTGTCACATTCCCCTGCACCTCTTGCCCAAAACCCTAAATCTGTGCTCATTCGGTCTTGTGCTATCAGCTACAATTGGTGTTACAATTTCCATAGAGACCAATAACTTAAAATAAAATTGAATTCCTAGTGACCAACTTAAAGGAATTAAAAACATAACATAAGAAAGAGGCACAGGAGTAGGCCATTCAGCCCTTGGAGCCCGCTCCATCATTCAGTGAGATCATGGTTGATCTTCTACTTTAACACCATTTTCCCCATATAGCTTGATGCTTTTAATATGTAGAAATTTATAGATCCCACTCTTGAATATACTCAGTGACTGAGCCTCTACTGCCCTCTGCGACAGAGTTCCAAAGATTCACCACCCTCTGAATGAAAAAATTCCTCCTCATCTCAGCCCTGAATGGCCTGCCCCTTATTTTGAGACTTTTACTGTAAAACACAGACTAAAAAGCAACAGAGATTAAAAACTATTTCATTAGGCAATTTATATGCTAAATTACAGAAGAGATCTCCCATTTAACATTTAAAATAACTGAAAATCTCTCTCCATAGTTACAGTTACTCTGTCCCTTAAGTAGACGTTCTATTATCTCGGAACCAATCCAAAGTGATTCTTAGCTTCAAAAAGCTTGCTTCTCTTCCTCTTGTTTTCCCAGCCAGATAAGTTATAATCCCCAAACTGGATTTTATGATGACTGTTACCCTGGAGCTTTCTTCTTACAGCCAAAGCTAAGCAAATCTTCCAGTCTCATTTAAATCCTCACAAATGTCTTTTCAGTCCGACCACAAGCTCCCGCCCGTATTCATGCACACTGAACCATAGAGACTTGCTACCTCCACCTTTCAGCTCTCTGAGACTAGCCTGTCTATGAGATTCAGGGATATCTTAGGACAAACTTGTAATCCGATTCTATAATAGCTCCTGATGCATTCTTCATCTTTCAAAGTCCATCTCCGTGGCAAAGTGAATCACATGGGCCATGTATCCAGGTAGAAAATGAGTTATCCTTTAGACCCCAACTCTATCTTGCAGTTAAATAGACAGTTTAAAATATAACGACTTACACCCTGGCATTCTTAATACCTCAGTTAATGTTTCAAATCTGTATGGCTCTTTAGAGCTAAAGAGAAGTAGAAATGTGACGAAATTTATGCTGTTTAAGCGGGGTGGAGTAGATGACGCTGGATAGAAAGTCAGTGATAAGTGGAGGCTAAGGAGAGATTGACAATGATGACATGGACGTTAAGACCAAAGGAGTGTTAATGGTAGTGGTAAGGGCTAAAGAAGGCTGATAGTGGCATAAGAAAAGAAAGTAGAATGTGTTAATAGAACAAGGGTCAGCACTCTGTGAAGAACAACATGGGGCAAGAAACAGATGGCCCTTTTGGGGGTGGGGTGGGGGGAAGGGACGCTGGTTGGGGAAAAAGGATAGAGAAAGGGATAGAAAGAGGATAAAACAATGAATAAAAATTAAAATAAGTAAATAAAAGATGAATTTTAAAAAGGGATGAAGATAGAGGAAGAGATTTCATGGTCTGAAGTTGTTGAACTCAATGTTAAATCCAGAAGGCTATAAAGTGCCTAATCGGAAGATGAGGTGCTGTTCCTCCAGTTTGCGTTGGGCTTCACTGGAATATTGCAGCAGGCCAAGGACGGACATGTGGGCATGTGAGCAGGATGGTGTGTTGAAATGGCAAGCGACAGGAAGGTTTGGGTCATGCTTGCGGACAGATTGAAGGTCTGTCTGAAGATAAACTTCAAACCAAGAACTCTCTCCTCCATCCCTACCCCTTTTTCATATATTCTTCAAATTTATTTTAATTTTTCATTTATTTATTTTTATTCATTATTCATTGTTTTGCCCCCCTTTTTATCCCCCTTTTTATCCTTTTTCCCCCAACCACTGACTCCTCCCCCCACCCCTCCCCCAAAAGGGCCATCTGTTACTTGTTCAAAGAACAAAGAAAAGTGCAGCACAGGAACAGGTCCTTCGACCCTCCAACCCTGCGCCGATCATATTGCCCATCAAATTAAAACATTTTGCACTTCCAGGGTCCATATCCCTCTATTCCCATCCTATTCATGTATTTGTCAAGCTGCCTCTTAAACACCAATATCGTACCTGCTTCCACCACCTCCTCTGGCAGCAAATTCCAGACACTCACTACCCTCTGCATAAAAAACTTCCCCCGCACGTCTCCTCTACAGTTTTCTCCTCTCACCTTAAATCTATGTCCCCTAGTAATTGACTCTTCCAGCCTGGGAAAAAGCTTCTGACTATCTACTCTACCCATGCCACTCATAATTTTGTAAACTTCTATCAAGTCGCCCCTCAATCTCCGTCATTCTAGTGAGAACAATCCGAGTTTCTCCAACCTCTCCTCGTAGCTAATAACTTCCAGACCAGGTAGCATCCTGGTAAACCTCCTCTGCACCCTTTCCAATGCCTCCATATCCTTCTGGCAATGTGGTGACCAGAATTGCATGCAATATTCCAAGTGTGGCCTAACCAAGGTTCTATACAGCTGCAGCATGATTTCCCAGCTTTTATACTCAATACCCCTGCCGATGAAGGCAAGCATGCCATATGCCTTCCTGACTACCTTATCCACCTGCGTTGCCACTTTCAGTGACCTATGGACCTGTACACCCAGATCCCTCTGCCTGTCGATGCACTTAAGGGTCTGCCATTTATTGTATAATTCCTACCTGTATTAGACCTTCCAAAATGCACTGCCTCGCATTTGTCCGGATTAAACTCCATCTGCCATTTCTCCGCCCAAGTCTCCGACTTGGGCCTACCCTTTCCCTGGCTACCCTCTTGCTTTTTACATTTGTATAAAAGGCTTTGGGATTTTCCTTAATCCTAGTTGCCAATGACTTTTCATGACCCCTTTTAGCCCGCCTGACTCCTTGCTTAAGTTTCTTCCTACTTTCTTTATATTCTCCACGAGCTTCATCTGTTCCCAGCCTTCTAGCCCTTACGAATGCTTCCCTTTTCTTTTTGACTAATCTCACAATATCCAGTTGTAATCCTTTGACAGTCCTCTTCATTATCTGAAACTCCTCCAACCTTAGTGTCGTCAGCAAACTTACTAATTAGCTCATTTACATTTTCCTCCAAATCATTTACATATACTACAAACAGTAAAGGTCCCAGTACCGATCCCTGCGAAACACCACTAGTCACAGCTCTCTATTCAGAAAAGCGTCTTTCCACTGCTGTCCTCTGTCTTCTATGACCAAGCCAGCTTTGTATCCATCTTGCCAGCTCATCTTTGATCCTGTGTGACTTTACCTTCTGTACCAGTCTGCCATGAGGGACCTTATCAAAGGCCTTACTGAAATCCATGTAGATAACATCCACTGCCCTTCCATCGTTGATCATCTTTGTCACTTCCTCAAAAAACTCGATCAAGTTAATGAGACACGACCTCCCCTTCACAAAACCATGCTGCCTCTCACTAATATGCCCATTTGCATCCAAATGGTAGTAAATCCCATCACAAAGAATCTTCTCCAATAATTTCCCTACCTCTGATGTAAGGCTCACCAGCCTGTAATTTCCTGGATTATCCCTGCTACCCTTAAACAATGGAACAACATTGGCCATTCTCCAGTCCTCTGGGACCTCAGCCAGTGAGGATACAAAGATTTCTGTCAAGGCCCCAGCAATCTCCTCCCTTGCCTCCCTCAGTACTCTGGGGTAGATCCCATCTGGCCCTGAGGACTTATCCACCTTAATATTCTTCAAGACGCCTCACATCTCTTTTTTGATCTCAACATGATCCAGGCTATCTACACACTCTTCCCTAGACAAATTGACCGCTAAGTCCTTCTCTTTGGTGAATACTGATGAGAAGTACTCACTTAGTATCTCTCCCATTTCTTCTGGCTCCACACACAGATTCCCACCTCTGTCCTTGAGTGGGCCTACCCTTTCACTGGCTACCCTCTTGCTTTTTACATTTGTATAAAAGGCCTTAGGATTTTCCTTAATCCTAGTTGCCAATGACTTTTCATGACCCCTTTTAGCCCGCCTGACTCCTTGCTTAAGTTTCTTTCTACTTTCTTTATATTCTCCACAGGCTTCATCTGTTCCCAGCCTTCTAGCCCTTACGAATGCTTCCCTTTTCTTTTTGACTAATCTCACAATATCCTTCATTATCCAAGGTTCCTGAAACTTGCCATCCTTCATCCTAGCAGGAACATGCCGGTACTGAATTCTTATCAACTGAAGTTTGAAAGCCCCCACATGTCAGTTGTTGATTTGCCCTCAAACATCCGCCTCCAGTCCAGATTCCTCAGTTCCTGCCTAATATTGTTATAATTAGCCTTCTCCCAATTAGGCATCTTAACCCGAAGACTCCTGTTATCCTTATTCACCAGTACCTTGAAACTTACTGAATTATGGTCACTTTTCCTGAAATGCTCCCCTACTGAAACTTCGACCACCTGGCCAAGTTCATTCCCTAATACCAGGTCCAGTATTGCCCCTTCCCTAGTTGGGCTACCTACATATTATCTCAGGAAGCCCTCCTGGATGCACCTTACAAATTCTGCACCATCCAAACCCCTAGCACTAAGTGATTCCCAGTCAATATAGGGAAAGTTAAAATCACCCACTACAACAACCCTATTGCTTTTATATCTTTCCAAAACCTGCCTACATAACTATTCCTCAATCTCCCGCCGGCAATTGGGAGGCCTATAGTAAACCCCCAACATTGTGACTGCACCTTTCCTATTTCGGAGCTCCACCCATATTGCTTCGCTGCATGAGCCCTCCGAGGTGTCCTCCTGTCGTGCAGCTGTGACATTGTCCTTAACCAGCAGTGTAACTCCCCCACCTCTTCTACATCCCTCTCTATCCTGCCTGAAACATCTGAATCCTGGAACGTTTATCTGCCAATCCTATCCATCCTTCAACCAAGTCTCTGTAATAGCAATAACATCATAATCCCAAGTACTAATCCAAGCTCTAAGCTCATCTGCCTTGCCTGTTATACTCGCATTGAAACAAATGCATTTCAGACCCCCAGTCCCACTGTGTTCAGTAATTTCTCCCTGCCTGCTCTTCCTCTTAGTCCTACTGGCTGTATTCACTAGTTTCCAGCCATTTATTTCACCTGCTGACCTATTGCTCTGGTTCCCACCCTCTGCCATACTAGTTTATACCCTCCCAAGTGACACTAGCAAACCTCGCAGCCAGGATATTGGTGCCCCTCCAGTTTAGATGCAACCCGTCCTTCTTGTACAGGTCCCACCTGTCCCGGAAGAGATCCCAATGATCCAGATATCGGAAACCCTCCCTCCTACACCATCTGTTCAGCCAAAAGTTTAGCTGCACTATCTTCCTATTTCTAGCCTCACTGGCACATGGCACAGGAAGTAATCCGGAGATTACAACCCTAGAGGTCCTGTTTTTTAACTAACTTCCTGAACTCCCACTGCAGGACCTCGTCACTCTTCCTGCCTGTGTCATTAGTACCAACGTGTATCACGACCTCTGGCTGTTCTCCCTCCCCCTTCAGAATGTCCCTTACCTGATCAGCAACATCCTGGACCCTGGCACCAGGGAGGCAACATACCATCCTGGTGTCTCTTTCACAACCACAGAAGCGCCTTTCTGAGCCCCTGACTATAGAGTCCCCTATGACAATTGCTCTTCTGTGCTTTGACCACCCCCCCCCCCCCACCAACTCCCCCTCCCCCTCCCCCCCCTGCTGACCAACAGATCCAGCCTTGGTGCCACTGCTCTGGCTACTGCTGTTGTTTTTCCCTAATAGGCCATTCCCCACAACAGTATCCAAAACGGTATACCTGTTAGAGAGGGGGACAGCCACAGGGGATTTCTGCACTGACTGCCTGCCCCTTCTAGTGGTCACCCATCTATCTATCTGTACCTTGGGTGTGACCACATCTGCAAAACTCCTGTCCATAACGCTTTCTACCACCTGAATGCTCCTAAGTGCATCCAACTGCTGCTCCAACCAATCCATGCGGTCTGTGAGGAGCTGTAATTGGGTACACTTCCTGTAGATGTAGTTGTCCTGGACACTTGAAGCGTCACAGATTTCCCACATCCCACAGGTGAAGCACTTCACCCCAGCAACTGCCATATCTAGAACTATTTAATAAATTAATTTAAATCTAATAATTGCTTATTGACTCCTTATTAACCATACGCTCCCTAGGTCTAGATTTCTGCTATAAATGCTAAATTCTAAGAACAGTAATCCCCTGCTCTAGATACTCTCTACTTATTAATTAAGTGATTAATTTATTATGTTCATATTGTTCTTTCACTGACCGACCCTTGCTCTGCTATTATCACATTCAGCTTTCTGACCTTAATGCCACCATCTGCACCTCCTTTAGCCAGTACCACTGCCATTAACACCCCTTTGTCCTTTAGTTCATGACATCAGTGTCAGCCTCTGCTTTGCCCCCCACCTATCGCTGGCCTTCTATCCAGCTTCACCTGCTCCAACCCACTTAAACAATATAAATTTCATCACATTTCTACTTCACTTTGGCTCTGAAGAAGAGTCATACAGATTTGAAACATTAACTGTTTCTCTCTCCACAGATGCTGTCAGACATGCTGAGTTTTTCCAGCCTTTTCTGTTTTTATTTCAGAGTTCCAACATCTGTAGCATTTTGCGTGTATTCTTAGTACTTCCCTGGGACTTGGTTCTAACAGTTTATCTGCTGTCATCACAGCTGCCCAGGCACATACCACACTTTCTTCCCTGTTAAACAACTTGGACCCTGCTTTGATCTTTACAACCATGCCACCCAGGCTTCTTGTCGGCAGAATTCAGAACAGGTCACATGACTCTCTCCATTCCTCTATTCTACCTGAAATTGAAGTAACACTTCAAAATACAACAATCTCCTAAACCCCTTATTTGTAACAATGGTGGACAGTTTTTCTCTGTGTACCGTACTTAAACCTGTCATAATCTTACACACCTCTACCAAACTCCCCTCAACCTCCTTTGCTCCAATGAGAACAGCCCCAACTTCCCCAACTTAATCTTGTATTAAAATCTCCCATTCCAGCAACCATTCTGGTAAAACTCCTCTGCATCCTCTCAAAGACTTCCTAAAGTGTAACGGGCAAGATTATAAGCAACACCTAGATGTAGCCAAACCAGAATTAACCTCTCACTGGTCTCACAGTGACTCTCTCGCACTCTCAAAGAATCACAGAATCTCACAGTGCAGAAGAGGCCCTTTGGCTGACCTACCTACCTAATCCCATTTACCAGCACTTGGCCCGTAGCCTTAAATGTTATGACATGCCAAGTGCTCATCCAGGTACTTTTCAAAGGATGTGGGGCAACCCGCCTCCACCACCCTCACAGGCAGCGCATTCCAGACCGTCACCACCCTCTGGGTAAAAAAGTTTTTCCTCACATCCCCCCCAAACCTCCTGCCCCTCACCTTGAACTTATGTCCCCTCGTGACTGATCGTTCAACTAAGGGTAACAGCTGCTCCCTGTCCATGGCTCTCATAATCTTGTACACCTCGATCAGGTCACCCTCAGTCTTCTCTGCTCCAACGAAAACAACCCAAGTCTTTCCAACCTCTCTTCATAACTTAACTGTTTCATCCCAGGCAACATTTTGGTGAATCGCCTCTGCACCCCCTCCAGTGCAATCACATCCTTTCTATAATGTGGCGACCTGAACTGCACACACTACACCAGCTGGTGGCCTCACCAAGGTTCAATACAGCTCCAGCATTGACCTCCTCACTTTTGTAATCTGTGCCTCGATTGATAAAGGCAAGTGTCCCAAGTGTCTTTTTCACCACCCCACTAACATGCCCCTCTGCCTTCAGAGATCTATGGACACATATGCCAAGGCCCCTTTGTTCCTCAGAACTTCCTAGTGTCATGCCATTCATTGAATACTTCCTTGTCAAATTACTCCTTCCAAACTGTATCACCTCACATTTTTCAGGGTTAAATTCCATCTGCCACTTATCTGCCCATTTGACCATCCCATCTATATCTTCCTGTAGCCCAAGACACTCAACCTTACTGTTAACCACCCGGCCAATATTTGTGTCATCCGCAAACTTACTAATCCTACCCCCCACATAGTCATCTATGTCATTTATATAAATGACAGATAATAGGGGACCCAGCAGAGATCCTTGTGGTACGCCACTAGACACTGGCTTCCAGTCACTAAAGCATCCTTCCATCATCACCCTCTGTCTCCTACAACTAAACCAATTTTGAATCCATCTTATCAAATTATCCTGTATCCCATGTGCATCTGCCTTCTTTATAAGTCTCCCATGTGGGACCTTGTCAAAGGCTTTGATGAAATCCATATAATCTACATCAACTGCACTAGCCTCATCTACACACCTGGCCACCTCCTCAAAAATTCAATCAAATTTGTTAGGCATGACTTCCCTCTGACAAAGCTATGCTGACTATCCTTGATCAAACCTTGCCCCTCCAAGTGGAGATAGATTCTCTCCTTCAGAATTTTCTCACAATAATTTCCCTACCACTGACATGAGACTCACCGGCCTATAGTTCCCTGGCTTATCTCTACAACCCTTCTTAAATAGCGGAACCACATTAGCTGTGCTCCAGTCCTCTGGCACCGCCCCTGTGACCAGAGAGGAATTAAAAATTTGGGTCAGAGCCCCTGCAATCTCCTGCCTTGCCTCCCTCAGCAGTCTAGGACACAATTATCCGGACCTGGAGATTTGTCCACTTTTAAGCCTGCCAACACCTCCAATACCTCACAGTCTCTCTCCCCGAGTTCAAAACCTTCATCCTTATTCTCTCAGGTGAAGATGGATGTGAAGTACTCGTTCAACACTCTACCGATGTCCTCAGGCTCCACCCATAAATTGGCCCCTTTCCCTAATGGGCTCTACTCTTTCCCTGGTTATCCTCTTCCCATTGATATACTTATAGAATATCTTGGGATTTTCCCTACTTTTTCCAACCAGAGCTTTCTCATATCCCCTCTTTGCTCTCCTAATTGCTTTCTTAAGCTCCATCCTGCGCTTTCTGTACTCCACTAATGCCTCCGTTGTAGCTTTCCCCACAAGTAGCTGTTCCCAGTCTCCCTTGGCCAGATCCTGCCTTATTTTACTAAAGTCCCCTCTCCCCAAATCCAAAACACTTTTTTTTGCAACTTGTCTATTTCTTTGTCCATAACAAGCTTAAATTGTACCATGTTGTGGTCGCTATCACTAAAATGCTCTCCCACCATCACCTCAGCCACCTGTCTGGCTTCATTCCCCAGAATTAGGTCCAGCACTGCACCATCCATTGTTAGACGCTGTACATATTGATCTGTACACATCTCAAGAAATCCGCTCCATCCAAGCTCTTAACACTATGTCTGTCTCAATTAATGTTGGGAAAGTTGAAATCACTTAATAAAATTAACCTATTGATATTGTTTTTACACACCTCAACAAACTGTGCACTTATTTGCTTCTCAATTTCCTGCTGACTATCTGGGGTTCTATAATAAACACCTAACAATATGGCTGCCCCTTTTTTATTCCTAAGCTCTACCCACAAATCTTCATTCGATGCCCCCTCCAAGATATCATCACTCCTTACTGCAGTAACTGACTCCTTAACTAATAATGCAATACCTCCTCCTCTTTTATCCCGTCACCTGTCTTGCCTGAAGATTCTGTATCCTGGAATGTTGAGCTGCCAATCCTGCCCTCCCTCAACCACGTCTCAGTGATGGCAACTATATCACAACTCCACTTGTCAATCCTCATCCTTAACTCATCCGTTTTACCTGTAATACTGGCATTAAAGTAGAGGCCATCCAGTCTTGCCTTACTCCCTTGAAACTTAATGCAGCTGTACTCCCTCTGACTTGATTTATTGTATTATGATTTGTCCCTATTCTGCTGACGTTCTGTGTCCCCTCCCTCTGCTGAATTAGTTTAAACTCCTCCCAACAGCACGAGCAAACCTGCCCGCAAGGATGTTAGTCCCGCTCTGGTTTAGATGTAGACTATCCCGCTTATACAGATTCCACCTTCCCCAGAAACAGCCCCAGTATTCCAGGAATCTAAAACTCTCCTTCCTGCACCAACTCTTAAGCCACATATTCATCTGCGCTATTCTCCTATTTCTGATCTCACTAGCACGAGAGGTCTTGCTTTTTAGTCAACTGCCTAACTCGCTGAAGTTTTGATACAAGACCTCTTCCCTCTTTCTATCTATGTCATCGGTACCAATATGTACCATGACCTCTGCCTCATCATCCTACCTCTTCCGGACGTCCTGCAGCCATTTAGTGACAACCTGGACCCTGGTACCAGGGAGGCAATACACCATCCTGGAGTCACATTGGCGGCCGCAGTAGCGCCTATCTGTTCCCCTGACTATAGAATCCCCTATTGTTCTTCCTTCCTTCCTTCCTGTACAGACAGGCTACTTGTGGTGCCAGAAGCTTGGCTCTGTCTGCACTCCCTTGGTGGAACCATCAGCCTCCAAAATGGAATACCGATTTGCAAATGGGACCCCAGGGGAATTCTGAACTACCTGTCTGTTTCTCTTGGACTGCCTGGTGGTCACCCATTTCCTTCCTTCCTCAAGCCCCTTCAGCTGCGGTATGGCCACCTCTCTAAACGTGCTATCCACGATGCTCTCAGACTCGCGGATGCTCCACAGTGTCCCCAGCCGCCGTTCCAGCTCTGAAACCCAAGCTTCCAAGAGTTGCAGCTGAACACGCTTCCTGCACACATGCTGGTCCTAGGCACAGGAAATGTCCCCGGCTTCCCACATGGAGCACACCATGGTGTTGAGCTCTCCTGCCATGACCTATCCCTTTAAATTAAACTTTTTAAATCAATTACTCTAGGGCCCTTCTTTCCTGATCCTCTTTGCTACAGAATATACAAACTATAAACCACAAAAAGACCTTAAGCTATAAGCGTTAGAAGTAGTAAATACTTACCCGACCTTACCACTACTTACCAGTCATTCTTTTCCGTTGTAGCCTCTACTGCTGCAGCAGGGCAAGGCCACTCTCTGAAGATTTAAGAAATTGGATAGCAAAGAGCACCTCTTCCCCTATGCACCGAATTCCCACTATGCACCAAATTGCCAATACCCACACTCACTCTGGCTGTGTCTCATTCACGATGAGGTCTCTCCCCTGTTCATGTGCAAGCACGCTTCTAAATAGTCCCTTTCTTAAATAGAGCTGAGGTGAGCTGAGATGACTCTCACTAGTTAAGATTCAAATAGTAATCAACACCTATTCAGGCCCTAATCAGGCTTTAGGTGATTAACAGTTAACTGTCACACAGTCAGCTACCTTACCAACCTTTTAACTAGACTACTGAACTTACAAAAATTAAAGAGAAAGACTTACCAGTTCAATTCCCACTGTGCACCAAATTTCCAATACCCACACTCACTCTGGCTGTGTCTCACTCAGGATGAGGTCTCTCCCCTGTTCTCCTTTTATCCTCACTGGGCTCTCACCTCTCTCACTGGTATCACAGTATCTCTCTAACCCACTCCACCACCACTTTTTATCCCCACTGTACTCTCATCTCTCCTTCTTTTCTTGTAGTGTCTCTCTCATTCTCTCCAGTGCCTCCTTTTATCCCCACTGTGCGTTCACCTCTCACTGTTCTCACAATGACTCTCTCTCTCTCCCCTCTCTCTCTCTCTCTCCCCCTCTCCCACTCCCACTGCCTTTTATACCTGATGTGCTCTCCCCTCTCCCGCTGGTCTCGCAGTGACTCTATCGCTCTCTCTACCACCCCTTTTATCCGCACTGTGCTCTTGCAGTTATTCATTCTCTCTCCCTCTCTTTTTCTCTCCCTCACCTCCTTTTATACCCGTTGTTTCCTTTCCTCTCCCACTGGTCTTCCAGTCAATCTCTCACTATAACCACCACCTCCTTTTATCCCCGCCGTGCTCTCACCTTTCCCACTGACCTCACAGTGAATCTCTTGCTCTCTCTGCCACCTCCTTTTATCTCTGCTGTGTCTCTCTCGCTCACTTTGCCATCGCTTTTTATCCCCGTTGTGCCCTCACCTCTCCCACTGGTCCCACAGTGACTCTTTTGCTCTCTCTGCCACCTCTTTCCCCGCTGTGCTGCCACCTTTTATCCCCGCTGTGCCTTCACCTCTCTCACTGGTCTCACACTGACTCTCTCCACAACCGCCTTTTATCTCTGCTGTACGCTCATGTCTCTCACTGGTCTCGAAGTGTCTGTCTCTCTCTCCACAACCGTCTCTTGTACCCGGTGTGTTCTCACTTCTCTCGCTGGTCTCACAGTGTCTCTTTCACTCTCCCCACCACCTCCTTTTATCCCCGGTGTGCTGTTACAGTTCTCATTGATTTCAGTATCTCTCTCGCTCACTCCACAGTCTCCTTTTATCCACACTGCACTCTCACCTCTCCTGCTGGTCTCGCGGTGACTCTCACTGGCCTGGCTCTCGCTCTCTCTGCCACCTTTTTTTTCTCTTTCTATTGCACAAGAAAGCCATTTGGCCCATCAAGCCTGCACTGGCTCTCTGAAAGAGCATTCCAACTAGTCCCAATTCCCTTGTGAATCCCTCAATTGAACCTGCGTCCACACCCTTTCAGGAAGTTTGTTTCAGATTACAATCTCCTGCGTGAAAAAAAATTTTCCTCGCATCACATTTACTCCTTTTGCCAATTGTTTTGAATCTGTGCCCTCTTGTTGTTGATGTTCTCTTGAGTGGGAATGGTATCTCACTATTTACGCTGTCCATATCCCTCAGGATCTTGAATATCTCTATCAAGTCTCCTCTCAGCCTTCTTTTCTCCAAGGAATACAATCCCAACCCCTCCAATCTATCCTCATAGTTACTGTTCTTCATCCCAGGAATCATTCTTGTGAATATATTCTGTACTCTATATTCTGTACTCTCTCCACTGCCTTCACACCATTCCTCAAATATGGCACCCAGATCAGAATGCACTACTCCAGATGAGGCCTAACTCATGTCTTATCCAAGTTCGACATGTCCTCCTTACTCTTGTCCTCAATGCACCTATTAATAACTCCTAAGATATTATATGCATTAACAGCTCTCTCAACATGCCCTGCCATCTATAATGACGTATGTACATATACACCAAGGTCCCTCTGTTCCTGTACCTCCTTTAGAGGCTCTCCCTTTATTTTATACTGTCTCACTACAATTTTCCTACCAAAACAAATCACCTTGCACTCTCTGCATTGAACTTCATCGGCCACTTGTCTGCCCAATCCACCAACATTTTTATGCCCTTTTGAAGTTCTAGAATATATTCATTACAGTTGACATTTCCAAACTCCATAACATTTGCAAATTTTGAAATCATGTCCTGCACACCACAGTCTAGGTCATTAATATATATCAAGACGAGCAAAGGCTGACCCCTGAAGAACTCCACTACAAACCTTCCTCCAATCTGAAAAACAGCCATTTATCACTAATCTGTTTCCTGTCATTCAGCCAATTTCTTATCTAAGTGCCTAGTTTCCTTTTTATTCCATGAGCTAGAATTTTGCTCACAAGTCTATTGTGTGACACTGTATCAAATGCCTTTTGAAAATCCATGTTACCACATCAACAGCATTTCCCTCATCAACCTTCTCTTTTACCTCTCAAAAAACTCCAGCAAGTTAGTTAAACGTGATTTTCCCTTAATGAATCCATGTTGCCTTTCCTTAATTATCCTGTGCTTGTCTCAGTGATTATTGATTTTATCCCATACTATAGTTTACAGAAGTTTCCCTACCTCTGAAGTCAAACTGACTGCTCTGTAGTTGCCAGCATTATCCTTGCACCCCTTTTTGACCAAGGATGTAACATTCTCTGGCACCTCCTCTGTGTCTAAGGAAGACTGGAAGATTATCACTAGTGCCCCTGCAATTTCCATTCTCACTTCCCTCAGTACCCTTGGATGCATGTCATCTGGTCCTGGTATCTTATCTATTTTAAATAAGGATATCCTTTCCAACACCACCTTCCTCTCAATTGTAAGTTCTAGTGTACCAGTTACCTCCTCTCTCACCTCGAAATGCGTAGCAAGTCCTTCGTTTGTAAAGACAGATACAATGCACACGTTCAACAACTCCCCTATTTCTCCAGTCTTCATTTGCAAATCCCCTTTTTTGTCCCTAATCAGCCCTACTCTTTTTTTTACCACCCTTATATGCTTATATAAGACCTTGAGATTCCCTGTTATACAGGTCCTACCTGCCCCAGAACCAATCCCGATGCCTCAGAAATCTAAAGCCCTCCCTCCTCCATTTCTCCAGCCTCCTATTGAACTGTTAAATCTTCCTATTCTTATGTTCACGAGCACGTGGCACTGAGAGTAATCCTGAGATTACTGCTCTTGAGGTCCTGCTTTTTAATTCCCTTCCTAACTCCCTAAAATCTGTTTTCAGGACCTCATCCCTTTTCCTACCTATGTTATCGGTCCCCATGTTGCCCACAACCTCGGCTGTTCACTCTGTGACATCCTTGATCCTAGCACCAGGGAGACACATCTACAGAGCAGAAACATCTGTCTGTTCCTCTAAGTATGGAATCCCCTACTACCAGAGTGCTTCCACTCTTCCTCCTCCCCTTCTGTGCAGCTAGGCCACCCATGATGCCACAGACTTGCTCTGAGGAAACATCTCGCTCACCAGTATCCAAAATGGAAAGTTGGTTAGAAAGGAAGATCACCTCAGGGGATTCCTGCACGACCTACCTGTTTCCCTTAGATACTCTACCAGTCACCCATTCCCTCTTTGCCTGTGTGCTTCTTAGCTGCGGGCATGACCACCTCTCTAAACCTGCTGTCCACATAATCCTCAGCCTTGTGGATGCACCACAGTGACTCCAGCCACTGCTCAAGCTCCACAACTCAGAGCTCAAGTTTCTGCAGTTGGTGACACTTTCTGCAGATGTGCCTGCACAGCTTCCCACATGCCGTAAAATGCACATTCCCTTGGCTGAGCTACACTGACATACCTTAAACTTTATATAAAGTGTTTACTCACCTGTCACTCATCAATCCTCTCCAACTCCCCCTCTTGCACTTCTTTATGAAATCTCGCTGCTCTCTACCCCTAGCACTCTTTTATTTCCTGGGCTCCACTCTAGTTCCCTATGACATCACACTTGATTTTCTCCAAATGTGGCTGGTCCATTAAGACCTACCGCCAGCACCACAGCTAGCTCTTTTTGAACTCTCAGCTCCTCTCACGCTCCCTTTGAACTCCCGACTCCCCCCTCACTCTTTTATAATGTGTTAATTTAATTATTTTTCCTAATTTATTTAAAATTAACAAATCCTACTACTCAGAATAAGCTTATTACTATCTATAAACCATACTGATACTAATAAAACCTTACAATTACAAGAGAGGATGTTCCAGAGGGTTGAAGGACAGAATCTCTCTAACTAGAGGTAAGGAATGAGAAAGGTGCTTTGATCAGTGTAGTATATACACCACCAACTTGTGGTAGGGATGTGGGGAAACAAATTTACAAAGGAAGTACGGAGAGGTGCAAGAATTATAGAGCAATCATAATGGGGGCTTCAATTATCCAAATATAGACTGGGATAAGAGTAGTAGAAGGGACAAGAGGGGCGAGAGTTCCTGGAGTGTGTTCAAGGTAATTTGCTGCAGAAATGAGATGACATTTTGGACCTGGTTCTGGAGAATGAGTTGGCCCAACTGGATCAAATATCATTGGGAGAGCCACTAGGGGACAGTGACCATTGTTTCATAAGGTTTTGGTTAATCATGGGAAAGGACAGGGAACAATCCAGAGCAGGGATAATTCATTAGGAAAAGCTAACTTCAATGCAATGAGAATGCATCTGAGTTGAGTGAGTTGGAATTAAATGTTGGCAAAAAAAAATGGTGGCTGAACAGTGGGCCACCTTCAAAGAAAAAGTATTGCAGGCATGTCGAGGTATATTCCCTTGAGGGGAAAGATAGGACAAATAAATCCAGAATGCCCTGGATGATGAGAGAGATAGAGGCTAGCAGCAAACATAAAAGGGAATCCTGAGGTCCTCTGTAAGCATGTAACTAATAAAAGGGTGGTAAAAGAAAGAGTAGAGCCGATTAAGGACAAAAAAGGGAACTTGCATGCGGAGGCTGGGAAAATAGCAGAGGTGTTGAATGAGTACTTTGCACCAGTCTTTACAAAGGAGGAGCTTGCTACCCAGGCTGAGGTGAGAGAGGAGGTAACTGGTACACGAGAAGAACACAGTAGAGAGGAAAGAGGTGTTGGAAAGGCTATCTTTACTTAAAATAGATAAGATACCAGGTCTGGATGAGATGCATTCAAAGGTACTGAGGGAATTGGGAATGGAAATTGTAGAGGCACTAGTGATAATCTTCCAGTCTTCCTTTGACACAGGGGAGGTGCCAGAGGACTAGAGAATTGTGAATGTTACACCCTTGTTCAAAAAGGGGTGCAAGGATAATGCTGGCAGCGACAGACCAATCAGTTTGACCTCAGGGAAACTTCTGGAAACTATAGTACAGGAATAAATCAAAAATCACTGAGACAAGTACAGGATAGTTAAGGAAAGGCAGCATGGATTCATTAAGGGAAAATCATAACTTGCTGGAGTTTTTTCAGGAGGTAACAGAGAAGGCTGCTAAGGGAAACGCTGTTGATGTGGTGTATATGGATTTTCAAAAGGCCACAGTGCCACACAACAGACTTGTGAGCAAAATTCCAGCTCATGGAATAAAAGGGAAAGTAGGCATTTAATGAGAAATTGGCTGAGTGACAGGAAACAGAGATTAGTGATAAATGGTTGCTTTTCAGATTGGAGTAAGATTTGGAGTTTCCCAGTGGTCAGTGTTGGGACCCTTCCTCTTCCTGATATATGCTAATGACCTAGACTGTGGTGTGCGGGACGTGATTTCAAAATTTGCAAATGATGCAAAGATGGCAAATGTTGTCAACTGTGATGGGGGTAGTCTTGAACTTCAAAAGGACATAAACATGTAGGTGGATTGGGCAGACAAGTGGCCGATGAAGTTCAGTGCAAAGATGTGTGAGGTGATTCATTCTGGCAGGAAAAATATGATGACAGAGTATAATATAAAAGGAGAGCCTCTAAAGGAGGCACATTAACAGAGGGACCTCAGTGTATATGTGCATAGATCATTGAAGATGGCAGGGCATGTTGAGAGAGCTGTTAATAAAGGCTTTATTAATGGGGGCATTGAGAACAAGAGTAAGGAGGTCATGTTGAACTTGTATAAGACACGAGTTAGGACTCATCAGGAGTAATGCGTCCAGTTCTGGGCGTCATTTTTGAGGAAGAATGTGAAGCTTTGGAGAGAGTACAGAATATATTTACAAGAATGATTCCTGGGATGAAGAACTGTAGCTACGAGGATAGATTGGAGAAGTTGGGACTGTTTTTCTTGGAGAAAAGAAGGTGAAGAGGAGACTTGATAGAGGTATTCAAGATCCTGATGTGTATTGACGGGGTAAATAATGTGAAACTATTCCCACTCAAGAGAACATCAAGAACAAGGGAGCACAGATTCAAAATAATTGGCGAAAGGAGTAAATGTGATGTGAGGAAAAAATTTTTTCACCCAGAGGCTGTTTGGAGTCAGAAAGCTTGTGGAGGCAGGTTTAATCAACATATTGAAAAGGGAATTGAATTGCTACCTGTAAAGAGAGAATGTGCAAGGGTACAGGGATAAGGCAGGGGAGCGGGATGAGTTGGAATGCTCTTTCAGAGAGCCAGTGTAGACACGATGGGCCAAATGGCCGCCTTCTGCACTGTAAAGATACTGTGATATGTATGTACTCCTGGCACAGTCAACCTTTCAAATACCTCATGGCTGTCAATTTTGACCTCACCTATTACCTTTACCATCTCCACTTCTACCAATATTTTGTCAACATCCTCCTTAGTATAAAACAAAAACAGAATTACCTGGAAAAACTCAGCAGTTCTGGCAGCATCGGCGGAGAAGAAATGAGTTGACGTTTCAAGTCCTCATGACCCTTCGACAGAACTTGAGTTCGAGTCCAAGAAAGAGTTGAAATATAAGCTGGTTTAAGGTGTGTGGAGGGGGCAGAGAGAGAGAGAGAAGTGGAGGGGGGGTGTGGTTGTAGGGACAAACAAGCAGTGATAGAATCAGATCATCAAAAGATGTCAACAACAATAGAACAAAAGAACACATAGGTGTTAAAGTTGGTGATATTATCTAAACGAATGTGCTAATTAAGAATGGATGGTAGGGCACTCAAGGTATAGCTCTAGTGGGGGTGGGGAGAGCATAAAAGACTTTAAGATATTTCAAAATAATGAAAATAGGTGGGAAAAGAAAAATCTATATAATTTATTGGAAAAAAAAGGAAGGGGGAAACAGAAAGGGGGTGGGGATGGGGGAGGGAGCTCAAGACCTAAAATTGTTGAATTCAATATTCAGTCCGGAAGGCTGTAAAGTGCCTAGTCGGAAGATGAGGTGTTGTTCCTCCAGTTTGCGTTGGGCTTCACTGGAACAATGCAGATATGTGGGCAAGAGAGCAGGGTGGAGTGTTAAAATGGCAAGCGACAGGGAGGTTTGGGTCATTCTTGCGGACAGACCGCAGGTGTTCTGCAAAGCGGTCGCCCAGTTTACGTTTGGTCTCTCCAATGTAGAGGAGACCACATTGGGAGCAATGAATGCAGTGGACTAAGTTGGGGGAAATGCATGTGAAATGCTGCTTCACATGAAAGGAGTGTTTGGGCCCTTGGACGGTGAGGAGAGAGGAAGTCAAGGGGCAGGTGTTGCATCTTTTGCGTGGGCATGGGGTGGTGCCACAGGAGGGGGTTGAGGAGTAGGGGGTGATGGAGGAGTGGACCAGGGTGTCCCGGAGGGAGCGATCCCTACGGAATGCCGATAGGCGGGGTGAAGGGAAGATGTGTTTGGTGGTGGCATCATGCTGGAGTTGGCGGAAATGGCGGAGGATGATCCTTTGAATGCGGAGGCTGGTGGGGTGATAAGTGAGGACAGGGGGGACCCTATCATATTTCTGGGAGGGAGGAGAAGGCGTGAGGGTGGATGCGCGGGAGATGGGCTGGACACGGTTGAGGGCCCTGTCAACGACCGTGGGTGGAAAACCTCGGTTAAGGAAGAAGGAGGACATGTCAGAGGAACTGTTTTTGAAGGTAGCATCATCGGAACAGATGCGACGGAGGTGAAGGAACTGAGAGAATGGGATGGAGTCCTTACAGGAAGTGGGGTGTGAGGAGCTGTAGTCGAGGTAGCTGTGGGAGTCGGTGGGTTTGTAATGGATATTGGTGGACAGTCTATCACCAGAGATTGAGACAGAGAGGTCAAGGAAGGAAAGGGAAGTGTCAGAGATGGACCACGTGAAAATGATGGAGGGGTGGAGATTGGAAGCAAAATTAATAAATTTTTCCAAGTGCCGACAAGAGCACGAAGCGGCACCGAAGTAATCATCGATGTACCGGAGAAAGAGTTGTGGAAGGGGGCCGGAGTAGGACTGGAACAAGGAATGTTCCACATACCCCATAAAGAGACAGGCATAGCTGGGGCCCATGCGGGTACCCATAGCCACACCTTTTATTTGGAGGAAGTGAGAGGAGTTGTAGGAGATATTGTTCAGTGTGAGAACAAGTTCAGCCAGACGGAGGAGAGTAGTGGTGGATGGGGATTGTTCGGGCCTCTGTTCGAGGAAGAAGCTAAGGGCCCTCAGACCATCCTGGTGGGGGATGGAGGTGTAGAGGGATTGGACGTCCATGATGAAGAGGAAGCGGTTGGGGCCAGGGAACTGGAAATTGTTGATGTGACGTAAGGTGTCAGAGGAATCACGGATGTAGGTGGGAAGGGACTGGACAAGGGGAGAGAGAAGGGAGTCAAGATAACGAGAAATGAGTTATGTGGGGCAGGAGCAAGCTGAGATGATCGGTCTACCGGGTCAGTTCTGTTTGTGGATTTTGGGTAGGAGATAGAAGCGGACCGTCCGAGGTTGGGCAACTATCAGGTTGGAAGCTGTGGGAGGAAGATCCCCAGAGGAGAGGAGGTCAGTGACAGTCCTGGAAACAATGGCTTGATGTTCAGTGGTGGGGTCATGGTCCAGGGAGAGGTAGGAGGAAGTGTCTGCGAGTTGACACTCAGCCTCCGCGAGGTAGAGGTCAGTGCGCCAGACAACAACAGCACCACCCTTGTCAGCGGGTTTGATGACGTTGTCAGGGTTGGACCTGAGAGAATGGAGTGCAGTAAGTTCAGAGAGAGACAGGTTAGAATGGGTGAGAGGAGCAGAGAAATTGAGACGACTAATGTCACGCCGACAGTTCTCAATGAAGAGATCAAGAGAAGGTAAGAATCTTCTGAGGGCCCTTAGCTTCTTCCTCGAGCAGAGGCCCGAACAATCCCCATCCACCACTACTCTCCTCCGTCTGGCTGAACTTGTTCTCATGCTGAACAATTTCTCCTTCAACTCTTCTCACTTCCTCCAAATAAAAGGTGTGGCTATGGGTACCCGCATGGGCCCCAGCTATGCCTGTCTCTTTATGGGGTATGTGGAACATTCCTTGTTCCAGTCCTACTCCGGCCCCCTTCCACAGCTCTTTCTCCAGTACATCGATGATTACTTCGGTGCCGCTTATGCTCTCGTCGGCACTTGGAAAAATTTGTTAATTTTGCTTCCAAACTCCACCCCTCCATCATTTTCACCTGGTCCATCTCTGACACTTCCCTTTCCTTCCTTGACCTCTCTGTCTCAATCTCTGGTGATAGACTGTCCACCAATATCCATTACAAACCCACCGACTCCCACAGCTACCTTGACTACAGCTCCTCACACCCCGCTTCCTGTAAGGACTCCATCCCGTTCTCTCAGTTCCTTCGCCTCCGTCGCATCTGTTCCGATGATGCCACCTTCAAAAACAGTTCCTCTGACATGTCCTCCTTCTTCCTTAACCGAGGTTTTCCACCCACGGTCGTTGACAGGGCCCTCAACCATGTCCGGCCCATCTCCCGCGCATCCACCCTCACGCCTTCTCCTCCCTCCCAGAAACATGATAGGGTCCCCCTTGTCCTCACTTATCACCCCACCAGCCTCCGCATTCAAAGGATCATCCTCCGCCATTTCCGCCAACTCCAGCATGATGCCACCACCAAACACATCTTCCCTTCACCCCCCCCTATCGGCATTCCGTAGAGATCGCTCCCTCCGGGACACCCTGGTCCACTCCTCCATCACCCCCTACTCTTCAACCCCCTCCTATGGCACCACCCCGTGTCCACGCAAAAGATGCAACGCCTGCCCCTTCACTTCCTCTCTCCTCACCGTCCAAGGGCCCAAACACTCCTTTCATGTGAAGCAGCATTTCACATGCATTTCCCCCAACTTAGTCTACTGCATTCGTTGCTCCCAATGTGGTCTCCTCTACATTGGAGAGACCAAACGTAAACTGGACAACCGCTTTGCAGAACACCTGTGGTCTGTCCACAAGAATGACCCAAACCTCCCTGTCGCTTGCCATTTTAACACTCCACCCTGCTCTCTTGCCCACATATCTGTCCTTGACTTGCTGCATTGTTCCAGTGAAGCCCAACGCAAACTGGAGGAACAACACCTCATCTTCCGACTAGGCACTTTACAGCCTTCCGGACTGAATATTGAATTCAACAATTTTAGGTCGTGAGCTCCCTCCCCCATCCCCACCCCCTTTCTGTTTCCCCCTTCCTTTTTTTTCCAATAAATTATATAGATTTTTCTTTTCCCACCTATTTCCATTATTTTGAAATATCTTAAAATCTTTTATGCTCTCCCCACCCCCACTAGAGCTATACCTTGAGTGCCCTACCATCCATTCTTAATTAGCACATTCGTTTAGATAATATCACCAACTTTAACACCTATGTGTTCTTTTGTTCTATTGTTGTTGACATCTTTTGATGATCTGCTTCTATCACTGCTTGTTTGTCCCTACAACCACACACCCCACCCCCCACTTCTCTCTCTCTCTCTCTCTCTCTCTACGCACCCCCCCCCCCCCCCCCCCCCCCCCCCCGCCCGACCACACACCTTAAACCAGCTTATATTTCAACTCTTTCTTGGTCTCGAACTCGAGTTCTGTCGAAGGGTCATGAGGACTTGAAACGTCAACTCTTTTCTTCTCCTCCGATGCTGCCAGACCTGCTGAGTTTTTCCAGGTAATTCTGTTTTTGTTTTGGATTTCCAGCATCCGCCGTTTTTTTGGTTTTTGTTCCTCCTTAGTATATATGGATACAAAGTACTCATTAAGTGTTCCAGCCTTGCCCTGTGCCTCTAAGCATATATCACCATTCTTGAGTTAAAGTTTCTAGTCCATATGACTCTTCAGAGCCTTCAGACTCTTTTTCTTCCACTCGCAAGAAGAGTTATACAAACTCGAAACGTTAACTCTGTTTTTCTCTCCACAGATGCTGTTAGACCTGCTAGGTTTTTCCGGCATTTTCTGTTTTTGTTTCAGTTTTCCAGCATCCGCAGTATTTTACTTTTATCACCTGTCTTTTAAAGTGGAGGGGCATGTGACTGGGGTTTCAGATATTGCTCCTGACTCTGTTCACTGTGATTTAAGGTGGGGGATCCGACACTCAGTGTGCTGGAGCTGTGGGGAGCAGAGTATCAGGAGACAAATGCTCTTCTCATGCGCTCGAAGGACTCCGCATTTCTTCGTGCCGTCTGTGATCGGGAGAAATGTCCAGTTGATTTTGTGGGTAAAATAACAGGAGATGGAAAGGTAAGTCATAAAACAGATATTCAGGTATCCCAGGAGTTAGGGATCACACGCTGGGGTGCCTGGAGGTGGGGTGTGATGGGTAATGGGGGATTAATGCTGGGGTGGAGTTGGAGGAGGGCTGGTGATTATGTCAAGGGAATGATTGGCTGCCTAGGATGGGGTGGTGGTGGACTGTTTTGGTGGCAGGGCAGTGATTGGTTTTCAGGGAGGTGGTGGTAGCAGGGCAGCGATTGACTGTCCGGGGCATTGGCAGGACAGTGATTGGCTGCCAGGGACTTAGCAGGATAGTGGCTGTCAGAGGGTTAACAGGGCAGCGACTGGCTGTCGGGAGGTTGGAGTGGGAATTAATTAGCTGTCGGGTGTTTGCGAGGCAGTGATTGGCTGTCGGGGGTGTTGGCGGGGCAGTGACTAGCAAATGTGGGGGTGGGATGTCAGGGTGGGTGGGGACCAGGGCGATTGGCTGTGTGAGTGGGTGATGATTGATTGGCTGTCTGGGGGTGGGTGGTAGTGATTGACTGTCTGAGAAAAGGGTAGTGATTGATTGGCTGTCTGAGGAAAGGGTAGTGATTGATTGGCTGCCTGAGATGGGGATGGTGATTGATTGGCTGCCTGAGGAGGGGATGGTGATTGACTGGCTGCCTGAGGAGGAGATGGTGCTTGATTGGCTGCCTGAGGAGGGGATGGTGATTGATTGGCTGCCTGAGGAGGGGATGGTGATTGATTGGCTGCCTGAGGAGGGGATGGTGATTGATTGGCTGCCTGAGGAGGGGATGGTGATTGATTGGCTGCCTGAGGAGGGGATGGTGATTGATTAGCTGCCTGAGGAGGGGATGGTGATTGATTGGCTGCCTGAGGAGGGGATGGTGATTGATTGGCTGCCTGAGGAGGGGATGGTGATTGATTGGCTGTCTGAGGAGGGGATGGTGATTGATTGGCTGTCTGAGGAGGGGATGGTGATTGATTGGCTGTCTGGCGAGCGGTGGTAGTGATTGATTGGCTGTCTGAGGAGGGGATGGTGATTGGCTGTTTGAGGGTGTGGAGATAGTGATTGATTGGTTGTCTGGTGTTTGGGGCTGTTAACTGTCAGGGAAGGGGTGATTTGCTGGGGGCTTGGTTGAACAGATAGTAATGAGTCTTGTTTTACAGATTGTGCTGGTTGATGATCGGGACACTGCAGTAAAATCAGAGCTGATGCAATGTACAACACATCCTGTGGATCTGAAGCTAGAGTGGGTCCTGGGAAAAATGCCCCAGAAGGTGAGTAAAATTGTGTCATATGATAGGTGGAGGGGTTGATCTTTTACCGATGGCCAGAGTTCAGATCCACCCTGATGATAGGGTGACAGATATGCTGATTCTGATTGTACATCCGTAGCTTCAACAATAGGGCTGTGAGAGTCTGGTGGGTTTGAGGAGGGACAGGAGATAGTGGGATGGTGTGAGTGTTTGTTAGGGAATTTCAGATTTCTGCTACCATTTGTGTGCTGAAAGAAAGATTCTTGACAGCCCTGATTTTGTTTTGACCAGTCCCCTGGTGAAGTCCTCCAATTTGTTATCATCGCGTACAAGATGCCCCAAATTGTTAACTTCCCAAATGGGGCACCAATTTTATTATGCCCCCAGGTAAGGAGGCATGACCTGGCTCCCTTTCTTTATTAGTTACTAAAAACAGGAGAAAAAAAAAACACAACATACACACACACAAATGAGAAATGAGAAGTTGAGTCTAAAAAAAAGTCTTTGGCTTGTCCATGAGGCGCAGATGGTGAAATGTTATGACCGTAAGGCCATAAGACATTGGAGCAGAAATTAGGCCATCGGCCCATCGAGTCTGCTCCACCATTCAATCATGGCTGATAAGTTTCTCAACCCCATTCTCCCGCCTTCTCCCCGTAACCTTTGATCCCCTTACCAATCAAGAACTTATCTATCTCGGTCTTAAATACACAAGCTGGGTAATTCCCGTAGACTTGACTTTGGCAGTTTAACAGTTGGTTTGGAGACACTTGTTTCTGCAGGCGAGCTGAATAAGCTGTCCTATTTTCTTTTTTGCTTGTGACTACGCTGGCTTGCCTCTAGCCACAGAGAGAGAAAGAAAGCCTTTACCTACAAGCTGCAAATGGGTGCCTAGTCGATCTTCTCCTGCTTTGTACGCTCATTAGCACACCAGAACTGCAACGCCAGAACTAGATCACACACATCAGATCTGCACTAGCTTTTTAGCCCATTTCATTGTGTATTCCTGGAAGGGAAAAAACAAACATGCCTTTTGGCCAGAGTCCATTTTCTTTCAACTCAAATTATTTCCACATTCTGAGGTATAACTCAACAGGAAATGGTTTCTGTTGAGATGAAATAATCAGTCTCCACTGTCTCCGCAACCACAAGAGTAAAGTTCAGTCTTTTGCATTTCATCTCTTCCTTTCAGGTGTTGCTGTCTGAAGTAGGCTTTGACACCTTTTTAGGTGTGACATTCCATTTTCTCTCTGGACTAGTCGGTCAAGTATAATCCACATAGGAATTTTCCATAAAGTGGTTACTTTACATTCTTAGTCAGCTTTTGCTTGTATGTCTTTTTAAAAAAAAACATGCCTTCCTAAAAAAAGATCAATATGCCCGTAAGTAATTTGGGGCTATACTCCACTGTTGTGACAACTTGCCTGACACAACGAATGAAATAAAATTCATTCTCATTTCATTACAAAGGGAAAAAATATACAACAGCAAACACACACACACCACACACACACATTTTTGTTTTTTTTGAAAAATCTACTTTATTCATAAAATATCTGGAAGAACATTCCAAAACATTTCGAAATCACAATCATAAAAGTACAATCAGATTCAACTTTTACATAAGGTGCCTCAATACAATCAATGAATATTACAATCATTTCAATATGGTCAATGCCAACAATCACACAATGGTATTGGAGTTTTCAACATACATCATGTTGCACTCTGAGGTGCTTCAAAACAATTATAATACAATTAATATTCAGTGCATACATTTATTTTGAGCTGTACAGCCCAAGGGGCTCTCAACAGTTCCCAGCCGCTTGGTGCACTGTAGCAGAAAGGTCTTAGACAGCGACCTTTCCCCATTGCACCTTTGCGGCAGCTGCCCCAAGCTTTAGTGCGTCCCTCGGCACGTAATCCTGGACTTTGGAATGTGCCAGTCTGCAACACTCGGTCGGGGACAACTCTTTCTGCTGGAAGACCAACAAGTTTCGGGCAGACCAAAGAGCGTCTTTCACCAATTTGATGATCCTCCAGCTGCAGTTGATGTTTGTCTCGGTATGTGTCCCTGGGGGAACAGCCTGTAGAGCACAGAGTCCTGTCTCACAGAACTGCTCAGGATGAACCTCGACAGAAGCCACTGCATCTCTCTCCAGACCTTCTTTGCAAAGGCACAATCCACCAGGAGGTGAACAACGGTCTCGTCCTCACCACAGCCACCTCGAGGGTGCAGAGGGAGTGAGACTCCTGGCGTGTTGGAAGGATCTGACGGGGAAGGCCTTTCTTGCCACCAGCCAAGCTACATCTTGGTGCTTGTTGGAAAGTTCTGACGATGAGGCATTCTGCCAAATGACTTTGACAGTCCGCTTGGGGAACCATCCGCGACCCATTTCACTGTTGAATGTGGACTTTAAGATTCTGTCCAAGGTCATCGCCAATCGGGTCAAGTCCGCTCTGGAATTGGTGATCCATCCTGACCACAGGATCCACCCTTTCCTTTTCCAGCAGGGCCTCTAAGACGTTCAATGCCGACCACTGCCTGATTGACTTATGGTCAAAGGTGTTTCTCTGCATAAATTTTTCCACCAGAGACAGGTGGTACGCGCCAACTACTTGGAGCGTTCCGTGGCAGCGTAGCCTTACGCATCCTTCGCAACCCCGGGGACAGGTAGAACCTCAGCACGTAGTGACACTTGGTGTTTGCAGACTGAGGGTCTACACACAGCTTGATGCAGCCGCACACATAGGTGGCCATCAGTATGAGGGCGATGTTGGGCATGTTTTTCCCCCTTTATCTAGAGGCTTATACATCGCGTCCCTGCGGACACGATCCATTTTTGACCTCCAGATAAAGCGAAAGATGGCTCGGGTGATCGCCATCGCGCAGGAGTCTGGAATGGGTCAGACCTGCGCCATGTACAGCATCAGCGAGAGTGCCTCACACCTGATGACCAGGTTCTTACCTGCAATGGAGGGAGCATCGCTCCCACATGCCCAGTTTTCTTTGCACCATAGACTCTCGCTCCTTCTAACACATGCCCCGGTCCCTGACAGTGAAGGGAACAAAGGATCGGTCAGCCCAGTTCCCAAAGAACATGGCCTCGCTCTTCCCATGATTTACCTTGGCTCCCGAGGCCAGTTCAAACTGGTTGCAGATGTCGATCAGTCTGCGCACCGACAGCGGATCCAAGCAGAAGACAGCGACATCGTACATGTACAGGGAGGCTTTGACCTGAGTGCCTCCACTGCCTGGGATTGTCACTCCTCTTATGCCCGAATCCTTCCTGATGGACTAAGCAAAGGGTTCTATGCAACACACAAACAGGTCAGGGGAGACAGGGCAGCCCTGCCTGACTCCAGATTTAATAGGAAAGCTATCTGATTCCCACCCATTGATTGAGACTGTGCTACTGATGTTAGTGTAGAGCACTTGGATCCAATTGCGAATTCCCTTCGCAAACCCCATTTTGGAGAGCACTTTACTATGTAGGTGTGCAATATTCTGTCAAAGGCCTTCTCCTGATTCAGGCTGATGAGGCAGGTGTCCCCACCTCTGTCCTGCACATAGGCAATTGTATCCCTGAGCAGCGCGAGGCTGTCAGAGATCTTCCTGCCTGGCACAGCGCAGGTCTGGTCAGGATGGATCACCAGTTCCAGAGCGGACTTGACCCAATTGGCGACGACCTTGGACAGAATCTTATACTCCACATTCAACAGTAAAATGGGTCGCCAATTTCCAATTTCCTCCCTTTCCCCCTTGTGCTTGTAGATGAGGGTGATGATGCCTTTTCTCATGGATTCTGACATGCTGCTGGCCAGAAGCATACCCTCATTAGCTTCTAGCAGGTCTGGGCCGATCTAGTCCCACAGAGCTGAATAGAACTCCACCGGCAAGCCGTCGCATTTACCCTTCTTGAAGGACTCAAGGGCCTTAGTTCGTCAGGAGTTAGCGGTTTGTCCAGGCTCTCGTGTATACTGTCGTCTAAGACCTCCATGATAGAGGACAGGAAGCACTGGGAGGCCGTGCTGTCTGTGGGCTTCACATCATACAGTCCGGCATAAAAGGATTTGCTGATCCTCAAAATGTCGGACTGCGGTGACTTTACTGAGCCGTCTTCTTCCTTCAGGCTGCTGATCACAGAGCTTCTCTGTGTACCTTTTGGAAGAAGAAACGTGAGCATGTCTCATCCTGCTCCACAGAGCGGATTCTGGAATGGAAGATGATCTTGGAGGCTTCCGAGGCAAAGAGCGAGGCTTGCTGGCTCTTCACCTCTTGGAGTTCCTCCTTGACATCGACCCCCATCAACTGCAGCCGGAGCAGATTCTGCATGTTTTTCTGGAGTCGGGACATTTCCCTCTGTTCCTTTCTAGCTTTCTGGGCACTTTTGAGGATGAAAAACCTCTCGATGTTTCCCTTGACCGCTTCCCGCCATTGTGTCAGGGACTCAAAGAGGGGTTTCACGGTTCTTCAACATTTGTAATCCCTCTTGAGCTCCTCAATGTTCTATGGGGTCAGCAGTTGCACGTTTAGCTTCCCCCTGCCCACCCTCTGGTCTTCCTCTAAGTGACAGTCAGCCAGTTGGAGGCAGTGGTCAGAGAAGAACACCGGCTTGACTTCGGTGGATCTGACTGTGAAAGGGACACAAACAGGAAGTCTCTCCTGGAATGGATGGACCTGTCTGGCCGCAACCTTCTGCAGGGTTGCTGAAGACGTCGTGCAGCTTGGCATCCTTAACTGTTTCCATCAGGGATCTGGACGTAGCATCCAATCTGCTGTCGGCCCTGCCGGATCGTCCAGCCGCATCGATGATGCAGTTGAAGTGACCACCCAGAATGACCGGCCTGGAGGTCGCCAGCAGCAGTGGGAGCTGCTGAAAAACTGCCAGCCGCTCGCCCTTTTGTGCCGGGGCGTACACATTAATTAACCGGAGTGGAGCATTCTTGTACATTACGTCTGCTATGAAGAGGCGCCTGCCCACCACCTCCTTAACCTCGGAGACGGTGAAGTTGCCTCCCCGCAGCAGAATACCCAGGCTGGAGGAATGAGAGTCGTTTCCTCCTTGATCAGATCGATGGCCCATGGGACCACCATCGTGACCATTGCCTGTAGGAGCTGAGGTGCAGTATCGCACACTCCTGCAGAGACAACAGGTCAGCTTTGACCTTGGCAAGGTAGTCCAAGGTCGCAACACATCTCATAGTAGATTTAATGCTACGCACATTTATGGATACAATCTTTACACACATTTTAAAGCATTTAGTCGTTTACCCAACCTGTTGTCTCTGAGAGTCCTAGACCTTTGGTCTGCTCCTGCATACCCATAGTGCTCACAAATTGCCTCAATTTGGATGGGCTGAGGAAACTGTCCTGAACCTCCCCATTGGTAATGTTCTGCTCAGGTGGCGTCTGGGGGTTCGTGTAGAGAACGCGATTTGAAATGTCCATTGTTGGAGGAGCTTCTTCAATCCTCTCCCCCTCTGGGACGTTGCTGCTCCCGGCTTCCCAGAGCTGGGGTACGCTGAGCGTTTCACTGCTCCCAAATTCCTGGGGCTGGGGTGCACTGGCCTCTTCGGGTTGTGGGCAAAGTTGGGGTGTGCTGGTCTCCTCATTGACTCCAATGTGCTGGGGCTCAGGTGTATCGTCCTCTAACTCCCTAGAGCTTTGCCCCTTCTTCTGTAGATGCCGCCCTTTCCCTTCTTCCTCCGAAGAGCAGCTGCCCTTGTCATCCGTGTCGGATGGGAGATGCCTCTTGCCACTTGTCTTAGTCCCTTCTTCCTTTTGGCTCTCTTCACCAGCTGCCACTTACCCTGCTGATTTTCCGCTGCTTCCTCCTCCTCCATTGATTCGCTCTCCTGAGGAGTGGGAGAATCAGGGCAGTGCTGTTGATTGGCTGTCTGCTGCCTCAATCTTTTCCTCCACCTTGTCTCTCTCTGTGTCCTGGTACTTCATTTTTAGTGAGATTTTCATCAACACTGTTCTGGCTGAGGTCTCAAGCTTGTTTGGTTTCATTAGCTTACCAGGATTGACCCCTGCATGAAACATGGTCCGGTCCCTGCTATTCTGCTTGTGATTTCCACACTATTTGCCTATCTTACAGTAGAATCTCCTCTCTTCCTCTTTTGCATCAGGAGGGGGCCTTCCCCTAACCTGTTGAGAACACTTGCCCTCAGGTTGAGGTTCAGCACCTGCTGTACTGCCCCGCAGCTCATCAGCTAAGTGAGGCATCCTCCTTACCATCTGCATGTCTACCTGGGATCCTCCCTGTTCTTTCTGGCAAGTTGGAAAAATGGTTTTGGCTAGCCAGACCTCCTGCTCATTCATCAGGGGTTCAGGCTTCTTTTGTTTTTAATTTGCTGGCCGGGTCTGGGGACTTTCTATGTCCCTATTTGTCTCCAGGGAGAAGGATTTAGCTAGCCCTTTGTTGGTTGCATCTCCTCCAACCTTTGACCCATCCCAGTCTTTTTTCTTCTCCCAGCTCCTTGGCTGAGCACTGCCCACTGCCCCCCCTCCCCTCCCTGTTTTGGATGCCTGGTAGTTTAACTGCAACACTTGCACTGCCTTTGGGCCGTGGGCTTGCTCATGGGGTAATGACTTCCCCAATGTAGTTATTGTAGGGGTGGGCTTGTCCCTATTCGGCCCCATGTTCTCTGGGACACCTTGACTCACATGGGGCTGGCTAGCTTCTACTGCTCTGTCATTGGCTCTTTGACTGTGTGAGGCAGCTTCCTCACCATTAGTTTCTCTGTTTGAGAACTTCCCTTGTCCCCATCTAAATCTGCCATGAAGTTATCGATCAAACAGAACACTGGTTTGTTAGCACTCTCTGTTCCCTTGGGAATTTGTGTTCCCCTAACTTGTTCCACATCACCTGGAACATTACTGCCTCCAAGTGGATGTTTGGCTCCTGTCATACTCTTTTGTGGTTCTTTAACCGGGTGAGGCATCTCCCTCACTATCTGCCTTTCTGTTTGGGAACTCCCCTTGTCCCTATTTAAATCTGCCATGAAGCCCTTTGCCAAACAGATCATTGGCCTATTCCTGTCCCCCTTTTTAACCTTTATAGGTCCCTCATGGACCCTTTTCATTCCTGCCGGCCTTGCTCTGATCCTTTAAAATTGCTCAGCTTCTACATTGTTTCTTTGTACTTCTGCAGGCCTGTCTTTGGCCCTTTTTAACTTCTAGTGGCTCTGCAGCCGGGCATGGCATCTCTCTCACTGTCTCCTTACTTGTCTTGGAACTCGTCTGGTCCCTGTTCTAATTTGGAAAAAATTGTACCTTCTCACTTAATTTCCAGGTCATGCTCTTGGCCTGATTTAAATTCCACCGGTCTCTTCTGGACCCTCGTTAACTCTGCACACCTAACCTTGGCCTTTTCAAATTCAAGAAGCTGTTTCTTAACTACTCTGACCCTCACTGGGTCTATTGCCTCCTTTTGGGCCCCTGAACACCCTCCAACTCTCTGCCTATCTGCAGACTTTGGCTGTGTGCTCCCTGCCTCTTTGAATGCAAGTATTCCAACAGATCCCAGCTGGCTTCCTCCAGTCCTTTTAGCTCCTTTTGACTCATAATTTTTCCTGACTTTTCAGGAGTGCTATCTTTCTGCCTGCCTCAGTTGCCTTTACCTTCCTTTGCAGGTATTCTTTGGAAAGCTTCCTCCCTTTTCCTTTCCTCTCTCTCCTTCCGTTCTTTTTAGAAAGCTTCCTCTTCTTCTCTTTCCTCTCTCCTCCTCTTCTCCTCTCACATTCTATTGCTTGGAGTTCTAACTCTTTGTTCCCATTTTAGCTGCGTTCTCAGCAATCCCAATTCTTTTTGTAGTCTTGTCTTACGTTCATGACGTAATGTTCTGGCCACACCTTTTTAGGTGTGACTCTCCGTTTTCTCTCTGGACTAGTCGGTAAAGTATAATCCATGTAGAAATTTTCCAGAAAGTGGTTACTTTACATTCTCAGCCAGCTTTTGCTTGTATGTCTTTTCAAAAAACACACATCTTCCTAAAAATGTTCAATATGCCCGTAAGTAATTTGGGGCTGTAATCCACTGTTGTGACAACTTGTTGGAGCTAATTTTATAATTATGTCCCCCTTTTGTTTATTTGTTTGTGGGTTGCATTGCATCGTGTTGATGGAACAAACTGCTGTCACTGGTGAGACAGTGAATCTAAGTTAGCAGATGAGGGGTGGGAGCAATCAAGCAGGCTGCTTTGTCCTGGATAGTGTCGAGTTTCTTGAGTATTTTCAGAGCTGCACTCATCCAGGCAAGTGGAGAGTATTCCGTCACATTCCTGACTTGTGCCACAATTGAATTCCTCGCCACAGAATTCCTACCTTCTGACATGCTCTTGTAGCCACAGTATTTATATGACTAGTCAGGTTCAGTTTCTGGTCAATGGTAAACCCCCCCAGGATGTTGATAGTGGGGGATTCAGCGATGGCAATGCCATTGAATGTCATGGGGCGATGGTTAGATTCTTTCTTGTTGGAAATGGATTTTGTCTGACACTTGTGTGGCACAAATGTTACTTGCTACTTATCTGCTCAAGCCTGGATGTTGTCCGAGTCTTGCTGCATATGGACATGGACTGCTTCAGTATCTGAATCGTCACAAATGGTGTTGAAATCATCAGCGACCATCCCCGCTCCTGGCCTTAAGATGGATAGGAGGTCATTGATGAAACAGCTGAAGATGGTTGGCTCTAGAACACTATCTTGAAGAACTCCTGCAGCGATGCCCAGGGACTCAGTTGATTATCTTCCAACAACATTGGAACAGGAGCAGGAGTAGATTATTCAGCCCCTTGAGCCTGCTCTGCCATTCATTTAGATCATGGCTAACCATCTACCTCAGCACCACTTTCCTGCACTATCTCCCTATCTCTTGATGTCATTGGTCTCCAGAATTCTATCTTTCTGTCTTGAACATATTCAATGATTGAGCTTACATAGCCCTCTGGGATAGAGAATTCCAAAGATTCACCTTACTCTGAGTGAAGAAATTTATCCTCATCTCAGTCCTAAATGGCCTAATCCTTATTCTGAAACTGTTTCTCCTGGCTCTGGACTCACCTGCCAGGGGAAACATTCTACTCTGTCATGCCCTGTAAGAATTTTGGAAATCTCAATGCAATCACCTCTCGCTCTTTGAGACACAAGGGAACACAGGCCAAGTTCCTTCAATTTCTCCTCATTAGACAATCCCACCATCCCAGCAATCAGCCTGGTGAACCTCCATTGCACTCGCTCAATGGCGAGTATATCCTTATTCCGGTAAGGAAACCAAAACTGTACACAATACCCCAGGTGCGGTCGCACCTAGGCTTTATACAATTGTAGCGTACATCTTGACTGTTGTACTCAAGTCTGCACTGAAGTGCTGCTTTGGGCTGCAGTAGAGTGCTTAAGTTGGAGTTTAGTGACTGAGGGAGTTTGGTGAGGAGGGAATGAGGTGATCCTTTGAGTACCATGAGTATGGCCAGGTAAGTATTTAATACTTTAATCGCTTATAGTTTTTAAAGACTTATTTTGTAGTTCATCGTTGGTAAGGGCCATATTCTGTAACGATGAGCAGAGAAGAAGGGCTCTAGAGTAATTGATATTATTCGATGTTAAGTATCTTTCAAAAGGTTTAATTTAATTTAAAGGGGTAAGTCACGGCAGGGGAGCTCAAAGCCGTGGTACACTCCTCCTGGTCTATGTAGGAAGCCAAGAATATTTCCAGTGCCCGGGGCCAGAATGTGTGTGGGAAGTGACTCCAGCTGAAGCTCCTGGAACCCTGGGTTTTGAAGCTGGAGCGGTGGCTGGGGACAGTGTGGAGCATCCGCGAGGCGGAGAGTATCATGGATAGCACGTATAGAGAGGTGGTCACACCGCACGCTAAGAGTCCACAGGCAGGGAGGGAATGGGTGACCCCCAGGCAGAGCAAGAATTTCCTGTGGCTATTCCCCTGCAAAACAGATATACCGCTTTGGATACTGTTGGGGGGAACGGCCTCTCTGGAAAGCAACAACAGCCAAATTCTTTGTACCACAGTTGGTTCTGTTCCACAGGGGAGGAGTAAAAAGTGTGGGAATGCAATAGCTATAGGGGATTCAATTGTAAGGGGAATAGATAGACGTTTCTGTAACCGTAAACGAGACTTCAGGATGGTATGTTGCCTCCCAGGTGCTAGGATCAAGGATGTCTCAGAGCGGCTACAGGACATTCTGAAGGGGGAGGGTGAACAGCCAGTGGTCGTGGTACACATTGGTACAAACGACATAGGTTAATAAAAAGGGATGAGGTCCTAAAAGCAGAATATAGGGAGTTAGGAAGTAAGTTGAAAAGTAGGACCTCAGAGGTAGTGATCTCAAAATTACTACCAGTGTCATGTGCTAATCAGAGTAGAAGTAGCAGGATATATCGGATGAATACATGGCTGAAGAGATGGTGTGAGAGGGAGGGTTTCAGGTTCCTGGGACATTGGGAGCAGCTCTGGGGAAAGTGGGATCAGTACAAACCGAACGGGTTACATCTGGGCAGGACCGGGACTGATGTCCTAGGGGGAATATTTGCGAGAGTGGTTGGGAAGGGTTTAAACTAAAATGGCAGGGGGATGGGAACTTATGCAAGGAGTCAAAGGAAGGGGAATCAAGGACAAGAACAAAAGACAGAAAGGAGAATAAGAAAAGTGATAGGCAGAGAAATCAAGGACAAGAATCAAACAGGGCCTCAGTGAAAAATAGTGGGAATGGGACAAGTAATGTTAAAAAGACAAGCCTTAAGGCTTTGTGTCTTAACACAAGGAGCATTCGCAATTAACCGCGCAAATAGATGTAAACAGGTATGATATAAGGAAAAGGCGGTGGAGTTGCATTGCTGGTTAAAGAGGAAATTAATGCAATAGTGAGGAAAGATATTAGTACCGATGATGTGGAATCTGTATGGGTAGAGCTGAAAACACTAAGGGGCAAAAAACATTAGTGAGGGTTGTATATAGATCCCCAAACTGTCGTGGTGATATTGGGAATGGCATTAAACAGGAAATTAGAGACGCATGCAATAAAGGTACATCTCTAATTATGGGTGACTTTAATCTGCATATAGATTGGGCAAATCAAATTCGTAACAATACCGTAAAGGAGGAATTACTGGAGTGTATATAGGATGGTTTTCTGGACCAATACATTGAGGAACCAACTGAGAACAGGCCATCCTAGACTGGGTATTGTGTAATGAGAAAGGAATAATTGGCAATCTAGTTGCGCAAGGCTCCTTGGGGATGAGCGATCATAATATGATAGAATTCTTCATCAAGATGAAGAGTGACTAGGGTCCTGAATCTTAATAAAGGAAATTACGATGATATGAGGTGTGAGTTGGCTTTGATGGATTGGGAAACATTACTTAAAGGCGGATGGGCAATGGCAAACTTTCAAAGAGGGTGAACTGCAACAATTGTTTATTCCTTTCTGGCACAAAAGTAAAATAGGAAAGGTGGCCCAACCATGGCTTACAAGGGAAATTAGAGATAGTATTAGATCCAAGGAAGAGGCATACAAATTGGCCAGAAAAAAACAACAGACCTGAGGATTGCGAGCACTTTAGAATTCAGCAAAGGAGGACCAAGGGATTGATTAAGAAGGTGAAAATATAGTACAAGAGTAAGCTTGCAGGGAACATAAAAATTGACTGTAAAAGCTATGTGAAGAGAAAAAAATTGCTGAAGCCAAATGTAGGTCCCTTACAGTCAGAAACAGGGGAATTTATAATGGGGAACAAAGAAATGGCTGACCAACTAAATACATAGATAAAAACAAAAAAACTGTGGATGCTGGAAATCCAAAACAAAAACAGAATTACCTGGAAAAACTCAGCAGGTCTGGCATCATCGGCGGAGAAGAAAAGAGTTGACGTTTTGAGTCCTCATGACCCTTCGACAGAACTTGAGTTCGAGTCCAAGAAAGAGTTGAAATATAAGCTGGTTTAAGGTGTGTGGGGAGAGGCAGAGAGAGAGAGAGAGAGAAGTGGAGGGGGGGGGTGTGGTTGCAGGGACAAACAAGCAGTGATAGAAGCAGATCATCAAAAGATGTCAACAACAAAAGAACACATAGGTGTTAAAGTTGGTGATATTATCTAAACGAATGTGCTAATTAAGAATGGATGGTAGGGCACTCAAGGTATAGATCTAGTGGGGGTGGAGGGAGCATAAAAGATTTTAAGATATTTCAAAATAATGGAAATAGGTGGGAAAAGAAAAATCTATATAATTTATTGAAAAAAAAGGAAGGGGGAAACAGAAAGGGGGTGGGGATGGAGGAGGGAGTTCAAGACCTAAAGTTGTTGAATTCAACATTCAGTCCAGAAGGCTGTAAAGTGACTAGTTGGAAGATGAGGTGTTGTTCCTCCAGTTTGCGTTGGGCTTCACTGGAACAATGCAGCAAGCCAAGGATAGACATGTGGGCAAGAGAGCAGGGTGGAGTGTTAAAATGGCAAGCGACAGGGAGGTTTGGGTCACTCTTGCGGACAGACCGCAGGTGTTCTGCAAAGCGGTCGCCCAGTTTATGTTTGGTCTCTCCAATGTAGAGACCACATTGGGAGCAACGAATGCAGTAGACTAAGTTGGGGGAAATGCAAGTGAAATGCTGCTTCACTTGAAAGGAGTGTTTGGGCCCTTGGACGGTGAGGAGAGAGGAAGTGAAGGGGCAGGTGTTGCATCTTTTGCGTGGGCATGGGGTGGTGCCATAGGAGGGGGTTGAGGAGTAGGGGGTGATGGAGGAGTGGACCAGGGTGTCCCGGAGGGAGCGATCCCTACGGAATGCCGATAGGGGGGGTGAAGGGAAGATGTGTTTGGTGGTGGCATCATGCTGGAGTTGGCGGAAATGGCGGAGGATGATCCTTTGAATGCGGAGGCTGGTGGGGTGATAAGTGAGGACAAGGGGGACCCTATCATGTTTCTGGGAGGGAGGAGAAGGCGTGAGGGTGGATGCGCGGGAGATGGGCCGGACACGGTTGAGGACCCTGTCAACAACCGTGGGTGGAAAACCTCGGTTAAGGAAGGAGGACATGTCAGAGGAACTGTTTTTGAAGGTAGCATCATCGGAACAGATGCGACGGAGGCAAAGGAACTGAGAGAATGGGATGGAGTCCTTACAAGAAGCGGGGTGTGAGGAGCTGTAGTCGAGGTAGCTGTGGGAGTCGGCGGGTTTGTAATGGATATTGTTGGACAGTCTATCACCAGAGATTGAGACAGAGGTCAAGGAAGGGAAGGGAAGTGTCAGAGATGGACCACGTGAAAATGATGGAGGGGTGGAGATTGGAAGCAAAATTAATAAATTTTTCTAACTCCACCCTGCTCTCTTGCCCATATGTCTGTCCTTGGCTTGCTACATTGTTCCAGTGAAGCCCAACGCAAACTGGAGGAACAACACCTCATCTTCCGACTAGGCACTTTACAGCCTTCCGGACTGAATATTGAATTCAACAACTTTAGGTCTTGAGCTCCCTCCTCCATCCCCACCCCCTTTCTGTTTCCCCCTTCCTTTTTTTTTCAATAAATTATATAGATTTTTCTTTTCCCACCTATTTCCATTATTTTGAAATATCTTAAAATCTTTTATGCTCCCTCCACCCCCAATAGATCTATACCTTGAGTGCCCTACCATCCATTCTTAATTAGCACATTCGTTTAGATAATATCACCAACTTTAACACCTATGTGTTCTTTTGTTCTATTGTTGTTGACATCTTTTGATGATCTGCTTCTATCACTGCTTGTTTGTCCCCACAACCACACCCCCCCCCCCCTCCACTTCTCTCTCTCTCTCTCTCTCTCTCCGCACCCCCCACACACCTTAAACCAGCTTATATTTCAACTCTTTCTTGGACTCGAACTCAAGTTCTGTTGAAGGGTCATGAGGACTCGAAACGTCAACTCTTTTCTTCTCCGCCAATGCTGCCAGACCTGCTGAGTTTTTCCAGGTAATTCTGTTTTTGTTTTCAACTAAATACATACTTTGGTCCTGTCTTCACAAAGGAGGACACAAATAACATACCAGAAATGTTGGGGATTACAGGGTTTAGTGAGAGGGAGGAACTGAAAGAAATCCGTATTAGTAGGGAAATGGTGTTGGAGAAATTGATGGGATTGAAGGCAGATAAATCCCCAGGGCCTGATAATCTACATCACAGAGTACTTAAGGAAGTGGCCCTAGAAATAGTGGATGCGTTGGTGGTCATCATCCAAGATTCTGTAGACTCTGGAACAGTTCCTACACATTGGAGGGTAGCTAATGTAACCCCACTATTTAAAAAGGGAGGCAGAGAGAAAACAGGGATTTATAGACCAGTCAGCCTGATGTGGGGAAAATTCTCGAGTCCATTGTAAAACATTTAATAGTTAAGGGCTTGGAGAACAGTGGCAGAATTGGACAGAGCCAGCATGGATTTACGAAAGAAATCATGCTTGACAAATCTACTGGAATTTTTTCGAGAATGTTACTAGTAGAGTTGATGAGGGGAGCCAGTGGACGTGGTTTACTTGGACTTTCAGAAGGCTCTTGACAAAGCCCCACATAAGCGTGTAAAATTAAAGCGCATGGGATTGGGGGTAGCATATTGAGATGGATAGAAAAATGGTTGGCAGACAGGAAACAGAATAGGAATAAACGGGTCTTTTTCCGAGTGGCAGGCAGTGACTAGTGGGGTATTGCGGGGATCGATGCTGAGACCCCAGCTATTCACAATATATATTAATGATTTAGATGAGGGAACTAAATGTAATGTCTCCAAATTTGCAGATGACACAAAGCTGGGTGGGAGGGTGAGCTGTGGGGAGGATGAAGAGATGCTTCACTGTGATTTGGACAAGCTGAGTGAGTGGGCAGATGCATGGCCGATGCAGTATAATGTGGATAAATGTGAGGTTATCCATTTTGGTAGCAAAAACAGGAAGGCAGATTATTATCTGAATGGCTATAAATTGAGAGAGAGGAATGTGCAGCAAGACCTGGGTGTCCTTGTACACCAGTTGCTGAAGGTAAGCATGCAGGTACAGCAGGCGGTAAAGAAGGCAAATGCTATGTTGGCCTTCATAGCAAGAGGATTTGAGTACAGGAGCAGGGATGTCTTGCTGCAATTATACAGGGCCTTGGTGAGACCACACCTGGAATATTGTGTGTAGTTTTGGTCTCCTTATCTGAAGAAGGATGTTCTTGCTAGAGGGAGAGTGCAGTGAAGGTTTACCAGACTGATTCCTGAGATGGCGTATGAGGACAGATTGAGTCGGTTAGGACTATATTCACGAGTTCAGAAGAATGAGGAGGAATCTCATAGATAACTATAAAATTCTAACAGGACTAGACAGGGTAGATACAGGAAGGATGTTCCCAATGGTGGGGGAGTTTAGAACCAGAGGTTACAGTCTGAGGAAATGGGGTAGAGCATTTAGGACTGAGATGAAGAGAAATTTCTTCACCCAGAGAGTGGTGAGCCAGTGGAATTCGCTACCACAGAAAGTAGTTGAGGCCAAAACATTGTATGTTTTCAAGAAGGAAAGTTGTGGCGAAAGGGATCAAAGGATATGGGGAGAAAGCAGGAGCAGGCTATTGAGTTGGATGATCAGCCATGATCATAATGTATGATGGAGTAGGCTCGAAGGGCGGAATCGCCTACTCCTATTTTCTATGTTTCGATCCCTTTGCGATGAAGCCCTACATGCCATTTGCCTTCCTAATTGCTTACTGCACCTCCATGCTCAATTTTAGTGACTCAAGGACAAGGACACCCAGGTCCCTTTTGGACACCCGCCCTTCCCAATCAATCACCATTTAAGAAATACTCCGCCTTTCTGTTTTTCTACCAAAGTGGATAACTTCACACTTATTCACATTGCATTCCATCTGCCATCTTCTTGCTCATTCACTTAGCCTGTCCAAGTCCCCTTAAAGCCTCTTTACATCCTCCCCACAACTTACATTCCCACCTAGTTTTGTTTAATCATTTATATTGATTGTGAACAGCTGTGGCCCAGCACTGATCCTTGTGATAACTCACTAGTAACAGACTGCCATCCTGAGAATGACCTGTTTATTCCTACTCTCTGGTTTCTGTCTGTTAACTAGTCCTGAATCCATGCCAGTATATTGCCCCCAATCCCATGAACACTAATTTTATTCACTAACCTCCTGTGTGGGAGCTCATCAAAAAACCTATATATCCAGTACACCACATCTACTGGCTCTCCTTTATTATAAGTAACATCCTTAGCAAACACCAACAATTTTGTCAAACATGATTTCCCTTTCATAAATCCATGCTGACTCTGCCCAATTTTATCATTCCTTTCTAAGTGTCCAGTTATGACATCCTTTATAATAGATTCTGATGTTTTCCCTACTACTGACGTTGAACAGATCTGTAGTTCTCCATTCTCCCTCTTCCTCCCTTCTTAAATAGTAGGGGTGCATTTGTTTCTTTCCAGTTTGCAGGAACCTTTCCAAAATCTGTAGAATTTTGAAAGATAACCACATGGGAACACCACTACCTGGAAATTCCCCTCCAAGCCACTCACCATCCTAACTAAGAAATATATCTATGTTCTTTCAATGTCGCTGGATCAAAATCCTGGAACTCCCTCCCTAACACCAAATGGACTGCAGCGGCTCAAGAAGGCAGTTTACCACTGCCTACTCAAGGCCAACTGGGGACAGGCAATAAATGCTGGCCCTGCTAGCGATGCCCACATCCCATAAATGAATAAAAATATATGCATCCACTAGCTCTCTAGCCACCTCTTTCAGCACTCTGGGATGAAGCTCACCTGGTCCAGGGGATTTATCGATCTTCAATCCTGTTAACTTTTCAAGTACTACCTCTTTACGAATATTAATTTCTTTCAGTGTTTCAGTTTCACAACTCCCTTGGCTGCCTTGTATTTCTGGGAGATTTTCTGTATCATCTTCCGTAAAGTAACTGTTCAGTTCCTCTGCCATTTCCCTGCTCTCCGCCCTAAACTCTTTGTGTCCTGTAATGGACCTATATTTGTCCAAGATAGAATTTTCCTTTTCACATCCCTAAAGAAGATTTTACAGCCTATCTTTGTTTCTCGCTAGCTTGTATTCATATTTTCCTTTACCATTCCTTATCAGTTTCTTGGTCCTCCTTTGCTGGGTTCTAAATTGCTCGCAATCCTCGAGCTTACCACTTTTTCTGGCAGCCTCATAAGCCACTTACTTTGATTTAATGCAATTTTTAACTTTTGTTAACCATGGTTGACTCAGCTTTCCCTTTTGGTGTTTGTGCCTTAGAGCAATATACATCTGTTGTAGACTGTGTAGTACTTCTATAGCAATTGTCTGTCTACCGTCAAATCTTTAAGTGTATTTTCCCAATCCGCCTTAGCCAACTCGTCCTTCATACATTCATACTTTCCCTTGCTTAGATTTAAGACCTGGGTTTCAGAATGAAGTTTTTCACATTCAAAGTTCATGTGAAATTCTATAGTATTATGGTCACTGTTACCCAAAGGCTCCTTCACAGCAAGATTATTAATTAGCCCTCTCTCACCAAATAATTCTAAATCTAAAATAGCCTGACCCCATGTTGGTTCTTCAATGTACTATTCTGGAAGCCTACTTAGTGTACACTTTCCTCTTATTCATTCATGTGATATGGGCATCGCTGGCTAGGTCAACATTTATTACCCATTCCTAATTGTCCTTGAGAAGGTGGTGTGAGCTGCCTTCTTGAACTGCTGCAGTCCACGTGGTGTAGGTACACCCACCGTACTGTTAGGGAGGAAGCTGCAGGATTTTGACCCAGCAACAGTGAAGGAATGACGATTATTTCTAAATCAGGATGGTGAGTGGCTTGGAGGGAACTACCAGGTGATGGTGTTCCTGTGTCTGCAGCCCTTGTCCTTCTAGATTGTAGTAGTTGTGGGTTTGGAAGGTCCTGTCTAAGGAGCCTTGGTAAATTCCTGCAGGGCATCTTATAGATGGTACACAGTGCTGCTACTGTGCATCATGGCTAGTTCAGTTCAGTTTCTGGTCGATAGTAATCCCCAGGATGTTGATCATGGGAGATTCAGTGAGGTGTTACCATTGAATGTCATGGGGCAATGGCTAGATTCTCTCTTGTTTGAGATGTTCATTGCCTGGCATTTGTGTGGTGCAAATGTTACTTGCCACTTGTCAGCCCAAGTTGGATATTGTCCAGGTCTTGCTGCATTTGGACATGCAGTGCTTCAGTACCTGAGGAGTTGTGAATGGTGCTGAACATTGTGCAATCATCAGCAAACATCCCCACTTCTGACCTTATGACAGAAGGAAGGTCATTGATGAAGCGGCTGTGAAGATGGTTGAGCCTAGGACACTGGGTCCTTGGGGAACTCCTGCAGTGATGTCCTAGAGCTGAGACGATTGATCTCCAACAACCACAACCATCTTTCTTTGTGCTAGGTGTGACTGCAACCAGTGGAGAGTATTCCCCCGATCCCCATTGACCCCTTTAAGGCTCCTTGATGCCATACTTGGTCAGATGCTACCTTGATGTCAAGGACAGTCACTCTCACCTCACCTCTGGAGTTCAGCTCTTTTGTCCATGTTTAAACCAAGGCTGTAATGAGGTCAAGAGCTGAGTGACTCTGGTGGAACCCAAGCTGGACAACAGTGAACAGGCTTTTGCTAAGCAAGTGCCACTCGATAGCACTGCTGATGACCCCTTCCATTACTTTCCTGATGCTGTAGACTGATGGGGCCCTACATGCTTCATTGGCCGGGTTGGATTTGTCTTGCTTTTTGCGTATAGGCATACCCTGGGCAATTTTCCACGTAGCCGGGTAGATCCCAGTGTTGTAGCTGTACTGGAACAGCTTGGATAGGGGTGTGACAAGTTCTGGAGCACAAGTACTGTTGCTGGAATATTGTCAGGGCCCATAGCATTTGCAGTATCCAGTGCCTTCAGCTGTTTCTTGATATCACCTGGAGTGAATCAAATTGCATGAAGACTGACATCTGTGATGCTGGGGACCTCTGGCAGAAGATTGCTGTGAATGCTTCAGCCTTACCTTTTGCATTGATGTGCTGGGCTGCCCCATCATGGAGGATGGGAATATTTCTGGAGCCCCTCCAGTTAGCTTAATTTTCCATCACTGTTCACAACAGGATGTAGTAGATCAGATCTGTAGGATCACTTAGCTCTGTCTATTGTAAGTTGCTTCCACTGTTTGGCATGTAAATAGTCCTGTGTTGTAGCTTTACCAGTTTGGCACCTCATTTTTAGGGCTGGTTGGTGCTACTTGTTGTCTTAATCTCTGTGGTGGGACAAAGAGACTGTCGCTTTTCGCTGTGACAGATATACCCTGAGACACACTCTCCTCTACCCTGGACCCCACACTGAATCAATATCCTAAACTTGTGCTGAAACACTGACCGAGTCCACCTCCCTCACTCACTACAGGTAACACTACGTCAAATGTTAAACTATTTTGCTGCATCTCCCTTACTTCTTGAATACCTATTTCTGCAGGAGTTCATATTGAATCATACAAAATACAACCTTCAACCTTTGGCCCTTCCCACTAACTTGACTGTGAGGGATGCTCTGAATCGTGTACTACGGCTGCCCTCAGTGGCAAGCAAGAGATATCTGACCAATAAGGTAAGAAGGGGCCAAGGTCAGGGAGGGAGTCACCTCACCAATAAGGTGAGAGGGGCCTGGAATAAGTTGGGCAGTGGCCAGGAGGGTCATTGTTGAGGGTAGGGCAGTTTTGTTCAATGTCGCAGGATTAGAGGTCGGCAGAAACAGATGCATAGTGATCTCAATTTACCCTTTCATAGGGTGACAGATTGGGCCTTAAGCAGGGACCTGACGGACTGGGATTCAGATGGGCAGGATTTGTGGCTTGAGGTGGAGGTTGGTACACAGGTTGGTGCTGGAGTTGGTGCTGGAGTGGGGTTTGGGCAAGTTCTTGGGTGGTGGGGGTTGGGTTTTGAGCAAGTTCTGGGGTGGTGGGGGGTGGGTTTTGGGGTTTATGCTTGCAGTGCTAGGTAATCTTCACTCTGTCCATTCACAGGTCGACCGTTCAGTGACAGGTTTGGTTGCCCAGCAGCAGTGTGTAGGGCCACTCCACACCCCTTTAGCTGATGTTGCAGTTGTTGCCCTCTCATATTTTGATACCGTGGGAGCAGCGACTGCTATTGGAGAGCAGCCAATCAAAGGCCTGATTGACCCTGGCGCAGGAGCCCGAATGGCCATTGGAGAGGCTTTAACTAACCTCGTGTTCGCACGTGTGAACGAACTGAGAGTAAGTGATGAAATGACAGATGAAAACCATGTGCTGGAACAACTGAGCAGTTTAGCAGTGAGTTCTGAGGAAGAGTCATATTGGACTCAACAGTAACATTGTCCTCTCTCCACAGATGCTGTCAGACCTGCTGAGTGTTTCCAGCATTTTTTGTGTTTATTTCCGATTTCCAGCATCTGCAGTATTTTGCTTTTAATTCAGTGATGAAACCATGACCCTGACCACCTGCTTGTAACCAGGCCGGAGCCTGACCGCCCGCTGGAACCAGGCCGGAGCCTGACTGCCCGCTGTAACCAGGCCGGAGCCTGACCGCCCGCTGTAACCAGGCCGGAGCCTGACCGCCCGCTGTAACCAGGCCGGAGCCTGACCGCCCGCTGTAACCAGGCCGGAGCCTGACCGCCCGCTGTAATCAGGCCCCCACTACCCCCAGCTTGACTGCTGTGAGCACCCTCACCCACCCCCACTTTGATCAACCTCAATGCTGCCCACTGTACGGGCCCCGCAGTTCTTCCCGCTCTCAGCACACAGACACCGGCTGCTGTGAACACACCTGCCACCCAGCCGCTGCACACACCACTACACCCTTCCTAAACCCCATCCAGTATAAACTCCGCCTGACCTCCGTGTACTGTGAACAGTCCTTCTGCCTGACTGCTGGAAACACCCACAATCCTTTCCCTAGTAAATAGCCATGTCTGCCACAGTAAACGGCCCCAACCCCTGCTTTCTGTTTAAAAAAAAAAACCCTCCAACCCCACCAAGGATAAGCAATTATGAGCCCGCCTGTCCTAAACACAGTGAGTGCTTGGGGACCCGCTCACTCTGGGCATTCAGAGCCCCACCTATTGTAAGCTGTTCGAAATCGCTCCTGCTCTACGTAAACCCCATACCTCGGCTGCTCTTGCCTGCAAACCCCTCCCTCACTGTGCCCCTTCCATTGTATGCAAGAACGCCATCCCATGGGCCTGCCATATGCTGCCTGCTTGAATTGGCCCCAGGACCCCATCCCTCACCCGGCCAGTCATTCCCTGGTGCGCAATGTTTACTTGCCTGGCAATTGGTGTGATATTTGTTCTCTCTGTGCCAGGATGTGAAATGTAGTGCTAACTGGATGTGGCCAGCTAAGTTGCCAGGTGAGGGGGCTGCTCTATACGATGCCTGCGAGGCTATGTGCCTCACGTTATCCGAGCTCGGAGTTGCCGTGGATGGTGGGAAGGATTCTTTGAGTATGGCAGCTCGCGTGGGACAGGAGACAGTGAAAGCCCCAGGTGAGGGAAGGAAAACAGGACATGGCCAATTTCAATTGGCCCCTTGTGCCTGTGCCAGCTTTTTGGACATCTGCATCTCCTTCATACTCTCTGTCTGTCCCTCTTATTTCCTCTATTGGTTTGACTGTGTACTTTTTCTCTTCAGCTTTGGCCTTGTCCCTCAGGTCATTTAACAGAAACCTTCTCATTCAGTTTCTCTGACTGGTGCTCCTTTCTCTCATGATTTTCAGGTTCCCTCGTGATCTCGGTTTATGCTGTGTGTCCCGACATCACCTGCACTGTGACCCCTGACCTGAAAAATCCCCATGGACAAGGTATAGCTGATGGTGTACAGCAAGATCCAGGGTGGGAGGGCAGGAGAACAGGGGTGGAGTCCTGGGATGGGGTTACATGGGATGGGGTCACCTGGCTTTGGGCAGGGGGAACAGAGGAAGGGTCGCAGCTCCAAGGCAACCACAGGGGTTGTACAAGGGTCATGGGCTGGGGTACAGAGGGTGCCAGTGAGGTACTGGGGTGCGGGGCAGATGGCAAGACTTGGCTTTTTGGCTGTGGGATTGCAGAGTCTAGGTGGGTTCTGGGTACAGCTATGGGGGCCTGGGTATGGGGGTCGGGGGACTGGACACAGATGTGGGGACCTGGGCAGATGTGTGGGAGCCTGGGCAGATGCATAGAGGCACATGCGAGGGGACCTGGGTACAGGCGTGGGGGCTCCAGGTGAGGCGTGTGGCCTCTGATGTATTCTATAGTGCTGTTCCCATCCAGTGCTGTCACTCTGTCCTTGTTCCAGGGGTGCTCCTATATGTACCGGTCAATCCTGGTCAGTATCGGATGGGAGGAGGTGCCTTGGCTCAATGTTACTTGCAGATCGGCAGTGAGTGCCCAGATATGGATAGTCCACACCAGCTGGCATCCTGCTTTGCTGTCACTCAGCAACTCCTGGAGGGTGAGTCCTATAACCCAGAATACCCGCACGCTTTCGCCACTGTTCCCAGTTCAATGTTTCTCACTGATTCCCTTCCCCTGCTCGCAGAACGCATGCTGAGTGCCGGCCATGATGTCAGTGATGGGGGTCTGCTCACTTGTCTGCTTGAAATGGCCATCGCAGGGAACTATGGGATGGAGATTGACATTTCAAATAGCGACACCAGCGGTGAGTGACGGACATATCGTAATAATCTGAGTGCTCGGTTCCCTTACCACCTCGCCCTTCCCCTGCCCACCCCAAATCCAGTCCCTCCCGCTGCCTCGTTAATCCTGCCACCCCTCCACCACAGCATTGACTCTCAGTTATTGACTTCTTGCAGTGATTGAGCTGCTATTCTCCGAGGAGCTGGGTTTGGTGCTGGAGGTTTCGGAGATGGTTGTGGACAAAGTGAGTGCTCGCTACAGAGCAGCTGACCTTCAGTGCTGGAGAATTGGATCAACCACTGGACAGGGACCCCAAAGCATGGTGAGTGACCGCTTATCACAGATACTAGAAAATGTAGTGACCATTTATCACAGAGCCCAAGACATGGGCAGAGACTGATTTATCACAGACCCCAGGACATGGGGAGTGACCACTTATCACAGACCCCAGGACACTGGGAGTGACTGCTTATCACAGACCCCAGGACACAGGGAGTGACCGCTTATCACAGACCCCAGGACACGGTGATTGACCACTTATCACAGACCCCAGGACACGGGGAGTGACCACTTATCACAGACCCCAGGACACGGGGAGTGACCACTTATCACAGACCCCAGGACATGGGGAGTGACCACTTATCACAGACCCCAGGACACGGGGAGTGACCACTTATCACAGACCCCAGGACACAGGAAGTGACCATTTATCATAGGCCCCTGGAACATGGGCAGAGACTGATTTATCATGGACACCGGAATATAGGGAGTGACCATTTATCACAGACCCCTGGGATATGGACAGAGACTGATTTATCATGGACACCGGAACATGGGGAGTGACCATTTATCACAGACCCCAGAACATGGGGAGTAACCATTTATCACAGACCCCAGGGCACAGGCAGTGACTGATTTACCATAGATGCCAGCACATGGGGAGTGACCGCTTATCATAGGCCCTAGGGCAGGGGGAGTGATTGATTTATCACAGACCCAGAACGTGGGCAGTGACTGACTTATAACAGACGCCCGAACACGGGGAGTGATCGCTTATCACAAACTCCAGGACACGGACAGTGACTGATTTATCATGGACCCCAAAACATGGGGAGTGACCGCTTATCACAAATCCCAGGTGACAGGGAGTGACTGTAAATCACAGACCCCAGGACACGGTGAGTGACCCCAGAAGATGGGGAGTGACCACTCATCTCAGACCCCAGAAGATGGGGAGTGACTGATTTATCACAGACCCCAGAACATGGGGAGTGACCGCTTATCAGGCATGCCAGGATATGAGGCGCTGCTGCTTCTCAGGGACTTCACACAATTCCGATCAAGACAGCTTCACCCTTACAGTGCACATTTTTGCCCTACACCCTGAGCTCCAGATTACTTCCTAGTTCCACTCCATCGGTGTGGTACTGAGCTTTGCACAGAGTGCACAGGACGATCCCATTCTGCTGCAAGAGTGAAAAATGCAGATCAAGTAACACTCGACATCTCTGGCCTGAGGTTTTCCTGCTATTACCTGCTATTTTAACTGATTGTTCTCTGGGGACATGAGGTAAGGCTGTGATATCCTCTACAGTCCAGGACCCAACCAACCACCACTGTGTGGCCTGAGACATGGGGAATGGTTAGTGCCTAACTTACATCCAGCAAGTCACAGATATCGGCAGTGGAGTAGGGATCGGAGGGAGGGCTCCATGGGGCTGATTTATCTCCATTTGTTGCTTGTGTTTATCGTGGTGACTGTTCTAGGTGAAGGTGCAAGTGAATGGGGAGGAGGTTCTCTTGGAGAGAATAGCCACTCTCCGATCCTGGTGGGAGGAGACCAGTTTCCAACTGGAGCGGCTACAGTCTAATTGGATGTGCGTGGAGGAGGAGGAGCGGGGCATGGAGCATCGCACTGCTCCCCAATACAAGCTCAGCTTCCAACCAGCACACCAGCCCAGTCCATCAACTGGCTTAGGTGAGTGTGTGAGCATGAATCTCGCAAACCACACCCTGTGACACCCCGCTCATTGCTGAATGAGCATGCCATGATTAGTCTCTGGTCAATACCAAGTGAGTCCTTCCACGACCCCTGGTCAACATCGAGTGAGCCTCTCCACGACCCCTGGTGAACATCGAGCGGCTCCCTCCAAGACCCCTGGTCATCATCGAGTGACACGCTTCAAGACCCGTGGTCAATACTGAGTGAGCAGCCCCTCCCTCACGACCCATGGTAATTGCTGTGATCCACCCCCTCCATGACCCCTGGTCAATCCCGATTGACCCCCTCCAAGACCCCTAGCCAACATCGAGTGACCCCCCTCCATGACCAGTGGTCAATACCATGTGACCCCAGGTCACTACTGAGTGACCTCCCCATGATCTCTGGTCAATACCGAGTGACACCTGCACGACCCCTAGTCCTCCTGCAAGACCCGTGGTCAATCCTGAGTGACCCCCCACGACCCCTGGTAAATACCATGACCCTTCACACGCCCCCTCCATGACCCCTGGCCAATACAGAGTGACCCCCTCCATGACCCTTGGTCAATACCAAATGACCACTGCACTACCTCTGGTCAATACCTAGTGACCTCCTCCACAACCCCTCATCAATACTGAGTGACTCCTTTGTGAGCCCCCCACCCCGCCCCACCGCCGGACAATACTGAGTGAATACCTGTGACTATAATCCCGCCCCCAACCCCGTGAGACCCCTTCAGTGAGTGCTTCCGCGATACTCTGGCCTGTAACTGTGATCCAAAGTACCTTCCAATTGTCTCTAGCTTTTGGCCATTTCCTTTAATATGTAACCTGCCCTTCAATTGTCACTGAATTTATCACTATTGTCTTTAATGCTTCCGGGTGCTGATACTATCTTTCATGATGTCGGTAGGACTGTCGGAGCCACGAGTTGCGGTGATCCGGGAAGAGGGGAGTAACGGTGACAGGGAGATGGTGGCGTCACTTATAATGGCCGGATTCCAGGTGAGAGCCAAACAGATCAGACTTAAACTGCTTCAGTGAAGAGGCCCCTCAGACTTGGGTGAGGGCGTGGTGTGTATCAGCCTCGGGTTGGGGGTCTGTCTCAGCGTCTCTCTCAGTGGGAATTTGTCCCGCTGTCTTGCTGGGTGGGATCTGGATGAGGGTCTGTCTCGCTGTCAGACAGGGTTTTGTGGGTGTCAGACAAGGGGACTCTGAGCACTGAGCCAGTGGGTTCTCCCTGCGATCCTCTCTCAGCGTCCACTCCCGGCGTCGCCCCGGCAACCACTCCCGGCATCGCATTTGAGGTGTCTCTGCAAATGGGCAATGGTTCTCTAGGAGTCGGATGTGTTGGGGTCCCACTCTGGGTCAGGGGTTCTCGGTGACAGAGGTGGATCACACCTGGTAGGAAGCGACATCTAGGAATTAGACCCAGTGAGCAGAATGGTCTATGCCTGCTGGCATCACGCATGCTCAGTGGCGTGAGCAGACAATGTGGTGTGAAGGCCAAAAACTGGCTTCATAATGTTGTAAAACCTGTTTGTGATCGTCCACTCAGCCCGTCGGTGGCAGGCCACATTTCTGACCATCAGATGTTGGGAACCTCAATGTAATACATCTGCATATCATTATTAGGTCAGCCAGCCGGAATCGCTCCCATTCTCCATACACTGACTTGTTTCACAACAGCACATATGAGCATATAAGGAGTGCACTTGGCGGCTGCGCTTCGAGGGGAACTCTGAGGTGAGTGCACAGTAACGTTGTGCAGCACTTGCGAGGGTTGGCTTTTGGACTTCAAGGTCAAGGCATGTAGATGGGCAAGGGCTGCCCTACGGTTGAAGGTAGTGCACAAGCGCGTGCAGGGTGGTGGGGACGGAAGCGGCTATGCATTAGCGAAACCATGTTTAAAGTAACCACAGCTGAGACCGTTCAGTTGCAGCCACATCGATATGCCTGGAGTCAGACCTCTAGCTTATCTGCCTACTCAAGCAATGCAGAGGCATGTAAATGCTCCAGATCTGCAAACTAATGAGCGTTTTAATGGACTGCAGAACAATTGGACGACTGTGAAAGTTGCACAATCTCCTTGCTAAAGCTGGCCATGGAGCAGTCACTGCTGGAGCCGCTCACAGCCCCTTGCAATGTCAGCATCCTGCTTTGGACCACACTCCCCCATGGTTCAAGCTAACAGCACAGCCTTGAAGTGCAAATTAGGAAAATACCTACATCTGAGCTCAGATCACAGCGCACAGTCCAATGGGCAAAGCTGCTGCCAGTCAGTCAGTCAGAGGTGGGTGGGGTTTCAGGCAGCCATGCAGCACACTGAAATGGCCATCCAAGTGGGTGGCCAACACTCTAGAATGCGTTAAGGGCCTTCAGACTTAACCACAGAGGTTTTTAGTACACCCATGCTGACCCACACATCTCTCTTTCATCCTGCAGGAGGAGTACATCAGGAGCATGGAGCCTGGTGAACCTAGCTGTATGCCTCATGGCTTACAAAGAGCAGAGATGATGGAGAAGAGAGCGACGGAGGCACCTGGCTGTGCAAAGGGAGGAGCAGCACCCTCAGGAAGAAGGGGTGGCTGGGGGGCCCACATATGTTGTTGAAGGGCCACAGCGAGCTGTCACTGGTTGGCACCTAAGTAGACCCAGAGTCTATAGATGCCGCCTTTCAATCCTGCAGATAATTGAGAACCAGTGTCACCGAAGACTGCGCATGTCTAGGGAGTGGTTGGTCACATCTGCCACCTGCTGCAGGATTTCGTACCATGGGGACATGGAGTGCATCCACTGCCAGCGGCCATGAAAGTGACCGTGGCCCTCAATTTTTATGCGGTGGCTCCTTTCAGGGCTCCACAGGTGACCTCTGAGGGATATCACAAGCCTCCACCTACAAATGCATCCATGAGGTCACAGATGCCATATTTGCAATGGCACACAACTTTGTTCATTTGCCTGGGACCAGGAGAGCCAGGATGCAAGAGCGATTGGATTTGTCCAGATCTCAGATTTCTCGCAGGTGCAGATGCCATCGACTGCACTCATGTGTCGCTCAGATCTGTGGGGCAACAAGTGGTCAACTATGTCAACCACAAGGGCTTCTGTTTGCTGAATGTTCAGCTGGTGTGTGACCACCACAATCGCATCCTGCAGGTTGCACACGGTTTCCAGGGAGTGTCCACAACTCCTACGTTCTCAGTTCGTCACAGATCCCTGACGTCTTTTCCAGAGAGGCTGCAGGGTTGGCTCTTCGGAGACAAGGACTACCCACAGAGGCCGTGGCTGATGACACCCATGTGGTGGCCTCAGACTGCAGCAAAGTGAAGGTATAACGATATGCATTGGGAAGACACCATAGATCCTCAAATCGCACCTATGGACATTTGAATCCAGCCTGGCTCTGTGATAGTGCTCATGTCATGCAAACACAGCGGAGGCCCTAGTAGTCACTCGATTGCAGGAGGATGACGATGACATGCAGTGAGGACAGCCCATTAATCTTCACCAAACCTCTGAGAATGTCTGACTCCTGTCTGGCCGAGGGTAGCTCGCTTGTGCTCTGTGCTCAGAGACACAGCCATGAAATTTTAAAAGCATCTGATCCTTTGTCTGCCTTCAGCACCTGAGCCCTTCAGGAGCGCAGCATCACTGGTCACAGATGTTGAAGAGATGCTGGGCCAGCCCCACCTTAAAGGTGCTGAGAGCACACAGAGAATGACGGTGCTCTGTGACCCACAACATTCTGGCAGCAATGAGGTGCAGGCATCACTAATATGCCCAGGGAGTGTGAGACCCGACCATCACTTTGGTCTGAGGGCTGCACAGAGCACAGGGAAGAGGCCCTGGACTGATACACCTTCCTTTAACTTGTGCAAAAAGGTTTCACATCTTGAGTAACATGAACACTGCTCATCAGAACAAGGAGCCACAGGTAGGGAGACATTCTTGGGAGTTTATTTACAATAGTGAACAGTATGTACAAGTGATTAACACTCGTGCCCAGGCTGTGCAGGGGGGGAGTCCCATCCGATTGTTTGTCCCTCTTCTGCGGCTACGTTCACGGCCGGATGTCCCTGGAGAGGGAGCACGCGATGTCTGCTGGCACTCTCGAGGCCTTCTGTGCTCGGTGGGCACCGCGGGAACTGGGGTGTTTTATTGACCCCTTTAATCACATTTTGGTTTAAAGTTTGTAAGTTTCCTTTAAACTTTGTCCTTGGTTTTACAGCTGACCTGACATAGGGGCTGTGCTTGATTTATCCTTTATTTTGTTAATTTAGTATGATTGGTTTAACTACAAAAGAGTTACATCTTCTTACCTTTCCTAACCCTGTCTTGGTGCTCCCCAGACATCCACAGCAGAGGTGGAGGCAGCCTACTGACTGCGATGCTTTGTCTGTGATGACTTTGGCGGGCACCCTCTGGAGGGCCCTTTCAGGTCCTGCTGTGCGAGAGTAGCATCCTCCTCGGCCTGTGAAGCTGGAGCTGCTGAGGTCACAGGAAGAGGGGATTCAGATGGGCTAGACACTCCCAGAGTCACCTGGGTGGATGGCCCTGGGGTGTGCACCTCCTGATCCTCCTCCCTATGGGTGCCAAAGGGCCTCTGGCTGACTCCTTGAGGAGACGGGAAAGCTAGAGTGAAGTCTAGCTGCCTCGCACCCTTCTCATGTGCACGCTATTGGAGGCCAACTATGGCATCAGCGATGGAGTTCAGCCTATGCATCAGTGCAGGAGCGATGTCCTGGACCAAGGTCTCCATGGCAACTGCCACCCTACCAGTCTTAACCTTGGTGCGTCAGTATGTTGGCGCTGTCACCTCAGACTGAAGGCAGACAGACTCTTCCATCATGCCTTGCAATCTGAGGAGTGCAGCGGACATCCGTTCCTGATGTTTCCAAGTTTGCCTTTGCAGCTCCAGCAACTGACATGACCGAATCCAGAGACTCCTCATCTGACTCAGACTCAGTAAATTTCTGGCCTCCAGCACTCCTCTAAGTGCCGATGACCTAGGAAGTCCCTGCCTCCGACTGCTGTGGATCAGACAGCGTGATGTGCTCATCAGATTGTGATCCCGAGGCTACTCTAAAGCCCAGTCCCATTGAGGTGTGTATCTCTATGCTGGTGGAGAGCGTGGGCGAGCGCTGTGATGGGACTTCAGGGAGGATGCCTTCAGCTTCCTCTTCAGAGGTTTCTTTGGGACTTGATTGGAGGCCCAGGGTCATGGACTGTGTGGGTTATTTGGCAGATGTGCTTGCGAAAGCAAGGAGAAATAATTAGTGCATGGCAGTGGCCTGTGAAAGAGGACACATCACTCACAACATGGTTGTCTGATGGATGTTGCGTTGCTGGATCCTCATTTGGTAGAGCAGCGCCGACCTCACCGTCAGCACAGGAACGGTCCAGATCCTCGCCAGCCAGCTGGATGGCTCTGTTTTCAAAGTCCATGAGGACCTTGATTTCAGGCATTCCCCCACTGGTCTGCGACCTCACTGTCTCTTGTGTGCCGGATTGTCCTGCATGAATAGAGATGGGGAGAGTGTAAGCAGGACACCTGCCAGGCCAGATGATAAATGTACCTGGCTTGTGTGGGTGGTGAGTGGTCCCATGGACGGGATGAGGACAATGACAGTGAGTGTGAAAGAGTGAATGGTGATGCCCCTTGCACTGGCAGTGTGAGGGCCTTGTAGATGTGTGATGGGTTTGTGAGTGTGTGAGTTGAGAGTGATGAGAAGAGTGACTTACCCTAGCGGAACGGAGGAGATCATTCATCCTCTTGCGACACTGGGTGGCTGTCCTCTTTTGCAGGGCATTGGCACTGACCATCGCTGCCATCACCTCCCATGCTGGATTAACGATGTTGTTGCCCACCCTGTGGCCAGAGCAGGAGTAGAGGACATCACGGAGACCTCTGCTGTGTCCAAAAGATGCTTGAGGGACATGTAATTGAGATGGGGGTGCCTGCAGTCTTCTTAGCTTCTGTGCAGCAGTCTTGGGCTGGAAGCACAGAGGTGTGATAAATTGGGAAGGTGATAGCGCCTACCATGGAAACATCATGTTTCCCAGGAATGCGGGAATTAATGCAGCAGGTTTGGGACGTTTGGGCGTTAGCAGTTTTTTTTCCATTTTAAAGTGGCATTACAGAAGGTAAGAGTCTCAGCATTTCATTTTTTTGTAAAGGAAAAACTTAATAGTTTTCTACTTGGCTTAAATTTAAGGAAATAGTCTTTTAATCAAAGACAAACAACAAGTATGGCAAAGGAGCTCAGTCCCGTGTGCTGAAGGGCCTGCAGCATGTGAGAATTCTTGCAGTCTGGATGACAACATGTGCAGGAAGTGCCACCAGCTTGACCAGCCTGAGCAACGGGTTTCAGAGCTTGAGCATCAGCTGGAGACACACGGTGCATCCACGAAGCTGAGGTTTACGTGGATAGCATGTTTTTAGATGTAGTCAATCTACAGCTTAAGGAAGTGCAGTCAGAGAGGAAATGGGTAATCACCAGTCAGAAGAAGGGAGGCAGGCAGGTAGTCAGGAAAGCCCCAGAGTGCGTCTCACTCAAGAAACATTTTTCTGTGTTGGAAAACGATGAGAGTGAAGGTTCCTCTGGAGAGTGTAGCCAGAGCCAAGTTCACGGCACTGTGTGTGGCTCAGCAGCACAAGGTGGGAGGAGTAAGAGTGTAAGAGCAATAGTGGTCAGAGACTCAATTGTGAGGGGTGCAGACAGGTGCTTCTGCAGCTGTAGACGTGACTCCAAGATGGTGTGTTGTCTCCCTGGTGCCAGGGTCAAGGATGTCACAGAACAGCTGCAGGGCATTCTGAAGGGGGAGGGTGAACAGTTAGAGGCCGTGATTCACATTGGTACCAATGACATAGGTAGAAAGAGGGATGAGGTCCTGTTTTAGGAATTTAGGGAGCTAGGTAGCAGATTAAAAAGCAGGACCTCAAAGGTTGTAACCTCTAGATTACTCCCTGTGCCACGTGCTAGTGAATATAGGAATAGGAGGATAGAGAGGATGATTGCATGGCTAAAGAGATGGTGCAGGAGTGAGGGCTTTAGTTTCCTGGATCACTGTCTGTTTCTGGCGAAGGTGGGGCCTGAACAAGTCGGACGGGTTGCACCTGAACCGGAATGGTACCAACATCCTTGCGGAGAGGTTTGCTAGTTGTGTTGGGGGGGGTTTAAACTAATTTGGCAGGGGGGTGGGAAACAGAATGGAGGTACAGTAGGGGGTGATGCACAGCCAAATATAGAAGAGAAACTAAGTCAGATTGGAAGGCAAAGCAAATATAGACCTGTTAAGGCACAAGGGAGTGACGCAAGGCTGGATTGCATCTATTTTAATGCAAGGAGTCTCACAAGCAAGGCAGATGAATTGAGGGAAAAAAACCATGACTCTGTGTTTAATTGACTGCCACTGCTCTTCAAGAAATGCCTACCTCCTTGAAGAAGTTCTGTTCCTCTCTGCGACAAGATTTCCGTATCTCTCTGTTGCCTTGTTCACCTTCTTTGCTTTCCATTTCCCTCCTAGTGTTTGACAAGGTGTTTACTAAAACCCGCTTTCACAGCCATATCTCCTTTCTCAGTGACTGTCTCCGTCTCCGACTTACCCCACGTGGATTTCAACTGAAATTCCACCCCTCATCTTTCGAACCCACCCAGGATTACCGGTATCTCCGGGACAAAAAACGTTTCTCAGACTGCTGTTCCCGTCACATTCTGAAATCCACACTCAGTGCCATGCGCCGCCATATGAACACACTCGACCTCTCCCTCCAGCAGCACCGCCGTACCCTTTTTCAAAGCTGCGCGTGCCCCCAGTTTCATTTTATCCTTCGGCTCATCCGACGCCTCAACAAGAAACTTTTTCTCTTTCTCTCAACTGCTAAGGAACGCAAGCTCCAACAACTCATCGACACCAACACCCATCTAGGACCCTCCACCCCAGCCTGTCCCTCCGTCCCCACCCCATCTTCCAATCCCAGCCCCAGCCGTGTATTCACTATACCCCCTGACCTTCCCCTCTCCAATGCTGAACGTTCAGTGCTCAGCAAAGGACTTAGTTTCATACCCTTACGCCCTCACCTCAATGAATTTCGGGCTCGGCATGATACTGAACTCTTCTTTCGCCGTCTTCGTCTCCGGGCTCACTTCTTTGGGCAGGAGTCCTCTCCCAGTTCAACGGATCCTTTTACCCATCTCCAATATTCTCCCTCCACCTGGACCCCTCCCTCTGGATTCTTACCTTCTCTTGATCTTTTCATTGAGAACTGTCGGCGCGACATTAGTCGTCTCAATTTCTCTGCTCCTCTCACCCATTCTAACCTGTCTCTCTCTGAACTTACTGCACTCCATTCTCTCAGGTCCAACCCTGACATTGTCATCAAACCCGCTGACAAGGGTGGTGCTGTTGTTGTCTGGCGCACTGACCTCTACCTCGCGGAGGCTGAGCGTCAACTCGCAGACACTTCCTCCTACCTCTCCCTGGACCATGACCCCACCACTGAACATCAAGCCATTGTTTCCAGGACTGTCACTGACCTCATCTCCTCTGGGGATCTCCCTCCCACAGCTTCCAACCTGATAGTCGCCCAACCTCGGACGGCCCGCTTCTATCTCCTACCTAAAATCCATAAACAGAACTGCCCCGGTAGACCGATCGTCTCAGCTTGCTGCTGCCCCACAGAACTCATTTCTCGTTATCTTGACTCCCTTCTCTCTCCCCTTGTCCAGTCCCTTCCCACCTACATCCGTGATTCCTCTGACACCTTACGTCACATCAACAATTTCCAGTTCCCTGGCTCCAACCGCTTCCTCTTCACCATGGACGTCCAATCCCTCTACACCTCCATCCCCCACCAGGATGGTCTGAGGGCCCTTAGCTTCTTCCTCGAACAGAGGCCAGAACAATCCCCATCCACCACTACTCTCCTCCGTCTGGCTGAACTTGTTCTCACACTGAACAATTTCTCCTTCAACTCCTCTCACTTTCTCCAAATAAAAGGTGTGGCTATGGGTACCCGCATGGGCCCCAGCTATGCCTGTCTCTTTATGGGATATGTGGAACATTCCTTGTTGCAGTCCTACCCCGGCCCCCTTCCACAACTTTTTCTCCGGTACATCGATGATTACTTCGGTGCCGCTTCATGCTCTCGTCGGGACTTGGAAAAATTTATTAATTTTGCTTCCAATCTCCACCCCTCCATCATTTTCACGTGGTCCATCTCTGACACTTCCCTTCCCTTCCTTGACCTCTCTGTCTCAATCTCTGGTGATAGACTGTCCACCAATATCCACTACAAATCCACCGACTCCCACAGCTACCTCGACTACAGCTCCTCACACCCCGCTTCCTGTAAGGACTCCATCCCATTCTCCCAGTTCCTTCGCCTTCGTCGCATCTGTTCCGATGATGCTACCTTCAAAAACAGTTCCTCTGACATGTCCTCCTTCTTCCTTAACCGAGGTTTTCCACCCACGGTCGTTGACAGGGCCCTCAACCGTGTCCGGCCCATCTCCCGCGCATCTGCCCTCACGCCTTCTCCTCCCTCCCAGAAACATGATAGGGTCCCCCTTGTCCTCACTTATCACCCCACCAGCCTCCGCATTCAAAGGATCATCCTCCGCCATTTCCGCCAACTCCAGCATGATGCCACCACCAAACACATCTTCCCTTCACCCCCCTTATCGGCATTCCGTAGGGATCGCTCCCTCCGGGACACCCTGGTCCACTCCTCCATCACCCCCTACTCCTCAACCCCCTCCTATGGCACCACCCCATGCCCACGCAAAAGATGTAACACCTGCCCCTTCACTTCCTCTCTCCTCACCGTCCAAGGGCCCAAACACTCCTTTCAAGTGAAGCAGCATTTCACTTGCATTTCCCCCAACTTAGTCTACTGCATTCGTTGCTCCCAATGTGGTCTCCTCTACATTGGAGAGACCAAACGTAAACTGGGCGACCGCTTTGCAGAACACCTGCGGTCTGTCCGCAAGAATGACCCAAACCTCCCTGTCGCTTGCCATTTTAACACTCCACCCTGCTCTCTTGCCCACATGTCTGTCCTTGGCTTACTGCATTGTTCTAGTGAAGCCCAACGCAAACTGGAGGAACAACACCTCATCTTCCGATTAGGCACCTTACAGCCTTCCGGTCTGAATATTGAATTCAATAACTTTAGGTCGTGAGCTCCCTCCCCCATCCCCACCCCCTTTCTGTTTCCCCCTTTTTTTCCCCCTTTTTTTTCCCTATAAATTTTACAGATTTTTCTTTTCCCACTTATTTTTAAATATTTTGAAATCTTTTATGCTCCCCCCACCCCCACATGAGCTGTACCTTGAGTGTCCTACCATCCATTCTTAATTAGCACATTCGTTTAGATAATGTCACCAACTTTAACTTTAACACCTATGTGTTCTTTTGTCCCATTGTCACTGACATCTTTTGATGATCTGCTTCTATCACTGCTTGTTTGTCTACACAAGCACCTCTGTCTCTCTCTCTCTCTCCGCACCCCCCCCCTACACACCTTAAACCAGCTTATATTTCAACTCTTTCCTGGACTCGAAATCAAGTTCTGTCGAAGGGTCATGAAGACTCGAAACGTCAACTCTTTTCTTCTCCGCCGATGCTGCCAGACCTGCTGAGTTTTTCCAGGTAATTCTGTTTTTGTTGTAGATGAATTGAGGGCATTGATTTACATGGGAATATGATATTGTTGCTATTACAGAGACATGGATGAGGGAAGGGCAGGACTGGCAGTTCAATATTCCAGGGTATAGAATCTTCAGGTGTGACAGGGTGGTTGTAAAAGAGGAGGTGGCTTTGCACTGCTGACCAAGGAGTCAATTACTGCATAAGGAGGGATGATTTTTTAGAAGATTCCTTAAATGAGCCCATATGGGTAGAACTTAAAAACAAAAAGGGGGCAATCACTTTGCTTGGAGTATGTTAAAGGCCTCCAAACAGTCAGGGGGAGATAGAGGAGCAGATATGTAGGCAAATCTCAGAGGAGTGTAAAAGTAATAGGGGATTTCAACTTCCCCAATATTAAATGGGATAGTCTTAGTGTGAAAGGCTTGGAGGGGACGGAATTATCCTGCATCCAGGAGAGCCTTTTGAGCCAGTACGTAGAAAGTCCAACAAGAGAAGGGGCGGTACTGGACCTGATCTTAGAGAATGAAGCCGGGCAAATGGGGGAACATTTTGGGGATAGTGACCACAGCTCTGTAAGATTTAAGGTAGTTATGGAAAAAGACAAAGATGGACCGGAAATAAAAGTCCTGAATTGGAGGAAGGCCGATTTCAAATGATAAGACAGGATCTGGCCAAAGTGGACTGAGAGTAGCTACTTGTAGGAAAGTCTACATCAGACCAGTGGGAGTCATTCAAAAGGAAATAGTGAGAGTTCAGGGCCAACATGTTCCCGTAAAGGTGAAGAGTAGGATCAACAAGTCCAGGGAACCCTGGATGTCAAAGGATGTAGAGGATTGGATAAGGAAAAAAATCTATGCTTATGGCAGATATGGAGGGCTGAAAACAGTGGAAGCCCTAGAGGAGAATAGAAAGTGTAGGGGCTACTTAAAAAGTAATTAGGAGAGCGAAGAGGGAACATGAAAAAACACTGGCGGGCAAGATGAAGGAAAATCCCAAGGCTTTTTATAAGTATATTACGGGCAAGAGAATAACCAGGGGAAGAGTAGGGCACATTAGTGGCAATCTGTGTGTAGAGCCAGAGGATTTAGGTGAGGTTTTAAGTGGTTACTTTTCACCTGTGTTCAGCGGGCTTAAAAGTGGACAAATCCCCAGGCCCAGATAAGATGTATCCCAGGCTGCTATGTGACGCAAGAGATGAGATTGCAGGGGCCTGACACTAATTTTCAAATCCTCTCTGGCCACAGGAGAGATGCCAGAGGACCAGAGGACAGTGAATGTGTTACCATTAGTCAAGAAGGGTAGTAGGGATCAACCAGGTAATTACAGGCCAGTGAGTCTAACATCAGTGGTAGGGAAACTATTGGAAAAAATTCTGAGGGACAGGATTAATCTCCACTTGGAGAAACAGAGGTTTATCAGGGATAGTCAGCATGGCTTTGTCAGGGGGAGATCATGTCTAACAAATTTGAGTGATTTTTTTGAGGTGGTGACCAGTTGTGTAGATGAGGGTAGTGCAGTTGATGTAGTCATGGACTTCAGTAAGGCTTTTGACAAGGTCCCACTTGGGAGAATGGTCAAGAAGATAAGAGCCCATGGGATCCAGGGCAATTTGGATCCAAAATTGGCTTACTGGCATGAAGCAGAGTGTGGTGGTCGAAGGTTATTTTTACGATTGGAAGCCTGTGACGGGGTGGGTGTACTGTAGGGATCAGTGCTGGGACCCTTGCTGTTTGTAGTGTACATTAGTGATTTAGGCATGAATGTAGGAGGTATGATCAGTAAGGAGGTGGTGTCGTAAATAGTGAAGAGGAAAACTTTAGATTACAGGACAAAATAGATGGGCTGGTAAGATGGGCAGAACAGTGGCAAATGGAATTTAATCCTGAGAAGCGTGAGGTGATGCATTTTAGGAGGACTAACACAGCAAGAGAATCCACAATGAATGGTAGGACCCCAGGAAGTACAGAGGATGAGAGGGACCTTGGTGTACATGTTCATAGATCCTTGAAGGCAGCAGCACAGATTGGTAAGATGGTTAAGAAGGCATGTGGGATAAAAACAAAAAAACTGCAGATGCTGGAAATCCAAAACAAAAACAGAATTACCTGGAAAAACTCAGCAGGTCCGGCAGCATCGGCGGAGAAGAAAAGAGTTGATGTTTCGAGTCCTCATGACCCTTCGACAGAACTTGAGTTCGATACTTATGTGGGATACTTGCCTTTATTAGCTAAGCCGTAGAATATAAGAGCAAGGAGGTTATGTTGGAGCTACATAAAATGCTAGTTGGGCCACAGCTGGAATACTGTGTGCAGTTCTGGTCACCACACTGTAGGAAGGATGTGATTGCACTGGAGAGGGTGCAGAGGAGATTCACCAGGATGTTCCCTGAACTGGAGCGTTTCAGCTATGCAGAGAGACTGGATAGGCTAGGGCTGTTTTCCTTAGAGCAGAGAAGGCTGAGGGAGAACCAGATAGAGGTATACAAAATTATGAGGGACTTAGATAGGGTAGATAAGAAGAAATCTTTCCCCTTAGCGGAGGTGTTAATAACAAGGTAAGGGGCAGGAGGTTTAGAGGAGATTTGAGAAAAAAAAATTTTTCACCCAGAGGGTGGTTGGAATCTGGAACACACTGCCTAAAGGGATGGTAGAGGCAGGAACCCTCGCAACATTTAAGAAGTATTTAGATAAACACTTGAAATGCCATAGCATACAAGGCTAAGGGCCAAGTGCTGGAAAATGGGATTAGAATAGATAGCTGCTTGATGGCCAGCATGGACACGATGGGCCGATGTTTCTGTGCTGTATAACTCTATGACTTTATGACTGTATAAACCGCTATTGCCGCCAGCAGGTAAAATGTTGTTTTGCCTATCCGCTACCACACAGTGCGAATCTCAGATGATTCCACCCAATAACAGTGAAGGAACAGCAATGTGGTTCCAAGTCAGGTTGATGTGTGGCTTGGAAGGGACATTTCGGTTGCTGGAATTGCCAGGTGCCTGATAACCTTGTCCAACAAGGTGGGAAAGGTTACAGGTTTGGATGATGATTTTGAAGTACTCTATGCAGATGGCTGCTGTGCATCTTAGACATGGTACACATGAGGAGAAGTTAGTGTCTTCCATGGCAGGTTTGTGACAAGTGGTATCTTAGTTACGGGAGTCACAGTGAAATTATTGGGATCAGGACTAAGTGAAAGCCTGCTCCTTACCCAATTAGGTTTGGGATGTGACGATGACAGACATCTGTTCCGGAATGACTTTGGACTCTTTCCGAGGAGTAGTGTTCGTCGGAGGCTTCAGCTACGCTGACGTCTTGGGCTCAGCAAAAGGTAGGAACTAAATCAGCACACACAACTTTACAAACAGGAATATGGATTCACGGGCATTATGGTGACAGAAACGTTTAGTCACCAGAGATTAGAGAAACAGGAATATTTAAACACAGGGAATATAGGAACACGAATAATTAATCAGTGGGGAAAATAGGAACACGAGTGTTTAATCAGTGCTAATAAAGTAAAATACTTGCTTTAGAAGCGGGGCGAGCAGCTTTTAGTAAAATAAGGCAGGATCTGGCCAAGGTAGACTGGGAACAGCCACTTGGGGGAAATCTACAGAAGAGCAGTGAGGGCTGTTCAAAAAGGAAATGGGGAGGGTACAGGCTCAACATGTTCCCTCTAGGGTGATAGGAAGGAGTAACAAGCCCAGAGAACCATGGATGACCAAAGATATTCAGGATACGATGATAAGGAAAAGAGAGGCTTTTATATCAATGGGAAGAGGATAACCAGGGAAAGAGTAGGGCCCATTTGGGACTAAGGGGGCAATCTATGGGTGGAGCCAGAGGACACAGGTAGAGGGTTGAACGAATACTTCAACATCCATCTTCACCCAAGAGAATGAGGATGGAGGTATGGAACTCAGGGAGAGAGACTGTGAGGTTCTTAAGCAAATTGATATAGGGAGTGACAAGGTATTGGAGGTGTTGGCAGGCTTAAAAGTGGACAAATCTTCAGGTCTGGATGATTTGTGTCCCAGACTGCTGAGGGAGGCAAGGGAGGAGATCGCAGGGGCTTTGACCCAAATTTTTAATTCCTTTCTGGCCACGGGGGAGGTGCCAGAGGACCGGAGAACAGCTAACGCGGTTGCGCTAATTAAGAAGGATTGTAGAGATAAGCCAGGGAACCACAGGCCAGTGAGTCTCACGTCAGTGGTAGGGAAGCTATTGGAGAAAATTCTGAAGGAGAGAATCTATCTCTACTTAGAGAGGCAAGGTTTGATCAGGGATAGTCAGCATGGCTTTGTCAGAGGGTGGACATGCCAAATAAATTTGACTGAATTTTTTGAAGAGGTGACCAGGTGTGTAGATGAGAGTGGTGCAGTTGATATAGTTTAAAAGGGTTTTTAGCAAAGCCCCATGTGGGAGACTTATAAAGAAGGCAAATGCACATGGGAAACAGGGTATTTTAATAAGGTGGATTTAAAATTGGCTTAGTTGTCGGAGACAGAGGGTGATGACAGAAGGCTGCTTTAGTGACTGGAAGCCAGTGGCGTCCCACACGGATCTGTGCTGGGATCCCTATTATTCGCCATTTATATAAACAATATAGATGGCTATGTCAGGGGTAGGATTAGTAAACTTGCGAATGACACAAAGATTGGCCGGGTGGTTAACAGTGAGGGTGAGTGTCTTGGGCTGCAGGAAGATGTGGATGGGATGGTCAAATGGGCAGATAAGTGGCAGATGGAATTTAACCCTGAAATGTGTGAGGTGATACACTTTGGAAGGAGTAATTTGACAAGGAAGTATTTAATGAGCGGCATGACACTGGGAGATTCTGAGGAACAAAGGGATCTTGGCATGTGTGTCCATAGATCTCTGAAGGCAGAGGTGCATGTTAGTGGGATGGTGAAAAAGGCACTTGGGCCACTTGCCTTTATCAATCGAGGCATATATTACAAAAGTAGGGCGGTCATGTTGGAGTTGTATAGAACCTTGGTGAGGCCACAGCTGGGGTACTGTGTGCAGTTCTGGTCGCTACATTATAGGAAGGATGTGATTGCACTGGAGGGGGTGCAGAGGAGATTCACCAGGATATTGCCTGGGATGAAACATTTAAGTTATGAAGAGAGGTTGGAAAGACTTGGGTTGTTTTCGTTGGAGCAGAGAAGATTTGAGGGGCAACCTGATCGAGGTGTACAAGGTTATGAGGGGCATGGACAGGGTGGATAGGGAGCAGCTTGAAGGGTCAGTCACGAGGGGACACAAATTCAAGGTGAGGGGCAGAAGGTTTAGGGGAGATGTGATGAAAAACTTTTTTACCCAAAGGGTGGTGACGGTCTGGAATGCGCTGCCTGGGAGGGTGGTGGAAGTGGGTTGCCTCACATCCTTTAAAACGTACCTGGATGAGAACTTGGCACGTCATAACATTTAAGGCTATGGGCCAAGTGCTGATAAGTGCGATTAGGTAGGTAGGTCAGGTGTTCCTCACGTGTCGGTGCAGACTCGATGGGCCAAAGGGCCCCTTCTGCACTGTGTGATTCTGTGAAAGGAGCAGGAATATTTAATCACGGGGGTTATAGGAACAGAAATATTTAATCACGGGGAATATAGGGACACGCATATTCAATCACGGGGAATTTGGGAACAGGAATATTCAATCATTGGGAATATCGGAACAGGAGTATTTAATCACGGGGAATATAGGAATAGAAATATTCAATCACGGGGAATATAGGAACAGGAATGTTCAATCACGGGGAATATGGAAACAGGAATATTTAATCACGGGGACTATTCGATCAGGAAAATTTAATCAGTGGGGAATATGGAAACAGGAATATTTAATTACTGGGAATATGGGAACAAGAATATTTAATCACAGGGAATATAAGAACAGAAATATTCAATCACGGGGAATATCGGAACAGGAGTATTTAATCATGGGCAATATAGGAACCAGAATATTTAATCACTGAGAATATAGGAACAGGAATATTTAATCACAGGGAATATAGGAACAGGAATATTCAGTCACGGGTAATATCGAAACAGGAGTATTTAATCACGGGGAATATAAGAACAGGAATATTTAATCACGGGGAACATAGGAACAGGAATATTCAGTCACGGGGAATATCGAAACAGGAGTATTTAGTTATGGGGAATATAGGAACCAGAATATTTAATCACATTACATATAGGAACAGGAATATTTAACCAGTAGGAATATAGGAACAGGAATGTCTATTGAGTGCGGAATACAGGAACAGCAATATTTAATCAGTGGGGAAATTTAGGAAGTCTCTTTGGGACATTTTACTCTCTTAACCTTCACTAACCTGCTTGTCAGTGTTGCTGTGTGCTTGCCCCATCCTTTATCCTCCTCCCTGTTTCTTCTCCTACAGGTTGGGCTGCAACAGTACAATTCAATCCTGCTGCGCATGACGAGTTTTCCAAGTTCCGTTCCCGACAGGACACCTTCAGCCTGGGCGTGTGTAACGGGTGCCAGCTGATGGCGTTACTCGGCTGGGTGGCTTCTGAACCTGACTTAGAAATGTTGAATGGTGAGAACATCTCAGACCCTGGTTCACTCTCCTGTTTCATGTGTCACATGTATAACATTGGAATACGTGGAATATATGACCCAGACAATCCATTCAGCCCAACTCATCCATGTAAGCATTTATACTCCACCGGAGCCTTTCCTGACTTTCCTTATTTAACTCTTATCACTTCTCCCTTAATTGCTTATCTAGCCCCTCCTAAAACTCTATTCATTTCAGCCACTCTCTGTGGTAGGAAGTTCCACTTTCTCAGTCAAGAAGTTTCTCCTGAACTTCCTGTTACATTCTTGGTGACTAGGTCCCGACTGGCTCACTTGGTTAGATGGCTTGAGTGTGGATCAGAATAACACTAACCGTCTGGCTGAAGTCGACTTTGGAGCTGCTTCCTCACCCTGCCCCGGGAGTGGAAGGCAATGGCAAATCACCACATGACAGAAGCAGCTCAGGGTGAAGCCTCAGCAGATAATGAGCCAAGTACCTGCAATGAACACAAAATACTGCAGATGCTGGAAATCTGAAATGGAAACAAAAAATACTGGAAAAACCCAGCAGGTCTGGCAGCATCTGTGGAGAGAGAAACAGAGTTAATGTTTCGAGTCTGTATGACTCTTCAGAGCTGAAGAGAAATAGAAATGTGATGGATTTTACACTGTTTAAGAGAAGGTGGAGCAGATGGTGCAAAATAGAAAGCCAGGGATAGGTGGCAGCTAAAGGGAGATTGACAAAGATGTCATAGACACGGGGCAAAGGGAGTGTTAATGATAGTGGAGGAGGTTGGTTGGGAAAGAAGGATGCAAAAAATGAATACATAATTTGAAGTTTTTTTTTAAATTTATTTAAAACTAAAAAAACAAGAAAAAAGGAGCAAAGGGATTTTAAAAAGGGTGAAGATAGAGGAGAGATTTCATGGTCTGAAGTTGTTGAATTCAATGTTAAGTCCGGAAAGCTGTAAAGTGCCTAATCGGAAGATGAGGTGCTGTTCCTCCAGTTTGCGTTGGGCTTCACTGGAACATTGCAGCAGGCCAAGGACAGACATGAGAGCAGGATGGTGTGTTGAAATGGCAAGCAACAAGAAGGCCTGGGTCATGCTTGTGGACAGACTGAAGGTGTTCCACAAAGTGGTAATCCAGTCTGCATTTGGTCTCCCCAATGTAGAGGAGACCGCATTGGGAGCAGCGAATGTAGTAGACTAAATTGAAGCAGGTGCAAGTAAAGCAATGCTTCACCTGAAAGGAATGTTTGGGCCCTTGGACGGTGAGGACGGAGGAGGTAAAGGGGCAGGTGTTGCACCTTCTGCGATTGCATGAGAAGATGCCGTGGGCGGGGAATGAGGTGTTGGGGGTGGTGGAGGAGTGGACCAGGATGTCCTGGAGGGAACGGTCCCTACTGAATGCTGACCGGTGCATGAGGGGAAGATGTGTTTGGTGGTGGCATCATTCCCCTTTTTCCCCAACCACCACCGTGATTTCCCCCCCCCCCCCAACAGGACCTTTGGTTTCTATGTTGTGCTTTCACAGAGCGGTGACCCTTGTTCTGCTCAGCCGTTATCTTTATGCCACTATCAGCATCTTCTTTAGACTTTACCACTACCATTAACACCCTTTGCCCTATGTCCATGATATCTTTGTCAATCTCTCCTTAGCTGACTTTCTTCTTGCTCCACCCCCTCTTAAACAGTATAAAATCCATCACATTTCTACTTCTCTGAAGAAGTAATTTAGACTCGAAACGTTAATTCTGTTTCTCTCTCCCCCTCTCTTGAGGGAGGCGATGGTGTAATGGTATTGTTGCTGGACTAGTAATCCAGAGATCCAGGGTATGCTCTGGGGACCTGGGTTCGAATCCCACCGTGGCAGATGGTGAAATTTGAATTTAAAAGTTTAATGATGACCATGAAACCATTGTTAATTGTTGTAAAAATCCATCTGGTTCCCTAATACCTTTTAGGGAAGGAAATATGTCATCCTTAAAAATACCTGGAAAGGCTCAGCAGGTCTGACAGCATCTGTGGAGAGGAATACAGTTAATGTTTCAAGTCCGTATAACTCTTCAACAAAACTAAGGAAAAATAGAAGAGAGGTTTACCAGCTTATATTTCACCTCTCTATTTTTCCTTAGTTCTGTTGAAGAGTCATACGGACTCAAAACGTTAACTGTATTCCTCTCCACAGATGCTGTCAGACCTGCTGAGTTTTTCCAGGTATTTTTATTTTTATTTTTGTTTTTGTTCTGGATTTCCAGCATCCGCAGTTTTTTGCTTTTAATCTGTCATCCTTACCTGGTCAGGCCTGCGTGTGACTCCAAACCTACAGCAATGTGGTTGACTCTTAAATGCCCTCTGAAATGGCCCTGCAAGCCACTCCGTTGTAACAAACTGCTACAAAGTCACAAAACAAACAAAGTAGTGAAACCAGACGGACCACCCGGCATCGACCTAAGCACCGGAAATGACAAAGACAATCTCAACCCTGTCGACCCTGCAAAGTCGTCCTTACTAACATCTGGGGGCTAGTGCCAAAATTGGGAGAGCTGTCTCACAGACTAGTGAAGCAACAGCCTGACATAGTCATACTCATGGAATCATACCTTACAGATAATGTCCCAGACTCCTCCATCACCATCCCTGGGTATGTCCCAGCAGCAGGACAGACCCAGCAGAGGTAGCGGCACAGTGGGGAGGGAGTTGCCGTGGGAGTCTTCAACATCGACTCCAAACCCCATGCAGTCTCATGGCATCAGGTCAAACGTGGGCAAGGAAATCTCCTGCTGAGAGACTGATTGCCCTCCCTCAGCTGATAAATCAGTGCTCCTCCATGTTGACCATCACTTGGAGGAAGCACTGAGGGTGGCAAGGGTGCAGAATGTACTCTGGGTGGGGGATTTCAATGTCCATCACCAAGAGTGGCTCATTAGCACCACTACGGACCAAGTTGGCCGAGTCCTAAATGGCATAGCTGCTAGACTGGGTCTGTGGCAGGTGGAGAGAAAACCAGCAGGAGGGAAAAACATACTTGACCTCATCCTCACCAACCTGCCTGCTGCAAATGCATCTCTCCATGACAGTATCAGTAGGAGTGATCACTGCACAATCATTGTGGAGATGAAGTCCCACTTTCACATTGAGGATACCCTCCATCATGTTGTGTGGCACTACCAACGTGCTAATTGGGATAGATTTCGAACAGGTCTAGCACTCGACTGGGCATCCATGTGGTACTGTGGACCATCAGCATTAGCAGCAGCAGAATTGTACTCGAACGCAATCTGTAATCTCATGGCCCAGCATATCCCCCACTCTACCATTACCATTAAGCCAGAGGATCAACCCTGGTTCAATGAAGAGCGCAGGAGGACATGCCCGGAGCAGCACCAGCCATACCTAAAAATGAGGTGTCAACCTGGTCAAGCTATAACACAGGACTATTTGCATGCCAAATAGCATAAGCAGTAAGTGATAGACAGAGCTAAGTGATCCCACAACTAACAGATCAGATCTAAGCTCTGCAGTCCTGCCGCATCCAGTAGTGAATGGTGGTGGACAATTAAACAACTCATTGGAGGAGGAGGCTCGACAAATATCCCCATCCTCAATGATGAAGGAGCCCAGCACATTAGCGCAAAAGATAAGGCTGAAGTATTTGCAACAATCTTCAACCAGAAGTGCTGAGTGGATGATCCATCCTCTGGAGGTCCCCAGCATCACAGATGCCAGTCTTCAGCCAATTCAATTCACTCCATGTGATATCAAAAAACAGTGGAAGCCCTGGACACTGCAAAGGCTATGGGCTCTGACAATACTCTGGCAATAGTACTGAAGACTTGTGCTCCAGAACTTGCCGTGCCCCTAGCCAAGCTGTTCCAGTACAGCTACAACACTGGCATCTATCTGGCATCAACAGTGCTATCAAGCGGCACTTGCTTAGCAATAACTTGCTCACTAATGCCCAGTTTGGGTTTCGCCAGGGCCACTCAGCTCCTGACATCATTACAGCCTTGGTTCAAATATAGACAAAAGATCTGAACTCCCAAGGTGAGGTGAAAGTGACTGCCCTTGACATCAAAGCAGCATTTGATTGAGTGTATCATCAAGGAGCCTAGCAAAACTGGAGTCAATGGGAATCAGGGGGATAAACCTCTTTTTGTTGGAGTCATACCTAGTATAAAGGAAGATGGTTGTGGTTGTTGGAGGTCAGTCATCTCAGCTCCAGTTCATCATTGCAGGAGTTCTTCAGGGTAGTGTCCTCAGCCCAACCATCTTCAGCTGCTTCATCAATGACCTTCCTTCCATCATAAAGTCAGAAGTGGGGATGTTCGCTGATATTGCACAATGTTCAGCATCATTTGCAACAACTCAGATACTGAAGCAGCCATGTCCAAATGCAGCAAGACCTGGACAATATCCAGCCTTGGGCTGACAAACAGCAAGTAACATTTGCACTACACAAGTGCCAGGTAATGACCATCTCCAACAAGAGAGAATCCAAACATCGGCCCTTGATGTTCAGTGGCATTACCATCACTGATTCCCCTATCAACATCCTGGGGGTTACCATTGACCAGAAACTGAACTGGACTAACCAAATAAGCCCAACGCAAACTGGAGGAACAACACCTCATCTTCCGACTAGGCACTTTACAGCCTTCCGGACTGAATATTGAATTCAACAACTTTAGGTCGTGAGCTCCCTCCCCCATCCCCACCCCCTTTCTGTTTCCCCCTTTTTTTTCCCAATAAATTATAAAGATTTTCCTTTTCCCACCTATTTCCATTATATAAAAAAAAACACCCCCACTAGAGCTATACCTTGAGTGCCCTACCATCCATTCTTAATTAGCACATTCGTTTAGATAATATCACCAACTTTAACTTTAACACCTATGTGTTCTATTGTACTATTGTCGTTGACATCTTTTGATGATCTGCTTCTATCACTGCTTGTTTGTCCCTACAACCACACCCCCCCCCACCTCTCTATCTCTCCGCCCCCCACACACACACCTTAAACCAGTTTATATTTCAACTCTTTCTTGGACTCGAACTCAAGTTCTGTCAAAGGGTCATGAGGACTCGAAACGTCAACTCTTTTCTTCTCCGCCGATGCTGCCAGACCTGCTGAGTTTTTCCAGGTAATTCTGCTTTTGTTTTTTTTTACCAAATAAGTACTGTGGCTATAAGAGCCGGTCAGAGGCTAGGAATTGTGCGACGAGTAACTCACATCCTGACCCCACCAAAGCCTGTCCACCATCTACAAGGTACAAGTCGGGAGTGTAATGAAATGCTCCCCACTTGCCTGGATGAGTGCAGCTCCCACAGCACTCAAGAAGCTTGACACCATCCAGGACAAAGCAGTTCGCTTGATTAGCACCACATCCACAAAAGTTCATTCCCTTCACCAGCGACATGCAGTAGCAGAGCAGTGTGTACTATCTACAAGATGCACTGCAGAAATTCACCAAGGCTCCTTCAACAGCACCTTCCAAACCCACGACAACATTGGAAATATATCACAGTTCCTTCACTGTCACTGGGTCAAAATCCTGGAACTACCTCCCTAACAGCACTGTGGGTGTACCTATACCATATGGACTACAGGAGTTCAAGATGGCAGCTCACGCACCTTCTCAAGGGCAACTAGGGGTGGGCAATAAATGCTGGTTCAGCCAGTGAAGCCCACATCCCACGAATTAATTTAAAAAAAATGCTGCTAGACCTGCTGAGTTTTTCCAGCATTTTTTGTTTCATTTCAGATTTCCAGCATCCGTAGTATTTTGCTTTCATCTTAGTGTTTAATTGACTGCCACTTCTCTTCCAGGAATGCCTACCTTGAAGAAGTACTGCTGTTCTCTGACAGGATTTCTGTTTGTCTCTTTTGCCATGTACACCTTCATTGCTTTCCATTTCCCTCCGGATGTTTGACAAGGTGTTTATCAAAACTCACTTCCACAGCCATATTCCCTTCCTCAGTGATTGTCTCCATCTCTGACTTACCCCATGTAGATTAAAACTGAAGTTCCATCCTTCATAGTTCGAATCCATCCGTGATTACAGATATCTCCTGGACATACAGCACTCCTCGGACTGCTGTTCTCGCCGCATCCTGAGATCCACACTCACTGCCATGCACCGCCATATCAACACACTCTATCTCTCCCTCCAGTGGCACCCTATCTCAAAGCTGTCCTTTTCCCTAGTTTCATTTTATTCTTCGTCTCATCCAACGCCTGAACAAAAAACTTTTTCTCTCCCTTTCAGGTATTAAGGAACGCAAGCTCCAACAACTATTAGTACCAACACCCATCACCTGTTCCTGTCCCTCTGATCCCATCCCTTCTAAATCCACCCCTTGCTATGTATTCACTATACCATCTGACGTTCCTCTCTCTGATGATGAAGTTTCTGTCCTCAGCAAACGAGTCAATCTCATCCCCTTACACCCGCACCTCAATGAATTTCGGGCTCGGCATGAAGCTGAAATCGTCTTCCGTCGCCTTCGCCTCCTTGCTCACTTCTTTGGGCAGGAGTCCTCCCGCTATTCAACGGCTACTTTCACCTGCCTCCAGGATACTCCCCCTACCTGTATTCCTCCCTCCGGCTTCTTATCTGCTCTTGATCTTTTCACTGAGAAATGTCTTAATTTCTCTGCTCCACTCACTCACTCCAACCTGTTTCCTCTGAACTTGCTACACTCCATTCTCTCAGGTCCAACCCTGACTTTGTTATCAAACCTGTCAACAAGGGTGGCACTGTTGTTTGGCGTACTGACCTCTACCTCGCAGAGACTGAGTGCCAACTCTCAGACACTTCTTCCTACCTCCCTGGACCATGACCCCACCACTGCATATCAAGCCATTGTTTCCAGGACTGTCACTGACCTCATCTCCTGTGGAGATCTTCTGTTGACAGCTTCCAATCTCATAGTCTCCCAACCCCACACAGTCCACTTCTACCTCCTTCCCAAAACAGGACTATCCCAGTAGACCCATCATGTCAGCCTGTTTCTGCCCCACGGAACTCATTTCTCCCTACCTTGACTCCATTCTCTCTCACCTTGTCCAGTCCAGTCTCTTCGGACTTACATTCACAATTCGTCTGATGCCCTAAGTCATATCAAAAATTTCCAGTTTCCTTCACCATGGAGGTCCAATCTCTCTAAACCTCCATCCCCCACCAGGATGGTTTGAGGGCTCTCTGCTTCTTCCTTGAACAGAGGCCCGAACAATCCCCATCCACCACCACTCTCCTCTATCTGGCTGAACTTGTTCTCTCACTCAACAATTTATCTTTTAGCTTGTCTCACTTCCTCCAAATAAAAGATGTGGCCATGGTTACCCGCACGGGCCCCACTTATGCCTGACATTTTGTGGGATATGTGGAACATTCCTTCTTCCAGTCCAACTCAAGCCCCCTCCTACTCTTTTTCCGGTACATCGATGACTGTATTGATGCCGCGTCATGATCTCAGCTGAACCTGGAAATCTATAAAAACAAAAAAACTGCAGATGCTGGAAATCCAAAACAAAAACAGAATTACCTGGAAAAACTCAGCAGGTCTGGCAGCATTGGCGGAGAAGAAAAGAGTTGATGTTTCGAGTCCTCATGACCCTTCGACAGAACTAGTTTTTGTTCTGGAAATTTATCTATTTTGTATCCAATTTCCAGCCCTCTATCACTTTCACTCCAACACTTCCCTTCCTTGACCTCTCTGTCACCATTTCTGGTGATAGACTGTCCACCAGCATTCATTACAAGCCCACCAACTCCCACAGCTACCTCGACTACAGCTCCTCACACCCTGCTTCCTGTAAGGACTCCATCCCATTTCCTCAGTTCCTTCTCCTCCGTCGCATCTGTTCTGATAATGCCACTTTCCAAAATGGCACTTCTGACGTGTCTTACTTTTTTATTATCAGACTGTGATTGACAGGGCCCTCAACAGTGTCTGACCCATTTCCCATGCCTCTACCCTTACCCCTTCCCATCCCTCCAAGGACCATGATAGGGCCCCCCTTGTCCTCACTTTTCAACCCAACAGCCTCCACATTGAAAGGATCATCCTCCATCATTTCTGCCAACTCCAGCACGATGCCACCACCTTCCCCTCAACACCGTCCCCCCGTCCACCACCCCCACCCACCCCAACCAAACACAGCTCCCCCTCTCCCGGACAGCATTCCGTAGGGACCATTCCCTCTGAGACATACTGGTCCACTCCTCCATCACCTCATCCCCTTCCCATGGCACCTTCCGATGCAATCACAGAAGATGCAACTCCTGCCTCTTTACCTCCCTCCTCACTGTCCAAGGCCCCAAACACTCCTTTCAGTGCTTCATTTGCACCTCCTTCAGTTTAGTCCACTGCATTCGCTGCTCCCAATGCGGACTCCCCGACATAAGGGAGACCAAACGCAGACTGGGTGACCACTTTGCGGAACACCTTCGGTCAGTCCGCAAGCATAACCCAGACCTTCCTGATATTTGCCATTTCCACATCACTCTGCTCTCATGCCCACATGTCCAACCTTGGCCTGCTGCAATTTTCCAGTGAAGCCTAAAACCAACTGGAGGAACAGCACCTCATCTTCTGATTAGGCACTTTACAGCCTTCCAGACTTAACATTGAGTTCAACAACTTCAGACCATGAACTCTCTCCTCCATCCCATCCCTTTTTTAATCCAATTATGTTTTTTTCTGTTCTTTTAATTTTTATTTATTGTTATCTATTTAATCATTTTTCCCCAGCCACCACCCCCTGCCACAGGGCCATCTGTCACTTGTTTCTATGTTGCTCTTTCACAGATTGTTGACCCTTGTTCTGCTACTAAGAGATTTTGCTCTTACCTTTATGCCACTTTCATCACCTTCTTTAATCTTTACCACTACCATTAACACCCCCTTTGTTTTGTGTCCATGACATCTTTGTCAATCTCTCCTTAGCTGCCACCTATCCCTGACCTTCTATCTTGCTCCACCCCCTCTTAAACATTTCTACTTCTCTTTAGCTCTGAAGAAGAGTCATATGGACTCGAAATGTTAACTCTGTTTTTCTCGCTACAGATGCTGCCAGACCTGCTGAGTTTTTTCAGTATTTTTGTTTTAATTATAGCCATTTGGCAGAACACACACGAATGCAGGTTCTTGGTGACTATCTTATAGAAACATAGAAACTAGGAGCAGGAGTAGGCCATTCAGCCCTTCAAGCCTGCTCCGCCATTCATTATGATCATTGCTGATCAGCCAACTCAATCGCCTGCTCCCTCTTTCTCCCCATACCCTTTGATCCCTTTCGCTCCAAGAGCTATATCTAACTCCTCCTTGAAAACATACAATGTTTTGGTCTCGACTACTTTCTGTGGTAACAAATTCCACAGGCTCACCACTCTCTGGGTGAAGAAATTTCTCCTCATCTCAGTCCTAAATGGTCTACCCCATATCCTCAGACTGTGACCCCTGGTTCTGGACTCCCCACAATCGGCAACATCCTTCCTGCATCTACCCTGTCTAGTCCTGTTAGAATTTTAAAGGTTTCTATGAGATCCCTCCTCACTCTTCTGAACTCCAGCAAATATAATCCTAATCAACTCAATCTCTCCTTGTATGTCAGTCCCGCCATCCCAGAAATCGGTCGGGTAAACATTCGCTGCACTCCCTCTATAGCAAGAACATCCTTCCTCAGATAAGGAGATCAAAACTGCACACAATATTCCAGGTGTGATCTCACCAAGGCTCTGTACAATTGCAGCAAGACATCCCTGTACTCTAATCTTCTGGCTATGAAGGCCAACATACCATTTGCCTTCTTTACCGCCTGCTGCACCTGCATGCTTACCTTCAGCAACTGGTGTACAAGGACACCCAGGTCTCATTGCACCTTCCCCTCTAGGTAATAATCTGCCTTCCTGTTTTTGTTACCAAAATGGATAACCTCACATTTATCCACATTATACTGCATCTGCCATGCATTTGCCCACTCATCAACTCTAATGTTGATGGTCTCAAGTTTTTCAGTTCATTGCAAGTGGAAACATTCTCTTTGTGTCTCAACTATTAATTTCTTTATTCAATCCTTTGTGCTGTGCTCTGCCTGACTAAGGGCAGGGCAAGGAGGCCAGGTCCCAGTCCCAAAAATGAGTATCACACCCGTGCTATTGGCATTATTATGAAGCACATGGTAGTCAACTGAGCTAACCAGCCCCCAATCTATAAATACCTTTCATAATTTTAAAGATTTCTATACAAACACTACTTAACCTTGACCTTTCAAGAGAGGAGCCCAGTCTGTTCATTGTGTCTTGATTGGTATGAGCTTGCAGCCCTCTAGTTATCCTATCCCTCTCCAGTGCCTCTGCATCTTTATAATATGGGCTTGTTACAGCTATAGCATGAATTTCATACTCTTCAATTCTATCCCTCCAGAGATAAACCCTAATGCTTAGTGTGTTTTTATGACCCTGTTGACCTACATCACTATTTTTACTGATTCATGCTTGGATTGTGTCAGGGCAGAGAGACCAGGCTAGAGGTCAGAGGATCTTGAGGTCTTGACCCCAGGGCTTTGTTTGTGAGTTTGTGACTTGGACCATTATTTTTTTCAGATGGTGAAATGCACCCGGGTGTCCTGCTGACCCACAACCGCTCCAGACGCTTTGAGTCCCGCTTTGTCACTGTGACCATCTTGGAGAGCAGCTCCATCCTGCTGCGAGGGATGGAAGGCTCGACACTTGGAATCTGGGTGGCCCATGGAGAAGGTGAGGCACTGACCATTCCATTCCGTACAAGCCCGGGGTAGGTGTTGATAAAAGATGGATCATGCATGAGTCAGAATTGATAGCCTCCAGATGGCCAGGTGACAAATCTCTTATGTATTCTCAAGTCCTTAACTCAGTGAACCCCTCTAAACTGCAGTCACTTGGTTCTGTGTTCAGTATTAGTCCCAGGGTCTGTGTATCTCTCTAAGCCCCCCTGTCCTGGGGGTTCAGTATTCGTCCCTGGGTCTGTGTATCTCTCTAAGCCCCCCCTGTCCTGGGGGGTTCAGTATTAGTCCCTGGGTCTGTGTATCTCTCTAAGCCCCCCCTGTCCTGTGTGTTCAGTATTAGTCCCTGGGTCTGTGTATATCTCTAACCCTCCGTGTCCTGTGTGTTCAGTATTAGTCCCTGGGTCTGTGTATATCTCTAACCCTCCGTGTCCTGTGTGTTCAATATTAGTCCCTGGGTCTGTGTATCTCTCCAGCCCTCCTGTCCTGTGTGTTCAGCATTAGGCCCTGGGTCTGTGTATCTCTCTAACCGCCCCACCCCCCCATCCTGTGTGTTCAGTAATGGTCCTGGAACTGTGTATCCCTCTAACTCCTAACTTAAGTTGAGTGCTCCAATCATGGCCTAGGGCTGGTGCTGGAGACCTGTGAGCCAAGAGGGGCAGTGCTCAGACCAGCAGAGCGCAGTGCTCATTCTCTCTCCTATTTCTTTTGCAGGTTACATGCAATTTGAGTCAGACACTGTGCTGAGGCTGGTGACTGAAAGCAACCTGGCTCCACTCCGTTACTGTGATGATTCTGGTGTCCCGACTGAACAATATCCCCAGAATCCCAATGGATCACCACTGGGCATTGCTGCTCTCTGCTCTGCCGATGGCCGGCACCTAGCTATGATGCCTCACCCAGAGCGTTGCACCTTGCTCTGGCAGTGGCCCTGGATGCCTCAGGACTGGCGACAATCTCTCGCTGTGTCACCATGGTTACATATGTTCCAGAACGCTCACAAGTGGTGTTTGCAGAGTCTCTAATCATCTGTCTGGCCAGCACTGAGTCTGTCCTTCCTCCCACCTCACCATGTCTGACACTAACACACCTAGCAGACTCTCCTCCACCTGCATTCCTCAGACTGGGCTCCATCATCCCTCAGCCCCCATTCTACACTCAGAAGGGGCTGAGACCAAAGAACCTCTCTCAGTTGAGTTTCAGATGTGTCCTGAGTCATTCGTGTCATTGGTTTCAGTAAAAATATCTCTGAAAATAAAGACTGATCTCAGTTTCTACCATCTGTCTCCTCTCCCTTCTTGGATGCATTTAATATTCACAAGGAGAACGACAGCATCAGACATTCCCAGGACAGGTACAGCACTGGGTTGGATACAAAATCCCTCTACACTGTCCCCATCAAACACTCCCAGGGCATGGACAGCACGAGATTAAATACAGAGTAAATCTCCCTCCACACCGTCCCCATGAAACACTCCCAGGACAGGTACAGCACGGGGTTGGATATAGAGTAAAGCTTCCTCGACAGTGTCCGATAGACATCATTTTTTTGATTGAAACAATTCAATGAACAGAACTATAGGTTTGCGGGAAACCTATGAATCGTGGAAACTTACAGCACAGGAGGAGGCCATTCAGTCTGTCATGCTCTTTGAAAGAACAATGGCACTTATCCCAAATTCAAGCTTTTAAAATTATTCATGGAATTGGCTTCTACCACCTTTTCAGGTGGGTATTCCAAATCCTGGCAGCTCGCAGATGCAGGATGGGCAATAAATGCTGACTTTGCTGGTGAATGAATGATTAAAAACAAGTACTCATTTAATAGTTTAGCCATTAACCTGCGGCTGTTCAAAGGAAAGCAGGCAGCATGCAAACTTTTATAATTAGCCTGCTAATTAAAATGACTAGACTGTAGCTATGGATCTCAGCTGGAGCCCCAGGTTTGTGCAACGATTATACCACTTAAAGTTAGCCTGTCATTCTGAAAGCCAGATGGGAGTTTTTAAAGGAGAGGTGCATTCTGGGTGCACCAACTGCACTCAAGTCACGGAAGAGGAGGTTAGAGAAATGGTGCAAAAGGCCAGAGAGGGGGCACCAAGGTACTCTCATGCAGCCCAGGAGGCAAACAGGTGAAGGGGGGGGTCCTCTTCTAGTGAGAGCCAGTAGGTCCTGCAGCACCATACCAACTCAGTAGAAGTAGGTCAGCTTTGCAATTAATGCCATAGTCTAGCCCTAAGCACCCAGATATAGTGCCATAAGTGACCTCACATGAGACATCAGGGTGCAGCTGTGGCTCAGTTGGTAACATTCTGAGTCACGAAGTTGCAGGTTCAAATCTCACTGCAGGAACTGAGTACAAAAATCTTGTGCAGTACAGTGGGAGTGCTGCACTGTCGGAGGTGCTGTCTTTTGGATGCGATGTTGAACTGAAGCACTGTCTTTACCTCTCACCTGGATGTAAAAGATCCCATAACACTATTTTGAAGATGAGTGGGGAGTTATCCCTATCTCCTGGTCAATATTTATTCCTCAGTCAACATCACAAGCAAATTATGTGGCTATTATTACATTATTGATTGTGGAATCTTGCTATACACAAATTGGCTTCCTACATTACACTAGTGGCTATACTACAAAAGCCAGAAAAGCATTATATAAATGCAAGTCTTTTAAGTTATATGCTGACAACTCCACCATGAACCTCACACACTGCTGCATTCACCATGCCTCCACTCGCCTTCACTTGCCTACCATCAATTTATCAACAATCATATTCGTATCTTCATCTCACACTCTGATCGTGCACAGCTGCAAGCCTCGCACAGCTGCAAGACTCACACATTCCACAGTTTGGACATGCTGTCAGCTAGTTAACTGTGACAGGTCCATCGCCCAAATAAAAATGCATCACCTTCACTGGCATGTGCTACATGACAAGGTGACCCACAACCAGGCAGCAGCACCTAACCAGCGGGCTCAAGCAGGCTTGCATATCCTCATACTCATGGTGAGTACAGTGCTGGAAATCATCAATGCGTGTAACTGAGGCCAATGCCAGCAAAAGGCTGAAACCATTGAAAGTTTTGGTATGTCCCTATCTAATCCACTTTCTGTCATCCCCTCAGCCGAAAATCTCTTCTGATTTACAAATTTCAGGTGGTGTTTTCATGTAGCTCTTTCTTACCCCCACCCCTCCCTCACTGTAACCCTACCGTCTGCCTTTTCACTTTTAGATATCTTGAACTAGCGCTGGTGGGAGGCTGAATTCCTTGAGGAGTAGGAGACTGATGAAGAACAAACATCACCACTTGACTTGACTCTTGCAGCCATCAGCTCAATGCTGGCTCAGTTCGTACTTTGGCGGGTAGCATAGAGGTGGAACCTGCACGTAGTGAGTCACCGGGCATAAGTGGCCTGCAGCCAGGACAGAGTGAAGAGTAGCATGGTTGCACACGAGTTTAGAGTACTCAGATGAGAACTTTGATGAAGCAGCGTACAGAAAAAGACTAATGGGCATGCATGCTTTCACTGTCAACGATCATGGTGTCCAGCTCTAGTCTGGCACAGGACTTTGTGCAGAGCTTAGAGCCCATCCTTTCCAGCATAGAAATGGTGGTCATAGTTGTGAACCCAATCATATCACAGTGTTTGGTAGATCATAAGAATTAGGAGCAGGAGTAGGCCATTCGGCCCATCAAGCCTGCTCCACTATTCAATAAGATCATGGTGATCTGGTTCTGTCCTCAATTCCACTTTCCTGACTGGCCCCCATAACCTTTGACCCCCTTGTTGATCAAAAATCTAATGGCCTTGAATATATTCAATGACCCAGCCTGTGGGGAAGAAAATGCCAAAGACTAATCTTTGACCCTCTAAGAGAAGAAATTCCGGTGCCCCTTTAGTTCTAGACTCCTCTACAAGGGGAAACATCCTCTCAGCTTCTATCCTGTCAAGTCTCCTCAGAATCTTACATATTTTAATAAGATACTCATTCTAATGATCGCCAATGAGTATAGGCCCAACTTGCTGCCTGCAGCCACTGCCTGCACTTCCACTGCAACACAGGCAGAAGCCACCCAGTATGAGAGTTGTAATGGAAACTCAGACTGCAGCCATGAGATTAGACTGCTACTAGCATGGCTGTGGATGTCAGTGTTCAAAGGGACATGCAGGTTCTCACAAGAGTCCAACAATCTGTCCTCCAATAGATTGCTGTCCAAGATGAAAAGTCTAACCAGAAATGATAATTGTTTCTCTCCACAGATACTGGCTGACCAACTGAGATTTTCCAGCATTTTTTGTTTAATAGTCCATGGATGTGTCAGTTGCCTCCTCCTCCTCCTGAGGTGGGTGGCAAGAGTTGTGCCCTCATGTTGGCCAGGTCCTGAAGCATACAGTAGACCACCATGATATGGGCCACAGACCCTGGTGAGTGCTGGATGGCTCTTCCCGATCAGTGCAGGCATGGGACTGTCATTGTGTAAGTACACACCACATGTGGTTAGGTAAAACTGGAGAGTCATTAGGTATGAATTCTCAATGCTTAGTAGCATTGATATTGTGGTTGAATGATTACTGGCACAGCAGGTTGGCACAGGATGAAAGCTTCATAATTTCTGCAGGATAGCAGGCATTCACCAGCATGATGTTCTGACTGGCTGCACATTTGTAACCTGTACGAAAGTGTTAAATTTCAGCCCTAAGTTGCAGTGCCTGCAAAGTTGTGTGTGTGCAGTCAATGGCAGCCTGCATCATGGGTGAATCACATCTCCTGGCGTACAGAGCTTTGTCACCTCTCTGGTGCAGCTGTGGAAGGTCAAGTAGGACATATTAGCTTTGGATGGCAGTAATAATAATAGTAATAGTAACAAAAAGAAGAATAACAATAAGAAGTAGCAATAATAATAAAAATAATATCAATAATAGTAACTTTTCCCTTCAAAGGAATCAGCCGAGTTTGATCCTGAATTATCTCATTCCTGAACTCCTTCCATTTCTGTCTTGCCCTGAAATACTTTTTCCCAATTTAACTCAGTCCCTTCCTAAATCACTGAAATAAGCTCTTCTCCAGTTCAGCATTTCTACCTTTAATATTTGCTGGTCTCTTCTCATAATCATGCATGGTCACTGTTATCTTGATGATCTCCTCATGTAACACATTCCTCTGGCCCAACCTCATTTCCTAGATCCAACACTGCTTCCTTCCTTGTAGGGCCGGAGAATATTGATCTAGAAAGTTCCCATGGTCATACATTAGAAATTCCTTCCCAATCCTTTGCGCTATTGTTTTCCCAGTCTAAAATAAGGTGATTAAAGATTCCTTATAATTATTGTTATGTTTGTTACAAGGTTTCCAACAAATTTGCTTGTCTATTTTTTTCCCCACAGTTTGGAGCACTGGAAAACTTCCCTCATGACAATCTTTAGACAAGACCAGTGGAAATAACTGGAAATGGCTGCAGCAAAAATGTGACCTCCATGTGTTCATAATGTTCCGATTCATGTCACAAACAACTAATAGGACAACACCACAACCACAGCAAGATCCACAATTAGCAATGAGATGGTTTGCAACAGGTGGTTGAAGTAATTCTGAAGGATCTTTAGGAAAGGATGTGAATGGGGTATCAAAGAGATTTACTAAAATGGTTCCAGTGATGAGGGATTATAGTTCCGAGCATAGACTGGAGAAGCTGGAGTTGTTTTGCTCAGAACAGAGAAGGCTATGTGGAGAATTGATAAAGATGTTAAAAAGTCATCCAGGGGTTAGGTAGATTAAATCAAGAGAAACTGTTTCCAATAGGGCCAAGAACCAGGGGACATGGTTTTGAGGTGATTGGCAAAACAAGCAACATGAGGAAAAAGCTTTTTATGTAGTGAGTAGATAGGATTTGGAATGTGCTGCCTGATGAGGTGGAGGATACAGATGCAAACAGCAGCTGCCAAAAGGGAATTGGATAAATATTTGAATAAAAAAACAAAATGCAGAAATCCGAAGAAAGGGATGGGGTATGCACTAACTGAATAGCTCATAGCAAAAGCTGGCGCAGACGCTTTAGGCCAAATGGGTGCTGCATTATTCTATGATTCTTTAAGTCTTGGATTTGAAGATATGTTCAGGGAAAATGCCTGCTCCTTCAAAAACGCATGAGACCTTTTATCTTCATCCAAATAACCTGACAGAGCCTGATTTAACATGTCCTTCAAAAGATGACCCACTGCTGACAACCTCAGTCTAGATTATCAGCATAATTCTTGCAGCGGATGTGGAAGAGATTTTCTAGAATGATACCAGGGTGAACATACATCAGTTATTGGAAAAGCTGGGGTTGTTATCCGAGCAAGGAAAGTTATGGGAGATTATGGGTGTTACTTTTTAATTCTTTTTTATAGAATACATAAGGAGAACTGATGCCACTGGCAGGAGAGTCAGTAACTAAAGATCACAGATATAAAATAATTAGCAAATGAGCCAAAGGTTTCAGCTCAATGAACACTTCAAATCTAAACCCATCAGGCTGGTAATTTATGTGTGAACTGATTAATGTTAACTCAGAGATCACTTGTTTTCTTGTGGTCCAGCCAACTGCTGCTGCTTCCACTCCTTCACTCTCCACTTCAAAAAAGGCAATGGCATATGAGAGCTTGGCAGTTTTCCCAGTTTTTACTCCCTTTCCAAAAGGACATACATTTCTAACAGCCCCTTTACGTGTCTTGTTCATAAATACCTCTCCATATCCTCATCCCTCCCGCTCCCTCAAACCTCCTACTCTGTGATCCTCTAATACTTCTCTCTTGTGCACCTGCCACTTCCTTTGAGCTGTCTGCTGCCAATGCTTCAATTCCCTCCCTACACCTCTCCACCTCTCTTTCTTCCTTTAAGACATTCATTAAAACCTCCCTTTGTAATATTGCTTCAAGAGTGATGTCCCTTTAAGAAGCTCAACATGTAGGTGAGCCATGTCATTGTGTAACCAGGCGCCATGGTCTCTCTCTGCACTGTGGTACCCGAGACACCAGGATGTGTCCGGAGGTTGCTGTACTGCTTGCACTGATCCAGCTGTAAATAAACCCCACCAGAGACCCTTAATCAAACAGAATCCATGTACCACTACACCTCTAACCAAGCTTTTGATCACCTGTTCTAATATGTCCTTATGTAGCTCAATGTCAGATTTTGTTTTATTGTGCTCCTGTAAAACATCTATGTTAAAAGCACTATATCAATGCAAGTTGTTTCTCATTATGAGCACCACAGACTAGGGTTGGCAATGCTCCAAGATTGCCCTCGAGGATGGACATGTCCAGTGAGAGTGTAGGTTCAGGTGGTTATAAAAACAAGGATATGCAGTGAATCATCCAGGAGTTTTATATTTATTCATTCATGGGTTGTGGGCTTTGCTGGCCAGATCAGTATTTATTGCCCATCCCTAATTGCTGCTGCCCTTGTCCTTCTAGATGGTAGTGATCATAGGTTTGGAAAATGCTGTTGAAGGACCACTGGAGTTGGGAACTCTGGACATAAGGAACTACTGGCAAGTATAGACGAACATTTTGTTGGTGCAAATATCATGGAAAGACCATTAAGTTTAATGTTTCTGAGGATACTGCTCTCAGGAAGAATATTACCCAGGAAAACTAGGAGAGAGTTTAAATTCAGCATCTGGCGAAGAGGTGCCTGAGTTCCATATCTGTGGGAGCGGGTTTGAATTCAGTATCTCAAGGGTTCTTAATACATTGGATATGTGCATTGCTGCTGGGCTTTTATTGCCCATTCCTAATTGCTCCAAGAAGCTACTAGTGGACCGCATCCTTGAACTTGCTGCAGTCCATGTTTGCTGGGCCACTTAAGAGACAGTTAAGTGTTGGGATGTCCCAAAACACTTTACAACCAAATACTTTTGAAGTGTAGTCACTGTTGGAATGTAGAAAACATGGCAGCAAAATTGTGCATAGCAAACTTCCACAAACAACAGTATGAAAAATGACCAGATCTTCTGATGTTACCAGAAGTATCAGCCAGGACACTGGGGATAACTCTGCGAATGTTCTCCGAATAATGCCATGGCATTTCTTACGCCTAGTTGAAAGAGCAGATGAATCCTGGGTTTAAGGTCTCCTCTGAAAGAGGCAACTCCGACCTCGCAGCACAACCTCAGTACACAACTTGACTGCCAGCCTAGATTTTTGTGTTCCAGCCTCTGGACTGAGACTTGAACCCACAGTCTTACTCAGGCAAGAGTTTTACCAACATTGCAGAGTAAATTTAGCAGAATGGATGAGCAATCTTAGCTATAAGGTTGGAGAAACTGGGATAAAAACAAAAAAACTGCGGATGCTGGAAATCCAAAACAAAAACAGAATTACTTGGAAAAACTCAGCAGGAAAAACTCTCGTCAACTCTTTTCTTTTCTGCCGATGCTGCCAGACCTGCTGAGTTTTTCCAGGTAATTCTGTTTTTGTTTTGGAGAAACTGGGGTTGCTCTTAGGGAAATGGAAATTGAGGGGAGATTTGATAGAAATGTCAATAACAACAGGTAGCTTTCGATCAGGTCGACAAAGAAAAGATATTCCCATTAACTGATGGGACCAGCACTAGGGGTCACAGACTTCAGATTTTGGGTAAGAGACGCAGTGGCAAGTGAGGAGGAACTTTTTTACGCAGTGAGTGGTAACGACCTGGACCTTGCTGCCCACGAGGGTGGTGGAAGCAGAAAATCAGTGATTTCAAAAGAAAATTGGATGGGTATTTGAAGGAAATAAACTTTAAGGGCTATGGGGATAGAGTGGGGGGAATGGCATTGACTGGATGGCTCCATGGAGAACCAGCAAGAAGTTGATGGGCCAAATAGCCTTCTATGCCATAATGACTGAATCTATAACTGGGCCTCTGCTAACAATAGCTAATACATGCAAGCCAGATGTGGGATGATCTGAATAAGGACAGAGGGCTCCCTTCCCTAAAGAATATTCATAAACCAGTTGGGTTTTAATGACAATCCAACAACTTCCCAGCTTATTATTTACCGTTTTTTGCAAAACTGATTTCAAATTCTCAAACTGTTACGCTGGGATTGAACTTACTTCTCTGGATTATTGGTTCAGTAATGGAATCATGACATATCCCAAGTCTGAACTCTAGTTGTATGTGATTGAGGGAGGCATTTGAACCTCTCTCAGACAGGCACCTGCCTTCCAAACCCAAGAGCTGACTGCTACCGGGAAATGAATTACAGGCTGCACACGTTCCCCTGTGTAACATGTTCATGTGTAACCGTGTGATATTGACCTATAACCTTTGAGAGAGTGGAGCTTAAGGGAACATTTCAAACAATCATGAATGGTTTCGATGGAAGGTCCTACCAAGAGGACACAGCTTTCAGGTGATTGACAAAAGAACCAAAGGGGAAAATTAGATTTTCTTTTACACAGTGGATTGTTGTGACCTGGAACGCACTGTCTGAAAGGGTGGGGATTCAACAGTAACTTTCAAAAGGAAATTGGATAAATATTTGTGAAGTGAAAATGTGTAGGGATATGGGGAAAGAGCAGAGGTAGTGGCAGTAATTGTTCTTTCAAAGAGCTAGCCCAGTTAGGATGGGCCAAAAAGCTTTCTTCAGTACAGTTCAATTCTACATAAATCTGTACAGTGGGTTCAGAGGATGCTGAATACAGAAGTGTCACAGCAAACTGAACCTACAAACATGGCAGTATTTGCTGGATTGATCTCAGGAGTATTGATCCTGAGGTGATTCTTCCCTGCACTGTCCATAGAGGCTGGGGTCAGCAGACTTGGAAGCTGTAGTTAAACGGCCTCCTGTCATATCTGGGTCCCTGGTGCAGCCTGCCTAATGAAGCTGGTCTGTCCTGACCTGATTTGAGCAGCTTTCACATTCATTTCACACCTTCACTAGCATTCAACTCAAAAGTCACAACTGCATAGGCTTCTCAAACTGTGGCTTTCACACCTTAAATATGCCACCACCTGACAGCATAGTAGGAGCTGCCCCTCACTGTGAATACCACCTCTGGCTCTGTTGAAACACATTTTACAAACTGCAAAAACACCTATATAGATCAAGCTGTTCAAAACTAGACCAACATTTTGTTTTAGATATTTTATGTTGAATATTTAAGCACTGCACAGTTTAATTTTTATGTTCAGTGAATTCGCTGAAATGTGTCTGATGTTTCAACAAGCACCTTGGTGCAGTGTTGGTCTAGAGATCAGATACAGAGTAAAGCTTCCTCTACACTGTCCCATCAAACACTCCCAGGACAGTTACAGTACGGGGTTAGATACAGAGTAATCTCCCTCTACACTGTACCCATCAAGCACTCCCAGGACAGGTGCACCACGAGGTTAGATACATAAGAACTAGGAGCGGGAGTAGGCAATTCAGCCCCTCGAGCCTTCTCCGCCATTCATTACAAACATGGCTAATCTCATTTTGGCCTCAACTCCAATTTCCCGCCCTCTCTCCACAACCTTTCAACCTGTTACTAATTAAAAACCTGTCTATCTCCTTAAATTTATTCAGCGTCCTAGCATCCACTGCACTCTGAGGTAGTGAATTCCACTATCCCTGTCAAACACTCCCATGACAGTTACAGCATGGGATTAAGTACAAAGTAAAGCTCCCTTTAGACCAGACTTGTCCAACCTTTTTCCATGGGGGGCCACATTTCCATTTTTTTCTCACTCGAGGGGCAAATTTTGGTAGTATACATGATTCTCAAAAAAACTTCTGTATGAAGAAAAGAAACATCTTGCTGAGCAAAAATAAAGTAAAAAGGAAGAGTAACTGACAAAAATGACAATTAGAGTTTAAGAGGGTGAGAGTGCGTGTGTCCAGCTCACTTCCAGTCTTAGGGTGATCACTCACTCACCCTCATTCACTGTGAAAGTATGTGTTGATGTGTGGGGATGAGCAGAACTGAGTACCGTGAGACTGCGAATGAGACAGATACACACTTGCTCCCCCCTCTCTCTCTCTCCCTGTCTCATATACACAAACTCACACTCACTCTCTCTCTTACACACACGTTCACTCCCTGGGTTTCTCTCTCTCATGCACACTCATATTCACTCTCTCCCCCTCTCTCTCACACTCATTCACACTCTTTCTCCCTCTCACTCCCTCACACACACAACTCACTCTCTCCCTCTCACACACAATCTCTCCTCTCAGACAGACTCTCACTCTCACAGACATTCTTTCCCTTGCTTATCCATAAACACAGTCCCTCTCACACTCACTTGCACACTCTCCCTTTCTCACACACACCCACTCACTGACAGTCACCTTCTCACACACATTCATTCTCTCCCTCACATACAGAAACACACACACTCTTTCTCACACACTCATTTACTCACACTTTTTCCCTCAGACTCTCACTCACACCCTCCCTCTCTCACACATGCTCACTTATTCTCTTCCTCTCATGCATAAACACGGTCCCCGTCAGACACATCACTCACACTCCCTTTCTCTCTCCCACACACACTCACTCTCCCTCTCTCACAGACACACTCAGTATCCCTCTGACATATATTCACTCACTCTCTCCCTGTCTTACACATACACACAATCTCTCACATACACTCACACTCCCTCTCTCACACACACACTCATTCTTTCTCCCCCTCACACACACTCGCACTCGTTCCCTCTCTCACACACTCTCTCCCCATCTCTCTCACACATGCACACACTCACTCACTCTCTCCCTCTCTCACACACACGCGCTCACTCCCTTTCTTGCAGACAGGTACACACGAACACTCATTCCCCCCTCTCTCTCACACGCACATTGAATCTCCCACACACACACTTTTTCCCCCCTCACACACACTCTCTCCCTCACACACACACACTCCCTCTGTTACACACACAAACACATATACTTACACACACATACTCTCTCCCTTTCACACACACTCACTCGCACTCTGCCTCTCTCACACACTCACTCACACTCTCCCTCTCTCATACATACATTCATTTTCTCCCTCTCACACACATTTGCTCTCTCCATCACACACACCGGCAATAGTACTGAAGACTTGTGCTCCAAAACTTGCCAAGCCCCTAGCCAAGCTGTTTCAGTACAACTACAACACTGGCATCTACCCGGCTACATGGAAAATTGCCCAGGTATGTCCTGTCACAAAAAAGCAGGAAAAATTCAGCCTGGCCAATTACCGCCCCATCAGTCTACTTGCGATCTTCAGTAAAGTAATGGAAGGGTTCAGCAACAGTGCTATGAAGCGGCACTTGCTCAACAATAACCTGCTCGCTGACATCCAGTTTGGGTTCCACCAGGGCCACTTAGCTCCTGACCTCATTACAGCCATGGCCCAAACATGGACAAAAGAGCTGAACTCCCGAGGTGAGGTGAGAGTGACTGCACTTGACTTCAAGGCAGCATTTGACTGAGTGTGGTGTCAAGGAGCCCTAGGAAAACTGGAGTCAATGGGAATCAGAGGGAAAACTCTCAGCTGGTTGGAATCTTACCTAGTACAAAGGAAGGTGGTTGTGGTTGTTGGAGGTCAGTCATCTCAACTCCAGGACATCATTGCAAGAGTTCCTCAGCCCAACCACCTTCAGCTGCTTCATCAATGACCTTCCATCATAAGGTCAAATGTTCGCTGACGATTGCACAATGTTCAGCACCATTCATGGCTCCTCAGATACTGAAGAAGTCCATGTCCAAATATAGCAAGACTTGGACAACATCTAGGATTGGGCTGATAAGTGACACGTAACATTCACACCATACAAGTGCCAGCCAATGACCATCTCCAACGAGAGAATCCAACCATTGCCCCTTGATGTTCAATGGCATTACCATCACTGAATCCCACATTATCAACATCCTGGGGGTTACTATTGACCAGAAACTGAACTGGACTAGCCATATAAATATTGTGGCTACAAGAGCAGGTCAGAGGCTAGGAATCCTGTGATGAGTAACTCACCTCCTGACTCCCCAAAGCCTGTCCACAAGGCACAGGTCAGGAGTGTGATGGAATACTCTCCACTTGCCTGGATTATTGCTGCTTCCACAACACTTAAGACATCCAGGACAAAGCAGTCCGCTTGATTGGCACAACATCCACAAACATCCACTCCATCTACCACCGATGCACAGTAGCAGCAGTGTGTACCATCTACAAGGTGCACTGTAGGAATTCACCACAGCTCCTTCGACAGCATCTTCCAAACCCATGACCACTAGCATCCAGAAGGACAAGGGCAGCAGATAGATGGAAAAATCATCAACTAGAATTTCCCCTCCAAGTCACCATTCTGACTTGGAAATATATCGCCGTTCCTTCACTGTTGCTGGGTCCAAATCTTGGAAATCCCTTTCTAATAGCACTGTGGATGTACCTACACCACATGGACTGCAGCGGTTCAAGAAGGCCGCTCACCACGACCTTCTCAAGGGCAACTAAGGATGGGTAATAAATGCTGGCCCAGCCAGTGAAGCCCACATCTTGTGGATGAATAAAAAAAATGGGCGAAAGGAGGCCGGGGCAGGCAGTCAGCAGCTCCTAGAGGAGAGTGTGAGAGGACGGCCCCGAGACAGGCAGTTAGCAGCACCCAGAGGAGAGTGCGAGAGGAGGACACTGAGGCAGGCAGCCAGCAGCACCTGGAGGAGTTGGAGAGAGGGGGGCCTCGAGACAGGTAGTTAACAGCACTTAGAGGAGTGGACAAGAGGAGGACCCTAGGACAGGCAGTCAGCAGCATCTAGAGGAGTGGACAAGAGGAGGACCCTTGGGCAGGCAAGCAGCAGCACCTAGAGGAGATTGTGAGAGGAGGAGCCCGAGGCAGGCCATCAGCAGCACCTAGTGGAGAGTGTGAGAGGAGGACCATGAGACAGGCAGTTAGCAGCACAAAGTAGAACAGGTGAGAGGAGAACCTCAAGACAGACAGTCAGCAGCACCTAGAGGAGAGTAAGAGAGGAGGACCCCAAGACAGACAGTCTAGAGGACAGTGCAGAAGGAGGACTCTGAGACAGGCAGGAAGTGCAGTCCAGTCTGGCTCCAGAGTGGATCAACCACATTCTGAGAAAAATCTAGTGTGATAACACAGATAAAACAGCTAGTTGATTCTTGCAGTTTGATGCACAAAAGCTCAGACTTACCTGGGAGTTGGAGAGTAAGCAGACCTTGTGTGGAAACATTCCTGAGCGGGAGATATAAATCAAGGCTGAGGCTTGAGGGCTACACTTACGTGAGAATTGGAGATGTAATTAGGAACAGGAGTAAACCATTTGGCCTCTCGAGACTGCTCCGCCATTCAATAAGATCATGGCTGATCTTCTCATGTTTCGATTTCCACATTTTTATCTACCCCCGATAATCTTTGATTCCCTTGCCTAACAAGAATGTATCGACTCTACCTTCAAAATATTCAGTGACCCCACCTCCACCACCTTCTGAGGCAGTGAGTTCCAAAGTCGCACAACCCTCTGAGAGAAAAGATTTCTCCTCATCTCTGTCCTAAAATGGCGACCCCTAATTTTAAAACAGTGGTCCCTAGTTCTGGACTCACCCACAAGAGGAAACATCCTTTCCACATCCACCTTGTCAAGGCTGATCAGGATCTTGTATATGTCAATCAAATCACCCCTCACTCTTCTAAACTCCTGTGGAAACAAACCCAATCTGTCCAAGACAACCCATTCATTCCAGGTATCATCTCCTTTGAACCACCTCCAATGCATTTACATCCTTCCCTAAATAAGGAGAGCACAACCGCACACACTGTTCAAGGTGCGGTCTCACCAATGCCCTGAATAACTGAAGCATAACATCCTGAAGCATGTTCAATCCCTCTCATAATAAAGGATAGCATTCCATTAGTCTTAATTACTTACTGTACCTGCATACTAACTTTTTGTGACTCACATACTAGAACACCTAGATCCCTCTGCACCTCAGAATTCTGCAGCCATTCTCCATTTAAGTAATACTCTGCTTTTTTGTTCTTCCTGCCAAAATGAACAACTTTACATTTTCCCACATTAAACTCTATTTGCCAGATCTTTGCCCACATGCTCAACCTATCTATATCCATTTGCAGCCTCCTCATGTCCTCTTCACAACATACTTTCCTACCTATCTTTGTGTCATCTACAAATTTAGCCACCATGTCTTCACTCCCCTCATCTAAATCATTGATGTAAATTGTAAAAAGTTGAGGCCCCTGTGGGACTCAGTTTATCACACCCTGCCAATCAGAAAAAGACCCATTTTAGCATACTCTGCTTTCAGCCAGCCAGCCAATCTTCTATCCATGCTAATATTTTACCCTCTACACCATGCACTTTTATTTTCCATAATAATCTTTAATGTAGCACCTTATCAAATGCCTTCTGGGAATCCAAGTAAAATACGTCTGCAGGCTCCTCTTATCCACAGTGCATGTTACTCCTTCAAAAAACTCCAATAAATTGGTTGAACATGATTTTCTTTTCACAAAACAATGCTCACTCTTCTCCATCACCTTGAGCTCTTCTGAGTGCCCTGCTATAACCTCCTTAGTAATCAATTCTAACACCTTCCCCATGATAGATGTGAAGCTAACTGGTCTATAGTTTCCTGTTTTCTGCCTCCATCCCTTCTTGAATAGAGGGCTTATATTTGCTACGTTTCAATCCGATGGAACCTTTCCAGAATCTAGCGATTCTCCTTACCACTTTCTAGTCTCCAGTTTAAAGTAAAATAGATCAAAAGTAAGCTTAAGGTATGGCAGGGTAACTCGGTTGCAAGGTTTGTGTATCTAGTGGTATGTGTAGAGTCATGGACACTTCACGTGGCCTAGATGAGCGCATGTAGAAGAAGTGGCACCGGCTGCGGCAGCTTGCGCTCTGGCTTTTGCAGCTTCAGCAATGGCTGGAGTCACTGCGGTGCTTCCACGATGCTGAGAACTACAAGGATGACACTTTAACAATGTGATCACACTGCAGGTTAGGAGCATGCAGGCTGAGAGGGAATGGGTGACTGCCAGACAGTCTAGGAGTAGCAGGCAGGTAGCGCAAGAGACACCTGGGTCTATCTCATTCACTAACCAGTTTTCCATTTTGGATTCTTGTGAGCGTGATAGTTCCTCAGGGGAATGCAGCCAAGTCCATAGCCAAGTCCGCAGCACCACACGTGGCTCAACTGCACAGGTGGGAAGAAGAATGGAGAAGCAATATTGGTAGGGGATTCGATAGTTAGTGGAACAGATAGGCATTTCTACACCATAGACGTGACTTCAGGATGGTATGTTGCCTTGTGACAGGACATCCTTTGGGGGAGGGTGAACAGCCAGAGGTCATGGTCCACATTGGTACTAATGACTTAGGTAGAAAGAAGGATGAGGTCCTGAAAGCAGATTTGAGGGAGTTCGAAAAGAGATTGAAAAGCAGGACTTCTCAGTCAGTAATCTCAGAAATGGTGTATGAGGGAGGGCATTAGGTTTCTGGAGCAGAGGATGCGTTACACCTTAGCAGGACTGGGATTAATATCCTTGCAGGGAGATTTGCTAGTGTAGTGGGAGGTGTTAAACTAGTTTGGCAGGGGGAAAAGAACCTGAGAGTGAATTCAGATAGGATAGAAACAAAGCTGGGAATGGGAAGTAGTAATGTAGTAAGTGAAAGTGGAAGGCAGCAAAAACAAATGCCAGCATCAAATAGAATCAAAATACAGAATAGTGTGAAAAAGGCATAAATAAAGGAACTCAATCTAAATGCATACAGCTTTTGTAACAAGAAGGAAACAGATATGATCTAATTGACATTGTGGAGATGTGGCTGTAGGGTGACCAAGCTGGGAACTGATTGTTAAGGGTATTTGACATTTAGGAAGAACAGACAAAAAGGAAAAGGAGGTAGGGTAGCGCTGCTAATAAAGGATGTGATCAGTACATTAAGGAGACAGGATCTTAGATCAGAAGAACAAGATGTAGAATCTGTTTGGGTGAAGCTAAGAAACAGCAAACATTGATAGGATTTGTTCATAGGCCACCAAACAGCAGTGATAGCTTGGGACAAGTTAGCTGTGGTGGTTTGGGAAGATATGTTAAAAGGTATGATGGTAGAAAGGCAATGGCTTAAAGCCTAGCATTAATACATGGTTTACAACAAATATACATGCCTTTAAGGCACAAAAATGCATTAGGAAAAGTGAGTCAATGAATGAAGTTAAAGATTGTAAGAGATCAAAGGAAGAAGCTTATAAAGTTGCCAAAAAGTATTAAACCTGAGGATTTGGAGAATTCTAGAATTCAGCAAAGGAGGACCAAGAAACTGATAAAGAATTAGAAAATAGAATATGAATGTAAAGTAGCAAGAAACATAAGTGGACTCTAAAAGCTTCTATAGTACTTTGGAAAGGCAAAGATTAGCAAAAACAAATGTGGGCCTATCACAGACAGAGACAGGGGGATTTATAATGGAGAATAGGGAAATGGCAGAGAAGCTAGATAATTACTTTGTGCTGGGGAAGGTTAAAAAAAAAACCTTCCAGAAACACTGGAGACCGAAGGGACTAGCAGGAATGAGGAACTGAAAGAAATTAGTATTAGTAAAAAAAAGTACTGGAGAAATTAATAGGACTGAAGGTTATTAAATCCCCAGGACCTGATGTTTTCCATCCCAGAGTGTTGAAAGAGAAGGCTGTATAGACAGTAGATGCATTGGTGGTCATCTTGCAAAATTCTGGAATAGTGCCTGGAAAGTTGCAAATGTAACTTCACTATTTGAGAATGAAGGCAGAGAGAAAATGGGGAACTACAGACCTGTATAGCCTGACATCAGTAGTAAAGGATGTGATAACTGGACACATAGAAAATAACAAACTGATTGGGCAGAGTCAACATGGATCTATGAAAGGGAAATCCTGTTTAACAAACCTATTGGAGTTTTTTTGAAAACTTATACTCCTGAAACATATGAATCATAAAATTAGATATTTGTATAATTAAACTGGGACAGGGGGCTGGATTTTATGGGGTGTCAGGAGGGAATTGCCCTGGGTGTCCTCAACATTGACTCTGGACCCCATGAAGTCTCATGGTACCAGGTCAAACATGGGCAAGGAAACCTCCTGCTGATTACCAAATACCACCCTCCCTCAGCTGATGAATCAGTACTCCTCCATGTTGAACACCACTTGAGGAAGCACGGAGGGTGGCAAGGGCACAGAATGTACTCTAGGTGGGGGACTTCAATGTCCATCACCAAGAGTGGCTTGGTAGCACCAATGCTGACTGAGCTGGCCAATTGCTAAAGGACATTGCTGGTAAACTGGGTCTGCGGCAGGTGGTTAGGTAACCAACACGAGGGAAAAACATACTTGACCTCATCTTCACCAACCTGCCTGCACAGGTGCATCTGTCCACGATAGTATCGGTAGGAATGACCACCGCACAGTCCTTGTGAAGAGGAAGCCTCGTCTTCACATTGAGGATACCCTCCATCATGTTGTGTGGCACTACCACCATTCTAATTGGGGTAGATTTTGAACAGATATAGCAACTCAAGACTGGGCACCCATGAGGCGCTGTGGGCTATCAGCAGCAGCAAAATTGTACTCGAACACAATCTGCAACCTCATGGCTTGGCATATCCCCCACACTACCATTACCATTAAGCCAGGGGACCAACCGTGGTTCAGTGAAGAGTGCAGGAGCAGCACCAGGCATACCTAAAAATGAGGTGTCAATCCGGTGAAGATACAACATAGGACTACTTGCCTGCCAAACAGCATAAGCAACAAGCGATAGAGCTGAGCGATTCCACAACCAGCAGATCATATCTAAGCTCTGCAGTCCTGCCACATCCAGTCATGAATGGTGGTGGATGAATAAACAACTCACTGGAGAGGACGTTCCGCAAATATCCCCATCCTCAATGATGGGGAGCCCAGCACATCAGTGCAAAAGATAAGGCTGAAACATTTGCTACAATTTCCAGCCAGAAGTGCCGAGTGGATGATCCATCTCAGCTCCTCCGGAGGCCCCCAGCATCACAGATGTCTTCAGTCAATTCGATTCACTCCACATGATATCAAGAAATGGCTGAAGGCATTGGATATTGCAAAGGCTATGGGCCCTGACAATATTCTGGCAATAGTACTGAAGACTTGTGCTCCAGAAGACTTGTGCGCTCAATTTGGGTTCTGCCAGGGTCACTCAGCTCCTGACTTCATTACAGCCTTGGACCAAACAAGGACAAAACAGCTGAACTCCAGAGGTGAGGTGAGAGTGACTGCCCTTGACATCAAGGCAGCTTTTGACCGAGTGTGGCATCAAGGAGCCTTAGCAAAACTAGAGTCAATGGGAAGCAGGGGAAAACTCTCCACAAAGGAAAATGGTTGTGGTTGTTGGAAGTCAATCATCTCAATTCCATGACATCACTGCAGGAGTTCCTCAAGATAGTGTCTTTGGCCCAAGCATCTTCAGCTGCTTCATCAATCCATCATAAGGTCAGGAGTGGGGATGTTCGCTGATGATTACACAATGTTCAGCACCATTCGCAACTCCTCAGATACTGAAGCAGTCCATGTCCAAATGCTGCAAGACCTGGACAATATCCAGGCTTGGGCTGACAAGTGGCAAGTAACATTTACGCTACTCAAGTGCCAGGCAATGACATCTCCAACAAAAGAGAATCTAACCATCACCCCTTGACATTCAGTAGCATTACTATCGCTGAATCCCCCACTATAAACCTCCTGGGGGTAACCATTGACCAGAAATTGAACTGGACTAGCCAAATAAATACTGTGGCTACAAGAGCAGGTCAGAGACTAGGAATCCTGTGGCAGTCAGGAGTGTGATGGCATACTCCTCGCTTGCCTGGATGAGCACAGCTACAACAACACTCAAGAAGCTTGGCACCATTCAAGACAAAGCAGCCTTAACAGCACTGTGGGTATACCTACACCACATTGACTGCAGTGGTTCAAGAAAACAGCTCACCCCGCCATCTCAAGGGCAATTAGGCATGGACATTAAATGCTGGCTGAGCCAGTGATGCCCACATCTCATGTCGGAATAAAAAAAAACACGCTGCACATGATTGAGACTGGTCTGACATACCCTCCTCCTCCCTGGATTGGGACAAGTTCAACAATGTAAACTGAAGCGCTTCTTCACTCAGCACTCCTCCCATTTTGGCCCCGAATGGCTTATTTCATTCTGTACCATACTCTCACCCCATTCTGGCACTGAAGACACCAACCCTCTGCACCCTCCTTCCAGTCATGTGTCTGAGTGCAACCTTCCCCACTCTTACCCCTCAGAGGAGTCCTCACCTTACAGCCCCTTCCCTTGCCTCAGACCAGTTTCTCCCCTTCCCCAATGGAGCCCATGAGAAGTATGCCCGGCTTACCGCTAGTCCGGTAAGTGGAGACATGCCTGTGACAGCCGCCTGAAAACAATGTGTGCTGCCTGCGAAGCCTGGTGCTGCGCCATGCAAGGCAGGTGAACAAACCGAAAGTCATGAGCGAATTATAGGTCGCCATGGGCACATCGCTTATATCCTGTTGTGAAACATGTCATTTTAATTGCACACTGATGTGCCTTGATGATTCCGTTGAGCAGTCCTTATAATGGGATGCAAATGTTTTGAAATGATGTTCCTGATGTGCCTTGGCAGGAAATGCGGCCTGCCATTGGAGGCCGAAATGCACAACTGCAAACTGGTTTCACGACAACTTGAAACCGATTTCTGGCCTTGTCGTGATATTTTCCACTCCCACCCGCCATGACACCTGCCACGGACGGGAGTGGAAAATCTCGGCTAAAGTCTTGTCCTGGCAACAATTGAAGGAGAAATTGAAGATAAGGAAAAATTGGATGGATGAATAACATTGAGGGAGGCTCGAAAAAAGCCAGAGAAGAAGCCAACGGCCCCATTAAGGCTATGGTGACGATGAACAAACTCTCAGAGCCTCACATAATCTTGATAGAGGATTCCACCATTAAGTCACCTTTTAGTCTTCTCCATCCCAAGGAGAACAGAAATAACTTTTCCAACCTCTCATAATTGAAGACTCTCATTCCTTGGAACATCCAGATAAACCTCTTTGTACCCTTTCTATGGCCTTCACATTTTTCCTGAAATGTGGCTCCCAAAACAGTCCCCAATACTCCAACTGAGAACTGACCAGTGATTTAGAAAGTTCTAGCATAATCTCTATATGCTCTTCCTTCATTTATAAACCCAAGTAACTGATACGCTTTGGACCACCGCATCAACCTGCCCTACCTCCTTTAAGGAATTAAGATATCAAGATCTCCCTGTTCATCTGCATTTTTCAAAATCATGCAATTTATAGTATCCAGTTTTTCCATATTATTCCTGCCAAAGTGCATGCCTTCACATTTCTCTGCAGTGAACTCTATCTCCCTTGCTTCTGGTTTCACCACCCTATCATGCTGAAGTCTGCAACTATCCTCATCACTAACTGAGTTTCATATTGTCCAAAAGTTTTACAATGCTGCTCCATACACCCAAGTCTAGGTTTTTGATAAAAACTTAAAAGTGTGATGGGGCCAAAACTGACCTTGGGGAATATGTTACCCTGAATTATGTGTGCGGTCTGAGATCAACAACGTTTCCCCATTGTCTCTCTGATGACTGGTTGCTATACAATTTGACACTTTGGGGCTATGCTGGTTTTGCAGCATGTGCCTAGTGTTCTTTATTTTTGCACATTATGTTGCTAGAACGCCCACTGTGCTGTGGTTTCACTGCTAGAGAGCTACTTCATTTAATTTTGAAGGAAGAGGCAGGTCTTGTGAGAGAATCTAAAGAACAACCACCGCTCAAACAGCAACAGCACCAAGTTAAAGCAGAGTTCAAGCAAAACTGTGAATACAGCAGCATGGGATCCCTCAGATTGGTAGAACTAATCTAGAATTATAAAAATCATATTTTATTCTATTGTTCCATTCAATCTGTCTAATTTGCTTTTATTTATTCCACAGAGAAATCTATTGTGTTTGTTCCTCTTTCAGAGCATCAATCAAACATGGGTATTTGCAGAAGATTTCCAGGTGAGGACAAAGCCTGAATTTAAGTATGTGCATGGATGTCTCTCTCTCTCTCTCTCCCTCAGTCTTTCTCTCTCTCTCTTTCTCCCTCAGTCTTTCTCCATGTCTTTCTCTCCCAGTCTTTCTCACTCTCAGTCTTTTTCTCTCTTTCTCTAGTCTTTCTACCCCTCTCTCAGTCTTTCTCTCTCCGTCTCTCATTGTCACTCACTCTTTTTTCTCTTTCTATCTTTCTCTATATCTCCCAGTGTTTGTCTCTGTCCATCCCCATCTCCCCCTCGATCTTTATATCACTGTCTTTTTCTCTCTCGATCTCTCTGTCAGTCTTTCTCACTCTCTTTGGCAGTCTTTCCCTTTCAGTCTTTCTCTCTCTCTCTGTTTTTCTCTTTCTCTCACACTCAGTCAATATTTCTCTATGCCTCTCGGCCTTTCTCTCCCTGTCTCCCTCTCGGTCTTTCTTGAAACACAGGTCTCGTTCTCTTTTTCAATCTCTCACAGTCCTTTCTCTCTCTCTCTCTCTCTCTTTCTCCCTTGGTCCTGCTCTCTCTCTTTCAGTTATTTCTCTCACTCTCTTGTCTTTCTCCCTCTCAGTCCTTTCTCACTCTCTATCTTCGTCGCTCTCTCTGTTTTTCATTCTTTTTCTCTCTCTCTCTCTCTCCCTCTGTCTCTCTCTTCATCTTTCCAACTTTCTCTTGGTCTTTCTCTTGTTCCTCTATCTTTATCTCTCTCTCAGTACCTCTATGAGTCTTTCTCTCTCACTTTTTCTCTGTCTCGAGTCTTTCTCTGTCTCTCTCAGACTTTCCCCCGCCTCGTGGTCATTTGCTCTGTATCTTGTTCTTTCTCTCCTTTCACCTCTTTCCTTCTCATAGAATCACAAAATCAAACACAGAGCAGAAGAGGCCCTTCGGCCCATTGAGTCTGCACTGACATGTGAGAAACACCTGACCTAATCCCAGTTACCAGCACTTGGCCCATACCCTTGAATGTTATGACATGCCAAGTGCTCATCCAGGTACTTTTCAAAGGATGTGGGGCAACCCGCCTCCACCACCCTCACAGGCAGCGCATTCCAGACCGTCACCACCCTCTGGGTAAAAAAGTTTTTCCTCACATCCTCCCTAAACCTCCTGTCCCTCACCTTGAACTTATGCCCCCTCGTGACTGACCCTTCGACTTAGGGGAACAGTTGCTCCCTATCCACCCTGTCCATGCCCCTCTTAATCTTGTACACCTTGATCAGGTCGCCCTTTAGTATTCTCTGCTCCAACAAAAACAACCCAAGTCTATCCAACCTCTCTTCATAACTTAAGTGTTTCATCCCAGGCAACATCCTGGTGAATCCCCTCTGCACCCCCTCCAGCACAATCACATCCTTGCTATAATGTGGCGACCAGAACTGCACACAGTACTCCAGCTGTGGCCTCACCAAGGTTCTATACAACTCCAACATGACCTCCCTACTTTTGTAATCTATGCCTAGATTGATAAAGGCAAGTGTGCCATATGCCTTTTTCAACACCCCACTAACATGCCCCTCCGCCTTCAGAGATCTAGGGACACACACGCCAAGGTCTCTTTGTTCCTCAGAACTTCCTAGCATCATTCCATTCATTGAATACTTCCTTGTCAAATTACTCCTTCCAAAGTGTATCACCTCACACTTTTCAGGGTTAAATTCCATCTGCCACTTATCTGCCCATTTGACCATCCCGTCTATATCTTCCTGTAGCCCAAGACACTCAACCTCACTGCTAACCACCCGGCCAATCTTTGTGTCATCCACAAATTTATTAATCCTACCCCCCACATAGTCATCTATGTCGTTTATATAAATGACAAATAATAGGGGACCCAGCACAGATCCCTGTGGTACGCCACTGGATACTGGCTTCCAGTCACTAAAGCATCCTTCTGTCATCACCCTCTATCTCCTACAACTAAGCCAATTTTGAATCCATCTTATCAAATTATCCTGTATCCCATGTGCATTTGCCTTCTTTAAAAGCCTCCCATGTGGGACCTTGTCAAAGGCTTTGCTGAAGTCCATATAAACTATATCAACCACACCACCCTCATCTACACACCTGGTCACCTCCTCAAAAAATTCAGTCAAATTTGTTAGGCATGACCTCCCTCTGACAAAACCATGCTGACTATCCCTGATCAATCATTGCCTCTCCAAATGGAGATAGATTCTCTCCTTCAGAATTTTCTCCAATAATTTCCCTACCACTGACGTGAGACTCACTGGCCTGTAGTTCCCTGGCTTATCTCTACAACCCTTCTTAATTAGCGGAACCACATTAGTTGTTCTCCAGTCCCCTGGCACCTCCCCCGTGACCAGAAAGGAATTAAAAATTTGGGTCAGAGCCCCTGCGATCTCCTCCCTTGCCTCCCTCAGCAGTCTAGGACACAAGTCACCTGGACCTGGAGATTTGTCCACTTTTAAGCCTGCCAACACGTCCAATACCTTGTCACCATATCAATTTGCTCAAGAACCTCGCAGTCTCTCTCCCCAAGTTCGATACCTTCCGCCTGACTCATTCTCTTGGGTGAAGATGGATGTGAAGTATTCGTTCAACTTTCTACCTGTGTCCTCTGGCTCCACCCATAGATTGTCCCCTTGGTCCCTAATGGGCCTTCCTCTTTCCCTGGTAGCCTTTTACCATTGATATATATGAAATATCTTGGGATTTTCCCTACTTTTACCAGCCAGAGCTTTCTCATATCCTTTCTTTGCTCTCCTAATTGCTTTCATAAGCTCCACCCTGCACTGTCTGTACTCCACTAATGCCTCTGCTGATTTGCTTCCTTTGTACCTGCTAAAAGCCTCTCTTTTCCTTCTCATCGTATCCTGAATATGTCTGGTCATCTATGGCTCTCTGGGCTTGTTACTCCTTCCTATCACCCTAGAGGGAACATGTTGAACCTGTACCCTCCCCATTTCCTTTTTGAATGCTCCCCACAGTTCCTCTGTAGATTTCCCCACAAGTACCTGTTCCCAGTCTACCTTGGCCAGATCCTACCTTATTTTACTAAAATCCGCTCTCCCCCAATCCAAAACATTTATTTGCAACTTGTCTATTTCCTTGACCATAACAAGCTTAAATTGTACAGTGTTTTGGTCGCTATCAGTAAAATGCTCCCCCACCACCACATCAGCCACCTATCCGGCTTTATTCCCCAGAATTAGGTCCAGCACTGCGCCATCCTTTGTTGGACCCTCTGCATATTGACCTAAAAAGGTCTCCTGTACACATTTTAAGAAATCCACTCCATCCAAGCCCTTAACACTATGTCTATTCCAATTAATGTTGAGAAAGTTGAAATCAACTAATATAATTACCCTATTGTTATTGTTTTTACACACCTCTGCAAATTGTGCACATATTTGCTCCTCAATTTCCCGCTAACTATCTGGGGGTCTATAATAAACACCTAACAATGTGCCTTCCCCTTTTTTATTCCTAAGCTCTACACACAAAGCTCCATTTGATGCCCCCTCCAAGCTATCATCTCTCCTTACTGCAGTAACTGACTGCTTAACTAATAATGCAATGCCTCCTCCTCTTTTACCACCTCCCCTGTCTCGCTTGAAGATTCTATATCCTGGAATGTTGAGCTGCTAACCTTGCTCTTTCCTCAACCACGTCTCAGTGAAGGCCACCTTATCACAATTCTATGTGCCAATCCTCACCCTTAACTCATCCATTTTACCTTCAATACTCCCAGCATTAAAGTAGAGGCCACCCAGCCTTGCCTTACTCCCATGAAACTTAATGCAGCTGTACTCCCTTTGACTTGATTATTTTACTGTATTATGATGTGTCCCTATTCTGCTAAATTTCTTTGTCCCCTCCCCCGCTGAATCCCAACAGCACTAGCAAACCCGCCCACATGGATGTTCGTCCTGCTCGGGTGCAGATGTTGACTGTCCCGCTTGTACAGGTCCCACCTTCCCCAGAAAGGGTCCCAGTGATCCAGGAATCTAAAACCCTCCCTCCTGCACCAACTCTTAAGCCATGTATTCATTTGTGTTATTCTCCTATTTGAGCTCGCTAGTATGTGGCACTGGGAGTAATCCATAGATTACAACCCGAGAGGTCCTGCTTTTTAGTCTACTGCCTAACTCCCTGAATTCTTGATGCAAGACCTCATCTTTCTTTCTACCTATGTCATTGGTACCAACATGTACCACAACCTTTGCCTTATCACCCTCCCCCTTCAGGATGCACTGCAGCCGTTCAGTGACATCCCGGACCCTGGCACCAGGGAGGCAACACACCCTCCTGGAGTCATATTGACAGCCACGGTTGCGCCTATCTGTTCCCCTGACTATAGAGTCCCCTATTACTTTTGCTCTTCCTCCCCTCCTGTACAGACAGGATGCTTGTGGTGCCAGACGTTTGGCTCTGTCGGCACTCCCTGGAGGAACCAGTGCCCTCATCAGCATCCAAAATGGAATACTGATTTGCAAGTGGGACCCCAGGGGACTTCCGAACTACCTGCATATGTCTCTTGGACTGCCTGATGGTCACCTATTCCCTTCCTTCCTCAAGTCCCTTCAGTTGCGGGTGTGACCACCTCTCTAAACGTGCTATCCACGATGCTCTCAGACTCGCGGATGCTCCACAGTGTCCCCAGCTGCTGTTCCAGCTCTGAAACCCGAGCTTCCAGGAGCTGCAGCTGGACACACTTCCTGCACACATGCTGGTCCCGGGCACTGGAAATGTTCCCGGCTTCCCACATGGAGCACGGGGAGTACACCACGGCTTTGAGCTCTCCTGCCATGACTTATCCCTTTATATTAAACTTTTTAAATCAATTATTCTAGGGCCCTTCTTTCCTGATCCTTGTTACTACAGAATATACAAACTATAAACCACAAAAAGACCTTAAAACATAAGCAATAAAAGTAGTAAATACTTACCCGACCTTACCCACAACTTACCAGTCATTCCTTTCCCTTGTAGCCTCTACTGCTGCAGCAGGACAAGACCACTCTCTGAAGATTTAAGAAGTTGGATAGCAAAGAAAAAATGCAAAGAGCACTACCCACACTCACTCTGACTGTGTCTCACTCAGGATGAGGTCTCTCCCCTGTTTGTGTGCAAGCACACTCTAAGCTCTCTCAAGGTCTTTCACTTTTTTATGCTGCCTCTCCTGGTCTTTCTACCTCCAGGTCTTTTGTCCTGTCTCTTGCTTTTTCCTCTCTCAGTCTGCCTGTCTCTCGGTCTTTCTTGGTCTCTTGGTTTACCTCTCTCTCTGTGTTTGTTAGTCTGCTTCTCTAATAACAGGGCACACTAACAGTAAAGGGTTCTGAATTTTTCAGTAAATAAAATCTGAGCAATGTAGGCAATAAAAGATAACTAAAACATTTCAGTTAACTCCTCATAAAATAAAGTGATATCAGTGTTAAAGGGAGCAACAGATTGGTGAGTAGTAGGTAAGTATTTTTTTATTTAAATCTCAAAATTATTTCTGTTATTATGACAGTATTTAGTCTAATATATAGAAGCATGACAGGGCCTTTGAGACTGTGGAGTGCACATCCTGTTCCGTGTCAGAACCCCAGCACATTTCTCGTGTCCTAGAACACCACATGTGCAGGTCATGTCATCAAATAGTTGTTTGGTCATACGGAACTCAAGTATTTCTGAAAAAAAAGACATTGTGTCCAAGTTTTTTATCTTATACTCATCAGGACAGATCACAAGGTTACCAACAGTAAAGAGAACAATAATTTATACTGCATGAGAAGGGAGTGCCAATTGGACAATTGCCAATTGGCAAATAGACTCTGATTGGTAGAAGCATTGCCATAGAGAATGCACCAGGGAACAGTTAACTGCCAAGATATTATTCAAATTCAAACCAGGCAGATCTACTCTGATTGGTCAAGGATTGCCATGGGGAATGAACCATGGAATGGCTGTCCTTCAAACTTTCATTTAGTTGGAAAAGACTTAATGCTCCTTCTGTCTGCAAAGGGCAGGGCTTGTGTGTGAATATATGTGGTTTCTTGCATGCATAAGTTCGAGCCCAGCTGATAATCTTAAATTGATTTACAGGGTAGTTTTCAGCACAATCAAGATTGTTGTGCAATCATGGAATCACATCTAATGTTGAACATTATGTTTTGAGTTTTGCAAGCACAGGCTGTTTGAGTATGGTCAGTACTTTGTCTGCTGTGAACAGCCAAAGGTACATGCTGTTTGATATGATCCGCCAGTTGTTGGGACATACACAATTGGACAAGACTTGCAAAACAACCCTGATTGTGCTTGTAGCTCACCAACTTTATTCACAACACTTTGCGCATTTACATACATGCATTTATAAATCTGTATTTGTATTCCTCATAGTCCTTTTTAGTCTGTGCCTATCTAATATGGTACTACTTCCTTTTCTCATACTATCCAACACTCTCACACTTTATTGCATCTTGTTCCTCTTTTTTGCTTCTATATCCTGACGCCACCCCCCCCCCCCCACCCCCCCCGCCAATTTAGTTTAAACTCTTCCCAGCTACGCTAGTGAACCTACCCATGAGCACATTGGTCCCAATCTTGTTGACGTGCTACTGTCCCTTTTAAATAGGTACCTCCTGCCCAGAACTGATCCCAATGTCCCAAGAAGCTGAAAGCCTCTCGCCGGCACCATGCTGCAAGCAATATGTTGATTCTCCTTATTTCTATTCTCCATATTGGCACTGGAGTAATTCAAAGGAGTAATTAGAAGTCCTACTTTTTAACTTGCTCCCTAACTCCTGCATATCTGCCCATAAGACCTCAATCCCTGTCCTCTCTGTGCTATTGCTAGCAACATGTATCACAATTTCTGGCTCTGTCCCTTCACCCTACAGAATATTCTTTATCGTCTCCATTACGTCCTTTACCCTGGCATTAGGGAAGCAACACACCTTGTGGGACTCAGGAGGAGATTACAGAAATGCTTGTCTGTTCCCCTAACTGTGGAACCTCCTACAACAACTGCATTTCTACACTTGCTGTTCCATGCTGTGCAGTCCCTTGCCCATTGATGCCATGGTCTGGACTTGGCTCCATCAAAGTGAAGGAACTAAGGATGAAAATTGTAGAGGTACTGTCCATAATCTTCCAATTCTCCTTAAACTCAGCATGCTGTCAGGGGACTGGAGAATTACAAATGCTACCCGCTTGTTAAAAAATGTGTAAGGATAAACCTAGCAACTATGGACCAGTAAGCTTATTAGTTGGAAAGATTTTAGAAACAATAATCTAGGGCAAAATTAACTATCGCTTTGATAAATGCAGGTTAATCAAGGAAAGTCAGCATGGATTTGTTAAGGGCAATTCATGTTTAACCAACTTGAATGAGTTTATTGATGAGGTAACCATTAATGAGGGTAATATAGTTGATGTGCTGTTTGATAAAATGCCAAGTAACAAGTTTGTCAGCAATGTTGAAACCCATGGAATAAAAGGTTGAGTAGCAACGTGAATATGAAATTGGCTGAGTGACAGGAAACAGAGTAGAGGTGAATAGTTGTTTCTTGAACTCAGGGAAGATTGGGTTCCCCAGCGGTTGGTACTAGGTCCACTACTTTTCCTGATCTATAGACCTTGGTGTACAGGGCACAATTTCAAAATTTGCAAATGACACAAAGCATGGAAACACTGTGAACTGTGATGAGGATAGTGATAGGCTTCAAGTGCTCATAAACAGAGAGGTGGAATGGCTGGGGGACACATGGCAGGTAGAATTTAATGCAGAGAAGTATGAGTTGATACATTTTGATCAGGAGAACAAGTAGAGGCAACATAAAATAAAGGGTACAATTCTAAAGGATGTGCAAGGACAAAGGATCCTGGGGTACATATGTGCAGATCATTGAAGGTGTAATGTTGTATTAAAATCTTCTCTACTGGTTTTAGTCTGTCGTACATGAAATGGCCGGTCAAAGAAACGTGCTGGAGTTTATGATGGAAACACAGGACAAGATGAGATCTCTGAGCGCTGGGCCATGCAGTGAGTAGCATTATAACTGAGAATATAGTTTTACTAGTCAGGTGTAAGTCAAGTCACTTATTCTGGAAAGAAAATAGCAGAGAAGGTAATGTTAGTAGATAATAGCGGGCAATTTCCTCATCAGGATCATTTGTTTGCTATTGAACAATCCACAGAAATATTCTGTTTCCAATAAAGTAGCAATCTGAGGAATGTCATATCCATGTTAAACATTATTAAATGTAATTAAACAATATTAAGATCAACTGTAACTTAAAGGATATAGAGATAAGGTTTGAACTTATCCACACTGATGTGTTGCCCTTAACAGGGTTCACACTGACTCCAACATCCAATTGGGTGGAACCAATCTGAACAGACCCTTTGGTGCATCCAGCCTGTCCCAACAATTTCCAGTATTGTTCTCCCAATTCCTCCTTTAACCATTTGATCCCCTGAGAGAGAGAGAGACAAAGAAACAGATAAAAATCTGAGAAATTCCTTACCAACCCCGCCTCGGGGATTGTAACTAGTCTAGGAGATCACTCTGGCCCTGAATTCCCTACTGCACCTTACTTTTGTAAGAGGTGATATCTACCATATTCAAAGCCAGGTCCAGCTCTTGGATGATGAATTGCAAATGCTTCTTCAGGTGCTTCTGCTCCTGGACCAGTCACATGCCTCCACAACATCTCCTCGTGTATCTGAACATGACACATATTGTAAGGGTTTGTTCATTTGGTCCTATGAAGGGGTTCAGAAGTTTATACGGTTGAACAGTAGTATTTATTGATAACACATAACTATTTTGATACATACAAGACTAAACCCAAACTAGGAGCTAACTTCATGTTGACTTCTACTCGAGTCACTCCATACAACTCTGGCCAGAATTTTACGTGGAGCGTGTGGGCACGTGCCCATTACACTTGTGTAATATGATGTGCAATGACGTCGGGCGTATCCCGATGTCATTGCGCACCCTCACGATATTTCGCTAGGCGGGCATGCGATGAAAATGGAGGCGCGCCCACCATTAATTAACAGGCCAGTTAAGGCACTTGAGACACCAATTGTCTCGGAAGTTTCCATAGCTCGTGTGATTTTCAGGGTGTTGCATGGGTGCAATGGGCAGGCAGTTAGGCCACATTTTCAAGAACCTCATCCACAGGCGGGATAAGAGGGGTGAGTGGGCTCGCTAATGAGAGCAGTTTGTATTTTAGCTTATAAGTTGCTGCTGCTTGCTTGTGAGAACAGAACATCTTCATTTCACTTCAGAGCTGCTTTGACAGAAATAAGAGGCTTCAGTTCAGGACTCTGGAGGAGTCATACTACTTGGGTCCTTCCAGGTATCAGACAGCCTTCCCTTACCCTGGAAATGGGGATTGTGGCACCTCCTCTGAGGTGGAAGGGAAGCCCAGAAGTGGGAGGAGGCAAGGTGTCCCTATTCAGCCTCCAGGGGAGGGACCTGTGGGAGGTCAGGCGCAAGGCCAACAGGAAGTCCAATGTGGAAGGGGCCGCAGAAGATGCCACTAACCTGCTGCCAGAGTTTACAGGCGGCAATGCAGCTACCTCAATATGTCTGAAGTGCAATGCCAAAGGAGGCTCCACATCTCCAGGGAGACCTACACCTTTCAGATGATCGGCCCTAAGATCAGCTCTGACTATGTGGGTGGACACCCCATGCCAGTGGCACTGAAGGTCACAGTGGCCCTCAACCTCTATGCCTCTGGCTCTTTCCAGGCATCAGTGGGTGATCTTTGTGGAGTCCCCCAATCAGCTGTCCACACTTGTGTCAAGCTGGTGACAGATGCTCTGTTTAGGTGTGCATTGACTTTCATTCACTACCACACGGACAAAGCCAGCCAGGCAGAGTGAGCCAGATGCTTTGCAGCCATTGCTGGGTTCCTCCGCATCCAGGGTGCAATCAGCTGCACACCTGTAGCCATCAAGGCACCAGCGGGTGAGCCAGGTGCCTTCGTCAACAGGAAGGGCTTCCATTCCATGAACAGGCAGATAGTGTGTGACCATAGATGCAGATTCTGCAAGTCGGTGCAAGGTACCCTGGCAGTTCCCATGACGCCTACATCCTGAGACACTCCCAGGCACCGAGGGTATTCAGTGTTCCAGCCTGACTGGCTGGATGGCTGCTGGGTGACAAGGGCTATCCCCTCAGAAGGTGGCTCATGACACTTCTCCACCATCCAAGAACAGAGGCCAAGCAGCGGTACAGTAGGAGCCACATCTCCACAAGGGCGGTGATAGAGAGGCCTCGAGATGCACTTCTGATGCCATTCGGGGGTGCACTCCAGTAGCCCCCAGATTGTGCGTCACTGATAGTGGTTGCATGCTGCGCTCTCCACAGTCTGGCACTGGAAAGGGGGGACGCAGTCAACATAGCTGCTCTGGCAGCAGACGATGAGTCCAGTAGTGAGTCCGAGGATGATCACGCTCAGGAGAACGCTGAGGGGATAGACGCTGACCTGGGCAACTTCCAGGGAGGCAGGGACACCCGGGATGCTTTGATCCAATGCTCCTTCAGCTAGCCTACCAAAGATGAACAAGCCCCACATGCCAGGGTTGCAGGCTCCATACTTGATACATGACAGGAACATTTGCTTGGTGAACAACATGCACGATGTGCCATTTCAATAAAGTTCAATGACAAACAAGCCACTCATAACATCAATGGTTACCCTGCGCCTGCAGAACTAATTAAGCACCCAGAGGCTAGTTGAACAGAAACACATTTAATGCTTGGTGCCTGGCATACATAATACAAATTAAACTGATAGGTGTTATCCATCACACCAAATAATATTTCACATGAAAGTCAGGAAAAAATATCACCAATAATAAGCCCATGTTGTGATTAAGGTGCTTTAAGTTTTCACTTGTGGGTGCAATGGCTCTAGGTGCTCCCCCCTCGCTGGCACTGGCATTGGATACAGCCTGCTCACTCTGCTTTCCTGTTGGCCTTGATGACCTTGGTGGGCATCCTCTGGCCTGTGGAGCCTGTGCTGGCCCCGCCTGGAAGGGAGCGGCCAGTGACATGGCTGACATCTCCCCAGTCGCCGCAGCCTCACTGGATGCCACGGTCACTGGCAGAGGGGCGGAGAAGCTGCTGCCCTCATCCAGAGCGCCCTGATAGGAGCCCACAGAGATGACAAGCAGCTTGTGCACCAATATGAGGTCACTTTGGACCTTCCTGCCCAATCCATCTCCCACACCGACAGTGACCAACTGAGGTCATTGCTGCTGTGAGGGCTTGCAAGTCCAAGCGCATCCCCAGGAGCCCTGATTCAGCTCCTGGAGCATTCTCTCCATGGAGGAGGCAGTGCACTCGGCCATGAGGCTCATTGCATTGCTCATGCTCCACATGGACTTCTCCTTAATAGAGACCATTGCACGCATTCCCTCATTTATCACTGCCAGATCCTCCCACACACCTTGCTGGACTTCCAGCATCTGTTGCCTCAGGGACAACTCCAGAGGCTCATTGTCAGCCACCAACTGAGCATGTTCCTGGTCCCCAGCAGTCCTCCAACTGCAGGCGCCCTGTCTCTGCCTGCATCTCAAGTGCGTGTGAAGTGCCCTCACTGATGTGCATCGAGATACTAGCAGCCACTGTAATGCCCACTGAGGTGCTGGTATCTGCACAGGCACTTGCTAGGCTGAGAAGGTGGGACGCAAGTGCATTTTGATGGTTGCTGTCCTCTGGGGTCAGTGGTGGGCCTTCAGGCTCCTCACCCCGATGGGCTGCTGATGAGCTTGAAAGGAAGAACAAGGATATGTCATTAGCTGAAGTCATTACTCAGTTACTGTGCATGCCTGGCACCTGAATCAGGGTGACCTCGTCTTTCCATTATCAATGGGGGTTCCATGTTTGAGGCTCACATCAATATAAAGACTACAGTGGATTGGTTGCTATTATAAACATTCTGACCTCAGTGCACTGCATTCTTATCTCCCTGTGACGCCCCAAACTCACCGCGGCTGGCTGACCTAGGCGCATGGCACCTCTCCAGCTCCAGGGCCTCCTGCTCATATCGAGTTAGGAAGAGTAGGTGGGGCAGTCCTCCACCTGACGCAACTTCTTGGCATTGTTATGGGATGTCTTCTCCTGAAAGGACAGAGGAGCATCGATTAGACAACCCTGTTCCTGCATTGCCATCGCAGCCTGGCCAACCCCATGTGAGGAATACCTCGCAGGGCTCAGCCGATTCGTGACCCTGAAGCCACAAGACACTCATTTCAAGCAGCCAAGTCTCACTCCCTTGCCCAGATGCTGCCTCATTTGCCACTCACACTCTAAGACCTCTGAGGTCCATGACAGGTGGGCAGCTCCTAATTGCTGTGCTAAGTGACCCATGCCAACACAATACTCACCCTTCCTAATCGCAGGAGATCATTGAGCTGCTTAGAACACTGCACCCATGTGCACCCACCACATCCTGGGAGCTCACCCTGGATGCCACCCCCTCCCAGGCATTTTTGATGAGGTTTGGTGGGGGGGGGGCCTCCTTCTCCCGTCCCTGGGACAAGGATCTCTCTCCATGCTGCCACCTCCTACAGGAGGGCAGCGAGACACTTGCCCTCCTGCCTGCCATGTTCACCAGTTACGAGCTCCATCACGAGATGCATCTGCTTCACTGGCAGTCTTCACATGGCTGCTGCAGCTGCTTTTGAATCAGCTACCAGGTCACCATTGGACCCGGCAGACATTGAGCTCCCGCTCCCGCCCCCACCCACCCCTTCTCACTGTTGCCGTGGTCACGTCTTACACTGGGCTGGCCTGATTTGGCCCACCCGGGTAAAAACCTGATGCGGAGCTGATCGTGGGTGGTGGTCAGCTTCCTAACTGCCCCCGCTGAGCCCGCAAGCCGACCGTAAAATTCTAGCCTCTGTTTCCCATCTATAGTCATGTGTTTCCCTGCATCATACTGTCGGCAGTATTGTTCTCCTGTCTCATACTGAGCCTTGCTCTGCTGAACACCCTTACACTACAACACACTACTACACCTTGTTTCAGATAGTTAACAGCAGTAAGTTTGTTGAACAGCATCAATTGAGTAAAAGAGCACAGTCATTGTTACAATTTTAATCATTCTTTCTTTCTCAAGTTACTTTTTCCTTTTGTCATGCATATCAACTAATATTTTTCTAAAGTTCCAAATAGATTTTCTTTAAAAACTCTAAAGGAAACCTATGATTTCAACAGGGCGAACTAAACCAAAAGTGGGAGTAAAACAGTTATTGAATTAAATTGTTTCAGTTGAGATACCCAGAGTCGACATTATTACTTTTGATTAGAATTCTTGATCACTCCACTCTGATTTTATTGAGAATTATTTCTAGGTGCTATACAAATGCAAATTGCTGTTGTGGTTACAAATACCTGTGAGACCCGTTCCTCTCCAGACAGGGTTTGAAGCTGTGTCCCAGAGAAGCTGAGACAAGCACAGACAGAGCCTTGCTTTGAAGAACATGCCCTGGAGAGAAGATCAGATATATGTGCTTGGAATAATCTATCAGTAAAGGTAGTAAAGACAACATCATTATACTAGTTCAAATATAAGTTCAAAAATGGGTGAGTTTGATGTTCCCAGCAGCCTTCCTTTGCTCACTCCAATGTCTAAGCTATTGGATGCTACCAGGTGGTGTGTTTTTATAGGATACTGTGATATATCCCTGATGCCACTAAGTTTATTAGACTCTAGCCTTGACCCCCTCTTATTTCTCACCTACATGCTGCCCCCTTGGTGGCATCATCCCAAAACTCTTCAGCTTCCACATGTACATTGATGGCACCCAGCTTAAGCTCTCTACCACCTCTCTCAAGCCTTCCACTGTCTCTAAATTAGTAAACTAAATTATCGATTCTGGATGAGCAGAAATTTCCTCCAACTAAATATTGGGAAACCCAAAGCCATTATCCTCAGTCCCCACTACAAACTCTATCCCTTTCCCTAACAACTGTCTGAGGTTAAGACAGATCATTCACACGCTTGGTGTCAGATTTAACCCTGAGATGAGTTCCAACCTCAGATTTGTCCCATCAATAAGACTGCCTAATTCCACCCCTGTAAAAACACCCAATTTCACCCCTGAATGCATCTCACTCTCCAACCAGTGCTCAGTTCTGAATACTGATGAAAGAGATGATTCATCTGGGGAGTGCAGCCAGAGCCAAGTCCGGGGCACCACTGCTGGCTCAAGGGGGCAGAAAGATTGGAAGAGCAGTAGTGATAGGAGATCCAATAGAACCATAGAAAAGTTACAGCACAGAAGGAGGCCATTCAGCCCATCTTGTCCATGCCACCCCGAGGACACAATAGTTAAAGGAACAGAAAGCAGCCACAGACATGAATTCAGGATGGTGTGTTACCTCCCTGGTGCCAGGGTCAAGGATGTCACTGAATGGCTGCAGAGCACCCTGAGTGGGGAGGTTGAACAGCAAGTGGCCAGAGTCCACATCAGTATCAACGACATAGATAGAAAGAACACGTGGCCCTGTGGTCAGAGTTTAGGGAGCTGGGTAGGATTTTTTAAAAATTATTTCACTGAATGTGGGCGTCACTGGCTAATCCAGTATTTTTGTTGCCCATCCCTACTTGCCCTTCAGAAGGTGGTGGTGAGCTGCCTTCTTGAACCGCTGCAGTCCATGTGGTGTAGGTACACCCACAGTGCTTTTAGATAGGACATTCCAGGATTCTGACCTAGTGACAGTGAATAAATGGCGATATATTTCCAAGTCAGGAAAATGAATGGCTTGGAGGGGAGCTTGCAGGTGGTGGTGTTCCCATCTATCTGCTGCCCTTGTCCTTTGAGGTGGTAGAAGCCGCAGGTTTGGAAGATGCTGTCTAAGGAGCCTTGGTCAGTTGCTAGCAAGCAGAACTTCAAAAGTAGTAATGTATGGATTACTCCCGGTACCATGATTAGTGAGTATAGAAATAGGAGGATAAAGCAGATGAATGTGTGGCAGGAGAGAAGGTGCAGGAGGGACTGTTTTAGTTTCCTGGGACATTGGGACAGGGCTGGGGGAGATGGACCCATCAGGCTGGACAGGTTGTACGTAAACAGAGCTGGGAGTAGTTTCCCTGCGGGCTGATTTGCTAGTGCCACTGGGGAGGGTTTAAACTAACTTGGCAGGAATGTGGGAACGAGGAGCTCTAGGAAGACCAAGGTGCACAAACTGCTAAGAAAGATTGATCGCACCAGAGTAGGAAATAGCGAGGTTTGGGTCAGCGAAAGAGGGAAAATAAAGTCTAAATTAAGCAGGTCTGGCAGCATCGGTGGAGAAGAAAAGAGTTGACGTTTCGGGTCCTCATGACCCTTCAACAGAATTAGGTGAATCCAAGGAAGGGGTGAAATATAAGCTGGTTTAAGGTGGTTGGGTGGGGCGGGGGGGGGGGGGGGGGTGGTGGGAGAGAAGTGGAGGGGGGTGGTGTGGTTGTAGGGACAAGCAAGCAGTAATAGAAGCAGATCATCAAAAGATGTCACAGACAACAGAACAAAAGAACACAGGTGTTGAAGTTGGTGATATATATCTAAACGAATGTGCTAATTAAGAATGGATGATTGGGGAATTAAGGTATAGCTCTAGTGGTGGTGGGAGGAACATAAAAGATTTAAAAATATTTAAAAATAATGGAAATAGGTGCAAAAAGAAAAATCTATATAATTTATTGGAAAAAACTAAAGGAAGGGGGAAGAAACAGAAAGGGGGTGGGGATGGAGGAGGGAGTTCAGGACCTAAAGTTGTTGAATTCAATATTCAGTCTGGAAAGCTGTAAAGTGCCTAGTCGGAAGATGAGGTGTTGTTCCTCCAGTTTGCGTTGGGCTTCACTGGAACAATGCAGCAAACCAAGGACAGACATGTGGGCAAGAGAGCAGGGTGGAGTGTTAAAATGGCAAGCGACAGGGAGGTTTGGGTCATTCTTGCGGACAGACCGCAGGTGTTCTGCAAAGCAGTCACCCAGTTTACGTTTGGTCTCTCCAATGTAGAGGAGACCACCTATTTCACCTAGTTCTGTTGAAGGGTCATGAGGACCCGAAACGTCAACTCTTTTCTTCTCCGCCGATGCTGCCAGACCTGCTGAGTTTTTCCAGGTAATTCTGTTTTTGTTTTTGTTTTGGATTTCCAGCATCCGCAGTTTTTTTGTTTTTATTAAAGTCTAAATTAAGGTTACTGTGCATGTGTGTGAATGCGTGGAGTGTCATAAATAAGATTGCTGAGCTAAAGGTGCAGATTGTCACATGGAAATATGATGTTGTGGAAATAACGGTGACCTGACTCAAAGAAGGGCAGGACTGGGTATTAAATATTCCTGGATACGAGTTGTTCAGGAAAAATAGGAAAGGAAAGAAAGGAGGAGAGGTAGCAGTATTGATTAAGGAGAATTTTGCCGTGCTAGAAAGAGAGGATGTCCCAGAGGGGTTAAGGACAGAATCTGTTTGGCTCGAGCTGAGGAACAAAATAGGTGCAATTACATTGCTCAGTGTAGTGTATAGGCTGCCAATTAGTGGGCAAGATGTAGAGGAACAAATTTGCAAAGAAATTACAGAAGTGCAAGGCTTATAGAGTAGTTATACTAGGGACTTTATCTGAATATAGACTGGGAGAGTAGTAGTGTAAAGGGCAGAGAGGGATAAGAGTTCCTAGAGTATGTTTTGGAAAATTTTCTGAAGCAATATTTTTTTTTATTCATTCACAGGATGTGGGCATTGCTGGCTTGGCTAGCATTTATTGCTCATCCCTTATTGCCCTTGAGAAGGTGGTGGTGAGCTGCCTTCTTGAACCGCTGCAGTCCCTGTGGTGTAGGTACACCCACAGTGCTGTTAGGGAGGAATTTGACCCAGTGACAGTGAAGGAATAGCGATATATTTCCAAGTCAGGAAGGTGGGTGGCTTGGAGGGGAACTTCCAGGTGGTGGTGTTCCCATCTACTTGCTGCCCTTGTTCTTGTAGATGGTAGTGGTCTTGGGTTTGGAAGGTGCATTTATGGAACCTGTAGGTTTCCAGTCCAAGGAGAAGGGAAGCATTGCTATGCCTGCTTCTTGAGAATGAGGTGGGCCATGTGGATCAAGTGTCAGTAGACCATTTAGGAGACAGTGATCATTGTATATAGGGTTTATGTTGGCTATGGATAAGGACATAGAACAATCCAGAGGAAGAATAATTAAATGGGGGAAAGACAATGGGGTAAGAATGGATCTGACCCAGATAAACTGGAATCAAAGACTGGTAGGCAAAACAGTAACTGAACAATTGTCTGCCTTTAAAGAAGAGATAGTTCAGCCACAGCGAAGGCATATTTCCACAGAGGGGAAAGGTAGGGCAAACAAATCCAGAATGATGAAAGATTAGAGATTAAGATGAAGCTGAAAAAGTTTGCTTATAACTGATTCCAGGTGGATAATACACTTGAGGACAAGGCTGAATGTAAAGAGTTCAGTGCAGAATTCAAAAAGGAAATATGAGAAGCAAAGGGAGAGACTTGAACATGAAAGGGAATCCAAAAGTCATCTATAGGCCTATAAATAATAAAAGGGTGGTGAGAGGAGGAGTGGAGCCAATTAGAGACTAAAAAGGGGATTTACAATGGAAGCGAGGGATGGCTGAGGTATTAAATTAGTACTTTGTACCTGTCTTTACCAATCCATGCTGGTCATGATGAAAGAGGAGATAGTTTAAACACTTGAAGGATTTAAAATGTATAAGGAGGGGAGGTATTGGATAGGCCAGTTTGTATTCTATAATTCTTGCACTTCTCTGTAATTTCCTTGCAAATTTGTTCCTCTACATCTTTCCCAATAGTTAGTGGTCTATAAAATACACTGTGCAATGTACTAAAAGTTGATAAAGCATCCAAGATGCATTCAAGGATGCTGAGAGAAGTGAGAATGGAAATTGCAGAGGAACTGGCCACAATCTTCAAATTTTCCTTAGACCCAGGGATGGTGCCAGAGACCTGGAGAATTGCAAACATTATACTCTTGTTCAGAACATGTTGTAAAGATGAGCCCAACAACTACAAGCCAATCAGTTTAACCTTGGTGGAGGGGAAGCTTTTAGAAATAATAATTTAGGTCAAAATTGATAGGCACTTGGACAAATGTGGGTTAATTAAGGAAAGCCAGCATGGATTTATTAGGGCAAATCTTGTTCAACTAACTTGCTTGAGTTTTTTGATGAGATTACAGGGAAGGTTGATGAGGGTAATTGTGTTGATGTGGGTTACATGGACTTCCAAAAGGCATTTGATACAGTGCCACGCAAGAGACTTGTGAGAAATGCTAGACAGAGCTCACGCAGTAAAAGAGACAGTAGCAACATGGATACAAAATCGGCTGCATGACAGGAAACGGAGAATGATGGTTAACGGTCGTTTTCTTGGACCGGTGTTCCTGAAAAATATTAATGATCTAGACCTTGGTGTCCTCCTCCACCTCCTCCAAGAACCATGGTCTAAGAGGCTGTTGACAACTACAGATTTCCACTGGATTGGTTCATGGTGATGCTTGGCAAAGTACTGCAGTTATTTGCCATTGCGTCTGCAGTATGACTGACCAGAAAAATCTCCCACTCTTACTGCCTGCCATCTAGCATATTGGAAGAATTTACAGGCTGATGGTCAAGCTATTTGGCCATGTTATTCATGCACTCTCTATGACCATCAAGTCCTGAAGCAGGACTTGAACCCAGAGCTTTTGGCCCAGAGGTAGGGACACTATCACTGCAACACAAGACTTCTCTAGACCTTGGTGTACAGGGCACAATTTCAAAATTTGTGTGATGCTGCAAAGATAGGAAGCATTGTGAACTGTAAGGAGGGTAGTGTAGAACTTCAATAGGACATAATCAAGTTGGTGAAATGGGTGAACATGTGGCAGATGAAATTTAATGCAGAAAAGTATGAAGTGATTCATTTTGGCAGAAAGAAAATGGAATGACAATACAAAATAAAGGGCGATGGAAGGAACCGTTGACAGTGCTATCAAGTGGCACATACTCAGCAATAACCTGCTCACTGACGCCCAGTTTGGGTTCTTCCAGGGTCACTCAGCTCCTGACCTCATTACAGCCTTGGTTCAAACATGGACTTTTGAACTGAACTCCCAAAGTGAGGTGAGAGTGACTGTCCTTGACATCAAGGCCACATTTGACCGAGTGTGGCATCATGGGACCCTAGCAAAACTGGAGTCAGTGGGAATCAGGGGGAAAACTCTCTGCTGGTTGGAGTCATACCTAGTACAAAGGAAGACGGTTGTGGTTGTTGGAGGTCAGTCATCTCAGCTCCAGGACATCACTGCAGGAGTTGCTCAGGGTAGTGTCCTCAGCCCAACCATCTTCAGCTACTTCATCAATGACCTTCCCTCCATCATAAGGTCAGAAGTGGGGATGTTCACTGATGTTCAACACCATTCACAATCCTCAGATACTGAAGAGGTCCATGTCCAAATGCAACAAGATCTGGACAACATACAGGCTTGGACTGACGTGGCAAATAACATTCGTCCCACACAAGTGTCAGGCACTGACCATCTCCAACAAGAGAAAATCCAACCTTCGCCCCTTGACGTTCAATGGCTTTACCATCACTGAATCTCCCACTATCAACATCCTGGGGGTTACTATTGACTAGAAACTGAACTGGACTAGTCATATAAATACAGTGGCTACAAGAGCAGGTCAGAGGCTGGCAATTCTGCAGAGAGTAACTCACATCCTGACTCTCCAAGCACAAGTCAGGAGTGTGATGGAATACTCGCCACTTGCCTGGATGAGTGCAGCTCCAACAACACTCAAGAAGCTCGATACTATCCAGGACAGAGCAGCCCCCTTGCTCAGCACCCCCTCTGTCACCTTCAACATCCACTCCTTCCACCACTAATGCACAGTGGCAGTAATGTGTATCATCTACAATATGCACTGCAAGAACTCACCAAGACTTCTTCAACAATACCTTTCAAATCCACAACCTCTACCACCCAGGACAAGGACAGCAGGTACATGGGAACACCACCACCTACAAGTTCCCTTCCAGGTCACACATCATCCTGATCTGGAACTATATCACTCTCCCTTCACTGACACTGGGTCAAAATCCTGGAACTCCCTCCCTAACAGCACTGTGGGTGTACCTACACCACATGGACTGCAGTGGTTCAAGAAGGCAGCTCAACACCACCTTGTCAAGGGGCAATTAGGGATGGGCAATGAAAATTATGGCCTAGCCAGCGATGCCTGAAAAGAATATTTTAAAAATTCTTTGGGGGATGCAGGAGCAGAGGGGCCTGGGTGTATAAATATATGTGCATAAATCATTGAAGGTGGCAGGGTAGGTTGATAGAGTGGTTCATCATATAGTATCCCGGGCTTTATAAGTAGAGGTATAGATTTAAAAATCAAGGAAGCCACGATAAACTTGTACAAAGCACAGGCTCAACCTCAGCTGGTGTATTGTGTCCAGTTCTGGGCACCACACTTTAGGAAGGATGTGAAGGCATTAGAGAGGGTGCAGAAAAGATTCAAGACAGCTTTTTAAAAATAAATTTGAACTTCTAGTTAATAGCTGAAAGAATGACACAAGAAGATCTCACGTTTTTAAGATGTTTACTATAACAAAAAAACGAAAGAAACTATTGACTAAACTCTACCTTTGTAGACAACTTATACTTTAAACAACAGAATGGAATACCCCTTTTTTATTTTTAGTGCAACCAAAGAAACAGGCTTCACAGGTTTATGTTACACTGCCCTTTATGCAGACATTCAGTTCTGCTGAAATCAGTCCAATGCAATTTCCAGCTCCCAAGGATTTACCTTTGTTCTTTTCATTTCTCAGCCTGGTTACTTTAACCCCTAGAACTGTCCTTCATGGTGAGAGTATTAATGGAGATCCTCTCTCTAGCACAAGCTAGGCAAATCTTTCAGCTTCATTTTAACTCCTCATGAATTTGGTCATTTCAAACTTTGTGCAAGCTTCCACCTGGATTCTGGCCCAGTGAACCATAAAAATGTTGGCTCGAGCTGTTCTCACTGTTGTGGAACTTAGAAGATTGAACTATCCATGATATACATTGATATTTTGGGAGAACCTGTGACTCTATCACAATGGTTTCCTCTGTTTCTTTCCCATTTCAAAGCCCAATCACCATGGTGATGTGAATCACATGGGCCTTGTATCTAGGTAGAGATGTTGATTAGCTATCCTTGAGACCCTGACTTTCTTTTATCTTGATACTAAATGGGCAGTTTAAAGCATATCCATTTACAACCTAACATTCTCAACGCTTTTTTTTTATTCATTCACAGGGTGTGGACTTCGCTGGCTGGGCTGGCATTTATTGCCCATACCTAGTTGCGCTTGAGATGGTGGTGATGACTTGGAGACTCACAGTCTGTCCACTGGCATCATAGCTACCTTTGCCATTGTCTGCAACTGTGAACCTTTCTCCCAGTAAAGAAAACTAGATCTTCCTTTAATCTTCAGCAGCCCATCACACTGACCTGTAAGCAGGCAGACTTCATCACAGGTCTCATGACCCACTTCATTTTATCTTAAAGTTAAAGGTGCAGACCTAAAACATAACAATCTTATAAGCCTCATAATTGTAGCACCTGGAACCATTCTTGTAGATCTTTTCTGCACCCTCTTTAATGCCCTTATATTGGCCTGGGTTTTCATCCTCGAGATGGGTAGCAAGAGTCAGGAAAGTTTCCGGCTTGGCCTGGCCACCTCAGAAGAAAGTGCCCATAAAGATCTTCATTGTGGGGTGGTGGGTGTGGACTAAAGTTGGCAGGCTGACCCAAGAAAATGCTCGGAAGCAGACACAGAAGCTGCCAGATTCTGAGGCAGGCTGTTTAAAAGGCCATGGTGCTACAGGAGTTATCCCAAGTTAAAACATTACAGAAAGACCCTCCACCCCTCACATCCTCTCAGCCCTCACACATTCCCCATGCCCCATCATGTCACCTTATGCTCTCCAACCACCCTCTATGACCCCTTATGCCCCTTGTACCAAGGTAAGGGTGCTCACCTGCCTCTTTTGGCCCCTCATGTCCCCCATCCCAAGCTTTGGAACTCCCATGCCCATTCACCCACTATACACTGTATAGAAGCAATGAATCCTGGGGAAAGAACCAGGGCATGGCTGTCATCTATTTAGTTCTGTTGAAACAGGCACAACATGTTCTTTCTGTCTGCAAAGAACAAGGCCATGTGTAGCCTCTAGCATGCATAAGTGCACCACATTGCCAACCCAACTGATAATCTTAAATTGGTTGTCAGTGTATTTCTTAGAACACTCATGATTTTTTAGCATATGTTGTCCAATTGCGGAATCACATCTAATGTTGGATATTCCCCAGGGCAATGCCTTGACCAATCAGAGTCAAACTGCCTGATTTGAATTTAAACAAAGCTTGGCAGTTAACTGTCAGTCATCACTTAACTGGTGCATTCTCCATGGCAACACCTCTAACAATCAGAGTCCACACTTGCATTCTCTTCTCATGAAGTATAAATTGTTGCTCTCTTTACATTTGACATTCTTGCAAATGACCTGATGAGTGCAAGACAAAAAATTTTGACATGTTATTAGTAAATATTGTTTCCCAAAACAGATGTCTGGGAAAAACAACTTAGCAAATTCTGTCAATTAGAGTACCTACACTTCATCTACACTTCTCCTACTTCACAAATGAATCATGGAATGATACAGCACAGAAGTTCATTTGGCCCACCATGCCTGTGCCATGAGTGATCCATGTAGCGTTTTCATCACCCTTTCAGACAACACATTCCGGATGATAACAACTTGCTGTACAAAAGAAATCTCTTCATCTCCCTCTTTTTTGCGAAACAGCTAAAACACATGTTCTTTGGTTATTGACCCTCCAGCCAATGGAAATAGTTTCTGCTTATTTACTCTATCACAGGAACAGTAGCTGGCTGTAATTTTTGCTCTAATTTGAAGGTTTTGTTCCCCTTACCCTGAATTCTTCCACCAGAGGAACAATTTTTCTCTCTATGCTCTGTCCACCTGCTCTTTTCCCCTCACTTTCTAACAGTAGTATTGGTACTGGTTCTCAGAACCTCAATGTTGAAAGGTAACCTCAGTCATGATGTATTTAAAAGGGCACTTTCTGTCTTTCAGACACTGATGTTGTATTTGAAGTCCAACGCTCCACCATGAACCATGTGTTGACCCCAGTGGATCCTATTGTGTATGATTTGGTCCACGTGAACAGGGGCAAGGCCTACAGACCGGCAAGTTCACCTGTCCCAAGTATGGCCTGTATTTCTTCAGCTTCTCCTCACTCCCAGGTCGAGGCCTGCAGACCAACGTGACCTGATGAAGAATGGGCAAGAAGTTAGTTTGATCCACTGTGTCCTGCCCAGGGACAGTTCCCAGCTCTCCATGCGAAATATCATCCTCAATCTCTACATGGGGGATCAGGTGTGGGTAAAGCTGGCCTCTGGAAACCTCTGGAATGAAGGAGGCTCATTGAGCTTCCAGGGGTTTCCACTGTTTCAGTAAAGGTGCCCATCAGCTGTCTCAGTTCTAGGAATTATGCCCGTTTCCTGGACATTTCTGCTGTTTTTTAAAAAATGTAATTGCTGTGCTTTTACTGACGTAACTTGAGCTAGGCTGAGGAATAAGCAATCCATCATATATATATTATAAATATAGGCAGAGTGAGAGATACACAGACGGTGTCAGGGGGAGAGTATGCGGCAGTATTAATGAAAGCTGAATGAACAAGAGGTAGAGTCTGGCAGACACAAAGGGACCCTTCTCAGTAACCTAAATAAAAAAAAAGTGGGGTAAGTCAAACTTTGAAAATACAAAGGCACAGCTAATGACAATGGAAGATGCATGGCAGAAGAACAAGAGGAGGCTATTCAGGCCCTCCAGTCTGTTTCACCATTCAATTAGTCATGGCTCATTTGCATTTTAACTCCATTTGTTCAAGAGCTTTTTGGGAGTGAGAGCTCTAAATTCCCATTGTCCTCTGTGTGAGGTGCTTCCTGGCAATCACCCCTGAACAACCGAGTTTTAATTAATAGGTTATGCCCTCTTGTTCTGAATTCCCTCACTAGAGGCAATAGTTTCTCTCCATCTACATTACCAACTCCTTTAATCATGGTACGACAAGATTTCACTGTAATCTTCTATATTCAAGGGAAAACAAGCCTCATCTATTCAATCAGTTCTCAACATTTAATCCTTTCAGCCACATTATCATCCCCTTCAAAGCCAGTTTATCCTTCCTGAGGTGTGGAGAACTGAATTCAGTACCCCAGATGTAGATGAATCAGAGATTTATACAACAGTAACATAACTCCCACCCTTTGAATTCCAGCCCCCTTGCCTGTGCCTTTCCAATGATTCCACGTTGGCCTCAGTATGCACTGGAATAGGTGTAGGTGATGGTCTTTCAATTGAAAGGCCCAATTCTTTACATTATCTGGAGAATCTCAGGTTGGAGTAAGTTAATGCTCTTGTATTATTCCTCAAAACCTTATTGTTGGTATTTAACTGTGAGGGACTTGGAGAGTTTGTACCGGGGCCTCTCTCCTGAACACTAACCTCCTCACTGAGCCTATCAGGGTCAATATGCCCTCCAGCTGATTTCTTCAGGAGTATCTCTGGTGTTTTTTATTCCTTCATGGGATGTGGGCATCACTGGCTAGGCCAGCATTTGTTGCCCATCCCTAATTGCCCTAGTTCAGAGGGCATTTAAGAGTCACCCATATTATTGTGGATCTTGAGTAAGGCTAGACCAGATAAGGACAGCAGATTTCCTTCCCTAAAGGACATTAGTGAGCCAAGTGGGTTTTTATGACAATAGTTTCAGGGTCATTGTTAGACTTTTAATTCCAGATTTTTATGAATTCATATTCCACCATCTGCCATGGTGGGATTTGAACTCCTGTCCCCAGAGCATTATCCTGGGCCTCTGGATTACCAGTCCATTGGATCACTAGTGACAATACCACTACACCACCACCTCCCCCAGGTGACAGGCTAAACGAAACAGAAATTATGGCCGATGTTCAGCAAACCGAAGTGAAGGGCAGCAGGAGTCCTGTGACTGCAAAATATTGACTATATGCCTCCACCTGACTATTAAGTGCAGCAGGAATCCCTGGATAGGCTGGGTTATTGATTGGTCTCTCTTTCAAACTCCATTAGAAGCAAGATTTCTCTACCTGTGTTTGACAATATCCCTCTGAGTTGGAAGATTGTGGATTCAAGTCCTAATCCAGAGACTGAAGCCACCAGTCATTAATCTTTGGCATTCTCTTCCTCAGACAGCAGTGGAGGCTGGGTCATTGAATATATTTGTGCTGCGTTAGACAGATTGTTGATTAACAATAGAGTCAAGCATTATGGGGGACAGACCAGACAGGAATCAAAGCCACAATTAGATCAATCATCATCTTATTGAATGGTGGGGCAGACTCAATGGTTTGAGTGGCCTACGCCTGCTCCTAATTCTTATGATCTTATGATATGACACTCCTGATGCTGGTACTGAATAAGTGCTTCATTGAAAAAGGAGACATTTCTCTGATGAAATGTTGAACAAGGCTGGCCTCTCAGTTGAACGTAAAAAATGCCAAAGCCCCCAATTCATGAAGAGCTGAAAAGTTTTTCCTGGTCCTCTGGCCAATATTGATTGCTCAGCCTTCACCAAAACAAGCTTACCTGGCCATTATCACATTGCTGCTTGTGGGATCCTGCTGTGCAAAAGTTTGCTGCTGCGTTTCTTCCATTACAACAGTGATCACACTTCAGAATGTTCTTCCCTGGCTGTGAAGTATTTTGGGGCATCTTGACGTGGTGAATGACACAATGGAAATGGAATTTCATTCTTCTGAATCAATGCAAAATGGCTGTAGCTTTTTCTCAGGCTTTGAGTGTCCAAAGAAGCTAATTAAATGGCACCTATCCCAGAGACCTGCTCAGTTCTATGTTTCTTTCTTTGAAAAAGTCTGGCATTGGAAACTGGAACTGACAGTTGTGAATACTAGCGTATTTAGCACATGACATCTGGTCATTAATAGTTCTATGTTGTCACTCAGATATCATCATTTATTTGAAATTAGTTAAAACCTTTGTTAAAATAATGGGCAGGCAATGTCATATGACTGCTGTAAATACTGGGTAATATAACCAGTCATTTCCTAATACCCTTCTTAGTGCACAGCACAGGAGGAATTCTGCTGAGGTATTTCATCTTTCCAGCACTGTCATTGTCCTGATCTAGATTACTGACTAACAATTTTAACCCAGACTGCAAGATTAAATGAAGATTTTAGTTCAAATATTCTGCCTTTCTTTTGCACGTTCATTATTTCCACAGTTACAATTAATTTGAACATCCATGTAGACACTAACCTTCGACTGAGACTTATTGGAAATCACAGATTCCTACATCAGAACATTGGATGCAGGAACAGGAGGAGGCCATTCCACCATTGAGCCTGTTGCTCCAAGTGACAACATCATAGCTGATCTGCACCTTCACTCCATTTTTCTCCATGTCCCACGATACTCTGATAGAATCACAGAAAAGTACGGCACAGAAGGAGGCTATTCAGCCCATTGAATATGCTTTGGTTCTTTTGAAGAGTAATCAGATAGTCTGAATTCCCTGCTCTATCCCTGATATTCAGCAACTTTTTCTCCTTTAAATATTTATCCAATTCCCTTTTGCAAGATCCTATTGAATCTGTACCTATTGCCTGAAACAGTGGTAGAAGCAGATTCAGAATAGAATTGGAAAAATACTCGAAAAGGAAAAAAAACATGCAGGGAAATGATGAAAGGGCAGAGGAAATCTAAGGTGAGGAATTTTTTTTTTTGCTGAGCAAGTGGCTTGGATTTGGCAGTGCTTTCCACATCATAACAAATTGCTGTGTCAAAAATTCTCATTTTCCCCTCTGGGACATCGTGAAATGGGATTTGGGCCCATCACCTGCAAAGTGGGTGAAGAGGCAGGCTGGCCTGAAGAGGCTGGCCTCTTGTTCCTGCACTGTCAAAGTTTGGAAAAACAAACAATGAAACAAAAATCATCCCTCCAGGCCTCACTCCTCACACACCCTCCATGCCTGATCCATGCCAACTCATGCCCCCCCACCCACCTCCTACCCACCATTCCAACCTATTTCCATGTACCCATCACCCTTGGCCCCTCATACTCTTCGTGCCAACCTATGCCCCTGCACCCATAAGAAAACAATGTTTTTAACATTTCAGATATTATTTAACCAAAAATTTAAAGGGCTGGACTTTTAAATGCCTTGATAGATTGACAGCCCCCTTTGATAGGTAACTTTTGACAGGTCCTCTTGACAGGTCCCTTTGATAGGTGCTTCTGATAGTATTGACAGTCGATCGTCAAGATCATCAAAGGTCTGTTGACAGTTCCAAAGAGCCGGACGATGAGTTTATGCACTTTTTACACACATTTATGGCAACTTTTAACAATTCCAAAAGGCACCTGACCGCCTCCAAAGGACCACCCCCTGAAGGTGTCGCTGGAACAGACCCAAAAGGGTAACTTACTTCTCCAAAGGGGAACCCTCTTGGCCTACAAAAATCCTACTTCAGCGGGGGCAGCTCATGACTTAAATGGCCAGCTGCTTCCATAAAACTCGAATTCATAGTCTTCAGTTCTATTTGAAACTCCTGAGATCCTGAAGGAGTCGATGTCTACTTAGGGTCAGTGAGCCTTCCCCCACAATGGCCGAGGTCAGTGAGTCAGTACCCAAAATGCCACAAGTCAGTAACTCTTCACCTGCAATGGCCAGGGTTGATGAGTCAGTACCCAGAATGCTGCGAGTCAGTAACCTTTCACCCGCAATGGACGGGGTCAGTGAGTTGATACCCAGAATGCCAGGGTAAGTGACCCTTCACCCACAAGGACCAGGGTCAGTGAGTTGGTACCCACAATGCTGTGGGTCAGTGACTTTTCAGCCGCGATGGTAGGGGTCAGTACCTGTAATGTTGCAGGTTAGTGACCTTTCACCCGCAGTGTCCGGAGTCAGTGTGTTGGTAACAGTAATGCCGTGAGTCAGTGATTCTTCACCCACAATTTCCGGGGAGTTATACCCAGAATGCCGTGGGTCAGTGACAATTCCCCTGCAATGGCCGAGGTCAGTGAGTCGGTCCCGTAATGCTGGAGTAAGTGACCTTTCACCTGCAATGCCCAGGGTTAGTGAGTCGATACCAGTAATGCTGGGGTAAGTGACCCTTCACCCGTTAAGCCCAGGGTCAGTGAGTCAGTATCTATAATACCCTGGGTCAATACCCTGCACCCACATTGCCCAGGGTTAGTGACCCTGCACCCATGATACCAAGGGTTCATGACCTTGCACCCATAATGCACAGAGTCAGTGACACTTCACCCACAATGCCCATAACTGACTCTACCCCCACACTGCCCAGGGTTAGTGACCTTGTACCCACAATGCACAGGGTCAGTGACCCTTCACCCACAATGCCCATAATTAGTGACCCTACACTCAGAATGCCCAGGCTCAGTGATCCTACACCCCCAATGACAAGGGTAAGTGTTGGTATACCCACAATGCCCAGAGTTAGATACTCTGTACCTACAATACGGAGAATATGTGACCGTTTACATGCAACATATCAGAACAGTGACCTGCACCCACAATACCCAGAGTCAGTGAATCTGTATCCACAATGCCTGGCATCTGTGACCCCCCCATCCTACAATGCCCAGGGTTAGAGACCCTACATCCATAATGCCCCCACTATGTCTGTGACACTGTTCCTGCCTACTGTGTAGGCCTGCACCAAATTGGGTGTCTGCTAATTTGACTGACAGCCAGGGTCACACATTTTACGGGATTGTCCGCAAGCCTACCTTCACTGGTCAATATAAGCATTGCGATTCTTACAGTTCCATTTGCTACTGATTGGACTTATTGGTAACCTTGTAAATAGGGTCTGAGCAATTTGCTCACCTTGCAAGCTTGATGTTGAAATAGGGGCATCAAAGGCATCCTGCAGGATATTAACTACCCTGAGCAGATCATTTCACGCTGTATATCACACAAACTCACGAACAGGTTTAAGGCCGTCACTTTCAGCCCTAAAAAGCACCCCGTCTACCTCCGCTTACCCAGGAAGGGTAAGGTGTCTGAAAAATTTGAGCAACAGGTGAAGCTCGCTGTTTCATGCTGCTACAACACAAATGATATTCACACTAACAGGATGCTGCTGTCAAGCCAAAAACAAGTTCTTCCAATCACACAAGTGAGTAATATGGTATATGAATTTCAGTGCTAGTGTGATGCTACGTATGTAGCTGTACGTCCAAAAGAGTGGCGGATTGTATCAAACAGCATGTTCCAGCTGCTGTTTGCAATGGGCAAGGTACAGACTGCATCCAACCAGCCTGTGCTGGTAAAATTCAAAACAGTGTCCAACATTAGATGTGATTCCGTGATTGGACAACATTTGCTAAATAATCCTTAGTGTGTAAGGATTATGCTGACAACCAATTTAAGATTGTCAGTTGGGGTCACAGTGTGGCACATTTGCGTGTATTGGAAGCTACATATATTAATAGGGCCCTGTTCTTTGCAGGCAGAAAGAACATGTACACACATTGCACCTGTTTCAGCTAAAGAAAATGAATGACAACTATTCGCTAACTCATTCCTCAGGATAATGCCTTGACCAATCAGGATCAAGCTGCCTGGTTTAAATTTCAAACAATGCTTGGTAATTAAGTGTCAGTCACCAAAACTGGTGTATTCTCCATGGCAATGCCTCTACCAATCAAAACCCACTTGCCAACGAATCAGCACTTTCTTCACAAACAGCATAAATTGTTGTTTTCCCCTTATATTGGTATTCTTGCAAAGCATCCTCATGAGTGCAAAATGAAAAGCTTTAATGTGCCTCTTTTTTCAGCAATACTTCCAAAGAATTTTGTCAGAAGTCAGGGAGTTGAATGTTTTCTGTTTCACTAAAATCTGGACATCCCAGGCAGTGCAATTAACATTGATGGATTTGATCTATGATCTATTTAATCTCCAAGATGGATCTGCTACTGCTACAAATCAATCTAGAGGAGGGGATGTATGTGAATAAACATTGCTGCTGAAATTTTCAGGTTAAGAAATATATTTGCCTTGTTAACATTAAATTACAGTGCGTGGCTCTTTGACTCTTCTATCTGCCCTCTGAATTCAATCAAGTACAAATTATTCTGGCATATTTCCACTGGATGCTAATGTGGAGGAGGCACTAGGAGTTATGCAATAGTCAAAGAAATGGATGCTTCTCCAGATTCACTGAAGATTATCTTAGGTGAGATTAATCATTGTGACTTGACTCTGAGGGATGTTCTGGAACAATGTTTCTTCTCCTTTCCAGATCCTTACAAGTCTCTGAGTTGACTAGTGATTAGAGAGTTAGATCATATTGCTGTGCAACTCCTTCCTAAAAATAGACAAAAACTGAAAAAAAACCTGTCCGGAAAGTTTGGGATAATGTGGCCCATTCAAGACCTGCAAACTGCTTTGATAACATGAATTGAGAATTTTTTTCTGGACGCTGTTGACATAAGTAAGAGCAGAGACATTAGAAATGATTATATTATCGTTTGTGAACACCTTTTTGTCCAGACTAAAATGATTAAGACAGACCCAAATGAGAAAACAAAAACAGAATTACCTGGAAAAACTCAGCAGGTCTGGCAGCATCGGCGGAGAAGAAAAGAGTTGACGTTTCGAGTCCTCATGACCCTTCAACAGAACTTGATTTCGAGTCCAAGAAAGAGTTGAAATATAAGCTGGTTTAAGGTGTGTGTGTGGGGGGGCGGAGAGAGAGAGAGAGAGAGACAGGTGCTTGTGTAGACAAACAAGCAGTGATAGAAGCAGATCATCAAAAGATGTCAGTGACAATGGTACAAAAGAACACATAGGTGTTAAAGTTAAAGTTGGTGATATTATCTAAACGAATGTGCTAATTAAGAATGGATGGTAGGGCACTCAAGGTACAGCTCTAGTGGGGGTGGGGGGAGCATAAAAGATTTTAAAATATTTAAAAATAATGGAAATAGGTGGGAAAAGAAAAATCTATAAAATTTATAGGGAAAAAAAAGGGGAAAAAAGGGGGAAACAGAAAGGGGGTGGGGATGGGGGAGGGAGCTCACGACCTAAAGTTATTGAATTCAATATTCAGACCGGAAGGCTGTAAGGTGCCTAGTCAGAAGATGAGGTGTTGTTCCTCCAGTTTGCGTTGGGCTTCACTGGAACAATGCAGTAAGCCAAGGACAGACATGTGGGCAAGAGAGCAGGGTGGAGTGTTAAAATGGCAAGCGACAGGGAGGTTTGGGTCATTCTTGCGGACAGACCTCAGGTGTTCTGCAAAGCGGTCGCCCAGTTTACGTTTGGTCTCTCCAATGTAGAGGAGACCACATTGGGAGCAACGAATGCAGTAGACTAAGTTGGGGGAAATGCAAGTGAAATGCTGCTTCACTTGAAAGGAGTGTTTGGGCCCTTGGACGGTGAGGAGAGAGGAAGTGAAGGGGCAGGTGTTACATCTTTTGCGTGGGCATCGGGTGGTGCCATAGGAGGGGGTTGAGGAGTAGGGGGTGATGGAGGAGTGGACCAGGGTGTCCCGGAGGGAGCGATCCCTACGGAATGCCGATAAGGGGGGTGAAGGAAAGATGTGTTTGGTGGTGGCATCATGCTGGAGTTGGCGGAAATGGCGGAGGATGATCCTTTGAATGCGGAGGCTGGTGGGGTGAGAAGTGAGGACAAGGGGGACCCTATCATGTTTCTGGGAGGGAGGAGAAGGCGTGAGGGTGGATGCGCGGGAGATGGCCCGGACACGGTTGAGGGCCCTGTCAACGACCGTGGGTGGAAAACCTCGGTTAAGGAAGAAGGAGGACATGTCAGAGGAACCGTTTTTGAAGGTAGCATCATCGGAACAAGCCATCAAGCCATTGTTTCCAGGACTGTCACTGACCTCATCTCCTCTGGGGATCTCCCTCCCACAGCTTCCAACCTGATAGTCGCCCAACCTCGGACGGCCCGCTTCTACCTCCTACCCAAAATCCACAAACAGAACTGCCCCGGTAGACCGATCGTCTCAGCTTGCTCCTGCCCCACAGAACTCATTTCTCGTTATCTTGACTCCCTTCTCTCTCCCCTTGTCCAGTCCCTTCCCACCTACATCCGTGATTCCTCTGACACCTTACGTCACATCAACAATTTCCAGTTCCCTGGCTCCAACCGCTTCCTCTTCACCATGGACGTCCAATCCCTCTACACCTCCATCCCCCACCAAGATGGTCTGAGGGCCCTTAGCTTCTTCCTCGAACAGAGGCCCGAACAATCCCCATCCACCACTACTCTCCTCCGTCTGGCTGAACTTGTTCTCACGTTGAACAATTTCTCCTTCAACTCCTCTCACTTTCTCCAAATAAAAGGTGTGGCTATGGGTACCCGCATGGGCCCCAGCTATGCCTGTCTCTTTATGGGATATGTGGAACATTCCTTGTTGCAGTCCTACCCCGGCCCCCTTCCACAACTTTTTCTCCGGTACATCGATGATTACCTCGGTGCCGCTTCATGCTCTCGTCGGGACTTGGAAAAATTTATTAATTTTGCTTCCAATCTCCACCCCTCCATCATTTTCACATGGTCCATCTCTGACACTTCCCTTCCCTTCCTTGACCTCTCTGTCTCAATCTCTGGTGATAGACTGTCCACCAATATCCATTACAAACCCACCAACTCCCACAGCTACCTCGACTACAGCTCCTCACACCCCGCTTCCTGTAAGGACTCCATCCCATTCTCCCAGTTCCTTCGCCTTCGTCGCATCTGTTCCGATGATGCTACCTTCAAAAACGGTTCCTCTGACATGTCCTCCTTCTTCCTTAACCGAGGTTTTCCACCGACGGTCGTTGACAGGGCCCTCAACCGTGTCCGGCCCATCTCCCGCGCATCCACCCTCACGCCTTCTCCTCCCTCCCAGAAACATGATAGGGTCCCCCTTGTCCTCACTTATCACCCCACCAGCCTCCGCATTCAAAGGATCATCCTCCGCCATTTCCGCCAACTCCAGCATGATGCCACCACCAAACACATCTTTCCTTCACCCCCCTTATCGGCATTCCATAGGGATCGCTCCCTCTGGGACACCCTGGTCCACTCCTCCATCACCCCCTACTCCTCAACCCCCTCCTATGGCACCACCCCATGCCCACGCAAAAGATGTAACACCTGCCCCTTCACTTCCTCTCTCCTCACCGTCCAAGGGCCCAAACACTCCTTTCAAGTGAAGCAGCATTTCACTTGCATTTCCCCCAACTTAGTCTACTGCATTCGTTGCTCCCAATGTGGTCTCCTCTACATTGGAGAGACCAAACGTAAACTGGGCGACCGCTTTGCAGAACACCTGCGGTCTGTCCGCAAGAATGACCCAAACCTCCCTGTCGCTTGCCATTTTAACACTCCACCCTGCTCTCTTGCCCACATGTCTGTCCTTGGCTTACTGCATTGTTCCAGTGAAGCCCAACGCAAACTGGAGGAACAACACCTCATCTTCCGACTAGGCACCTTACAGCCTTCCGGTCTGAATACTGAATTCAATAACTTTAGGTCCCTCCCCCATCCCCACCCCCTTTCTGTTTCCCCCTTTTTTCCCCTTTTTTTTCCCTATAAATTTTATAGATTTTTCTTTTCCCACCTATTTCCATTATTTTTAAATATTTTAAAATCTTTTATGCTCCCCCCACCCCCACTAGAGCTGTACCTTGAGTGCCCTACCATCCATTCTTAATTAGCACATTCGTTTAGATAATATCACCAACTTTAACTTTAACACCTATGTGTTCTTTTGTACCATTGTCACTGACATCTTTTGATGATCTGCTTCTATCACTGCTTGTTTGTCTACACAAGCACCTGTCTCTCTCTCTCTCTCTCTCCGCCCCCCCACACACACACCTTAAACCAGCTTATATTTCAACTCTTTCTTGGACTCGAAATCAAGTTCTGTCGAAGGGTCATGACGACTCGAAACATCAACTCTTTTCTTCTCCGCCGATGCTGCCAGACCTGCTGAGTTTTTCCAGGTAATTCTGTTTTTGTTTGTGATTGATTTTGTGTTCAACCAGCGTTTGCCATGTCAAGCAACCATAATGTCAAAACTTCGTGATCCCCTCAAGATGTCTGGGCTACCTCCAGGACCATGGATTGAGGTTAGTGTTGATTTTGTAGACCTGTAGACAGGTGACCTGTAGACCTACTTGTCACTGACAACTACAACAGATTCCCAGGTGTAGAAATAGTTGTGTCTACCTCAATGAAAGCAGCCATCCCAAAGCTTGACAAGGTCTTCGCGTTGTTTGGAATTCCTCAAACGGTGAGAAGTATCAATGGACCCCCATTCAACGACAATTAGATTAGTAAATTTGTGAACTATCGAGGTTTCACTCATTGGAAGATCACACCTGTTGGCCAAGAGCTAATGGAGAAGTCAAGAGATTTATGTGTAATTTGAAAAATAGGTACAGCTGAGAGCAAGTCATGGAAGCAAGAGCTGTATTACAGAACAACTCCTCCCTTGACTGTTGGAAAACTACCAGCTACACTCACTTTTGCACATCCTATGCACATACATTTTCCTGAGCTATCCCAAGGATCCAATAATCATCTTTGCTAACGCGATCATGAATAGTAGAATCGAAACATGAAATTTAGAGCTAAACCACTAAATCCAGGAGATAAAGTGCTTTAGAAACATGATGGTCATGTTGGAAAGAACCCCTGATAACATCCAACCATTTGTTGTGACTGACACAAAAGGACCAATGATCACAGATAAATGCAGTTCACAAATCATCACATGGAGTGCACCATTCTCCAAAGCACTGAAACACTTTTCATAGCCATCAAATCAGATTCCAGCATTGACATCATAGATGAAGAACACGACACATCAGGTGAAGAACATAAGTCCAATGAGACCACACCTGATGGTAGACAACATCCTATTTGTGACAGAAAACATCCATCGTACTTAAGTGACTATGTGACAAAGTGAAATATTTTCAGTTGATGAGAAAATCTCCCATCTCACTGTATATAATTGAGTATGTTGGTAAATCAGTTCAATCATTGGAGTATGTGATATGTTGAATGGCCAATTCATGCTTACATTTATTGTTGAGGCTATGGAGATGAATCATTGAAACATGCTACGGCCAGAATTTTACGTCTCGCTGGTGAGCGCACGCCTGACCAAAATGAATGTGAAATAGCACAAGATGATGTCGGGCGAGTGTCCCGATGTCATCGTGCACATAAGCAATCTTCAGGTCAGTGGATGCACATGGGCGTTGGAGCCATGCCTGCCAACAACTAAAGTGCCATTAATGCCTTAAGGCCACTAAAAAACTAATTGAACTCGATTTTACATTACCTGTGTAATTTCATACTCATCGCACAGGCAAAACGGGCAGCCCACTTTTAATCAAATCTCATCCAAGGGTGGGATAAAAAGGGTCAGCAGGATTGCCATTCTGAGTATTGAGGAGTTTAGGAGATAATTTGCTGCTGGTTGCTTATTTGAACTTGACAGCTTCATCCCTGTTCTGAGCTTCAGTTTTAGCATTTCTAGGCTTCATTTCAGGACTCATTGGTTGCTCCAAGACCCCCGCAGGACTCAGACCGTGTGGACCCTTCCAGATATCAGACAGCCTTCTGTTACCCTGCTAATGGGGATTGTGGCTCTCTGCTGGAGGCTTCCTCTGAGGAGGAAGAGAGGGGCAGAAGGGAGAGGAGGCCAGGTGTGCCAATGCATCTTCCAGGGGAGGAGGGGTGCAGGCCCAATGGGTAGTCCTAGATGGAAGGGGCCGCAGAAGATGCCACTGTCCTGTTGCCAGGGTTTACACGCAGCTCAGTTACCTCAACATGTCCAAAGTGCAATGCCGAAGGAGGCTCCACCTGTCCAGGGAGACTGTGATCTCCAATTGTCAGATGATTGGGCCTGAGTTCAGCTCCGACTGTGTGGGTGGACACCCCATACCAGTGGCTCTGAAGGTCACAGCAGCCCTCAACTTCTATGCCTCCATCTATTTCCAGGGGTCAGTGGGGGATCTTTGTGGAGTCTCCCAATCAGCTGTCCACAGTTGCATCAAGCTGGTGACAGAAGCTCTGTTCAGGCAGGTACTGACCTTTATTCTTTACCATACAGACGAGGCCAGCCAGGCTGAATGAGCTAGAGGGTTTGCAGCGATTACTGGGCTCCCCCGCATCCAGGGTACAATCAATTGCACATGTGTACCTATCAAGGTGCCAGCGGGTCAGCTGGGTGCCTTTGGAAGGGATTCTACTCCATGAACGTGCAGATAGTTTGTGACTACAAGACGCGGATTCTGCAAGTCTGTGCAAGGTACCCAGGCAGCTCCCATTACGCTTATATCCTCAGACACTCACAAGTGCCAAGGCTGTTCACTGCTCTAGCTCAACTGGATGGATGGCTACTGGGCGACCAGGCTATCCCTTGAAAAGGTTGTTTCTGATATCTCTCCGCTACCCAAGAACAGAGGCAGAGCAGGTTATAATAAGAGTCATGCCTCCACAAGGGTGGTGATAGAGAGAATGATAGGTCTCCTGAAGATGCGCTTCCGATGCCTGGACCGTTCGGGGAGAACCCTACAATACCACCCAGAGTGGGTGTCACTGATAGTGGTTACATGCTGCTTTCTTCATGATCTGGCTCTGGCAAGGAGGAAGGGGATCTTGAGGCAGCTCCACAGGCCACAGAGGATAAATCCAGTGGTGAGTCAGAAGTGAAGCCTAGTGGGGAGAATGGTGAGGAGCTGGAGGCAGACCTCTCGATCCTTTATTGAGGTAGGGACACCTTGATTCAATGCTCCTTCAGCTAGGCTGTCAAAGATCTGCTTCCACCTCATGCCAGGGCTGCCGTCTCCATCCCGGGTGTCTGAAATGACCTATTCATTTGAAACCAAAGTTCACTCAGTGCTTGTGCAATAAAGTTTAGAGCCACTCACATCCAGCAGTAGACACTGGCATGCCCTGCATCGACAAAACAAGTGAAGCATATTAGGCCATTAAGACAAAAGCAAAATTTATATTATGTTGGGACTCACATCAAATGAACACCCCTTAAACCAGCTTATATTTCATCCCTTTTCTATTTTTACTTAGATCTGTTGAAGGGTCATGAGGACTCAAAACGTCAGCTGTGCTCTTCTCCGCCGATGCTGCCAGACCTGCTGAGTTTTTCCAGGTATTTCTGTTTTTGTTTTATAACAATATATAGTATTAATTGTCACACCAGTAAACATATTAACAAAACATGGCAGAACAGAGGCCTCCATGCCGAACATAAACAGGTGGAACCAAACTCAGCATTTTATTCATCCTTAAACATCACGGCGAAAATATCTTGAGATTAAAGGAACTTTAGTTAGCTTTGCTTCATTAACCAATGGCTGAATGATTAGACCAAAGATTTAATTTCACCAGAGTTTAATTTACTACAGTAAGTTAACTGAGAAATTATTCAAATTTTCTGTTATAACAAATAGAAGCAAGCCTGTGCAAAAGTGATTTGTAATGTTTTGGTGATGAAATGAGAATATGGCAAGTAAGAAAAGACAAGAAGGAAGAAATCATTTATACAGAAGAAACAGAATTTCTGCCACACTCCCAGCAAGAGGCATGGCACTGAGAAAATTATTAATCTTTGGGATTCACCAAGGATATAATAGCATTTTGGTATGTTACTGGAGTTGTTATCCAGTCGCTGGTAAGGCCATTGTTCCAGCCTCCTGGACAGTCTCCAAAGCTTCTCCCCTGGTAGCCTTCAGGGAGTTGCCTCTGCCGGCTTTAAAGCTCCCACCGAGTCACCGTTGGATCTGGCGCCCGACAGTAAGTCCTCTATTAAAGAGGCACTTTATACAGTAAATCCTCAAAGAGGTACTTTATACAGTAAATCAATAAAGACGTACCTTATACAGTAAGTCCCTAATTAAAGAGGTACTTTATACAGTAAGTCCTAACTTAAAGAGGTACTTTATACAATAAGTCCTCAATTAAAGACCTACCTTATACAGTAAGTCCCCAATTAGAGATATTTTGTACAGTAATTCCTCTATTAAAGAGGTAGTTATATAGTAAGTCCACAAAAATGGTATTGTATACAGTAAGTCCTCAATTAAAGAGGTACTTTATACAGTAAATCAATTAAAGATGTACCTTATACAGTAAGCCTTGAATTAATGAGGTACATATATAGTAAATTCTCAATAATAAAGGTATTTTATACAGTAAGTCCTCAATGAAAGTGGTAATTTCTTCAGTAAACCCTCAAATTAGGAGGTACTTTATACAGTACATCCTCAATTAAACACGTACCTTATACAGTATGTCCTCTATTAAAGAAGGACTTTATACAGTAAATCCTCAATTAAAGAGGTACTTTAAACAGTAAATCCTCTATTAAAGAGATATTTTGTACAGTAAGTCCTCAATTAAAGAGGTGCCTTATACAGTAATTCCTCAATTAAATAGTTACTTATACAGTAAGTCCTCAATTAAAGAGGTACTTTATACAGTAATTCTTCAGCAAAAGAGGTACCTTATGCAGTAAGTCTTCAATTCAAGTGGTAGTTATACAGTAATGCCTCAATTAGAGAGGTACTTTATACAGTAAGTCATTAATTAATGAGGTACATTATACAGTAAATCCTCAATTAAATGTGTTCTTTAAACAGTACATCCTCAATTAAAGATGTACCTTATACAATAATTCCCCTATTAAAGAGATAAAAACAAAAAACTGCGGATGCTGGAAATCCAAACCAAAAACAGAATTACCTGGAAAAACTCAGCACGTCTGGCAGCATCAGCGGAGAAGAAAAGAGTTGACATTTCGAGTCCTCATGACCTTTCGACAGAACTAGGTGAATCTCAGGAAGGGTTGAAATATAAGCTGGTTTAAGGTGGTGGGTGGAGGGGGATTGGGTGGGGGCAGAGAAGTGGAGGGGGGTGGTGTGGTTGTAGGCAAAAGCAGTAATAGAAGCAGATCCATCAAAAGATGTCACAGACAGCAGAACAAAAGAACACATAGGTGTCGAAGTTGGTGATATTATCTAAACAAATGTGCTAATTAAGAATGGATGGTAGGGCACTCAAGGTATAGCTCTAGTGGGGGTGGGGGGAGCATAAAAGATTTAAAAATATTTAAAAATAATGGAAATAGGAGGGAAAAAGAAAAATCTATATAATTTATTGGAAAAAAACAAAAGGAAGGGGGAAGAAACAGAAGGGGGGTGGGGATGGAGGAGGGAAGTCAAGACCTAAAGTTGTTGAATTCAATATTCAGTCCGGAAGGCTGTAAAGTGCCTAGTCGGAAGATGAGGTGTTGTTCCTCCAGTTTGCGTTGGGCTTCACTGGAACAATGCAGCAAGCCAAGGACAGACATGTGGGCAAGAGAGCAGGGTGGAGTGTTAAAATGGCAAGCGACAGGGAGGTTTGGGTCATTCTTGTGGACAGACCGCAGGTGTTCTGCAAAGCGGTCGCCCAGTTTACGTTTGGTCTCTCCAATGTAGAGGAGACCGCATTGGGAGCAACGAATGCAGTAGACTAAGTTGGGGGAAATGCAAGTGAAATTTTGCTTCACTTGAAAAGGAGTGTTTGGGCCCTTGGACGGTGAGGAGAGAAGAAGTGAAGGGGCAGGTGTTACATCATTTGCGTGGGCATGGGGTGGGGCCATAGGTGGGGGTTGGGGAGTAGGGGGTGATGGAGGAGTGGACCAGGGTGTCCCGGAGGGAATGATCCCTACGGAATGCCGACAGTGGGGGTGAAGGGAAGATGTGTTTGGTGGTGGCATCATGCTGGAGTTGGCGGAAATGGCGGAGGATGATCCTTTGAATGCGGAGGCTGGTGGGGTGATAAGTGAGGACAAGGGGGACCCTATCATGTTTCTGGGAGGGAGGAGAAGGCGTGAGGGCGGATGCGCGGGAGATGGGCCGGACACGGTTGAGGGCCCTGTCAACGACCGTGGGTGGAAAACCTCAGTTAAGGAAGAAGGAGGACATGTCAGAGGAACCGTTTTTGAAGGTAGCATCATCGGAACAGATGCGATGGAGGCGAAGGAACTGAGAGAATGGGATGGAGTCCTTACAGGAAGTGGGGTATGAGGAGCTGTAGTCAAGGTAGCTGTAGGAGTCGGTAGGCTTGTAATGGATATTGGTGGACAGTCTATCACCAGAGATTGAGACAGAGAGGTCAAGGAAGGGAAGGGAAGTGTCAGAGATGGACCACATGAAAATGGTGGAGATTGGAAGCAAAATTAATAAATTTTTCCAAGTCCCGACAAGAGCACGAAGCAGCACCGAAGTAATCATCGATGTACCGGAGAAAGAGTTGTGGAAGGGGGCCGGAGTAGGACTGGAACAAGGAATGTTCCACATACCCCATAAAGAGACAGGCATAGCTGGGGCCCATGCGGGTACCCATAGCCACACCTTTTATTTGGAAGAAGTGACAGCAGTTGAAGGAGAAATTGTTCAGTGTGAGAACAAGTTCAGCCAGACAGAGGAGAGTAGTGGTGGATGGGGATTGTTCGGCGCCTCTGTTCGAGGAAGAAGCTAAGGGCCCTCAGACCATCCTGGTGGGGGACGGAGGTGTAGAGGGATTGGACGTCCATGGTGAAGAGGAAGTGGTTGGGGCCAGGGAACTGGAAATTGTTGATGTGACGTAAGGTGTCAGAGGAATCACGGATCTAGGTAGGAAGGGACTGGACAAGGGGAGAGAGAAGGGAGTCAAGATAACGAGAGATGAGTTCTGCGGGGCAGGAGCAAGTTGACACGATCAGTCTACCGGGACACTTCTGTTTGTGGATTTTGGGTAGGAGGTAGAAGCGGGCTGTCTGAGGTTGGGCGGCTATCAGGTTGGAAGCTGTGGGAGGAAGATCCCCAGAGGAGAGGAGGTCAGTGACAGTCCTGGAAACAATGTCTTGATGTTCAGTGGTGGGGTCATGGTCCAGGGAGAGGTAGGACAACAACAGCACCACCCTTGTCAGCGGGTGAGTTGACGCTCAGCCTCCGCGAGGTAGAGGTCAGTGACAACAACAGCACCACCCTTGTCAGCGGGTTTGATGACGTTGTCAGGGTTGGACCTAAGAGAATGGAGTGCAGTAAGTTCAGTGAGAGAGAGATTAGAATGGGTGAGAGGAGCAGAGAAATTGAGACGACTAATGTCGCGCCGACAGTTCTCAATGAAAAGATCAAGAGAAGGTAACAATCCAGAGGGAGGGTTCCAGGTGGAGGGAGAATATTGGAGGTGGGTGAAAGGATCCGTTGAACGGGGAGAGGACTCCTGCCCCAAGAAGTGAGCCCGGAGACAAAGACGGCGGAAGAAGAGTTCAACATCATGCCGAGCCCGAAATTCATTAAGGTGAGGGCGTAGGGGTATGAAACTGAGCACTGAACGTTCAGCATCGGAGAGGGGAAGGTCAGGGATTATAGTGAATACACGGCTGGGGCTGGGATTGGAAGATGGGGTGGGGACAGAGGGACAGGCTGGGGTGGAGGGTCCTAGATGGGTGTTGGTGTCGATGAGTTGTTGGAGCTTGTGTTCCTTAGCACTTGAGAGAAAGAGAAAAAGTTTCTTGTTGAGGCGTCAGATGAGCCAAAGAATAAAATGAAACTGGGGGCACGCGCAGCTTTGAAAAAGGGTACGGTGGTGCTGCTGGAGGGAGAGGTCGAGTGTGTTCATATGGCGGCGCATGGCACTGAGTGTGGATCTCAGGATGCGACGGGAACAGCAGTCCAAGAAACGTTTTATGTCCCGGAAATACCTGTAATCCTGGGTGGGTTCGAAACATGAGGAGTGGAATTTCAGTTGAAATCCACGTGGGGTAATTCGGAGACGGAGACAGTCACTGAGAAAGGAGATATGGCTGTGAAAGCAGGTTTTAGTAAACACCTTGTCAAGCACCAGGAGAGAAATGGAAAGCAATGAAGGTGAACAAGGCAAAAGAGAGATACGGAAATCTTGTCGCAGAGACGAACAATACTTCTTCAAGGAGGTAGGCATTTCTTGAAGAGCAGTGGCAGTCAATTAAACACAGAGATAAAAACAAAAAACTGCGGATGCTGGAAATCCAAAACAAAAACAGAATCACCTGGGAAAACTCAGCAGGTCTGGCAGCATCGGCGGAGAAGAAAAGAGTTGACGTTTCGAGTCCTCATGACCCTTCGACAGAACTAGGTGAATCCCAGGAAGGGTTGAAATATAAGCTGGTTTAAGGTGGTGGGTAGTGGGGGGGCCGGGTGTTGGGTGGGGGGAGGGAAGTGGAGGGGGGTGGTGTGGTTGTAGGCAAAAGCAGTGATAGAAGCAGATCATCAAAAGATGTCACAGACAGCAGAACAAAAGAACACATAGGTGTCGAAGTTGGTGATATTATCTAAACAAATGTGCTAATTAAGAATGGATGGTAGGGCACTCAAGGTATAGCTCTAGTGGGGGTGGGGGGAGCACAAAAGATTTAAAAATATTTAAAAATAATGGAAATAGGAGGGAAAAAGAAAAATCTATATAATGGGAAAAAACAAAAGGAAGGAGGAAGAAACAGAAGGGGGGTGGGGATGGAGGAGGGAGGTCAAGACCTAAAGTTGTTGAATTCAATATTCAGTCCAGAAGGCTGTAAAGTGCCTAGTCGGAAGATGAGGTGTTGTTCCTCCAGTTTGCGTTGGGCTTCACTGGAACAATGCAGCAAGCCAAGGACAGACATGTGGGCAAGAGAGCAGGGTGGAGTGTTGAAATGGCAAGCGACAGGGAGGTTTGGGTCATTCTTGCGGACAGACCGCAGGTGTTCTGCAAAGTGGTCGCCCAGTTTACGTTTGGTCTCTCCAATGTAGAGGAGACCGCATTGGGAGCAACAAATACAGTAGTTTCCCCTATTAAACAGGTTGTTTATACAGTAATTCCTCAATTAAAGAGGTACTTTATACAGTAAGTCCTCAATTAAAAGTGTACTTTACACACTACATCCTCAATTAAAGATGTACCTTATACAGTAATTCCTCAGCTAAAAAGGTACCTTGTACAGTAAGTCCTGAATTAGGGAGGTACTTTATACAGTAAGTTATCAATTAAAGAGGTACGTATACAGTGGGCAGAATTTTCAGTTTAGTTTGCAGGGGGCAGGCCCCACACGTTTGCATGTGAAATGATGCACGGTGACATTGGGCGAGCATCCTGATGTCACTGCGCACCATCGCGATGAGGTCCAACGCGCACCTGCCATTAATTAATGGACCAGTTAAGGTGCTTTAATCGTCAACGACGGTGATTTTTAGGTGCCCATGCGATCTTCAGGTTGGCGCAAGGGCAGGTGGGTAAGAGACTTTTCTATGTACCTCATCCTCGGGCGGGATAAGAGGGCTCAGTGTGGTCGTCAATCTGCTTTGTGGCATATTTTTGGAGAAAGTATTTTAAACTTGCCTGTGTGATCTGCAGTAGTTCAGAACACCGTCCAGCAGCTTTCTGTGTACTTTGAACCTTCAGGTCTGCACTCTGCAGTCAGGAATCTTTATCAGGCCTGCAGCTTTCCAGAGGCCTCCTCTTATCCTGGGTATGGGATCTGATGTGTCCACTGGAGGCAGCTCCTCTGAGGAGGAAGAGAGAGTTAGAATGGGGAGGAGGCCAGGAGTGCACATTCAGCCTCCAGGGGAGCCACCTTTGGGAGTACAGGCACAAGGGGCGCAAGGACAAGAGATAGTCCAAGGTGGAAGGGGCCGCAGAAGACACAACTATCCTGCTGCCAGGGTATACAGGCAGCGAAGCAGCTACCTCAATATGTCTGAGGTGCAGTGCCGAAGGAGGCTCCAACTGTCAAGGGAGACAGTCAACTACATCTGTCAGGTGACTGGTCCTGAGATCTCCCCTAGCTGTGTGGGCGGACACTCCATGCCAGTGGCTCTGAAGGTCACAGCTGCCCTCAACTTCTATGCCTCTGGATCCTACCAGGGCTCGGTGGGTGATCTTTGCTTTGCTTTACCGTCCAGTGGAGTCTTATCGCGGTTTGGAAAGTAGTTGTTCTGAAAATTGATTTTAAAAAGAACTTCAATATTGTTAGTTCAAAGCAATCAGCTGTCCACACTTGTGTCAAGCAGGTCACAGATGTTCTGTGCAGATGAGCATTGACCTTCATCCACTTCCGCTGGGACGAGGCAAGCCAGACAGAGTGAGCCAGAGGCTTCACGGCGATTGCTGGCTTCCCCCGTGTCCCGGGTGCAATAGACTGCACACGTGGCCATCAAGGCGCCAGCGGGTGAGCCCGGTGCCTTCGTCAACAGGAAGAGGCACTTTATACAGTACATCCTGAATTAAAAAGTGCCTCTTTTATTGAGAACTGACTGTATAAAGAACCTCTTTAATTCTGGACATACTGTATAAAGTGCCTCTTTTATTGAGGACTTACTGTATAAAGTACCTCTTAATTCAGGACTTCCTGTACAAGTACCTCTTTAATTGATTTAATGTATAAAGTGCCTCTTTAATTAAGGACCTACGGTATAAATACCTCTTTAATAGATGTACAGTATATAGTACCTCTAAGTGGGGACTTACAGTATAAAGTGCCTCTTTAAGTGAGGACTTACTGTATAAAGTGCCTCTTTCATAGAAGATTTACTGTTTAAAGTACTTCTTTAATTGAGGATTTACTGTATAAAGTTCCTCTTTAATTGAGGACTTACTGTATAAGTAGTTCTTTAATTGAAGACATACGGTATATGGTACCTCTAAGTGTGGACTTACAGTATAAAGTCCCTCTTTAAGTGAGGACTTAACAGTATAAAGTACCTCTAAGTGAGGACTTAATGTATAAAGTTCCTCTTTAATTGAGGACTCACTGTATCAAGGACCTCTTTCAGTGAGGACTTACTGTATAAAGTGCCTTTTTCATTGAGGACTTACTGTATAAAGTGCCTTTTTCATTGAGGACTTACTGGATAAAATACCTATTTAATTCAGGACTTACTGTACAAGTACCTTTTTAGTTGAAGACTTCATGGGAAAAAGTTTCCCCCATTGGGGAAGACTGCGGGAGTGGGAGCGGGTGTGGCCGGGCCAGCAATTGGTGCCGCTATGCAAAGTGCTACCTCGGGGAAATCGGCTCTGAATTAAAATCTGCAATACAAATGATAGAAAAATTTCCCTGATGTGTCCCCTCATGTGACACTGGGAAGATAATTAAGGCCAGCCCAGCGTGATGTCCGCCGGGAAGCACTATATGCACCCTGTGCGGGCGGTGGAGGGGGGGGGGGGTGATTCCCTCAGACGAGAGTGCGCTCTTTCGCACACGCGCACGAAAGAGCGCATTCATCTGCCTCAGGGAGATCAGCGACAAATTTTAAAATGGTGAAGGAGCAAAAATAAAATTTCCCTGACATGTCCCCTCATGTGACACTGCCCCATGAGTTGGGACATGTTCATCACTTTAAAGCATACATTTCTTAAAATTTTAAAAACCCTCATGAAACCTCATCCCACCCATGGATGAGGTTTCATGCTTTTTCTGAAACCTGCCAGGGCTCCTGGCCAGCCCGCCAACCTTAAAGTTGGATGAGCAGGTTCAGTAAGTATCTCAGTTAGTTTTTAAATGGCCTCAGTTGGCTGTTGACAGGTCGGCGGGCGCACACCCGATTCTGCTGTGCCCCCGCTGACCTGAAAATGGAAATCTCGCAGGGTGACATCGGGAGTTCCGCCCGACATCATCCCACGTCATTTTACGTGTTGCCAAGTAGATGGCCGACCTAAAGATCCTGACCACTATCACATGAGTTGGGACCTGCCCATAACTTTAATTGAAACCTTTATTAAAAATTTAAATACCCTCATGAAACCTCATCCCACCCGTGGATGAGGTCTCACACTTTTTCTGAAGACCGCCAGGTTGGACGGGCAGGTCCACTAATGATTTTAATTCATTCCCAATGGCCTCAATAGGCCGTTGACAGGTCGGCGGGCACGCAGCTAACTCGGCTGCTCCCACGCCGACCTGAAAATGGAAATAACAGGGGGTGACATCGGGAGTTCCACCCAACATCATTCTGCGCCATTTTACGCGTCGGCAAGCGGTCCTCTCCCCTGCTCGCCGACTGGAAGATCCTGATGCATGTATAAAGTACCTCTTTAATTGAGGACTTACTGTTTAAGTAGCCATTTAATTGAGCACATACTGTATAAAGTATCTCTATAATTGAGGACTTACTGTATAAGATACCTCTTTAATTGAGGGCTTACAGAAGAAGGTACCTCTTCAATTGTGGACTTACTGTGTATGGTACCTCTTTAATTGAGCATTTACTGTATATGTACCTCGTTAATTTAGGGTTTACTGTATAAAGTACTGCTTTAATTCAGGACTTACTCTATAAAGTAGCTCTTTAATTCAGGATTTATTGTGTAAAATACCTCTTGGATTGAGGACTTAATATATAAGTACCTCTTTATTTGAGGAATTACTGTACAAAATACCTCTTTCATAGAAGATTTACTGTATAAAGTACCTCTTTAATTGAGGACTTACTATATGATACGTCTGTAATTGAGGATTTACTGTATAAAGTACCTCTTTAATTGAGGACTTACTGTAAAAAGTATCTTTTTAATTCAGGATTGACTGTATAAATGCCTCTTTAATTGAGGACTTACTGTATAAGGTATCTCTTTAATTGAGGACTTACTGTATAAGGTACCTCTAAGTGAGGACTTACTGTATAAATCACATCTTTAATTAAGGACTTACTGTTTAAGGTGCCTCTTTATTTGAGGACTTACTGTATAAGGGACCTCTTTCAGTGAAGACTTACTGTATAAGGTACGTGTGTGAGGACTTACTGTATAAAGTAACTTTATAATTGAAAATTTACTGTATAACTATCTCCTTAATTTACTAATACCATATAAGTACCTCTTTAATTAATTAATTATTGTATAAGTTACCTCTGGAACTGAGGAATTATTGTATAAAGTACCCCCTTAATTCAGGACTTACTGTGTAAGGTACCTATTTTATTGCGGATTTACTGCATATGCGCCTCATTAATTCAGGGTTCACTGTATTAAGTACCTCTTTGAGGACTTACTCTATAAAGCACCTCTTTAATTGAGGACTTACTGTATAAAATACCTCTTTGTGGACTTACTGTATAAGTACCTCCTTATTTGAGGAAATATTGTACAAACTACCCCTTTAATAGAGATTTACTGAATAAAGTACCTCTATTTGAGTGCATTGTATAAGTACCTCTTTAATTGAGGGCTGACTGTATAAGGTACGTCTTTAATTGAAGATTTACTGAATAAAGTGTCTCTTTAAGTGAGGACTTACTGTATAAAGTACCTCTAATTGAGGACGTATTGTATGAAGAACCTCTTTAATTGAGGACTTACTGTATAAAATACCTAAACAAAAACAGAATTACTTGGAAAAACTCAGCAGGTCTGGCAGCATCGGTGGAGAAGAAAAGAGTTGACGTTTTGAGTCCTCATGACCCTTCAGCAGAACTGAGTGAAGCTTAGGAAAGGGGTGAAATATAAGCTGGTTTAACGTGGGGGGCCGGGGGTGGGGGAGGAAGAGAAATTGGGGGGGATGGGGTGGTTGTAGGGACAAGCAAGCAGTGATAGGAGCAGATAATCAAAAGATGTCACAGACAAAAGAACACATAGGTGTTGATTTTGGTGGTATTATCTAAACGAATGTGCTCATTAAGAATGGATGGTAGGGCACTTAAGGTACAGCTCTAGTGGGGGTGGGGTGGAAAGGCTAGCAGGGCATAAAAGATTTAAAAATAATGGAAATAAGTGGGAAAAGAAAAATCTATATAAATTATTGGAAAAAACAAAAGGAAGGGGGAAGAAACAGAAAGGGAGAAACCTCGCGGAGGCTGAGCGTCAACTTGCAGATACTTCCTCCTACCTCTCCCTGGACCATGACCCCACCATTGAACATCAAGCATTGTTTCCAGGACTGTCACTGACCTCATCTCCTCTGGAGATCTTCCTCCCACAGCTTCCAACCTGATAGTCGTCCAACCTCGGACGGCCCGCTTCTACCTCCTACCCAAAATCCACAAACAGAACTGTCCCGGTAGACCAATCATCTCAGCTTGCTCCTGCCCCACGGAACTTATTTCTCATTATCTTGACTCCCTTCTCTCTCCCCTTGTCCAGTCCCTTCCCACCTACATCTGTGATTCCTCTGACACATTACGTCACATCAGCAATTTCCAGTTCCCTGGCCCCAACCGCTTCCTCTTCACCATGGACGTCCAATCCCTCTACACCTCCATCCCCCACCAGGATGGTCTGAGGGCCCTTAGCTTCTTCCTCGAACAGAGGCCCAAACAATCCCCATCCACCACTACTCTCCTCTGTCTGACTGAAGTTGTTCTCACACTGAACAATTTCTCCTTCAACTGCTCTCACTTCCTCCAAATAAAAGGTGTGGCTATGGGTACCCGCATGGGCCCCAGCTATGCCTGTCTCTTTATGGGGTATGCGGAACATTCCTTGTTCCAGTCCTACTCCGGCCCCCTTCCACAAATCTTTCTCCGGTACATCGATGATTACTTAGGTGCTGCTTCATGCTCTCGTCGGAACTGGGAAAAATTTATTAATTTTGCTTCCAATCTCCACCCCTCCATCATTTGCACATGGTCCATCTCTGACACTTCCCTTCCCTTCCTTGACCTCTCTGTCTCAATCTCTGGTGATAGACTGTCCACCAATATCCATTACAAGCCTACCGACTCCCACAGCTACCTCAACTACAGCTCCTCATACCCCGCCTCCTGTAAGGATTCCATTCCATTCTCTCAGTTCCTTCACCTCCGTCGCATCTGTTCTGATGATGCTGCCTTCAAAAACAGTTCCTCTGACATGTCCTCCTTCTTCCTTAACCGAGGTTTTCCACCCACGGTCGTTGACAGGGCCCTCAACCGTGTCCGGCCCATCTCCCGCGCATCCGCCCTCACGCCTTCTCCTCCCTCCCAGAAACATGATAGGGTCCCCCTTGTCTTCACTTATCACCCCACCAGCCTCCGCATTCAAAGGATCATCTTCCACCATTTCCGCCAACTCTAGCATGATGCCACCACCAAACACATCTTCCCTTCACCCCCCCGGCAGCATTCCGTATGGATCGTTCCCTCCGGGACACCCTGGTCCACTCCTCCATCACCCCCTACTCCTCAACCCCCACCTATGGCACCTCCCCTTGCCCACGCAAAAGATGCAACACCTGCCCCTTCACTTCCTCTCTCCTCACCGTCCAAGGGCCCCAAACACTCCTTTCAAGTGAAACAGCATTTCACTTGCATTTCCCCCAACTTAGTCTACTACATTCGTTGCTCCCAAAGCGGTCTCCTCTACATTGGAGAGATCAAACGTAAACTGGGCGACCGCTTTGCAGAACACCTGCGGTCTATCCGCAAGAATGACCCAAACCTCCCTGTTGCTTGCCATTTTAACACTCCACCCTGCTCTCTTGCCCACATGTCTGTCCTTGGCTTGCTGCATTGTTCCAGTGAAGCCCAACGCAAACTGGAGGAACAGCACCTCATCTTCCGACTAGGCACTTTACAGCCTTCCGGACTGAATATTGAATTCAACAACTTTAGATCTTGAACTCCCTCCTCCATCCTCACCCCCTTTCTGTTTCTTCCCCCTTCCTTTTGTTTTTTCCAATAATTTATATAGATTTTTCTTTTCCCCACCTATTTCCATTATTTTTAAATCTTTTATGCCCTGCTTAGCCATTCCACCCCACCCCCACTAGAGCTGTACCTTGAGTGCCCTACCATCCATTCTTAATGAGCACATTCGTTTAGATAATATCACCAAAATCAACACCTGTGTTCTTTTATTCTTTTGTCTGTGACATCTTTTGATTATCTGCTCCTATCACTGCTTGCTTGTTCCTACAACCACCCCAGCCCCCCCAACTTCTCTCCCCACACCACCCCCCCCCCACTGCCACCCACCTTAAACCAGCTTATATTTCACCCCTTTCCTAAGATTCACTCAGTTCTGCTGAAGGGTCATGAGGACTCGAAATGTCAACTCTTTTCTTTTCCACCGATGCTGCCAGACCTGCTGAGATTTTCCAGATAATTCTGTTTTTGTTTTGAATTTCCAGCATCCGCAATTTTTTGTTTCTATCTGTACAAAATACCTCTGTTTGTGAACTTACTGTATAAGTACCTCTTTATTTGAGGAAATACTGTACAAACTACCCCTTTAATAGCGATTTACTGAATAAAGTACCTCTGAGTGCATTGCATAAGTACCTCTTTAATTGAGGGCTTACTGTTTAAGGTACATCTTTAATTGAAGATTTACTATATAAAGTGTCTCTTTAAGTGAGGACTTACCATATAAAGTACCTCTAATTGAGGATGTACTGTATAAAGTACCTCTTTAATTGAGGATTTACTCTATAAACACCCTCTTTATTTCAGGACTTACTGTATAAAATACCTCTTTAATTGAGGACTTACTGTATAAGAATCTCTTTAATTGAGAACTTACTATATGAAGTATCTCTATAATTGAGGATTTACAGTATAAAGAACCTCTTTAGGTGAGGATTTACTGTATAAACAACCTCTTTAATTGAGGATTTACTGTATCAAGTAACTCTTTAATTGAGGACTTACTGTATAAGGTACGTCTTTAATTCAGGATTGACTATATAAAGTACCTCTTTAAGTGAGGACTTACCGTATAAGGTACATCTGTAAGTGAAGGCTTACTGTATAAAGTACCTCTTTTATTGAGGACTTACTGTATGAAGTAACTCTAATTGAGAATTTACTATATAAGTACCCCTTTAATTGAGGATTTACTGTATAACTACCATTTTAATTGAGGACTTACTGTATAAGGTACTTTTTGAATTGAAGAATTATTGTATAAAGTACCCCTTTAATTCAGGACTTACTGTATAAGTACTTCCTTGATTGAGGACTGTGTAAAGTAGCTATTTTATTGAGGATTTACAGTATATATACCTCATTAATTCAGGGTTCACTGTATAAAGTACTTTAATTGAGGACTTACTGTATGAAGTACCTCTAAAATTGAGGATTTACAGGAGAAAGAACCTCTAAGTGAGGATTTATTGTATAAACAACCTGTTTAATTGAGGATTTAGTATACAATGTACCTCTTTAATTGGGGACTTACTGTATTTAGTTATTCTTTGAGGATTTACTGTATAAGTACCTCTTTACGTCAGGATTTATTGTACAAATTACCACTTTAATTGAGGACTTACTATAAAAGTACCTCTTTATTTCAAGACTGACTGTATAAAGTACCTCTTTAATTGAGGACTTACTTTATGAAATACCGCTATAATTGAGGATTTACAGTAGAAAGAACCTCTAAGTGAGGATTTATTTATTGTATAAACAACCTGTTTAATTGAGGATGTACTGTATAACGTACCTCTTTAATTGAGGACTTACTGTTTAGGTACCTGTTTAATTGAGGATGGACTGTATTAGGTACCTCTTGAAGTGAGGACTTATTGTATAAAATACCTCTTTAATTGAGGACTTCCTGTATAATGTACCTCTTTAATTGAGGACTTACTGTATAAAGTACCTCTTTAATTAAGCACTGTCTGTATATGTACCTCATTTAGTCTTATCAGCTCTCCTGAGTATGAGATTTTGTGATTAATTTCATTAAACGTGAGAAAGGAAGCTCAACAGTTTGTCTCATCATCAGGACCTATTACCTTTACCAGGGCCTATCCATTTCCTATAACCCATTCTTTCCTAAAGCACTAAACCTCCTGAAACAAATTCTCTCTCAGCTGGCAGTAAAATACACCTCTATACTCTCCAAATTTTCTCCGAGATCTCAGCCTTGATGAAAGCCCGTCTCCCTGCATGTAAAGCATTCAAATGTGCAAAACAATTGAAATAATTACAGTACTTTCTACAGCAGGAGGAACATCATACAACAGAGAAGACGATTTGGGAGTTTGCCCAGGGACTGATAGGTCTATACTCTCCTACCTTCTTGGGTGATTTTTTTAAATGAACCACCTGTCCCAGTGAGGTTGTCAACTTGTTAAAATTGCATTTCGTTGATCACCACGATTCCTTTCCTAGACTCCACTGCCGAAAGGACTTCGGCTTCGATAGTCATGACCATGATGTTCATGTTTTTACACATCTCTGAACTCACGATTGGCATTTTCAATTTCACTTTCCATTTTCAACCAGAAACTTCACTTGTCTCCTAACTTTGGTTCCTGCCCCTTTCTCAATGATTTTATCAGTAATTATCCTTTGTGCATCCTGTGTATTATTGTAGGAAAATGAAATCTCATTGCTAGGTTTACAAAATGTGGAATGAAAATATTTTTGCATTTGCCATACATCTAGATCCATGGCAGCTACCTCGTTAACGTTGTGTGTTTGTGTGTCAATGGAAGGCTTAGAATATGCTGGCTTCCTCTGATACATTTGACAGGTTTCACATTTTGCACTATTCTATCAGCCTTGTATACTCTTCAGCAGCTACACCTGAACCATTTAAATCTTTGCAGGATTTTTAACCTTTGACCTGTAGGGTGAGAAAATTTCCTTTTAATTTTAAGACAGTTTGCTTTATTCCTCTCTGATTCTTATCACCTGATGCCATCTAATACACCAGTGTCAATAATGCCTTGACTGGATAAACTGCAGATTTAATGACCAGAATTTTAGTGACAGGCTGGGAGCCAGGAAGGTTGGCAAAATAGTGCAGGAAAATATGGGGAGAGGGCCATTTTGCCAATGGCAGGAAAAGTGGCAGATTGGCAAGCCACCAGCAGTCCAACTGAACCACTAAAGTGGGCAATTAAGGAACTCTTTGCATCTCAGCAGGCATGTTCTCACATTGGGGGTGCCTGTTGCCACATGGATAGGCCATGCAGTGAAATCTAAGTTTCCAAGTGGGAGGAGGGGCCACATCTTTAGGCACTCCATGACTTAGGAGCCCCCAGAAACAGGTCGCTTCCACAGCAATGATGTTGCCTTCCCTCAGCAACTCCTCCACCCTGATTGGGGGCCTGCCTGTGTGGCACCAATGCCATCTGACCCCGTTTGGCACTCTCCGAGGGCACCTGGCTATCAGTACACCCCCACTGCAGCTGCAGTCCTAGTACTGGCCATCATTAGCAGTGGCGCTGCTGAAGGGCAGCCACTTAATTGGCCACTGACAGAATATGCCTCCCCAGAGTTTCAGCCTCCATGATAAAAATCAGCCGACTGAATTTCTTTCTTCATGTCAAGTTTCTTTTGTCCCTTTTTCATAGAAGCTTTACACAACAGCATAGGTATCTCACTAGAGACTGCAACCATTACCTTACATGGAATTCTCTCTTTAGTGACCTCAATATGTTGTCATCAGCAAACCTAAAGCAAGTAGTACTTTATATTCCTTCATTGTATATCAATCCTCACTACTTAGTGATACCAGGTAACATTTTAACCACCTGTTCCACACTGTTGAAATACAAACACTATCCAGCACTACACAATTGAAGGATCCACAGCCAACACATTCATCACAGGACTAAAGCTCCATGTGACCAGTATTCATTCAGATTCATTATTATCTTCATCTGCTTCCTTAGAATTCTCTTTGCATGTGCCTTTGAGGACCTTTCCTCTCTGCTTTGGGGAGTTCACCACATAACAATACTTTTGAGTCACACCTGAAGCATCTAATAACTGTTCCTGGGTTAATCCTGGAATTCAGGCTCTAATCATTGCTGTTCCAATTGTGTCTTTTGCTTTAATAGCCAAATCTATTAAAGATGCTACCAAGGAGCCAACCTTTAATCTTTCTATTGTACCGACAACTGCGCTTGGTATCTGGACCATTTCAAAATCTGGCAATTCTTCCTCCTTTGTGTCATGTGAAATGTCTCATTTCTTTGAAGACTTAAGGAAATGACTGTTGCGCCAGGAATTTTTCCAAGACAGCAGACATCTGATCCAACAGGGTCTCCTTCTTGGGGATCTGAACACCCCACACCCTGGCTCAATGCCCTCCTGCCCCAACATTCCCCAGCTCCTTTGTTCTGCTTATATCAGACCAGAGCTGGGGGTGCTGTTAGGAGGCTAAGTGATGGGTGGATGGGAGCTGGGGATGACGGGCTGGGGTGAATGACATGGGGTCTGTGGGGGCGAGAAACATTGGAGATCTCATGGGGTGGGGGGAGCTCAAATTAAAAATTGATGTTAAAACCCTTGGAAACACTGAAAACAGGCCTCAAGAGCTTCAGTTCAAGAGGAGGAAGATGGAGTGGTTTTGCTTCAACTAGGCCTCACCACTAGAGCTGGTACTCTCCTGGACAAGCACTCCAAATTGTAGCCCTACCATGTCGCTCTGCAGCCCATGATGAAGGTAAGAGGGTCATTTCAAAGACAGTCAGCCTATCTCAGTGCTCGGACAGGAGATTCCCCTCAGGACAATCACTGAGCTGCACTGGATCAGAGGCCATGTCAGGTCATGACGAGATTATGAACATTGAGAGGCTGAGCGGGGGCGCGGCTCAGAGGAGGCGGAGCAGAAAGGGATGAGGCTCTGGGGGGGTGCGGCACAGAGGGGACGGGTCCAGTGAAGGGGCCGTGTCTCAGGAAGCGGTATGCCGAAAGGGACGTGGCTCTGTAAGGGAAACGGCCTCAATGAGGGGCCGGGGCTATGATAGGGCGAGGCACTGAGGATAAAAACAAAAAAACCGCGGATGCTGGAAATCCAAAACAAAAACAGAATTACCTGGAAAAGTTCAGCAGGTCTGGCAGCATCAGCGAAGAAAAGAGTTGACGTTTCGAGTCCTCATGACCCTTCGACAGAACTTGAGTGAATCCGATTCACTCAGTCGAAGGGTCATGAGGACCCGAGGCACTGAGGGGAACAAGTCGCAGAGGGGGTGGGGCTCTGAGCGTAGCTTAGAGGGGGCGGGGGGCGTTGCTCAGGGGTGCCCGCCTCTGATCCATAGCCAATCACCTTTAAGCCGGCCTGTTCCTGATTAGCCAATCGGAGCGTTCTGATGGATTGGCTAATAAGCGCACTGAACCGTAAACCAATCAGGAAACGAAAAGCTGTCCAATTGCGAAACGATTGGGAAAAGAAATCCCTCCTCAGTCGCCCTGGTAACCAAACTGATCCTTCAGAGCTGGAATAGTTGCTGGCAGCAGGGATGATCCTGTGGGCGAGGGAGAAGGATTCCGAGAGGGGGAACGGGAAGCTAGAACCGGGGGAGAGGGGGAGAAGAGAAAGAGGGATCCAGGTAAGCGAGACAGGGGTGAGAGAAGGAGTTAAGTTGAGAGAGGAGGGAGCCGGGGAGGGGGGAACCGGGGGAGAGGGAGCTGGGAGTGGGGAGGATCTGTGTCTCTGGCGCCGCCGCCGACGGCAAATGGTCCAAACCCACTTCCTTCGAATGGCCTCCAAGACCTTTGGCTCCCCAAAATGTCGGCTCAGGGTCATAACCGCAGTGCCAGCTCCAGACCAGCCCCAACCCCGGGCCTGGCCCCGGCTGCAGCCGGCCGGGGTAGTGGAGGAGCTGGAAGTTACGGGACAGGGTGAGGCTGGCTGGGGGGTGACCGATTACACTGAGTGGTTGTCGGTGCGGAAGCAGCAGAGAGCAGAACTGGAAATGATGGCCGATGTCAAGAGGTGGATCAACAGCAAAATTTCAGCCAACGACCTGGAGCTCCGCGTCCTGGAGACTCTAGAGAGTCGTGAGCGGAGAGATCGAGCCCGGGACAAAATCCCCACCCAGCAGGCCCAGCCTGAGGTCAGCATCCACATCCTGAGCCCAACTGTGTCCCTCTCCTGCCTCCGCCCCCCCCACCCCCACCATTTAATGTTGTATGTTCAATAGGTCTCTCAAAGAGTTTGAGTTTGTGTGGTTTACGTTAGTTGCCTGTCTTTTTTCATAACCCCTCTTCTCGTATTTGCTTTTTCACATCCCTTCTTAACCTTCTGTATTCAGCTTGGTTCTCAGTTGCATTTGCTACTCGATACCTGTTGTAAGCACACTTTTTCTTCTTTAACTTAATTTCTATCTCCTCTGTTATCCAGGAAGCTCTGGATTTGTTTGTTCTACCCTTCCCTTTTGAGGGAACATACCTTGACTGTGCCCAAACCATCTCCTCTTTGAAGGCAGCCCATTGTTCAGCTATTGTTTTTCCTGCCAATCTTTGGGCCCCAATCTTCAGTTCAGTGAGTGGAGGTGGGTCCTGCTCACCGAGGTGTAAAATGACACATGGTGATGTCAGGTGCATGTCATTTAGATTTTGCGCTGAACTATCAAAGGCCTATTAAGGCAATTTAAATAGCCAATAAAGCAATTAGCTGAGCTGTCCATCCAACCTTTACATTGGCGGACAGGCGAAGAGCCCAGGCGGCCTTCGCATTTTTCATGGAACCTCACCCACAAGTAGGATGAGGTTTCATGAAGTGTTTATAAATTGAATGAAAATTTTTATAGAAATTCATTGACATGTCCTAGCTCATGTGACAGTCACATGAAAAGGGGCATGTCTTAAAAATTTTTCTGTTTCTTTATTAAAATTTTGGGAACTTGAGAGATTTCTGTGCTCTTTTGTGCGCATGCACAAAAGAGCACAGGCCCTGACCCAGGGATCCCACCCTGCCTGCACAGGGAGCGTTCAGTGCTTCCGGTTGGCCCGCCCACGTAAAATGGAGGCGTGGACCCTTTCTGATTCCAATTCTGCAATGGAGCTTCTTTAAGATGATCTCCCTCTGTGTCTTAACTTCATGTGTTTCTATTGAGGTCAGAATGCTGTTTCTTTAATTTTCCAGCATTTGAATTTCTGCTCCAGCTTCTGAGGTTCTGAGTTTTACCCTTCGCTGCCACCATGTTGTATGTTCAGTATGTTTCATGAAGAGGCTCTGAGTCTTGTATGATTGAACATTGTGTTTATTGATAACACATAACTGTGTTGCTGAAAAAAGAGACATGCTATCAAAATTTTTCATCTTGCACTCGTCAGGATAGCTCACAAGAAATTACCAGCTGCAATAGGGGAACAACAATTTACACTGCATGAGAAGACAGTGCAGGTTGGAGATGATCTGTGACAAAGCACTTACTCATAAGAGTTATATTTAATCACTGAACAACATTTCAAAAAGCAGTACTGATAGACTAACAAGAAACACTGCTGATCACAAGTGTAAAGTGTAATCAGCCTGAGGTGTAAAATGGTGCCATACCAAGTTTTAATTCACTATATGCATGGAACGCAATGCAATACAGTTGAGCATTGTGGCTGATTTTACAGACCAGGAAACATTGAGTTCCTACTCCTGACATAGGTAATGACAACAAAGAAATTTAATGCTTGAGTTAATGCAGTAATTTTGACATGTTTTGCAGCGATACACATCACAGCAACAACAGGCATCAAACCAGTTGATTAATTTGCCTTCTCTGGAGTCAGAGAAATTACTCCGTGAAGATTTAAATAAAAAACAGCTGATTTCTGTAGACTCCTTCCAAAGCAGTGATAAAGGAAAGAAAGGGAAACTTTCAAAATATGACCTCATGTTGTTTGAAAAGGTGAGCACAGACACGCAAGGATTTGAGGTCAATGGTACGAAATGTCACAAGGTCATGCCCCTGAATTTCCAATATGTCATCCCAATTGTGATTTTTATATAGTGTAATATCATTTCTAACATTTACATATAAATTAAATCTCCTGTGTTGTTCTCTATTAGAATGGTGACTGTTAAGTGTCTTTCATGCAATCGACTGAGTATTTACAGAACTATCCTTTAAGAATAGCGCAGGTCACAAGAGCAAAATAAATTCTGCAGATGTTGGAAATCTGAAAGTATGGAAATCAGATTCAGTGTAATTTTTTTTGAGATAATAGCACCATTGTGTAGAGCTGCTTGACAGAGGGATGGGAACTTGAACAATGATTCAAGATGGAGGAAAGAAAACTTGGAAATTGAAGACTGGAAATTAGTGAATGTCAGAGAAAGTGGGGGGAAAAAAAGCCTAGAAAAGTTTTTCAGCAATTATACTTTAATAATGCAAGAAAATTAGTGTATAATAGTTGTGGGTACAGATATACACTTGGAACTAACACTGAAACATGGCTTAAAGGAGGAGAAGTGGCAGCACAACATTCCTGGTTGCTGGGTTTTCAGACAAGAGAGACAGTGATTAAAAAGGAGGGGAATGTAATATTGGTTACAGCTGTGAGTGGACTTGATACGCCAGAAGGTTAATCAAACGAGGCCATATGGGTTGAACAGAAAAACAAAAAAGTGCAATTACACTGCTGAATGTATATGGTAGAACCCCAGAACATCAAAGGGAGATAGGGAACCACCTAGGCAAATTGTTAAGAAGTGCAGAAGCAAAGGGATGGAAACAGCAGGGGATTCAACCACCTGAATATTAATTGGGAACAAATTCAGTGTAAAGGGTGTAGCGGTGCAGAATTCTTAATGCATTCCAGAATGTTTTATCCAGTGCATAACAAACTGAACAAGAGGAAGGGTCACTCTGGGCTTAGTTTTATGGAATGAAGCTGAGCCGGTGGAAGAACATTATTGTGGTAATGATCATAATTCAGTCAGAGTTTGTGTTATGATTTATGAGTTAGTTATAAAAAGGGACAAAGATAGATGAGGAGTAAAAGTTTTCAAGTGGGAAAGGCCCAAGTTTGGTAAGCTGAGATGTGATTTGGCAAAAGTGGACTAGAAACAGCTACTTGAAGGTAAATCAGTGTCAGAACAGTGGCAAGCATTCAAGAAAGAGGTAGAGTTCGGAACAAATTTGTTCCTGCACAAAGAATGGGTGTGTAGAATTCAGGGCATTAGTCAATTAATTATTTTACACTTTTACATTCAAGTTCTGAAATTATTTGAAACGATAACCCGTATTGGTGTCTGTAGTGGAGCTCAAACCCTCTCCGATTTTGCAGCAACTGCACTAGACTCAGGCTTCTTTAAACCAGCTTTATTCGAGCATATGCAAGGGAGCTGCAGCCATTCCGTAAAATGAGGACACAGCTCCCTGATAATTACATTCCACTACTTTTGTACTATTTTCTTATCACAATACAGTTGAGTACATTTGAATACATCAAAAATCAATGCCTAACACACTGATTAATCAACTGATGCTCTACTATCTCTATTGAGTTCGTATACATGTGACTATGTTTATCCAATCATTCCAAAATATGTATACATGATTATACTATTCAATCATATTCAGGTACATATTCATGGTTGTATTACCCAATCAGAATACATGAACCTTGGTTTTGTAACTTCAGACTGTTTGTGTTTCATCAAAGCCCCTTTTTGTCCATAGTATTAGCTTAGACATGGGAAGATGAACAATATTCCCCTTCCTTATCTGTTGAAGAGCACACTTAATCTATTCTTGATGTCATGCTTTGTCTCCAGTCTGACTCCCAAGACTGTGCAAGGTTGCTTAGTAGCACTAGCTGCCAAGAGACTTTAAACATTTTCAGTAAATTCTCACTATTTTCTTTGAATACATTTAATTCCTCCTAACAGTGAAGGTGATTATATTTTGTTCAGAGTGCTCATATTTCTGCTTGAGTGTCAAAGCGTAACAACATCACGCTTCTACTCAGCTATAATGGTAATCTCCATAGAACTATTCCCTGGCTGAGCCCCTGGTGCTGTCACATCAACCGTACCTTCAGAGCACAGGAAAGCCTCTGGAGACTAGTTTAATCTCATGTCACCTTGTTATTTTTGAGTTGTCATGTACATATCTACCTTCCCTAGCCAGGTCAAAGACTCAGGATCTCTTGCTTCCCTCGCTTAAACATTTGTCAGGTCCTAAAAACATTCCAATGCCAAGCTTGACTAAAGCAATGACCTTGGAATTTGACTATCTTGTCTCAGATTCAAGGCACTCTGCCTACATCTGGGCTTTTGGGATTCTCCCAAGGTGTTTATCTACTTGTTCTTTTGCCCATTTTCATGCTTTACTAAATTTCTGCTAAAATTTAGTTTTTGATTATTTGGTTCCTTTTAAAAACTTCAGGGCCAACAACTGACCAATGAAGGCTCATATCACAGTTCCCCATCAAGTCACTTCTCAACTATGTTTAACCAGGGTTAAACAGGAATATAGTTCAGTATAAGCAGTATCATATCACAACTAATGAAAACTCAAATTTACAATCTCATCATCCCAAGATACTTCACCAGAACATTATAAAACAAAACATGAGACCGTGCCACAGAGGGAAATGTTAGGTCAATTGACTAAAAGCTTAAACGAGGAGTTAAGCTTTAAGCAGTGTCTTAAAGCAGAAAAGCAAGGTAGAGAGGCAGAGAGGTTTAGGGATGGAATACCAGAGCCTGGGACCGAGGCAAGGGAAGGCACAGCCACCAATGGTGGAGCACTTAAAATCAGGGATGTTAAAGTGTCAGAATTAAAGGAGCACAGCTATCTCGGAGAGTTGCGGGCTTTTTTATTTATTCATTCATGGGTGACACTGGCTGGGCCAGTATTTATTGCCCATCCCTAATTGCCCTTGAGAAGATGTTGGTGAGCTGCCTTCTTGAACCGCTGCAGTCCCTGTGGTGTAGGTACACCCACAGTGCTGTTAGGAAAGGATTTTGACCCAGTAAAGGAATGGTGATATATTTCCAAGTCAGGATGGTGACTGGCTTGGTGGGGAACTTCCAGGTGGTGATGTTCCCATGTGCCTGCTGCCCTTGTCCTTCTAGATAGTAGTGGTCATGGATTGGAAGACACTGTCTAGTAATGCTTGGTGAATTCCTGCAATGCACCTTATAGATGGTACACAGTGCTGCCACTGTGCATCGGTGGTGAAGGGAGTGAATGTTTGTGGATGGGGTCCCAAAGAAGCTGGCTGCTTTGTCCTGATGGTGTCAAACTTTTGTGGGAGCTGCACTCATCCAAGCAAGTGGGGAGTATTACATCACACTCATGACTTGTGCCTTGTAGATGGTAGATAGGCTTTGGGGAGTCAGGAGGTGAGTTACTCGCCACAGGCTTCCTAGCCTCTGACCTGCTCTTGTAGTCACAGTATAAATATGGCTAGTCCAATTCAGTTTCTGGTCAATGGTAACCCCCAGGATGTTGATAGTGGGGATTCAACGATGGTAATGCCATTGAATGTCGGGGGGGGGGGGGGGGGGGCGATGATTAGATTCTCTCCTGTTGGAGATGGTCATTGCCTGGCACTTTGTGGTATGAATGTTACTTGGCACTTGTCAGCCCAAGCCTGGATATTGTCCAGATCTTGCTGCATACAGATAACTGTATAGCTAGGGAAAAGAGTTTAGTGTGGGGATGGAAGACCATGTCTTCAGTCTTCCCAATATTTAATTTTTGTTCATCCAGTACTGGATATCAGATAACCATTCTGATGATTTAGCAACAGTGCAGGAATGAATAGAGGCTGGTGGTGAGGTTGAGCTGGGTGTTGTCGTGTGAATGTGAAAACTAGCACTGTGCTAATGGATGACGTTGGTGAGGGCAGATTGCAGATGAGAAATGGGGGCTGCTAAGTTAGCTGTGGCTAACACAAGAACACAAGAAATAGGAGCAGGACTAGACCCATCAAGCCTGCTCTGCCACTCATACAATCATGGCTGATCTTGGGCTTCAACTCCATTTTCATGCCCACCCCCCATATCCCTTAATTCCCTGAGAGACCAAAAATCTGTCTATCCCAGCCTTAAATGCATTCAACAATGGAGTATCCACAACCCTCTGGGGTCAAGAATTCTAAAGATTCACAACCCTTTGAGTGAAGAAATTTCTCCTCATCTCAGCCCTAAATGATCGGCCCCTTATCCTGAAGCCAACAAGACATTTGCTTTCTGACTCACTTGCTGCATCTGCATGCTGACTTGCTGCGTTCCTTGCACAAGCACGCTCAAGATTCTTTGAACATCAACACACACAAGTTTCTCACCTTTTAAAAATATTCTTTTCTATTCTTACAACTAATATGAATAACTTCCATCTGCTATCTTGTTGCCCACTCACCTAACCTGTGTGCAGCCTCCCTGTGTCCTCCCCACAGCTTACCTTTCAGCCTAGTCTGGTATCATCAGCAAACTTTAATACGTTACTCTGTTTCTTCATTAAGATTGTAAATATCTGAGGCCCCAGCACTGATCCTTGGGGCACTCCACTATTCACTACCTGCAAACTTGAAAAAGCCCTGTTTATGCCCACTCTTTGTTTTCTATCCATGCTAATATATTACCCCCACATATATGAGCCGTTATTTTGCCTATTAACCTTTTCTGTGCCAACTTATCGAATGCCTCTTGGAAATCCAGACATCTACTGGTTCCTTTCTAGCTACCTTTACCTTTAGTTACCTCATCATATGCCTTTGACAGTCAAGCATCAACAACACTACTTTTGTCAAGCCTCTCTGTTACCAAGGTAGGTACAGCACAAATTTGATGCAAAGTAAAGCTGCCTTCATATTGCCTCACCCCGGGACAAGTGTAGCGAGTAAAATTTCAAACTGCTCCGATCCTTCCTGAACACCCCACTGCCCTCATTGCAGACTCCACCTACCTTACCTATTAGCCCCCCCAACTCCCCTCCTCCAGCAGCCTGTGCCTCTTGTTGAGGAGAGAACACCCAAAACGGTTTGGTCATTTTTGTTTTTCTGGCTTGTATGTATTTGCTCCCTCTTTGGAAGCACATCTTCAGTATACCAGTTTAGAATAACTTCCCTGCTTTTCACTCAATATCCCAAGCAATAAGGCCTTGTGCTTGATTTGCTTCTTTTTTTAAGGCCTTGTTAGCATGCATCTCAACTAGTCCAACCTTTTTTCATATAATCAACATTCACGGACTAGCACCTTCTGTAGGAGTCACTCAGTAACGGTCATGACAGTGAACAGGGCTATTGCCTTGCAGTCACTCAAGGCACCTGTCAGCAAGAGAAATCTGCCCTGAGACTTTCTGATTTTGCTGTGTTACAGTCAATTTACCCACTGAAACATCAGCTGTTCTGAAAGATAAGATTCAATATTTGCCACTCATTGGGTCTGATCTTAATCCTGTAGAGCAAAATGCATCACATGGACCTGATAGAGGAATGTCTGCTTTTGAGTGGAGAGGAGCGTTCCATGGCCTGCCATTCTCTACCAACTACAATGGGAGGAGAGATGGGGGAGGCAACCAACACATATCGACAACGATGCCTGACGGATTATAAGAAAATTCTGGAAATGTGCCAATACTATGGCATCACTTTTACTGAAGGGATGCTTGAGAAAGGTGAAGTTCGAATCTAATTTATTGCAGCCTGCTTCACAAAGCTACCACACACCACAACCTCAACTTTAAAAATGACCTGCAGATTGCTATTTAGTTACATGCTTTCCAACTAAGAAACTGAGTTGAGAACTAGCTTCTTGGTCTTGGGTTCATTGCTATTCAACATCCATAAAAGTATTCAATATTCATGACACATGTACCAATATTTCATAGAATGCAACAGCATAGAGTCTTTAATTATCTAGGGAGTATAACTTCTTTTGTGTGAATGTGTTTATTCTGCACCAGAACCATCCTTTTAGTTCAATTGCTGTTTTCCCTATCAATTCTTGACTTCAATCCACTTGGGCCAGATCCCTTTTCAACTCACAGAATTCTCTGGTAAGTAGTACAGATATGGTGGTGTTATAAAACTGAATTGTCATTGGCTTCCTTACTTCAAAGCATGTTGTGTAAACTACAAGTCAGTGGCAGTTAGCAGCCTAACAGCTATAAGTAGGTCCATGACCAGATGCTAATTATTGTGGCTGTTGTCTGACCAGTTGTAACTATACATTTGTACAACGCATTTGTTAGAGGGATATTTGCTGATGGACTGAGGTGTGAGCTTGGAGTATTTGCTAATTAGATTGGTTATGGGAATTTGATGAGAATGGGAATTTGGTGAGAGTAGGAATTGGATGCAGAGGTGAAAGATGGTGCTAAGTGCTTTAAAGCAGGGGTGGGGTACATTCCATATGCTGAACACAAATATCAGCATTCCATATTCGCAATACGTTGCACTCCCCTGTTCTCTTCCCCCAATGGCCTCGGTGCCATATTTTTAATTCCAATGGCTTCACTACACATGACCCCACAATTACTTCATTCCTCTGCCCTCACTCTCCTGGATTCATAACAAGAGATTCGCTCCCATGGCCTACAGTTACATATAATCAGAAGGAGGCAATTTGGCCCATCTTATTTGTGTTGGCTGTCTGCAAGAGCATTTCAGTTAGTCCCCCTTTGGAAGTTGTTGTTGAAGGAGGCTTGGTGGGTTCTTGCACTGCATCTTGTATATGATGTCACTGTTCGAGGGAGTGAATGTTGAAGGTGGTAGATGGGGTGCCAAGCAAGCGGGCTGTTTTGTCCTGGATGATGTTGAACTTCTTGAGTGTTGTTCGAGCTGCACTCATCCAGACAAGTGGAGAGTATTCTATCACACTCTTGACTTGCACCTTGTGGACACTGGCCAGATTGCAAGCGTTTCCTCTTCAGGTGCTTATGCTCTTCACCATCATGGTTTTCAAAGTATCTGCCTGCATCACCCACTCAAGCAGTGTACAACAGATATGAGCCATTCACTGTGTAACAGAGTTTTTTCCTCATGTCACCAGTGATTCATTTGCTAATTATCTTAAATTGGTATCCTCTGGTTCTGGAACCTTCCACAGATGGGAACAGTTTTTCTCTATTGTGTGTAGAACCCTAATGATATTGAACATTTATTAAATCTCCTCTCAAACCTTTATTTGAAGGAGAAAAATTCTAGATTCTCCAATTTATCCACTCACCCCAAACTCAGAACTATTCTCATAAATCTTTTCTGCACCCTCTCTAATACGTACCTTCACTACCTTCCTTATGTGTGGTGCCTAGAAATGTCCACAATACTCCTGCTGAAGCCAAACCAGTGTTTTATTTCAAGTTTTTAAAAAAAAATTTTCTTGGGAATTGGGTGTTGCTGGTTAGGCCAGAATTGTTGCTCATCCCTAATTGTCCACGAGAACAGATGCAGACTATGTGGTGTAAATGCAGCCACAAGAAGTACCCAACAACAGAGTACCCAACAACAGTGAAGGATTGAAGATACATCTCCAAGTCATGACGGCGTGTGATTTGGGGGGGATTTGCAGGATGGTGACATTCCCTTGTGTCTGCTACCCTTGTCCTTCTAGGTGGTAGTGATTTTGGGTTTGGAAGGTGCTGTCGTAGGAGAGGAGCCGGGAGTTGAAGAGGAGCCGGGAGTTGGAGAGGAGCTGGGAGAGTAGAGGCAACTAAGGGAGTTTAGTGAGGAGGGAGCGAGGTGATCCTTTGAGTACCGTGAGTACGGTTGGGTAAGTATTTACTACTATGACACCTCATCTTCCGACTAGGCACCTTACTGCCTTCCGGACTGAATATTGAATTCAACAACTTTAGGTCGTGAGCTCCCTCCCCCATCCCCACCCCATTTCTGTTTCCCCCTTTCTTTTTTTCCCAATAAATTATATAGATTTTTCTTTTCCCACCTATTTCCATTATTTTTAAATATTTTAAAATCTTTTATGCTCTCCCCACCCCCATTAGAGCTATACCTTGAGTGCCCTACCATCCATTCTTAATTAGCACATTCGTTTAGATAATATCACCAACATTAACTTTAACACCTATGTGTTCTATTGTACCATTGTTGTTGACATCTTTTGATGATCTGCTTCTATCACTGCTTGTTTGTCCATACAACCACCTCTCTCTCTCTCTATCTTTCCGCCCCCCACACACACACCTTAAACCAGCTTATATTTCAACTTTTTCTTGGACTCGAACTCAAGTTCTGTCGAAGGGTCATGAGGACTCGAAACGTCAACTCTTTTCTTCTCCGCCGATGCTGCCAGACCTGCTGAGTTTTTCCAGGTAATTCTGTTTTTGTTTTGGATTCCAGCATCCGCAGTTTTTTTGTTTTATTTCATTATTTTTATACTCCATTCTCTTTGAAATGAAGGCTAACATTGTATTTGCCTTCCCTATTACCTGCTGAACTTGTATGTTAGCTTTTTGTGATTAATTCACAAGGACACCCAAATCCCTCTGTGCTGCAGCTTTCTGCAGTCTTTCGCCAGTTAAATAATATTCAGCTCCTCTATTCCTCTTGCCAAAATGCATGAACACATTTTCCCATTTTATATTCCATGTGCCAAATTTTGCCCAGTCACTTAACCTGCCTATATCCCCCTGTAGACTCCTTGTGTCATCCTCATCACTTTGCCTTCCCACCTATTATTGTGTCATCTGCACTTCCCTCATCCAAGCTCTTAACATATATTGTAAATAATTGTGGCTCCAGCACTGATTCTTGTGGCACTCTACTAGTTGCAGATTGCCATCCTGAAAATGCCCCCCTTATCCCTACTCTCTGCCTTTTATTAGTTAGCCATCCTTCCATCATAAAGTCAGAAATGGGGATGTTTGCTGATGATTGCACAATGTTCAGTACCATTCGTGATTCCTCAGATACTGAAGCAGTCCATGTCCAAATACAGCAAGACCTGGGCAGTATCCAGGCTTGGGCTGACAAGTGACAAGTAACATTCGCAACACACAAGTGCCAGGCTTTGACCATCTCCAGTAAGAGAGAATCTAACCATCACCCCTTGATGTTCAATGGCATTACCATCACTGAATCCCCCACTAGCAACATCCTGGGGGGTTACCATTGACCAGACACTGAACTGGACTAGCCATATAAATAATGTGGACTGCAAGAGCAGGTCAGAGGCTAGGAATCATGTGATGAGTAACTCACCTCCTGATGCCCCAAAGCCTATCCAACATCTACAAGGCACAAGTCAGGAGTGTGATGGAATACTCCCCACTTGCCTGGATGAGTGCAGCTCTAACAACGCTTAAGAAGCTTGGCACCATCCAAGTCAAAGCAGCCCGCTTGATGGGCACCATATCCACAATATTCACTCCCTCCGATCTGCCCATCCCACTCCCTCCATACCGGGTGGTCATAGATCAGGAGTGTGGGGCTGGAGTATAACCAAAACTTGAGGAGTGGCCCCTCAAATATTCAAAAGGGTGCTGCAACCTCGCACAACCTATATTCACATGGAACATGGACTCCTCAAGGCCACAGAAAAGACGAGTGGGTTGGGACTCTGTAAACCACCTTAGATTTTTTGATTCACAGGACTGTTGCATACATCACCCTCCATGCCAAGTCCGTGATGGTAAAGGGGAGGGGATTCCTGCATAGAGGGCCTTCTGCTAAGGGTCCCCATCACCTCTGGATGGCAGGAAAGAATGTCATGACATGTCCAGATGGTGAGGAAGTGAAGAGTGTGCAGCAGCAGCCTGTACAGGAGGGTTTCATGGAGGGAATTTCCACTAGACAACTCAAACTGTGGGACTGAGGTTCCATCCAAATTCCATCCAAATGCAGGTCAGTTCAGACAGGAGTCCACCACGCACTTGAGCTGCCTTGACACCTGGAATGTAGTCGGGGCTGAACACCACAGTTTTCAGACTGTGGATGGCTTTGGAGTTTTTGTGGAATCATGCAGCCTGTTCCTCCACCATCGAACACATCTGGTCACCCCAGAATCAGCAGCCCTCTCTTCAGCCAGCCGCATGAATCTATATTGTTGGAGATGCAGATTCCTGAGCAGCGGCTCTTGGATGGGAGAGAGCTCCAGTGTGAGTCAACCTTGTTCCAGACTTTGTCCTGGGAAGACAGGCAACTCCTGCCACAATGCACAGAGACCTCCCAGGTCTACAGACAGGAACTGCAAGTCATAATTGAGGCCACAATCCTGGAGGAAGAAATTCATCACCAGTGCACACCACTGGGGAGGGGACTTGAGGTAAAGGTGTTGCTGCAGGGTCTGAAGGTGGAAAGTCAACACTTGGGTGCAAAGGCACATCAGTGTCTGTCTGGCCTCCCTAAGCGTACCTCAGCAGCGACCCAGTGCATCCTTTTGCCCCGGATGTCGATGACCTTCTTTTGTATCTTAGTGACAAACTCCAGGGGGAGAAACCAAAGTGACCAACTGATACCACAATGTTGCAGCAATTCAATGTCCAACATTGCTGGTTCATGACCAGCACTCGACTCCTGTAGGATAGCACCTATATAGTCCTGTCCAGCACCTTGGGTGAACGGTGACTCTTGCCAATTTGTTGGCTAGAAGCCCTCAGCAGGGCTAAGATAAGACCCCAAGTAAAGGCGAAAGGCCTGAGCTCCTCCAACAGGGAGTCCTTCCACAACTTACCAACCAGGAGTCCAGAACATTTTCCTCAGTTGATCCCGGCAGAGGATGCTGCAAAGTAATTTGTTGGCATTTGCAGATGGGGAGCACATCATCAGCGTTAGCTGAGAGGATGACCTCCATGTCTGGCCACACTGAGCCAATCCTGACAACCTCTTCCGCAAGGGGCACAGGAAAGGTTCCATGCAAATGGAATATAACTGGCCAAACAAGTCCTGATGTACTCCCCACCCAAAGTTAAGGAACATCATAAAGGATCTGTTAACCTTAATTGGACACTATGCGACGATCTGGTGGTGGATTTCACACAATCCCATTTCTTTCAATTTTTAAAACTTCTTTCTTAGAATGACGGCGTCGCTGGCAAGGCCAGCATTTGTTGCCCATCCCTAATTGCCCTTGAACCGAGTGGATTGCTAGGCCATTTCAGAGGGCAGTTAAGGGTCAACCACATTGCTGTGAATCTGGAGTCACATGTAGGCCAGACCAGGTAATGATGGCAGATTTCCTTCACTGAAGCATCTTATTGATCCAGGTGGATTTGTGTGGTTCCTTCCGGTCCATAATCAGGATGTTTGTCTGTAAGATGTGTGTATTTCCTTATCCTCAGTGATTTTCCTAGTTTAAGATAAATTGTGCTTTGGTAAAAGCGTGGTTGGCAGTGTTTCTAAATTACTCATTGACAATGTAGATTTTACAATGGGAAGTGATATAGCAGGCAATGTTGTTTTTCCACAATATGTGATGCCACAGTTCAGGAATGGTTCCTGTGATCCAGTTAAGAAACAAACTGGTGCTAGAAAAAATACTGATTGAACAATTCTAGTAATGGGTAGAGGCTTGTCAAAAATGTCAAATTATATTTTTGGAGCAGCCAAAGAAACCTTTTGATCAAAGAAGTCTGTGGCACAAATAGAAACTATTTGCAATTCATTATCTCAAAAATGAAAATAAAACTTAAAATGTAGCTACAGTGGAGCTTGGAGATGATAACAATGGAATTAACTGGGACTTTCTTTGTAGAGTTAAACAATGAGAAAAATCAAAGACATGGTAGAAGCTGACAGCCAATCAGGCTGTTTTCAAAGTAGCCTGAAACTTCACATGCAAATAGCACCGAAAAATCTTCTTTTGCAGTTGGAACTTTGGACTATAATTATTGCAAGAAAACAGTGCAAAAATATTTTTCACCTTAAATGGATTGTGATTCACACATATGGAATTCAGCAGCGTGCTGATAGACTTGTGAAATTAATTGGGCAATTAATGGATGCCTGATTATTGTGTGTATTGCATGTGGCATGATAGTTATTAAGATATGTAACATATAGTAAGCTGTAATATTCTAAATGGTATCAACAAAAATGCATTAGATGATAAATTCTGGTGGGGTAGAGTTGTGAATATCTATTTCATGGTACATAAGTTTTACAATACAGTTTTGGAATATAACTTGTAGTTTTAAAAATTAAAATTTTAACTGCAGAGAATGGGGTGAATGCAATGTTAACAAGCTGGGAGGTTATTTCACTTAAACAGGTCCGAGTAGAAGAGACAGAGCATCAAAACAGCAGATGGAGAAACTTAAACATTGCATGGCCTAACTTTTAAGAAATTCATTCATGGGATGTGGGCTTCACTGGCTGGGCTGGCATTTATTGCCCAGTCCTAGTTGCTCTTGAGGTGATGGTGAGCTGCCTTCTTGAACCGCTGTAGTCTATATGGTGTAGGTATACCCACAGTGCTGCTAGGGTGGGAGTTCCAGTATTTTAACCCAGCGACAGTGCAGGAACAGCGATATATTTCCAAGTCAGGATGGTGAGTGACTTGGAGGGGAGCTTCCAGGTGGTGGTGTTCCCACGTATCTGCTGCCCTTGTCCTTCTAGTTGGTAGTGGTCATGGGTTTGGAAGGTGCTGTCTAAGGAACCTCGGTGAATCCTTGCAGTGCATCTTCTGGATGGTACACACTGCTGCTACTGAGCATCGGTGGTGGAGGGAGTGAATGTGGTGCCAATCAAGCGGGCTACTTTGTCCTTGATGGTGGGCAGCTTGGCTGACTTGTGCCTTGTAGATGGTGGATAAGCTTTGGGGAGTCAGGAGGTGGATTGCCCATCACATTATTCCTAGCCTTTGACCTGCTCTTGTAGCCACAGTATTTATATGACTAGTCCAGTTCAGTGTCTGGTCAATGATAACCCCTAGGATGTTGATAGTGGGAGATTCAGTGATGGTAATGAACGTCAAGGGGCAATGGTTGAATTCTCTCTTTTGGAGATTATTATTGCCTGACACTTGTGTGCACAAATGTTACTTTCCACTTGTCAGCCCAAGCCTGGATATTGTCCAGGTCTTGCTACATTTGGACATGGGTTGCTTCAGTATCTGAGGAGTCTAGAATGGTGCTGAACATTGTGCAATCATCAGCGAACATCCCCACCTTATGATGGAAGGAAGGTCATTGATGAAGCAGCTGATGATGGTTGGGCCAAGGGCACTACCCTGAGGAACTCCTGCAGTGATGTCCTGAGCTGAGATGACCTCCAGCAACCACAACCATCTTCATTTGTTCTAGGTATGACTCCAACCAGTGGAGAGTTTTCCCTGATTCCCATTGACTAGTTTTGCTATGGCTCCTTGATGCCACACTCGGTCAATTGCGACCTTGATGTCAAGGGCAGTCACTCTCACCTCACCTCGGGAGTTCAGCTCTTTTGTCCATGTTTGAACCAAGGTTGTAATCAGGTCAGGAGCTGAGTGGCCCTAGAGGAACCCAAACTGCGTCAGTGAGCAAGTTCTTGTGAAGCAGTTCTTGATAGCACTGTTGATGATCCCTTCCATTACTTTACTGATGAGCGAGAATAGACTGATGGGGTGGTAATTGGCCGGGCTGGGTACGTGCTGCTTTTTGTGTACAAGACATACCGGGGCAATTTTCCACACAGCTGGGTAGATGCCAGTGTTGTAGCTGTACTGAAACAGCTTGGCTAGGGGCGCAGAAAGTTCTGGAGCACAAGTCTTAAGTACTATAGCCGGAATATTGTCAGGGCCCATAGCCTTTGAAGTATCCAGTGCCTTCAGCTGTTTCCTGATATCACGTGGAGTGAATTGAATTGGCTAAAGACCATGATGCTGCGGCCCGCTGGAGGAGGCCGAGATGGATTTGGCACTTCTGGCTGAAGGTTGTAGCAAATGCTTCAGCCTTATCTTTTGCACTGATGTGCAGGGCTCCTCCATCATTGAGGATGGGGGTATTTGTGGACCCTCCTTCTCCAGTGAGTTGTTCAATTATCCACCACCATTCACGGCTGGATGTGGCAGAGCTTAGATCTGATCTGTTGATTGTGGGATTCCTTAGCCCTGTCTATCACTTGCTGCTTGGCATGCAAGTAGTCCTGTGTTATAGCTTCACCAGGTTGACACCTCATTTTTAGATATGCCTGGTGCTACTCCTGGCATGCCCTCTTCATTGAACCAGGGTTGATCCCCTGGCTTGATGGTAATGGTAGAGAGAGGGATATGCCGGGCCATGAGGTTACAGATTGTGTTCGAGTACAATCCTGCTGCTGCTGATAGCCCACAGTGCCTCATGGATGTCCAGTCTTGAGTTGCTAAATCTGTTCGAAATTGATCCCTAGGACAGTGGTAGTACCACACAACACAATGGAGGGTGTCCTCAATGTGAAGACGGGACTTCATCTCCACAACAACCGTGCAGTAGCCACTCCTACCCATATTTCCATGGACAGATGCATCTGTGCAGGCATGTTGGTGAGGATGGGGTCAAGTATGTTTTTCCCTCACCACCTGCTGCAGACCCAATCTAGCAGCTATATCCTTTAGGACTTGGTCAGCGATACTACTGAGCCACTCTTGGTGATGGACATTGAAGTCCCCACATTCTGCACCCTTGCTTCCTCCAAGAGGAGCACTGTTTCATCAGCTGCGTGAGGGTGGAGGTTTCCTTGCTCATGTTTGACCTGATGCCATGAGGCCCGGAGTTGATGTTGTGGAGTCCCAGGGTAACTCCCTCCCGAGTGTATACTGTGCCATCACCTCTGCTGGGTCTGTCCTGCCAGGGATGGTGATGGTGGTGTCTGGGACATTATCTGTAAGGTATGATTCCGTGAGGGTGACTATGTGAGGCTGTTGCTTGATTAGTCTGTGAGACAACTCTCCCAATTTTGGCACTAGCCCCCAGATGTTAGTAAGGGGGACTTTGCACGGTCAACAGGGCTGAGATTGCCATTATCATTTCCGGTGCCAAGGTCGATGCCGGGTGGTCTGTCTGGTTTCATCCTTTTTTGTGACTTGTAGCAGTTTGTTACAACTGAGGGCATGTAAGAGTCAACCACATTGCTATGGGTCTGGAGTCACATATAGGCCAGACCAGACCAGGTAAGGATGACAGATTTCCTTCCCTATAAGGCATTAGTGAACCAGATGGGTTTTTACAACAATCGACAGTGGTTTCATGATCATCATACTTTTAATTCCAGGTTTTTAATTAAACTCAAATTCCACCATCTGCCATGGTGGGATTTGAACCCAGGTCCCCACAGCATTACCCTGGGTCTCTGGATTACTAGTCCAGCGACAATGCCACTACACCATCACCTCCCCTAACTGAAAACAGAAAGTGTAAATGGAAGCTGAAAAAGGAAACACAGAAAGGAAACTGACCCTCCCCGTTTCCAAGGAAACAGAAACTGAACCTCAGATTTGGAAACCAAAACTTCTGGGCAGACTGAAATTGGTTGATGCAATATAAAGGGACGCACAGCCATCCAAATAATTGTTGCAACTTGGAACTGGTGTGCACAATTTGCAGCTTACTGACATAAGATATCCAGGGTAAATGACAATTAGAGATAACTGCATTGTAAGCAGAGTAAAAAACTAACTTCACCATTTACTGTGTGGAATACGGGTGAGGCTTAATCTCAGTCCGATTGTTGTGAGGGAGCAGAAGCCAGAAATTTGCCTAGTTTGGAACTAGTGGAAGAATCTACAATAGTCCTGAATCTTGTGGCAAAGAAAGCAACCAACAGATTCTCTTTCTCTCTTCAGGTACCATGCCCTGATGAAAGGGTGTTGGCAACAATGGACTTCTGTGATTGGTCCATGGTTATGTTTAGAAGGGACTGCAGATGGCTGCCCTGGAAACTCTCCCATTCTTACTACCTGCCATATCAGAAGGATTTACAGGTTGATGATCACTATGAACACACTATGAACACACTTTCCATGGCCAAGTCCTGGCAGGGACTTGAATCCAGAGATAGGGATGTTACCACTCTGCCGCAATACCTCCCAACAGGTTAGCTTGGAAGTGTTGAAAAGGAACCTGAACATGGGAGTGACACATCTACATTCAAGAGATGGAACATATGGAGTTGAGGGAACTTAAAGATAGTTTCTAGAGGACTGTGGCATACTTATTGTTGTTTCCTATAGAAGTAAATAACATTAAGATATTGTAACTTATGAGGAAAAGGCTCGGGGGCGAGGGGAAAGTAAGGAGTAAAACTCAGTGCCTAACATACATAAGTTATAACACATTTTGTTAAGACTGCTTGTTTTAATTATTTTATATGCAATGAAGTTTGTTTAAAGAAGTAAAATTTTATGGTGTGGTTCTATTAGTTAATAAAAGGTGTTTTAATTTCTCTTGTTAACGGTTCCTAACCAGTTCATAACAGTTCAGAACACTGGGAATTTGTGCAAAGAGAAAACAATCAAGTTTTTCTCCAAATGGAAGAGTTTTTAGTTTGGAGGTCTTTGAACAGATTCTGATGGTTAAACAGGTCTCTGAAAATACAGCAGTCTGTTGTACAGATGGCAAAGGACAGAGCACTGAAGATAGGAGTGAGGTGTTGAGGATTGGACAATACCCATTGCTGCTGTTGAAGTGGTGTCAGAGCCCACCAGGCCATATAAAAGTGTATCTCTGAAGATTCTGTGCCATCAGGGCGGGTTTGTGGATTCGTGCCTTGTCAGTGGTAACTGTGTCTGGGGTCTTCGGATGGAATACCACTGTTGGTGAATGTGATTCAAGCTAAAAACTTGAATGGGAAATGAAAAATCCTACAAAATAGAGGCCAAGTTGGAAAGACTGAGATTACACATGCTCCCACATTTGTGTGGAAAAATGCATGTTGCATAACTAAGCGAGGCACATCTTTGTTGTGTTGACTACTTAAAGTGAAATGTACCTTATTTGAGATACCCTACACTTGGTAATGCCTGAATTATGTTTTAATTGGTTTGCGAAATCTTATCCAGTGGTTTTCCTTCTACTGTTGACATGGTGATTCATTTCTTTTTAAAAGTTATCAGTCTCCACGGGTATTGTAGCAAATTGGGGACTCAGTCGCAACCTTAAAATGCTGAGATGTGAAAATGGGTACACTGGAATTTTCCAGAATTTAAACCAAGATTTTACACTTGTTTTTGTTGTATTTAGTGGAAGTCAACATTGCTACCTTTAATGTCTGAACCTTACTGGAGAGCATAGATTTATCACTTCGTGCCCTGGAATAGTTAATTTTAAGCATGTGGCAGAGGAATTAAGGGTTGTCTTGAAGTAGGAAAGCAGAGATTGAAGTAGTAGATCAGCATTTGACGCTTAAGGAAGAAACAAACATTCAGGTCAATTTAGCAAAAATTGAATTAGGTAAAGAGAGGAAAGAGAGTCTGAGAGTCTGAGAATTATGAGTCTGAGAATTCATGCTGGAGTTGTATAAAACCTTGGTGAGGCCACAGCTGGAGTACTGTGTGCAGTTCTGGTCGCCACATTATAGGAAGGATGTGATTTCACTGGAGGGGGTGCAGAGGAGATTCACCAGGATGTTGCCTGGGATGAAACATTTAAGTTATGAAGAGAGGTTGGATAGACTTGGGTTGTTTTCGTTGGAGCAGAGAAGACTGAGGGGTGACCTGATCGAAGTGTACAAGATAATGAGGGGCATGGACAGGGTGAATAGGGAGCAGCTGTTCCCCTTAGTTGAAGGGTCAGTTACGAGGGGACACAAGTTCAAGGTGAGGGGCAGGGGGGAATGTGAGGAAAAACTTTTTTACCCAGAGGGTGGTGATGATCTGGAATGCGCTGCCTGGGAGGGTGATGGAGGCAGGTTGCTTCACATCCTTTAAAAAATACCTGGATGAGCACTTGGCACGTCATAACATTCAAGGCTATGGGCCAAGTGCTGGTAAATGGGATTAGGTCGGTAGGTCAGGTGTTTCTCATGTGTCAGTGCAGACTCAATGGGCCGAAGGGCCTCTTCTGCACTGTGTGATTCTGTGAATTAGAATGAGAAAAGTTAAAACTTGAATTTGAAAGTGAAATGAAGAAATCCGAATTAGATAGGAAAAGAGAAAGAAGGATCTGAAAATTTGAGTTAGAATTAGAAAGAGAGAAATTAGAAAGAGAGGGAAAGAGTAAGGAAAGAGAGAGAATTGGGAAGAGACAAGCTTAAAGCCTGTACATTGGTGGGGAATGGTGAGGATAACCCAAAGCCAACACCTCAAATTTTCAATTTGGCAAAGAATATTCTCTTGGTATCTAAATTTAGTGAGGAAGGAGTAGGAATGTACTAGGTGTCATTTGAAAAAGTTGCTACAAAACTGAAATGGCCTAAAGAAGGGTGGACTGTGCTCTTATAGAATGTTTTCTTGGGAAAAGCTTTGGAGATGTACTCATAGAGATGTACTCAGAAGAGCAGTCAGGTGACTAACAGAGTAAAGAATGCTGTCCTCAATGCCAATGAGGGTTGAACAAGGCTTTGAGAACCTGAAGGAAATGATTCTGGTGGAAGAATTTAAGAAGTGTCCCCTTGGGAAAAAAGTCCCACCTAGATGAACGTAAAGTTCGTAAAATAAAGGATGTTGAGGAAATGGGAGATAATTAGGAAACGACTCAAGCATATTAACCCCAGTTTGGAATCTCACAGAAAAACTGGAGAGATGGGGGTGTTTGATACTAAAAAGAAATCCGATTCTGGTGAGAAAGATGGCAAAGGTAAAGATGCAGGCAGTTCTCACCTTAGTGAAAGAGAAAATCCAGCGGTTAAGTCTTATTTGAGGAGACTGACCTGTTATTTTTTTCACAAAAAAAAAGCACATGTAAAGGTGGAACTTTGGAAATGGATAAAGAAATGTGTTAGCACTAGTACAGTTGCCCAGTGTCCCTCCAGAGAGTACTGTCATAGTAGGTAAATCTTATGACAAGGATAAGAATAAGGTCCCACCTGAAGAAGTCATACGGACTCAAAATGTTTCTGTTTCTCTCTCCACAGATGCTGTTAGACCACCTGAGTTTTTCCAACATTTTGTGTTTTTATTCAGATTTTCAGCATCTGCAGTGTTTTGCCTTCATCAAGTTGATTGTTATCCTGAGATACTAGAGCAACTCAGTCACTGATGGTGGCAGATTATTTGAAGCACTCTCCAAAAGGCTCAGTGAATAATGAAGTATTGATATGGGGTATTCCTGGAAATTGTTTACCTGTTCCTTTGTATCAGGTTATTTTAAAATGAGACTATGTTAATGGTCTTATTACTTGTTCCTAATTTCCCTATGGAAGGGGTGGATTTCTCATCAGGAAATTACTTGGCTGGGGATGATTGATGCCTCCAGTGGTTTCAGGAAAGCTGGCTGAAATTGCTGAAACTGAAGTTGTACATGGAAATTTGAATGACTTAGAATAACCTGACATTAAAATTGATGTTCTGACTAGAGATTTGTTGAACGAATCAAAAACTCAGTCTGCTATTTAAAATGGACATTAGAGCCTCAAGCTGAGGAGGAAAAGTTAGTGACAGTTAGAGATGTAGTTATAAAAACAGAGTATACTGGAAAAACTCAGCAGGTCTGGCAGCAACATTTTGAGTCCAATCTTTGGAATCCCAAGAAGTTATAAAACAGCCTAAATAAAAAAAAAACACAGAAAAAGCATGTGCAGGATGTGGCAAGGCTGATAGAGACAGTTTTCACAGCTAATGAAGAGACAAAGAAAAGACATGCTTTGGGGGGGATAGAAAAACTGAGTCCAGTGTTACAGGAATGCAAATACGTGCATGAATATAAGTTAAAACTTCAGAAAGAGGAAATGACAACTTTTAACAAAATGGAATTGGACAAAATTCAAGTTCAGTGGAATATTGAATACTGAGAAACAGAAGGAGATTAGGAGAATTGGGAACTGTTTCTAGCTTTTCACCATTTAGAAAATACCCTGTTCTATCCCTTTTCGGTCTTAAGTGGATGACGTCATATTTGCCTACATTGAAGTCAATTTGCCACAACTTTGTCCATTCAAATCGGTCGATCAACATCTCTTTGTAATTTTATACTTCCATCTACATTGTTTGTTGTCTATCTTTGTCAACGGCAAATTTAGATTTGTGGCTTTCTATCCCATTATTTGAGTTGATAATGACTACATTGTATTCAAGCCCCGGAGCTGTCACGTGCCGCCAATTAAAGTTATCCCTAATCTGTCTCCTTCCACTCAGCCCAGTTCCTAATTTGCCTTCAATGCAATGACATTCATCTATGGCTAACAGTCTCTTTGACAAAAATATCAAATGCCTTCTGGAAGTTACATAAATAACATGCAAAGACATTCTCCTCTTCAGTACTTGAGTTACGTTTTCAAAAAAACCAATCAGGTTTGCGAGACATGACCTACAAATCCAAAACAAAACAGAATTACCTGGAAAAACTCAGCAGGTCTGGCAGCATCTGCGGAGAAGAAAAGAGTTGACGTTGAGTCCTGCATCTGTAGTTTTTTGTTTTTACCTACAAATTCATACTGACTCTCTCAGGTTTCTGTGAATTGAAACTGAGTAGTCCCTGTCTTCTGAAACTAAACACATATATGAATTCTTGATGAAAGCTTTATTTACACAGCAGACCCTGCTCGCAGGGCAGTCCGATACTTCCCAGTCATTTCCTTGGGTAAAGGCATCAGACCTGGGCAGGGAACCTGCCCTTCCACTTGACATATGCATTCTCGCAGGCAGTACTTCTTGGGCCCAAAGTGTGCAGGGTGTGAATGCTCTTTCTGCGCTTGCTCATCCGCTTCCAGTAACTCTCTGTGAGAAAACACAAGATATCACCAGCAGCTAGTTACCATTTTGTTGTACATAAACAAATATCAACATCATTAACATCAGCAAGATAAAAGCAAAATACTGCGGGCGCTGGGAATCTGAAATAAAAATAAGAAAATGCCAGAAAAACTCAGCAAGTCTGGCAGCATCTGTGGAGAGAAAAACAGAGTTAACTTTTCAAGTCTGAATGACTCTCTGAAGAAGGCTAGGCCAGCATTTATTGCCCATCCCTAACTGCCCTTGAGGAGGTGGTGGTGAGCTGCCTTCTTGAACGGCTGCTATCCATGTGGTGTAGGTACACTCACAGTGCTGTTAGGGAGTTCCAGGATTTTGACCCAGCGACAGTGAAGGAACGGCGATATATTTCCAAGTCAGGATGTATGAGACTTGGAGGGGAACCTGCCCGCAACCCAACGGCTTGTTGCTGCTCCCACACAAATTTTATCAGCAGAAGGGATGGCATTGAGATGCGCAACAGTAGGCCAATTGTGGCCTTTGAGTAGGCAAGATTCTCCCGCTTATCGTGACGCTGACCTGATTAACTGGAGGCAAGAGAGGCCGGCCTGGCCTCATCACCTGTTAGCAGTGAAGGAGGGAGTCCCTCCTTAACAGATCCATTGGGCCCAGAGGGCTAGAAACAGCCGGCACCCCTATCTCTCTCCTCAAAGTCCGATACCTCAGAAAATTCAGCGCAAAGTGCATGCTAGCACTGAGGTAGAGCTGCACAATTAGAGGATCCGCACTGAGGTAGGGATCATTTCTATAGTTTTTTTCTTGAGAAGTGTGTTTCTAGAGTGTTCGGTCTCACAAACCATGAGGAGGATTTATAGTGTTCTCTTCTGAGCAGGAAGCAGACATTGGGTGTGGCTTTTAGCAGCTGCTCTTTGTCATTGATGAGTGTTCATTCTCTCTCTTGTAGAGAGTTGGAGGAAGAGAACATCAGAGGGACCATTCTGAGGTGGAGTTGCACCAACAGAGGGACCACACTGAGGTAGAGCTGCACCATCAGAGGATCCGCACTGAGGTGGAGCTGCACAATCAGAGGATCCGAACTGAGGTAGAGCTGCACAATCAGAGGATATGCACTGAGGCAGAGCTGCACAATCAGAGGATTCGCACTGAGGCGGAGCTGCACCATCACATATACCACACTGAGGCAGAGCTGCACCATTAGATATACCACACTGAGGCAGAGTTGCACCATCAGAGGAACAACACTGAGGTGGAATTGTGCCATCAGAGGATCCGCAATGAGGCTGAGCTGCGCCATCAGAGGGACGGCACTGAGGTAGAGCTGCACCATCAAAGGATCCGCACTGAGGTGGAGCTGCACCATCACAAGGACTGCACTGAGGTGGAGCTGTACCATCAGAGGATCCGTACTAAGGTGGAGCTGCACCATCAGAGGGACTGCACTGAAGTGGACCTGCATCATCAGAGGGACTGCACTGAGGTGGAGCTGCACCATCAGAGGGACTGCACTGAGGTGGAGCTGTGCAATCAGAGGGACTGCACTGAGGTAGAGCTGCATCATCAGAGGGACCGCACTGAGGTGGAGCTGCACCATCAGAGGGATTGCACTGAGTGGAGCTGCACCATCAGAGGGACTGCACTGAGGTAGAGCTGCACCATCACAGGTTCCACACTGAGGTGGAGCTGCACCATCAGAGGATCCACACTGAGGCAGTGCTGTACCATCAGAGGATCCGCACTGAGGTAGAGCTGTACCATCAGAGGATTCGCACTGAGGTAGAGCTGCACCATCAGAGGGACTGCACTGAGGTAGAGCTACACCATCAGAGGGACTGCACTGAGGTGGAGCTGCACCATCAGAGGGACTGCACTGAGGTGGAGCTATACCATCAGAGGGACTGCACTGAGCTGGAGCTGCACCAGCAGAGGAACCGCACTGAGCTGGAGCTGCACCATCAGAGGATCCACACTGAGGCAGAGCTGCACCATCAGAGGACCCACACTGAGGCAGAGCTGCACCATCAGAGGATCCGCACTGAGGTAGAGCTGCAACATCAGATGATCCGCACTGAGGTAGAGCTGCACCATCAGAGTATCCGCACTGAGGTGGAGCTGCACCATCAGATGATCCGCACTGAGGTAGAGCTGCACCATCAGAGGGACTGCACTGAGGTGGAGCTGCACCATCAGAGGGACTGCACTGAGGTGGAGCTGCACCATCACAGGGACTGCACTGAGGTGGAGCTGCACCATCAGAGGGACTGCACTGAGGTGGAGCTGCACCATCACAGGGACTGCACTGAGGTGGAGCTGCACCATCAGAGGGACTGCACTGAGGTACAGCTGCACCATCACAGGATCCACACTGAGGCAGAGCTGCAGCAGAGGATCTGCACTGAGGTAGAGCTGCAACATCAGAGGATCTGCACTGAGGTGGAGCTGCACCATCAGAGGATCCGCACTGAGGTAGAGCTGCACAATCAGAGGATCCGCACTGAGGTGGAGTTGCACCATCAGATGATCCGCACTGAGGTGGAGCTGCACCATCAGAGGGACTGCACTGAGGTGGAGCTGCACCATCAGAGGGACTGCACTGAGGTGGAGCTGCACCATCAGAGGGACTGCACTGTGGTGGAGCTGCACCATCAGAGGGACTGCACTGAGGTGGAGCTGCACCATCAGGGGATCCACACTGAGGCAGAGCTGCACCATCAGAGGCTCTGCACTGAGGTAGAGCTGCAACATCAGAGGATCCGCACTGAGGTGGAGCTGCACCATTGGAGGATCCGCACTGAGGCCGAGCTGCACCATCAGATGATCCGCACTGAGGAAGAGCTGGACCATCAGAGGATCCGCACTGAGGTGGAGCTGCACCATCAGTTGATCCGCACTGATGTAGAGCTGCACCATCAGAGGGACTGCACTGAGGTGGAGCTGTACCATCAGAGGGACTGCACTGAGGTGGAGCTGCACCATCAGTGAGACTGCACTGAGGTTGAGCTGCAACATCAGAGGGACTGCATTGAGGTAGAGCTGCACTATCAGAGCGACTGCACTGAGGTGGAGCTGCACCATCAGAGGATCCACACTGAAGCAGTGCTGTACCATCAGAGTATCCGCACTGAGGAAGGGCTGCTTCATCAGAGAGACTGCACTGAGATAGAGATGCACTATCAGAGGGACTGCACTGAGGCAGTGTTGTACCATCAGAGGATCCGCACTGAGGTGGAGCTGCAACATCAGAGCATCTGCACTGAGGTGGAGTTGCACCATCAGAGGATCGGCACTGAGGTGGAGCTGCACCATCAGAGGATCCGCACTGAGGTGGAGCTGCACCATCAGAGGATCCGCACTGAGGTGGAGCTGCACCATCAGAGGATCCACACTAAGGTGGAGCTGCACCATCAAAGGATCCGCACTGAGGTGGAACTGCACCATCATATATACCACACTGAGGCAGAGCTGCACCATCAGAAGGTCCGCACTGAGGTTAAGCTGCAACATCAGAGGATCCGCACTGAGGTTAAGCTGCACCATCAGAGGATCCGCACTGAGGTGAAACTGCACCATCAGAGGACCTGCACTGAGGTGGAGCTGCACCATCAGAGGGACTGTAGAGGTAGGGCTGCACCATCAGAGGGACTGTAGAGGTAGAGCTGCACCATCAGAGGGACTGCAGAGGTAGAGCTGCACCATCAGAGGGACTGCAGAGGTAGAGCTGCTCCATCAGAGCATCCACACTGAGGCAGTGCTGTACTATCAGAGGGAATGCACTGAGGTAGAGCTGCATAGATGGACAGGCAGTATAGTGGAATATCTATGCTACCGGTGGGGGGAGGGATCGAGTGCTGCACTGTCAGAAGGGACAATACCGAGTGAGGGCTTTAATGTTGGAGGGAGCAGGAATGAGGTTTGGGAGGAGCACTGCACAGTCGGAGGGTCAGTAGCGAGGAACCGCTGCATTGATGAGGAGATCCAACACAGGATTAGCCGTGCCTGGTCAGCCTTCTACAAACTACAGCAGCAAGTGTTTGACAACAGAGACCTCTGCAAGTCAACAAAGTTCTAGTGTACAGAGCAGCTGTCGTCATCAAATTTCTGTATTGCAGTGAGATCTGGACTGTGCATTAGTGACACGTAAGAGCACTAGAGGAACTCCAGCAATACCTCCACCACATCCTCTGGGTTCAATGGGAAGGAAGTCAAATAAATGCTAGGGCCCTTCTTGAAGCCAGCTGCACAAGCATTCAGGCAAAACTCCTGCAAAATCAACTTTGATGGACTGGATACTGTGTCCGGGTGGTCAAAAACCACCTCCCCGATCAGGTTTCCCTACTCTCAAATGGCTGAGGTTTCAGCGGAGGACAAACAAAACACTTCAAAGACACTCTGAAGCTCCTTGAAGCACGTCAGCATGACTATGAGGGGCCTGCTAGCAGTTGTTCAAAATGGCGACAATCTGGCCATCAAGCTGCATCATGCTTTGGGTCACAATGTCTTAATGATGATGCACAGCACTGGCAGACAAGGAAAGAAAAGGAAACAGATCCTACACTCTAGATCCCACTACCTTGTCAGATGCCCTGGCATGTGACCTGAGGAGATATGATCCATGAATTGAGAGACAGCCAAAGACTGAGAAAGCACCACACTGTCAGATGGAGGGATCTGAGGGAGCACTGCACAGTTGGAGGGAGAGTACTGTGGGAGCGCCACACTGTCAAAGGGTCGGTATTAAAGGAGCACTGCAGTGTTGGAGGGTCAGTACTGAGGGAGCGCTGCACTGTCAGAGGGTCAGTACTGAGGGAGCACTGCACTGTTGGAGGGTCAGTACTGAGGGAGCACTGCACTGTTGGAGGGTCAGTACAAAGGGAGCATTGCAGTGTTGGAGGGTCAGTACAAAGGGAGCATTGCAGTGTTGGAGGGTCAACACTAAGGGGGTGCTGCGCCGTTGGAGGTGCTGTGTTGGGGGAGCGCTGTACCTTGTCCGTGAGATTCAGCTTCTGTTGCCTCGACTAGAAAGCATCAATCTGTATTTATATAGTGCTTCTAATTTAATAAGGCATCTCAAGATGCTTCACAGGAGCATTCTCTTCAGTCAGCAGGCAGGTCCAACCTACAGTACCGCAAGCTACACCACGGGTAGGGAGCAGGTCCCAAATGCACCCCTGCCGGAACAGGGTTCAAATCCAGTGCTGTTGGCACCAATCTGATCCAAACCTTGCCACCCAGCTAACTGAACCAAACTGCACCACCAAGTCAGAGTTGCTGTGGCAACATGTGCTTTAATATACATGTTGTAGTCTACAGCAATGAATAGTGATGGTAAAGGCTCCAATGTTTTCCCATCACATGGCTGACCTCTTCACCTCTTACCAATGGCCATTGGTGTATGTTGGAAGAATTTACAGGTTGATACTCAATGGCCTAGGTCTTCCAATCTCAGGATAGTCAGAAACTGGACGTCCCCTGGGAGATATGCCATGGGACCCCATGGAAGTCCCAATGCAAGAACTCCTTGGGGATTGCCTGGGAAGTTTGAACTTCTGATGGGCAATTCCCCTGCTCCCTGCAACCCTCTGAGAAAGTCTCCCAAGTCTGAGTGAGATTTGGAGACTTCGGGCGGTTCCGACGTACTTACCTGCATAGTTACCCAAGAAATGTTACAGTGCAAAACCTAGTCTATCCCTGGATAACTATACAAATCACTTACAATGACCTCCCCACAAACTAACCCCTTGACCACATGACTACCCCTCTACCACACTACCGACCCAACTGACCTGAAATGCCCCCACCATCCAACTCCCCCCTTGACCCGACAACCCCTCCTGACCCACCTACTCACTCAACCACCTGCCACCCTACCCACCCTTTCTTTAAAAATTCTTTCACAGGATGTGGACATCACTAGCTCAGCCAGCATATTCCTCATCCTTAATTGCCCTTGAGAAGGTGGTGGTGAGCTGCTTTCTTGAACTTCTGCAGTCCAGTAGGTTCACCCACAGTGCTGTTAGGGACAGGTTCAGGATTTTGACCCAGTGACAGTGAAGGAACCTGCCATCCCACTACCTCACCCACATACCACCCTACCCCTTTACTTCACCCAGCCAACCCATCTTATTCACCAGTCGATCCTTTTTGCTGCTCTCTCTGAGCTTTGCTACACTGAGTCAGTTTGGAAGGATCCTCTCTCGGAAGATTGCTTAGAAAAACTAGAGGAAGATAAATGGGTATTTTTTTTGCCTGATCAGGGTCAGAAATAGGTTTCTGATCCTGCTCAGAAGATTTGGGCTAACCTGTTTTGTTGTGTTATGACTTCACCTTCCTTGGCCTGCAAGTCCTGGAGCGGGACTTGAACCCTGGGGATTCTGGCTCACAGGCAGGGACACTACCCACTGCACTACAAGACTTCCTTACTCTTGTATTATAAAACACAATATGACACCGAGACACAAGGCTTTAGGTTAGGTAAACAGGTTGGTCAAAGGAGTAGGTTTTAAAGAGGGACTTAAAAGGAGAAAAGAGAGGTAGAGAGACAGAGAGGTGAAGGGAATTCCAGAGCTCAGGGTTTTTGAAGCTAAAGACATGGTCACCAATGGCGGAACAATTAAAATCGGGAATGCTCAAGAGGCCAGAATTAGATGAGTGCCGATATCTCAGAAGATTGCTAGCGGAGATTCCAGAGATAAGGAGGGGTTAGGACGTGGAGGGATTTGAAAAAAGAATGAGAATTTTAAAACCAGGGTGTTTCTTAACTGGGATCCAATGTGGGTCAGTACGTACAGCAGGGGTGATGTGTGAATAGGACTTGGTACAAGTAAGGACTGGGCAACAGAGTTTTGGACAACCTCAAGTTTTATGTAGGACAGGATGTGGGAGGCCAGCAAGGAATACATTGAAACAATCAAGTCACAAGGCATGGGTGAGGATTTCATCATCAGATGAGCCTAGGCAGGGGCAGTCGGTCACTTTTGTGGAAGTGGAAGTTGGCAGTCTTAGTGATAATGTGGCTATGACAAGGCATTGACTGGAGTGTGCAGTTGTAAAATGGCAGTGCTGCCATCAAATCAGCAAGCACACTGATTTGCATCATGGGCTGCCTGCTCCACATGCTGCTGCCAGTCAGTAGATGTGCGCATGTAAACCCCTTTACCAGGACAATCTACGCACTTCCCATCAGAAGTGTGCATGTACATCTTGAACCTGATTTCAAGCATTAGATAGTTGCATAGCTCCTAAAAAATAGGGCTACATTGCACAATGTAGCCCCCCACAGAGATACTGAGAGGAACATAGAAATAATAATAAATTAATAATCGAAATGTTGGTTTTGTAAGAATTATGGGCTTTAATATACTTTTTCTTGTATTATGAATTTCAGACTGTGCTTTATAAATGTTTCTGTGGGCTTTTGGTAAGCCAAGAGGTAAGTGATGGTATGTGAAAAACCATTTATTTTGATTAGTTTAGATATTAGGGATGGATATTGCATTAATCTAGATATTCATAGAAGCAAAGGGCGGGATTTTCCTGCCCCGGCTGCCATTGGGATTGTCCGGTCCCACCGAAAGTCAATGGGCTTTTGGCTGGGCTGCCAAATCTCCCGCGGCAGCTCCCACCACGGTGGGGCTGGAAAATCCCAGCCAAAGGGATTCAGTAAGACAATGGAGATGAAAACAGACTGAGTCTGTCTGCAGAACGTCCAGTCATAACAGTAAGAGGCAGGAAGACACTTATATTGTTATTCCGTCTCTATATTCCTGATTGTATTACTAAAAAACCTAAATGTAAAGCACCATTACAGAAACATAGAGAATAGCAAGAGTAGATCGTTGATCCTTAGAGCCTGCTCTGCCATTCAATATGATCATGGCTCATCCTCCATCTCATCGACATACTCCCGCTCTCTCCCCATACCCCTTGGTGCCTTTAGAGTCTAGAAATCTATTTCTTTCCTTCTTAAATATATTCAGTGACTTGGACTCCACAGCCCTCTGTGGTAGAGAATTCCACAGGTTCACCATCCTCTGAGTGAAGAAGTTTCTCTTCATCTCAGTCCTAAATGGCCTACCCTGTATCCTGAGACTGTGACCCCTCATTCTTGACACCCCCCCCAATCCAGAGGAAACATCATGCCTGCATCCAGTCTGCCCAGCCCTGTCAGAATTTTATACATTTCAGTGAGATCCCATCTCACTCTTCTAACCTCCAATGAATACAGGCTTAGATGACCCCATCTCTCTTCATATGACAATCCTGCCATCCCAGGAATCAGTCTGGTGAACCTTTGCTGCACTCCCTCTATGGCAAGTACATCTTTTCTTAGGTAAGGTGACCAAAACTGCACACAATACTCCAGGTGTGGTCTCACCAAGACCCTGCACAGTTGCATTAAGGCATCCTTGCTCCTCTACCCGAGTCCTCTTGTAAAGAAGGCCTTCTTAACTGCTTGCTGCAAGCATTGCTTTCACTGACTGGTGTACAAGGACACCCAGGTCCCTTTGTACATCAACATTTCCCAATTTATCAACATTTAAATAATACTCTGTCATTCTGTTTATCCTACAGAAGCGGACAACTTCACACTTATCCATGTTATACTACATCTGCCATGTATTTTCCCACTCACTCAACTTGTCTAAATCACCTTGAAGCCTCTTTACATCCTCCTCACCATTCATTCTCACCAAACTTTGTGTCGTCAGCAAACTTGGAAATATTACATTTGGCTCCCTGATCCAAATCATTGGTATATATTGTGAATAGCTGGGGCCCAAGCACACCCTTTGGTGTCCCACTGTCTGTCATTCTGAAAAAGACCCATTTATTCCAACTTTCTGTTTCCTGTCTGCTAACCAATTCCCAATCCATGCCAATATATTACTTTCCCCCAATCCCATGTGCACAATAACCTCTTATGTGGGAGTTCATCAAAAGCTTTCTGAAAATCCAAATACCACTGCATCCACTAGTTCTCCCTTATCTATTCTGCTAGTTACATCCTCAAAAAACTCCAGTAGTTTTGTCAAGCATTTCCCTTTCATAGATCCATGCTGACTTTGTTTAAACCAGATGATATTTTCTAAGTTTTCTGTTATCTCATCCTTTATAATACTGTTATAGACTCTAGCATTTTCCCTAATATTGATGTTAGGTTAACCGGTCTGTAATTTCCTGTGTTCTCCCTCCCTCCTTTGTTAAATAGTGCGGTTACATTTGCCACTCTCCAATCTGCTGGCATTGTTCCAGGATCTTTGGAAGGTGACAATCAACGCAACCACTATTTCCATGGCCACCTCCTTTAGTACCCTCGGCTGTGGATTTATCGGCTTTCAATCCCATTAATTTCTCCTGCACAATTGTTTTAGTAATACTAATTTCCTTCAATTCCTCCTTCTCACTAAACCGTTGGTTCACTAGTATTTCTGGGAAGATATTTGTGTCTTCCTCTGTGAAGACAGAACTAAAGTAGCTGTTTAATTGCTCTGCCATTTCCTTGTTTTCTATTGTAAATTCTCTCATTTCGGACTGTAAGGGACCTGTATTTGCCTTCATTAATCTTTTTATATACTTATAGAAGCTTTACAGTCCGCTTTTATGTTCCTTGCAAGTTTACCCTCATACTCTATTTTTCCCCTCTTAATCAATCTCTCGATCCTCCTTTGCTGAATTCTAAACTGCTCCCAAACCTCAGGTTTGCTACTTTTTTTAAGCAACTTTATGTGACTCCTCTTTGGATCTAATAGAACCATAGAACACTACAGCACAGAAAACAGGCCATTCGGCCCTTCTAGTCTGTGCCAAAATATTATTCCGTGAGTCCCATTGACCTGCACCTTGTCCATAACCCTCCAGACCTCTCCCATCCATGTATCTATCCAATTTATTCTCAAAACTTAAGAGTGAGCCCGCATTTACCACGACAGATGGTAGCTCGTTCCACACTCTCACCACTCTCTGAATGAAGTTCCCCTTAATGTTCCCCCTAAACCTTTCCCCTTTCACCCTAAAACCATGTCCTCTCGTGTTTATCTCTCCTAATCTAAGTGGAAAGAGCCTACTTGCATTTACTCTGTCTATACTCCAAGGAATAAAGTCCTAACCTGTTTAATCTTTCCCTGTAACTCAACTCCTTAAGACCCGGCAACATCCTAGTAAATCTTCTCTGCACTCTCCCAATCTTACTGATATCTTTTCTGTAGTAAGGCGACCAGAACTGCACATAATACTCCAAAGTTGGCCTCACCAATGTCTTATACAACCTCATCATAACATCCCAACTCCTATATTCAATACTTTGATTTATGAAGGCTAGTATGCCAAAAGCCTTCTTTACAACCCTGTCCACCTGTGATGCCACTTTCAGGGAAATATGTATCTGAACTCTCAGATCTCTTTGTTCCTCCGCACTCCTCAGTGCCCTAACATTTACTGTGTATGTCCTATCTTGGTTTGTCCTTCCAAAATGCAACACCTCACACTTTTCCGCATTAAATTCCATCGGCCATTTTCTGGCCCATTTTTCCAGTTGGTCCAGATCTCTCTGCAAGCTTTGAAAGCCTTCCTTGCTGTCCACAACGCCTCCAATCTTAGTGTCATCAGCAAACTTGCTGATCCAATTCACCACATTATCATCCAAATCATTGATATAGACAACAAACAACAATGGGCCCAGCACAGATCCCTGAGTCACAGACCTCCAGTCTGAGAAGCAATCATCCACTACCACTCTTTGTCTTCTCCCACACAGCCAATACTATCCTTAATTTCTTTTGTTAGCCATGGTTGGGCCACTTTTCCTGTTCTGTTTTTGCGCCAGAAAGGGATGTATGTAACTGTCGCAATGCATACTTAAATATTCCTTACATGTTCCTTAAATATTAGCCATTGCCTATCCACCATCATGCCTTTTAATGTAGTTCCCCAACTTACACCTCTTAGCTCTGTAGTTTCCTTTGTTTAGAATTAGGAGCCTAATTTTGGATCGTCCATCTTCACTTTCCATCCTAATGAAGAATTCATGTTATGGTCACTGTTCCCTAAAGGATTCCGCACAACAGGATTATTAATTAACCCCTTCTCATTGCTCCTTACCAAATCTAGGATAGCCTGAATCTTCGTTGGTTTTTTAGACCAGTACGTTGAAGAACCATCTTGTATACCCTCCAGGAATTCATCCACCACAGCATTATTGCTAATTTGGCTTGCCCCAGTCTATATGTAGATTAAAGTCACCCACGATTACTGTGGTACCCTTGTTACATGCATCTCGAATTTCCTGTTTATTGCTATCCTTGACCCTTGCACCAGGGAGGCAACACACAATCCTGATTTCATGTCTGTGGTGCAGACATGTCTATATGCACCCCTTATGATAGAATCCCCTGTCACAATTGCTCTCCCGCTCTTTTTTATCCCCCTCTTGTGCAGCTGAGCCACTCATGGTGCCACAGACTTTGCTCTTGCTACCTTCCCCTGTGAAACTATCTCTCCGAACAGTATCCAAAATGGAAAATCTGTTAAAGGGGGAGATGGACCCAGGGGACTCCGGCACTAGTTGCCTAGTGCTTTTACTCTGTCTGGTGGTCACCCATTCCCTTTCTAGCCGTGCACGTTTTATCTGCAGTGTAACCACCTCACACTAAGTGCTATCCATGAAAATCTCAGACCTGTGGATGCCCCACAGTGACTCCAGCCGCAGCTCCAGCTCCGAAAAAGCAGATTTCAAGTAGCTACAGCTGGGGCCACTTCTTGCACACATGGTCGTGGAAGTGTCCCTGTCTTCCCACATTGCATAGGAGAAGCGTTCCACATGACTGAGCTGCCCTGCTGTGACTTACCATTAAATTACTCACTTTACTCTTATTTCCTCTATTTTAGGGAATATTAAGGACAGTAGAAATACTCACCAGGTCCTACTTACCAAGGCCTCAGCTCTTCTTTCTGAGGAAAGGTTGAAAATGAAAGGATCACCCCCCTTCCCTCTTCACTGAACTCCCTCACTCACCAAATTCCAAATTAAGGACTCTAATGCAGCCCAAAGCAGCACTCCAGTGCAGACAAGCCAGCACTATAGATGGCCTGCATTTCTGCTCTCTGAATCAAGCTTCTGAAAACCTGTTTAAGCCCGTTATCTAATTAACTAGCTGCAGCTACAAGCAAAGCCTGTATAACCACCTACTTTAAAGCTGGACTAAAACTCACTGCCAACCCAAAGAGCAACTTTTAGTTAATTGCTAATTTAAAGAAAGACTGGACTTTAGATAGAAAATAACCCCGAAATTAACCCTTAAGAATTCTTCACTCACCAAACTCCAACTTAAGCACTCTAATGCATCCCAAAACAGCACTCCAGTGCAGACCTCCTGTGAAGGCCATTCGCAACTCTTCAGATACTGAAGCAGTCCATGTCCAAATGCAGCAAGAACTGGACAATGCCCAGGTTTGGACTGACAAGTGGCAAGTAACATTTGGGCTACACATGTGCCAGACAATGACTGTCTCCAACAGAAGAGAATCTAACCATTGCACCTTGACATTCAATGGCATTACCATCACTGAATCCCCCACTATCAATATCCTGGGGGTTATCATTGCCAGAAACTGAACTGTATTAGCCATATAAATACAATGGCTACAAGAGCAGGTCAGAGGCTAGGAAGCCTGTGGTGAGTAACTCACCTCCTGACTCCCCAAAGCCTGTCCACAAGGCACAAGTCAGGAGTATGATGGAATACTCCCCACTTGCCTGGATGAGTACAGCTCCCACAAGACCCAAGAAGCTCAACGCAATCCAGGAAAAAGCAGCCCGCTTGATTGGCATGCCTTCCACAAACATTCACTCCCTCTGCCACTGATGCAGTGGCAGCAGTGTGTACCATCTACAAGATGCCCGGCACGACTCACCAAGGCTCCTTATATAGTACCTTCTAAAGCCATGACTACTACCATCTAGAAGGACAAGGGCAGCAGATACATGGGAACACCACCGCCTGGAAGTCCAAGCCACACACCATCCTGACTTGGAAATATCCCTCACTGTCGCTGGGTCAAAATCCTGCAGCTCCCTTCCTAACAGCAATTTGGGTGTACCTACATCTCATGAACTGCAGCAGTTCAAGAAGGAAGCCTATCACCACCTCCTCAAGTGTAATTAGGTATGAGCAATAAATGCTGGCCTAGACAGCAATGCCCACATACCACGAATGAATAAAAAACAACATAAGCCTATTAAGGTGTCTTTGTGCTAACTTTATTAATTGTCCAGGGCGTAACTACTGACTTGAGTATTCATGGCCCATTGATACAATTATTGGTGGATTATTGCTGGAGTATTGAGGGTCTATTGATGTAAGCCTGAATGGAGTTTCGATTGTATTGATTGCATTATGAATGCAAGTCAATTGCTTTTGCCAAATATGGTAGGAGAAATCCTGGCTATCAGAGCTAGAGAAAGATAACAGGGGCTCTCCAAAAGGGTCCAGTAAATTGGTGTACAGGTTCATAGACAAAAGAAGATGGAAGAGAGAGGGAAGAAAGAGAAGTCAGAGCAGACCAGAATGAGTGTTGACCTGTGTCCGAGTTGCTCCAGTGAGTAATGGCTGTGTGACTTGTAAACTATCGCCTGGTTGTTAAATATTACTTAATAAATCATCTTAATTTGTTACATCGAAACTGTCTGCCAACTTACTGCTTTGACAAGAACCTGAATAAAAGTTCAAGTAATTTAGTGAATCTCAAAGTGTTGGGGGCACCAATAACAAATTTGCAGGTAATACTAATATCTGAACACGTCTTAGGTATATAGGTATTTGTGTACATATATCAATACGAACCTACAAATTAGGAGCAGGAGTAGGCCAAGCCTTTGTGGCCCCAACTCCACATTCCATCTACCCCTGATAGATTCTTGACTAACAAGTGAGTCAACAGTTATCTACCTCTGCCTTAAAAATATTCAATGACCCTGCCTCCACCACACTCTGGGGAAGAGAGTTCCAAAGATTCACGATTCTCAGAATTTTTTTTTTCTCATCTCCATCTTAAAAAGGAGACCCCTTATTTTTAAATTGTGCCCCCTGGTTTTACTCTCTCCCACAGTGGAGGGGGGGAACATCCTTTCAACATCCACTCTGTCAAGTCCCCTCAGGATCTTATATGTTTCAATAAGATCACCTCTCAGTCTTCTAAACTCCAATGGATACAGGCCCAATCTGTCCAACCTTTCCCTGCAAGATAACGCCCCCATTCCAGGTATCAGTCGAGTGAACCTTCTCTGAACTGCTTCTAACGCTTTGACAATGACATTCAAATCTATGTAAAAACAGAAAATGCTCGAAAAATTCAGCAGGTCTGGCAGCATCTGTAGGGAGAGAAAAACAGTTAATATTTCAAGTCTGTAGGCCGCTTCTTCAGAGCTCTGGAGAAGCTTGTTAACCTGTGTTGCTATTTTTGGTGATTTGTGCCCCTAGATCCCTTTATCCTCTACCCCAGTAAAATTCATTTTATAAGCAGTTCCTGACCTGGGTGAACTCCTGAGTGGGAGCAGAGAATTGGAAGGTGAAAATTCTGGGGGAGAGAGAGGCATATATGAATGAAACTAAGAAATCTCCCGTTAGACCATCTTGCACTGTGGCTTTATCCACTACAGCCAAGCAGGTAGATTTTAAGATGGGATCCTGCAATGCAAACAGATAAAATTGAACATTATATACCTATGGTATTAATACAGTAAAACAAAGCTCACCGGCTCTTTCCCAGGATTGTCTTCACATGTTCAACAATTTCTTTGTGGTTCTTTCCTTCTACATCAACCAAGACCTGTTCACCATCATCTGGGGAGAAATGGCAAAAGTGCAAATTTAGACATAATACTGAAACAGTTTGACACTATCTCCCATATCCGAGACAGGCCAACCACATCCCCCCAAAAATGGTCTGGCCTCACTGCTTAGACAATTTCATCCTTGTTCCCTCCTCTCCCCGAGTCTGACCAGCCCCATTCCCCTAAAGCAGCATCATATCTGTCACCAAAACCCAGGTTGTTCAAGCTCTCTAGAGCTGCTACAGTTTAATAACAAACTTTTAAGTACAGGAGGAACTGAAGGCTTACCTAAATAAAATCTTAGAAATGGTGATGGTGTCAGGTTTTTGAACATAACAATTTGAACCCAGGGATTCTGGTACTGGATCTGAGGCACGTTGAAGAAAACAAACTTTCTGAAAAGAAACAAATTGAAATAGGTCAATATCACAAGCTGAAGTACTGCAAGGTCATGATCAACCTGAGGATGCCTGAGATTGCAGTGCTGGATTAGTTCTACATGGTATTTTCCTGTTTAACGATATCTGTTTAAAATATAACCAGTTTCATTGAACATTGAACTAGTGCAACATCCAGAGTAGGTGGAAGATCTCCTGAGCTAGACATGCACGGCATCCACAGGGCGGTAATCCATTGAACTCACCATGCCCGGCTATAACAGGACAGTGATCCACTGAGCCAGACACACCTGGCATCTACAGGGCAGTTGTAAAGAACATATCTTTTTATTTCTGTTAGACTGTTGTAAAGAACATATCTTTTATGGACTCCACATTACAAAATTACAATGGCTGTAGTTTGAAAGACATGTCTACTGGAACAGTGTGAGGGATTTATACAATGTTGCTGTCCTAGAACAGAGTGTGCCATGAAAGACAGGGTGTTGCCAAGGAGTCTGGTCTAACGGGGAACTGCTTAGCAACAACATTTTCATTAGCTCCTAACCAGCTGACCAGGGTTTGTGTGAGAGCAGTGCAGCAGAGAAAAAAAGCTCCGAGCCTGAAAAAAGGCCTAAAGCCTTTTTCTCCTGTGTGTGTAAGATTCCAGTTATTTTTAGATTTTTTTCCCCTCACATCTCTATAACCTGCTCTCTCTCTGAAAAACCCCTGACAAGAGGAAAAGGGGAAAATCACCGTTAGAGATATTGAAAAGCAAGTGCTCAACCAGTGAATCAAAGACTGAAAATGCTGGAAGACCACCTTGTGCTATCAACAAAGAACTGAAAGGAATTTGGAAGACATAGATCCAAATCAACCCATCGAATGCTGTACTCCAATATTGATGCTACTGAATTGCTATATCCCACCCTCAATATCCATGTTTTTGTGTGCCTTATGTGTCTTGTACGTGTGTGCATCAGGATTTAAGAAAGGGTAGAGTTTAGGCTACAGAGTTAGAAATTAGGAGCTACATGTTTCTTTCTTGTACCACTGGTTAAAGACAATTGGCTCAATAAAGAGTTATTCACTTGTTAAGTTTACAAACCTGGTGCTCATATTCTGTTCACCTAAATTAAACAATCAGGTGGTTTGATCAAAGTTTTCACATTTGTCGTGGCTCAGGGAGCAGTGGGGCTTCATATTACAGCACACTATCCCCAGTGAGTCATGACATGGTGAACCACTGAACACGACACGTTTGGTATCCACAGAGCACTGATCCACTGAACCAGACACACCCAACATCCATGGGGCAGTGATCCATTGAACCAGATGTGTCCAGAATACATGCGGCAGTGATCCCATGAACCAGACACACCTGATACTCACAGGACAGTGATCCACTAAATCAGCCACACCTGCCATTCACAGGGCAGTGATCCACTGAACCAGCCACACCAGCATCCACAGGACAGTGACACTGAACCAGACATGTCCAGCATCAACAGGACAGTGATCCACTGATTCAGACACGTCCCGCATCCACAGGGCTGTGATCCACTGAATCAGGCTCATCCAGCATCCACAGGGCAGAGAAGCACTGAACCAGACATGCCCAGCACCCACACGGCAGTGATCTACTGAACGAGGCACGTCTAGCATCCATGGGGCAGTGATCCACTGAACCAGACACATCCACAACGCAGTGATCCACTGAAACAGGCACGCCAACCATCCAAAGCAAAGTAATCCACTGAACCAGACACACCTGACACCACAGGGCAAGACCCCACTGTAACAGCCACACACGGCATCCACAGGGCAGTGATCCACTGAACCAGACACACCCAGGGTCCCCAGGGCAGTGATCCACTGAGCCGAACCAAACCAAACATATCCAGCAACCGAAAGACAGTGATCCACTGAACCACAAACATCCAGCATGCACTGGGCAGTGATCCACTGAAACAGACACGCCCAGCATCCACAGGACAGTAATCCAATGAACCAGACACACCCAGCATCCACTAGACAGTGATCCACTGAACCAGACATGTCCAGCATGCAAAGGGCAGTGATCCACAGGACTAGACATACCCAGTATGCATAGGAAGTGATCCGCTGAGCCAGGCATGTCCAGCATACACAGAGCAGTAATACACTGAATCAGACACACCTGGCATCCATGGGAGTGATCCACAGGACCAGACACATCCATCATGCACAGTGCGGTGATCCACTGAACCAGACATGCCCGGCATCCACAAAACAGTAATCCACTGAACCAGATATGCCCAGCACCGACAGAGCAGAGATCCACTGACTCAGACACATCCCCAGGGCAGTGATCCACTGAACTGAATCAAACCAAACACATCCAGCAACCGCAGGGCAGTGATCCACTGAACCAGACACATCCAGCATCCACAGGGCAGTGATCCACTGAAATAGACTTGTCAAGCATCCACAGAGAAGTAATACACTGAATCAGACACACCTGACACCCACAGTGCGGTGATCCACTGAACCAGCCACACCTGGCATCCACAGGGCAGTGATCCACAGGACCAGACACATCCAGCATGCACAGGGTGGTGATCCACTGAACCAGACATGCACGGCATCCACAAAACAGTAATCCACTGAACCAGACATGCTCGGCACCGACAGGGCAGAGATCCACTGAAACAGACACATCCACAGGGCAGTGATCCACTGAACCAGGCATGCCAACCATCCACAGCGAAGTAATCCACTGAACCAGACACACCTGACACCACAGGGCAAGAACCACTGTACCAGCCACACCCGGCATCCACAGGGCAGTGATCCACTGAACCAGACACGCCCAGGGTTCCCAGGTAGTGATCCACTGAAGCAGACTTGTCAAGTATCCACAGAGCATTAATATACTGAACCAGACGCATCTGATACTCAAAACAGACACATCCACAGGGCAGTGATCCACTGAACCAGGCACGCCAACCATCCACAGCGAAGTAATCCACTGAACCAGACACACCTGACACCACAGGGCAAGAGCCACTGCACCAGCCACACCCGGCATCCACAGGGCAGAGAAGCACTGAACTAGACATGCCCAGCACCCACAGGACAGCGATCCATTAACCCAATCACACCAGCATCCACAGGGCAGAAATCCACTGAACAAGACACGCCCAACATCGACACAGCAGTGATCCACTGAACTAGACACGTCCAGAATCCACAGGGCAGTGAACTACTGAACAAGGCACGTCTAACATCCATGCGGCAGTGATCCACTGCAACTGACATACTGATACCCACAGGGCTGTGATTCATTGAACCAGACACGCCCGGCATCCACAGGGCAGTGATCCACTGAACCAGAAGCGTCCAGCATCCATGAGGCAGTGATCCAATGTACCAGACACACCTGATACTCACAGAGCAGTGATCCACTGAAACATGCCACACCTGGCATTTACAGGGCAGTGATTCACTGTACCAGACACAACTGGCATCCACAGGACAGTGATCCACTGAATCAGATGCATCCAGCACCCATGGAGCAGTGATCCAATGAACCAGGCACGCCTGATACTCACAGGGCAGAGATCCACGGAACCAGAAATATCAAGGATCCACAGGACCAGACACATCCAGCACGTACAGGGCAGTGATCCACTGAACCAGACTTGCCCGACATCCATAAAACAGTAATCCACTGAACCAGACATGTCCGGCACCAATGGGGCAGAGATCCACTGAACAGACACATCCACAAGGCAGTGATCCACTGAACCAGGCATGCCGACCATCCAGAGTAAAGTAATCCACTGAACCAGACACACCTGACACCCACAGGGCAAGAGACACTGTACCAGCCACACCCGGCTTCCATGGGGCAGTGATCCACTGAACCAGACACACCCAGGGTCCCCAGGACAGTGATCCACTGAACCAAACCAAACACATACAACAACCGCAGGACAGTGATCCACTGAACCAGACATATTCAGCATCCACAGGGCAGTGATCCACTGAACCAGGCACACCTGGCATCCACAGGGCAGTGATCCACTGAACCACAAACATGCAGCATCCACAGGGCAGTAATCCACTGAACCAGACATGTCCAGCATGCACAGGGCAGTGATCCACAGGACCAGACACACACAGCATGCGTAGGCAGTGATCCATGAGCTAGGCATGTCCAGCATGCACAGAGCTGTGATCCACTGAACCAGACCTGTCAAGCATCCACACAGCAGTAATACACTAAACCAGACACACCTGGCATCCACAGGACAGTGATCCACAGGACCAGACACACCCATCATGCACAGGGCAGTGATCCACTGAACCAGACATGCCCAGCATCCACAAAACAGTAATCCACTGAACCAGATATGCCCGGCACCGACAGAGCAGAGATCCACTGAATCATACAGATCCCCAGGGTAGTGATCCACTGAACTGAACCAAACCAAAGACATCCAGCAACCGCATGCAGTGATCCACTGAAACAGACACGCCCAGCATCCACAGGGCAGTGATCCACTGAAACAGACTTGTCAAGCATCCACACAGCAGTAATACACTGAACCAGACACACTTGACATCCACAGGACAGTGATCCACAGGACCAGACACATCCATCATGCACAGGGTGGTGATCCACTGAACCAGACATGCCCAGCATCCACAAAACAGTAATCCACAACCAGATATGCCCGGCACCGACAGAGCAGAGATCCACTGAATCATACAGATCCCCAGGGTAGTGATCCACTGAACTGAACCAAACCAAAGACATCCAGCAACCGCATGCAGTAATCCACTGAAACAGACACGCCCAGCATCCACAGGGCAGTGATCCACTGAAACAGACTTGTCAAGCATCCACACAGCAGTAATACACTGAACCAGACACACTTGACATCCACAGGACAGTGATCCACAGGACCAGACACATCCATCATGCACGGGGTGGTGATCCACTGAACCAGACATGCCCGACATCCACAAAACAGTAATCCACTGAACCAGACATGCCCGGCACCGATGGGGCAGAGATCCACTGAAACAGAAACATCCACAGGGCAGTGATCCACTGAAACAGGCATGCCAACTATCCACAGTAAAGTAATCCACTGAACCAGACACACCTGACACCACAAGGCAAGAGCCACTGTACCAGACACACCTGGCATCCACAGGGCAGTGATCCACTGAACCAGACACACCCAGGGTCCCCAGGACAGTGATCCACTGAACCAAACCAAACCAAAGACATACAACAACCACAGGGCAGTGATCCACTGAACCAGACATATCCAGCATCCACAAGTCAGTGATCCACTGAACCAGACACACCTGGCATCCACAGCGCAGTCATCCACTGAACCACAAACATGCAGCATCCACAAGGCAGTAATCCACTGAACCAGACAATTCCAACATGCACAGGGCCATGATCCACAGGACCAGACACACACAGCATGCGTAGGCAGTGATCCATGAGCCAGGCATGTCCAGCATGCACAGAGCCATGATCCACTGAACCAGACTTGTCATGCATCCACACAGCAGTAATACACTGAACCAGACAGACCTGGCACCCACAGGACAGTGATCCACAGGACCAGACACACCCATCATGCACAGGGTGGTGATCCATTGAACAAGAGATGCCCGACATCCACAAAACATTAATCCACGGAACCAGACATGTCTGGCACCAACGGGGCAGAGATCCACTGAACCAGACACATCCACAAGGCAGTGATCCACTGAACCAGGCATGCCGACCATCCAGAGTAAAGTAATCCACTGAACCAGACACACCTGACACCACAGGGCAAGAGACACTGTACCAGCCACACCCGGCATCCACAGGGCAGTGATCCACTGAACCAGACACACCCAGGGACCCCAGGGCAGTGATCCACTGAACCAAATCAAACACATACAACAACCACAGGGCAGTGATCCACTGAACCAGACATATCCAGCATCCACAGGGCAGTGATCAACTGAACCAGACACACCTCGCATCCACAGGGCAGTGATCCACTGAACCAGATGTGTCCAGCATCCGTGGGGCAGTGATCCAATGAACCAGGCACGCCTGATACTCACAGGGCAGAGATCCACGGAACCAGAAATATCAAGGATCCACAGGACCAGACACATCCAGCACACACAGGGCAGTGATCCACTGAACCCAACATGCCCGACATCCACAAAACAGTAATCCACTGAACCAGACATGTCTGGCACCAACGGGGCAGAGATCCACTGAACAGACACATCCACAAAACAGTAATCCACTGAACCAGATATGCCCGGCACTGACAGAGCAGTGTTCCACTGAATCAGACACCCCCAGTGTAGTGATCCACTTAACTGAACCAAACCAAAGACATCCAGCAACCGCATGCAGTGATCCACTGAAACAGACACACCCAGCATCCACAGGGCAGTGATCCACAGGACCAGACACATACAGCATGCACAGGGCAGTGATCCACTGAACCAGACATGCCAGCACCACAAAACAGTAATCCACTGAACCAGATAGGCCCGGCACCGACAGAGCAGAGATCCACTGAATCAGACACATCCCCAAAGCAGTGATCCAGTGAACCGAACCAAACAAAACACACCCAGCAACTGCAGGGCAGTGATCCACTGAACCAGACACATACAGCATCCACAGGGCAGTGATCCACTGAAACAGACTTGTCAAGCATCCACAGAGCATTAATATACTGAACCAGACACACCTGACATCCACAGGGCAGTGATCCACTGAACCAGACACATCCAGCATGCACAGGGCAGTGATCCACTGAACCAGACATGCCCGGCACCACAAAACAGTAATCCACTGAACCAGATATGCCCGGCACTGACAGAGCAGTGATCCACTGAATCAGACACCCCCAGTGTAGTGATCCACTCAACTGAACCAAACCAAAGACATCCAGCAACCGCATGCAGTGATCCACTGAAACAGACACACCCAGCATCCACAGGGCAGTGATCCACAGGACCAGACACATACAGCATGCACAGGGCAGTGATCCACTGAACCAGACATGCCAGCACCACAAAACAGTAATCCACTGAACCAGATAGGCCCGGCACCGACAGAGCAGAGATCCACTGAATCAGACACATCCCCAAAGCAGTGATCCAGTGAACCGAACCAAACAAAACACACCCAGCAACTGCAGGGCAGTGATCCACTGAACCAGACACATACAGCATCCACAGGGCAGTGATCCACTGAAACAGACTTGTCAAGCATCCACAGAGAAGTAATACACTGAACCAGACACACCTGACACCCACAGGGCAGTGATCCACAGGACCAGCCACACCTGGCATCCACAGGGCAGTGATCCAGAGGACCAGACACATCCAGCATGCACAGGGTGGTGATCCACTGAACAGCAACATGCGCGGCACCCACAAAACAGTAATCCACTGAACCAGACACGCTCGACACCGACAAGACAGAGATCCACTAAACCAGACACATCCACAGGGCAGTGATCCACTGCACTAGACACGCCGACCATCCACAGCAAAGTAATCCACTGAACCAGACACACCTGACACCACAGGGCAAGAGCTACTGTACCAGCCACACTCGGCATCCCCAGGACAGTGATCCACTGAACCAAACCAAACATATCCAGCAACCGCAGGGCAGTGATCCACTGATCCAGACACATCCAGCATCCACAGCGTGGTGATCTACTGAACCAGACATGCCCGGCATCCACAAAACAGTAATCCACTGAACCAGATATGCCCGGCACTGACAGAGCAGAGACCCACTGAAACAGACACATCCACAGGGCAGTGATCTACTGAACTGAACGAAACACATCCAGCAACCGCAGAGCAGTGATCCACTGAACCAGACATATCCAGCATCCACGGGGAAGTGATCCACTGAACCAGCCACACCTGGCATCCACAGGACCAGACACATCCAGCATGCACAGGGCAGTGATCCACTGAAACAGACATGCCCAGCACCACAAAACAGTAATCCACTGAACCAGATAGGCCCGGCACCGACAGAGCAGAGATCCACTGAATCAGACACATCCCCAGGGCAGTGATCCACTGAACCAAACCAAACACATCCAGCAACCGCAGGGCAGTGATCCACTGAACCAGACACATCCAGCATCCACAGGGCAGTGATCCACTGAAACAGACTTCTCAAGCATCCACAGAGCAGTAATACACTGAACCAGACACACCTGGCATCCACAGGGCAGTGATCCACAGGACCAGACAAATCCAGCATACACAGGGTGGTGATCCACTGAACCACAACATGCGCGGCACCCACCAAACAGTAATCCACTGAACCAGACATGCTCGGCGCCGACAAGGCAGAGATCCAATCAACCAGCCACATTCACAGGCCAGTGATCCACTGAACCAGACACGCCGGCCATCCACAGCAAAGTAATCCACTGTACCAGACAAACCTGACACCACAGGGCAAGAGCCACTGTACCAGCCACACTCGGCATCCACAGGGCAGTGATCCACTGAACCAGACACATCCAGCATCCACAGGGCAGTGATCCATTGAAGCAGACTTGTCAAGCATCCACAGAGCATTAATATACTGAACCAGACACACCTGATACTCACAGGGCAGTGATTCACTAAATCAGCCACACCTGGCATTCACAGGGCAGTGATCCACTGAACCAGATGCGTCCAGCATCCATGGGGTAGTGATCCACTGAACCAGCCACACTTGGCATCCATAGGGCAGTGATCCACTGAACCAGACACAACCGATAGCCATAGGGCTGTGATTCACTGGACCAGCTACACCTGGCATCCACAGGACATTGATCCATTGAACCAGACATGCCCAACATACACAGGACAACGATCCACTGAATCAGGCACGTCCTGCATCCATGGGGCAGTGATCCAATGAACCAGACACACCTGATACTCACAGAGCTGTGATCCACTGAAACATGCCACACCTGGCATTTACAGGGCAGTAATCCACTGAACCAGACACACCCTGCATCAACAGGGCAGTGATTCATTGTACCAGACATACCTGGCATCCACCGGACAGTGATCCACTGAACCAGGTGCATCCAGCACCCATGGCGCAGTGATCCAATGAACCAGGCACGCCTGATACTCACAGGGCAAAGATACACTGAACCAGACGCATCAAGGATCCACAGGGCAGAGATCCACAGGACCAGACACATCCAGCACGCACAGGGTGGTGATCCACTGAACCAGACATGCCCGACATCCACAAAACTGTAATCCACTGAACCAGATATGTCCGGCACCGACTGGGCAGAGATCCATTGAATCAGTCACATTCACAGGGCAGTGATCCACTGAACCAGACACGCCGACCATCCACAGCGAAGTAATCCACTGAATCAGACACACGTGACACCACAGGGCAAGAGCCACTGTACCAGCCACACTCGGCATCCACAGGGCAGTGATCCACTGAAGCAGACTTGTCAAGCATCCACAGAGCATTAATATACTGAACCAGACACACCTGACATCCACAGGGCAGTGATCCACTGAACCAGACACATCCAGCATGCACAGGGCAGTGATCCACTGAACCAGACATGCCCGGCACCACAAAACAGTAATCCACTGAACCAGATATGCCCGGCACTGACAGAGCAGTGATCCACTGAATCAGACACCCCCAGTGTAGTGATCCACTCAACTGAACCAAACCAAAGACATCCAGCAACCGCATGCAGTGATCCACTGAAACAGACACACCCAGCATCCACAGGGCAGTGATCCACAGGACCAGACACATACAGCATGCACAGGGCAGTGATCCACTGAACCAGACATGCCAGCACCACAAAACAGTAATCCACTGAACCAGATAGGCCCGGCACCGACAGAGCAGAGATCCACTGAATCAGACACATCCCCAAAGCAGTGATCCAGTGAACCGAACCAAACAAAACACACCCAGCAACTGCAGGGCAGTGATCCACTGAACCAGACACATACAGCATCCACAGGGCAGTGATCCACTGAAACAGACTTGTCAAGCATCCACAGAGAAGTAATACACTGAACCAGACACACCTGACACCCACAGGGCAGTGATCCACAGGACCAGCCACACCTGGCATCCACAGGGCAGTGATCCAGAGGACCAGACACATCCAGCATGCACAGGGTGGTGATCCACTGAACAGCAACATGCGCGGCACCCACAAAACAGTAATCCACTGAACCAGACACGCTCGACACCGACAAGACAGAGATCCACTAAACCAGACACATCCACAGGGCAGTGATCCACTGCACTAGACACGCCGACCATCCACAGCAAAGTAATCCACTGAACCAGACACACCTGACACCACAGGGCAAGAGCTACTGTACCAGCCACACTCGGCATCCCCAGGACAGTGATCCACTGAACCAAACCAAACATATCCAGCAACCGCAGGGCAGTGATCCACTGATCCAGACACATCCAGCATCCACAGCGTGGTGATCTACTGAACCAGACATGCCCGGCATCCACAAAACAGTAATCCACTGAACCAGATATGCCCGGCACTGACAGAGCAGAGACCCACTGAAACAGACACATCCACAGGGCAGTGATCTACTGAACTGAACGAAACACATCCAGCAACCGCAGAGCAGTGATCCACTGAACCAGACACATCCAGCATCCACGGGGAAGTGATCCACTGAACCAGCCACACCTGGCATCCACAGGACCAGACACATCCAGCATGCACAGGGCAGTGATCCACTGAAACAGACATGCCCGGCACCACAAAACAGTAATCCACTGAACCAGATAGGCCCGGCACCGACAGAGCAGAGATCCACTGAATCAGACACATCCCCAGGGCAGTGATCCACTGAACCAAACCAAACACATCCAGCAACCGCAGGGCAGTGATCCACTGAACCAGACACATCCAGCATCCACAGGGCAGTGATCCACTGAAACAGACTTCTCAAGCATCCACAGAGCAGTAATACACTGAACCAGACACACCTGGCATCCACAGGGCAGTGATCCACAGGACCAGACAAATCCAGCATACACAGGGTGGTGATCCACTGAACCACAACATGCGCGGCACCCACCAAACAGTAATCCACTGAACCAGACATGCTCGGCGCCGACAAGGCAGAGATCCAATCAACCAGCCACATTCACAGGCCAGTGATCCACTGAACCAGACACGCCGGCCATCCACAGCAAAGTAATCCACTGTACCAGACAAACCTGACACCACAGGGCAAGAGCCACTGTACCAGCCACACTCGGCATCCACAGGGCAGTGATCCACTGAACCAGACACATCCAGCATCCACAGGGCAGTGATCCACTGAAACAGACTTCTCAAGCATCCACAGAGCATTAATATACTGAACCAGACACACCTGATACTCACAGGGCAGTGATTCACTAAATCAGCCACACCTGGCATTCACAGGGCAGTGATCCACTGAACCAGATGCGTCCAGCATCCATGGGGTAGTGATCCACTGAACCAGCCACACTTGGCATCCATAGGGCAGTGATCCACTGAACCAGACACAACCGATAGCCATAGGGCTGTGATTCACTGGACCAGCTACACCTGGCATCCACAGGACATTGATCCATTGAACCAGACATGCCCAACATACACAGGACAACGATCCACTGAATCAGGCACGTCCTGCATCCATGGGGCAGTGATCCAATGAACCAGACACACCTGATACTCACAGAGCTGTGATCCACTGAAACATGCCACACCTGGCATTTACAGGGCAGTAATCCACTGAACCAGACACACCCTGCATCAACAGGGCAGTGATTCATTGTACCAGACATACCTGGCATCCACCGGACAGTGATCCACTGAACCAGGTGCATCCAGCACCCATGGCGCAGTGATCCAATGAACCAGGCACGCCTGATACTCACAGGGCAAAGATACACTGAACCAGACGCATCAAGGATCCACAGGGCAGAGATCCACAGGACCAGACACATCCAGCACGCACAGGGTGGTGATCCACTGAACCAGACATGCCCGACATCCACAAAACTGTAATCCACTGAACCAGATATGTCCGGCACCGACTGGGCAGAGATCCATTGAATCAGTCACATTCACAGGGCAGTGATCCACTGAACCAGACACGCCGACCATCCACAGCGAAGTAATCCACTGAATCAGACACACGTGACACCACAGGGCAAGAGCCACTGTACCAGCCACACTCGGCATCCACAGGGCAGTGATCCACTGAAGCAGACTTGTCAAGCATCCACAGAGCATTAATATACTGAACCAGACACACCTGACATCCACAGGGCAGTGATCCACTGAACCAGACACATCCAGCATGCACAGGGCAGTGATCCACTGAACCAGACATGCCCGGCACCACAAAACAGTAATCCACTGAACCAGATAGGCCCGGCACCGACAGAGCAGAGATCCACTGAATCAGACACATCCCCAGGGCAGTGATCCACTGAACCAAACCAAACACATCCAGCAACCGCAGGGCAGTGATCCACTGAACCAGACACATCCAGCATCCACAGGGCAGTGATCCACTGAAACAGACTCCTCAAGCATCCACAGAGCAGTAATACACTGAACCAGCCACACCTGGCATCCACAGGGCAGTGATCCACAGGACCAGACAAATCCAGCATACACAGGGTGGTGATCCACTGAACCACAACATGCGCGGCACCCACCAAACAGTAATCCACTGAACCAGACATGCTCGGCGCCGACAGGCAGAGATCCAATCAACCAGTCACATTCACAGGCCAGTGATCCACTGAACCAGACACGCCGACCATCCACAGCAAAGTAATCCACTGAACCAGACAAACCTGACACCACAGGGCAAGAACCACTGTACCAGCCACACTCGGCATCCACAGGGCAGTGATCCACTGAACCAGACACATCCAGCATCCACAGGGCAGTGATCCATTGAAGCAGACTTGTCAAGCATCCACAGAGCATTAATATACTGAACCAAACACACCTGATACTCACAGGGCAGTGATTCACTAAATCAGCCACACCTAGCATTCACAGGGCAGTGATCCACTGAACCAGATGCATCCAGCATCCATGGGGTAGTGATCCACTGAACCAGCCACACTTGGCATCCACAGGGCAGTGATCCACTGAACCAGATGCGTCCAGCATCCATGGGGTAGTGATACACTGAACCAGCCACACTTGGCATCCACAGAGCAGTGATCCACTGAACCAAACCAAACATATCCAGCAACCGCAAGGCAGTGATCCACGGATCCAGACACATTCAGCATCCACAGCGCAGTGATCCACTGAACCAGACATGCCTGGCATCCACAAAACAGTAATCCACTGAACCAGATATGCCCAGCACCAACAGAGCAGAGATCCACTGAATCAGACACATCCCCAGGGCAGTGATCCACATGTACCGAACCAAACACATCCAGCAACCGCAGGGCAGTGATCCACTGAACCAGACACATCCAGCATCCACAGGGCAGTGATCCACTGAAACAGACTTGTCAAGCATCCACACAGCAGTAATACACTGAACCAGACACACCTGACATCCACAGGGCAGTGATCCACTGAACCAGACACACCTGGCATCCACAGGACCAGACACATCCAGCATGCACAGGGCAGTGATCCGCCGAACCAGACATGCCCGGCACCACAAAACAGTAATCCACTGAACAAGATAGGCCCGGCACTGACAGAGCAGAGATCCACTGAATCAGACACATCCCCAGGGCAGTGATCCACTGAATAAAACCAAACACATCCAGCAACCGCAGGGCAGTGATCCACTGAACCAGACACATCCAGCATCCACAGGGGATGATCCACTGAAACAGACTTGTCAAGCATCTACAGAGCAGTAATACACTGAACCAGACACACCTGACACCCACAGGGCAGTGATCCACTGAACCAGCCACACCTGGCATCCACAGGGCAGTGATCCACAGGACCAGACACATCCAGCATGCACAGGGTGGTGACCCACTGAACCACAACATGCGCGGCACCCACAAAACGGTAATCCACTGAACCAGACATGCTCGGCACCGACAAGGCAGAGATCCAATGAACCAGACACATTCACAGGCCAGTGATCCACTGAACCAGACACGCCGACCATCCACAGCAAAGTAATCCACTGAACCAGACACACCTGACACCACAGGGCAAGAGCCACTGTACCAGCCACACTCGGCATCCACAGGGCAGTGATCCACTGAACCAGACATATCCAGCATCCACAGGGCATTGATCCACTGAAGCAGACTTGTCAAGCATCCACAGAGCATTAATATACTGAACCAGACACACCTGATACTCACAGAGCAGTGATTCACTAAATCAGCCACACCTGGCATTCACAGGGCAGTGATCCACTGAACCAGATGCGTCCAGCATCCATGGGGTAGTGATCCACTGAACCAGCCACACTTGGCATCCACAGGGCAGTGATCCACTGAACCAGACACGCCGACCATCCACAGCGAAGTAATCCACTGTACCAGCCACACTCGGCATCCACAGGGCAGTGATCCACTGAAGCAGACTTGTCAAGCATCCACAGAGCATTAATATACTGAACCAGACACACCTGACATCCACAGGACAGTGATCCACAGGACCAGACACATCCAGCATGCACAGGGCAGTGATCCACTGAACCAGACATGCCCGGCACCATAAAACAGTAATACACTAAACCAAACCAAACCAAACACATCCAGCAACCACAGGGCAGTGATCCACTGAACCAGACACAATCAAGCATCCACGGGCAGTGATCCACTGAAACAGACTTGTCAAGCATCCACAGAGCAGTAATACACTGAACCAGACACACCTGGCATCCACAGGGCAGTGTTCCACAGGACCGGACACATCCAGTATGCACAGGGTGGTGATCCACTGAACCAGACATGCCCGGCACCACAAAACAGTAATCCACTGAACCAGATAGGCCCGGCACCGACAGAGCAGAGATCCACTGAATCAGACACATCCCCAGGGCAGTGATCCACTGAACCAAACCAAACACATCCAGCAACCGCAGGGCAGTGATCCACTGAACCAGACACATCCAGCAACCACAGGGCAGTGATCCACTGAAACAGACTTCTCAAGCATCCACAGAGCAGTAATACACTGAACCAGACACACCTGACACCCACAGGGCAGTGATCCACTGAAACAGACTTGTCAAGCACCAACAGAGCAGTAATACACTGAACCAGACACACCTGACACCCACAGGGCAGTGATCTACTGAACCAGCCACACCTGGCATCCACAGGGCAGTGATCCACAGGACCAGACAAATCCAGCATACACAGGGTGGTGATCCACTGAACCACAACATGCGCGGCACCCACCAAACAGTAATCCACTGAACCAGACATGCTCGGCGCCGACAAGGCAGAGATCCAATCAACCAGTCACATTCACAGGCCAGTGATCCACTGAACCAGACACGCCGACCATCCACAGCAAAGTAATCCACTGAACCAGACAAACCTGACACCACAGGGCAAGAACCACTGTACCAGCCACACTCTGCATCCACAGGGCAGTGATCCACTGAACCAGACACATCCAGCATCCACAGGGCAGTGATCCATTGAAGCAGACTTGTCAAGCATCCACAGAGCATTAATATACTGAACCAAACACACCTGATACTCACAGGGCAGTGATTCACTAAATCAGCCACACCTAGCATTCACAGGGCAGTGATCCACTGAACCAGATGCATCCAGCATCCATGGGGTAGTGATCCACTGAACCAGCCACACTTGGCATCCACAGGGCAGTGATCCACTGAACCAGATGCGTCCAGCATCCATGGGGTAGTGATACACTGAACCAGCCACACTTGGCATCCACAGAGCAGTGATCCACTGAACCAAACCAAACATATCCAGCAACCGCAAGGCAGTGATCCACGGATCCAGACACATTCAGCATCCACAGCGCAGTGATCCACTGAACCAGACATGCCTGGCATCCACAAAACAGTAATCCACTGAACCAGATATGCCCGGCACCAACAGAGCAGAGATCCACTGAATCAGACACATCCCCAGGGCAGTGATCCACATGTACCGAACCAAACACATCCAGCAACCGCAGGGCAGTGATCCACTGAACCAGACACATCCAGCATCCACAGGGCAGTGATCCACTGAAACAGACTTGTCAAGCATCCACACAGCAGTAATACACTGAACCAGACACACCTGACATCCACAGGGCAGTGATCCACTGAACCAGACACACCTGGCATCCACAGGACCAGACACATCCAGCATGCACAGGGCAGTGATCCGCCGAACCAGACATGCCCGGCACCACAAAACAGTAATCCACTGAACAAGATAGGCCCGGCACTGACAGAGCAGAGATCCACTGAATCAGACACATCCCCAGGGCAGTGATCCACTGAATAAAACCAAACACATCCAGCAACCGCAGGGCAGTGATCCACTGAACCAGACACATCCAGCATCCACAGGGGATGATCCACTGAAACAGACTTGTCAAGCATCTACAGAGCAGTAATACACTGAACCAGACACACCTGACACCCACAGGGCAGTGATACACTGAACCAGACACACCTGGCATCCACAGGGCAGTGATCCACAGGACCAGACACATCCAGCATGCACAGGGTGGTGACCCACTGAACCACAACATGCGCGGCACCCACAAAACGGTAATCCACTGAACCAGACATGCTCGGCACCGACAAGGCAGAGATCCAATGAACCAGACACATTCACAGGCCAGTGATCCACTGAACCAGACACGCCGACCATCCACAGCAAAGTAATCCACTGAACCAGACACACCTGACACCACAGGGCAAGAGCCACTGTACCAGCCACACTCGGCATCCACAGGGCAGTGATCCACTGAACCAGACATATCCAGCATCCACAGGGCATTGATCCACTGAAGCAGACTTGTCAAGCATCCACAGAGCATTAATATACTGAACCAGACACACCTGATACTCACAGAGCAGTGATTCACTAAATCAGCCACACCTGGCATTCACAGGGCAGTGATCCACTGAACCAGATGCGTCCAGCATCCATGGGGTAGTGATCCACTGAACCAGCCACACTTGGCATCCACAGGGCAGTGATCCACTGAACCAGACACGCCGACCATCCACAGCGAAGTAATCCACTGTACCAGCCACACTCGGCATCCACAGGGCAGTGATCCACTGAAGCAGACTTGTCAAGCATCCACAGAGCATTAATATACTGAACCAGACACACCTGACATCCACAGGACAGTGATCCACAGGACCAGACACATCCAGCATGCACAGGGCAGTGATCCACTGAACCAGACATGCCCGGCACCATAAAACAGTAATACACTAAACCAAACCAAACCAAACACATCCAGCAACCACAGGGCAGTGATCCACTGAACCAGACACAATCAAGCATCCACGGGCAGTGATCCACTGAAACAGACTTGTCAAGCATCCACAGAGCAGTAATACACTGAACCAGACACACCTGGCATCCACAGGGCAGTGTTCCACAGGACCGGACACATCCAGTATGCACAGGGTGGTGATCCACTGAACCAGACATGCCCGGCACCACAAAACAGTAATCCACTGAACCAGATAGGCCCGGCACCGACAGAGCAGAGATCCACTGAATCAGACACATCCCCAGGGCAGTGATCCACTGAACCAAACCAAACACATCCAGCAACCGCAGGGCAGTGATCCACTGAACCAGACACATCCAGCAACCACAGGGCAGTGATCCACTGAAACAGACTTCTCAAGCATCCACAGAGCAGTAATACACTGAACCAGACACACCTGACACCCACAGGGCAGTGATCCACTGAAACAGACTTGTCAAGCACCAACAGAGCAGTAATACACTGAACCAGACACACCTGACACCCACAGGGCAGTGATCTACTGAACCAGCCACACCTGGCATCCACAGGGCAGTGATCCACAGGACCAGACAAATCCAGCATACACAGGGTGGTGATCCACTGAACCACAACATGCGCGGCACCCACCAAACAGTAATCCACTGAACCAGACATGCTCGGCGCCGACAAGGCAGAGATCCAATCAACCAGTCACATTCACAGGCCGGTGATCCACTGAACCAGACACGCCGACCATCCACAGCAAAGTAATCCACTGAACCAGACAAACCTGACACCACAGGGCAAGAACCACTGTACCAGCCACACTCGGCATCCACAGGGCAGTGATCCACTGAACCAGACACATCCAGCATCCACAGGGCAGTGATCCATTGAAGCAGACTTGTCAAGCATCCACAGAGCATTAATATACTGAACCAGACACACCTGATACTCACAGGGCAGTGATTCACTAAATCAGCCACACCTGGCATTCACAGGGCAGTGATCCACTGAACCAGATGCGTCCAGCATCCATGGGGTAGTGATCCACTGAACCAGCCACACTTGGCATCCACAGGGCAGTGATCCACTGAACCAGATGCGTCCAGCATCCATGGGGTAGTGATCCACTGAACCAGCCACACTTGGCATCCACAGGGCAGTGATCCACTGAACCAGACACAACCGATAGCCATAGGGCTGTGATTCACTGGACCAGCTACACCTGGCATCCACAGGACATTGATCCATTGAACCAGACATGCCCAACATACACAGGACAATGATCCACTGAATCAGGCACGTCCAGCATCCATGGGGCAGTGATCCAATGAACCAGACACACCTGATACTCACAGAGCTGTGATCCACTGAAACATGCCACACCTGGCATTTACAGGGCAGTAATCCACTGAACCAGACACACCCTGCATCAACAGGGCAGTGATTCATTGTACCAGACACACCTGGCATCCACCGGACAGTGATCCACTGAACCAGGTGCATCCAGCACCCATGGCGCAGTGATCCAATGAACCAGGCACGCCTGATACTCACAGGGCAGAGATACACTGAACCAGACACATCAAGGATCCACAGGGCAGAGATCCACAGGACCAGACACATCCAGCACGCACAGGGCGGTGATCCACTGAACCAGACATGCCCGACATCCACAAAACTGTAATCCACTGAACCAGATATGTCCGGCACCGACTGGGCAGAGATCCATTGAATCAGACACATTCACAGGGCAGTGATCCACTGAACCAGACACGCCGACCATCCACAGCGAAGTAATCCACTGAATCAGACACACGTGACACCACAGGGCAAGAGCCACTGTACCAGCCACACTCGGCATCCACAGGGCAGTGATCCACTGAAGCAGACTTGTCAAGCATCCACAGAGCATTAATATACTGAACCAGACACACCTGACATCCACAGGGCAGTGATCCACTGAACCAGACACATCCAGCATGCACAGGGCAGTGATCCACTGAACCAGACATGCCCGGCACCACAAAACAGTAATCCACTGAACCAAACCAAACCAAACACATCCAGCAACCGCAGGGCAGTGATCCACTGAACCATACACAATCAAGCATCCACGGGCAGTGATCCACTGAAACAGACTTGTCAAGCATCCACAGAGCAGTAATACACTGAACCAGACACACCTGGCATCCACAGGGCAGTGATCCTCAGGACCAGACACATCCAGTATGCACAGGGTGGTGATCCACTGAACAACAACATGCGCGGCACCCACAAAACAGTAATCCACTGAACCAGACACGCTCGGCACCGACAAGACAGAGATCCACTGAACAAGACACATCCATGGGGCAGTGATCCACTGAACCAGGCACGTCGACCATCCACAGCAAAGTAAACCACTGAACCAGACACACCTGACACCACAGGGCAAGAGCCACTGTACCAGCCACACTCGGCATCCCCAGGGCAGTGATCCACTGAACCAAACCAAACATATCCAGCAACCGCAGGGCAGTGATCCACTGAACCAGATATGCCCGGCACCGACAGAGCAGAGATCCACTGAATCAGACACATCCCCAGGGCAGTGATCCACTGAACCGAACCAAACACATCCAGCAACCGCAGGGCAGTGATCCACTGAACCAGACACATTCAGCACCCACAGGGCAGAGATCCACTGAAACAGACTTGTCAAGCATCCACAGAGCAGTAATACACTGAACCAGACACACCTGACACCCACAGGGCAGTGATCCACTGAACCAGCCACACCTGGCATCCACAAGGCAGTGATCCACAAGACCAGACACATCCAGCATGCACAGGTTGGTGACCCACAGAACCACAAGATGCGCGGCACCCACAAAACAGTAATCCACTGAACCAGACATGCTCGGCACCGACAAGACAGAGATCCACTGAACCAGACACATCCACAGGGCAGTGATCCACTGAACCAGAAACGCCGACCATCCACAACAAAGTAATCCACTGAACCAGACACACCTGACACAACAGGGCAAGAGCCACTGTACCAGCCACACTCGGCATCCCCAGGGCAGTGATCCACATGTACCGAACCAAACACGTCCAGCAAATGCAGGGCAGTGATCCACTGAACCAGACACATCCAGCATCCACAGGGCAGTGATCCACTGAAACAGACATGCCCGGCATCCACAAAACAGTAATCCACTGAACCAGATATGCCCGGCACCAACAGAGCAGAGATCCATTGAATCAGACACATCCCCAGGGCAGTGATCCACATGTACCGAACCAAACACATCCAGCAACCGCAGGGCAGTGATCCACTGAACCAGACACATCCAGGATCCACAGGGCAGTGATCCACTGAAATAGACTTGTCAAGCATCCACACAGCAGTAATACACTGAACCAGACACACCTGACATCCACAGGACCAGACACATCCAGCATGCACAGGGCAGTGATCCGCTGAACCAGACATGCCCGGCACCACAAAACAGTAATCCACTGAACCAGATAGGCCTGGCACCGACAGAGCAGAGATCCACTGAATCAGACACATCCCCAGGGCAGTGATCCACTGAACCAAACCAAACACACCCAGCAACCGCAGGGCAGTGATCCACTGAACCAGACACATTCAGCACCCACATGGCAGTGATCCACTGAAACAGACTTGTCAAGCATCCACAGAGCAGTAATACACTGAACCAGACACACCTGACACCCACAGGGCAGTGATCCACTGAACCAGCCACACCTGGCATCCCCAGGGCAGTGATCCACTGAACCAGACACGCCGACCATTCACAGCAAAGGAATCCACTGAAACAGACACACCTGACACAACAGGGCAAGAGCCACTGTAGCAGCCACACTCGGCATCCACAGCGCAGTGATCCACTGAACCAGACATGCCTGGCATCCACAAAACAGTAATCCACTGAACCAGATATGCCCGGCACCAACAGAGCAGAGATCCACCGAATCAGACACATCCCCAGGGCAGTGATCCACTGAATAAAACCAAACACATCCAGCAACCGCAGGGCAGTGATCCACTGAACCAGACACATCCAGCATCCACAGGGGATGATCCACTGAAACAGACTTGTCAAGCATCTACAGAGCAGTAATACACTGAACCAGACACACCTGACACCCACAGGGCAGTGATCCACTGAATCAGCCACACCTGGCATCCACAGGGCAGTGATCCACAGGACCAGACACATCCAGCATGCACAGGGTGGTGACCCACTGAACCACAACATGCGCGGCACCCACAAAACGGTAATCCACTGAACCAGACATGCTCGGCACCGACAAGGCAGAGATCCAATGAACAAGACACATCCATGGGGCAGTGATCCACTGAACCAGGCACGTCGACCATCCACAGCAAAGTAAACCACTGAACCAGACACACCTGACACCACAGGGCAAGAGCCACTGTACCAGCCACACTCGGCATCCCCAGGGCAGTGATCCACTGAACCAAACCAAACATATCCAGCAACCGCAGGGCAGTGATCCACTGAACCAGATATGCCCGGCACCGACAGAGCAGAGATCCACTGAATCAGACACATCCCCAGGGCAGTGATCCACTGAACCGAACCAAACACATCCAGCAACCGCAGGGCAGTGATCCACTGAACCAGACACATTCAGCACCCACAGGGCAGAGATCCACTGAAACAGACTTGTCAAGCATCCACAGAGCAGTAATACACTGAACCAGACACACCTGACACCCACAGGGCAGTGCTCCACTGAACCAGCCACACCTGGCATCCACAAGGCAGTGATCCACAGGACCAGACACATCCAGCATGCACAGGTTGGTGACCCACAGAACCACAAGATGCGCGGCACCCACAAAACAGTAATCCACTGAACCAGACATGCTCGGCACCGACAAGACAGAGATCCACTGAACCAGACACATCCACAGGGCAGTGATCCACTGAACCAGAAACGCCGACCATCCACAACAAAGTAATCCACTGAACCAGACACACCTGACACAACAGGGCAAGAGCCACTGTACCAGCCACACTCGGCATCCCCAGGGCAGTGATCCACATGTACCGAACCAAACACGTCCAGCAAATGCAGGGCAGTGATCCACTGAACCAGACACATCCAGCATCCACAGGGCAGTGATCCACTGAAACAGACATGCCCGGCATCCACAAAACAGTAATCCACTGAACCAGATATGCCCGGCACCAACAGAGCAGAGATCCATTGAATCAGACACATCCCCAGGGCAGTGATCCACATGTACCGAACCAAACACATCCAGCAACCGCAGGGCAGTGATCCACTGAACCAGACACATCCAGGATCCACAGGGCAGTGATCCACTGAAACAGACTTGTCAAGCATCCACACAGCAGTAATACACTGAACCAGACACACCTGACATCCACAGGACCAGACACATCCAGCATGCACAGGGCAGTGATCCGCTGAACCAGACATGCCCGGCACCACAAAACAGTAATCCACTGAACCAGATAGGCCTGGCACCGACAGAGCAGAGATCCACTGAATCAGACACATCCCCAGGGCAGTGATCCACTGAACCAAACCAAACACACCCAGCAACCGCAGGGCAGTGATCCACTGAACCAGACACGTTCAGCACCCACATGGCAGTGATCCACTGAAACAGACTTGTCAAGCATCCACAGAGCAGTAATACACTGAACCAGACACACCTGACACCCACAGGGCAGTGATCCACTGAACCAGCCACACCTGGCATCCCCAGGGCAGTGATCCACTGAACCAGACACGCCGACCATTCACAGCAAAGGAATCCACTGAAACAGACACACCTGACACAACAGGGCAAGAGCCACTGTAGCAGCCACACTCGGCATCCACAGCGCAGTGATCCACTGAACCAGACATGCCTGGCATCCACAAAACAGTAATCCACTGAACCAGATATGCCCGGCACCAACAGAGCAGAGATCCACCGAATCAGACACATCCCCAGGGCAGTGATCCACTGAATAAAACCAAACACATCCAGCAACCGCAGGGCAGTGATCCACTGAACCAGACACATCCAGCATCCACAGGGGATGATCCACTGAAACAGACTTGTCAAGCATCTACAGAGCAGTAATACACTGAACCAGACACACCTGACACCCACAGGGCAGTGATACACTGAACCAGACACACCTGGCATCCACAGGGCAGTGATCCACAGGACCAGACACATCCAGCATGCACAGGGTGGTGACCCACTGAACCACAACATGCGCGGCACCCACAAAACGGTAATCCACTGAACCAGACATGCTCGGCACCGACAAGGCAGAGATCCAATGAACCAGACACATTCACAGGCCAGTGATCCACTGAACCAGACACGCCAACCATCCACAGCAAAGTAATCCACTGAACCAGACACACCTGACACCACAGGGCAAGAGCCACTGTACCAGCCACACTCGGCATCCACAGGGCAGTGATCCACTGAACCAGACATATCCAGCATCCACAGGGCAGTGATCCACTGAAGCAGACTTGTCAAGCATCCACAGAGCATTAATATACTGAACCAGACACACCTGATACTCACAGAGCAGTGATTCACTAAATCAGCCACACCTGGCATTCACAGGGCAGTGATCCACTGAACCAGATGCGTCCAGCATCCATGGGGTAGTGATCCACTGAACCAGCCACACTTGGCATCCACAGGGCAGTGATCCACTGAACCAGACACAACCGATACCCATAGGGCTGTGATTCACTGAACCAGCCACACCTGGCATCCACAGGATATTGATCCATTGAACCAGACATGCCCAACATACACAGGACAACGATCCACTGAACCAGGCACGTCCAGCATCCATGGGGCAGTGATCCAATGAACCAGACACACCTGATACTCACAGAGCTGTGATCCACTGAAACATGCCACACCTGGCATTTACAGGGCAGTAATCCACTGAACCAGACACACCCTGCATCAACAGGGCAGTGATTCATTGTACCAGACACACCTGGCATCCACAGGGTAGTGATCCACTGAACCAGGTGCATCCAGCACCCATGGCGCAGTGATCCAATGAGCCGACCATCCACAGCAAAGTAATCCACTGAACCAGACACACCTGACACCACAGAGGAATGATCCACTGAAACAGACTTGTCAAGCATCCACAGAGCAGTGATCCACAGGACCAGACACATCCAGCATGCACAGGGTGGTGACCCACTGAACCACAACATGCGCGGCACCCACAAAACGGTAATCCACTGAACCAGACATGCTCGGCACTGACAAGACAGAGATCCACTGAACAAGACACATCCACAGGCAGTGATCCACTGAACCAGACACGCCGACCATCCACAGCAAAGGAATCCACTGAACCAGACACACCTGACACAACAGGGCAAGAGCCACTGTACCAGCCACACTCGGCATCCCCAGGGCAGTGATCCACTGAACCACACCAAACATATCCAGCAACCGCAGGGCAGTGATCCACTGATCTAGACACATCCAGCATCCACAGTGCGGTGATCCACTGAAACAGACATGCCCAGCATCCACAAAACAGTAATCAACTGAACCAGATATGCCCGGTACCGACAGAGCAGAGATCCACTGAATCAGACACATCCCCAGGGCAGTGATCCACATGTACCGAACCATACACATCCAGCAACCGCAGGGCAGTGATCCACTGAACCAGACACATCCAGCATCCACAGGGCAGTGATCCACTGAAATAGACTTGTCAAGCATCCACAGAGCAGTGATCCACTGAACTAGACACACATGGCATCCACAGGGCAGTGATCCACAGGACCAGACACATCCAGCATGCACAGGGTGGTGACCCACTTAAGCACAACATGCGCGGCACCCACAAAACAGTAATCCACTGAACCAGACATGCTCGGCACCGACAAGGCAGAGATCCAATGAACCAGACACATTCACAGGCCAGTGATCCACTGAACCAGACACACCGACCATCCACAGCAAAGTAATCCACTGAACCAGACACACCTGACACCACAGGGCAAGAGCCACTGTACCAGCCACACTCGGCATCCACAGGGCAGTGATCCACTGAATCAGACACATCCAGCATCCACAGGGCAGTGATCCACTGAAGCAGACTTGTCAAGCATCCACAGGGCATTAATATACTGAACCAGACACACCTGATACTCACAGGGCAGTGATTCACTAAATCAGCCACACCTGGCATTCACAGGGCAGTGATCCACTGAACCAGATGCGTCCAGCATCCATGGGGTAGTGATCCACTGAACCAGCCACACTTGGCATCCACAGGGCAGTGATCCACTGAACCAGACACAACCGATACCCATAGGGCTGTGATTCACTGAACCAGCCACACCTGGCATCCACAGGATATTGATCCATTGAACCAGACATGCCCAACATACACAGGACAACGATCCACTGAACCAGGCACGTCCAGCATCCATGGGGCAGTGATCCAATGAACCAGACACACCTGATACTCACAGAGCTGTGATCCACTGAAACATGCCACACCTGGCATTTACAGGGCAGTAATCCACTGAACCAGACACACCCTGCATCAACAGGGCAGTGATTCATTGTACTAGACACACCTGGCATCCACAGGGCAGTGATCCACTGAACCAGGTGCATCCAGCACCCACGGCGCAGTGATCCAATGAACCAGGCACGCCTGATACTCACAGGGCAGAGATCCACTGAACCAGACCCATCATGGATCCACAGGGCGGTGATCCACTGAACCAGACATGCCCAACATCCACAAAACAGTAATCCACTGAACCAGATATGTCCGGCACCGACTGGGCAGAGATCCACTGAACCAGACACATCCACAAGGCAGTGATCCACTGAACTAGACACACTGACCATCCACAGCGAAGTAATCCACTGAACCAGACACACCTGACACCACAGGGCAAGAGCCACTGTACCAGCCACACCCGGCATCCACACGGCAGTGATCCACTCAATCAGGTAGACCCAGGGTCCCCAGGACGGTGATCCAAAGAAACAAACCAAACACATCCAGCAACCGCAGGGCAGAGATCCACTGAACCAGACACACCTGACACCCACAGGGCAGTGATCCACTGCACCAGACTTGTCAAGCATCCACAGAGCATTAATACACTGAACCAGACACACCTGACTCCCACAGGGCAGTGATGCACTGAACCAGCCACACATGGCATCCACAGGGCAGTGATCTACTGAACCAGACACATCTGGCATCCACAGGGCAGTGATCTACTGAACCACAAACATGCAGCATGCACAGGGCAGTGATCCACTGAACCAGACACACCCAGCATCCACAGGGCTGTAATCCACTGAACCAGACATGTCCAGCATGCACTGGGCAGTGATCCACAGGACCAGACACACCTAGCATGCGTAGGCAGTGATCCACTGAGCCAGGAATGTCCAGCATGCACAGAGAAGTGATCCACTAAACCAGATTTGTCAAGCATCCACACAGCAATAATACACTGAACCAGACACACCTGACATCCACAGGTCAGTGGTCCACAGGACCAGACACATCCATCATGCACAGGGCGGTGATCCACTGAACCAGACATGCCCGACATCCACAAAACAGTAATCCACTGAACCAGACATGTCCGGCACCAACTGGGCAGAGATCCACTGAACCAGACACATCCACAAGGCAATGATCCACTGAACCAGGCACGCCGATCATCCACAGCGAAGTAATCCACTGAACCAGACACACCTGACACCACAGGGCAGGAGCCACTGTACCAGCCACGCCCGGCATCCACACGGCAGAGATCCACTGAATCAGGCAAACCCAGGGTCCCCAGGACAGTGATCCACTGAACCAAACCAAACACATCCAGCAACCACAGGGCAGTGATCCACTGAACCAGACACACCTGACACTCACAGGGCAGTGATCCACTGAATCATACATGTCCAGCATCAACAGGTCAGTGATCCACTGAACCAGACATATCCAGCATTCACAGGGCAGTGATCCATTGAACCAGACACGCCCGGCATCCACAGAGCAGTAATCCATTGAACCAGACACACCTGGCATATACAGAGCAGTTATCCACTGAACCAGACACACCTAACACCACAGGGCAAGATCCACTGTACCAGCCACACCCGGCATCCATAGGACAATGATCTGCTGAACCAGACACATCTAGCATTCATAAGGCAGTGATCCACTGAACCAGCCACATCCAGGATCCACCGAGCTGTGATCAACTGAACCAGGCACACGCAGCATCCACAGATCTGTGATCCACTGAACCTGGCACGTCTGGCATCCAGAGGGAAGTGATCCACTGCACCACTGGACAAATAAAGGGCTCACCCTGCTGTAATCCAGGCTCCACCCCATCCAAACTCCACCCTCTCCCATCACCCTTGGGGAGTCCAGGCTTTATCTCATCCCTACTACCATGTAAGAGTGTCTCAGGTGCAAACTCATGCCCCACGAACAATGGGTCAGAGGAAAGCTCTTACATTCCTATTACATCCAGTACAGGATGGCGGGAAACAACAATGCAACTGACAGGAGGGGATGCATCAGTAAACATTCCTACAGGGACTGCAGCGGTTCAAGAAGGCAGTTCACCACCACCTTCTCAAGGGAAACTAGGGATGGGAAATAAATGCTGGCCCAGCCAGTGAAACCCACATCCAGTGAATGAATAAAAAAAAAATCCTCAATCACTGTTGTGAACTGCATGTGAGACAAGACAAGACTGAAGGGCTGAGAATTTGATTGCACTCAGTCACCTCCTGAATGGATCCCACCAGCATAACTCACTTTGGTTGGTTCCCATGATGTCCAGTAAGGGTGACTGGGCAGTGGAGACACTATTGCTAAATATTAAAGAACAGCAAAGGATAAAGCACTCTGGTTTCCACATCAGAATATTAAAAGAAACAAGTAGGGAAATTGCACATGTGTCAGTCATTATTTTCTAAAGCTCTCTAGATTTAGGAATTGTGCTTTTGGATTAAAAAATTGTAAATGTCATTCCATTATCTGAGCACAATTTATTACCTTCTTAAATAAAATATTAAATCAAAAATCATCACCTAGTGTGGGGTTTAAGACCATGATTAAGTAGGATTAAGAGTCAGCCAGGGAGCACAGAAAGTTGCTCCGCAAAACCTTTCCAACTTGGGTAACAGCTCCATAACTCATTGCCTGAAACTTATTAAACTTTTGCCCCTCCTGTCCGAGCAAGAAACTTTTGAGCTGTGTGTGGATGCGCAGCCCTTCCTGATGTCTTTTTGGTCAGTGGCAGGAGTTACAGTGAATATTCAATCAGAGACAGGGACCCACCAAAATTAACAGGGGCAAAAATACTATAATGGTTGGGGCATCTGCAAAGATCCTTTGATTGGTTACTGTAGATTGGAAAACTGTGCATGTCACTCTGCTATTTAAGAAAGATGAGAAGGAAAACCAGGGAATAACAGGTCTAGCATGGCTAAATATCTTGAATATTTTCAGCTGTTCAGAGACCCAGCATGGATTTGTAAAAGAATTTAAAACTGACAAATGTGTTGAATGTTTTGGAGAAATGGTCGTAGTGGACAAGGGGAATGTTCATGCACAATATTTATATGGATTTCCAGAAGGCGTAAGATAAGGTCCATCATGGAGTCATTATGGCACAGAAGTTGGCCATTCAGCCCATTGCTCTCCATCAAGAACAATTCCACCGCTGCAAGTTTATTTTCCTCAAGGGTCCATCCAATTTCCTTTTGAAATCATTGATTGTCTCTGCTTCCATCACCCTCATGTGCAACAGGTTCAAGGTCATGGCCATTCGTTGAGTACAAGTTCTTCCTCATATTCAACCTCTCCTACCCAAAACCTCAAACGTGTGAAATCTTGGTTCTTGTAGTATCAACTAATTGGAACAAATTTTCTCTGTCTACCTAAGATATACTTGCGTTGGAGGTGGTGCAGCGAAGAATCACTACATTGTTTCCCATGATGAAAGTGTTGTCCTATGATGAGAAGCTTCGTTAATTGAGCCTGTGCTCTCTGGAATTTAGAAGAATAAGAGTAGTCTCATCAAAACATATATGATTTTGGGAGATATAACAGATTGTTTCTACTAGTCAGGGAATCTAGAACGAGGGTGCACAGTCTCAGGACAAGGGGTCAATCATTTAGGCCTGAGATGAGGAGAAATTTCTTCACTTTGGAATTCTCTATGCCAGAGGGTTGTGACTCCATAGTTGAATATATTTAAGGTTGGGAGACATATTTTTGTTCTCTCAGGGAGTCAAAGGATATGGTGAGCAGGTGGGAAAGTGGAATTAAGGCAGCCACGATCATATTGAATGGTGGAGCAGGCTCGAGGGGTGCGATGACCAGCTCCTGCTCCTAGTTCTTGTGTTATGTTCTTATCTAAATCTGTCAATCTAGTATACCTTCCAATCTCCCCTCAATCTCCTTTGCTCCAAGGAGAACACCAATTTATCCAACCTAACCTTGTAGAAAAATTCCTCATCCCTGGAACTATTCTGGTAAATCTCTGCAACCTCTCAAGGGCCCTCACATCCTTCCTATAGCATAGTGACCAGAACTGACACAATACTCTCATTGGGGCCTTTATAGACAGCTTTATAAAGGTTTAGCATAACTTCCCCGCTTTTGTACTCAATGCCTCTATTTATGAAGCCCAGGATCCCATGTGCTTTGCTAACTACTCTCTCAATACGTTCTGCCCCTTCAAAGATTGATGCACATGAACTCCCAGATCGCTCTGGCCCTGCCCACTTGAGAGCACAAGAAATAAAAAAAAACTAAATGACTCACATTTATTCCTACTGCCTGTTGTCTGTCCATTAACCAGAGTCCTGGCCCATGCTAATCTATTCACCCCAATCCAATGAATACTCATCTTCTGTACTAATCTTTACTGTAGCACTTTTCTGAATGCCTGCTGTAAGTTAATCTATACCTGATGAGTGGGTCTCTCTTATCTATACTCTCAGTTACACACAAAAAAAATCACAGAGTCACACAGGGCAGAAGAGGCCCTTCGGCCCATTGAGTCTGCACCGACACGTGAGAAACACCTGACCTACCTACCTAATTCCATTTATCAGCACTTGACCCATAGCCTTGAATATTATGACGTGCCAAGTGCTCATCCAGTTACTTTTTAAAGGATGTGAGGCAACCCACCTCCACCACCCTCCTAGGCAGTGCATTCCAGACTGTCACCGTCCTCTGGGTAAAAAAGTTTTTCCTCACGTCCCCCCAAATCTCCTGCACCTCACCTTGAACTTATGTCCCCTCGTGACTGACCCTTCAACTAAGGGGAAGTTAGTCACTGCTCCCTATCCACCCTGTCCATGCCCTATGAGGGGCATTATGAGATCTTGTACAACTTGATCATGTCGCCCCTCAGTCTTCTCTGCTCCAATGAAAACAACGCAAGTCTATCCAACCTCTCTTCATAACTTAAATATTTCATCCCAGGCAACATCCTGGTGAATCTCCTCTGCACCCCTTCCAGTGCAATCACATCTTTCCTATAATGTGGCGACCAGAGCTGCACACAGTATTCCAGCTGTAGACTCATCAAGGTTCTATAAAACTCCAACATGACCTCCTTACTTTTGTAATCTAATGCCTTGATTGATAAAGGCAAGTGTTCCATATGCCTTTTACACTACCCCACTAACATGCCCCTCCGCCTTCAGAGATCTATGGACACACACGCCAAGGACCCTTTGTTCCTCAGAACTTCCTAATGTCATGCCGGTCATTGAATACTTCCTTGTCAAATTTCTCCTTCAAAAGTGCATCACTTCACACTTTTCAGGGTTAAATTCCATCTGCCACATCTGCCCATTTGACCATCCTGTCTATATCTTCCGGTAGCTATGGGCCAAGTGCTGGTAAATGGGGTTAGGTAGGTGGGTCAGGTGTTTCTCATGTGTTGGTGCAGACTCGATGGGCTGGAGGGCCTCTTCTGCACTGTGTGATTCTGTGAAGACACTCAACCTCACTGTTAACCACCCGGCCAATCTTTGTGTCATCCGCAAACTTACTAATTCTACCCCCCTCCCCACCAATAGTCATCTATGTCGTTCATATAAATGACAAATAATAGGGGACCCAGCACAGATCCCTGTGGTACGCCAGTGGAGACTGACTCCCAGTCACTAAAGCATCCTTCTGTCATCACCCACTGTCTCCTACAACTAAGCCAATTTTGAATCCACCTTATCAAACTACCCTGTATCCCATGTGCATTTGCCTTCTTTATAAGTCTCCCATGTGAGACATTGTCAAAGGCTTTGCTGACATCCATATAAACTACATCAACTGCACTACCCTCATCTACACACCTGATCACCTCCTCAGAAAATTCAATCAAATTTGTTAGGCATGATCTCCCTCTGATAAAGTCATGCTGACTATCCCTGATCAAACATTGTCTCTCCAAGTGGAGATAGATTCTCTCCTTCAGAATTTTCTCCAATAATTTCCTTACCACTGACATGAGACTCACTGGCCTGTAGTTCCCTGGCTTATCTCTACAACCCTTCTTAAATAGCAGAACCACATCAGCTGTTCTCCAGTCCTCTGGCATCTCCCCCGTGACCAGAAAGGAATTAAAAATTTGGGTCAGAGCCCCTGTGATCTCCTCCCTTGCCTCCCTCAGCTGTCTGGGACACAAGTCATCTGGACCTGGAGATTTGCCCACTTTTAAGCCTGCCAACATCTCCAATACCTTGGCACTCCATATATCAATTTGCTCAAGAACCTCACAGTCTCGCTTCCTGAGTTCGATACCTTCATCCTCATTCTCTTGGGTGAAGACGGACGTGAAGATTTCGTTCAACACTCTAACAATATCCTCTGCCTCCACCCATAGATTGTCCCCTTGGTCCCTAATGGGCCCTACTCTTTCCCTGGTTAGTCTCTTCCCATTGATATACTTATAGAATATCTTGGGATTTTCCCTACTTTTACCAGACAGAGCTTTCTCATATCCCCTCTTTGCTCTCCTAATTGCTTTCTTAAGCTCCACCCTGCACTTTCTGTACTCCACTAATGCCTCCGCTGATTTGCTTCCCTTATACCTGCTAAAAGCCTCTCTTCTCCTCATCGTAGCCTGAATATCTCTGGTCATCCATGGTTCTCTGGGCTTGTTACTCCTTCCTATCATCCTAGAGGGAACATGTTGAGCCTGTACCTTCCCCATTTCCTTTCTGAACTGCATTTCCCCTTTGTAGATTTCCCCACAAATAGCTGTTCCCAGTCTATTTTGACCAGATCCTGCCTTATTTTACTAAAATCCACTCTCCCCCAATCGAAAATATTTTTTTGCAATTGGTCTATTTCTTTGTCCATAACAAGCTAAAATTGTACCATGTTGTGGCCGCTATCACTAAAATGCTCCCCCACTACCACCTCAGTCACCTGTCCGGCTTCATTCCCCAGAATTAGGTCCAGCACTGCGCCATCCCTTGTTGGACCCTCTACATATTGACCTAAAAAGTTCTCCTGTACACATTTCAAGAAATCCATTCCATCCAAGCCCTTAACAGTATGTCTATCCCAATTAACCTTGAGAAAGTTGAAATCACCTAATATAATTACCCTATTGTTATTATTTTATACACCTCCGCAAATTGTGCATATATTTGCTTCTCAATATCTCACTGACTATCTGTGGGTCTATAATAAACAACTAACAATGTGGCTGCCCCTTTTTTATTCCTAAGCTCTACTCACAAAGCTTGATTCGATGCCCCCTCCAAGATATCATCTCTCCTTACTGCAGTAACTGAGTCCTTAACTAATAATGCAATGACATCGCCTCTTTTACCCCCACCGCTGTCTCGCCTGAAGATTCTATATCCTGGATTGTTGAGCTGCCAATCCTGCCCCTTCCTCAACCATGTCTTGGTGATGACTACTATATCACAATTCCATGTGTCAAGCCTCACCCTTAACTCATCCGTTTTACCTGTAATACTCCTGGCATTAAAGTAGAGGCCATCTAGCCCTGCCTTACTCCCTTGAAACTTAATGTAGCTGTACTCCCTCTGACTTGATTGTTTTACTGTATTATGATGTGTCCCTATTCTGTTAACATTCTGTGTCCCCTCCCCTGCCAAATTAGTTTAAACTCCTCCCAACAGCACTATCAAACCCACCTGCAAGGATGTTAGTCCCGCTCTGGTTCAGATGTAGACTGTCCCCGCTTGTACAAGTCCTACCTTCCCCAGAAACGGTCCGTGATCCAGGAATCTAAAACCCTCCCTCCTGCACCAAATTTTAAGCCACGTATTCATCTATGCTATTCTCCTATTTCTGAGCTCGCTAGCTCGTGGCACTGGGAGTAATCCAGAGATTACAACCTGAGAGGTCTTGCTTTTCAGTCGACTGCCTAACTCCCTGAATTCTTGATGCAAGACCTCAACCCTCTTTCTACCTATGTCATTGGTACCAAAATGTACCATGACCTCTGCCTTATCACTCTCCCCCTTCATGATGCCCTGCAGCCGTTCAGTGACATCCCGGACCCTGGCACCAGGGAGGGAATACACCATCCTGGAGTCACTTTGATGGCCACAGTAATGCCTATCTGTTCCCTTGACTATAGAATCCCCTAGTACTATTGCTCTTCCTCCACTCCTGTACAGACAGGCTCCTTGTGGTGGTGCCAGAAGCTTGGCTCTGTCTGCACTCCCTGGAGGAACCAGCATCCTCATCAGCCTCCAAATTGGAATACCGATTTGCGAGCGGGACCCCAGGGGTCTTCTGAACTACCTGCCTGTTTGTCTTGGACTGCCTAGTGGTCACCCATTCCCTTCCTTCCTCAACTCCCTTCAACTGCGGTGTGCCCACCTCTCTAAACGTGCCATCCACGATGCTCTCAAACTCGCGGATGCTTCACAGTGTCCCCAGCTGCCGTTCCAGCTCTGAAACCCGAGCTTCCAGGTGCTGCAGCTGGACACACTTCCTGCACACCTGCTGGTCCCGGGCACTGGAAATGTTCCCGGCTTCCCATATGGAGCATAAGGAGCACACCACAGCTTTGAGTGTTCCTGCCGTGATTTATCCCTTTAAATTAAACCTTTTAAATCAATTACTCTCAGGTCCTTCTTTCCTGATCCTTGTTACTACAGAATATAAAAACTATAAACCTCAAAGAAACCTTAAACTATAAGCGATAAAAGTAGGAAATACTTACCCTGCTGGTTAAAGAGGAAATTAATGCAACAGTGAGGTAAGATATTAGCTCTGACGATGTGGAATCTGTATGGGTAGAGCTGACAAACACTAAGGGGCAAAAAATGTTAGTGGGGGCTGTATATAGACCCCCCAAACTGTAGTGGTGATGTTGGGAATGGCATTAAACAGGAAATTAGAGATGCATGTAATAAAGGAACATCTGTAATCATGTGTGACCTTAATCTGCACAGAGATTGGGCAAATCAAATTAGTAACAATACCGTAGAGGAGGAATTCCTGGAGTGTATACCAGATGTTTTTCTGGACCAATATGTTGAGGAGCCAACAGCAGAACAGGCCATCCTCGGCTATATTGTATAATGAGAAAGGAATAATTGGCAATCTAGTTGTGCGAGGCCCCTTGGGGCTGAGCGACCATAATATGATATAATTCTTCATCAAGAAGGAGAGTGATGTAGTTGATTCTGAGACTTGGGTCCTGAATCTTAATAAAGGAAACTACAATGGTATGAGGCACGAGTTGGCTATGATGAGTTGGGAAAGGTTACTTAAAGGGATGATGGTGGACAGGCAATGGCAAACATTCAAAGAGCACATGGGTGAACTGCAACAATTGTTTATTCTTGTCTGGCACAAAAGTAATACATACATATTGGCCAGAAAAAACAACAGACTTGAGGATTGGGAGCACTTTAAAATTCAACAAAGGGAGGACCAAGGGATTGATTAAGAAGGGGAAAATAGGAGTACAAGAGTAAGCTTGCAGGGAACATAAAAACTGACTATAAAAGTTTCTACAGGTATGTGAAGAGAAAAAGATTGGTGAAGACAAATGTAGGTCCCTTACAGTCAGAAACAGGGGAATTTATAATGGGGAACAAAGAAATGGCTGACCAACTAAATACATACTTTGGTTCTGTCTTCACAAAGGAGGATACTAATAACATACCAGAAATGTTGGGGAACACAGGGTTTAGTGAGAGGGAGGAACTGAAAGAAATCAGTATTAGTAGGGAAATGATGTTGGGGAAATTGATGGGATTGAAGGCCGATTAGTCCCCAGGGCCTGATAAACTACATCCCAGAGTGCTTAAGGAAGTGCCCCTAGAAATAGCGGATGCACTGGTGGTCATCTTCCGAGATTCTACAGATTCTGGAACAGTTCCTACAGATTGGAGGGTAGCTAATGTAACCCCACTACTTAAAAAGGGAGGCAGAGAGAAAACAGGGAATTATAGATCAGTCAGCCTGACGTCGGTAGTGGGGAAAATTCTAGAGTCCATTATAAAACATTTAATAGCTGAGCATGTGGAAAACAGTGGCAGAATTGGACAGAATCAGCATGGATTTATGAAAGGGAAATCACGCTTGACAAATTTGCTGGAATTTTTTGAGGATGTAACTAGTAGAGTTGATTGGGGGAGCCAGTGGGTGTGGTTTATTTGGACTTTCAGAAGGCTTTCGACAAAGTCCCACAATTGGCGTGTAAAATTAAAGCGTATGGGATTGGGGGTAGTGTATTGAGATGGATAGAAAACTGGTTGGCAGACAGGAAACAAAGAGTAGGAATAAACAGGTCTTTTTCCGAATGGCAAGCAGTTCCTAATGGGGTACCGCAGGGATCGGTGGTGGGACCCCAGTTATTCACAATATATATTAATGATTTAGGTGAGGGAATTAAATATAACATCTCCAAATTTGCAGATGATACAAAGCTGGGTGGGAAGGTGAGCTGTGAGGAGGATGCAGAGATGCTTCAGTGTGATTTGGACAAGCTGAGTGAGTGGGCAAATCATGGCAGATGCAGTATAATGTGGATAAATGTGAGGTTATCCATTTTGGTAGCAAAAACAGGAAGGCAGATTATTATCTGAATAGCTATAAATTGAGAGAGAGGAATGTGCAGCGAGACCTGGGTGTCCTTGTACACCAGTTGCTGAAGGTAAGCATGCAGGTGCAGCAGGCGGTAAAGAAGGCAAATGGTATGTTGGCCTTCATAGCAAGAGGATTTGAGTACAGGAGCAGGGATGTCTTGCTGCAATTATACAGGGCCTTGGTGAGACCACACCTGGAATATTGGGCGTAGTTTTGGTCTCCTTATCTGAGGAAGGATGTTCTTGCCAGAGGGAAAGTTCAGCGAAGGTTTACCAGACTGATTCCTGAGATGGTGTATGAGGACAGATTGAGTCGGTTAGGATTATATTCACTGGAGTTCAGAAGAATGAGGAGGGATCTCATAGATACCTATAAAATTCTAACAGAACTAGACAGGGTAGATGCAGGAAGGGTGTTCCCAATGGTGGGGGAGTTTAGAACCAGGGGTCACAGTCTGAGGAAATGGGGTGGACCATTTAGGACTGAGATGAGGAAAAATTTCTTCACCCAGAGTGGTGAGCTTGTGGAATTCATTACCACAGAAAGTAGTTGAGACCAAAACATTGTATGTTTTCAAGAAGGAGTTAGATATAGCTCTTGGGGCGAAAGGGATCAAAGGGTGTAGGGAGAAAGTGGGAGCAGGCTAATGAGTTGGATGGTCAGCCATGATCATAATAAATGGCGGAGCAGGCTCAAAGGGCCGAATGGCCTACTCCTGCTCCTCGTTTCTATGTTACCCAACTTTACCCACTAAATACCAGTCATTCCTTTCCCTTGTAGCCTCTAGTGCTGCAGCAGGGCAAGACCACTCTCTGATATCCAACTTCGTAAATCTTCAAAGAAAAAATGCAAAGAGCACCTCTTCCCTTATGCACCGATTTCCCACTGTGCACCAAATTGCCAATACCCACACTCACTCTGGCTGTGTCTCACTGTAATGCGATTTGTCAAAGACCTGTTCATGGGCACCTGTTGGCTCTGCCTAATCACATTGTAATTTTACAAGTGGCTGTTAGCACATCCTTATTTTCCATTGTATTGATGTCAGGCTAACTGGTCCATAGTTCTATGCTTTCTCTCTCCCTCCTTCCTTGAACAGATGGTACCTTCCAATTCTCAAGGATTGTTCTAGAATTTAGGGAACTCTGGAAGTTAAAACCAATATCGCTTCTAAAACCTAGCATGTAGGCCATCTGGTCCAGGAAATCTTAATTAATTTCCCAGTATATTTTCTTCACTAATAATTACTTTAAGTTCCTCACTCTTCTTAGTCCCTTGGTTCGCCATTATTTTTGATATGCCCTTTGTGTCTTCTCCTGTGAAGACATACATAAGATGGGCAGAGTTTTACGTTCATCATGTGGGTGCATGCCCAACCCAATTGGGCGTAAAATCATGCGCAATGACGTTGGGTGAGCATCCCGATGTCACCGCGCACTCTTGTATCTCTCGGTCGGCGGGTGAGCGCGAGAGTCGGCAGTAAGCCCGCCAACAATTAAGAGGCCTATTATTGCCCTTAAGCAATTAATTAATTTGTATTTTTTGTTGCCCGTCCAACCTTACGGCTGGTTGGTGGGTGAACAGACAAGGTGACCTTTGAACTTTTAACAAAACCTCATCCAAGGTGGGGGATGAGGTAAATAAAATAAAAGTCCATTAAATATTTTTCACCATCATTTTAAACATGTCCCTCTTCATGTGACTTAGTCACGTGTGGGGACACGTTTACATCATCTTTAAAATCTCAAGTTTCATTTCTCCAATTCTTCAGCTCCCTGAGGCAACTCTGTTCCTTCGGGGAGCTTTCAGTGCACACTCCCCCATGCATGCACAGACTTCCGCACTTGCTCTCCTCCTACCCCTAGCCCAGTGGCGCTGAGCTTCTCAGCACGCATTTCACGCTGGCCGGCCGTTAATTGGCCAGCCAGCATGAAATCACGGTCAGGGGCCGATTGTGGGTGGCTGGCTGCTTCCTGGTCACACCCGGGCCCGCCCATCACGCTCAACGAACGGAAAATCCTGGCCAAAATCTCTTTAATGCCCTGATTTCCCATGATACTTTTGCTACCTCTAAAGGGACACATATTTAACTTTGCTGCTCTCTTCCTTTTCACATACTTATTAAAAAACTCTTACAATCCATTTTTATATGAGTATTTTTTCAATATACTGGAGAGATTTTACTGGTTAATTTAAATTGACCTGATATGAATGTCAGAGCAAAGAGCCTCAGGATTGTTTCATCATTTGATAGAATATTAGTAAGCGTATAGAGTATAATTTTTTAAAAATTCATTCATAGGGTGTGGGCCTCAGTGGCGAGGCAAGCATTTATTGCCCATCCCTAATTGTTCTTAAGAAGGTGAGCTGCCTTCTTAAACCGCTGCAGTCCAGTGCTGTTAGGGAGGGAGTTCCAGGATTTTGACCCAGCGACAGTGAAGGAACGGCAATATATTTCCAATTCAGGATGGTGAGTGGCTTGGAGGGGAACTTCCAGGTGGTGGTGTTCCCATGCATCTGCTGCCCTTGTCCTTCTAGACGGTAGCAGCCATGGGTTTGGAAGGTACTGTCTAAGGAGGCTTGGTGAGTTCCTGCAGTGCCTTTTGCAGATGGTACACACTGCTGCCACTGTGCCTCAGTGGTGGAGGGAGTGAATGTTTGTGGATGGGGTGCCAATCAAACGGGCTGCTTTGTACTGGATGGTGTCAAGCTTGCTGAGTGTTGTGGGAGCTGCACTGATTCAGACAAATGGCGAGTATTCCATCACACTCCTGACTTGTGCCTTGTGGGCAGGCTTTGGGGAGTCAGGAGGTGAGTTACTTGCCACAGGATTCTTAACCTTGGACCTGCTCTTGTAGTCCAGTTCAGTTTCTGGTCAATGATAACCCCCGGGATGTTGATGTTGGGGATTTCAGTGAAGGTAATGCATCTCTTGTTGGAGATGGTCATTGCCTGGCACTTGTGTGGCACGAATGTTACTTGTTACTTATCAGCCCAAGCCTGGATATTGTCTAGGTCTTGCTGCACTTGGACATGGATGGCTTGGTATCGATTTGCCAAAGACTATTTATTACCTGTTCATGGACCCCTGTTGACTCTGCCTCATCACATTGTGATTTTACAAGTGGCTGTTAGCACATCCTTATTTTCCATAGTATTGATGACAGGCTAACTGGTCCACAGTTCTATGCTTTCTCTCTCCCTCCTGGGAGAGTCGTGAATGGTGCTGAACATTGTGCAATCATCAGCCAACATCCCACTTCTGACCTTATGATGGAAGGAAGGTCATTGATGAAGCAGCTGATGATGGTTGGGCCTAGGACACTACCCTGAAGAACTCCTGCAGTGATATCCTGGAACTGAGATGATTGACCTCCAACAAGCAAACTGAATTCAGCGAGCAGGTTATTTCTAAGCCAGTGCTGCTTGATAGCAGGGTTCATGGTGAGAAGAAACACAGCGAGTAGGTAGGGTTTGGAATGCACTGCCGGGATGTGTGTTGGGGTCAGATTCAACTGAAGCATTCAAGAGGGCAATGGATGATTATTTAAATAGAAACAATGTTCAGGCTTATGGGGAAACAGGCTTGAGGTTGGCACGAAGTTAAAATGCTCAGACATGATGGGTCGAATGGCCTCCTTCTACACTGTGACAATTCTGTGATGACCCTTTCCATCACTTTACTGATGATCGAGAGTAGACTGATGGGGCAGTGATTGGCCGCGTTGGATTCGTCCTTTTTGTGTACAGGGCATACGTGGGCAATTTTTCACATAGCCAGTAGATGCCAGTGTTGTATCTGTACTGGAACAGCTTGGCTAGGGGCACAGCAAGTTCTGGGGCATAAGTCTTCAGTACTATTGCCGGAATATTGCTCGGGTCCATAGCCTTTGCAGTATCCAGTGCCTTCAGCCGTTTCTTGATATCACATGAAGTGAATCGAATTGGCTGAAGACTGGCATCTGTGATGCTGGGGACCTCCGGAGGAGGTCGAGATGGATCATCCACTCAGTACTTCTGGCTGAAGATTGTAGCAAATGCTTCAGCCTTATCTTTTGCACTGATCTGCTGGGCTCCTCCATCATTGAGAATGGGGATATTATTGGAGCCTCCTCCTCCTATGAGTTAATTGTCCACCACCATTCATGACTGGATGTGGCAGGGCTGCAGAGCTTAGATCTGATCCGTTGGTTGTGGAATAGTTTAGCTCTGTCTGTCACTTGCTGCTTATGCAGTTTGGTATGCAAGTAGTCCTGAGTTTTAGCTTCATCAGGTTGACACCTCATTTTTAGGTATGCCTGATGTTGCTCCTGGCATGCATGCCCTCCTGCACTCTTCATTGAATGAAGTTGATCTCTGGCTTGATGGTAACGGTAGAGTGGGGGATATGCCGGGCTATGGGCTACAGATTGTGGTTGAGTACAATTCTGTTGTTGCTGATTGCCCACAGTGCCTTATGAATGCCAATTCTTGAGTTGCTAGATCTGTTTGAAATCCATCCCATTTAACACGGTGGCAGTGCCACACAACATGATGGAGGGTATCCTCAATGTGAAGATGGGACTTTGTCTCCATAAGGACTGTGCAGTGGTCACTCCTACTGATACTGTCATGGACAGATGCATCTGTGGCAGGCAGGTTGGTGAGGATGAGGGCAAGTATGTTTTTCCCTCTCGGTTCCCTCACCACCTGCCACAGACCCAGTCTAGCAGCTATGTCCTTCAGGACTCGGCCAGTTCAGTCAGTAGTGGTGCTACCGAACCACTTTTGGTGGTGGACATTGAAGTCCCCCCCCGCCGCCAAGAGTACATTCTGCACCCTCAGTGCTTCCTCCAAGTGGGTTTTAACATGGCAAAGTACTGATTCAGCTGAGGGGAGGGGCGGTACATGGTATTCAGGTTTCCTTGTTAAAAGTTTGACCTGATGCCATGAGGCTTCATGGGGTCCAGAGTCAATGTTGAGGACTCCCAGGGCAACTCCCTCCCAACTGTATATCACTGTGATGCCACTTCTGCTGAGTCTGCTCTGCTGGTGGGACAGGGATGGTGATGGTGGTGACTGAGACATGATTTGTAAGTTATAATTCTGTTTCTGTACTAGCCTGTGAGACAGCTCTCCCAGATGTTAAGGAGGGCCTTATAAGGTCGACAGGTTTGCTGTTGTCATTTTTCGGCCGGGTTCATTCCTTATAGACCGTAGCAGTTTGATACAATTGGCTCAGTCATTTCAGAGGGCATTTAAGAGTCACATGTAGGCCAGGCTAGGTGAGGGTGGCAGCTTTCCTTCCCTAAAGGACATTAGTGAACCAGGTGGGTCTTCACAACAATCGACAACGGTCATCAGACTTTTAATTCAAATTCCACCATCTGCCGTGGGATTTGAACCCAAGTCCCCAGAGCATTACCCTGGGCCTCTGGATTACAAATCCAGTGACAATACGACTGCCCTGAAAGGAAGATATGTTAAACTGGTATGGGTACATCCAGTTTTTGAAATTCTTTCAAGGGACGTGGGCGTCATGGGCAGAGCCAGCATTTATTGCCCACCCTTAACTGCCCTTGAACTGAGTGGCTTACAGGGGTCAGTTAAGAGTCAGACACATTGCTGTGGGTCTGGAGTCACATGTAGGCCAGACCAGGTAAGACAGCAGATTTCCTTCCTTAAAGAACATTAGTGAACCAGATGGGTTTTTACAAAAATGATAGTTTCATAAATCACCATGACTGAGACTAACCTTATATTCCAGATTTCATTCAAAGAATTTAAGTTCCACCAGCTGCCTCAGTGGGATTTGAACCCGTGTCCTCAGAGGGTCAGCCTTGGCCACGTGATCACGAGCCGAGCGTCACTACCAATAACCAGCTCCCCGTCTGGGCACCACAATTTAGGAAAGAGGTGAAGTCATTAGAGAGAGTGCAGAAAAGATTCACAGAGGTGGTGGCGGGCGTGATGGGGTCGCGAGGTGGCGGGGGAGAAGGGATGAGTGGGAGAAGGGGGGGGGGCGAGTGGGAGAAGGGGGGGGGGGCGAGTGGGAGATGGGGGGGGCGAGTGGGACAAGGGCGGAGGGGCACAAGGGGGGGGACGAGTGGGGGAAGAGGGGGGCGAGTGGGGGAAGAGGGGGGCGAGTGGGGGAAGAGGGGGAAGAGGGGGGGTGAGGGGGGGAAGAGGGGGGGGCGAGTGGGGGAAGGGGGGGGCGAGCGGGGGAAGAGGGGGGGGCGAGCGGGGGAAGAGGGGGGGCGAGCGGGGGAAGAGGGGGGCGAGCGGGGGAAGAGGGGGGGCGGGCGGGGGAAGAGGGGGGCGGGCGGGGGAAGAGGGGGGCGGGCGGGGGAAGAGGGGGGCGGGCGGGGGAAGAGGGGGGGCGGGCGGGGGAAGAGGGGGGCGGGCGGGGCAAGAGGGGGGCGGGCGGGGCAAGAGGGGGGCGGGCGGGCGGGGGAAGAGGGGGGCGGGCGGGCGGGGGAAGAGGGGGGCGGGCGAAGAGGGGGGGCGGGCGAAGAGGGGGGCGGGCGAAGAGGGGGAAGAGGGGGGGCGGGCGGGCGGGAGAAGAGGGGGGCGGGCGGGCGGGGGAAGAGGGGGGCGGGCGGGCGGGGGAAGAGGGGGGGCGGGCGGGCGGGGGAAGAGGGGGGGCGGGCGGGCGGGGGAAGAGGGGGGCGGGCGGGCGGGGGAAGAGGGGGGCGGGCGGGCGGGCGAAGAGGGGGGCGGGCGGGCGGGCGAAGAGGGGGGCGGGCGGGCGAAGAGGGGGGCGGGCGGGGAAGAGGGGGGGCGGGCGGGGGAAGAGGGGGGCGGGCGGGGGAAGAGGGGGGGCGGGCGGGGGAAGAAGGGGGCGGGCGGGGGAAGAGGGGGCGGGCGGGGGAAGAGGGGGGCGGGCGGGGGAAGAGGGGGGGCGGGCGGGGGGAAGAGGGGGGCGGGCGGGTGAAGAGGGGGGCGGGCGGGGGAAGAGGGGGGCGGGCGGGGGAAGAGGGGGGCGGGCGGGAGGAGAGTGGGGCGAGCGGGAGAAGGGGGGGCGAGCGGGAGAAGGGGGGGCGAGCGGGAGAAGGGGGGGCGAGCGGGAGAAGGGAGGCGAGCGGGAGAAGTGGGGCGAGCGGGATAAAGTGGGGGGGGCGAGCGGGAGCGAATGTGAGAAGTTGGCGGGGGGGACGGGGGGCGAGTGTGTCCTTCTTTCCTGGAATGTTTCTTATCAATTTTTTCTGAACTGTTTCCAACGCCTCAAGTGCATTGCCCAGAAATAACGGAAATCTTCCAGCTGGGACCTAATCAATGTTCTATAGAGTTACACGATTTGTTTCCCGCTTTTTTACTCTGCCTCTATTTATAAAGTCCAGATTCTGAATACTTATTTAACTGCTTTCCACGGCCACCAAGCCACTTTCAACAATTTATGTACACATACCTTCAGCTCCCTCTGCTGCTGCACCCCCTATCGAATTGTACCCTTTATTTTACGTCGCCTCTCCTTGTTCATCCATTCAAAATATATCACTTCACACTTCTCCAATTCTGGCCTCATTCACATCCCTGGCTTTATATTGGCGCCGTGCTTCCAGCTGCCTAAGACTGTCTTTCAATCGTGGATTCTCTTATTAAGACTTCCAGTCTCCACGGCGATAGTAGCCCCTCCCTCAATGTCCAAGGTGACAGAAGCCCCACCCTGAGTCACCGTGGTGACACTAGCGCCCCCACATCTCCAAGGTGACTGCAGCCCATCCCCCCATCTCCCTGGTGACAGTAGCCTCTCCCCCAATTTCCCTGTTGCCAGTATCCCCTCGCCTAGTGTCCCAGGTGACAGTCGCCCTTCCCCAGTCTCTAAGGTGACAGCAGCCCCACCCCCAGTCTCCAAGGTGACAGCAGCCCCACTCCCAGTCTCCATGATGACAGCAGCCCCTCTCCATCTCCACCCTGACAGCAGCCGCTCCCCCCACCGCCCAGGTGACAGTATCCCCTCCCCCAATCCCCTTGGTGACAGAGGCCCCTCCTCCATCTCCAGTGTGATTGAAGCCCCTCCTCCAGTCCCCACGGTGCCAATAGCCCCTCCCCCAGTCTCCACGGTAACAGTAGACCCTCTCCAGTCTCCATGGTGACAGAAGACCCCCCCCCAGTCCCCATGACGACAGTAGCCCCTCCCCCAGTCTCCATGGCGACGGTAGCCCCTCCCCAGTCTCCATGGTGAATGCAGACCCCCCCCCCAGTCTCCATAATGACTGCAACCCCTCCCCCCACTGTCCATGCTGACAGTAACCCCTCCCCTCCACCGCCACTGACCTTGCTCCGTCGCTTCGCTCCCCGTGCGTATTGTAATTCACTGTCAGGATCTTAACGGAGTTCTTGAACACCACCGCCCCGCTCCGCAAGAACTCGAGTGTCCGGCGAACCGGGAACCGACCTTTCATCGGCATGGCTGCTCCTGCCTCGTACTGCGCATGCGCCCTCCCGCTGCTCGTACCGCGCCTGCGTGTACCCTGTCACTGGGAATGGTGGCGGGTAGTGAAGTTAATTGCTAAGACTAAGAGCATTTTCCTGATAAAAACAAAAAAACTGCAGATGCTGGAAATCCAAAACAAAAACAGAATTACCTGGAAAAACTCAGCAGGTCTGGCAGCATCGGCGGAGAAGAAAAGAGTTGACGTTTCGAGTCCTCATGTACTCAAGTTCTGTCGAAGGGTCATGAGGACTCGAAACGTCAACTCTTTTCTCCGCCGATGCTGCCAGACCTGCTGAGTTTTTCCAGGTAATTCTGTTTTTGTTTAGCATTTTCCTGATGACTGATATCAGACTAACTGGCCTTTAGTTTCCTGCTCTCTCCCTCCTTTCCTGAATGGCTGAGTTTGTGGCCAGTGCAGTTGTACTGTTTCACTCTGTGATGACATTGTGAGTGACAGGAACATCGATGTTTATCAAACAGTTATTAAAGATAGTAATTTAAAAAGTCTCACCTGGGGCAGAGGAATAGATCTTCACATTTACCCAGAGACAGCTGCAATCCCACATTACAACCTCCATATCCAGTGTTTGGCCATCAGGGGCTTCTACCCTGGCTGGATCTTATTTGAATCCTAAAGCCAGTTTCTGAGCCCATGACGGGCAGTGGGGGCATAGCATCCCCACAGTTTCTGAATCTCCTGCCCTGGGGCCATCGCCGGAAAGAAATTGCAAAGGTACTGGCTGTAGATATGGGGTGGTGCCAGAGGGCTGGCACCTTGGTTTAAAAAAGGTGTAAGAACAAAGCCAACAACTACAGGCCAGTCAGTTTAATCTTGGCACTGGGAAAGCTTTTCGAAAAGATAATCCAGGACAAAATTAACAGTTGCTTGGGCAAGTGTGGATTAAGGAAGGCCAGTATGGATTCTTAAAGGCAAGTCATGCTTAACTAACTTGACTCTATTTTTTGACACAACATAGAGGGTTGATGGGAGTAATGCAGTTGATGTGATGAACAGGGACTTCCAAAAGATGTTTGATAAAAGTGTCACAACTTGCCAGCAAAGTTGAAGACTGGAATAAAGCATAGGAAACAGAGGGTAGTGATGAATGGTTGTTTTTCAGATCAGAAGGTGTACAATGGTACCAGGACCACTGCTTTTCTTGATCTGTACAATGGACCCAGACTTGGGTGTACAGGACACAATTTCAAAAATTACAGATAACATAAAGCTCTCAAGTATTGTGAACTGTGAGGAGGATAGTGATAGACTTCAAGAAAACATATACAGGCTGGTATAATAGGCAGACAAGTGGCAGATGAAATTTAAAGCAGGGAAGTGTGAAGTAATTCATTTTGGAAGGAAGAATGAGGAGAAGCAATATAAACTAAGGAGTACAATTCTAAAGGGGGTACAGGAACGGAGGTACCTGGGGTATATGTGCATTTATCAAAGATGGCAGGGCGAGAAAGGGTTTAAAAAGGCAAACAAGATCTTGGGCTTTACAGAGGCAATCACTGCACCAGCACCAGCAGGAAATTATAATGAATCTTTAATAAATCACTAGTTTGGCCTGAATTGGCATATTGTGTTCAATTCTGGGCATCACATTTTAGGAAGGTTATGAATGCTTTAGATAAAATGTTCTTAGAAAAGAAAAGGTTGAGAGCAGTTTTGGTAAAAGTTTTCAAAATCATAAAAGGTTTAGAGAGGGTAGATAGAGAGACACTGTTTCCAGTGGCAGAAGGGTCAAGAACCAGAGGACATTGATTTAAGATGATTGGAAAATCAGCAGCAACATGAGAGGCAGAGAGTCTATGAGGAAGGCAGGCCGGGGACAGAAGCAGCAGAGTAGAAAGGTGAAATGACTACTGTGGGTTGGAGTAGGGATTGAGGGGAGAGGTGAGAGGAGAAATGAAAACAAAGAGAAAAGAAGTGAAAAGTGGGGTGGAAAAAAAGAGGAAACAGAAGTGATGGCCTCTGGTCTGGAGTGGAGGTCAAAATGGACACTGAAAACTCAAGTTATATAGGCTTGGAAATGTAGCAATTATTAGGGTCCATATATTATAAGACTTCATAATCTATATCACACGGATTGTAGCAGTTCAAGAGGCTCTCCACCACCTTTGCAAGGGAAATTAAACAGTTGAAAAGAGGAGATTGTGAGACAGGTCAACAGATGGTGTATTAACAGGGTTGAATTAATTGTTCACCAATGTAATATTGTACAACAGCAATATAACACCAAAGCTGTTATATTAAAGCTTGTTGTTTAAAACAACTTGGGCCTTAATCACATAGAGGTTATTGTTTCAAGGCTAAAAATCCTTAATTGTGAGTAATCACAAGAAATTTATTAACAGAATCTGTTAAGCGTTTCAGGTGGCTCATGTATAGAGCAGGAAACTGGGAGTGAGTTACAGGCTGGAATCTAATCAAGGGCTAGATACAGAGTAAATCTCCTTTTGTACTGATGCTGTAGTGTGCTGTAATAGCCAAGGAAACCCATGTGAATTAAGCAGTTCATGATACGAAAGTTTTCATTGAAAGCACTGACTCTGGAACCAAGACTTTTTCCCCATCCTGTCTGCAAATTATAAATAGGAAGTTGTAAAATATTCAAGCAGATTATTTCATACGTTAAAAATGACACCAAGGCTGTTGTGCGAGCAGAATCGTCACAGAACAAGGAAGTCCAAATGCCCAAGGAGCAAAGTGCTGGTGCAGTGACCGTCCAATCCAAGATAAAGGGCGGCATTCCACTAGAGTCAGAGGAATGGACAAGCACAGAGTAACCAAGTAAAGGAAGCAGCATGGAAGGAAATGGTTGACTTTAATAGTATAAACCTTTCAAAGGCAGGAGTTCTTTGCAACAAAGCAGGATGCAACATTCAGAGAGCATTTAATGAAATGCACCTCCATGCATTGCTACATTCTATATACAAAAAAAATGCAGTTCCTCATCACGATTAAATATAAAATTCTGATTTAAAAAAGGATCATGCAATTATTTTCATGAAATCACATTTACAAAGGTGATTCCATGAAAAAGTTGACAAAGCAGTAATGTAAGGTCTGCCAACACAGCAGACACAAACACTCATCTAGAAATTACAATAATTATTTTTAATAATACATTGTCTCTCAACAACCTATAGAGTGCATTCTGCATTGCACCAGCCCCAGGCAATAGCTCACCAGACCACATCTTCTCACTTAAAATTTCAATTCCCATCAAGGGCAAAATTGCATAAAAAATAACATCCTCATCAGAGGCCTTTTCTTACCAAACAAAACACATTTCTAATTTTAAACAACAAAGTCAGGAATATAAAACAACCATTTGAACGGAAATACATCGATGAATGAGACAGACTGGATTGGAGTACAACAGGATGTTCAGTAATGTCCAGCGAAAAAAGAGAGTCACTGATCGACAGGAGAGTGTGTAAATAGCAATGCGTGCAGTGTATATTCAGCAGTACAGTGAGCAGTGTGTGTGGCAGTGAGCAGTGAGTGTAGTCAGCATTTTGAAGGAGCAGTTTGTATAAAGTGAGCATTGTATGCGTATAGAGTGCATAGTGAGCAGTGAGTGTCATGAGTAGTGAGTGTAGCAAGCAGTGTTTGCAGAGAGCAGTGGGTGTAATGTGTAGTGAGCAGTATTTGCAGAGAACAATGGGCATAGTGTGTAGTGAGTGCAGTGAACAAAGAGTGTAATGTGCAATGTCTGCAGAGTATAGTGAGTGTAGTGAGCAGTGTGTGGTTGGCAGTGTGTAAAGTGCGCAGTGTGTGTAGTGGACAGTGAGTTTAGTGAGCAGGGTGTCGAGTGAGCAGTGGGCATAAGGAACACTGCATAGTGAGCAATGAGCCCAGTGTGCAGTGGGTGTAGTGAACACTGTGCAGGGTGAGCAATGTGCGTCATGAGTTTGTGTAGTGAGCAGTGTGTAGTGAGCAGTGTGTAGTGAGCAGTGAGTAGAGCGAGCAGTGTTTGCAGTGCACCATGGTTGCAATGAGCAGTGCATGTAGTGAGCAGTACATGCGGTAAGCAGATACTGTTGCAAACAGTGTGTAGTAACCAGCGAGTGCAGTAAGCAGCATGTAGTGATCAGTGTGCATAGTGAGCAATGACTACAGTGAGCGTAGTATGCAGTGAGCATAGAGTGCAGTGATGTAGTGTGCAGTGAGTGTAGTGTGCGGTGAGTGCAGCAAGCAGTGTTTGCAGTGAGCAGTAAATGCAGTGTGCAGTGAGTGTAGTGTGCAGTGACATAGTGTGCAGTGACGCAGCGTGCAGTGACGTAGTGTGCAGTGAGTGTAGTGTGCAGTGACATAGTGTGCAGTGACGTAGTGTGCAGTGACGTAGTGTGCAGTGAGTGTAGTGTGCAGTGAGTGTAGTGTGCAGTGAGTGTAGTGTGCAGTGACATAGCTTACAGTGACAGTAGTGAGCAGTGAGTGTAGTGTTTGGTGAGTATAGCAAGCAGTGTTTGCAGTGAGCAGTGAATGTAGTGTGCAGTGAGTGTAGTGAGCAGTGAGTGTAGTGTGCATCGAGTGTAGTGAGCAGTGAGTGTAGTGAGCGGCGAGTGTAGTGTGCAGCGAGGGTAGTGTGCAGCGAGGGTAGAGAGCAGTGTTTGCAGTGAGTGTAGTGTGCAGTGAGTGTGGTGAGCAGTGTTTGCAGTGAGTGTAAGTGAGCAGCGAGTGTAGTGAGCAGTGTGTGCAGTGAGAAGTATCTGTAGTGAGCAGTGTGTGTAGTGAACAATGTTTGCAATGAGAAGTGTGTGTAGTGAGCAGTGAGTGTAGTGAGCAGTGTTTGCAGTGAGCATAGTGTGCAGCGAGTGTAGTGAGCAATGTTTGCAGTGAGCATTGTGTGTAGTGTGTGAAGTGAGCAGTGTGCAGTCAGCAGCGTGTGCAGTGATGCTAGTGAGTAGTGTGTGCAGCGAGTAGTGTGTGTAGTGGACAGTGAGTTTAGTGAGCAGTGTGAGTAGTGAGGAATGTATGAACACTGTGCATCGTGAACAGTGAGCCATTTGTATAGTGAACAGTTTGTATAACAAGTGTGGTAAGCAGTGTGTGTAGCGAAAATTACTGGCAGTGAGCAGTGTGTGTAGTGAGCAGCACTTGCAGTGAGCAGTCAGTATAGTGGGCAGTATGTATAGTGAGCAGTGTATGTAATGAGCAATGTATGTAGTGAGCAGTGTACATAGTGAGCAGTGTACGTAGTGAGTAGTGTACGTAGTGAGTAGTGTGTGTAGTAAGCAGTGAGTGTAGTGTGCAGTGTGTGTAGTGGGCAGTGAGCTTAGACAGCAGGGTGTCTAGTGAGCAGTGGGTGTAGTGTGGAGTGAGCAGTGAGCCTAGTGAGCAGTGTGCATCATGATCTGTTTGTGTACTGAGCAGATTGCATATTTTGCAGCGAATATAGCAGTGTGTAGTGAGCAGTGCATGCAGTGAGTCGGCAGTGTTGCAAACAGTGTGTGATGCAGTAAACTGTGTGATCAGTGTACGTAGTGAGCAGTGAGTGCAGTAAGCAGTGGGTGTAGTGAGTAATGAGTGCTGTGAGTAGCGATGAGTGTTTGCAGTGAGCAGTGGGCGTGATGACCAGTGGATGTAGTGAGCAGTGAGTATAGTGACCAGTGAGTGTAGTGAGCAGTGTGTGCAGTAAGCAACGAGTGTAGTGAGCAGTGGGTGTGGTAAGCAGTGGGTGTAGTGAGCAGCGTGTGAAATGAGCAGCAGGTGTAGTGAGCAGTGAGTGTAGTAAGCAGTGAGTGTAACGAGCAGTAAGTGTAGCGAGCAGTAAGTGCAGTGAGTGTAGTGAGCATGAGTGTAATGAACAGTGTGTTGTCATTATTATGCATAGTGAGCAGAGTTTGTAGTGATCACTGTGTGCAGTGAGCATTGTGTGTAGCGAGCAGTGTGTGCAGCGAGCAGTGTGTGCAGTGAGCAGCGTGTGTAGTAAGCAGCGTGTGTAGTGAGCAGTCTTTGAAGTGAGCAGTCTGTGAAGTGAGCAGTGTGTGCAATGTGTGTAATGTGTGAGCAGGATGTGCAGACAGCAGCATGTGCAGTGACCCTACTGAGTAGTGTGTGTAGTGAGAAGTGTGTGTAGTGAACACTGTGCATAGTGAGCAGCATGCATGGTTGGCAGTTTGTGTAGTGAGCAGTTTGTATACCGAGCAGTGAGCAGTGTGTGTCGCAAAGAGTGTTTGCAGTGCACTAAATTTGCAATGAGCAGTGTGTGTAGTGAGCAGCACGTGCAGCGAGAAGTCAGTACAGCGAACAGCGTGTGTGGTGACAAGTGCAAGCAGTGTTTGAAGGGAGCAGTATGTATAGTGAGCAGTGTGTGTAGCGAGCATGTGTGTGTAGCGAGCAGTGTTTGAAGGGAGCAGTGTGTGTAGTGAGCAGTGTGTGCAGTGAGCAGTGAATATAATGAGCAGTGTTTGAAGGAAGCAATATGTGTAGTGAGCAGTGGATGTAGCGAGCACTGCGTGTAGTGAGCAGTGGGTGTAGGGAGCAGTGTTTGCAGTGCACAGTGTTTACAGTGAGCAGTGTGTGTAGTGTGCAGTGACGTCGCGTACAGTGAGTGTAGTGAGCAGCGAGTGTAGTGTGCAGTGAGTGTAGCAAGCAATGTTTGCAGTGATCAGTGAATGTAGTGTGCAGTGAATGTAGTGTGCAGTGATCAGTGAATGTAGTGTGCAGTGAGTGTAATGTGCAGTGAGTGTAGTGTGCAGTGACGTAGTGAGCAGCGAGTGCAGTGAGCAGAGTGTGTAGTGTGCGGCGAGCGTAGTGTGCAGCGAGCGTTGTGTGCAGTGAGTGTAGTGTGCAGTCTTTACAGTGAGTGTAGTGTGCAGCGAGTGTAGTGAGCAGTGTTTGCAGTGAGTGTAGTGTGCAGCGAGTGTAGTGAACAGTATTTGCAGTGAGTGTAAATGAGCAGTGAATGTAGCGTGCAATGTGCAGTGAGAAGTATCTGTAGTGAGCATTGTGTGTAGTGAACAATGTTTGCAATGAGAAATGTGTGTAGTGAGCAGTGAATGTAGTGAGCAGATGTGCAGTGAGCAGTGAGTGTACTAATCAGTGTGTGCAGTGAGCATTGTTTGTAGTGTGTGAAGTGAGCAGTGTGTAGTCAGCAGCGTGTGCAGTGACCCTAGTGAGTAGTGTGTGCAGCGAGTAGTGTGTGTAGTGGGCAGTGAGTTTAGTGAGTAGTGAGGAGTGTACGAACACTGTGCATCGTGAATAGTGAGCCGTTTGTGTAGTGAACAGTTTGTATAACAAGCAGTAAATGTGGTAAGCAGTGTATGTAGTGAAAAGTACTGTCAGTGAGCAGTGTGTGTAGTGAGCAGCACTTGCAGTGAGCAGTCAGTATAGGCGGGCAGTATGTATAGTGAGCAGTGTATGTAATGAGCAGTGTGTGTAGTGAGCAGTGTACGTAGTGAGCAGTGTATGTAATGAATAGTGTGTGTAATAAGCAGTGAGTGTAATGTGCAGTGTGTGTAGTGGGCAGTGAGTTTAGACAGCAGGGTGTCTAGTGAGCAGTGGGTGTAGTGAACATTGTGCAGAGTGAGCAGTGAGCAGTGTGTGTCATGATCTGTTTGTGTACTGAGCAGATTGTGTAGTTTGCAGCAAGTATAGCAGTGTGTAGTGAGCAGTGCGTGCAGTGAGCCGGCAATGTTGCAAACAGTGTGTGTAGTGACCTGAGATGCAGTAAACAGGGTGTGTGATCAGTGTACGTAGTGAGCAGTGGGTGTAGTGAGCAGTGAGTGCAGTAAGTAGCGATGAGTGTTTGCAGTGAACAGTGGGCGTGGTGACCAGTGGATGTAGTGAGCAGTGAGTATAGTGAGCAGTGAGTGTAGTGAACAGTGTGCGCAGTAAGCAACGAGTGTCGTAAGTGTAGCGAGCAGTAAGTGCAGTGAGTGTAGTGAGCATAGAGAGTAGCGAGCATGATTGTAGTGAAAAGAGTGTAATCATTAGTATGCATAGTGAGCAGAGTGTGTAGTGATCAGTGTGTGAAGTGAGCACTGGGTGTAGCGAGCAGTGTGTGCAGCAAGCAGTGTGTGCAGCGGGTAGCGTGTGTAGTAAGCGGTGTTTGTAGTAAGCAGCATGTGTAGTAAGCAGTGTGTGTAGTAAGCAGCGTGTGTAGTAAGCAGCGAGTGAAGTGAGCAGTGTGTGAAGTGAGCAGTGTGTGAAGTGAGCAGTGTGTGTGATGTGTGTAATGTGTGAGAGTACTGAGCAGGATGTGCTGTCAGCAGCATGTGCAGTGACCCTACTAAGTAGTGTGTGTAGTGTGAAGTGTGTGTAGTGAACACTGTGCATAGTGAGCAGCATGCATAGTTGGCAGTTTGTGTAGTGAGCAGTTTGTATACCGAGCAGTGAGCAGTGTGTGTAGCGAAGAGTGTTTGCAGGGCACTAAATTTGCAGTGAGCAGTGTGTGTAGTGAGCAGCATGTGCAGCGAGGAGTCAGTATAGCGAACAGTGTGTGTGGTTACCAGTGTGTGGTGACCAGTGTTTGTAGCGAGCAGTGTGTGTAGTGAGCAGTGCTTGAAAGGAGCAGTATGTGTAGCGAGCATGTGTGTGTAGAGTGTGTGGCAAGCAGTGTGTGTGGTGAGCAGTACATGCACTGAGCAGTGTGTGTAGTAAGCAGAGTGCACGCTGAGCAGAGCATTGAATGGTGTGTGTGGTGAGCAGTGCGTATGGAGAACAGCGCACACATTGTGCAGTGTGTGTGGTGAGCAGTGTGTATGGCAAACAGTGCGCGAGTTGAGCAGTGTGTGTGGCGAGCAGTGTGCATGGCAAGCAGTGCACACATTGAGCAATCTGTGTTGCAAGCAGTGTGTGTGTTGAGAAGTGCACGCATTGAGCAGTGCGTGTGGCGACCTGTGTGCGCATTGAGCAGTGTGGGTGATGGGCAATGTGCGCATTGAGCAGTGCATTTGTTGAGCAGTGCATGTGGCGAGCAATGCGCGCGTTGAGCTGTGTGTGTAGCAAGCAGTGCGCAGAATGAGCATTGTGTGTGGCGAGCAGCGTGCGTGGTAAGCAGGGTGCGCATTGAGCAGTGTGTGTTGCGAGCAGCATTTGCATTCAGCAATGTGAGCAGGGATCAGTGCGTGCATTGAGTAGTGTGTGTTGCGAGCAGTGTGTTTGGTGAGCAGTGCTTGCATAGAGCAGTGTGTATGGCGAGCAGTGCGTGTGGCGAGCAGTGTGCGCATTGAGCAGTGCGTGTGGTGAGCAGTGTGTGCATTGAGCAGTGTGTGTGGCGAGCAGTGTGTGCATTGAGCAATATGTGCCGAGCAGTGTGCACAATGAGCAGTGTGTGTGGCGAGCAGTGTGCACATAGAGTAGTGTGTGTGGCGAGCAGTTTGCGCAATGAGCAGTGTGCATAATGAGCAGTGTGTGTGGCGAGCAGTGCGTGTGTCAAGAAGTGCGTGTGGAGAGCAGTGAACGCATTGAGCGCTGTGTGTGGCATGCAGTGTGCGTGACGAGATTTGTGCACACTGAGTAGTGTGTGTTGCGAGTAGTTCACGCAATAAGCAGTGTGTGTGGCGAGCAGCATGTCTGGCGAGAAATGCGTGTGACAAACAGTGCATATGGCGAACAGTGTGCTCATTGAGTAGTGTGTGCTGCGAGCAGTGTGTGTGGTGATGAGTGCGTACATTGAGCAGTGTGTGTGGCGAGCAGTGCGCGCATTGAGCAGTGCGTGTGGTGACCAATGTGCGCATTGAGCAGTGTGTGTGGCGAGCAGTGTGCACATTTAGCAGTGTGTGGCGAGCAGTGTGCACATTTAGCAGTGTGTGTGGTGAGCAGTGCGCACAATTAGCAATATGTGTGGCGAGCAGTGTGCGCATTGAGCAGTGCGTATGGTGAGCAGTGCGTGCACTGAGCACTGTGTGTGGCGAGCAGTGTGCACATTGAGCAATGTGGGTGGCGAGCAGTTTGCGCAATGAGCAGTGTGCGTAATGAGCAGTGCGTGTGGCAAGCAGTGTGTGTAGCGAGCAGTGTGCGCATTGAGTTGTTTTGCTGCGAGCAGTGTGTGTGGTGAGTGGTGTGTACATTGAGCAGTGTGTGTTGCGAGCAGTGCTCTCATTGAGAAGTGCGCGTGGCGACCAATGTGCGCATTGAGCAGTGAGCGTGGTGAGCAGTGGCACAATGAGCAGAGTGAGTGGCGAGCAGTGTGTGCACTAAGCAGTGTGTGTTGTGAGAAGTGCGCGCACTGAGCCGTATGTGTGTCGAGCAGTGCACAAAATGCGCAGTGTGTGTGGCGAGCTGTGTGCGCATTGAGCAGAGCGTGTGGTGAGCAGTGCTTGTGCTGAGCAGTGTGTGTGGCGAGCAGTGCACGCACTGACCAGTGTGTGTGGAGAGTAGTGTGCGTGGCGAGCATTGACTGCATTGAGCAGTGTGTGTGGCGAACAGTGTGCATGGCGAGCAGTGTGCACATTGCAAGTAGTATGTGTGGCGAGCAGTGTGTGTGGCAAGCAGTGCGTGCATTGAGCAGTATGTGTGGTGAGCGTGCGTGCACTGAGCAGTCTGTGTGGCGAGCAGTGCATGTGGCGAGGAGTGTGGGTAGCGATCAGTACGAAGATTAAGCAGTGTGGGTGGCGAGCAGTGAGGGTGGCGATCAGTGTGAAGATTGAGCAGTGTGTGTGGCAAGCAGTGTGCACATTGAGCAGTGTGTGTGGTGAGTAGTGTCCACAATGAGCAGCGTGTGTGGCAAGCAGTGTGGGCATTGAGCAGTGTGGGCGGTGGGCAGTGCGCACGTTGAGCAGTGTGTGTGGCGAGCAGTGCTTGCATTGAGAAGTGTGTGTGGCGAGCACTACTTGCATTGAGCAGTGTGTGTGGCGAGCAGTGTGCACATTGAGTAGGATTTGTGGCGAGCAGTTTGTGCAATCAGCAGTGTGTGTGGTGAGCAGCATATCTGGCGAGCAATGCATGTGACGAACAGTGCATATGGCGAACAGTGCACGCATTGCACAGTGTGTGTGGTGAGCAGTGCGTATGGCGAACAGTGCGTACATTGAGCAGTGTGTGTGGCAAGCAGTGTGCGTAGCGAGCAGTGCACGCATTGAGCAGTTTGTGTTGCGAGCAGTGAGTGTGGTGAGTAGTACGTACATTGAGCAGTGTGTGTGGCAAGCCGTGCGCACAATGAGCAGTGTGTGTTGCGAGCAGTGCGTGCACTAAGCAGTGTGTGTGGTGAGCAGTGTGCGCATTGAGCACTGTGTGTGGCGAGCAGTGCACAGACTGAGCAGTGTGTGTGTCGAGCAGTGTGCACATTGAGCACTGTGTGTTGCGAGCAGTTTGCGCAATGAACAGTGCATCATGAGCAGTGCGCGTGGCAAGCAGTGTGCGTAGTGAGCAGTGGGCGCATTGAGTAGTTTGTGCTGTGAGCAGTGTGTGTGGTGAGCAGTGCATATGGTGAACAGTGCATACATTGCGCAGTGCGTGTGGCGAGCAGTGTATGTAGCGAGCAGTGTGCGCATTGAGCAGTGTGTGGCAGGCAGTGCACACAATGAGCAGTGTGTGTTGCAAGCAATGTGCACATTTAGCAGTGTGTGTGGTGAGCAGTGCGCACAATAAGCAGTGCGTGTGGTGAGCAGTGTGCGCGTTAAGCAGTGTGTGGCGAGCAGTGCACGCACTGAGTAGTGTGTGTGGCAAGCAGTGCACACATTGAGTAGTGTATGGCGAGCAGTGTCTGTGGTGAGCAGTGTGCACATTGAGCAGTGTGTGTGGCGAGCAGTGTGCGCATTGAGCAGTGCGTATGGTGAGCAGTGTGCGCGTTGAGCAGTGTGTGTGGCGAGCAGTGCACATCCTGAGCAGTTTGTGTGGTGAGCAGTGTGTGCATTGAGCAGTGAGTGTGGCGATCAGTGCGCACACTGAGCAGTGTGTATGGCGAGCAGTGAGCACATTGAGCAATGTGTGTGGCAAGCAGTGTGCACATTGAGCAGTGCGTGTGGTGAGCAGTGTGCGCGTTGAGCAGTGTGTGTGGCGAGCAGTGCACATCCTGAGCAGTTTGTGTGGTGAGCAGTGTGTGTATTGAGCAGTGAGTGTGGCGATTAATGTGCGCATTGAGCAGTGTGTGTGGCGAGCAGTGTGCACGTTGTGCAGTGCATGTGGCGAGCAATGCATGTCCTGAGCAGTGTGTGTGGCGAACAGTGTGCATATTGAGCAGTGTGTGTGGTGAGCAGTTTGAGCAATGAGCATTGTGCGTAATGGGCAGTGCATGTGGTAAGCAGTGCGGGCATTGAGCAATGTGGGTGGTGGGCAGTGCGCACGTTGAGCAGTGGGTGTGGTGAGCAGTGTGCGCATTGAGGAGTGTGTGGCGAGAAGTGTGTGTGGCGAGCAGTGCATGCACTGAGCAGTGTGTGTGGTAAGCAGAGTGCATATTGAGCAGTGCGTGTGGCGAGCAGAACTCGCATTGAATAGTGTGTGTGGCAAGCAGAGCCCACCCTGAGCAGTGTGTGTGGCAAGCAGTGTGCACATTGAGCTGTGTCTGTGGCGAGCAGTGCGTGTGTCTAGCAGTGCATTTGGAGAGCAGTGAATGCATTGAGTGCTGTGTGAAGTGCGCAGTGTGCGTGACGAGAAGTGTGCACACTGAGTAGTGTGTGTGGTGAGCAGTTCACGCAATAAGCAGTGTGTGTGGTGAGTAGCATGTCTGGCGAGCAGTGCGTATGGCAAACAGCACGCAAACTGCGGTGTGTGTGGTGAGCAGTGCATATGGTGAACAGCACATACATTGTGCAGTGTGTGTGGTGAGCAGTGCTTGGCAAGCATTGCACACATTGAGCAGTCTGTGTTGCAAGCAGTGTTTGTGGTGAGAAGTATGCGCATTGAGCAGTACGTGTGGCGACCATTGAGCAGTAAGGGTGGTGGGCAGTGTGCATATTGAGCTGTGCATTTGTTGAGCAGTGCATGTGGCGAGCAGTGCACGCATTGAGCAGTGCATGTTGTGAGCAGTGCATGTTGTGAGCAGTGCACGCAGTGAGCTGTGTGTGGCACAACGTTCCTGCATTGAGCAGTGCGCGCATTGAGCAGTGTGTCTGGTAAGCAGAGTCCACATTGACCAGTGTGTGTGGCAAGCAGTGTCCACATTGAGCAGTGTGTGCGGCGAGCAGTGCATGCATTGAGCAGTATGTGTGGCAATCAGTGTGTGTGGTGACCAGTGCGTAAATTGAGGAGAGTGTGTGGCGAGCAATGTGCTCAATGAGCAGTGTTTGTGGCACGCAATGTGCATACTGAGTAGTATGTGTGGCGAGCAGTTCACGCAATGAGCAGTGTTTGCAGTGAGTAGTGCATGTTGTGAGCAGTGCACACATTGAGCTGTGTGTGTGGCGAGCAGTGTGCACAATGAGCAATGTGTGTTGCAAGCAATGTGCACATTTAGCAGTATGTGTGTTAAGCAGTGCGCACAATAAGCAGTGTGTGTGGCGAGCAGTGTGCGCATTGAGCAGTGTGTGTGGTGAGCAGTGTGCGCGTTAAGCAGTGTGTGTTGCGAGCAGTGCACATTGAGCAGTGTGTGTGGCACACAGTGCACACATTGAGTAGTGTGTGGGGAGCAGTGTCTGTGGTGAGCAGTGCATGCACTGAGCAATGTGTGTGGCAAGCAATGTGCACGCTGAGCAGTGCGTGTGGTGAGCAGTGTGCGCGTTGAGCAGTGTGTGTGGTGAGCAGTGTGCGCGTTGAGCAGTGTGTGTGGCGAGCAGTGCACATCCTGAGCAGTGTGTGTGGCAAGCAGAGTGCACATTGAGCAGTGTGTGTGGCGATCAGTGCGCACACTGAGCAGTGTGTATGGCGAGCAGTGTGCACAATGAGCAATGAGTGTGGCAAGCAGTGTGCACATTGAGCAGTGCATATGGTGAGCAGTGTGCGCGTTGAGCAGTGTGTGTGGCGAGCAGTGCACATCCTGAGCAGTTTGTGTGGTGAGCAGTGTGTGCATTGAGCAGTGAGTGTGGCAATCAATGTGTGCATTGAGCAGTGTGTGTGGCGAGCAATGTGCACGTTGCTCAGTGCATGTGGTGAGCAGTGTGTGCGTTGAGCCGTGTGTGTGGCGAGCAGTGCACGTCCTGAGTAGTGTGTGTGGTGAGCAGTGTGCACATTGAGCAGTGTGTGTGGCGAGCAGTGTGCGCATTGAGCAGTGCGTATGGTGAGCAGTGTGCGCGTTGAGCAGTGTGTGTGGCGAGCAGTGCACATCCTGAGCAGTTTGTGTGGTGAGCAGTGTGTGCATTGAGCAGTGAGTGTGGCGATCAATGTGTGCATTGAGCAGAGTGTGTGGCGAGCAATGTGCACGTTGCTGAGTGCATGTGGTGAGCAGTGTGCGCGTTGAGCCGTGTGTGTGGCAAGCAGTGCACGTCCTGAGTAGTGTGTGTGGTGAGCAGTGCACACATTGAGTAATGTGTGGCAAGCAGTGTGCGCGTTGAGCAGTGCGTGGCGAGCAGTGCACGCACTGAGCAGTGTGTGTGGCAAGCAGTGCACACATTGAGTAGTGTGTGGCAAGCAGTGTCTGTGGTGAGCAGTGCATGCACTGAGCAGTGTGTGTTGCGAGCAGTTTGCACAATGAACAGTGCATCATGAGCAGTGCGTGTGGCGAGCAGTGTGCGTAGTGAGAAGTGCGCACATTGAGTAGTTTGTGCTCTGTGCAGTGTGTGTGGTCAGCAGTGCATATGGTGAACAGTGCGTGCATTGAGCAGTGCGTGTGGCGAGCAGTGTGTGTGGCGAGCAGTGTGCACATTGAGTAGTTTATGCTGCGAGCAGTGTGTGGCGAGCAGTGTGCACATTGAGCAGTAGTGCATACATTGAGCAGTGCATGTGGCGACCAATGTGCACATTGAGCAGTGTGTGTGGCAAGCAGTGCACACAATGAGCAATGTGTGTTGCAAGCAATGTGCACATTTAGCAGTGCGTGTGGTGAGCAGTGTGCACAATAAGCAGTGTGTGTGGCGAGCAGTGTGCGCATTGAGCAGTGCGTGTGGTGAGCAGTGCATGCACTGAGCAGTGTGTGTGTGGCAAGCAGAGTGCACATTGAGCAGTGTGTGTGGTGATCAGTGCGCACATGAGCAGTGCGTGTGGTGAGCAGTGAGCGCGTTGAGCAGTGTATGTGGCGAGCAGTGTGCGCGTTGAGCAGTGTATGTGGCGAGCAGTGCACATCCTGAGCAGTTTGTGTGGTGAGCAGTGTGCACATTGAACAGTGTGTGTGGCGAGCAGTGTCTGTGGTGAGCAGTGTATGCACTGAGCAGTGTGTGTGGCGAGCAGTGTGCACGTTGCGCAGTGTGTGTGGTGAGTAGCACGTCTGGCGAGCAATGCGTGTGATGAGCAGTGCGTATGACAAACAGCGCGCAAACTGCGGTGTGTGTGGTGAGCAGTGCATATGGTGAACAGCGCACACATTGTGCAGTGTGTGTGGTGAGCAGTGCGTGGCATGCAGTGCACACATTGAGCAATATGTGTTGCAAGCAATGTGCACATTTAAGAGTGCGTGTGGTGAGCAGTGTGCACAATAAGCAGTGTGTGTGGCGAGCAGTGTGCGCATTGAGCAGTGCATGTGGTGAGCAGTGCATGCACTGAGCAGTGTGTGTGTGGCAAGCAGAGTGCACATTGAGCAGTACGTGTGGCGACCATTGAGCAGTAAGGGTGGTGGGCAGTGTGCACATTGAGCTGTGCATTTGTTGAGCAGTGCATGTGGCGAGCAGTGCGCGCATTCAGCAGTGTTTGTAGCGAGCAGTGCATGTTGTGAACAGTGCGCGCAGTGAGCTGTGTGTGTGGCGCAGCATTCCTGCATTAAGCAGTGCGCGTATTGAGCAGTGTGTCTGGTAAGCAGAGTCCACATTGACCAGTGTGTGTGGCGAGCAGTGCGTGCATTGAGTAGTGTGTGTGGCAATCAGTGTGTGTGGTGACCAGTGCATAAATTGAGGAGAGTGTGTGGCGAGCAATGTGATCAATGAGCAGTGTTTGTGGCGAGCAATGTGCATACTGAGTAGTATGTGTGGCGAGCAGTTCACGCAATGAGCAGTGTTTGCAGCGAGCAGTGCATGTTGTGAGCAGTGCGCACATTGAGCTGTGTTGTGGCGAGCAGTGTGCACATTGAGCAGTAGTGCGTACATTGAGCAGTGCATGTAGCGACCAATGTGTGCATTGAGCAGTGTGTGTGGCAAGCAGTGCACACAATGAGCAATGTGTGTTGCAAGCAATGTGCACATTTAGCAGTGCGTGTGTTGAGCAGTGTGCGCGTTAAGCAGTGTGTGGCGAGCAGTGCACGCACTGAGCAGTGTGTGTGGCAAGCAGTGCACACACTGAGTAGTGTGTGGCGAGCCGCGTCTGTAGTGAGCAGTGCATGCACTGAGCAGTGTGTGTGGTAAGCACAGTGCACATTGAGCAGTGTGTGTGGCGATCAGTGTGCACACTGAGCAATGTGTGTGGCAAGCAGTGTGCACATTGAGCAGTGCGTGTGGTGAGCAGTGTGCGCGTTGAGCAGTGCGTGTGGTGAGCAGTGTGCGCATTGAGCAGTGCGTGTGGTGAGCAGTGTGCCCGTTGAGCAGTGCGTGTGGTGAGCAGTGTGCGCGTTGAGCAGTGTGTGTGGCGAGCAGTGCACATCCTGAGCAGTGTGTGTGGCAAGCAGCGTGCACATTGAGCAGTGTGTGTGGCGATCAGTGCGCACACTGAGTAGTGTGTATGGCGAGCAGTGTGCACAATGAGCAATGTGTGTGGCAAGCAGTGTGCACATTGAGCAGTGCGTGTGGTGAGCAGCGTGCGTGTTGAGCAGTGTGTGTGGCGAGCAGTGCACATCCTGAGCAGTTTGTGTGGTGTGCAGTGTGTGCATTGAGCAGTGAGTGTGGCGATCAATGTGTGCATTGAGCAGTGTGTGTGGCGAGCAGTGTGCACATTGAGCAGTGTGTGTGGCGAGCAGTGTGCACGTTGCGCAGTGCATGTGCTGAGCAGTGTGCGCATTGAGCCCTGTGTGTGGCGAGCAGTGCATGTCCTGAACAGTGTGTGTGGTGAGCAGTGTGCACATTGAGCAGTGTGTGTGGCTAGCAGTGTGCGCATTGAGCAGTGCGTGTGGTGAGCAGTGTGCGCGTTAAGCAGTGTGTGGCGAGCAGTGCACGCACTGAGCAGTGTGTGTGGCAAGCAGTGCACACATTGAGTAGTGTGTGGCGAGCAGTGTCTGTGGTGAGCAGTGCATGCACTGAGCAGTGTGTGTGGCAAGCAGACTGCACATTGAGCAGTGTGTGTTGAGAGCAGTTTGTGCAATGAACAGCGCATCATGAGCAGTGCGTGTGGCGACCAGTGTGTGTAGCGAACAGTGTGCACATTGAGTAGTTTGTGCTGCGAGCAGTGTGTGGCGAGCAGTGTGCACATTGAGCAGTGCATGTGGCAAGCAGTGTACACAATGAGCAATGTGTGTTGCAAGCAATGTGCACATTTAGCAGTGCGTGTGGTGAGCAGTGTGCACAATAAGCAGTGTGTGTGGCGAGCAGTGTGCGCATTGAGCAGTGCGTGTGGTGAGCAGTGTGCGCGTTAAGCAGTGTGTTTGGCAAGCAGTGCACACAATGAGCAATGTGTGTTGCAAGCAATGTGCACATTTAGCAGTGCGTGTGGTGAGCAGTGTGCACAATAAGCAGTGTGTGTGGCGAGCAGTGTGCGCATTGAGCAGTGCGTGTGGTGAGCAGTGTGCGCGTTAAGCAGTGTGTGGCAAGCGGTGCACGCACTGAGCAGTGTGTGTGGCAAGCAGTGCACACATTGAGTAGTGTGTGGCGAGCAGTGGCTGTGGTGAGCAGTGCATGCACGGAGCAGTGTGTGTGGCAAGCAGAGTGCACATTGAGCAGTGTGTGTGGCGATCAGTGCGCACACTGAGCAGTGTGTATGGCGAGCAGTGTGCACATTGAGCAATGTGTGTGGCAAGCAGTGTGCACATTGAGCAGTGCATGTGGTGAGCAGTGTGCTCGTTCAGTAGTGTGTGTGGCGAGCAGTGCACATCCTGAGCAGTTTGTGTGGTGAGCAGTTTGTGCATTGAGCAGTGAGTGTGGAGAGCAGTGAATGCATTGAGCGCTGTATGAGGTGCACAGTGTGCATGACGAGAAGTGTGCACACTGAGTAGTGTGTGTGGCGAGCAGTTCGCGCAATAAGCAGTGTGTGTGGTGAGTAGCATGTCTGGTGAGCAATGCGATGAGCAGTGCGTATGGCAAACAGCGTGCACACTGCGGTGTTTGGTGAGCAGTGCATATGGTGAACAGCGCACACATTGTGCATTGTGTGTGGTGAGCAGTGCGTGGCAAGCAGTGCACACATTGAGCAGTCTGTGTTGCAAGCAATGTTTGTGGTGAGGAGTGCGTGCATTGAACATTACGTGTGGCGACCATTGAGCAGTAAGGGTGGTGGGCAGTGTGCGCATTGAGCTGTGCATTTGTTGAGCAGTGCATGTGGCGAGCAGTGTGTGGCGAGTAGTGCGTGTGTCTAGCAGTGCGTGTGGAGAGCAGTGAATGCATTGTGCACTGTGTGTGGCGAGAAGTGTGTGTGACGAAAAGTGTGCACACTGAGTAGTGTGTGTGGCGAGCAGCATGTCTGGCAAGCAATGTGTGTGACGAGCAGTACGTATGGCGAATAGCGCGCGCACTGCGCAGTGTGTGACGAGCAGTGCATATGGTGAACAGCGCACGCATTACGCAGTGTGTGTCGTGAGCAGTGCATATGGCGAACAGTGCGTGCATTGAGCAGTGTGGGTGGTGGGCAGTGTGCACATTGAGCAGTGCATTTGTTGAGCAGTGCATGTGGCGAGCAGTGTGCGCATTGAGCAGTGTGTGGCAAGCAGTGTCTGTGGTGAGCAGTGTGCGCATTCAGCAATGCATTTGTTGAGCAGTGCATGTGGCAAGTAGTGCGCGCATTGAGCAGTGTGTGCATTGAGCAGTGAGTGTAGCGATCAGTGCGCACACTGAGCAGTGTGTATGGCGAGCAGTGTGCACATTGAGCAGTGCGTGTGGTGAGCAGTGTGTGCATTGAGCAGTGAGTGTGGCGATCAATGTGCGCACTGAGTAGTGCGTGTGGCGAGCAGTGTGCATATTGAGCAGTGTGTGTGGCGAGCAGTGTCCATTTTAAGCAGTGTGCATTGAGCAGTGTTGGCGGTGGGCAGTACGCACGTTGAGCAGTGCGTGTGGCGAGCAGTGTGCACACTGAGTAGTGTTTGTGGCGAGCAGTTCGTGCAATCAGCATTGTGTGTGGTGAGCAGCGCATCTGGCGAGCAATGCAGGTGATGAACAGTGCTTATGGTGAACAGTGCGCACATTGCGCAGTTTGTGGTGAGCAGTGCGTATGGCGAACAGTGCATGCATTGAGCAGTGTGTGTGGCAAGCAGTGTGCATAGCGAGCAGTGCGCGCATTAGGTAGTTTTGCTGCGAGCAGTGTGTGTGGTGAGTAGTGCGTGCACTAAGCAGTGTGTGTGGCGAGCAATGTGCGCATTGAGCAGTGTGCGGCGAGCAGTGCGCACAATGAGCAGGGTGTGTGGCGAGGAGTGCGTGCACATTGAGCAGTGTGTGTGGCGAGCAGAGTGCACATTGAGCAGTGCATGTGGTGAGCAGTGTGTGTGGCGAGCAGTCCAAACGATGAGCAGTGTGTGTGGCGAGCAGTGTGCACATTGAGCAGTGTGTGTGGCGAGCAGTCTAAACGATGAGCAGTGTGTGTGACAAGCAGAGTGCACATTGAGCAGTGCGTGGGGTGAGCAGTGTGTGTGGCAAGCAGGGCACGCACTGAGCAGTGTGTGTGACAAGCAGAGTGCACATTAAGCAGTGCGTGGGGTGAGCAGTGTGTGTGGCGAGCAGGGCACGCACTGAGCAGTGTGTGTGGCGAGCAGTGTGCATAGCGAGCAGTGCATGCATTGAGTAGTTTGTGCTGCGAGCAGTGTGTGTGGTGAGCAGTGCGCGCATTGAGCAGTGCATGTGGCGAGCAGTGCGCACGGCGAGCAATGCGTGCACTAAGCAGTGTGTGTTGCCAGCAGTGCGCACACTGAGAAATGTTTGTGGCGAGCAGTGTGCACTTGAGCAGTGTGTGTGGCGAGCAGTGCGCACAATGAGCAGCGTGTGTGGTAAACAGTGTGTGCGTTGTGCAGTGTGTGTGGTGAGCAGTGCACACATTGAGTAGTGTGTGGTGAGCAGTGTGTGTGGTGAGCAGTGCATGCACTGAGCGGCGTGTGTGGCAAGCAGATTGCACGTTGAGCAGTGTGTGTGGCGAGCAAGGCGTGCAATGAGCAGTGTATGTGGCAAGCAGAGTGCACATTGAGCAGTGTGTGTGGCGAGCAAAGCTTGCATTGAGCAGTGTATGTGGCAAGCAGAGTGCACATTGAGCAGTGTGTGTGGCAATCAGTGCGCACAATGAGCAGTGTGTGTGGGGAGCAGTGTGCGCATTGAGCCGTGTGTGTGGGGAGCAGTGCGTGTGGAGAGCAGTGCACGCATTGAACAGTGTGTGTGGCGAGCAGTGTCCACATTGAGCAGTGTGTGTGGTGAGCAGTGCTCGCATTGAACAGTGTGTGCGGTGGGCAGTGCGCACGTTGAGCAGTGTGTATGGTGTGCAGTGCTTGCATTGAGCAGTGTGTGTGGTAGGCAGAGTGCGCACTGAGCAGTGCGTGTGGCGAGCAGTGTGCACATTGAGTAGGGTTTGTGGCGAGCAGTTTGTGCAATCAGCAGTGTGTGTGGTGACCAGTGCATCTGACGATCAGTGCATGTGATGAACAGTGCATATGGCGAACAGTGCGCGCATTGCGCAGTGTGTGTGGTGAGCTGTGTGTGTAGTGAGTAGTACGTGCATTGAGCAGTGTGTGCACTGAGCAGTGTGTGTGGCGATTAGTGCGTGTGGCGAGCAGGGTGGGTGGCGAGCAGTGTGGGTGGCGAGCAGTGTGGGTGGCGAGCAGTGTGTGTGGCGAGCAGTGTGGGTGGCGAGCAGTGCGTGTGGCGAGCAGTGTGGGTGGCGAGCAGTGTGGGTGGCGAGCAGTGTGGGTGGCGAGCAGTGCATGTGGCGAGCAATGTGGGTGGCGAGCAGTGTGGGTGGCGAGCAGTGTGGGTGGCGAGCAGTGCGGGTGACGAGCAGTGCGAAGATTGAGCAGTGTGTGTGGCCAGCAGTGTGCACATTGAGCAGTGTATGTGGCGTGCAGTGTCTACATTGAGCAGTGTGTGTGGCGAGCAGTGCGGGCATTGAGCAGTGTGGGCGGTGGGCAGTGTGCACGTTGAGCAGTGTGTGTGGCGAGCACTGCTTGCATTGAGCAGTGTGTGGTGAGCAGAGTGCGCACTGAGCAGTGTGTGTGGCGAGCAGTGTGCACATTGAGTAGGTTTTGTGGCGAGCAGTTCGTGCAATCAGCAGTGTGTGTGGTGAGCAGCGTATCTGGAAAGCAATGCATGTGACGAACAGTGCGTATGGTGAACAGTTCGCGCATTGCGCAGTGTGTGTGGTGAGCAGTGCATATGGCGAACAGTGCGTCCATTGAGCAGTGTGTGTGGCAAGCAGTGTACGTAGCGAGCAGTGCACGCATTGAGCAGTTTGTGTTGCGAGCAGTGTGTGTGGTGAGTAGTACTTACATTGAGCAGTGTGTGTGGCGAGCAGTGTGTGCATTGAGCAGTGCGTGTGGTGAGCAGTGCGCAGAATGAGCATTGTGTGTTGTGAACAGCATGCGTGTGCGCATTGAGCAGTGTGTGTTGCGAGCAGTACGTGCATTCAGCAATGTGAGCAGGGAGCAGTGCGTGCATTGACTAGTGTGTGTGGTGAGCAGTGCTTGCATAGAGCAGTGTGTGTGGTGAGCAGTGCGTGCATTGAGCAGTGCGTGTGGCGAGGAGTGTGTGCATTGAGCAGTGTGTGAGGTGAGCAGTGGGCGCACTGAGCAGTGTGTGTGGCAAGCAGTGTGTGCATTGAGCAGTGTGTGCCGAGCAGTGTGCACATTGAGCAGTGTGTGTGGTGAGCAGTGTGCACATTGAGGAGTATGTGTGGCAAGCAGTTTGCGCAAAGAACAGTGTGCGTAATGAGCAGTGCGTGTGGCGAGCAGTGCGTGTGTCAAGCAGTGCGTGTGGAGAGCAATGAATGCATTGAGTGCTGTGTGTCGCTTGCAGTGTGCTTGACGAGAATTGTGCACACTGAGTAGTGTGTGTGGCGAGCAGTTCACGCAATAAGCAGTGTGTGTGGCGAGCAGCATGTCTGGTGAGAAATGTGTGTGACGAACAGTGCATATGGCGAACAGTCCGCGCATTGAGCAGTGTGTGGCAAGTAGTGTGTGTAGCGAGCAGTGTGCACATTGAGCAGTTTGTGCTGTGAGCAGTGTGTGTGGTGATGAGTGCATACATTGAACAGTATGTGTGGCGAGCAGTGCACGCATTGAGTAGTGTGTGTGGCGAGCAGTGCGCACAATGAGCAGTGTGTGTGGCGAGCAGTGTACACATTGAGCAGTTTGTGCTGTGAGCAGTGTGTGTGGTGATGAGTACGTACATTGAGCAGTGTGTGTGGCGAGCAGTGCGCGCATTGAGCAGTGTGTGGCGAGCAGTGCGCGCATTGAGCAGTGTGTGTGGCGAGCAGTGTGCACAATGAGCAGTGTGTGTGGTAAGCAGTGCGCATAATTAGCAATGTGTGTGGCGAGCAGTGTGCGCATTGAGCAGTGCATGTGGTGAGCAGTGCATGCACTGAGCACTGTGTGTGGCGAGCAGTGTGCACATTGAGCAGTGTGGGTGGCGAGCAGTTTGCGCAATGAGCAGTGTGCGTAATGAACAGTGCGTGTGGCAAGCAGTGTGTGTAGCGAGCAGTGTGCGCATTGAGTTGTTTTGCTGCGAGCAGTGTGTGTGGTGAGTAGTGTGTGCATTGAGCAGTGTGTGTGGCGACCAATGTGCGCATTGAGCAGTGTGTGTGGCAAGCAGTGTGTGCATTGAGCAGTGTGTGCCGAGCAGTGTGCACATTGAGCAGTGTGTGTAGTGAGCAGTGTGCACATTGAGGAGTATGTGTGGCAAGCAGTTTGCGCAAAGAACAGTGTGCGTAATGAGCAGTGCATGTGGCGAGCAGTGCGTGTGGAGAGCAATGAATGCATTGAGTGCTGTGTGTCGCTTGCAGTGTGCTTGACGAGAATTGTGCACACTGAGTAGTGTGTGTGGCGAGCAGTTCACGCAATAAGCAGTGTGTGTGGCGAGCAGCATGTCTGGTGAGAAATGTGTGTGACGAACAGTGCATATGGCGAACAGTCCGCGCATTGAGCAGTGTGTGGCAAGTAGTGTGTGTAGCGAGCAGTATGCACATTGAGCAGTTTGTGCTGTGAGCAGTGTGTGTGGTGATGAGTGCATACATTGAACAGTATGTGTGGCGAGCAGTGCAAGCATTGAGTAGTGTGTATGGCGAGCAGTGCGCACAATGAGCTGTGTGTGTGGCGAGCAGTGTACACATTGAGCAGTTTGTGCTGTGAGCAGTGTGTGTGGTGATGAGTGCGTACATTGAGCAGTGTGTGTGGCGAGCAGTGCGCGCATTGAGCAGTGTGTGGCGAGCAGTGCGCGCATTGAGCAGTGTGTGTGGCGAGCAGTGCGCACAATGAGCAGTGTGTGTGGTAAGCAGTGCGCATAATTAGCAATGTGTGTGGCGAGCAGTGTGCGCATTGAGCAGTGCATGTGGTGAGCAGTGCATGCACTGAGCACTGTGTGTGGCGAGCAGTGCGCACAATGAGCAGAGTGTGTGGCGAGCAGTGCATGCACTAAGCAGTGTGTGTTGTGAGAAGTGCGCGCACTGAGCCGTATGTGTGTCGAGCAGTGCACAAAATGCGCAGTGTGTGTGGCGAGCTGTGTGCGCATTGAGCTGTGCGTGTGGCGAGCAGTGCTTGCGTTGAGCAGCGTGTGTGGCGAGCAGTGCACGCATTGACCAGTGTGTGTGGAGAGCAGTGTGCATGGCGAGCATTGCCTGCATTGAGCAGTGTGTGTGGCGAACAGTGTGCATGGCGAGCAGTGTGCACATTGAGCAGTGTATGTTGCAAGTAGTATGTGTGGCGAGCAGTGTGTGTGGTGAGCAGTGCGTGAATTGAGCAGTGTGTGTGGCAAGCAGTGCGTGCATTGAGCAGTATGTGTGGTGAGCGTGCATGCACTGAGCAGTCTGTGTGGTGAGCAGTGCGTGTGGTGATCAGTGCGAAGATTAAGCAGTGTGTGTGGCGAGCAGTGCACGCATTGAGCAGTGTGTGTGGCAAGCCGTGTGCACATTGAGCAGTGTGTGTGGTGAGCAGTGTCCACATTGAGCAGCGTGTGTGGCGAGCAGTGCGGGCATTGAGCAGTGTGGGCGATGGGCAGTGTGCACGTTGAGCAGTGTGTGTGGCGAGCAGTGCTTGCATTGAGAAGTGTGTGTGGTGAGCAGAGCGTGCACTGAGCAGTGCGTGTGGCGAGCAGTGTGCACATTGAGTAGGGTTTATGGAGAGCAGTTCGTGCAATCAGCAGTGTGTGTGGTGAGCAGCATATCTGGCGAGCAATGCATGTGTCGAACAGCGTGTATGGTGAACAGTGCGCGCATTGAGCAGTGTGTGTGGCAAGCAGTGTGCGTAGCGAGCAGTGCGCGCATTGAGCAGTTTGTGTTGCGAGCAGTGTGTGTGGTGAGTAGTACGTACATTGAGCAGTGTGTGTGGCGAGCAGTGCGTGCACCGAGCAGTGTGTGTGGCGACCAATGTGCGCATTGAGCAGTGTGTGTGGCAAGCTGTGCGCACAATGTGCAGTATGTGTGGTGAGCAGTGCTTGCACAAAGCAGTGTGTGTTGCGAGCAGTGCACGCACTGAGCAGTGTGTGTGGCGAGAAGTGCACACAATGAGCAGTGTGTGTGGTGAGCAGTGTGCACATTGAGTAGGGTTTGTGGCGAGCAGTTCATGCAATCAGCAGTGTGTGTGGTGAGCAGCATATCTGGCGAGCAATGCATGTGACGAACAGTGCATATGGTGAACAGTGCGCGCGTATGGCGAACAGTGCGTGCATTGCGCAGTGTGTGGTGAGCAGTGTGTTTGGCGAGGAGTGCGTGAACTAAGCAGTGTGTGTGGCGAGCAATGTGCGCATTGAGCAGTGTGTGTGGTGAGCAGAGTGCACATTGAGCAGTGCATGTGGTGAGCAGTGTGTGTGGCGAGCAGAGTGCACATTGAGCAGTGCATGTGGTGAGCAGTGTGTGTGGCGAGCAATGTGCGCATTGAGCAGTGTGTGTGGCGAGCAGAGTGCACATTGAGCAGTGCATGTGGTGAGCAGTGTGTGTGGCGAGCAGGGCACGCACTGAGCAGTGTGTGTGGCAAGCAGTGTGCACATTGAGCAGTGTGTGTGGCGAGCAGTTCAAACGATGAGCAGTGTGTGTGACAAGTAGAGTGCACATTGAGCAGTGCGTGTGGCGAGCAGGGCACGCACTGAGCAGTGTGTGTGGCGAGCAGGGCACGCACTGAGCAGTGTGTGTGGCGAGCAATGTGCGTAGTGAGCAGTGCACGCATTGAGTAGTTTGTGCTGCGAGCAGTGTGTGTGGTGAGTAGTGTGTACATTGAGCAGTGTGTGTGGCGAGCAATGTGCGCATTGAGCAGTGTGTGTGGCGAGCAGAGTGCACATTGAGCAGTGCATGTGGTGAGCAGTGTGTGTGGCGAGCAGGGCACGCACTGAGCAGTGTGTGTGGCAAGCAGTGCGCGCGTTGAGCAGTGTGTGTGGCGAACAGTGTGCGCACTGAGCAGTGTGTGTGGCGAGCAGTGCATGCACTGAGAAGTGTATGTGGCAAGCAGTGTGCACATTGAGCATGTGTGGTGAGCACTGTGCACATTGAGTAGTATGTGTGGTGAGCAGTTCACGCACTGAGCAGTGTGTGTGGCGAGTAGTGTGCATGGCGAGCAGTGTGTGTGGTGAGCAGCATGCATGGCGAGCAGTATGCGTGGCGAGCAGTGTGCATAATGAGCACTGTGTGCGGTGAGCAGTGTGCGCACATTGAACAGTGCATGTGGTGAGCATTATCTGCATTGAGCAGTGTTTGTGGCGAATAGTGTCCATGGTAGCAGTGCGCACATTGAGCAGTGTGTGGCAATCAGTGCGCACACTGAGCAGAGTGTGTGGCGAGCAGTGTGCACATTGAGCAGTGCGTGTGGAGAGCAGTTTGCGCAATGAGCAGTGTGTGTAATGAGCAGTGCATGTGGCGAGCAATGCTCGCATTGAGCAGTGTGTGTGGCGAGCAGCATGCGAATTGAGTAGTGTGTGTGGTGAGCAGTGTGCACATTGAGTAGTATGTGTGACGAGCAGTGCGCACAATGAGCAGTGTGTGTGGCGAGCAGAGTGAGGGCGAGCTGTGTGTGTAGCAAGCAGTGCACGCATTGAGCAGTGTGTGTGGCAAGCAGTGCGCGCATTGAACAGTGTGTCTGGTGAGCAGTGCATTCATTGAGCAGTGTTTGTGGAGAGCAGTGTGTACATTGAGCAGTGTGTGTGGCAAGAAGTGTGCACATTGAGCATTGTGTGTGGCGAGCAGTTTGCGCAATGAGCAGTGTGCATGATGAGCAGTGTGTGTGGCGAGCAGGGCTCTCATTGAGCAGTGTGTGTGGTGAGCAGTGTGCATAGTGAGCAGTGTGCGCATTAAGTAGTTTGTGCTGCGAGCAGTCTGTGTGGCGAGTAGTGCTCGCATTGAGCAGTTTGTGTGGTGAGCAGAGTGCACACTGGGCAGCGTGCGTGGCGAGCAGTGTCTGCGGCGCACAGTGTGCATGGCGTGCAGTGCGCACAATGAACAGCCTGTGTTGCGAGCAGTGCCCGCATTGAGCAGCGGTGTGGCGATCAGTGCGCGCACAGAGTAGTGTGTGTGGTGAGCAGTGCGCGCACTGAGCAGTGTGTGTGGAGAGCAGTGTGCGCACTGGGCAGTGTGTTTGGCGAGCAGTGTCTGCGGCGCACAGTGTGCATGGCATACAGTGCGCACAATGAACAGTCTGTGTTGAGAGCAGTGTGTGTGACGAGCAGTGCGTGTGGTGAGCAGTGCGTGCATTGAGCAGTGCGTGTGGCAAGCAGTGTGGGAGGTGAGCAGTGTGGCTGGTGAGCAGTGCGCGCATTGAGCAGTGTATCTGGCGAGCAGTGCGCGCATTGAGCGTTGTGTGTGGCGAGCAGAGTGCGCACTGGGCAGTGTGTTTGGCGAGCAGTGTCTGCGGCGCACAGTGTGCATGGCGTGCAGTGCGCACAATGAACAGTCTGTGTTGTGAGGAGTGTGTGTGACGAGCAGTGTGTGCGGTGAGCAGTGCGTGCATTGAGCAGTGCGTGTGGCGAGCAGTGTGGGAGGCGAGCAGTGTGGCTGGTGAGCAGTGCGCGCATTGAGCAGTGTGTGTGGCGAGCAGTGTGTGTGGCGAGCAGTGCGCGCATAGAGCAGTGTGTGGAGAGCAGTGTGTGTGGCAAGCAGACTGCACATTGAGCAGTGTGTGTGGCAATCAGTGCGCACACTGAGCAGAGTGTGTGGCGAGCAGTGTGCACATTGAGCAGTGCGTGTGGAGAGCAGTGTGCACAATGAGCAGTGTGTGTGGCGAGCAGAGTGAGGGCGAGCTGTGTGTGTAGCAAGCAGTGCACGCATTGAGCAGTGTGTGTGGCAAGCAGTGCGCACATTGAACAGTGTGTGTGGTGAGCAGTGTGCGCACATTGAACAGTGCATGTGGTGAGCATTATCTGCATTGAGCAGTGTTTGTGGCGAATAGTGTCCATTGTAGCAGTGCGCACATTGAGCAGTGTGTGTGGCAATCAGTGCACACACTGAGCAGAGTGTGTGGCGAGCAGTGTGCACATTGAGCAGTGCGTGTGGAGAGCAGTTTGCGCAATTAGCAGTGTGTGCAATGAGCAGTGCATGTGGCGAGCAATTCTCGCATTGAGCAGAGTGTGTGGCAAGCAGCATGTGAATTCAGTAGTGTGTGTGGTGAGCAGTGTGCACATTGAGCAGTGTGTGTGGTGAGCAGAGTGAGGGCGAGCTGTGTGTGTAGCAAGCAGTGCACACATTGAGCAGTGTGTGTGGCAAGCAGTGCGCGCATTGAACAGTGTGTCTGGTGTGCAGTGCATTCACTGAGCAGTGTTTGTGGCGAGCAGTGTGTACATTGAGCAGTGTGTGTAGCGAGAAGTGTGCACATTGAGCATTGTGTGTGGCGAACAGTTTGCGCAATGAGCAGTGTGCATGATGAGCAGTGTGTGTGGCGAGCAGGGCTCGCATTGAGCAGTGTGTGTGGTGAGCAGTGTGCATAGTGAGCAGTGTGCGCATTAAGTAGTTTGTGCTGCGAGCAGTCTGTGTGGTGAGTAGTGCTCGCATTGAGCAGTTTGTGTGGTGAACACCACAGTGTGCACAATGAACAGTCTGTGTTGCGAGCAGTGCCCGCACTGAGTAGTGTGTGTGGTGAGCAGTGCGCGCACTGAGCAGTGTGTGTGGAGAGCAGTGTGCATGATGAGCAGTGTGTACATTGAGCAGTGTGTGTGGCGAGAAGTGTGCACATTGAGCGTTGTGTGTGGTGAGCAGTGCGTGCATTGAGCAGTGCGTGTAGCAAGCAGTGTGGGTGGCGAGCAGTGTGGGTGGTGAGCAGTGTGCACATTGAGCAGTGTGTGTGGCGAACAGTGCGCGCATGGAGCAGTGTGTGGAGAGCAGTGTACGTGGCGAGCAGTCCATGCACTGAGCAGTGTGTGTGGCAAGCAGTGTGGGTGACGAGCAGTGTGCGCATTGAGCACTGTGCGTGGCAAGCAGTGCATGCATTGAGCAGTGTGTCTTGGGAGCAGTGCGTGCAATGAGAAGTGTATGTGGCGAGCAGTGTGCACATTGAGCATGTGTGGTGAGCACTGTGCACATTCAGTAGTATGTGTGGCGAGCAGTTCGCACACTGAGCAGTGTCTGTGGCGAGCAGTGTGCATGGCGAGCAGTGTGTGTGGTGAGCAGCGTGCGTGGCGAGCAGTGTGCATAATGAGCACTGTGTGTGGTGAGCAGTGTTCGCACATTGAACAGTGCATGTGGTGAGCATTATCTGCATTGAGCAGTGTTTGTGGCGAACAGTGTGCATGGTAGCAGTGCGTGCATTGAGCAGTGTGTGTTGTGAGCAGAGCGTGCATTGAGCAGTGTGTGTGGCAAGCAGACTGCACATTGAGCAGTGTGTGTGGCAATCAGTGCGCACACTGAGCAGTGTGCACATTGAGCAGTGCGTGTGGAGAGCAGTTTGCGCAATGAGCAGTGTGTGCAATGAGCAGTGCATGTGGCGAGCAATGCTCACATTGAGCAGTGTGTGTGGAGAGCAGCATGTGAATTGAGTAGTGTGTGTGGTGAGCAGTGTGCACATTGAGTAGTATGTGTGGCGAGCAGTGCGCACAATGAGCAGTGTGTGTGGCGAGCAGAGTGAGGGCGAGCTGTGTGTGTGGCGAGCAGTGCGCGCATTGAACAGTGTGTGAGGTGAGCAGAGTTTATGGTAAGCAGTGTGCATGGCGAGCATTGTCTGCATTGTGCAGTGTGTGTGGCGAGCAGTGTGCGTGGCGAGCAGTGCGTGCATTGAGCAGTGTGTGTGGCAAGCAGTGCACGCATTGAGCAGTGTGTCTGGTGAGCAGGGTATATGGTGAGCTGTGTGCATGGCGAGCATTGTCTGCATTGTGCAGTGTGTGTGGCGAGCAGTGTGCGTGGAGAGTAATATGGGTGGCGAGCAGTGCGTTTGGCGAGCAGTGCGAAAATTGAGCACTGTGCCTGGCAAACAGTGCATGCATTGTGCAGTGTGTGTGGGGAGCAGTGCGTGCAATGAGCAGTGTGTGTGGCGAGCAGTGTGCGCATTGAGCAGTGTGTGTGGCGAGCAGTGTGGGTGGCAAGCAGTGTGCACATTGAGCATGTGTGGTGAGCAGTGTGCACATTGAGCATGTGTGGTGAGCAGTGTGCACATTGAGCATGTGTGGTGAGCAGTGTGCACAATGAGTAGTATGTGTGGTGAGCAGTTCACGCACTGAGCAGTGTGTGTGGCAAGCAATGTGCGTGGCGAGCATTGTGTGTGTGGTGAGCAGCATGCGTGACGAGCAGCGTGTGTGGGGAGCAGTGTGCATAATGAGCACTGTGTGTGGTGAGCAGTGTGCACACTGAGCAGTGCCTGTGGTGAGCATTGTCTGCATTGAGCAGTGTTTGTGGCAAACAGTGTGCATGGTAGCAGCGTGCACATTGAGCAGTGTGTGTGGAGAGCAGTGTGTGTTGTGAGCAGTGTGCGCATTGAGTAGTTTGTGCTGTGAGCAGTGTGTGTGGCGAGCAGTGCACACAATGAGCAGTGTGTGTGGCGAGCAGAGTGAGGGCGAGCTGTGTGTGTGGCGAGCAGTGCGTGCATTGAGCAGTGTATGTGGCAAGCAGTGCGCGCATTGAACAGTGTGTCTGGTGAGCAGAGTTTATGGTAAGCAGTGTGCGTGGCGAGCATTGTCTGTATTGTGCAGTGTCTGGCGAGCAGTGTGTGAGTGGCGAGCAGTGCGTGCATTGAGCAGTGTGTGTGGCAAGCAGTGCACGCATTGAGCAGTGTGTCTGGTGAGCAGGGTATATGGTGAGCAGTGTGCATGGCGAGCATTGTCTGCATTGTGCAGTGTGTGTGGCGAGCAGTGTGCGTGGAGAGTAATATGGGTGGCGAGCAGTGCGTGTGGCGAGCAGTGCGAAAATTGAGCACTGTGCCTGGCAAGCAGTGCATGCATTATGCAGTGTGTGTGGGGAGCAGTGCGTGCAATGAGCAGTGTGGGTGGCAAGCAGTGTGCACATTGAGCATGTGTGGTGAGCAGTGTGCACAATGAGTAGTATGTGTGGCGAGCAGTTCACGCACTGAGCAGTGTGTGTGGCAAGCGATGTGCGTGGCGAGCATTGTGTGTGTGGTGAGCAGCATGCGTGACGAGCAGCGTGTGTGGGGAGCAGTGTGCATAATGAGCACTGTGTGTGGCGAGCAGTGTGCGCATTGAGCACTGTGTGTGGCGAGCAGTGCATGCATTGTGCAGTGTGTGTGGCGAGCAGTGTGCATGGCAAGCAGTGTGCACATTGAGCATGTGTGGTGAGCAGCATGCGTGACGAGCAGCGTGTGTGGGGAGCAGTGTGCATAATGAGCACTGTGTGTGGCGAGCAGTGTGCGCATTGAGCACTGTGTGTGGCGAGCAGTGCATGCATTGTGCAGTGTGTGTGGCGAGCAGTGTGCATGGCAAGCAGTGTGCACATTGAGCATGTGTGGTGAGCAGTGTGCACATTGAGTAGTATGTGTGGCGAGCAGTTCACTCACTGAGCAGTGTGTGTGGCGAGCAGTGCTCGCATTGAGCAGTGTGTGTGTTGAGCAGTGTGCGTGGCGAGCAGTGTGGGTGGCAAGCAGTGTGCATATTGAGCATGTGTGGTGAGCAGTGTGCACATTGAGTAGTATGTGTGGTGAGCAGTTCACGCACTGAGCAGTGTGTGTGGCGAGAAGTGTGCATGGCGAGCATTGTGTGTGTGGTGAGCAGCGTGCGTGGCGAACAGTGCATGCAATGAGCAGTGTGTGTGGCGAGCAGTGCATGTGGCGAGTAATATGGGTGGCCAGCAGTGCGTGTGGCGAGCAGTGTGAAAATTGAGAACTGTGCGTGGCAAGCAGTGCATGCATTGTGCAGTGTGTGTGGGTAGCAGTGCGTGCAATGAGCAGTGTGTGTGGCAAGCAGTGTGCACATTGAGCATGTGTGGTGAGCAGTGTGCACATTGAGTAGTATGTGTGGGGAGCAGTTCATGCACTGATCAGTGTGTGTGGCGAGCCGTGTGTGTGACGAGCAACGTGCGTAATGAGCAGTGTGTGAGGTGAGCAATGCATGCAATGAGCACTGTGTGTGGCAAGCAGTGTGCGCATTAAGCAGTGCATGTGGTGAGCACTGTATGCATTGAGCAGTGTTTGTGGCGAACAGTGTGCATGGTAGCAGCGCGCACATTGAGCAGTGTGTGTTGTGCGCAGCGCGTGCATTGAGCAATATGTGTGGCAAGCAGAATACACATTGAGCAGCGTGTGTGGCAATCAGTGCGCACACTGAGCAGTGTGTGTGGCGAGCAGTGTGCGCATTGAGCCGTGTGTGGCGAGCAGTGCACGCACTGAGCAGTGTGTGTGGCGAACAATGTGCACATTGAGCAGTGTGTATGATGAGCAGTGTGCATAGTGAGCAGTGTGCGCATTGAGTAGTTTGTGCTGCGAGCACTCTGTGTGGTGAGTAGTGCATACATTGAGCAGTGTGTGTGGCGAGCAGTGCGTGCATTGAGCAGTGTGTGTGGCAATCAGTGTGCGCATTGAGCCGTGTGTGGCGAGTAGTGCACGCACAATGAGCAGTGTGTGTGGCGAACAATGTGCACATTGAGCAGTGTGTGTGGCGAGCAGTCCATGCACTGAGCAGTGTGTGTGGCGAGCAGTGTGGGTGACAAGCAGTGTGTGTGGCGAGCAGTGTGTGTGGCAAACAGTGTGCGTGGCGAGTAGTCCATGCACTGACCAGTGTGTGTGGCAAGCAGTGTGGGTGGCGAGCAGTGTGCGCATTGAGCACTGTGCATGGCGAGCAGTGCATGCATTGTGCAGTGTGTGTGGCAAGCAGTGTGCGTGGCAAGCAGTGTGCACATTGAGCATGTGTGGTGAGCAGTGTGCACATTGAGTAGTATGTGTGGCGAGCAGTTCACTCACTGAGCAGTGTGTGTGGCGAGCATTGCGTGTGTGGTGAGCAGCATGCGTGGTGAGCAGTGTGTGCGGCGAGCAGTGTGCATAATAAGCACTGTGTGTGGCGAGCAGTGTGCGCATTGAGCAGTGCATGTGGTGAGCATTGTCTGCATTGAGAAGTGTTTGTAGCACACTGAGCAGTGTGTGTGGCGAGCAGTGTGCACATTGAGCAGTGTGTGTGGCAAGCAGTGCCAGCATTGAGCAGCGTGTGTGGTGAGCAGTGCTCGCATTGAGCAGTGTGTGTGGTGAGCAGAGTGTGCACTGGGCAGTGTGTGTAGCAAGCAGTGTCTGCGGCGCACAGTGTGCATGGCATGCAGTGCGCACAATCTGTGTTGCGATCAGTTTGTGTGATGAGCAGTGTGTGTGGTGAGCAGGGTGTGTGGCGAGCAGTGTGTTTGGCGAACAGTGTGTGTGGCGAGCAGTCCATGCACTGAGCAGTGTGTGTGGCAAGCAGTGTGGGTGGTGAGCAGTGTGCGCATTGAGCACTGTGCGTGGCGAGCAGTGCATGCATTGAGCAGTGTGTGTGGCGAGCAGTGTGCACATTGACCAGTGCGCACAATGAGCAGAGTGTGTGGCAAGCAGTGTGCACATTAAGCAGTGTACACATTGAGCAATTTGTGTGGCCAGCAGTGTGCACATTGAACAGTGTGTGTGGAGAGCAGTTTGCACATTGAGTAGTATGTGTGGTGAGCAGTTCACGCAATGAGCAGTGTGTTTGGTGAGCAGTGTGCGTGGCAAGCAGTGCGCACAATGAACAGTCTGTATTGCGAGCAGTGTGTGTGACGAGCAGTGTGGGTGGTGAGCAGTGCGCGCATTGAGCAGTGTGTGTTGCGAGCAGTGTGCGCATGGAGCAGTGTGTGTGGCGAGCAGTCCATGCACTGAGCAGTGTGTGCGGCAAGCAGTGTGGGTGGAGAGCAGTGTGTGTGGTGAGCAGAGTGCGTGGCGAGCAGTCCATGCACTGAGCAGTGTGTGTGGCAAGCAGTGTGGATGGCGAGCAATGTGCTTATTGAGCACTGTGCGTGGCAACCAGTGCATGCATTGAGCAGTGTGTCTTGGGAGCAGTGCGTGCAATGAGAAGTGTATGTGGCGAGCAGTGTGCGCATTGAGCATGTGTGGTGAGCAGTGTGCACATTGAGTAGTATGTGTGGCGAGCAGTTTGAGCACTGAGCAGTGTCTGTGGCGAGCAGTGTGCATGGCGAACAGTGTGTGTGGTGAGCAGCGTGCGTGGCGAGCAGTATGCGTGGCAATCAGTGTGCATAATGAGCACTGTGTGTGGTGAGCAGTGTGCGCACATTGAACAGTGCATGTGGTGAGCATTGTCTGCATTGAGCAGTGTTTGTGGCGAATAGTGTGCATGGTAGCAGCGCGCACATTAAGCAGTGTTTGTTGTGAGCAGCGCGTGCATTGAGCAGTGTGTGTGGCAAGCAGTGCGCACACTGAGCAGAGTGTGTGGCGAGCAGTGTGCACATTGAGCAGTGCGTGTGGAGAGCAGTTTGCTCAATGAGCAGTGTGTGCAATGAGCAGTGCATGTGGCGAGCAGTGCTCACATTGAGCAGTGTGTGTGGCGAGCAGTGCATGCATTGAGTAGTGTGTGTGGCGAGCAGTGCGCACAATGAGCAGTGTGTGTGGCGAGCAGTGTGCACATTGAGTAGTATGTGTGGCGAGCAGTGCGCACAATGAGCAGTGTGTGTGGCGAGCAGTGTGCATATTGAGCAGTGCGTGTGGAGAGCAGTTTGCTCAATGAGCCGTGTGTGCAATGAGCAGTGCATATGGTGAGCAGTGTGCACAATGAGCAGTGTGTGTGGCGAGCAGTGCGCACAATGAGCAGTGTGTGTGGCGAGCAGTGTGCATATTGAGCAGTGTGTGTGGCGAGCAGTGCGCACAATGAGTAGTGTGTGTGGCAAGCAGTGTGCATATTGAGTGGTATGTGTGGCGAGCAGTGCGCACAATGAGCAGTGTGTGTGGCGAGCAGTGCGAAAATTGAGAACTGTGCGTGGCAAGCAGTGCATGCATTGTGCAGTGTGTGTGGGTAGCAGTGTGTGCAATGAGCATTATGTGTGGCAAGCACTGTGCATATTGAGCATGTGTGGTGAGCAGTGCGCACATTGAGTAGTATGTGTGGCGAGCGGTTCGCGCACTGAGCAGTGTGTGTGGCGAGCAGTGTGCACATTGACCAGTGCGCACAATGAGCAGAGTGTGTGGCGAGCAGTGTGCACATTAAGCAGTGTACACATTGAGCAATTTGTGTGGCCAGCAGTGTGCACATTGAACAGTGTGTGTGGAGAGCAGTTTGCGCAATAAGCAGTGTGCGCAATGAGCAGTACATGTGGCAAGCAGTGCATGTGGCGAGCAGTGCTCGCATTGAGCAGTGTGTGTGGCGAACAGCGTGCAAATTGAGTGTTGTGTGTGGTGAGCAGTGTGCACATTGAGTAATATGTGTGGTGAGCAGTTCACGCAATGAGCAGTGTGTTTGGTGAGCAGTGTGCGTGGCAAGCAGTGCGCACAATGAACAGTCTGTGTTGCGAGCAGTGTGTGTGACGAGCAGTGTGTGCGGTGAGCAGTGCGTGCATTGAGCAGTGCGTGTGGCGAGTAGTGTGGGAGGCGAGCAGTGTGGGTGGTGAGCAGTGCGCGCATTGAGCAGTGTGTGTTGCGAGCAGTGCGCGCATGGAGCAGTGTGTGTGACGAGCAGTCCATGCACTGAGCAGTGTGTGCGGCAAGCAGTGTGGGTGGAGAGCAGTGTGTGTGGTGAGCAGAGTGCGTGGCGAGCAGTCCATGCACTGAGCAGTGTGTGTGGCAAGCAGTGTGGATGGCGAGCAATGTGCTCATTGAGCACTGTGCGTGGCAAGCAGTGCATGCATTGAGCAGTGTGTCTTGGGAGCAGTGCGTGCAATGAGAAGTGTATGTGGCGAGCAATGTGCACATTGAGCATGTGTGGTGAGCAGTGTGCACATTGAGTAGTATGTGTGGCGAGCAGTTTGAGCACTGAGCAGTGTCTGTGGCGAGCAGTGTGCATGGCGAACAGTGTGTGTGGTGAGCAGTGTGCGTGGCGAGCAGTATGCGTGGCAAGCAGTGTGCATAATGAGCACTGTGTGTGGTGAGCAGTGTGCGCACATTGAACAGTGCATGTGGTGAGCATTGTCTGCATTGAGCAGTGTTTGTGGCGAATAGTGTGCATGGTAGCAGCGCGCACATTAAGCAGTGTTTGTTGTGAGCAGCGCGTGCATTGAGCAGTGTGTGTGGCAAGCAGTGCGCACACTGAGCAGAGTGTGTGGCGAGCAGTGTGCACATTGAGCAGTGCGTGTGGAGAGCAGTTTGCTCAATGAGCAGTGTGTGCAATGAGCAGTGCATATGGCGAGCAGTGCTCGCATTGAGTAGTGTGTGTGGCGAGCAGTGCGCTCAATGAGCAGTGTGTGTGGCGAGCAGTGTGCATATTGAGTAGTATGTGTGGCGAGCAGTGCGAAAATTGAGAACTGTGCGTGGCAAGCAGTGCATGCATTGTGCAGTGTGTGTGGGTAGCAGTGTGTGCAATGAGCATTATGTGTGGCAAGCACTGTGTATATTGAGCATGTGTGGTGAGCAGTGCGCACATTGAGTTGTATGTGTGGCGAGCGGTTCGCGCACTGAGCAGTGTGGGTGACGAGCAGCGTGTGTGGCAAGCAGTATGCGTGGCGAGCAGTGTGCATAATGAGCACTGTGTGTGGCGAGCAGTGTGCGCATTGAGCAGTGTTTGTGGCGAACAGTGTGCATGGTAGCAGCGCGCACATTGAGCAGTGTGTGTTTTGCGCAGCGCGTGCATTGAGCAATATGTGTGGCGAGCAGAGCTGGCATTGAGCAGTGTGTATGATGAGCAGTGTGCGCATTGAGTAGTTTGTGCTGCAAGCAGTCTGTGTGGCGAGTAGTGCATACATTGAGCAGTGTGTGTGGCGAGCAGTGCCCGCATTGAGCAGTGTGTATGGTGAGCAGTGCGTGCACTGAGCAGTGTGTGTGGCGAGCAGTGCTCGTATTGAGCAGTGTGTGTGGTGAGCAGAGTGAGCACTGGGCAGTGTGTATGGCGAGCAGTGTCTGCGCTGCACGGTGTGCATGGCGTGCAGTGCGCAAAATGAACAGTCTGTGTTGCGAGCAGTGTGTGTGACGAGCAGTGTGTATGGTGAGCAGTGCGTGCATTGAGCAGTGCGTATGGCGAGCAGTGTGGGTGGCGAGCAGTGTGGGTGGCGAGCAGTGTGGGTGGTGAGCAGTGCGCACATTGTGCAGTGTGTGTGGCGAGCAGTACACGCATTGAGCAGTGTGTTACGAGCAGTGTGTGTGGCAAGCAGTGTGGGTGATGAGCAGTGTGTGTGGCGAGCAGTGTATGTGGCGAACAGAGTGCGTGGCGAGCAGTCCATGCACTGAGCAGTGTGTGTGGCAAGCAGTGTGTGTGGCGAGCAGTGTGCGCATTGAGCACTGTGCGTGGCGAGCAGTGCATGCATTGAGCAGTGTGTGTTGGGAGCAGTGCATGCAATGAGAAGTGTGTGTGGCGAGCAGTGTGCACGTTGACCAGTGCACACAATGAGCAGAGTGTGTGGCGAGCAGTGTGCACATTGAGCGGTGTGTATGGTGAGCAGTGTGCGCATTGAGCAATGTGTGTGGAGAGCAGTTTGCGTAATGAGCAGTGTGCGCAACGAGCTGTGCATGTGGCGAGCAGTTCTCGCATTGAGCAGTGTGTGTGGTGAGCAGCGTGCGAATTGAGTAGTATGTGTGATGAACAGTTTGCGCAATGAGCAGTGTGTTTGGTGAGCAATGTGCGTGGCAAGCAGTGTGGGTGACAAGCAGTGTGCACATTGAGCAGTGTGTGTGGCGAACAAGGCATCTGGCGAGCAATGTGTGTGATGAGTAGTGCGTAGGGCAAACAGTGCGCGCATTGCGCAGTGTGTATGGTGAGCGGTGCGTATGGCAATCAGTGTGCGCAATAAGCTGTGTTTGGTGAGCAGTGTGCGTGGCGAGCAGTGTGCCTAATGAGCAGTGTGTGAGGTGAGCAGTGCACACAATGGGCACTGTGTGTGGCGAGCAGTGTGCACATTGAGCGGTGTGTGTGGTGAGCATAGTTTATGGTAAGCAGTGTGCGTGGCGAGCATTGTCTGCATTGAGCAGTGTGTGTGAGGAGCAGTGCCTGCAATGAGCAGTGTGTTTGGCGAGCAGTGCATGTGGCGAGTAATAAGGGTGGCGATCAGTGCGTGTGGCGAGCAGTATGCGCATTGAGCAGTGCGTGTGGTGAGTGCTGTGCGCGTTGAGCAGTGTGGATGTCTAGCTGTGTGCACATTGAGCAGTGGGTGTAGCGAGCAGTGTGCACATTGAGTAGTATGTGTGGCGGGCAGTTCGTGCAATGAGCAGTGTGCATGATGAGCAGTGTGTGTGGTGAGCAGTGCTCGCATTGAGCAGTGTGTGTGGTGAGCAGAGTGCGCACTGGGCAGTGTGTATGGCGAGCAGTGTCTGCGGCGCACAGTGTGCATGGCGTGCAGTGCGTGCATTGAGCAGTGCATATGGCAAGCAGTGTGGGTGGCGAGCAGTGTGGGTGGTGAGCAGTGCGCACATTTTGCAGTGTGTATAGCGAGCAGTACGCGCATTGAGCAGTGTGTGACGAGCAGTGTGTGTGGCGAGCAGTCCTTGCACTGAGCAGTGTGTGTGGCAAACAGTGTGGGTGACGAGCAGTGTGTGTGGCGAGCAGCGTGTGTGGCGAACAGTGTGCGTGTCGAGCAGTCCATGCACTGAGCAGTGTGTGTGGCAAGCAGTGTGGGTGGTGAGCAGTGTGCGCGTTGAGCACTGTGCATGGCGAGCAGTGCATGCATTGAGCAATGTGTGTTGGGAGCAGTGCGTGTAATGAGAAGTGTGTGTGTGGCGAGCAGTGTGCACGTTGACCAGTGCGCACAATGAGCAGAGTGTGTGGCGAGCAGTGTGCACATTGAGCAGTGTGTATGGTGAGCAGTGTGCGCATTGAGCAGTGTGTGTGGCGAGCAGTGTGCACAATGAGCAGTGTGTGTGGCAGGCAGAGTGCGTGGCGAGCTGATGTTTGTGGCAAGCAGTGCGCACATTGAGCAGTGTGTGTGGCGAGCAGTGCGCGCAATGAGCAGCGTGCGGCGAGCAGTGCCTGCATTGAGCAGTGTGTGTGGCGAACAAGGCATCTGGCGAGCAATGCGTGTGATGAGTAGTGCGTAGGGCAAACAGTGTGCGCATTGCGCAGTGTGTATGGTGAGCAGTGCGTATGGCGATCAGTGCGCGCAATAAGCAGTGTGTGTGGTGAGCAGTGTGTGTGCCGAGCAGCGTGCATGTCGAGCAGTGTGTGTGGCGAGCAGTGCTCGCATTGAGCAGTGTGTGTGGTGAACAGTGTGCGCATTGAGCAGTGTGTGTGGCGAGCAGTGCATTCACTGAGCAGTGTTTGTGGCGAGCAGTGTGTACATTGAACATTGTGTGTGGCGAGCAGTTTGTGCAATGAGCAGTGTGCATGATGAGCAGTGTGTGTGGCGAGCAGGGCTCGCATTGAGCAGTGTGTGTGGTGAGCAGTGTGCATAGTGAGCAGTGTGCGCATTAAGTAGTTTGTGCTGCGAGCAGTCTGTGTGGCGAGTAGTGCTCGCATTGAGCAGTTTGTGTGGTGAGCAGAGTGCGCACTGGGCAGTGTGTATGGCGAGCAGTGTCTGCGGCGCACAGTGTGCATGGCGTGCAGTGCGCAAAATGAACAGTCTGTGTTGCGAGCAGTGTGTGTGACGAGCAGTGTGTGGTGAGCAGTGCGTGCATTGAGCAGTGCGTATGACGAGCAGTGTGTGTGGCGAACAGTGTGTGTGGCGAGCAGTGTGCGTGGCGAGCAGTCCATGCACTGAGCAGTGTGTGTGGCAAGCAGTGTGGGTGGTGAGCAGTGTGCGCAATGAGCACTGTGCGTGGCGACCAGTGCATGAATTGAGCAGTGTGTGTTGGGAGCAGTGCATGCAATGAGAAGTGTGTGTGGCGAGCAGTGTGCACGTTGACCAGTGCGCACAATGAGCAGTGTGTGGCGAGCAGTGTGCACATTGAGCAGTGTGTATGGTGAGCAGTGTGCGCATTGAGCAATGTGTGTGGAGAGCAGTGCGCACATTGAGCAGTATGTGTGGAGAGCAGTTTGCGTAATGAGCAGTGTGCGCAACGAGCTGTGCATGTGGCGAGCAGTGCTCACATTGAACAGTGTGTGTGGCGAGCAGCGTGCGAATTGAGTAGTGTGTGTGGTGAGCAGTGTGCACTTGAGTAGTATGTGTGGTGATCAGTTCGCGCAATGAGCAGTGTGTTTGGTGAGCAATGTGCGTGGCAAGTAGTGTGGGTGACAAGCAGTGTGCGCATTGTGCAGTGTTTATGGTGAGCAGTATGTATGGCGATCAGTGCGCACAATAAGCAGTGTGTGTGGTGAGCAGTGTGTATGGCGAGCAGTGTGGGTGGTGAGTAGTGCACACATTGTGCAGTGTGTATGGCGAGCAGTACGTGCATTGAGCAGTGTGTGACGAGCAGTGTGTGTGGCGAGCAGTCCATGCACTGAGCAGTGTGTGTGGCAAGCAGTGTGGGTGACGAGCAGTGTGTGTGGCGAGCAGTGTGTGTGGCGAACAGTGTGCGTGGTGAGCAGTGTGCGTGGCGAGCAGTCCATGCACTGAGCAGTGTGTGTGGCAAGCAGTGTGCGCAGTGTGCGCAATGAGCACTGTGCGTGGCGACCAGTGCATGAATTGAGCAGTGTGTGTTGGGAGCAGTGCGTGCAATGAGAAGTGTGTGTGGCGAGCAGTGTGCACGTTGACCAGTGCGCACAATGAGCAGAGTGTGTGGCGAGCAGTGTGCACATTGAGCAGTGTGTATGGTGAGCAGTGTGCGCATTGAGCAATGTGTGTGGAGAGCAGTGCGCACATTGAGCAGTATGTGTGGAGAGCAGTTTGCGTAATGAGCAGTGTGCGCAACGAGCTGTGCATGTGGCGAGCAGTGCTCACATTGAGCAGTGTGTGTGGCGAGCTGCGTGCGAATTGAGTAGTGTGTGTGGTGAGCAGTGTGCACTTGAGTAGTGCGTATGGCGATCAGTTCGCGCAATGAGCAGTGTGTGTGGCGAGCAATGTGCATGTCGAGCAGAGTGCGTGGCGAGCTGTGTGCGTAATGAGCAGTGTGTGTGGCGAGCAGTGCACACAATGAGCAGTGTGTGAGGTGAGCATAGTTTATGGTAAGCAGTGTGCGTGGCGAGCACTGTCTGCATTGAGCAGTGTGTTTGGCGAGCAGTGTGCGTGGCGGGCAGTGCGTGCATTGAGCAGTGTGTGTGGCGAGCAGTGCATGTGGCGCGTAATATGGGTGGTGAGAAGCGCGTGTAGCGAGCAGTATGCACATTGAGCAGTGCGTGTGGTGAGCGGTGTGTGCATTGAGCTGTATGGGTGGCAAGCTGTGTGCACATTGAACAGTGCATGTGGCGAGCAGTGCTCACATTCAGCAGTGTGAGTGGCGAGAAGTATGCACATTGAGTAGTATGTGTGGCGAGCAGTTCGCGCAATGAGCAGTGTGTGTGGTGAGCAGTGCGTGCATTGAGCAGTGTGTGTCGCGAACAGTGTGTGTGGCTAGTGGTTTGTGGCAAGCAGCGCGCGCATTGCGCAGTGTGTGTGGCGAACAGTGTGTGTGTGGCTAGTAGTGTGTGTGGCAAGCAGTGCGCGCAATGAGCAGTGTGTGTGGCGAGCAGTGCCCGCATTGAGCAGTGTGTGTGGTGAACAATGCGTCTGGCGAGCAATGCATGTGATGAGCAGTGCGTAGGGCGAACAGTGTGCACATTGTGCAGTGTGTATGGTGAGCAGTGTGTGTGGCAAGCAGCGTGCATGGCGAGCAAGGTGCGTGGCGAGCAGTGTGCGTAATGAGCCGTGTGTGAGGTGAGCAATGCACGCAATGAGCACTGTGCACATTGAGCACTGCATGTGGTGAGCAGTGTGCGCATTGAGCAGTGTGTCTGGTGAGCAGAGTTTATGGTAAGCAGTTGCGTGGTGAGCATTCTCTTCATTATGCAGTGTGTGTTGTGAGCAGCGTGCGCGGCGAGCAGTGTGTATAGTCAGCAGTGCGTGTGGCGAGCATTGTATGTGGCGAGCAGCGCATGCATTGAGCAGTGTGTGTGGCGAGCAGTGCATGTGGCGAGTAATATGGGTGGCGAGCAGTGCGTGTGGCGAGCAGTAAGAAAATTGAGCACTGTGCGTGGCAAGCAGTGCAAGCATTGTGCAGTGTGTGTGGGGAGCAGTGCCTGCAATGAGCAGTGTGTGTGGCGAGCAGTGCATGTGGCGCGTAATATGGGTGGTGAGCAGCGCGTGTGGCGAGCAGTATGCACATTGAGCAGTGCGTGTGGTGAGCGGTGTGTGCATTGAGCAGTGTGGGTGGCAAGCTGTGTGCACATTGAACAGTGCATGTGGCGAGCAGTGCTCACATTCAGCAGTGTGAGTGGCGAGAAGTATGCACATTGAGTAGTATGTGTGGCGAGCAGTTCGCGCAATGAGCAGTGTGTGTGGTGAGCAGTGTGTGTGGTGAGCAGTGCGTGCATTAAGCAGTGTGTGTCACGAACAGTGTGTGTAGCTAGTGGTTTGTGGCAAGCAGTGCGTGCATTGCGCAGTGTGTGTGGCGAACAGTGTGTGTGTGGCTAGTAGTGTGTGTGGCAAGCATTGCGCACATTGAGCAGTGTGTGGCAAGCAGTGCGCGCAATGAGCAGTGTGTGTGGCGAGCAGTGCCCACATTGAGCAGTGTGTGTGGTGAACAATGCGTCTGGCGAGCAATGCATGTGATGAGCAGTGCGTAGGGCGAACAGTGTGCACATTGTGCAGTGTGTATGGTGAGCAGTGTGTGTGGCAAGCAGCGTGCATGGCGAGCAAGGTGCGTGGCGAGCAGTGTGCGTAATGAGCCGTGTGTGAGGTGAGCAGTGCACGCAATGAGCACTGTGCACATTGAGCACTGCATGTGGTGAGCAATGTGCGCATTGAGCAGTGTGTCTGGTGAGCAGAGTTTATGGTAAGCAGTTGCGTGGTGAGCATTCTCTTCATTATGCAGTGTGTGTTGTGAGCAGCGTGCGCGGCGAGCAGTGTGTATAGTCAGCAGTGCGTGTGGCGAGCATTGTATGTGGCGAGCAGCGCATGCATTGAGCAGTGTGTGGGGCGAGCAGTGCATGTGGCGAGTAATATGGGTGGCGAGGAGTGCGTGTGGCGAGCAGTGAGAAAATTGAGCACTGTGCGTGGCGAGCAGTGCATGCATTATGCAGTGTGTGTGAGGAGCAGTGCGTGCAATGAGCTGTGTGTGTGGCGAGCAGTGTACGCATTGAGCAGTGCGTGTGGTGAGCAGTGTGCGCATTGAGCAGTGCGTGTGGTGAGCAGTGTGCGCATTGAGCAGTGTGTGTGGTGAGCAGTGTGCACATTGAGCATGTGTGTGGTGAGCAGTGTGCACATTGAATAGTATGTGTGGTGAACAGTTCACACAATGAGCAGCGTGCGTGGCGAGCAGTGTGAATATTGAGCAGTGTGTGTTGGGAGCAGTGCGTGCAATGAGAAGTGTGTGTGGTGAGCAGTGTGCACATTGAGCAGTGTGTGTGGTGAGCAGTGTGCGCATTGAGCAATGTGTGTGGAGAGCAGTGTGCACATTGAGCAGTATGTGTGGAGAGTATTTTGCGTAATGAGCAGTGTGCGCAACGAGCTGTGCATGTGACGAGCAGTGCTCGCATTGAGCAGTGTGTGTGGTGAGCAGCATGCGAATTGAGTAGTGTGTGTGTGGTGAGCAGTGTGTACATTGAGTAGTATGTGTGGTGAGCAGTTCACACAATGAGCAGTGTGTGTGGTGAGCAGTGTGCGTGGCAAGCAGTGTGGGTGGCAAGCAGTGCACACAATGAGCAGTGTGTATGGCGAGCAGAGTGCGTGGTGAGCTGTGTGAGTGGCAAGCAGTGCGCGCATTGAGCAGTGTGTGTGGCGAGCAGTGCGCGCAATGAGCAGTGTGTATGGCGAGTAGTGCCCACATTGAGCAATGTGTGTGGCGAACAAGGCGTGTGATGAGTAGTGCGTAGGGCAGTGTGCGCATTGCGCAGTGTGTATGGTGAGCAGTGCGTATGGCGATCAGTGTGCGCAATAAGCAGTGTGTGTGGTGAGCAGTGTGTGTGGCGAGCAGCGTGCATGGCGAGCAGTGTGCGTGGCGAGCAGTGTGCCTAATGAGCAGTGTGTGTGGCGACCAGTGCACACAATGAGCAGTGTGTGTGGTGAGCAAAGTTTATGGTAAGCAGTGTGCGTGGCGAGCATTGTCTGCATTGAGCAGTGTGTGTGGCGGGCAGTGTACGTGGCAAGCAGTGAGCAGTGTATGTGAGGAGCAGTGCCTGCATTGAGCAGTGTGTTTGGTGAGCAGTTCATGTAGCGAGTAATAAGGGTGGCGATCAATGTGTGTGGCGAGCAGTATGCACATTGAGCAGTGCATGTGGTGAGCGGTGTGCGCATTGAGCAGTGTGGGTGTCGAGCTGTGTGCACATTGAGCAGTGCGTGTGGCGAGCAGTGCTCACATTCAGCAGTGTGAGTGGCGAGCAGTGTGCACATTGAGTAGTATGTGTGGCGAGCAGTTCATGCAATGAGCAGTGTGTGTGGTGAGCAGTGTGTGTGGTAAGCAGTGCGTGCATTGAGCAGTGTGTGTGGTGAACAGTGTGTGTGCCTAGCAGTTTGTGTGGCGAGCAGTGCTCACATTCAGCAGTGTGAGTGGCGAGCAGTGTGCACATTGAGTAGTATGTGTGGTGAGCTGTGCGTGCATTGAGCAGCGTGTGTGGCTAGCAGTATGTGTGGTAAGCAGTGCGCGCATTGAGAAGTGTGTGTGGCGAACAGTGTGTGTGGCTAGCAGTGTGTGTGGCAAGCAGTGCGCGCATTGAGCAGTGTGTGTGGCGAGCAGTGCTTGCATTGAGCAGTGTGTGTGGCGAACAATACGTCTGGCGAGCAATGCGTGTGATGAGCAGTGCGTAGGGTGAACAGTGTGCACATTGCGCAGTGTGTGGGGTGAGCATAAAGCGCATTGGGCAGTGTGTATGGCGAGCAGTGTCTGCGGTGCACAGTGTGCATGATCTGCAGTGCGCACAATGAACAGTCTGTGTTGCGAGCAGTGTGGGTGAGGAGCAGTGTGTGTGGTGAGCAGTGTGCGTGGCAAGCAGTGTGGGTGGCAAGCAGTGCGCACAATGAGCAGTGTGTGTGGCGAGCAGAGTGCGTGGCGAGCTGTGTGAGTGGCAAGCAGTGCGCGCAATGAGCAGTGTGTGTGGCAAGCAGTGCGCGCAATGAGCAGTGTGTGTGGTGAGCAGTGCCCACATTGAGCAGTGTGTGTGGCGAGCAAGGCGTGTGATGAGTAGTGCGTAGGGCAGTGTGCGCATTGCGCAGTGTGTATGGTGAGCAGTGCGTATGGCGATCAGTGTGCGCAATAAGCAGTGTGTTGTGAGCAGTGTGTGTGGCGAGCAGCGTGCATGGCGAGCAGTGTGCCTAATGAGCAGTGTGTGAGGCGAGCAGTGTACACAATGAACACTGTGTGTGGTGACCAGTGCACACAATGAGCAGTGTGTGTGGTGAGCATAGTTTATGGTAAGCAGTGTGCGTGGCGAGCATTGTCTGCATTGAGCAGTGTGTGTGGCGGGCAGTGTGCGTGGCAAGCAGTGAGCAGTGTGTGTGGTGAGCAGTGTGTGTGGCGAGCAGCGTGCATGGCGAGCAGTGTGAGTGGCGAGCAGTGTGCACAATGAGTAGTATGTGTGGTGAGCAGTGCGTGCATTGAGCAGCGTGTGTGGCTAGCAGTATGTGTGGTAAGCAGTGCACGCATTGAGCAGTGTGTGTGGCGAACAGTGTGTGTGGCTAGCAGTGTGTGTGGCTAGCAGTGTGCGCATTGAGCAGTGTGTGTGGCGAGCAGTGCCTGCATTGAGCAGTGTGTGTGGCGAACAATGCGTCTAGCGAGCAATGCGTGTGATGAGCAGTGCGTAGGGCGAACAGTGTGCACATTGCGCAGTGTGTGGGGTGAGCATAATGCACACTGGGCAGTGTGTATGGCGAGCAGTGTCTGAGGTGCACAGTGTGCATGACCTGCAGTGCGCACAATGAACAGTCTGTGTTGCGAGCAGTGTGTGTGATGAGCAGTGTGTGTGGTGAGCAGTACATGCATTGAGCAGTGCGTGTGGTGAGCAGTGTGGGTGGCAGGCAGTGTGGGTGGTGAGCAGTTCGCACATTGAGCAGTGTGTATGGCGAGCAGCGTGGGTGGCGAGCAGTGTGGGTGGTGAGCAGTGCGTGCATTGAGCAGTGTGTGTGGCGAGCAGTGCGCGCATTGAGCAGTGTGTGGCGAGCAGTGTGTGGCAAGCAGTCCATGCACTGAGCACTGTGCGTGGCGAGCAGTGTGGGTGGCGAGCAGTGTGTGTGGCGAGCAGTGTGTGTTGGGAGCAGTGTGTGTGGCGAGCAGTGTGGGTGGCGAGCAGTGTGGGTGGTGAGCAGTGTGGGTGGCGAGCAGTGTGCGCATTGAGCACTGTGCGTGGCGAGCAGTGCATGCATTCAGCAGTGTGTGTTGGGAGCAGTGCGTGCAATGAGAAGTGTGTGTGGCGAGCAGTGCGCACGTTGACCAGTGCGCACAATGAGCAGAGCGTATGGCGAGCAGTGTGCACATTGAGCAGTGTGTGTGGTAAGCAGTGTGTGCATTAAGCAATGTATGTGGCGAGCAGTGTGCACAATGAGCAGTGTGTGTGGAGAGCAGTTTGCGCAATGAGCAGTGTGCGCAATGAGCAGTGCATGTGGCGAGCAGTGCTCGCATTGGGCAGTGTGTGTGGCGAGCAACGTGCGAATTGAGCAGCGTGTGTGGTGAGCAGTGTGCATATTGAGTAGTGCGTGTGGCGAGCAGTTTGCGCAATGAGCAGTGTGTTTGGCGAGCAGTGTGGGTGGCAAGCAGTGCGCACAATGAGCAGTGTGTGTGGCGAGCAGAGTGCGCAATGAGCAGTGTGTGTGGTGAGCAAAGCCCGCATTGAGCAGTGTGTGTGGTGAACAATGCATCTGGTGAGCAATGCGTGTGATGAACAGTGCGTAGGGCAAACAGTATGCGCATTGCGCAGTGTGTATGATGAGCAGTGCATATGGCGATCAGTGTGCGCAATAAGCAGTGTGTGTGGTGAGCAGTGTGTGTGGCGAGCAGCGTGCATGGCGAGCAGTGCACGTGGCGAGCAGTGTGCCTAATGAGCAGTGTGTGAGGCAAGCAGTGTACACAATGAACAGTGTGTGTGGCGACCAGTGCACACAATGAGCAGTGTGTGTGGTGAGCATAGTTTATGGTAAGCAGTGTGCGTGGCGAGCATTGTCTGCATTGAGCAGTGTGTGTGGCGGGCAGTGTGTGTGGCAAGCAGTGAGCAGTGTGTGTGAGGAGCAGTGCCTGCATTGAGCAGTGTGTTTGGCGTGCAGTGCATGTGGCGAGTAATAAGGGTGGCGATCAATGTGTGTGGCGAGCAGTATGCGCATTAAGCAGTGCGTGTGGTGAGCGGTGTGCGCGTTGAGCTGTGTGGGTGTCGAGCTGTGTGCACATTGAGCAGTGCGTGTGGCGAGCAGTGCTCACATTCAGCAGTGTGAGTGGCGAGCTGTGTGCACATTGAGTAGTATGTGTGGCGAGCAGTTCGTGCAATGAGCAGTGTGTGTGGTGAGCAGTGTGTGTGGTGAGCAGTGCACGCATTGAGCAGCGTGTGTGGTGAACAGTGTGTGTGGCAAGCAGTTTGTGTGGCGAGCAGTGCTCACATTCAGCAGTGTGAGTGGCGAGCAGTGTGCACATTGAGTAGTATGTGTGGTGAGCAGTGCGTGCATTGAGCAGCGTGTGTGGCTAGCAGTATGTGTGGTAAGCAGTGCACGCATTGAGCAGTGTGTGTGGCGAACAGTGTGTGTGGCTAGCAGTGTGTGTGGCGAGCAGTGCGCGCAATGAGCAGTGTGTGTGGCGAGCAGTGCCTGCATTGAGCAGTGTGTGTGGCGAACAATGCGTCTAGCGAGCAATGCGTGTGATGAGCAGTGCGTAGGGCGAACAGTGTGCACATTGCGCAGTGTGTGGGGTGAGCATAATGCACACTGGGCAGTGTGTATGGCGAGCAGTGTCTGCGGTGCACAGTGTGCATGACCTGCAGTGCGCACAATGAACAGTCTGTGTTGCGAGCAGTGTGTGTGGTGAGCAGTGCATGCATTGAGCAGTGCGTGTGGTGAGCAGTGTGGGTGGCAGGCAGTGTGGGTGGTGAGCAGTGCGCACATTGAGCAGTGTGTATGGTGAGCAGTGTGGGTGGCGAGCAGTGTGGGTGGTGAGCAGTGCATGCATTGAGCAGTGTGTGTGGCGAGCAGTGCGCGCATTGAGCAGTGTGTGGCGAGCAGTGTGTGGCAAGCAGTCCATGCACTGAGCACTGTGTGTGGTGAGCAGTGTGGGTGGCGAGCAGTGTGCGTAATGAGCAGTGTGTGAGGTGAGCAGTGCACGCAATGAGCACTGTGTGTGGCGAGCAGTATGCGCATGGTGCACTGCATGTGGTGAGCAGTGTGCGCATTGAACAGTGTGTCTGGTGAGCAGAGTTTATGGTAAGCAGTGTGCGTTGTCTGCATTGTGCAGTGTGTGTGGGGAGCAGTGCGTGCAATGAGCAGTGCGTGTGGCGAGCAGTGTGCGCAGTGAGCAGTGCGTGTGGTGAGCAGCGTGCGCATTGAGCAGTGTATGTGGCGAGCAGTGTGCGTGGCAAGCAGTGTGGGTGGCAAGCAGTGCGTGCAATGAGCAGTGGGCGTGGCGTGCAGTGTGCGTGCCGAGCAGTGTGCACATTGAGCATATGTGTGGTGAGCTGTGTGCACATTTAGTAGTATGTGTGGTGAGCTGTTCGCGCACTGAGCAGTGTGTGTGGCGAGCAATGTGCGTGGCGAGCAGTGTGTGTGATGAGCAGCGTGCGTGGCGAGCAGTCTGTATGGCGAGCAGTGTGCATAATGAGCAGTGTGTGTGGCGAGCAGTGTGCGCATTGAGCAGTGCATGTGGTGAGCATTGTCTGCATTGAGCAGTGTTTGTGGTGAACAATGTGCATGGTAGCAGCGCGCATATTGAGCAATGTGTGTTGCGAGCAGTGTGTGTGGTGAGCAGCGCGTGCATTGAGCAGTGTGTGTGGCAAGCAGTGTGCACATTGAGCAGTGTGTGTGGCAATCAGTGCGCACACTGAGCCGTGTGTGTTGTGAACAGTGTGCACATTGAGCCGTGTGTGTGGTGAGCAGTGCACGCACTGAGCAGTGTGTGTGGCGAGCAATGTGCGAAATGAGCAGTGCATGTGGGGAGCAGCGTGCGAATTGAGCAGTGTGTGTGGTGAACAGTGTGCACATTGAGTAGTATGTGTGGCGAGCAGTTTGCGCAATGAGCAGTGTGTTTGGTGAGCAGTGTGGGTGGCAAGCAGTGCACACAATGTGCAGTGTGTGTGGCGAGCAGAGTGCGTGGCAAGCTGTGTGGCAAGCAGTGCGTGCATTGAGCAGTGTGTGTGGCGAGCAGTGCGCGAAATGAGCAGTGTGTGTAGCGAGCAGTGTGCGTGTGAACAATGTGCGAACAATGCATCCGGCGAGCAACGCGTGTGATGAGCAGTGTGTGCATTGCGCAGTATTTATGGTGACCAGTGCGTATGGCGATCAGCGCGTGCAATAAGCAGCATGTGTGGCAAGCAGTGTGTGTGGCGAGCAGCGTGCATGGCGAGCAGTGTGCGTAATGAGCAGTGTGTGTGCTGAGCATAGTTTATGGCGAGCAGTGTGCGTGGCGAGCAGTTCGTGCATTGAGCAGTGTGCTTGGCGAGCAGTGCGTGCAATGAGCAGTGTGTGTAGCGAGCAGTGCATGTGGCGGATAACATGGGTGGTGAGTAACATGGGTGGTGAGTGGTGCGTGTGGCGAGCAGTATGCGCATTAAGCAGTGCGTGTGGTGAGCGGTGTGCGCATTGAGCAGTGTGTGTAGTGAGCTGTGTGCACATTGAGCAGTGCGTGTGGCGAGCAGTGCTCACATTGAGCAGTGAGTGGTGAGCAATGTGCACTTTGAGTAGTATGTGTGGCGAGCAGTTCGCGCAATGAGCAGTGTGTGTGGTGAGCATTGCGTGCATTGAGCAGTGTGTGTGGCGAGCAGTGCGTGCCCTGAATAGTGAGTGTGGCGAGCAGTGTGCGCATTGAGCAGTGTGCATAATGAGCAGTGTGTGTGGGGAGCAATGTGTGCAATGAGCAGTGTGTGTGGTGAGCAGTGTGCACATTGAGCAGTGTGTGTGGCGAGCAGTGCTCGCATTGAGCAGTGTGGGTGGCGATCAGTGCGCGCACTGAATAGTGTGTGTGGCGAGCAGTGTGCGCACTAAAGCAGTGTGTGGCGAGCAGTGTGCGCATTGAGCAGTGTGTGTGGCGAGCAGTGCATGCACTGAGCAGTGTGTGTGGTGAGCAGTGTGTACATTGAACAGTGTGTGTGGCCAGAAGTGTGCACATTGAGATTTGTGTGTGGTGAGCAGTTTACGCAAAGAGCAGTGTGCATAATGAGCAGTGTGTGAGGTGAGCAGTGCCTGCATTGAGCAGTGTGTGTGGCGAACAATGCGTCTGGCGAGCAATGCGTGTGATGAGCAGCGCGTAGGGCAAACAGTGTGCGCATTGTGCAGTGTGTATGGTGAGCAGTGTGCGTGGCGAGCAGTGTGTGAGGTGAGCAGTGCACGCAATGAGCAGTGTGTGCGGCGAGCAGTGTGTGCATTGAGCACTGCATGTGGTGAGCAGTGTGCGCATTGAGCAGTGTGTCTGGTGAGCAGAGTTTATGGTAAGCAGTGTGCGTGGCAAGCATTGTCTGCATTGTGCAGTGTGTGCGGCAAGTAGCGTGCGTGGTGAGCAGTGCATGCATTGAGCAGTGTGTGTGGTGAGCAGTGCATGTGGCAAGTAATATGGGTGGCCAGCAGTGTGTGTGGCGAGCAGTGCAAAAATTGAGCACTGTGCGTGGCAAGCAGTGCATGCATTGTGCAGTGTGTGTGGGGAGCAGTGCGTGCAATGAGCAGTGTGTGTGGCAAGCAGTGCTCACATTGAGCAGTGAGTGGTGAGCAATGTGCACTTTGAGTAGTATGTGTGGCGAGCAGTTCGCGCAATGAGCAGTGTGTGTGGTGAGCATTGCGTGCATTGAGCAGTGTGTGTGGCGAGCAGTGCGTGCCCTGAATAGTGAGTGTGGCGAGCAGTGTGCGCATTGAGCAGTGTGCATAATGAGCAGTGTGTGTGGGGAGCAGTGTGTGCAATGAGCAGTGTGTGTGGTGAGCAGTGTGCACATTGAGCAGTGTGTGTGGCGAGCAGTACTCGCATTGAGCAGTGTGGGTGGCGATCAGTGCGCGCACTGAATAGTGTGTGTGGCGAGCAGTGTGCGCACTAAAGCAGTGTGTGGCGAGCAGTGTGCGCATTGAGCAGTGTGTGTGGCGAGCAGTGCATGCACTGAGCAGTGTGTGTGGTGAGCAGTGTGTACATTGAACAGTGTGTGTGGCCAGAAGTGTGCACATTGAGATTTGTGTGTGGTGAGCAGTTTACGCAAAGAGCAGTGTGCATAATGAGCAGTGTGTGAGGTGAGCAGTGCCTGCATTGAGCAGTGTGTGTGGCGAACAATGCGTCTGGCGAGCAATGCGTGTGATGAGCAGCGCGTAGGGCAAACAGTGTGCGCATTGTGCAGTGTGTATGGTGAGCAGTGTGCGTGGCGAGCAGTGTGTGTAATGAGCAGTGTGTGAGGTGAGCAGTGCACGCAATGAGCAGTGTGTGCGGCGAGCAGTGTGTGCATTGAGCACTGCATGTGGTGAGCAGTGTGCGCATTGAGCAGTGTGTCTGGTGAGCAGAGTTTATGGTAAGCAGTGTGCGTGGCAAGCATTGTCTGCATTGTGCAGTGTGTGTGGCAAGTAGCGTGCGTGGTGAGCAGTGCATGCATTGAGCAGTGTGTGTGGTGAGCAGTGCATGTGGTAAGTAATATGGGTGGCCAGCAGTGTGTGTGGCGAGCAGTGCAAAAATTGAGCACTGTGCGTGGCAAGCAGTGCATGCATTGTGCAGTGTGTGTGGGGAGCAGTGCGTGCAATGAGCAGTGTGTGTGGCAAGCAGTGTGCACATTGAGCATGTGTGGTGAGCAGTGTGCACATTGAGTAGTATGTGTGGGGAGCAGTTCGTGCACTGATCAGTGTGTGTGGCGAGCCGTGTGTGTGACGAGCAGCGTACGTAATGAGCAGTGTGTGAGGTGAGCAATGCATGCAATGAGCACTGTGTGTGGCGAGCAGTGCGCGCCCTGAATAGTGAGTGTGGCAAGCAGTGTGAGCATTAAGCAGTGTGCATAATGAGCAGTGTGTGTGGCGAGCAGGGTCTGCATTGTGCAGTGTGTGTGGGAAGCAGTGCGTGCAATGAGCAGTGTGTGTGGTGAGCAGTGTGCGCATTGTGCAGTGTGTGTGGGAAGCAGTGCGTGCAATGAGCAGTGTGTGTGGCGAGCAGTGTGCTCATTGAGCAGTGTGTGTGGTGAGCAGTGTGCGCATTGAGCAGTGTGTGTTGTGAGCAGTGTGCACATTGAGCAGTGTGTGTGGCGAGCAGTGCTCGCATTGAGCAGGGTGTGTGGCGATCAGTGCGCGCACTGAATAGTGTATGTGGCGAGCAGTGCGCGCACTGAGCAGTGTGTGGCGAGCAGTGTGCGCATTTAGCAGTGTGTGTGGTGAATAGTGCATGCACTGAGCAGTGTGTATGGCGAGCAGTGCGCGCCCTGAATAGTGAGTGTGGCGAGCAGTGTGCGCATTGAGCAGTGTGTGTGGCGAGCAGTGCATGTGGCGAGTAATATGAGTGGCCAGCAGTGTGTGTGGCGAGCAGTGCAAAAATTGAGCAGTGTGCATGGCAAGCAGTGCATGCATTGTGCAGTGTGTGTGGGGAGCAATGCGTGCAATGAGCAGTGTGTGTGGCGAGCAGTGTGCACATTGAGCAGTGCATGTGGTGAGCAGTGTGCGCATTGAGCAGTGTGTGTGGCGAGCAGTGTGCACATTGAGCAGCGTGTGTGACGAGCAGTGCTCGCATTGAGCAGTGTGTGTAGTGAGCAGTGTGTGTGGTGAGCAGTGCGTGCATTGTGCAGTGTGTGTGGCAAGCAGTGCATGCATTGAGCAGTGTGTGTGGCAAGCAGTGCATGTGGCGAGCAATATGCGTGGCGAGAAGTGTAAGAGGCGAGCATTGCCTGCAATGAGCAGTGTCTGCGGCGCAGTGTGCATAGCGAGCAGGGCACACTTTGAGTAGTCTGTGTTGCGAGCAGTGTGTGTGACGAGCAGTGCGTGCATTGAGCAGTCTGTGTAGCGAGCAGTGTGGGAGGCGAGCAGTGTGCGTAATGAGCAGTGTGTGAGGTGAGCAGTGCACGCAATGAGCACTGTGTGTGGTGAGCAGTGTCCGCATTGAGCAGTGCATGTGGTGAGCAGTGTGCGCAATGAGCATTGTGTGTGGTGAGCAGAGTTTATGGTAAGCAGTGTATGATGGCGATTAATATGGGTGGCGAGCAGTGCATGTGGCAAGCTGTGCAAATATTGAGCACAGTGCATGGCAAGCAGTGCATGCATTGAGCAGTGTATGTGGGCAGCAGTGCGTGCACTGATCAGTGTGTGTGGCGAGCCGTGTGTGTGACGAGCAGCGTGCGTAATGAGCAGTGTGTGAGGTGAGCAATGCATGCAATGAGCACTGTGTGTGGCGAGCAGTGCACGCCCTGAATAGTGAGTGTGGCAAGCAGTGTGCGCATTGAGCAGTGTGCATAATGAGCAGTGTGTGTGGCGAGCAGTGTCTGCATTGTGCAGTGTGTGTGGGGAGCAGTGCGTGCAATGAGCAGTGTGTGTGGCGAGCAGTGTGCGCATTGAGCAGTGTGTGTGGTGAGCAGTGTGCGCATTGAGCAGTGTGTGTTGTGAGCAGTGTGCACATTGAGCAGTGTGTGTGGCGAGCAGTGCTCGCATTGAGCAGTGTGTGTGGTGAGCAGTGTGCGTATTGAGCAGTGTGTGTTGTGAGCAGTGTGCACATTGAGCAGTGTGGGTGGCGAGCAGTGCTCGCATTGAGCAGTGTGTGTGGCGATCAGTGCGCGCACTGAATAGTGTGTGTGGCGAGCAGTGCGCGCACTAAGCAGTGTGTGGCGAGCAGTGTGCGCATTTAGCAGTGTGTGTGGTGAATAGTGCATGCACTGAGCAGTGTGTGTGGCGAGCAGTGCGCGCCCTGAATAGTGAGTGTGGCGAGCAGTGTGCGCATTGAGCAGTGTGTGTGGCGAGCAGTGCTCGCATTGAACAGTGTGCGTGGTGAGCAGTGTGCTTAGTCAGCAGTGTGCGCATTGAGTAGTTGTGCTGTGAGCAGTCTGTGTTGTGAGTAGTGCGCGCACTGAGCAGTGAGTGTGGCAAGCAGTGTGCGCATTGAGCAGTGTGTGTGGCGAGCAGTGCATGCACTGAGCAGTGTGTGGCGAGCAGTGTGTACATTGAGCAGTGTGTGTGGCGAGAAGTGTGCACGTTGAGCATTGTGTGTGGTGAGCAGTTTGCGCAATGAGCAGTGTGCATAATGAGCAGTATGTGTGGCGAGCAGTGCTTGCATTGAGCATTCTGTGTGGCGAGCAATGTCTGCGCCACACGGTGTGCACGGCGTGCCGTGCACACAATGAACAGTCTTTGTTGCGAGCAGTGTGCGTGATGAGCAGTGTGTCTGGTGAGCAGTGCGTGCATTGAGCAGTGTGTGTGGCGAGCAGTGCATGTGCTGAGTAATATGGGTGGCGAACAGTGCGTATGGTGAGCAGTGCGAAAATTGAGCACTGTGCATGGCAAGCAGTGCATGCATTGTGCAGTGTGTGTGGGGAGCAGTGCGTGCAATAAGCAGTGTGTGTGGCGAGCAGTGTGCGCATTGAGCAGTGCATGTGGTGAGCAGTGTGCACATTGAGCAGTGTGTGTGGTGAGCAGCGTGCACATTGAGCAGCGTGTGTGACGAGCAGTGCTCGCATTGAGCAGTGTGTGTAGTGAGCAGTGTGTGTGGTGAGCAGTGCGTGCATTGTGCAGTGTGTGTGGCAAGCAGTGCATGCATTGAGCAGTGTGTGTGGCGAGCAGTGCATGCACTGAGCAGTGTGTGGCGAGCAGTGTGTACATTGAGCAGTGTGTGTGGCGAGAAGTGTGCACGTTGAGCATTGTGTGTGGTGAGCAGTTTGCGCAATGAGCAGTGTGCATAACGAGCAGTATGTGTGGCGAGCAGTGCTTGCATTGAGCAGTCTGTGTGGCGAGCAATGTCTGCGCCACACGGTGTGCACGGCGTGCCGTGCACACAATGAACAGTCTTTGTTGCGAGCAGTGTGCGTGATGAGCAGTGTGTCTGGTGAGCAGTGCGTGCATTGAGCAGTGTGTGTGGCGAGCAGTGCATGTGCTGAGTAATATGGGTGACGAACAGTGCGTGTGGTGAGCAGTGCGAAAATTGAGCACTGTGCATGGCAAGCAGTGCATGCATTGTGCAGTGTGTGTGGGGAGCAGTGCGTGCAATAAGCAGTGTGTGTGGCGAGCAGTGTGCGCATTGAGCAGTGCATGTGGTGAGCAGTGTGCACATTGAACAGTGTGTGTGGTGAGCAGTGTGCACATTGAGCAGCGTGTGTGACGAGCAGTGCTCGCATTGAGCAGTGTGTGTAGTGAGCAGTGTGTGTGGTGAGCAGTGCGTGCATTGTGCAGTGTGTGTGGCAAGCAGTGCATGCATTGAGCAGTGTGTGTGGCAAGCAGTGCATGTGGCGAGCAATATGCGTGGCGAGAAGTGTAAGAGGCGAGCATTGCCTGCATTGAGCAGTGTCTGCGGAGCACAGTGTGCATAGCGAGCAGTGCGTACTTTGAGTAGTCTGTGTTGTGAGCAGTGTGTGTGACGAGCAGTGTGTGTGGTGAGCAGTGTGTGCATTGAGCAGTCTGTGTAGCGAGCAGTGTGGGTGGCGAGCAGTGTGTGCAATGAGCAGTGTGTGAGGTGAGCAGTGCACGCAATGAGCACTGTGTGTGGTGAGAAGTGTCCGCATTGAGCAGTGCATGTGGTGAGCAGTGTGCGCAATGAGCATTGTGTGTGGTGAGCAGAGTTTATGGTAAGCAGTGTGCGTGGCGACCACTGTCTGCATTGAGCAGTGTATGTGGCGAGCAGTGCATGTGGCGAGCAGTGCATGTGGCGATTAATATGAGTGGCGAGCAGTGCATGTGGCAAGCTGTGCAAATAATGAGCACAGTGCATGGAGAGCAGTGCATGCATTGAGCAATGTGTGTGGGGAGCAGTGCATGCAATAAGCAGTGTGTGTGGCGAGCAGTGTGCACATTGAGCAGTGCATGTGGTGAGCAGTGTGTGCATTGAGCAGTGTGTGTGGCGAGCAGTGTGCACATTGAGCAGCGTGTGTGACGAGCAGTGCTCGCATTGAGCAGTGTGTGTAGTGAGCAGTGTGTGTGGTGAGCAGTGCGTGCATTGTGCAGTGTGTGTGGCAAGCAGTGCATGCATTGAGCAGTGTGTGTGGCAAGCAGTGCATGTGGCGAGCAATATGCGTGGCGAGAAGTGTAAGAGGCGAGCATTGCCTGCAATGAGCAGTGTCTGCGGCGCAGTGTGCATAGCGAGCAGTGCACACTTTGAGTAGTCTGTGTTGCGAGCAGTGTGTGTGACGAGCAGTGTGTGCATTGAGCAGTCTGTGTAGCGAGCAGTGTGGGAGGCGAGCAGTGTGCGTAATGAGCAGTGTGTGAGGTGAGCAGTGCACGCAATGAGCACTGTGTGTGGTGAGCAGTGTCCGCATTGAGCAGTGCATGTGGTGAGCAGTATGCGCAATGAGCATTGTGTGTGGTGAGCAGAGTTTATGGTAAGCAGTGTATGATGGCGATTAATATGGGTGGCGAGCAGTGCATGTGGCAAGCTGTGCAAATATTGAGCACAGTGCATGGCAAGCAGTGCATGCATTGAACAGTGTATGTGGCAGCAGTGCGTGCACTGATCAGTGTGTGTGGCGAGCAGTGTGCGCATTGAGCAGTGTGTGTTGTGAGCAGTGTGTGTGGCGAGCAGTGCTTGCATTGAGCTGTGTGTGTGGCGATCAGTGCGCGCACTGAATAGTGTGTTTGGCGAGCAGTGCACGCACTGAGCAGTGTGTGGCGAGCAGTGTGCGCATTTAGCAGTGTGCGTGATAAGCAGTGTATGTGGCAAGCAGTGTGGGTGGCGAGCAGTGTGGGTGGCGAGCAGTGTTGGTGGGAAGCAGTGCCCACATTGAGCAGTGTGTGGCGAGCAGTCCATGCACTGAGCAGCGTGTGTGGCAAGCAGAGTGCAAATTGAGCAGTGCATGTGGCGTGCAGTTCATGCTTTCAGCAGGGTGTGTGGCGAGCAGTGCGTGCATTGAGCAGTGTGTGTGGCGAGCAGCACGTGCATTGAGCAGTGTGTCTGGCAAGCAGAGTGCACATTGAGCGCTGTGTGTGGCAAGCAGTGTGCGTGGCGAGCAGTGCGCGCAGCGAGCAGTGTGTGTTGCGAGCAGTGGGTGTGATGAGCAGTGGGTGTGATGAGCAGTGCGTGCATTGAGCAGTGTGTGTGGTGAGCAGTGTGTGTGGTGAGCAGTGCGTGCATTGTGCAGTGTGTGTGGCAAGCAGTGCATGCATTGAGCAGTGTGTGTGGCAAGCAATGCATGTGGCGAGCAATATGCGTGGTGAGAAGTGTAAGAGGCGAGCATAGCCTGCATTGAGCAGTGTCTGCGGAGCACAGTGTGCATAGCGAGCAGTGCGTACTTTGAGTAGTCTGTGTTGCGAGCAGTGTGTGTGACGAGCAGTGTGTGTGGTGAGCAGTGTGTGCATTGAGCAGTCTGTGTAGCGAGCAGTGTGGGTGGCGAGCAGTGTGTGTAATGAGCAGTGTGTGAGGTGAGCAGTGCACGCAATGAGCACTGTGTGTGGTGAGCAGTGTCCGCATTGAGCAGTGCATGTGGTGAGCAGTGTGCGCAATGAGCATTGTGTGTGGTGAGCAGAGTTTATGGTAAGCAGTGTGCGTGGCGACCATTGTCTGCATTGAGCAGTGTATGTGGCGAGCAGTGCATGTGGCGATTAATATGAGTGGCGAGCAGTGCATGTGGCAAGCTGTGCAAATATTGAGCACAGTGCATGGAGAGCAGTGCATGCATTGAGCAATGTGTGTGGGGAGCAGTGCATGCAATAAGCAGTGTGTGTGGTGAGCAGTGCGCACATTGACCAGTGCGCACAATGAGCAGTGTGCGTGGCGAGCAGTGTGCATGGTGAGCAGTGTGCGTGGCGAGCAGTGTGCGTGGCAAGCAGTGTGGTTGGTGAGTAGTGTGGGTGGCGAGCAGTGTGGGTGGCGAGCAGTGTGGGTGGCGAGCAGTGCCCACATTGAGCAGTGTGTGGCGAGCAGTCCACGCACTGAGCAGCGTGTGTGGCAAGCAGAGTGCGCAATGAGCAGTGCGTGTGGCGTGCAGTTCATGCTTTCAGCAGTGTGTGTGGCGAGCAGTGTGTGCATTGAGCAGTGTCTGTGGCGTGCAGTTCATGCTTTCAGCAATGTGTATGGCGGGCAGCGTGTGCATTGAGTAGTGTGTCTGGCAAGCAGAGTGCACATTGAGTGCTGTGTGTGGCAAGCAGTGTGCATGGCGAGCAGTGCGCGCGGCGAGCAGTGCGTGCATTGAGCAGTGTGTGTTGCGAGCAGTGGGTGTGATGAGCAGCGGGTGTGATGAGCAGTGCGTGCATTGAGCAGTGTGTGTGGCGAACAGTGCATGTGGCTAGCAGTGTGTGTGGGGCGAGCAGTGCGTGCATTGAGCAGTGTGTGTGGTGAACAGTGCGTGCATTGCACAGTGTGTGTGGGGAGCAGTGAATGTGGCGAGTATTATGGGTAGCGAACAGTGCATGTGGCGAGCAGTGTGAATATTGAGCACTTTGCGTGGGGAGCAGTGCACGCGTTGAGCAGTGTGTGTGGGGAGCAGTGTGCATGGCGAGCAGTGTGCGTGGCTAGCAGTGCCCACATTGAGCAGTGTGTGGCGAGCAGTCCATGCACTGAGCAGCGTGTGTGGCAAGCAGAGTGCGCAATGAGCAGTGCGTGTGGCATGCAGTTCATGCTTTCAGCAGTGTGTATGGCGGGCAGCGCGTGCATTGAGTAGTGTGTCTGGCAAGCAGAGTGCACATTGAGTGCTGTGTGTGGCAAGCAGTGTGCATGGCGAGCAGTGCGCGCGGCGAGCAGTGCGTGCATTGAGCAGTGTGTGTTGCGAGCAGTGGGTGTGATGAGCAGCGGGTGTGATGAGCAGTGCGTGCATTGAGCAGTGTGTGTGGCGAACAGTGCATGTGGCTAGCAGTGTGTGTGGGGCGAGCAGTGCGTGCATTGAGCAGTGTGTGTGGTGAACAGTGCGTGCATTGCACAGTGTGTGTGGGGAGCAGTGAATGTGGCGAGTATTATGGGTAGCGAACAGTGCATGTGGCGAGCAGTGTGAATATTGAGCACTTTGCGTGGGGAGCATTGCATGCGTTGAGCAGTGTGTGTGGGGAGCAGTGTGCATGGCGAGCAGTGTGCGTGGCTAGCAGCGTGCGTAGTGAGCAGTGTGTGAGGTGAGCAGTGCACGCAATGAGCACTGTGTGTGGTGAGCAGTGTGCGCATTGAGCACTGCATGTGATGAGCAGTGTGCACATTGAGCAGTGTGTCTGGTGAGCAGTTTATGGTAAGCAGTGTGCATGGCGGGCATTGTCTGCATTGTGCAGTGTGTGCGGCGAGCAGTGTGTGTGGCGAGTAGTGCAAGTGCCGAGTAATATGGGTGGCGAGCAGTGCGTGTGGCGAGCAGTGCACGCATTGTGCAGTGTGTGTGGGGAGCAGTGCGTGCAATGAGCAGTGTGTGTGGCGAGCAGTGTGCGCATTGAGCAGTGCGTGTGGTGAGCAGTGTGCGCATTGAGCAGTGTGTGTGGCGAGCAGTGCGTGCATTGAGCAGTGTGTGTGGTGAGCAGTGTGCGCATTGAGCAGTGCGTGTGGTGAGCAGTGTGCGCATTGAGCAGTGTGTGTGGCGAGCAGTGCGAGCAATGAGCAGTGCGTGTGGTGAGCAGTGCGCGCAATGAGCAGTGTGTGTGGCGAGCAGTGAGCACATTGAGCAGTGTGGGTGGCGAGCAGTGCGAGCAATGAGCAGTGTGCATGCCGAGCAGTGTGCACATTGAGCATGTGTGTGATGAGCAGTGTGCACGTTGAGTAGTATGTGTGACGAGCAGTTTGTGCACTGAGCAGTGTGTGTGGCAAGCAGTGTGTGTGGTGAGCAGTGTGTGAGGCGAGCAGTGTGTTTGGCGAGCAGCGTGCGTGGCGAGCAATGTGCCTGGCGAGCAATGTGCATAATGAGCAGTGTGGGAGGCGAGCAGTGCACGCAATGAGCACTGTGTGTGGCGAGCAGTGTGTGTGTCGAGCAGTGTGCATAATGAGCAGTGTGGGAGGCGAGCAGTGCACGCAATGAGCACTGTGTGTGGCGAGCAGTGTGCATGTCAAGCAGTGTGCATAATGAGCAGCGTGTGTGGCAAGCAGTGCATGCATTGAGCAGTGTGTGTGGCAAGCAGTGCATGTGGCGAACAGTGCGTGTGGTGAGCAGTGCAAAGATTGAGCAGTGGGTGTGGCAAGCTGTGCGGGCATTGAGCATTACGTGTGGCGAGCAGTGCATGTGGCTAGCAGTGTGTGTGGCGAGCAATGCGTGCACTGAGCAGTGTGTGTGGCGAACAGTGCATGTGGCTAGCAGTGTGTGTGGCGAGCATTGCGCGCATTGAGCAGTGTGTGTGGGGAGCAGTGCGTGCACTGAGCAGTGTGTGTGGCGAATAGTGCGTGTATTGAGCAGTGTGTGTGGCGAGCATTGCGCGCATTGAGCAGTGTGTGTGGGGAGCAGTGCGTGCACTGAGCAGTGTGTGTGGCGAATAATGCGTGCATTGTGCAGTGTGTGTAGCAAGCAGTGCGCGCAATGAGCAGTGTGTGTGGCGAGCAGTGTGTGTGTCGAGCAGTGTGCATAATGAGCAGTGTGTGTGACAAGCAGTGCATGCATTGAGCAGTGTGTGTGGCAAGCAGTGCATGTGGCGAACAGTGCGTGTGGTGAGCAGTGCGAAGATTGAGCAGTGGGTGTGGCAAGCTGTGCAGGCATTGAGCATTACGTGTGGCGAGCAGTGCATGTGGCTAGCAGTGTGTGTGGCGAGCAATGCGTGCACTGAGCAGTGTGTGTGGCGAACAGTGCATGTGGCTAGCAGTGTGTGTGGCGAGCATTGAGCAGTGTGTGTGGGGAGCAGTGCGTGCACTGAGCAGTGTGTGTGGCGAATAGTGCGTGTATTGAGCAGTGTGTGTGGCGAGCATTGCGCGCATTGAGCAGTGTGTGTGGGGAGCAGTGCGTGCACTGAGCAGTGTGTGGCGAATAATGCGTGCATTGTGCAGTGTGTGTAGCAAGCAGTGCGCGCAATGAGCAGTGTGTGTGGCGAGCAGTGTGCGTGGCGAGCAGTGTACACATGGAGCATGTGTGTGGTGAGCAGTGTTCACGTTGAGTAGTATGTGTGGCGAGCAGTATGGGTGGCGAGCAGGATTGGTGGCGAGCAGTATGTGTGGCGAGCAGTGCATGTGGCGAACAGTGCGTGTGGTGAGCAGTGCGAAGAGTGAGCAGTGGGTGTGGCAAGCAGTGAGCGCATTGAGCAGTATGTGTGGCGAGCAGTGTCTGCATTGTGCAGTGTGTGTGGGGAGCAGTGCGTGCAATGAGCAGTGTGTGTGGTGAGCAGTGTGCGCATTGAGCAGTGCGTGTGGTGAGCAGTGTGCGCATTGAGCAGTGTGTGTGGCGAGCAGTGAGCACATTGAACAGTGTGGGTGGCGAGCAGTGCGAGCAATGAGCAGTGTGCATGCCAAGCAGTGTGCACATCGAGCATGTGTGTGATGAGCAGTGTGCACGTTGAGTAGTATGTGTGACGAGCAGTTTGTGCACTGAGCAGTGTGTGTGGCGAGCATTGCGCGCATTGAGCAGTGTGTGTGGGGAGCAGTGCGTGCAATGAGCAGTGTGTGTGGCGAGTAGTGTGCGCATTGAGCAGTGTGTGTGGCGAGCAGTGCAAGCATTGTGCAGTGTGTGTGGGGAGCAGTGCGTGCAATGAGCAGTGTGTGTGGCGAGTAGTGTGCGCATTGAGCAGTGTGTGTGGCAAGCAGTGCTCGCATTGAGCAGTGTGGGTGGCAAGCAGTACGCGCAATGAGCAGTGTGTGTGGGGAGCAGTGTGCATGGCGAGCAGTGTGCGTGGCTAGCAGTGTGCGTAATGAGCAGTGTGTGAGGTGAGCAGTGCACGCAATGAGCACTGTGTGTGGTGAGCAGTGTGTGCACTGAGCACTGCATGTGATGAGCAGTGTGCACATTGAGCAGTGTGTCTGGTGAGCAGAGTTTATGGTAAGCAGTGTGCGTGGCGAGCATTGTCTGCATTGTGCAGTGTGTGCGGCGAGCAGTGTGTGTGGCGAGTAGTGCATGTGCCGAGTAATATGGGTGGCGAGCAGTGCATGTGGTGAGCAGTGCGAGCAGTGCACGCATTGTGCAGTGTGTGTGGGGAGCAGTGCGTGCAATGAGCAGTGTGTGTGGCGAGCAGTGTGCGCATTGAGCAGTGCGTGTGGTGAGCAGTGTGCGCATTGAGCAGTGTGTGTGGCGAGCAGTGTGCGCATTGAGCAGTGCGTGTGGTGAGCAGTGCTCGCATTGAGCAGTGTGTGTGGCGAGCAGTGCGTGCAATGAGCAGTGTGTGTGGCGAGCAGTGCTCGCATTGAGCAGTGTGTGTGGTGAGCAGTGTGCGCATTGAGCAGTGCGTGTGGTGAGCAGTGTGCGCATTGAGCAGTGTGTGTGGCGAGCAGTGAGCACATTGAGCAGTGTGGGTGGTGAGCAGTGCGAGCAATGAGCAGTGTGCATGCCGAGCAGTGTGCACATTGAGCATGTGTGTGATGAGCAGTGTGCACGTTGAGTAGTATGTGTGACGAGCAGTTTGTGCACTGGGCAGTGTGCGTGGCGAGCAGTGCATGTGGCTAGCAGTGTGTGTGGCGAGCAGTGCGTGCAATGAGCAGTGTGTGTGGCGAGTAGTGTGCGCTTTGAGCAGTGTGTGTGGCGAGCAGAGTTTATGGTAAGCAGTGTGCGTGGCGAGCATTGTCTGCATTGTGCAGTGTGTGTGGGGAGCAGTGTGTGTGGCGAGTAGTGCATGTGCCGAGTAATATGGGTGGCGAGCAGTGCGTGTGGCGAGCAGTGCGAGCAGTGCACGCATTGTGCAGTGTGTGTGGGGAGCAGTGCGTGCAATGAGCAGTGTGTGTGGCGAGCAGTGCGCGCAATGAACAGTGTGTGTGGCGAGCAGTGAGCACATTGAGCAGTGTGGGTGGCGAGCAGTGCGAGCAATGAGCAGTGTGCATGCCGAGCAGTGTGCACATTGAGCATGTGTGTGATGAGCAGTGGGCACGTTGAGTAGTATGTGTGACGAGCAGTTTGTGCACTGAGCAGTGTGTGTGGCGAGCAGTGCATGTGGCTAGCAGTGTGTGTGGCGAGCATTGCGCGCATTGAGCAGTGTGTGTGGGGAGCAGTGTGTGAGGCGAGCAGTGTGATTGGCGAGCAGCGTGCGTGGCGAGCAATGTGCCTGGCGAGCAATGTGCATAATGAGCAGTGTGGGAGGCGAGCAGTGCACGCAATGAGCACTGTGTGTGGCGAGCAGTGTGCGTGTCGAGCAGTGTGCATAATGAGCAGTGTTTATGGCAAGCAGTGCATGCATTGAGCAGTGTGTGTGGCAAGCAGTGCATGTGGCGAACAGTGCGTGTGGTGAGCAGTGCGAAGATTGAGCAGTGGGTGTGGCAAGCAGTGCGCGCATTGAGCATTATGTGTGGCGAGCAGTGCGTGCACTGAGCAGTGTGTGTGGCGAACAGTGCATGTGGCTAGCAGTGTGTGTGGCGAGCATTGCGCGCATTGAGCCGTGTGTGTGGGGAGCAGTGTGTGCACTGAGCAGTGTGTGTGGCGAATAGTGCGTGTATTGAGCAGTGTGTGTGGCGAGCAGTGCGTGCATTGTGCAGTGTGTGTGGGAAGCAGTTCATGCAATAAGCAGTGTGTGGTGTAAACAGTGCGTGCACTGAGCAGTGTGTGTGGCGAATAGTGCGTGCATTGAGCAGTGTGTGTGGCGAGCAATTCTTGCATTGAGCAGTGTGGGTGGCAAGCAGTGCGCGCAATGAGCAGTGTGTGTGGCGAGCAGTGTGAGTGCCGAGCAGTGTGCACATGGAGCATGTGTGTGGTGAGCAGTGTGCACGTTGAGTAGTATGTGTGGCGAGCAGTATGAGTGGCGAGCAGGATTGGTGGCGAGCAGGATTGGTGGCGAGCAGTGCATGTGGCGAACAGTGCGTGTGGTGAGCAGTGCGAAGATTGAGCAGTGGGTGTGGCAAGCAGTGCGCGCATTGAGCAGTGTGTGTGGCGAGTAGTGTGTGCATTGAGTAGTGTGTGTGGCAAGCAGTGCGCGCATTGAGCAGTGCGTGCAATGAGCAGTGTGTGTGGCGAGTAGTGTGTGCATTGAGCAGTGTGTGTGGTGAGCAGTGCTCGCATTGAGCAGTGTGGGTGGCAAGCAGTGCGCACAATGAGCAGTGTGTGTGGCGAGCAGTGTGAGTGCCGAGCAGTGTGCACATGGAGCATGTGTGTGGTGAGCAGTGTGCACGTTGAGTAGTATGTGTGGCGAGCAGTATGGATGGCGAGCACGATTGGTGGCGAGCAGTATGTGTGGCGAGCAGTGCATGTGGCGAACAGTGCGTGTGGTGAGCAGTGCGAAGATTGAGCAGTGGGTGTGGCAAGCAGTGCGCGCATTGAGCAGTGTGTGTGGCGAGTAGTGTGTGCATTGAGCAGTGTGTGTGGCAAGCAGTGCGCGCATTGAGCAGTGTGTGTGGCGAGCAGTGCGTGCAATGAGCAGTGTGTGTGGCGAGCAGTGTGAGTGCCGAGCAGTGTGCACATGGAGCATGTGGGTGGCTAGCAGTGTGCACATTGAGCAGTGTGGGTGGCGAGCAGTGCGTGCACTGAGCAGTGTGTGTGGTGAATAGTGCGTGCATTGAGCAGTGTGTGTGGCAAGCAGTGCGTGCATTGTGCAGTGTGTGTGGGGAGCAGTGCGTGTAATAAGCAGTGTGTGGTGTGAACAGTGCATGCACTGAGCAGTGTGTATGGCGAATAGTGCGTGCATTGAGCAGCGTGTGTGGCGAGCAGTGCGTGCATTGTGCAGTGTGTGTAGGGAGCAGTGCATGCAATAAGCAGTGTGTGGTGTGAACAGTGCGTGCACTGAGCAGTGTGTGTGGCGAATAGTGCGTGCATTGAGCAGTGTGTGTGGCGAGTAGTGCTCGCATTCAGCAGTGTGGGTGGCAAGCAGTGCGCGCAATGAGCAGTGTGTGTGGCGAGCAGTGTGCACATTGAGCATGTGTGTAGTCAGCAGTGTGCATGTTGAGTTGTATGTGTTGTGAGCAGTATGGGTGGCGAGCAGGATTGGTGGCGAGCAGTATGTGTGGCGATAGTGCATGTGGCGAACAGTGAGCAGTGTGCACGTTGAGTAGTAAGTGTGGCGAGCAGTTCGCGCACTGAGCACTGTGCATGGCAAGCAGTGCATGCATTGTGCAGTGTGTGTGGGGAGCAGTGCGTGCAATGAGCAGTGTGTGTAGCGAGCAGTGTGTGTAGCGAGCAGTGTGCGCATTGAGCAGTGCACGTGGTGAGCACTGTGCGCATTGAGCAGTGTGTGTGGCAAGCAGTGCATGTGGCGAACAGTGCATGTGGTGAGCAGTGCGAAGGTTGAGCAGTGGGTGTGGCAAGCAGTGCACGCATTGAGCATTATGTTTTATGAGCAGGGCGTGCACTGAGCAGTGTGTGTGGCGAACAGTGCATGTGGCTAGCAGTGTGTGTGGCGAGCATTGCGCGCATTGAGCAGTGTGTGTGGCGAACATTGCATGCACTGAGCAGTGTGTGTGGCGAATAGTGCGCGCATTGAGCAGTGTGGGTGGCAAGAAGTGCGCGCAATGAGCAGTGTGTGTGGCGAGCAGTGTGCGTGCCGAGCAGTGTGCACATTGAGCATGTGTGTGGTGAGCAGTGTGCACGTTGAGTAGTATGTGTGGCGAGCATATGGGTGGCGAGCAGGATTGGTGGCGAGCAGTATGTGTGGCGAGCAGTGCATGTGGCGAACAGTGCGTGTGGTGAGCAGTGGGTGTGGCAAGCAGTGCGTGCATTGAGTAGCATGTGTGGCGAGCAATGCGGGCACTGAGCAGTGTGTGTGGCGAACAGTGCATGTGGATAGCAGTGTGTGTGGTGAGCAGTGTGCACGTTGAGTAGTATGTGGGGCGAGCAGTTCGCGCATTGACCACTGTGTGTGGCGAGGAGTGCATGCATTGTGCAGTGTGTGGGGGGAGCAGTTCGTGCAATGAGCAGCGTGTGTGGCGAGCAGTGTGCGTATTGAGCAGTGCACGTGGTGAGCATTGTGCGCATTGAGCAGTGTGTGTGGCGAGCAAGTGCGCACATTGAGCAGTGTGTGTGGTGAGCAGTGCTCGCATTGAGCAGTGTGGGTGGCAAGCAGTGCGCGCAATGAGCAGCGTGCGTGGCGAGCAGTGTGTGTGGCGAGCAGTGCGCGCATTGAGCAGTATGTGTGGCGAGCAGTGCATGCATGAGCAGTGTGTGTGACGAATAGTGCGTGCATTGAGCATTGTGTGTGGCGAGCAGTGTGCGCATTGAGCAGAGCGTGTGGTGAGCAGTGTGCGCATTAAGCAGTGCGTGTGGTGAGCAGTGTGCGCATTGAGCAGTGTGTGTGGCGAGCAGTGTGCACATTGAGCAGTGTGGGTGGCGAGCAGTGTGCACATTGAGCAGTGCGTGTGGCGAGCAGTGCGAGCAGTGCATGCATTGTGCAGTGTATGTGGGGAGCAGTTCATGCAATGAGCAGCGTGTGTGGCGAGCAGTGTGCGTATTGAGCAGTGCACGTGGTGAGCATTGTGCGCATTGAGCAGTGTGTGTGGCGAGCAGTGCGCACATTGAGCAGTGTGGGTGGCAAGCAGTGTGCGCAATGAGCAGTGTGTGTGGTGAGCAGTGTGCGTGGCGAGCAGTGTGTGTGGCGAGCAGTGCATGCAGTGAGCAGTGTGTGTGACGAATAGTGCGTGCATTGAGTATTGTGTGTGGCGAGCAGTGCGTGCAATGAGCAGTGTGTGTGGCAAGCAGTGTGCGCATTGAGCAGTGCATGTGGTGAGAAGTGTACGCATTGAGCAGTGTGTGTGGCGAGCAGTGTGCGCATTGAGCAGTGTGTGTGGCAAGCAGTGTGCACATTGAGCAGTGTGGGTGGCGAACGGTGCGCGCAATGAGCAGCGTGTGTGCCAAGCAGTGTGCACATTGAGCATGTGTGTGGTGAGCAGTGTGCACGTTGAGTAGTATGTGTGGCGAGCAGTTCGCGCACTGAGCAGTGTGTGAGGTGAGTAGTGTGTTTGGCGAGCAGCGTGTGTGGCGAGCAATGTGCCTGGCGAGCAATGTGAATAATGAGCAGCGTGTGAGGCGAGCAGTACACGCAATGAGCACTGTGTGTGGCGAGCAGTGTGCGTGTTGAGCAGTGTGTGTGGCAAGCAGTGCATGCACTGAGCAGTGTGTGTGGCAAGCAGTGCATGTGGCGAACAGTGCGTGTGGTGAGCAGTGCGTGTGGTGAGCAGTGCGAAGATTGAGCAGTGGGTGTGGCAAGCAGTGCGCGCAGTGAGCAGTGTGTGTGGCGAACAGTGCATGTGGCTAGCAGTGTGCGTGCCGAGCAGTGTGCACATGGAGCATGTGTGTGGTGAGCAGTGCGCACGTTGAGTAGTATGTGTGGCGAGCAGAATGGGTGGTGAGCAGGATGGGTGGCGAGCAGTGTGTGTGGCGAGCAGTGCATGTGGCGAACAGTGCGTGTGGTGAGCAGTGCGAAGATTGAGCAGTTGGTGTGGCAAGCAGTGAGTGCATTGAGCAGTATGTGTGGCGAGCAGTACGTGCACTGAGCAGTGTGTGTGGCGAACAGTGCATGTGGCTAGCAGTGCGTGTGGTGAGCAGTGTGCACATTGAGTAATATGTGTGGCGAGCAGTTCGCGCACTGAGCACTGTGCGTGGCAAGCAGTGCTTGCATTGTGCAGTGTGTGTGGGGAGCAGTGCGTGCAATGAGCAGTGTGTGTGGCGAGCATCGTGCGTGGCGAGCACTGTGCGTGCGGAGAAGTGTGCACAATGAGCAGTGTGTGTGGTGAGCAGTGTCCACATTGAGGAGAGTGTGTGGCGATCAGTGTGCACATTGCGCAATATGTTCGCCACACACATTGCTCAAAGAGAAGCAATGCATGTGCCGAACAGTGCTCGCATTGAGCAGTGTGTGTGGCGAGCATTGGGCACATTGAGCAGTGTGTGTGGCGAGCAGTTCGCGCAATGAGCAGTGTGTGTGGCGAACAGCGCATCTGGCGAGCAATGCAAGTGACGAGCAGTGCATGTGACGAATAGTGCACGCATTGCGCAGTGTATGTGTTGAGCACTGCGGATGTCGAGCTGTGCGCGCCATGAGCAGTGTGTGTGGCGAGCAGTGAACACATTGAGCTGTGTATGTGGCGAGCAGTTCGTGCATTGAGCAGTGTGTGTAGCGAGCAGTTTGTGCATTGAGCAGTGTGTGTGGCAAACAGAGTGCACATTGAGCCGTGTGTATGGTGAGCAGTGTGCGCATTGAGCAGTGTGTGTGGTGAGCAGCGCGTCTGGCGAGCAATGTGTGTGACAAGCAGTGCGAACGGCGAACATTACGCGCATTGCACAGTGTGTGTGGTGAGCTGTGCACAGAGCAAACAGTGCGCACATTGAGCAGGGTGTGTGGCTAGCAGTGCGTGTGATGAGCAGTGTGTGTGGCGGGCAGTGCATCTGGCGAGCAGTGTGGGTGGCGAGCAGTGTGGGTGGCGAGCTGGGTGTGTGGCGAGCAGTGCGTGTGATGAGGAGTGCACGCCGTGAACACTGTGTACGGCGAGCAGTGTGTGTGAACAGCAGTTTGGTGAGCACTGCGTCTGCTGAGCAGTGTTCGCATTGATCTGTGTGTGGCAAGCAGTGAGCCCATTGAGCAGTTTGTGTGGCGAGCAATGCACGCATTGTGCGGTGTGTGTGGCAAACAGTGCATTGCGAGCAGTGCTAGCAATGAGCAGTGTGTGTAGGGAGTAGTGCGTGCAATGAGCCGAGGGACTGGCGAGCAGTGTGCACGTTGACCAGTGTGCACAATGAGCAGTGTGTGTGGCGAGCAGTGTGCGCATTGAGCAGTGCGTGTGGTGAGCAGTTTGAGCAATGGGCAGTTTGCGCATTGAACAGTGTGATTTACGAGCAATGCGCGCATTGCGCGGTGTGTGTTGCGAGCAGTGCATGCATTGAGCAGTGTGTGTGGCGAGCAGTGCATGTGGTGAGCAATATGGGTGGCGAGCAGTGTGGGTGGCGAGTAGCGTGTGTGGCGAGCATTGCCTGCATTGAGCAGTGTGTGTGGCGCACAGTGCTCTCATTGAGCAGCGTGTGTGGTGAGTAATGTGTGTGGCAAGCAGTGCACATACTGAGCAGTGTGTGTGGTGAGCAGTGTCCACATTGAGCAGAGTGTGTGGCGATCAGTGTGCACATTGTGCAATATGCTCGCCACACACACTGCTCATAGAGAAGTGTGCGCAATAAGCAATGCATGTGCCGAATAGTGCTCGCATTGAGCAGTGTGTGTGGCGAGAAGTGTGCGCATTGAGCAGTGTGTGTGGGGCGAGCATTGGGCACATTGAGCAGTGTGTGTGGCGAGCAGTTCGCTCAATGAGCAGTGTGTGTGGCGAACAGCGCAACTGGCAAGCAATGCAAGTGACGAACAGTGCATGTGACGAACAGTACTCGCATTGAGCAGTGTGTGTGGCGAGCAGTTCGCGCAATGAGCAGTGTGTGTGGCGAACAGCGCATCTGGCGAGCAATGCAAGTGACGATCAGTGCGTGTGATGTACAGTGCGCGCCATGAGCAGTGTGTGTGGCGAGCAGTGAACACATTGAGCTGTGTATGTGGCGAGCAGTTCGTGCATTGAGCAGTGTGTGTAGCGAGCAGTTTGTGCATTGAGCTGTGAGTGTGGCAAACAGAGTGCACATTGAGCCGTGTGTATGGTGAGCAGTGTGCGCATTGAGCAGTGTGTGTGGTGAGCAGCGCGTCTGGCGAGCAATGTGTGTGACAAGCAGTGCGAACGGCGAACATTACGCGCATTGCACAGTGTGTGTGGTGAGCTGTGCACAGAGCAAACAGTGCGCACATTGAGCAGGGTGTGTGGCTAGCAGTGCGTGTGATGAGCAGTGTGTGTGGCGGGCAGTGCATCTGGCGAGCAGTGTGGGTGGCGAGCAGTGTGGGTGGCGAGCTGGGTGTGTGGCGAGCAGTGCGTGTGATGAGGAGTGCACGCCGTGAGCACTGTGTACGGCGAGCAGTGTGTGTGAACAGCAGTTTGGTGAGCACTGCGTCTGCTGAGCAGTGTTCGCATTGATCTGTGTGTGGCAAGCAGTGAGCGCATTGAGCAGTTTGTGTGGCGAGCAATGCACGCATTGTGCGGTGTGTGTGGCAAACAGTGCATTGCGAGCAGTGCTAGCAATGAGCAGTGTGTGTAGGGAGCAGTGCGTGCAATGAGCCGAGGGACTGGCGAGCAGTGTGCACGTTGACCAGTGTGCACAATGAGCAGTGTGTGTGGCGAGCAGTGTGCGCATTGAGCAGTGCGTGTGGTGAGCAGTTTGAGCAATGGGCAGTTTGCGCATTGAACAGTGTGATTTACGAGCAATGCGCGCATTGCGCGGTGTGTGTTGCGAGCAGTGCATGCATTGAGCAGTGTGTGTGGCGAGCAGTGCATGTGGTGAGCAATATGGGTGGCGAGCAGTGTGGGTGGCGAGTAGCGTGTGTGGCGAGCATTGCCTGCATTGAGCAGTGTGTGTGGCGCACAGTGCTCTCATTGAGCAGCGTGTGTGGTGAGTAATGTGTGTGGCAAGTAGTGCACATACTGAGCAGTGTGTGTGGTGAGCAGTGTCCACATTGAGCAGAGTGTGTGGCGATCAGTGTGCACATTGTGCAATATGCTCGCCACACACACTGCTCATAGAGAAGTGTGCGCAATAAGCAATGCATGTGCCGAATAGTGCTCGCATTGAGCAGTGTGTGTGGCGAGAAGTGTGCGCATTGAGCAGTGTGTGTGGGGCGAGCATTGGGCACATTGAGCAGTGTGTGTGGCGAGCAGTTCGCTCAATGAGCAGTGTGTGTGGCGAACAGCGCAACTGGCGAGCAATGCAAGTGACGAACAGTGCATGTGACGAACAGTACTCGCATTGAGCAATGTGTGTGGCGAGCAGTGTGTGCATTGAGCAGTGTGTGTGGGGCGAGCATTGGGCACATTGAGCAGTGTGTGTGGCGAGCAGTGAACTCATTGAGCTGTGTATGTGGTGAGCAGTTCGTGCATTGAGCAGTGTGTGTGGGGCGAGCATTGGGCACATTGAGCAGTGTGTGTGGCGAGCAGTGAACTCATTGAGCTGTGTATGTGGTGAGCAGTTCGTGCATTGAGCAGTGTGTGTGGCGCACAGTGCTCTCATTGAGCAGCGTGTGTGGCGAGTAATGTGTGTGGCAAGCAGTGCACATACTGAGCAGTGTAGCATGTACACATGTGTACACATCTAGCGAGCAGTCCATGCACGGAGCAGTGTGTGTGGCAAACAGAGTGCACATTGAGCCGTGTGTATGGTGAGCAGTGTGCGCATTGAGCAGTGTGTGTGGTGAGCAGCGCGTGTTGGGCGAGCAATGTGTGTGACGAGCAGTGCGAACGGCAAACATTACGCGCATTGCACAGTGTGCGTGGTGAGCAGTGCATATGGCGAACAGTGCGCACATTGAGCAGTGTGTGTGGCAAGCAGTGCATGGCGAGCAGTGCTCACAATTAGCAGTGTGTGTGATGAGCAGTGTGTGTGGCAAGCAGTGCATCTGGCGAGCATTGTGGGTGGCAAGCTGGGTGTATGGCGAGCAGTGCGTGTGACGAGCAGTGCATGCCGTGAGCACTGTGTATGGCGAGCAGTGTGTGTGAACAGCAGTTTGTCTGGTGAGCACTGCGTCTGCTGAGCAGTGTTTGCATTGATTTGTGTGTGTGTCATGCAGTGAGCGCATTGAGCAGTTTGTGCACTGCTCAAAGAGAAGTGTGCGCAATAAGCAATGCATGTGCCGAACAGTGCTCGCATTGAGCAGTGTGTGTGGCGAGCATTGGGCACATTGAGCAGTGTGTGTGGCGAGCAGTTCGCGCAATGAGCAGTGTGTGTGGCGAACAGCGCATCTGGCGAGCAATGCAAGTGACGATCAGTGCGTGTGATGAACAGTGCGCGCCATGAGCAGTGTGTGTGGCGAGCAGTGAACACATTGAGCTGTGTATGTGGCGAGCAGTTCGTGCATTGAGCAGTGTGTGTAGCGAGCAGTTTGTGCATTGAGCAGTGAGTGTGGCAAACAGAGTGCACATTGAGCCGTGTGTATGGTGAGCAGTGTGCGCATTGAGCAGTGTGTGTGGTGAGCAGCGCGTCTGGCGAGCAATGTGTGTGACAAGCAGTGCGAACTGCGAACATTACGCGCATTGCACAGTGTGTGTGGTGAGCTGTGCATAGAGCAAACAGTGCGCACATTGAGCAGGGTGTGTGGCTAGCAGTGCGTGTGATGAGCAGTGTGTGTGGCGGGCAGTGCATCTGGCGAGCAGTGTGGGTGGCGAGCAGTGTGGGTGGCGAGCTGGGTGTGTGGCGAGCAGTGCGTGTGATGAGGAGTGCACGCCGTGAGCACTGTGTACGGCGAGCAGTGTGTGTGAACAGCAGTTTGGTGAGCACTGCGTCTGCTGAGCAGTGTTCGCATTGATCTGTGTGTGGCAAGCAGTGAGCCCATTGAGCAGTTTGTGTGGCGAGCAATGCACGCATTGTGCGGTGTGTGTGGCAAACAGTGCATTGCGAGCAGTGCTAGCAATGAGCAGTGTGTGTAGGGAGCAGTGCGTGCAATGAGCCGAGGGACTGGCGAGCAGTGTGCACGTTGACCAGTGTGCACAATGAGCAGTGTGTGTGGCGAGCAGTGTGCGCATTGAGCAGTGCGTGTGGTGAGCAGTTTGAGCAATGGGCAGTTTGCGCATTGAACAGTGTGATTTACGAGCAATGCGCGCATTGCGCGGTGTGTGTTGCGAGCAGTGCATGCATTGAGCAGTGTGTGTGGCGAGCAGTGCATGTGGTGAGCAATATGGGTGGCGAGCGGTGTGGGTGGCGAGTAGCGTGTGTGGCGAGCATTGCCTGCATTGAGCAGTGTGTGTGGTGCACAGTGCTCTCATTGAGCATCGTGTGTGGCGAGTAATGTGTGTGGCAAGCAGTGCACATACTGAGCAGTGTGTGTGGTGAGCAGTGTCCACATTGAGCAGAGTGTGTGGCGATCAGTGTGCACATTGTGCAATATGCTCGCCACACACACTGCTCATAGAGAAGTGTGCGCAATAAGCAATGCATGTGCCGAATAGTGCTCGCATTGAGCAGTGTGTGTGGCGAGAAGTGTGCGCATTGAGCAGTGTGTGTGGGGCGAGCATTGGGCACATTGAGCAGTGTGTGTGGCGAGCAGTTCGCTCAATGAGCAGTGTGTGTGGCGAACAGCGCAACTGGCGAGCAATGCAAGTGACGAACAGTGCATGTGACGAACAGTACTCGCATTGAGCAGTGTGTGTGGCGAGCAGTGTGTGCATTGAGCAGTGTGTGTGGGGCGAGCATTGGGCACATTGAGCAGTGTGTGTGGCGAGCAGTGAACTCATTGAGCTGTGTATGTGGTGAGCAGTTCGTGCATTGAGCAGTGTGTGTGGCGCACAGTGCTCTCATTGAGCAGCGTGTGTGGCGAGTAATGTGTGTGGCAAGCAGTGCACATACTGAGCAGTGTAGCATGTACACATGTGTACACATCTAGCGAGCAGTCCATGCACGGAGCAGTGTGTGTGGCAAACAGAGTGCACATTGAGCCGTGTGTATGGTGAGCAGTGTGCGCATTGAGCAGTGTGTGTGGTGAGCAGCGCGTGTTGGGCGAGCAATGTGTGTGACGAGCAGTGCGAATGGCAAACATTACGCGCATTGCACAGTGTGCGTGGTGAGCAGTGCATATGGCGAACAGTGCGCACATTGAGCAGTGTGTGTGGCAAGCAGTGCATGGCGAGCAGTGCTCACAATTAGCAGTGTGTGTGATGAGCAGTGTGTGTGGCGAGCAGTGCATCTGGCGAGCATTGTGGGTGGCGAGCAGTGTGGGTGGCAAGCTGGGTGTATGGCGAGCAGTGCGTGTGACGAGCAGTGCATGCCGTGAGCACTGTGTATGGCGAGCAGTGTGTGTGAACAGCAGTTTGTCTGGTGAGCACTGCGTCTGCTGAGCAGTGTTTGCATTGATTTGTGTGTGTGTCATGCAGTGAGCGCATTGAGCAGTTTGTGTGGCGAGCAATGCACGCATTGTGTGGTGAATGTGGCAAGCAGTGCATGGCGAGCAGTGCTCGCAATGAGCAGTGTGTGTGGGGAGCAGTGCGTGCAATGAGCCGAGGGAGTGGCGAGTGGTGTGCACGTTGACCAGTGTGCACAATGAGCAGTGTGTGTGGCGAGCAATATGGGTGGCGAGCGGTGTGGGTGGTGAGCATTGCCTGCATTGAGCAGTGTGTGTGGTGAGTAGGGTGTGTGGCAAGCAGTGCGTGCATTGAGCAGTGTGTGTGGCGCACAGTGCTCACATTGAGCAGCATGTGTGGCAAGTAGTGTGTGTGGCAAGCAGTGCGTGCACTGAGCATTGTGTGTGCGAGCAGTTCGCGCACTGAGCAGTGTCTGTGGCGAGTAGTGTGTGTGGCGACCAGTGTGTGTGGCAAGATGTGCACGCAATGAGCAGTGTGTGTGGCGAGTAGCGTGTGTGGCAAGCAGTGCGTGCATTGAGCAGTGTGTGCGGCACACAGTGCTCACATTGAGCAGCATGTGTGGCGAGTAGTGTGTATGGCGAGCAGTGCGCGCACTGAACAGTGTGTGTGGTGAGTAGTGTGTGTGGCGACTAGTGTGTGTGGCAAGATGTGCATGCAATGAGCAGTGTGTGTGGCGAGCAGCGTGCACGTTGAGCAGTATGTGTGGTGAGCAGTGCCCAGAATGAGCAGTGTGTGTGGCGAGCAGTTCACGCATTGAGCTGTGTATATAGTGAGCACTTTGTGCATTGAGCAGTGTGTGTGGCGAGCAGTTTGTGCATTGAGCAGTGTGTGTGGCGAGCAGTCGATGCATTGTGCAGTGCGTGTGGCAAGCAAAGTGCACATTGAGCAGTGCGTGTGGCGAGCAGTGAACACATTGAACTGTGTATGTGGCGAGCAGTTTGTGCACTGAGCAGTGTGTGTGGCGAGCAGTTTGTGCATTGAGCAGTGTGTGTGGTGAGCAGTCCATGCACGGAGCAGTGTGTGCGGCAAACAGAGTGCACATTGGTAAAAACAAAAAAACTGCAGATGCTGGAAATCCAAAACAAAAACAGAATTACCTGGAAAAACTCAGCAGGTCTGGCAGCATCGGCGGAGAAGAAAAGAGTTGACGTTTCGAGTCCTCATGACCCTTTGACAGAACTTGAGTTTGAATCCAAGAAAGAGTTGAAATATAAGCTGGTTTAAGGTGTGTGTGTGGGGGGGCGGAGGGATAGGGAGGTGGAGTGCACATTGGGCAGTGTGTATGGCGAGCAGTGTGTGCGCATTGAGCAGTGTGTGTGGCAAGCAGTTCACGCAATGAGTAGTGTGAGTGGCGAGCAGTGCGTCTGGCGAGCAATGTGTGTGACGAGCAGTGCGTATGGCAAACAGTGCATGAATCGCGCAGTGTGTGGTGAGCACTTTGGATGGCGAGCAGTGCGCGCAATGAGCAGTGTGTGTGGTGAGCAGTCTGTGTGGCGAGCAGTGAACAGATTGAGCTGTGTACGTGGCGAGCAGTTCATGCATTGAGCAGTGTGTGTGGCGAGCAGTGTGTGTGGCGAGCAGTGTGTGTGGCGAGCAGTGTGTGTAGCGAGCAGTGTGTGTGGCGAGCAGTGTGTGTGGCGAGCAGTATGTGTGGCGAGCAGTATGTGTGGCGAGCAGTGTGCGTGGCGAGAATTGCCTGCATTAGGCAGTGTGTGTGGCGAACAGTGTGCATGGCAAGCAGTGCGTGCTGCGAGCAGTGTGCGTGGTAAGCAGTGTGTGTGCATTGAGCAGTGTGCGTGCATTGAGCAGTGTGCCGAACAGTGCTCGCATTGAGCAGTGTGTGTGGCGAGCAGTTTGTCTATTGAGCAGTGAGTGTGGCGAGCAGTTTGTGCATTGAGCAGCATGTGTGGCAAGCAGTTCGTGCATTGAGCAGTGTGTGTGGCGAGCAGTTTGTCCATTGAGCAGTGTGTGTGGTGAACAGTTTGTGCATTGAGCAGTGTGTGTGGCGGGCAGTCCATGCATGGAGCAGTGTGTGTGGCAAACAGTGTGCGCATTGAGCAGTGTGTGTGGTGAACAGTTTGTGCATTGAGCAGTGTGTGTGACGGGCAGTCCATGCATGGAGCAGTGTGTGTGGCAAACAGTGTGCGCATTGAGCAGTGTGTGTGGTGAACAGTTTGTGCATTGAGCAGTGTGTGTGGCGGGCAGTCCATGCATGGAGCAGTGTGTGTGGCAAACAGTGTGCGCATTGAGCAGTGTGTGTGGCGAGCAGTGAACACATTGAGCTGTGTATGTGGCGAGCAGTTCGTGCATTGAGCAGTGTGTGTGGTGAGCAGTGTGCGTGGCGAGCAGTGCGCACATTGAGCAGTGTTCGTGGTGAGCACTGTGCGTGCTGAGCAGTGTGCGTGCATTGAGCAGTGTGCATGTATTGAGCAGTGTGCCGAACAGTGCTCGCATTGAGCAGTGTATGTGGTGAGCAATGTGTGCATTGAGCAGTGTGTGTGGCGAGCAGTGTGTGCATTGAGCAGTGTGTGTGGCCAGCCTTGGGCACATTGAGCAGTGTGTGGCGAGCAGTTCGTGCAATGAGCAATGTGTGTGGTGAACCGCGCATCTGGCGTGCAATGCAAGTGACGAGCAGTGCGTGTGACAAATAGTGCGCGCATTGTGCAGTGTGTGGTGAACACTGCGGATGTCGAGCAGTGCGCGCCATGAGCAGTGTGTGTGGCGAGCAGTGAACACATTGAGCTGTGTACGAGGCGAGAAGTTCGTGCATTCAGCAGTGTGTGTGGTGAGCAGTTTGTGCATTCAGCAGTGTGTGTGGCGAGCAGTCCATGCATGGAGCAGTGTGTGTGGCAAATAGTGTGCACGTTGAGCAGTGTGTGTGGTGAGCAGCGCGTCTGGCGAGCAATGCGTGTGACGAGCAGTGCGAACGGCGAACATTACGCGCATTGCACAGTGTGTGTGGTGAGCAGTGCATATGGCGAACAGTGCACACATTGAGCAGTGTGTGTGGCATGCAGTGAGCGCATTGAGCAGCATGTGTGGCGAGCAATGCACACATTATGCGGTCTGTGTGGCAAGCAGTGCATGGCAAGCAGTGCTCACAATGAGCAGTGTGTGTGGCTAGCAGTGCGTGTGATGAGCAGTGTGTGTGGCGAGCAGTGCATCTGGCGAGCAGTGTGGGTGGCGAGCTGGGTGTGTGGCAAGCAGTGAATGCATTGAGGAGTTTGTGTGGCGAGCAGTGTGTGTGGGAGGCAGTGCGTGCAATGAGCCGAGGGAGTGGCGAGTAGTGTGCACGTTGACCAGTGTGCACAATGAGCAGTGTGTGTGGTGAGCAGTGTGCGCAATGAGCAATGTGTGTGGCGAACCGCGCATCTGGCGAGCAATGCAAGTGACGAGCAGTGCGTGTGATGAACAGTGCGCGCATTGTGCAGTGTGTGTGGTGAGCACTGCGGATGGCGAGCAGTGCGCGCCATGTGCAGTGTGTGTGGCGAGCAGTGAACACATTGAGCTGTGTATGTGGTGAGCAGTTTGTGCATTGAGCAGTGTGTGTGGCGAGCAGTTTGTGCATTGAATAGTGTGTGGCGAGCAGTCCATGCATGGAGCAGTGTGTGTAGCAAACAGTGTGCGCATTGAGCAGTGTGCGTGGAGAGCAGTGTGTCTGGCGAGAAATGCATGTGACGAGCTGTGCGAACGGCGAACATTACGCGCATTGCAGTGTGTGTGGTGAGCAGTGCATATGGCGAACAGTGTGTGTGCCTAGCAGTGCGTGTGATGAGCAGTGTGTGTGGTGAGTAGTGCATCTGGCGAGCAGTGTGCGTGGCGAGCAGTGTGGGTGGCGAGCAGTGTGGGTGGCGAGCTGGGTGTGTGGCGAGCAGTGCGTGTGACGAGGAGTGCACGCCATGAGCACTGTGTATGGCGAGCAGTGTGTGTGAACAGCAGTTTGACTGGTGAGCAATGCGTCTGCTGAGCCGTGTTCGCATTGATCTGTGTGTGTGGCAAGCAGTGAGCAGTTTGTGTGGTGAGCAATGTGGTGGTGTGTGTGGCAAGCAGTGCATGGCGAGCAGTGCTCGCAATGAGCAGTGTGTGTGGGGAGCGATGCGTGAAATGAGCCGAGGGAGTGGTGAATAGTGTGCACGTTGACCAGTGTGCACAATGAGCAGTGTGTGTGGCGAGCAGTGTGTGTGGTGAGCAGTTAGCGCAATGAGCAGTTTGTGCATTAAACAACGTGATTTCCAAGCAATGCGCGCATTGCGTGGTGTGTGTTGCGAGCAGTGCATGTGACGAGCAATACGGGTGGCGAGCGGTGTGGGTGGCGAGCATTGCCTGCATTGAGCAGTGTGTGTGGCGAGTAGCGTGTGTGGCAAACAGTGCGTGCATTGAGCAGTGTGTGTGGTGAGCAGTGCGCGCACTGAGCAGTGTGTGGCGAGCAGTTCACGCATTGAGCTGTGTATGTAGTGAGCAGTTTGTGCATTGGGCAGTGTGTATGGTGAGCAATGAACACATTGAGCTGTGTATGTGGCGAGCAGTTTGTGCATTGTGCAGTGTGTGTGGTGAGCAGTGTGTGTGGCGAGCAGTGAACACATTGAGCTATGTATGTGGCGAGCAGTTCGTGCCTTAAGCAGTGTGTGTGGTGAGCAGTTTGTGCATTGAGCAGTGTGTGTGGCGAGCAGTCCATGCGCGGAGCAGTGTGTGTGGAAAACAGAGTGCACATTGAGCAATGTGTATGGCGAGCAGTGTGCACATTGAGCAGTGTGTGTGGCGAGCAGTTCACGTAATGAGTATTGAGTATGGTGAGCAGTGCGTCTGGCGAGCAATGTGTGTGATGAGCAGTGCGTATGGCGAGCAGTGCACGCAATGAGCAGTGTGTTGGGTGAGCAGTGTGTGTGGCGAGCAGTGAACAGATTGAGCTGTGTATGTGGCGAGTAGTTCGTGCATTGAGCAGAGTATGTGGCGAGCCGTGTGTGTGCCGAGCAGTGTGTGTGGCGAGCATTGCCTGCATTAGGCAGTGTGTGTGACGAACAGAGTGCATGGCGAGCAGTGCGCACATTGAGCAGTGTGTGTTGCGAGCAGTGTGCGTGCTGAGCAGTGTGCGGGCTGAGCAGTGTGCGGGCTGAGCAGTGTGCGTGCATTGAGCAGAGTGCGTGCATTGAGCAGAGTGCGCATTGAGCAGTGTGTGTGTCGAACAGTTCACGCACTGAGTTGTGTGTGTGGCGAGCAGTTTGTCTGGCGAGCAATGTGTGTGACGAGCAGTGCGTATGGCGAACAGTGTGTGCATCGCGCAGTGTGTGGTGAGCACTGTGGATGGCGAGCAGTGCGCGCAATGAGCAGTGTGTGTGGTGAGCAGTGTGTGTGGCGAGCAGTGAACAGACTGAGCTGTGTATGTGGCGAGTAGTTCGTGCATTGAGCAGTGTATGTGGCGAGCCGTGTGTGTGGCGAGCAGTGTGTGTGGCGAGCAGTGTGTGTGACAAGCATTGCCTGCATTAGGGAGTGTGTGTGGCGAAAAGTGTGCATGGCGAGCAGTGCGCACATTGAGCAGTGTGTGTTGCGAGCAGTGTGCGTGGTGAGCAGTGTGCGTGCATTGAGCAATGTGCGTGCATTGAGCAGTGTGCGTGCATTGAGCAGTGTGCCGTACAGTTCTCGCATTGAACAGTGTGTGTTGCGAGCAGTTTGTGCATTGAGCAGTGAGTGTGGCGAGCAGTGCGTGCATTGAGCAGTGTGTGCGGCGAGCAGTGAACACATTGAGCTGTGTATGTGGTGAGCAGTTCGTGCATTGAGCAGTGTATTTGGCGAGCAGTGTGTGTGGCGAGCAGTGTGTGTGGCGAGCAGTATGTGTGGCAAGCAGTGGTTGTGGCGAGCAGTGTGTGTGGCGAGCAGTGTGCATGGCGAGCAGTGCGCACGTTGAGCATTGTGTGCTGCGAGCAGAGTGCATGGTGAGCAGTGTGTGTGCTGAGCAGTGTGCGGGCTGAGCAGTGTGCGTGCATTGAGCAGTGCGCGTGCATTGAGCAGTGTGCGCATTGAGCAATGTGTGCGTCGAACAGTTCACGCACTGAGTTGTGTGTGTGGCGAGCAGTGCGTCTGGCGAGCAATGTGTGTGACGAGCAGTGCTTATGGTGAACAGTGCGTGCATCGCGCAGTGTGTGGTGAGCACTGTGGATGGCAAGCAGTGCACGCAATGAGCAGTGTGTGTGGTGAGCAGTGTGTGTGGCGAGCAGTGAACAGATTGAGCTGTGTATGTGGCGAGTAGTTCGTGCATTGAGCAGTGTATGTGGCGAGCGGTGTGTGTGGCGAGCAGTGTGTGTGGCGAGCAGTGTGTGTGGCGAGCAGTGTGTGTGGCGAGCAGTGTGTGTGGCGAGCATTGCCTGCATTAGGCAGTGTGTGTGGCGAAAAGTATGCATGGTGAGCAGTGCGCACATTGAGCAGTGTGTGTTGCGAGCAGTGTGCGTGGTGAGCAGTGTGCGTGGTGAGCAGTGTGCGTGGTGAGCAGTGTGCGTGCATTGAGCAATGTGCGTGCATTGAGCAGTGTGCGTGCATTGAGCAGTGTGCCGTACAGTGCTCGCATTGAACAGTGTGTGTTGCGAGCAGTTTGTGCATTGAGCAGTGTGTGGCGAGCAGTGCGCGCATTGAGCAGTGTGTGCGGTGAGCAGTGAACACATTGAGCTGTGTATGTGGCGAGCAGTTCGTGCATTGAGCAGTGTGTGTGGCGAGCAGTGTGTGTGGCGAGCAGTGTGTGTGGCGAGCAGTGTGTGTGGTAGCAGTGCATGTGGCGAGCAGTGTGTGTGACAAGCATTGCCTGCATTAGGCAGTGTGTGTGGCGAAAAGTGTGCATGGCGAGCAGTGCGCACATTGAGCAGTGTGTGTTGCGAGCAGTGTGCGTGGTGAGCAGTGTGCGTGCATTGAGCAATGTGCGTGCATTGATCAGTGTGCATGCATTGAGCAGTGTGCGTGGTGAGCAGTGTGCGTGCATTGAGCAGTGTGCGTGCATTGAGCAGTGTGCCGTACAGTTCTCGCATTGAACAGTGTGTGTTGCGAGCAGTGAACACATTGAGCTGTGTATGTGGTGAGCAGTTCGTGCATTGAGCAGTGTATGTGGCGAGCAGTGTGTGTGGCGAGCAGTGTGTGTGGCGAGCAGTGTGTGTGGCGAGCAGTGTGTGTGGCGAGCAGTGTGTGTGGCGAGCAGTGTGCATGGCGAGCAGTGCGCACGTTGAGCATTGTGTGTTGCGAGCAGTGTGCGTGCTGAGCAGTGTGCGTGCTGAGCAGTGTGCGGTCTGAGCAGTGTGCATGCATTGAGCAGTGTGCGTGCATTGAGCAGTGTGCGCATTGAGCAATGTGTGTGTCGAACAGTTCACGCACTGAGTTGTGTGTATGGCGAGCAGTGCATCTGGCGAGCAATGTATGTGACGAGCAGTGCGTATGGCGAACAGCGCGTGCATCGCGCAGTGTGTGGTGAGCACTGTGGATGGCGAGCAGTGCGCGCAATGAGCAGTGTGCGTGGTGAGCAGTGCGTACATTCAGCAATGTGTGTTGCGAGCAGTGCATGCATTGAGTAGTATGTGTGGGGAGCAGTGCGTGCACTGAGCAGTGTGTGTTGTGCTGTGCATCTGGCAAGCAGTGTGGGTGGCAAGCAGTGAGGGTGGTGAGCAGTGTGTGTGGCGAGCAGTGTGCACATTGAGTAGTGCGTGTGGCGAGCAGTTCGCGCAATGAGTGGTGTTGTGGCGAGCAGCACGTCTGGCGAGCAATGTGTTTGACGAGCAGTGTGTATGGCGCACAGTGCGCGCATTTTGCAGTGTGTGTGGCGAGCAGTGTGTATGGTGAGTAGCATGCGTGGAGAGCAACGGCTGTGGAGCACAGTGTGCGTGCTGAGCAGTGCTCGCATTGAGCAGGGTGTGTGGCGAGCAGTTTGTGCACTGAGCAGTGAGTGTGGCGAGCAGCGCGCGCATTGAGCAGTGTGTGTGGTGAGCAGTGAACACATTGAGCTGTGTATGTGGCGAGCAGTTCGCGCATTGAGCAGTGCATGTGGCGAGAAGTGTGTGTGGCGAGCAGTGTGTGTGGCGAGCAGTGTGTGTGGCGAGCAGTGTGTGTGGCGAGCAGTGTGTGTGGCGAGCAGTGTGCATGGAGAGCAGTGTGCACATTGAGCAGTGTGTGTTGCGAGCAATGTGCGTGCTGAGCAGTGTGCGTGCTGAGCAGTGTGCGTGAATTGAGCAGTGTGCGTGCATTGAGCAGTGTGCGTGCATTGAGCAGTGTGCCGAACAGTGCTCGCATTGAGCAGTGCGTGCATTGAGCAGTGTGTGTGGTGAGCATTGCGCACATTGAGCAGTGTGTGGTGAGCAGTTCATGCAATAAGCAATGTGTGTGGTGAACCGCGCATCTGGCGAGCAATGCAAGTGATGAGCAGTGCATGTGATGAACAGTGCGCGCATTGTGCAGTGTGTGTGGTGAGCACTGCGGATGGCGATCAGTGCGCGCCATGTGCATTGTGTGGCGAGCAGTCGATGCATTGAGCAGTGCGTGTGGCAAGCAGAGTGCACATTGAGCTGTGTGTGTGGTGAGCAGTGTGTGTGGTGAGCAGTGTGTGTGGCGAGCAGTGAACACATTGAGCTGTGTATGTGGCGAGCAGTTCATGCATTGAGCAGTGTGTGTGGCGAGCAGTTTGTGCATTGAGCAATGTGTGTGGCTAGCAGTCCATGCACGGTGCAGTGTGTGTGGGAAACAGAGTGCACATTGAGCACTGTGTATGGCGAGCAGTGTGCGCATTGAGCAGTGTGTGTGGCGAGCAGTTCATGCAATGAGTAGTGTGTGTGGCGAGCAGTGCGTCTGGCAAGCAATGTGTGTGACGAGCAGTGCGTATGGCGAACAGTGTGTGCATCGCGCAGTGTGTGGTGAGCACTGTGGATGGTGAGCAGTGCGCACAATGAGCAGTGTGCGTGGTGAGCAGTGTGTGCAGCGAGCAGTGAACACATTGAGCTGTGTATGTGGCGAGCAGTTTGTGCATTGAGCAGTGTATGTGGCGAGCAGTGTGTGTGGCGAGCAGTGTGTGTGGCGAGCAGTGTGTGCGGCGAGCAGTGTGTGCGGTGAGCAGTGTGCACGGCGAGCAGTGCGCGCGTTGAGCATTGTGTGTTGCGAGCAGTGTGCGTGGTGAGCAGTGTGCGTGCTGAACAGTGTGCGGGCTGAGCAGTGTGCGTGCATTGAGCCAGTGTGCGTGCATTGAGCAGTGTGCGCATTGAGCAATGTGTGTGTCGAACAGTTCACGCACTGAGTTGTGTGTGGCCAGCAGTGCGTCTGGCGAGCAATGTGTGTGACGAGCAGTGCGTATGGCGAACAGTGCGTGCATCGCGGAGTGTGTGGTGAGCACTGTGGATGGCGAGCAGTGCACGCAATGAGCAGTGTGTGTGGTGAGCGGTGTGTGTGGCGAGCAGTGAACCGATTGAGCTGTGTATGTGGCGAGTAGTTCGTGCATTGAGCAGTGTATGTGGCGAACCGTGTGTGTGGAGAGCCGTGTGTGTGGCGAGCAGTGTATGTGGCGAGCATTGCCTGCATTAGGCAGTGTGTGTGGCGAAAAGTATGCATGCCGAGCTGTGCGCACATTGAGCAGTGTGTGTTGTGAGCAGTGTGCGTGGTGAGCAGTGTGCGTGGTGAGTAATGTGCGTGCATTGAGCAATGTGTGTGCATTCATCAGTGTGCGTGCATTGAGCAGGGTGCCGTACAGTGCTTGCATTGAACAGTGTGTGTTGCAAGCAGTTTGTGCATTGAGCTGTGTATGTGGCGAGTAGTTCGTGCATTGAGCAGTGTGTGTGGTGAGCAGTTTGTGCGTTGAGCAATGTGTGTGGCTAGCAGTCTATGCACGGTGCAGTGTGTGTGGGAAACAGAGTGCACATTGAGCACTGTGTACGGCGAGCAGTGTGCGCATTGAGCAGTGTGTGTGGCGAGCAGTTCATGCAATGAGTAGTGTGTGTGGCGAGCAGTGCGTCTGGCGAGCAATGTGTGTGACGAGCAGTTCGTATGGCGAACAGTGAGTGCATCGCGCAGTGTGTGGTGAGTACTGTAGATGGCGAGCAGTGCGTGCAATGACCAGTGTGTGTGGTGAGCAGTGTGTGTGGCGAGCAGTGAACAGACTGAGCTGTGTATGTGGCAATATAGTTCGTGCATTGAGCAGTGTATGTGGCGAGCAGTGTGTGTGGCGAGCAGTGTGTGTGGCGAGCAGTGTGTGTGGTGAGCATTGCCTGCATTAGGCAGTGTGTGTGGCAAACAGTGTGCATGGCGAGAAGTACGCACATTGAGCAGTGTGTTGCGAGCAGTGTGCGTGGTGAGCACTGTGTGTGGTGAGCAGTGTGCGTGCATTGAGCAGTGTGCGTGCATTGAGCAGTGTGCCGAACAGTCCTCGCATTGAGCAGTGTGTGTGGCGAGCAGTTTGTGCATTGAGCAGTGAGTGTGGTGATCTGTGTGTGCATTGAGCAGTGTGTGTGGCGAGCAGTGTGTGTGGCGAGCAGTGTGCGTGGCGTGCATTGCCTGCATTAGGCAATGTGGCGAAAAGTATACATGGCGAGCAGTGTGCACATTTAGCAGTGTGTGTTGCGAGCAGTGTGCATGGTGAGCAGTGTGCGTGCATTGAGCAGTGTGCCGAACAGTGCTCGCATTGAGCTGTGTATGTGGCGAGCAGTTCGTGCATAGAGCAGAGTGTGTGGCGAGCAGTGTGTGTTGTGAGCAGTGTGTGTGGTGAGCACTGTGCCTGCTGAGCAGTGTGCGTGCATTGAGCAGTGTGCGTGCATTGAGTAGTGTGCCGAACAGTGCTCGCGTTGAGCAGTGTATGTGGTGAGTAGTGTGTGTGGCCAGCATTGTGCACATGGAGCAGTGTGTGGCGAGCAGTTCGCGCAATGAGCAATGTGTGTGGCGAACCGCGCATCTGGCGAGCAATGCAAGTGACGAGCAGTGCGTGTGATGAACAGTGCGGGCATTGTGCAGTGTGTGTGGTGAGCACTGCGGATGGTGAGCAGTGCGCGCCATGTGCAGTGTGTGTGGCGAGCAGTGAACACATTGAGCTGTGTATGTGGCAAGCAGTTTGTGCATTGAGCAGTGAGTGTGGCGAGCAGTGCGCGCATTGAGCAGTGTGTGTGGCGAGCAGTGAACACATCGAGCAGTGTGTGTGGCGAGCAGTTTGTGCATTGAATAGTGTGTGGCGAGCAGTCCATGCATGGAGCAGTGTGTGTAGCAAACAGTGTGCGCATTGAGCAGTGTGCGTGGAGAGCAGTGTGTCTGGCGAGCAATGCATGTGACAAGCAGTGCGAACGGCGAACATTACGCGCATTGCACAGTGTGTGTGGTGAGCAGTGCATATGGCGAACAGTGTGTGTGCCTAGCAGTGCGTGTGATGAGCAGTGTGTGTGGTGAGCAGTGCATATGGCGAACAGTGTGTGTGCCTAGCAGTGCGTGTGATGAGCAGTGTGTGTGGTGAGCAGTGCATCTGGCGAGCAGTGTGCGTGGCGAACAGTGTGGGTGGCGAGCAGTGTGGGTGGCGAGCAGTGTGGGTGAACAGCAGTTTGACTGGTGAGCACTGCGTCTGCTGAGCCGTGTTCGAATTGATCTGTGTGTGTGGCAAGCAGTGAGCAGTTTGTGTGGTGAGCAGTGCACGCATTGTGCGGTGTGTGTGGCAAGCAGTGCATGGCGAGCAGTGCTCGCAATGAGCAGTGTGTGTGGGGAGCGATGCGTGAAATGAGCCGAGGGAGCGGCGAATAGGGTGCACGTTGACCAGTGTGCACAATGAGCAGTGTGTGTGGCGAGCAGTGTGTGTGGTGACCAGTTAGCGCAATGAGCAGTTTGTGCATTAAACAACGTGATTTCCAAGTAATGCGCGCATTGCGTGGTGTGTGTTGCGAGCAGTGCATGTGACGAGCAATACGGGTGGCGAGCGGTGTGGGTGGCGAGCATTGCCTGCATTGAGCAGTGTATGTGGCGAGTAGCGTGTGTGGCAAACAGTGCGTGCATTGAGCAGTGTGTGTGGTGAGCAGTGCGCGCACTGAGCAGTGTGTGGCGAGCAGCATGCACATTGAGCAGTGTGTGTGGTGAGCAGTGCGCAGAATGAGCATGTGTGTGGCGAGCAGTTCACGCATTGAGCTGTGTATGTAGTGAGCAGTTTGTGCATTGGGCAGTGTGTATGGTGAGCAATGAACACATTGAGCTGTGTATGTGGCGAGCAGTTTGTGCATTGAGCAGTGTGTGTGGCGAGCAGTTTGTGCATTGAGCAGTGCGTGTGGCAAGCAGAGTGCACATTGAGCAGTGTGTGTGGTGAGCAGTGTGTGTGGCGAGCAATGAACACATTGAGCTATGTATGTGCCTTGAGCAGTGTGTGTGGTGAGCAGTTTGTGCATTGAGCAGTGTGTGTGGTGAGCAGTCCATGCGCGGAGCAGTGTGTGTGGAAAACAGAGTGCACATTGAGCAATGTGTATGGCGAGCAGTGTGCGCATTGAGCAGTGTGCACATTGAGCAGTGTGTGTGGCGAGCAGTTGACGTAATGAGTAGTGAGTGTGGCGAGCAGTGCGTCTGGCGAGCAATGTGTGTGATGAGCAGTGCGTATGGCGAGCAGTGCACGCAATGAGCAGTGTGTTGGGTGAGCAGTGTGTGTGGCGAGCAGTGAACAGATTGAGCTGTGTATGTGGCGAGTAGTTCGTGCATTGAGCAGAGTATGTGGCGAGCCGTGTGTGTGCCGAGCAGTGTGTGTGGCGAGCATTGCCTGCATTAGGCAGTGTGTGTGGTGAACAGTGTGCATGGCGAGCAGTGCGCACATTGAGCAGTGTGTGTTGCGAGCAGTGTGTGTTGCGAGCATTGTGCATGGTAAGCAGTGTGCGTGGTGAGCAGTGTGCGTGCATTGAGCAGTGTGCGTGCATTGAGCAGTGTGCTGAACAGTGCTCGCATTGAGCAGTGTGTGTGGTGAGCAGTTTGTGCATTGAGCAGTTTGTGTGGCGAGCAGCATGCGTGGAGAGCAGAGGGCGTGGACAGCATCATGCGTGGAGCACAGTGTGCATGGAGAGCAGTGCGTGCATTGAGCAATGTGTGTTGCGAGCAGTTTGTGCATTGAACAGTGAGTGTGGCGAGCAGAGCGCACATGGAGCAGTGTGTGTGGTGAGCAGTGTGTGAGGCGAGCAGTGAACACATTGAGCTGTGAAGGTGGCGAGCAGTTCATGCATTGAGCAGTGTAAGTGGCGAGCAGTGTGTGTGGCGAGCAGTGTGTGTGGCGAGCAGTGTGCATGGCGAGCAGTGCGCACGTTGAGCATTGTGTATTGCGAGCAGTGTGCATGGTGAGCAGTGTGCGTGCTGAGCAGTGTGCGGGCTGAGCAGTGTGCGTGCATTGAGCAGAGTGTGTGCATTGAGCAGAGTGCGTGCATTGAGCAGAGTGCGCATTGAGCAGTGTGTGTGTCGAACAGTTCACGCACTGAGTTGTGTGTGTGGCGAGCAGTGCGTCTGGCGAGCAATGTGTGTGACGAGCAGTGCGTATGGCGAACAGTGTGTGCATCGCGCAGTGTGTGGAGAGCACTGTGGATGGCGAGCAGTGCATGCAATGAGCAGTGTGTGTGGTGAGCAGTGTGTGTGGCGAGCAGTGCGTGTGGCGAGCAGTGTGTGTGACAAGTATTGCCTGCATTAGGCAGTGTGTGTGGCGAAAAGTGTGCATGGCGAGCAGTGCGCACATTGAGCAGTGTGTGTTGTGAGCAGTGTGCGTGGTGAGCAGTGTGCGTGGTGAGCAATGTGCGTGCATTGATCAGTGTGCGTGCATTGAGCAGTGTGCGTGGTGAGCAGTGTGCGTGCATTGAGCAGTGTGCGTGCATTGAGCAGTGTGCCGTACAGTGCTCGCATTGAACAGTGTGTGTTGCGAGCAGTTTGTGCATTGAGCAGTGAGTGTGGCGAGCAGTGCGCGCATTGAGCAGTGTGTGCGGCGAGCAGTGAACACATTGAGCTGTGTATGTGGCGAGCAGTTCATGCATTGAGCAGTGTATGTGGCGAGCAGTGTGCGTGGTGAGCAGTGTGTGTGGCGAGCAGTGTGTGTGGCGAGCAGTGTGTGTGGCGAGCAGTGTGTGTGGCGAGTAGTGTGCGTGGCGAGCAGTGCGCATATTGAGCAGTGTGTGTTGCGAGCAGTGTGCGTGGTGAGCAGTGTGCGTGCATTGAGCAGTGTGCCGAACAGTGCTCGCACTGAGCAGTGTGTGTGATGAGCAGTGTGTGCATTGAGCAGTGTGTGTGGCCAGCATTGGGCACATTGAGCAGTGTAAGTGGCGAGCAGTATGTGTGGCGAGCAGTGTGTGTGGCGAGCAGTGTGCGTGGCGAGCAGTGCGCACGTTGAGCAGTGTGTGTTGCGTGCAGTGTGTGTGGTGAGCAGTGTGCGTGCTGAGCTGTGTGCGTGCTGAGCAGTGTGCGTGCTGAGCAGTGTGCGTGCTAAGCAGTGTGCGTGCATTGAGCAGTGTGCGTGCATTGAGCAGTGTGCGTGCATTGAGCAGTGTGCGCATTGAGCAGTGTGTGTGGCGAGCAGTTCACGCACTGAGTTGTGTGTGTGGCGAGCAGTGCGTCTGGCGAACAATGTGTGTGACGAGCAGTGCGTATGGCGAACAGTGCGTGCATCGCGCATTGTGTGGTGAGCACTGTGGATGGCGAGCAGTGCATGCAATGAGCAGTGTGTGTGGTGAGCAGTGTGTGTGGCGAGCAGTGAACACATTGAGCTGGGTATGTGGCGAGTAGTTCATGCATTGAGCAGTGTATGTGGCGAGCAGTGTGTGTGGCGAGCAGTGTGTGTGGCGAGCAGTGTGTGTGGCGAGCATTGCCCGCATTAGGCAGTGTGTGTGGCGAAAAGTGTGCATGGCGAGCAGTGCGCACATTGAGCAGTGTGTGTTGCGAGCAGTGTGCGTGGTGAGCAGTGTGTGTGGTGAGCAGTGTGCGTGCATTGAGCAGTGTGTGTTGCGAGCAGTGTGCGTGGTGAGCAGTGTGTGTGGTGAGCAGTGTGCGTGCATTGAGCAGTGTGCGTGCATTGAGCAGTGTGCGTGCATTGAGCAGTGTGCCGAACAGTGCTCGCATTGAGCAGTGTGTGTGGCGAGCAGTTTGTGCATTGAGCAGTGAGAGTGGCGAGCAGTGCGCGCATTGAGCAGTGTGTGTGGCGAGCAGTGTGTGTGGCGAGTGGTGTGTGTGGTGAGCAGTGTGTGCATTGAGCAGTGTGTGTGATGAACAGTGTGTGCATTGAGCAGTGTGTGTGGCCAGCATTGGGTACATTGAGCAGTGTGTGGCGAGCAGTTCGCGCAATGAGCAATGTGTGTGGCGAACCGCGCCTCTGGCGAGCAATGCAAGTGACAAGCAGTGCCTGTGATGAACAGTGCGCGCATTGTGCAGTGTGTGTGGTGAGCACTGCGGATGTAGAGCAGTGCGTGCCATGAGCAGTGTGTGTGGCGAGCAGTGAACACATTGAGCTGTGTATGTGGCGAGCAGCTCGTGCATTGAGCAGTGCGTGTGGTGAGCAGTCGATGCATTGAGCAGTGCGTGTGGCAAGCAGAGTGGACATCGAGCAGTGTGTGTGTTGAGCAGTGTGTGTTGTGAGCAGTGAACACATTGAGCTGTGTATGTGGCGAGCAGTTCGTGCACATTGAGCAGTGTGTATGGAGAGCAGTGTGCGCATTGAGCAGTGTGTGTGGCGAGCAGTTCACGCACTGAGTAGTGTGTGTGGCGAGCAGTGCGTCTGGCGAGCAATGTGTGTGACGAGCAGTGTGTATGGCGAACAGTGCGCGCGTCGCCCAGTATGTGGTGAGCACTGTGGATGGCAAGCAGTGCGCGCAATGAGTAGTGTGTGTGGTGAGCTGTGTGTGTGGCGAGCAGTGAACAGATTGAGCTGTGTATGTGGCGAGTAGTTTGTGCATTGAGCAGAGTATGTGGCGAGCAGTGTGTGTGACGAGCAGTGTGTGCGACGAGCAATGTGTGCGACGAGCAGTGTGTGTGGTGAGCATTGCCTGCATTAGGCAGTATGTGTGGCGAACAGTGTGCATGGCGAGCAGTGCGCACATTGAGCAGTGTGTGTTGCGAGCAGTGTGCGTGGTGAGCACTGTGCGTGCATTGAGCAGTGTGCCGAACAGTGCTCGCATTGAGCAGTGTGTGGCGAGCAGTTTGTGCATTGAGCAGTGCGTGTGGCGAGCATTGCCTGCATTAGGCAGTGTGTGTGGCGAAAAGTATGCATGGTGAGCAGTGCGCACATTGAGCAGTGTGTGGTACGAGCAGTGTGCGTGGTGAGCAGTGTGCGTGCATTGAGCAATGTGCGTGCATTGAGCAGTGTGCCGTACAGTGCTCGCATTGAACAGTGTGTGTTGCGAGTAGTTTGTGCATTGAGCAGTGAGTGTGGCGAGCAGTGCGCGCATTGAGCAGTGTGTGCGGCGAGCAGTGAACACATTGAGCTGTGTATGTGGCGAGCAGTTCGTGCATTGAGCAGTGTATGTGGCGAGCAGTGTGTGTGGCGAGCAGTGTGTGTGGTGAGCAGTGCGTGTGGCGAGCAGTGTGTGTGACAAGTATTGCCTGCATTAGGCAGTGTGTGTGGCGAAAAGTGTGCATGGCGAGCAGTGCGCACATTGAGCAGTGTGTGTTGCGAGCAGTGTGCGTGGTGAGCAGTGTGCGTGGTGAGCAGTGTGCGTGCATTGAGCAGTGTGCCGTACAGTGCTCGCATTGAACAGTGTGTGTTGCGAGTAGTTTGTGCATTGAGCAGTGAGTGTGGCGAGCAGTGCGCGCATTGAGCAGTGTGTGCGGCGAGCAGTGAACACATTGAGCTGTGTATGTGGCGAGCAGTTCATGCATTGAGCAGTGTATGTGGCGAGCAGTGTGTGTGGCGAGCAGTGTGTGTGGCGAGCAGTGTGTGTGGCGAGCAGTGTGCGTGGCGAGCAGTGCGCATATTGAGCAGTGTGTGTTGCGAGCAGTGTGCGTGGTGAGCAGTGTGCGTGCATTGAGCAGTGTGCCGAACAGTGCTCGCACTGAGCAGTGTGTGTGATGAGCAGTGTGTGCATTGAGCAGTGTGTGTGGCCAGCATTGGGCACATTGAGCAGTGTAAGTGGCGAGCAGTATGTGTGGCGAGCAGTGTGTGTGGCGAGCAGTGTATGTGGCGAGCAGTGTGTGTGGCGAGCAGTGTGTGTGGTGAGCAGTGCGTGTGGCGAGCAGTGTGTGTGACAAGTATTGCCTGCATTAGGCAGTGTGTGTGGCGAAAAGTGTGCATGGCGAGCAGTGCGCACATTGAGCAGTGTGTGTTGCGAGCAGTGTGCGTGGTGAGCAGTGTGCGTGGTGAGCAGTGTGCGTGCATTGAGCAGTGTGCCGTACAGTGCTCGCATTGAACAGTGTGTGTTGCGAGTAGTTTGTGCATTGAGCAGTGAGTGTGGCGAGCAGTGCGCGCATTGAGCAGTGTGTGCGGCGAGCAGTGAACACATTGAGCTGTGTATGTGGCGAGCAGTTCATGCATTGAGCAGTGTATGTGGCGAGCAGTGTGTGTGGCGAGCAGTGTGTGTGGTGAGCAGTGCGTGTGGCGAGCAGTGTGTGTGACAAGTATTGCCTGCATTAGGCAGTGTGTGTGGCGAAAAGTGTGCATGGCGAGCAGTGCGCACATTGAGCAGTGTGTGTTGCGAGCAGTGTGCGTGGTGAGCAGTGTGCGTGGTGAGCAGTGTGCGTGCATTGAGCAGTGTGCCGTACAGTGCTCGCATTGAACAGTGTGTGTTGCGAGTAGTTTGTGCATTGAGCAGTGAGTGTGGCGAGCAGTGCGCGCATTGAGCAGTGTGTGCGGCGAGCAGTGAACACATTGAGCTGTGTATGTGGCGAGCAGTTCATGCATTGAGCAGTGTATGTGGCGAGCAGTGTGTGTGGCGAGCAGTGTGTGTGGCGAGCAGTGTGTGTGGCGAGCAGTGTGCGTGGCGAGCAGTGCGCATATTGAGCAGTGTGTGTTGCGAGCAGTGTGCGTGGTGAGCAGTGTGCGTGCATTGAGCAGTGTGCCGAACAGTGCTCGCACTGAGCAGTGTGTGTGATGAGCAGTGTGTGCATTGAGCAGTGTGTGTGGCCAGCATTGGGCACATTGAGCAGTGTAAGTGGCGAGCAGTATGTGTGGCGAGCAGTGTGTGTGGCGAGCAGTGTGTGTGGCGAGCAGTGTGCATGGCGAGCAGTGCGCACGTTGAGCAGTGTGTGTTGCGAGCAGTGTGTGTGGTGAGCAGTGTGCGTGCTGAGCTGTGTGCGTGCTGAGCAGTGTGCGTGCTGAGCAGTGTGCGTACTAAGCAGTGTGCGTGCATTGAGCAGTGTGCGTGCATTGAGCAGTGTGCGTGCATTGAGCAGTGTGCGCATTGAGCAGTGTGTGTGGCGAGCAGTTCACGCACTGAGTTGTGTGTGTGGCGAGCAGTGTGTCTGGCGAGCAATGTGTGTGACGAGCAGTGCGTATGGCGAACAGTGCGTGCATCGCGCAATGTATGGTGAGCACTGTGGATGGCGAGCAGTGCATGCAATGAGCAGTGTGTGTGGTGAGCAGTGTGTGTGGCGAGCAGTGAACACATTGAGCTGGGTATGTGGCGAGTAGTTCATGCATTGAGCAGTGTATGTGGCGAGCAGTGTGTGTGGCGAGCAGTGTGTGTGGCGAGCAGTGTGTGTGGCGAGCATTGCCTGCATTAGGCAGTGTGTGTGGCGAAAAGTGTGCATGGCGAGCAGTGCGCACATTGAGCAGTGTGTGTTGCGAGCAGTGTGCGTGGTGAGCAGTGTGCGTGCATTGAGCAGTGTGCGTGCATTGAGCAGTGTGCGTGCATTGAGCAGTGTGCCGAACAGTGCTCGCATTGAGCAGTGTGTGTGGCGAGCAGTTTGTGCATTGAGCAGTGAGAGTGGCGAGCAGTGCGCGCATTGAGCAGTGTGTGTGGCGAGCAGTCTGTGTGGCGAGTGGTGTGTGTGGTGAGCAGTGTGTGCATTGAGCAGTGTGTGTGATGAACAGTTCGCGCAATGAGCAATGTGTGTGGCGAACCGCGCCTCTGGCGAGCAATGCAAGTGACAAGCAGTGCCTGTGATGAACAGTGCGCGCATTGTGCAGTGTGTGTGGTGAGCACTGCGGATGTCGAGCAGTGCGTGCCATGAGCAGTGTGTGTGGCGAGCAGTGAACACATTGAGGTGTGTATGTGGCGAGCAGCTCGTGCATTGAGCAGTGCGTGTGGTGAGCAGTTGATGCATTGAGCAGTGCGTGTGGCAAGCAGAGTGGACATCGAGCAGTGTGTGTGTTGAGCAGTGTGTGTTGTGAGCAGTGAACACATTGAGCTGTGTATGTGGTGAGCAGTTCGTGCACATTGAGTAGTGTGTATGGAGAGCAGTGTGCGCATTGAGCAGTGTGTGTGGCGAGCAGTTCACGCACTGAGTAGTGTGTGTGGCGAGCAGTGCGTCTGGCGAGCAATGTGTGTGACGAGCAGAGTGTATGGCGAACAGTGCGCGCGTCGCCCAGTATGTGGTGAGCACTGTGGATGGCAAGCAGTGCGCGCAATGAGTAGTGTGTGTGGTGAGCAGTGTGTGTGGCGAGCAGTGAACAGATTGAGCTGTGTATGTGGCGAGTAGTTTGTGCATTGAGCAGAGTATGTGACGAGCAGTGTGTGCGACGAGCAGTGTGTGCGACGAGCAATGTGTGTGGTGAGCATTGCCTGCATTAGGCAGTATGTGTGGCGAACAGTGTGCATGGCGAGCAGTGCGCACATTGAGCAGTGTGTGTTGCGAGCAGTGTGCGTGGTGAGCACTGTGCGTGCATTGAGCAGTGTGCCGAACAGTGCTCGCATTGAGCAGTGTGTGTGGCGAGCAGTTTGTGCATTGAGCAGTGAGTGTGGCGAGCAGTGCGTGCATTGAGCAGTGTGTGTGGCGAGCAGTGAACACATTGAGCTGTGTATGTGGCGAGCAGTTCGTGCATTGAGAAGTGTATGTGGTGAGCAGTGTGTGTGGCGAGCAGTGTGTATGGCAAGCAGTGCGCACATTGAGCAGTGTGTGTTGCGAGTAGTGTGCGTGGTGAGCACCGTGCATGCTGAGCAGTGTGCGCGCATTGAGCAATGTGCCGAACAGTGCTCTCATTAAGCAGTGTGTGGCGAGCAGTGTACGCAATGAGCAGTGTGTGTGGCGAGCAGTTCGCACAATGAGCAGTGTGTGTGGCGAACCGCGCATCTGGCGAGCAATGCAAGTGACGAGCAGTGCGTGTGATGAACAGTGCGCGCATTGTGCAGTGTGTGTGGTGAACACTGTGGATGTCGAGCAGTGCGCGCCATGAGCTGTGTATGTGGCGAGCAGTTTGTGCATTGAGCAGTGTGTGTGGCGAGCAGTCCATGCACGGAGCAGTGGGTGTGGCAAACAGAGTGCATATTGAGCAGTGTGTGTTGCGAGCAGTGTGTGTGGCGAAACATGCATGTGGCTAGCAGAGCGTGTGGAGAGCAGTGCACGTATTGAGCGCTGTGTGTGGCAAGCAGTGTGCGTGGCGAGCAGTGCGTGTGGCTAGCAGTGTGTGTGGCAAGCAGTGTGCGCATTGAGCAGTGTGTCTGGCGAGAAGTGTGCCCATTGAGTAGTGAGTGTGTGGCGAGCAGTGCGCGTAATGAGCAGTGTGTGTGGCGAGCAGTGTGTGTGGCGAGCATCGTGCATCTCCAGCAGTGTGCGTGGTGAGCAGTGCGTACATTCAGCAATGTTTGTTGAGAGCAGTGCGTGCATTGAGTAGTATGTGTGGGGAGCAGTGCGCGCACTGAGCAGTGTGTGTTGTGCTGTGCATCTGGCAAGCAGTGTGGGTGGCGAACAGTGTGGGTGGCGAGCAGTGTGGGTGGCGAGCAGTGTGGGTGAACAGCAGTTTGACTGGTGAGCACTGCGTCTGCTGAGCCGTGTTCGAATTGATCTGTGTGTGTGGCAAGCAGTGAGCAGTTTGTGTGGTGAGCAGTGCACGCATTGTGCGGTGTGTGTGGCAAGCAGTGCATGGCGAGCAGTGCTCGCAATGAGCAGTGTGTGTGGGGAGCGATGCGTGAAATGAGCCGAGGGAGCGGCGAATAGGGTGCACGTTGACCAGTGTGCACAATGAGCAGTGTGTGTGGCGAGCAGTGTGTGTGGTGACCAGTTAGCGCAATGAGCAGTTTGTGCATTAAACAACGTGATTTCCAAGCAATGCGCGCATTGCGTGGTGTGTGTTGCGAGCAGTGCATGTGACGAGCAATACGGGTGGCGAGCGGTGTGGGTGGCGAGCATTGCCTGCATTGAGCAGTGTATGTGGCGAGTAGCGTGTGTGGCAAACAGTGCGTGCATTGAGCAGTGTGTGTGGTGAGCAGTGCGCGCACTGAGCAGTGTGTGGCGAGCAGCATGCACATTGAGCAGTGTGTGTGGTGAGCAGTGCGCAGAATGAGCATGTGTGTGGCGAGCAGTTCACGCATTGAGCTGTGTATGTAGTGAGCAGTTTGTGCATTGGGCAGTGTGTATGGTGAGCAATGAACACATTGAGCTGTGTATGTGGCGAGCAGTTTGTGCATTGAGCAGTGTGTGTGGCGAGCAGTTTGTGCATTGAGCAGTGCGTGTGGCAAGCAGAGTGCACATTGAGCAGTGTGTGTGGTGAGCAGTGTGTGTGGCGAGCAATGAACACATTGAGCTATGTATGTGCCTTGAGCAGTGTGTGTGGTGAGCAGTTTGTGCATTGAGCAGTGTGTGTGGTGAGCAGTCCATGCGCGGAGCAGTGTGTGTGGAAAACAGAGTGCACATTGAGCAATGTGTATGGCGAGCAGTGTGCGCATTGAGCAGTGTGCACATTGAGCAGTGTGTGTGGCGAGCAGTTGACGTAATGAGTAGTGAGTGTGGCGAGCAGTGCGTCTGGCGAGCAATGTGTGTGATGAGCAGTGCGTATGGCGAGCAGTGCACGCAATGAGCAGTGTGTTGGGTGAGCAGTGTGTGTGGCGAGCAGTGAACAGATTGAGCTGTGTATGTGGCGAGTAGTTCGTGCATTGAGCAGAGTATGTGGCGAGCCGTGTGTGTGCCGAGCAGTGTGTGTGGCGAGCATTGCCTGCATTAGGCAGTGTGTGTGGTGAACAGTGTGCATGGCGAGCAGTGCGCACATTGAGCAGTGTGTGTTGCGAGCAGTGTGTGTTGCGAGCATTGTGCATGGTAAGCAGTGTGCGTGGTGAGCAGTGTGCGTGCATTGAGCAGTGTGCGTGCATTGAGCAGTGTGCTGAACAGTGCTCGCATTGAGCAGTGTGTGTGGTGAGCAGTTTGTGCATTGAGCAGTTTGTGTGGCGAGCAGCATGCGTGGAGAGCAGAGGGCGTGGACAGCATCATGCGTGGAGCACAGTGTGCATGGAGAGCAGTGCGTGCATTGAGCAATGTGTGTTGCGAGCAGTTTGTGCATTGAACAGTGAGTGTGGCGAGCAGAGCGCACATGGAGCAGTGTGTGTGGTGAGCAGTGTGTGAGGCGAGCAGTGAACACATTGAGCTGTGAAGGTGGCGAGCAGTTCATGCATTGAGCAGTGTAAGTGGCGAGCAGTGTGTGTGGCGAGCAGTGTGTGTGGCGAGCAGTGTGCATGGCGAGCAGTGCGCACGTTGAGCATTGTGTATTGCGAGCAGTGTGCATGGTGAGCAGTGTGCGTGCTGAGCAGTGTGCGGGCTGAGCAGTGTGCGTGCATTGAGCAGAGTGTGTGCATTGAGCAGAGTGCGTGCATTGAGCAGAGTGCGCATTGAGCAGTGTGTGTGTCGAACAGTTCACGCACTGAGTTGTGTGTGTGGCGAGCAGTGCGTCTGGCGAGCAATGTGTGTGACGAGCAGTGCGTATGGCGAACAGTGTGTGCATCGCGCAGTGTGTGGAGAGCACTGTGGATGGCGAGCAGTGCATGCAATGAGCAGTGTGTGTGGTGAGCAGTGTGTGTGGCGAGCAGTGCGTGTGGCGAGCAGTGTGTGTGACAAGTATTGCCTGCATTAGGCAGTGTGTGTGGCGAAAAGTGTGCATGGCGAGCAGTGCGCACATTGAGCAGTGTGTGTTGTGAGCAGTGTGCGTGGTGAGCAGTGTGCGTGGTGAGCAATGTGCGTGCATTGATCAGTGTGCGTGCATTGAGCAGTGTGCGTGGTGAGCAGTGTGCGTGCATTGAGCAGTGTGCGTGCATTGAGCAGTGTGCCGTACAGTGCTCGCATTGAACAGTGTGTGTTGCGAGCAGTTTGTGCATTGAGCAGTGAGTGTGGCGAGCAGTGCGCGCATTGAGCAGTGTGTGCGGCGAGCAGTGAACACATTGAGCTGTGTATGTGGCGAGCAGTTCATGCATTGAGCAGTGTATGTGGCGAGCAGTGTGCGTGGTGAGCAGTGTGTGTGGCGAGCAGTGTGTGTGGCGAGCAGTGTGTGTGGCGAGCAGTGTGTGTGGCGAGTAGTGTGCGTGGCGAGCAGTGCGCATATTGAGCAGTGTGTGTTGCGAGCAGTGTGCGTGGTGAGCAGTGTGCGTGCATTGAGCAGTGTGCCGAACAGTGCTCGCACTGAGCAGTGTGTGTGATGAGCAGTGTGTGCATTGAGCAGTGTGTGTGGCCAGCATTGGGCACATTGAGCAGTGTAAGTGGCGAGCAGTATGTGTGGCGAGCAGTGTGTGTGGCGAGCAGTGTGCGTGGCGAGCAGTGCGCACGTTGAGCAGTGTGTGTTGCGTGCAGTGTGTGTGGTGAGCAGTGTGCGTGCTGAGCTGTGTGCGTGCTGAGCAGTGTGCGTGCTGAGCAGTGTGCGTGCTAAGCAGTGTGCGTGCATTGAGCAGTGTGCGTGCATTGAGCAGTGTGCGTGCATTGAGCAGTGTGCGCATTGAGCAGTGTGTGTGGCGAGCAGTTCACGCACTGAGTTGTGTGTGTGGCGAGCAGTGCGTCTGGCGAACAATGTGTGTGACGAGCAGTGCGTATGGCGAACAGTGCGTGCATCGCGCATTGTGTGGTGAGCACTGTGGATGGCGAGCAGTGCATGCAATGAGCAGTGTGTGTGGTGAGCAGTGTGTGTGGCGAGCAGTGAACACATTGAGCTGGGTATGTGGCGAGTAGTTCATGCATTGAGCAGTGTATGTGGCGAGCAGTGTGTGTGGCGAGCAGTGTGTGTGGCGAGCAGTGTGTGTGGCGAGCATTGCCCGCATTAGGCAGTGTGTGTGGCGAAAAGTGTGCATGGCGAGCAGTGCGCACATTGAGCAGTGTGTGTTGCGAGCAGTGTGCGTGGTGAGCAGTGTGTGTGGTGAGCAGTGTGCGTGCATTGAGCAGTGTGTGTTGCGAGCAGTGTGCGTGGTGAGCAGTGTGTGTGGTGAGCAGTGTGCGTGCATTGAGCAGTGTGCGTGCATTGAGCAGTGTGCGTGCATTGAGCAGTGTGCCGAACAGTGCTCGCATTGAGCAGTGTGTGTGGCGAGCAGTTTGTGCATTGAGCAGTGAGAGTGGCGAGCAGTGCGCGCATTGAGCAGTGTGTGTGGCGAGCAGTGTGTGTGGCGAGTGGTGTGTGTGGTGAGCAGTGTGTGCATTGAGCAGTGTGTGTGATGAACAGTGTGTGCATTGAGCAGTGTGTGTGGCCAGCATTGGGTACATTGAGCAGTGTGTGGCGAGCAGTTCGCGCAATGAGCAATGTGTGTGGCGAACCGCGCCTCTGGCGAGCAATGCAAGTGACAAGCAGTGCCTGTGATGAACAGTGCGCGCATTGTGCAGTGTGTGTGGTGAGCACTGCGGATGTAGAGCAGTGCGTGCCATGAGCAGTGTGTGTGGCGAGCAGTGAACACATTGAGCTGTGTATGTGGCGAGCAGCTCGTGCATTGAGCAGTGCGTGTGGTGAGCAGTCGATGCATTGAGCAGTGCGTGTGGCAAGCAGAGTGGACATCGAGCAGTGTGTGTGTTGAGCAGTGTGTGTTGTGAGCAGTGAACACATTGAGCTGTGTATGTGGCGAGCAGTTCGTGCACATTGAGCAGTGTGTATGGAGAGCAGTGTGCGCATTGAGCAGTGTGTGTGGCGAGCAGTTCACGCACTGAGTAGTGTGTGTGGCGAGCAGTGCGTCTGGCGAGCAATGTGTGTGACGAGCAGTGTGTATGGCGAACAGTGCGCGCGTCGCCCAGTATGTGGTGAGCACTGTGGATGGCAAGCAGTGCGCGCAATGAGTAGTGTGTGTGGTGAGCTGTGTGTGTGGCGAGCAGTGAACAGATTGAGCTGTGTATGTGGCGAGTAGTTTGTGCATTGAGCAGAGTATGTGGCGAGCAGTGTGTGTGACGAGCAGTGTGTGCGACGAGCAATGTGTGCGACGAGCAGTGTGTGTGGTGAGCATTGCCTGCATTAGGCAGTATGTGTGGCGAACAGTGTGCATGGCGAGCAGTGCGCACATTGAGCAGTGTGTGTTGCGAGCAGTGTGCGTGGTGAGCACTGTGCGTGCATTGAGCAGTGTGCCGAACAGTGCTCGCATTGAGCAGTGTGTGGCGAGCAGTTTGTGCATTGAGCAGTGCGTGTGGCGAGCATTGCCTGCATTAGGCAGTGTGTGTGGCGAAAAGTATGCATGGTGAGCAGTGCGCACATTGAGCAGTGTGTGGTACGAGCAGTGTGCGTGGTGAGCAGTGTGCGTGCATTGAGCAATGTGCGTGCATTGAGCAGTGTGCCGTACAGTGCTCGCATTGAACAGTGTGTGTTGCGAGTAGTTTGTGCATTGAGCAGTGAGTGTGGCGAGCAGTGCGCGCATTGAGCAGTGTGTGCGGCGAGCAGTGAACACATTGAGCTGTGTATGTGGCGAGCAGTTCGTGCATTGAGCAGTGTATGTGGCGAGCAGTGTGTGTGGCGAGCAGTGTGTGTGGTGAGCAGTGCGTGTGGCGAGCAGTGTGTGTGACAAGTATTGCCTGCATTAGGCAGTGTGTGTGGCGAAAAGTGTGCATGGCGAGCAGTGCGCACATTGAGCAGTGTGTGTTGCGAGCAGTGTGCGTGGTGAGCAGTGTGCGTGGTGAGCAGTGTGCGTGCATTGAGCAGTGTGCCGTACAGTGCTCGCATTGAACAGTGTGTGTTGCGAGTAGTTTGTGCATTGAGCAGTGAGTGTGGCGAGCAGTGCGCGCATTGAGCAGTGTGTGCGGCGAGCAGTGAACACATTGAGCTGTGTATGTGGCGAGCAGTTCATGCATTGAGCAGTGTGTGTGGCGAGCAGTGTGTGTGGCGAGCAGTGTGTGTGGCGAGCAGTGTGCGTGGCGAGCAGTGCGCATATTGAGCAGTGTGTGTTGCGAGCAGTGTGCGTGGTGAGCAGTGTGCGTGCATTGAGCAGTGTGCCGAACAGTGCTCGCACTGAGCAGTGTGTGTGATGAGCAGTGTGTGCATTGAGCAGTGTGTGTGGCCAGCATTGGGCACATTGAGCAGTGTAAGTGGCGAGCAGTATGTGTGGCGAGCAGTGTGTGTGGCGAGCAGTGTGTGTGGCGAGCAGTGTGCATGGCGAGCAGTGCGCACGTTGAGCAGTGTGTGTTGCGAGCAGTGTGTGTGGTGAGCAGTGTGCGTGCTGAGCTGTGTGCGTGCTGAGCAGTGTGCGTGCTGAGCAGTGTGCGTACTAAGCAGTGTGCGTGCATTGAGCAGTGTGCGTGCATTGAGCAGTGTGCGTGCATTGAGCAGTGTGCGCATTGAGCAGTGTGTGTGGCGAGCAGTTCACGCACTGAGTTGTGTGTGTGGCGAGCAGTGTGTCTGGCGAGCAATGTGTGTGACGAGCAGTGCGTATGGCGAACAGTGCGTGCATCGCGCAATGTATGGTGAGCACTGTGGATGGCGAGCAGTGCATGCAATGAGCAGTGTGTGTGGTGAGCAGTGTGTGTGGCGAGCAGTGAACACATTGAGCTGGGTATGTGGCGAGTAGTTCATGCATTGAGCAGTGTATGTGGCGAGCAGTGTGTGTGGCGAGCAGTGTGTGTGGCGAGCAGTGTGTGTGGCGAGCATTGCCTGCATTAGGCAGTGTGTGTGGCGAAAAGTGTGCATGGCGAGCAGTGCGCACATTGAGCAGTGTGTGTTGCGAGCAGTGTGCGTGGTGAGCAGTGTGCGTGCATTGAGCAGTGTGCGTGCATTGAGCAGTGTGCGTGCATTGAGCAGTGTGCCGAACAGTGCTCGCATTGAGCAGTGTGTGTGGCGAGCAGTTTGTGCATTGAGCAGTGAGAGTGGCGAGCAGTGCGCGCATTGAGCAGTGTGTGTGGCGAGCAGTCTGTGTGGCGAGTGGTGTGTGTGGTGAGCAGTGTGTGCATTGAGCAGTGTGTGTGATGAACAGTTCGCGCAATGAGCAATGTGTGTGGCGAACCGCGCCTCTGGCGAGCAATGCAAGTGACAAGCAGTGCCTGTGATGAACAGTGCGCGCATTGTGCAGTGTGTGTGGTGAGCACTGCGGATGTCGAGCAGTGCGTGCCATGAGCAGTGTGTGTGGCGAGCAGTGAACACATTGAGGTGTGTATGTGGCGAGCAGCTCGTGCATTGAGCAGTGCGTGTGGTGAGCAGTTGATGCATTGAGCAGTGCGTGTGGCAAGCAGAGTGGACATCGAGCAGTGTGTGTGTTGAGCAGTGTGTGTTGTGAGCAGTGAACACATTGAGCTGTGTATGTGGTGAGCAGTTCGTGCACATTGAGTAGTGTGTATGGAGAGCAGTGTGCGCATTGAGCAGTGTGTGTGGCGAGCAGTTCACGCACTGAGTAGTGTGTGTGGCGAGCAGTGCGTCTGGCGAGCAATGTGTGTGACGAGCAGAGTGTATGGCGAACAGTGCGCGCGTCGCCCAGTATGTGGTGAGCACTGTGGATGGCAAGCAGTGCGCGCAATGAGTAGTGTGTGTGGTGAGCAGTGTGTGTGGCGAGCAGTGAACAGATTGAGCTGTGTATGTGGCGAGTAGTTTGTGCATTGAGCAGAGTATGTGACGAGCAGTGTGTGCGACGAGCAGTGTGTGCGACGAGCAGTGTGTGCGACGAGCAATGTGTGTGGTGAGCATTGCCTGCATTAGGCAGTATGTGTGGCGAACAGTGTGCATGGCGAGCAGTGCGCACATTGAGCAGTGTGTGTTGCGAGCAGTGTGCGTGGTGAGCACTGTGCGTGCATTGAGCAGTGTGCCGAACAGTGCTCGCATTGAGCAGTGTGTGTGGCGAGCAGTTTGTGCATTGAGCAGTGAGTGTGGCGAGCAGTGCGTGCATTGAGCAGTGTGTGTGGCGAGCAGTGAACACATTGAGCTGTGTATGTGGCGAGCAGTTCGTGCATTGAGAAGTGTATGTGGTGAGCAGTGTGTGTGGCGAGCAGTGTGTATGGCAAGCAGTGCGCACATTGAGCAGTGTGTGTTGCGAGTAGTGTGCGTGGTGAGCACCGTGCATGCTGAGCAGTGTGCGCGCATTGAGCAATGTGCCGAACAGTGCTCTCATTAAGCAGTGTGTGGCGAGCAGTGTACGCAATGAGCAGTGTGTGTGGCGAGCAGTTCGCACAATGAGCAGTGTGTGTGGCGAACCGCGCATCTGGCGAGCAATGCAAGTGACGAGCAGTGCGTGTGATGAACAGTGCGCGCATTGTGCAGTGTGTGTGGTGAACACTGTGGATGTCGAGCAGTGCGCGCCATGAGCTGTGTATGTGGCGAGCAGTTTGTGCATTGAGCAGTGTGTGTGGCGAGCAGTCCATGCACGGAGCAGTGGGTGTGGCAAACAGAGTGCATATTGAGCAGTGTGTGTTGCGAGCAGTGTGTGTGGCGAAACATGCATGTGGCTAGCAGAGCGTGTGGAGAGCAGTGCACGTATTGAGCGCTGTGTGTGGCAAGCAGTGTGCGTGGCGAGCAGTGCGTGTGGCTAGCAGTGTGTGTGGCAAGCAGTGTGCGCATTGAGCAGTGTGTCTGGCGAGAAGTGTGCCCATTGAGTAGTGAGTGTGTGGCGAGCAGTGCGCGTAATGAGCAGTGTGTGTGGCGAGCAGTGTGTGTGGCGAGCATCGTGCATCTCCAGCAGTGTGCGTGGTGAGCAGTGCGTACATTCAGCAATGTTTGTTGAGAGCAGTGCGTGCATTGAGTAGTATGTGTGGGGAGCAGTGCGCGCACTGAACAGTGTGTGTTGTGCAGTGCATCTGGCAAGCAGTGTGGGTGGCAAGCAGTGCGGGTGGTGAGCAGTGTGTGTGGCGAGCAGTGTGCACATTGAGTAGTGCGTGTGGCGAGCAGTTCGCGCAATGAGTGGTGTGTGTGGCGAGCAGCACGTCTGGCGAGCAATGTGCTTGACGAGCAGTGTGTATGGAGAAAAGTGTGCGCATTTCGCAGTGTGTGTGGCGAGCAGCATGCGTGGAGAGCAGCGGGCGAGAAGAGCAGCGTGCGTGGAGCACAGTGTGCGTGGCGAGCAGTGCGTGCATTGAGCAATGTGTGTTGCGAAAGTGCGTGCATTTAGTAGTATGTGTGGCGAGCAGTGCATGCACTGAGCAGTGTGTGTGGCGAGCAGTGCATCTGGCGAGCAGTGCATCTGGCGAGCAGTGTGGGTGGTGAGCAGTGCGGGTGGCGAGCAGTGCTCGCAATGAGCAGTGTGTGTGGTGAGCTGTGTGCGCATTGAGCAGTGTGTGTGGCGAGCAGTGTGCACATTGAGTAGTGTGTGTGGTGAGCAGCGTGTCTGGTGAGGAACGCATGTGACAAGCAGTGTGTGTGGTGAGCAGTGTGCGCACATTGCACAGTGTATGTGGTCAGGAGTGCTTATGGCGAACAGTGCGCGCATTGAGCAGTGTGTGTGATGAGCAGTGTGTGCATTGAGCAGTGTGTGTGGCCAGCATTGGGCACATTGAGCAGTGTAAGTGGCGAGCAGTATGTGTGGCGAGCAGTGTGTGTGGCGAGCAGTGTGTGTGGCGAGCAGTGTGCGTGGCGAGCAGTGCGCACGTTGAGCAGTGTATGTTGCGAGCAGTGTGTGTGGTGAGCAGTGTGCGTGCTGAGCTGTGTGCGTGCTGAGCAGTGTGCGTGCTAAGCAGTGTGCGTGCATTGAGCAGTGTGCGTGCATTGAGCAGTGTGCGCATTGAGCAGTGTGTGTGGCGAGCAGTTCACGCACTGAGTTGTGTGTGTGGCGAGCAGTGCGTCTGGCGAGCAATGTGTGTGACGAGCAGTGCGTATGGCGAACAGTGCGTGCATCGCGCAATGTGTGGTGAGCACTGTGGATGGCGAGTAGTTCATGCATTGAGCAGTGTATGTGGCGAGCAGTGTGTGTGGCGAGCAGTGTGTGAGGCGAGCAGTGTGTGTGGCGAGCATTGCCTGCATTAGGCAGCGTGTGTGGCGAAAAGTGTGAATGGCGAGCAGTGCGCACATTGAGCAGTGTGTGTTGCGAGCAGTGTGCGTGGTGAGCAGTGTGTGTGGTGAGCAGTGTGCGTGCATTGAGCAGTGTGCGTGCATTGAGCAGTGTGCGTGCATTGAGCAGTGTGCCGAACAGTGCTCGCATTGAGCAGTGTGTGTGGCGAGTAGTTTGTGCATTGAGCAGTGAGAGTAGCGAGCAGTGCGCGCATTGAGCAGTGTGTGTGGCGAGCAGTGTGTGTGGCGAGTGGTGTGTGTGGTGAGCAGTGTGTGCATTGAGCAGTGTGTGTGATGAACAGTGTGTGCATTGAGCAGTGTGTGTGGCCAGCATTGGGTACATTGAGCAGTGTGTGGCGAGCAGTTCGCGCAATGAGCAATGTGTGTGGCGAACCGCGCCTCTGGCGAGCAATGCAAGTGACAAGCAGTGCCTGTGATGAACAGGGCGCGCACTGTGCAGTGTGTGTGGTGAGCACTGCGGATGTCAAGCAGTGCGTGCCATGAGCAGTGTGTGTGGCGAGCAGTGAACACATTGAGCTGTGTATGTGGCGAGCAGCTCGTGCATTGAGCAGTGCGTGTGGTGAGCAGTCGATGCATTGAGCAGTGCGTGTGGCAAGCAGAGTGGACATCGAGCAGTGTGTGTGTTGAGCAGTGTGTGTTGTGAGCAGTGAACACATTGAGCTGTGTATGTGGCGAGCAGTTTGTGCACATTGAGTAGTGTGTATGGAGAGCAGTGTGCGCATTGAGCAGTGTGTGTGGCGAGCAGTTCACGCACTGAGTAGTGTGTGTGACGAGCAGTGTGTATGGCGAACAGTGCGCGCGTCGCCCAGTATGTGGTGAGCACTGTGGATGGCAAGCAGTGCGCGCAATGAGTAGTGTGTGAGGTGAGCAGTGTGTGTGGCGAGCAGTGAACAGATTGAGCTGTGTATGTGGTGAGTAGTTTGTGCATTGAGCAGAGTATGTGACGAGCAGTGTGTGTGACGAGCAGCATGTGCGACGAGCAGTGTGTGCGACGAGCAGTGTGTGTGGTGAGCATTGCCTGCATTAGGCAGTATGTGTGGCGAACAGTGTGCATGGCGAGCAGTGCGCACATTGAGCAGTGTGTGTTGCGAGCAGTGTGCGTGGTGAGCACTGTGCGTGCATTGAGCAGTGTGCCGAACAGTGCTCGCATTGAGCAGTGTGTGTGGCGAGCAGTTTGTGCATTGAGCAGTGAGTGTGGCGAGCAGTGCGTGCATTGAGCAGTGTGTGTGGCGAGCAGTGAACACATTGAGCTGTGTATGTGGCGAGCAGTTCGTGCATTGAGAAGTGTATGTGGTGAGCAGTGTGTGTGGCGAGCAGTGTGTATGGCAAGCAGTGCGCACATTGAGCAGTGTGTGTTGCGAGTAGTGTGCGTGGTGAGCACCGTGCATGCTGAGCAGTGTGCGCGCATTGAGCAATGTGCCGAACAGTGCTCTCATTAAGCAGTGTGTGTGGCGAGCAGTTTACGCAATGAGCAGTGTGTGTGGCGAGCTGTTCGCACAATGAGCAGTGTGTGTGGCGAACCGCGCATCTGGCGAGCAATGCAAGTGACGAGCAATGCGTGTGATGAACAGTGCACGCATTGTGCAGTGTGTGTGGTGAACACTGTGGATGTCGAGCAGTGCGTGCCATGAGCTGTGTATGTGGCGAGCAGTTTGTGCATTGAGCAGTGTGTGTGGCGAGCAGTCCATGCACGGAGCAGTGGGTGTGGCAAACAGAGTGCATAGTGAGCAGTGTGTGTTGCGAGCAGTGTGTGTGGCGAAACATGCATGTGGCTAGCAGAGCGTGTGGAGAGCAGTGCACGTATTGAGCGCTGTGTGTGGCAAGCAGTGTGCGTGGCGAGCAGTGCGTGTGGCTAGCAGTGTGTGTGGCAAGCAGTGTGCGCATTGAGCAGTGTGTCTGGCGAAAAGTGTGCCCATTGAGTAGTGAGTGTGTGGCGAGCAGTGCGCGTAATGAGCAGTGTGTGTGGCGAGCAGTATGTGTGGTGAGCATCGTGCATCTCCAGCAGTGTGCGTGGTGAGCAGTGCGTACATTCAGCAATGTTTGTTGAGAGCAGTGCGTGCATTGAGTAGTATGTGTGGGGAGCAGTGCGCGCACTGAGCAGTGTGTGTTGTGCTGTGCATCTGGCAAGCAGTGTGGGTGGCAAGCAGTGAGGGTGGTGAGCAGTGTGTGTGGCGAGCAGTGTGCACATTGAGTAGTGCGTATGGCGAGCAGTTCGCGCAATGAGTGGTGTGTGTGGCGAGCAGCACGTCTGGCGAGCAATGTGCTTGACGAGCAGTGTGTATGGAGAAAAGTGTGCGCATTTCGCAGTGTGTGTGGCGAGCAGCATGCGTGGAGAGCAGCGGGCGAGAAGAGCAGCGTGCGTGGAGCACAGTGTGCGTGGCGAGCAGTGCGTGCATTGAGCAATGTGTGTTGCGAAAGTGCGTGCATTTAGTAGTATGTGTGGCGAGCAGTGCATGCACTGAGCAGTGTGTGTGGTGAGCAGTGCATCTGGCGAGCAGTGTGGGTGGTGAGCAGTGCGGGTGGCGAGCAGTGCTCGCATTGAGCAGTGTGTGTGGTGAGCTGTGTGCGCATTGAGCAGTGTGTGTGGCGAGCAGTGTGCACATTGAGTAGTGTGTCTGGCGAGCAGCGTGTCTGGTGAGGAACGCATGTGACGAGCAGTGTGTGTGGTGAGCAGTGTGCGCACATTGCACAGTGTATGTGGTCAGGAGTGCTTATGGCGAACAGTGAGCGCATTGAGCAGTTCGTGTGCCGAGCAGTGTGTGTGGCGAGCTGTGCGTGTGACGAGCAGTGCACGTGTTGAGCACTGTGTATGGCGAGCAGTGTGTGTGGAGAGCAGTGTGTGTGGCGAGCACTGTGTCTGCTGAGCAGTGTGCGCATTGAGCCGTGTGTATGGCAAGCAGTGTGTGCGTTGAGCAGTGTGTTCGGCAAGCGGTGTGCGCACTGCGCAGCACGTGTGGTGAGCAGTACGTGCATTGAGCAGTGTGTGTGGTGAGCAGTGCGCACACTGAGCAGTGTGTGAGGCGAGCAGTGCATCTGGCGAGCAGTGTGGGCGGCGAGCAGTGTGGGTGGTGAGAAGTGTGGGTGGCGAGCAGTGTGGGTGGTGAGAAGTGTGGGTGGTGAGAAGTGTGGGTGACGAGCAGTGTGGGTGGTGAGAAGTGTGGGTGACGAGCAGTGTGGGTGGTGAGAAGTGTGGGTGACGAGCAGTGTGGGTGACGAGCAGTGTGGGTGGTGAGAAGTGTGGGTGACGAGCAGTGTGGGTGGTGAGAAATGTGGGTGGCGAGCAGTGTGGGTGGCGAGAAGTGTGGGTGACGAGCAGTGTGGGTGCTGAGAAATGTGGGTGGCGAGCAGTGTGGGTGGCGAGCAGTGTGGGTGACGAGCAGTGTGGGTGGTGAGAAGTGTGGGTGGCGAGCAGTGTGGGTGGCGAGCAGTGCGAAGATTGTGCCGTGTGTGTGGTGAGCAGTGTGTGCACTCAGCAGTGCATGTGGTGAGCCGTGTGCGCATTGAGCAGTGTGTATAGTGAGCAGTGTGTGTGGCGAGCAGTGTGTGTGGCGAGCAGTGTGTGGCGAGCATTGCCTGCATTGAGCGGTGTGTGTGGCGAACAGTGTGCATGTCAAGCAGTGCGCACATTGAGCAGTGTGTGTGGCGAGCAGTATGCGTGGTGAGCAGTGTGCGTGCATTGAGCAGTGTACGTGGCGAGCAGTGCATGTGACGAGCAATATGGCTGGCGAGCAGTGTGGTTGGCAAGCAGTGTCGGTGGCGAACAGTGCATCTGGCGAGCAGTGTGTGTGGCGAGCAATGTGTGTTGTGAGCAGTGTGTGCATTTAGTAGTATGTGTGGCGAGCAGTGCGTGCACTGAGCAGTGTGAGGCGAGCAGTGTGGGTGGCGAGCAGTGTGGGTGGCGAGCAGTGTATGTGGCGAGCAGTGCAAACATTGTGCATTGTGTTTGGCGAGCAGTATGTGTATTCAGCAGTACATATGGTGAGCCGTGTGCGCATTGAGCAGTGTGTGGCGAGCAGTGTGTGTGGCGAGCAATGTGTGTGGCGAGCAGTGTGCGTGGAGAGCAGTGTGCATGCATTGAGCAGTGTGTGTGATGAACAGTGTGTGCATTGAGCAGTGTGTGTGGCCAGCATTGGGCACATTGAGCAGTGTGTGTGACGAGCAGTTCGCGCAATGAGCAATGTGTTTGGCGAACCGCACATCTGGCGAGCAATGCAAGTGACGATCAGTGCATGTGATGAACAGTGAGCGCATTGTGCAGTGTGTGTGGTGAACACTGCGGATGTCGAGCAGTGCGCGCCATGAGCAGTGTGTGTGGCGAGCAGTGAACACATTGAGCTGTGTGTGTGGTGAGCAGTCCATGCATGGAGCAGTGTGTGTGGCAAACAGAATGCACATTGAGCAGTGTGTATGGCGAGCAGTGTGCACATTGAGAAGTGTGTATGGCGAGCAGTTCATGCAATGAGTAGCGTGTGTGGCAAGCAGCTCGTCTGGCCAGCAATGTGTGTGACGAGCAGTGCGTACGGCGAACAGTGTTCACAATTGCGCAGTGTGTGTGGTGAACATTGCGGATGGCAAGCAGTGCGCGCAATGATCGGTGTGTGTGGTGAGCAGTGTGTGTGGTGAGCAGTGAACACATTGAGCAGTGTACGTGGCGAGCATTGGGCACATTGAGCAGTGTGTGGCGAACAGTTCGCGCAATGAGCAGTGTGTGGCGAACAAGACATCTGGCGAGCAATGCAAGTGACGAGCAGTGCATGTGACGAATAGTGCACGCATTGCGCAGTGTATGTGTTCAGCACTGCGGATGTCGAGCTGTGCACGCCATGAGCAGTGTGTGTGGTGAGCAGTGAACACATTGAGCTGTGTATGTGGTGAGCAGTTCGTGCATTGAGCAGTGTGTGTGGTGAGCAGTTTGTGCATTGAGCAGTGTGTGTGGCGAGCAGTGTGCACATTGTGCAGCGTGTGTGGCGAGCAGTTCACAAATGAGTAGTGTGTGTGGCGAGCAGCTCGTCTGGCCAGCAATGAGTGTGACGAGCAGTGCGTACGGCGAACAGTGCGTGCATTGCGCAGTGTGTGTGGTGAGCACTGCGGATGGCAAGCAGTGCGCGCAATGAGCAGTGTGTGTGGTGAGCAGTGTGTGTGTGTTGAGCAGTGAACACATTGAGCTGTGTACGTGGTGAGCAGTTTGTGCATTGAGCAGTGTGTGTGACGAGCAGTTCGCGCAATAAGCAATGTGTTTGGCGAACCGCACATCTGGCGAGCAATGCAAGTGACGATCAGTGCGTGTGATGAACAGTGAGCGCATTGTGCAGTGTGTGTGGTGAACACTGCGGATGTCGAGCAGTGCGCGCCATGAGCAGTGTGTGTGGCGAGCAGTGAACACATTGAGCTGTGTGTGTGGTGAGCAGTCCATGCATGGAGCAGTGTGTGTGGCAAACAGAATGCACATTGAGCAGTGTGTATGGCGAGCAGTGTGCACATTGAGAAGTGTGTATGGCGAGCAGTTCATGCAATGAGTAGCGTGTGTGGCAAGCAGCTCGTCTGGCCAGCAATGTGTGTGACGAGCAGTGCGTACGGCGAACAGTGTTCACAATTGCGCAGTGTGTGTGGTGAACATTGCGGATGGCGAGCAGTGCGCGCAATGATCAGTGTGTGTGGTGAGCAGTGTGTGTGGTGAGCAGTGAACACATTGAGCAGTGTACGTGGTGAGCATTGGGCACATTGAGCAGTGTGTGGCGAACAGTTCGCGCAATGAGCAGTGTGTGGCGAACAAGGCATCTGGCGAGCAATGCAAGTGACGAGCAGTGCATGTGACGAATAGTGCACGCATTGCGCAGTGTATGTGTTGAGCACTGCGGATGTCGAGCTGTGCACGCCATGAGCAGTGTGTGTGGTGAGCAGTGAACTCATTGAGCTGTGTATGTGGTGAGCAGTTCGTGCATTGAGCAGTGTGTGTGGTGAGCAGTTTGTGCATTGAGCAGTGTGTGTGGCGAGCAGTGTGCACATTGTGCAGCGTGTGTGGCGAGCAGTTCACAAATGAGTAGTGTGTGTGGCGAGCAGCTCGTCTGGCCAGCAATGAGTGTGATGAGCAGTGCGTACGGCGAACAGTGCGTGCATTGCGCAGTGTGTGTGGTGAGCACTGCGGATGGCAAGCAGTGCGCGCAATGAGCAGTGTGTGTGGTGAGCAGTGTGTGTGTGTTGAGCAGTGAACACATTGAGCTGTGTACGTGGTGAGCAGTTTGTGCATTGAGCAGTGTGTGTGGCGAGCAGTCCATGCATGGAGCAGTGGGTGTGGCAAAGAGAGTGCACACTGAGCAGTGTGTGTGGCGAACAGTGTGTGTGGCAAGCAGTACATGCATTGAGCAGTGTGTGTGGCGAAACGTGTCTGTGGCTAGCAGAGCGTGTTGAGAGCAGTGCACGCATTGAGCGGTGTGTGTGGCAAGCAGTGTGCGTGGTGAGCAGTGCACGTGGCGAGCAGTGCGCGTGGCGAGCAGTGCGCCCATTGAGCAGTGTGTGTGGCGAGCAGTGCGCCCATTGAGTAGTATGTGTGGCGTACAGTTCCCGCAATGAGCAGTGTGTGTGGCGAGCAGCATGTCTGGTGAGCAATGCATGTGATGAGCAGTGCATACGGTGAGCAGTGCACGCAATGAGCAGTGTGTGTGGCGAGCAGCATGTCTGGTGAGCAATGCATGTGATGAGCAGTGCATATGGCAAGCAGTGCGCGCAATGAACAGTGTGTGTGGCGAGCAGCGTGTCTGGTGAGCAGTGCTTGCGGCGAGCAGTGCGCGCGTTGCGCAGTGCATGTGGTGAGCAGTGCATATGGCGAGTAGTGCGCGCAATGAACAGTGTGTGTGGTGAGCAGTGTGTGTGGCGTGCATCGTGCGTCTCCAGCAGTGTGCGTGGCGAGCAGCGCGTACATTGAGCAATGTGTGCTGACAGCAGTGCGTGCATTGAGTAGTATGTGAGGGGAGCAGTGCGTGCACTGAGCAGTGTGTGTCGTGCAGTGCATCTGGCAAGCAGTGTGGGTGGCGAGCAGTGCGGATGGTGAGCAGTGTGTGTGGCAAGCAGCGTGCACATTGAGTAGTGCGTGTGGCCAGCAGTTCGCGCAATGAGTGGTGTGTGTGGCGAGTATTGCGTGTGACGAGCAGTGTGTACGGTGAACAGTACACGCATTTCGCAGTGTGTGTGGCGAGCAGCGGGCGAGGAGAGCAGTGCGTGCATTGAGAAATGTGTGTTGCGAATGTGTGTGCATTTAGTAGTATGTGTGGCGAGCAGTGCGCACACTGAGCAGTGTGTGTGGCGAGCAGTGCATCTGGCGAGCAGTGTGGGTGGCGAGCAGTGTGGGTGGCGAGCAGTGCTCGCATTGAGCAGTGTGTGTGGTGAACTGTGTGCGTATTGAGCAGTGTGTGTGGCGAGCAGCGTGTCTGGCGAGGAACACGTGATGAGCAGTGCGTATGGCGAACAGTGCGCACATTGCAGTGTGTGTGGTGAGCAGTGCTTATGGTGAACAGTGCGTGCATTGAGTGCATGTGGTGAGCAGCATGCGTGGCGAGCAGTGTGCGTTGCAAGCAGTGCGAATATTGAGTAGTATGTGTGGCGAGCAGTGCGCGCACTGAGCAGTATGTGTGGCGAGCAGTGCATCTGGTGAGCAGTGTGGGTGGCGAGCAGTGCGGGTGGCGAGCAGTGTGTGTGCGAGCAGTTCACGCAATGAGTAGTGTGTGTGACGAGCAGTGCGTCTGGTGAGCAATGTGTGTGGCGATCAATGCGTGCATTATGCAGTGTATGTGGCAAGGAGTGCATGGCGAGCAGTGCGCACAATGAGCAGTGTGTGTGGAGAGCAGTGTGCGTGGCAAGCAGTGTGGGTGGCAAGCAGTGCGTGCAATGAGTTGTGTGTGTGGCGAGCAGTGCATGTGGCGAGCAATATGAGTGGCGAGCAGTGTGGGTGGCGAGCAATGTGTGTGGCGAGCAGTTCACACAATGAATAGTGTGTGTGACGAGCAGAGCGTCTGGCGAGCAATGCGTGTGATGAGCAGTGCGTACAGCGAACAGTGCCCGCATTGCGCAGTGTGTGTGGTGAGCACTGCGGATGGCGAGCAATGAGCAGTGTGCGTGGCGAGCAGTGTGTGTGGCGAGCAGTGAACACATTGAGCTGTGTATGTAGCAAGTAGTTCGTGCATTGAGCAGTGCGTGTGGCGAGCAGTTTGTGCATTGAGCAGTGAGTGTGGCGAGCAGTGAACACATTGAGCTGTGTATTTGATGAGCAGTTCGTGCATTGAGCAGTGTAAGTGGCAAGCAATGTGTGTGGTGTGCAATGTATGTGGCGAGCAGTGTGTGTGGCGAGCATTGCCTGCATTAGGCAGTGTGTGTGGTGAACAGTGTGCATGGCGAGCAGCGCGCACATGGAGCAGTGTGTGTTGTGAACAGTGTGCGTGGTGAGCAGTGTGTGTGGCGAGCAGTGAACACATTGAGCTGTGTATGTGGTGAGCAGTTCGTGCATTGAGCAGTGTGTGTGGCAAGCAGTGTATGTGGCGAGCAGTGTGTGTAGCGAGCAGTGCGCACATTGAGCAGTGTGTGTTGCGAGCAGTGCATGTGATGAGCATTATGGGTGGCGAGCAGTGCATCTGGCGATCTGTGTGTGTGGCGAGCACTGTGTCTGCTGAGCAGTGTGTGTGGCAAGCAGTGTGCGAATTGAGCAGTGTGTGTGACGTGCAATGCGCGCATTGAGCAATGTGTGTGGCAAGCAGCGTGCACATTGAGTAGTGCGTGTGGCCAGCAGTTCGCGCAATGAGTGGTGTGTCTGGCGAGTATTGCGTGTGACGAGCAGTGTGTACAGTGAACAGTACACGCATTTCGCAGTGTGTGTGGCGAGCAGCGGGCGAGGAGACCAGCGGGCGAGGAGAGCAGTGCATGCATTGAGAAATGTGTGTTGCGAATGTGTGTGCATTGAGTAGTATGTGTGGCGAGCAGTGCGCACACTGAGCAGTGTGTGTGGCGAGCAGTGCATCTGGCGAGCAGTGTGGGTGGCGAGCAGTGTGGGTGGCGAGCAGTGCTCGCATTGAGCAGTGTGTGTGGTGAGCTGTGTGCGTATTGAGCAGTGTGTGTGGCGAGCAGCGTGTCTGGCGAGGAACACATGTGATGAGCAGTGCGTATGGCGAACAGTGCGCACATTGCAGTGTGTGGTGAGCAGTGCTTATGGTGAACAGTGCGTGCATTGAGTGCATGTGGTGAGCAGCATGCGTGGCGAGCAGTGTGCATTGCAAGCAGTGCGAATGTTGAGTAGTATGTGTGGCGAGCAGTGCGCGCACTGAGCAGTGTGTGTGGCGAGCAGTGCATCTGGTGAGCAGTGTGGGTGGCGAGCAGTGCGGGTGGCGAGCAGTGTGTGTGCGAGCAGTTCACGCAATGAGTAGTGTGTGTGACGAGCAGTGCGTCTGGCGAGCAATGTGTGTGGCGATCAATGCGCGCATTGTGCAGTGTATGTGGCAAGGAGTGTATGTGGCGAGCAGTGTGTGTAGCGAGCAGTGCGCACATTGAGCAGTGTGTGTTGCGAGCAGTGCATGTGATGAGCATTATGGGTGGCGAGCAGTGCATCTGGCGATCTGTGTGTGTGGCGAGCACTGTGTCTGCTGAACAGTGTGTGTGGCAAGCAGTGTGCGAATTGAGCAGTGTGTGTGACATGCAATGCGCGCATTGAGCAGTGTGTGTGGCAAGCAGTGTGCGCACTGCACAGTGTGTGTGGTGAGCAGTACGTGCATTGAGCAGTGTGTGAGGCGAGCAGTGCATCTGGCGAGCAGCGTGGGTGGCGAGCAGTGTGGGTGGTGAGAAGTGTGGGTGGTGAGCAGTGTGGGTAGTGAGCAGTGCGAAGATTGTGCCGTGTGTGTGGCGAGCAGTGTGTCCACTCAGCAGTGCATGTGGTGAGCCATGTGCATATTGAGCCGTGTGCGCATTGAGCAGTGTGTGTAGCGAGCAGTGTGTGTGGCGAGCAGTGCATGTGGCGAGCAATATGGGTGGCGAGCACTGTGGTTGGCGAGGAGTGCGGGTGGTGAACAGTGCATCTGGCGAGCAGTGCGAGTATTGAGCAGTGTGTGTGGCGAGCAGTGTGCACGTTGAGCAGTGCATGCAAAGACCAGAGTTTTTTGCGAGCAATGTGCACATTGAGCAATGCGTGTGGTGACCAGTGTGCGCATTGAGCAGTGCGTGTGGTGAGCAGTGTGCTCATTGAGCAGTGCGTGTGGTGACCAGTGTGCGCATTGAGCAGTGTGTGTGGTGAGCAGTGTCCACATTGAGCAGAGTGTGTGGCGAGCAGCGTGTCTGGCGAGGAACGCATGTGACGAGCAGTGCGTATGGTGAACAGTGCACACATTGCACAGTGTGTATGCTCAGGAGTGCTTATGGCGAACAATGCGCGCATTGAGCAGTGCGTGTGCCGAGCAGTGTGTGTGGCGAGCTGTGCGTGTGACGAGCAGTGCACGCATTGAGCACTGTGTATGGCGAGCAGTGTGTATGGAGAGCAGTGTGTGTGGCGAGCACTGTGTCTGCTGAGCAGTGTGTGCTTTGAGCAGTGTGTGTGGCAAGCAATGTGCGCATTGAGCAGTGTGTGTGATGAGCAATGCGCGCATTGAGCAGTGTGTGTGACGAGCAATGCGCGCATTGAGCAGTGTGTGTGGCAAGCAGTGTGCGCACTGCGCAGCGTGTATGGCGAGCAGTACGTGCATTGAGCAGTGTGTGAGGCGAGCAGAGCATCTGGTGAGCAGTGTGGGTGGCGAGCAGTGTGGGTGGTGAGCAGTGTGGGTGGCAAGCAGTGTATGTGGCGAGCAGTGCGAAGATTGTGCCTTGTCTGTGGCGAGCAGTGTGTGCACTCAGCAGTGCATGTGGTGAGCTGTGTGCGCATTGAGCCGTGTGCGCATTGAGCAGTGTGTGCGGCGAGCAGTGTGTGTGGCGAGCAGTGTGTGGCGAGGATTGCCTGCATTGAGCCGTGTGTGTGGCGAACAGTGTGCATGGCAAGCAGTGCGCACATTGAGCAGTGTGTGTTGCGAGCAGTGTGTGTGGCGAACAGTATGTGTGCGTGCATTGAGCAGTGTACGTGGTGAGTAGTGCATGTGACGAGCATTATGGGTGGCGAGCAGTGCATCTGGCAAGCAGTGTGTGTGGCAAGCAATGTGTGTAGCGAGCAATGCATGCATTGAGTAATATGTGTGGTGAGCAGAGCGTGCACTGAGCAGTGTGTGTGGCGAAGAGTGCGTACACTGAGCAGAGTGTGTGGCGAGCAGTGCGTGCACTGAGCAGTGTCTGTGGCGAGCAGTGTGCATGGTGAACAGTGTGCGTGGCGAGCAGTGTGCGTGGCGAGCAGTGCATGTCACGAGCAGTGCGTCTGGCGAGCAGTGTGTGTGACAAGCAGTGCGCGCGACAAGCAGTGCGCGCAATGAACAGTGTGTGCCGAGCAGCGTGCACGTTGAGCAGTGCGTATAACGAGCTGTGCATGCAATGAGCAGTGTGTGCGGCGAGCCGCATGCGTGGCAAATAGTGTGTGTGGCGAACAGTGTGCATGGCGAGCAGTGCGAGCACTGAGTAGTATGTGTGGCGAGCAGTGCGCGCATTGCGCAGTGTGTGTGGTGAGCACTGCAGATGGCGAGAAATGCGCGAACTGAGCAGTGTGTGTGGCGAGCAGTGCGGGCACTAAGCAGTATGTGTGGAGAGCAGTGCATCTGGCCAGCAGTGTGGGTGGCGAGCAGTGTGTGTGGCGAGCAGTTCATACAATGAGTAGTGTATGTGGCGAGCAGTGCGTCTGGCGAGCAATGCATGTGACGAGCAGTGCGTACAGCTAACAGTGCCCACATTGTGCAGTGTGTGTGGTGAGCACTGCAGATGGCGAGCAATGCGCGCAATGAGCAGTGTGCGTGGCGAGCAATGAATACATTGAGCTGTGTATGTGGCAAGTAGTTCGTGCATTGAGCAGTGTGTGTGGCGAGCAGTTTGTGCATTGAGCAGTGAGTGTGGCGAGCAGTGCGCGCATTGAGCAGTGTGTGTGGCGAGCAGTGAACACATTGAGCTGTGAATGTGGTGAGTAGTTGGTGCATTGAGCAGTGTATGTGTCAAGCAGTGTGTATGGCGAGCAGTGTGTGTAGCAAGCAGTGTGTGTGGCGAGCATTGCCTGCATTAGGCAGTGTGTGTGGCGAACAGTGTGCATGGCGAACAGTACGCACATTGTGCAGTGTGTGTTGCGAGCAGTGTGTGTTGCGAGCAGTGTGGGTAGCGAGCAGTGTGGGTAGCGAGCAGTGTGCGTGCATTGAGCAGTGTGCGTGGTGAGCAGTGCATGTGGCGAGCAATATGGATAGCGAGCAGTGTGGTTGGCGAGCAGTGTGGGTGGTGAACAGTGCGAATATTGAGCAGTGTGTGAGGTGAGCAATGTGCACGTTGAGCAGTGTGCGCAAAGACCAGTGTTTATTTCGAGCAGTGTGCCCATTGAGCAGTGTGTGTGGTTAGCAGAGTCCACATTGAGCAGAGTGCGTGGCGAGCAGTGTGCACAATGCACAATGCGCAATGCGTGTGGTGACCAGTGTGTGCATTGAGCAGTGCATGTGGTGACCAGTGTGCGCATTGAGCAGTGTGTGTGGTGAGCAGTGTCCACATTGAGCAGAGTGTGTGGCGAGCAGCGTGTCTGGCGAGGAACGCATGTGATGAGCAGTGCGTATGGTGAACAGTGCACACATTGCACAGTGTGTATGCTCAGGAGTGCTTATGGTGAACAATGCGCGCATTGAGCAGTGCGTGTGCCGAGCAGTGTGTGTGGCAAGCTGTGCATGTGACGAGCAGTGCACGCATTGAGCACTGTGTATGGCGAGCAGTGTGTATGGAGAGCAGTGTATGTGGCGAGCACTGTGTCTGCTGAGCAGTGTGTGCTTTGAGCAGTGTGTGTGGCAAGCAATGTGCGCATTGAGCAGTGTGTGTGATGAGCAATGCGCGCATTGAGCAGTGTGTGTGACGAGCAATGCGCGCATTGAGCAGTGTGTGTGGCAAGCAGTGTGCGCACTGCGCAGCGTGTATGGCGAGCAGTATGTGCAATGAGCAGTGTGTGAGGCGAGCAGAGCATCTGGTGAGCAGTGTGGGTGGCGAGCAGTGTGGGTGGTGAGCAGTGTGGGTGGCAAGCAGTGTATGTGGCGAGCAGTGCGAAGATTGTGCCTTGTCTGTGGCGAGCAGTGTGTGCACTCAGCAGTGCATGTGGTGAGCTGTGTGCGCATTGAGCCGTGTGCGCATTGAGCAGTGTGTGCGGCGAGCAGTGTGTGTGGCGAGCAGTGTGTGGCGAGGATTGCCTGCATTGAGCCGTGTGTGTGGCGAACAGTGTGCATGGCAAGCAGTGCGCACATTGAGCAGTGTGTGTTGCGAGCAGTGTGTGTGGCGAACAGTATGCGTGCGTGCATTGAGCAGTGTATGTGGTGAGCAGTGCATGTGACGAGCATTATGGGTGGCGAGCAGTGCATCTGGTGAGCAGTGTGTGTGGCAAGCAATGTGTGTAGCGAGCAATGCGTGCATTGAGTAATATGTGTGGTGAGCAGAGCGTGTACTGAGCAGTGTGTGTGGCGAAGAGTGCATACACTGAGCAGAGTGTGTGGCGAGCAGTGCGTGCACTGAGCAGTGTCTGTGGCGAGCAGTGTGCGTGGCGAACAGTGTGCGTGGCGAGCAGTGTGCGTGGCGAGCAGTGCATGTCACGAGTAGTACAGACAAAACAAAACTGCGGATGCTGGAAATCCAAAACAAAAACAGAATAACCTGGAAAAACTCAGCAGGTCTGGCAGCATCGGCGGAGAAGAAAAGAGTTGACGTTTCGAGTCCTCATGACCCTTCGACAGAACTTGATTTCGAGTCCAGGAAAGAGTTGAAATATAAGCTGGTTTAAGGTGTGTGGGGTGGGGGGCGGGGGGGGTGGGGGGGGGAGATAGAGAGAGAGAGAGGTGCTTTTTTTCCCTATAAATTATATAGATTTTTCTTTTCCCACCTATTTCCATTATTTTTAAATATTTTAAAATCTTTTATGCTCCCCCCACCCCCACTAGAGCTATACCTTGAGTGCCCTACCATCCATTCTTAATTAGCACATTCGTTTAGATAATATCACCAACTTTAACTTTAACACCTATGTGTTCTTTTGTACCATTGTGACTGACATCTTTTGATGATTTGCTTCTATCACTGCTTGTTTGTCTACACAAGCACCTCTCTCTCTCTCTATCTCTCCCCCCCCCCCCCCCCCCCCCACCCCACACACCTTAAACCAGCTTATATTTCAACTCTTTCCTGGACTCGAAATCAAGTTCTGTCGAAGGGTCATGAGGACTCGAAACGTCAACTCTTTTCTTCTCCGCCGATGCTGCCAGACCTGCTGAGTTTTTCCAGGTAATTCTGTTTTTGTCACGAGTAGTACGTCTGGCGAGCAGTGTGTGTGACAAGCAGTGCGCGCAATGAACAGTGTGTGCCGAGCAGCGTGCACGTTGTGCAGTGCGTATAACGAGCTGTGCATGCAATGAGCAGTGTGTGCGGCGAGCCGCATGCGTGGCAAAGTGTGTGTGGCGAACAGTGTGCATGGCTAGCAGTGCGAGCACTGAGTAGTATGTGTGGCGAGCAGTGCGCGCATTGCGCAGTGTGTATGTGGCGAGCAGTGCGTCTGGCGAGTAATGCATGTGACGAGCAGTGCGTACAGCTAACAGTGCGCGCATTGTGCAGTGTGTGTGGTGAGCACTGCAGATGGTGAGCAATGCGCGCAATGAGCAGTGTGCGTGGCGAGCAGTGTGTGTGGCGAGCAATGAACACATTGAGCTGTATATGTGGCAAGTAGTTCGTGCATTGAGCAGTGTGTGTGGCGAGCAGTTTGTGCATTGAGCAGTGAGTGTGGCGAGCAGTGCGCGCATTGAGCAGTGTGTGTGACGAGCAGTGAACACATTGAGCTGTGAATGTGGTGAGTAGTTGGTGCATTGAGCAGTGTATGTGTCAAGCAGTGTGCATGGCGAGCAGTGTGTGTAGCAAGCAGTGTGTGTGGCGAGCAGTGAACACATTGAGCTGTGAATGTGGTGAGTAGTTGGTGCATTGAGCAGTGTATGTGGCAAGCAGTGTGCATGGCGAGCAGTGTGTGTAGGAAGCAGTGTGTGTGGCGAGCATTGTCTGCATTAGGCAGTGTGTGTGGCGACCAGTGTGCATGGCGAGCAGTGCGCACATTGTGCAGTGTGTGTTGCGAGCAGTGTGTGTTGTAAGCAGTGTGTGTTGTGAGCAGTGTGCGTGCATTGAGCAGTGTGCGTGGTGAGCAGTGCATGTGGCGAGCAATATGGATAGCGAGCAGTGTGGTTGGCGAGCAGTGTGGGTGGTGAACAGTGCATCTGGCGAGCAGTGCGAATATTGAGCAGTGTGTGTGGCGAGCAATGTGCACGTTGAGCAGTGCGCGCAAAGACCAGTGTTTTTCTCGAGCAGTATGCGCATTGAGCAGTGTGCGTGATTAGCAGTTTCCACATTGAGCAGAGTGCGTGGCGAGCAGTGTGCACAATGCGCAATATGCTCGCCACACACACTGCTCAATGAGAAGGGCGCGCAATAAACAATGCATGTGCCGAACAGTGCTCGCATTGAGCAGTGTGTGTGGAGAGCATTGGGCACATTGAGCAGTGTGTGGCGAGCAGTTCGCGCAATGAACAGTGTGTGTGGCGAACAGCGCATCTGGCGAGCAATGCAAGTGATGAGCAGTGCAATTGATGAACAGTGTGCGCATTGCGCAGCGTGTGCTGTCGAGCAGTGAACACATTGAGCTATGTACGTGGCGAACAGTTTGTGCACTGAGCCGTGTGTGTGGCGAGCAGTTTGTGCATTGAGCCGTGTGTGGGGCGAGCAGTCCATGCACGGAGCAGTGGGTGTGGCAAACGGAGTGCACATTGAGCAGTGTGTGTGGCGAGCAGTGTGCGTGGCGAGCAGTGTGTGTGGCTAGCAGTGTGTGGCGAGGATTGCCTGCATTGAGCAGTGTGTGTGGAGAACAGTATGCATGGCAAGAAGTGCGCTCATTGAGCAGTGTGTGTTGCGAGCCATGTGTGTGGCGAGCAGTATGCCTGGTGAGCAGTGTGCGTGCATTGAGCAGTGCGTGCATTGAGTAGTATGTGCGGTGAGCAGTGTGTGTGGCGAAGAGTGCGTACACTGAGCAGAGTGTGTGACGAGCAGTGCATGCACTGAGCAGTGTGTGTGGCGAGCAGTGTCCATGGTGAGCAGTGTGCGTGGCGAGCAGTGCATGTGGCGAGCAGTGCATGTGGCGAGCAGTGCATGTGGCGAGCAGTGTGTCTGGAGAGCAGTGTGTGTGACAAACAGTGCACGCAATGAACTGTGTGCTGAGCAGCGTGCACATTGAGAAGTGCGCATAACGAGCTGTGCATGCAATGAGCAGTGTGTGTGGCGAGCCGCATGCGTGGCAAGTAGTGTGCGTGGTGAACAGTGTGCATGGCGAGCAGTGTGTGTTGCGAGCAGTGCGAGCATTGAGTAGTATGTGTGGCGAGCAGTGCGCGCACTGAGCAGTGTGTGTGGCGAGCAGTGCGGGCACTAAGCAGTATGTGTGGAGAGCAGTGCATCTGGCCAGCAGTATGGGTGGCGAGCAGTGTGTGTGGCGAGCAGTTCACGCAATGAGTAGTGTATGTGGCGAGCAGTGCGAATGGCGAGCAATGCGTGTGACGAGCAGTGCGTACAGCGATCAGTGCGCGCATTGCACAGTGTGTGTGGTGAGCACTGCAGATGGCGAGCAATGCGTGCAATGAGCAGTGTGCGTGGTGAGCAGTATGTGTGGCGAGCAGTGAACACATTGAGCTGTGTATGTGGCAAGTTGCTCGTGCATTGAGCAGTGCGTGTGGCGAGCAGTTTGTGCATTGAGCAGTGAGTTTGGCGAGCAACGCGCTCATTGTGCAGTGTGTGTAGCGAGCAGGGAACACATTGAGCTGTGTATGTGGTGAGTAGTTGGTGCATTGAGCAGTGTATGTGGCAAGCAGTGTGTGTGGCGAGCAATGTGTGTAGCAAGCAGTGTGTGTGGCGAACAGTGTGCATGGCGAGCAGTGCGCACGTTGAGCAGTGTGTGTTGCGAGCAGTGTGTGTTGCGAGCAGTGTGTGTTGTGAGCAGTGTGCGTGCATTGAGCAGTGTGCGTGGTGAGCAGTGCATGTGGCGAGCAATATGGATAGCGAGCAGTGTGGTTGGCGAGCAGTGTGGGTGGTGAACAGTGCATCTGGAGAGCAGTGCGAATATTGAGCAGTGTGTGAGGCGAGCAATGTGCACTTTGAGCAGTGCGCGCAAAGACCAGTGTTTTTTTCAAGCAGTGTGCGCATTGAGCAGTGTGAGTGATTAGCAGAGTCCACATTGAGCAGAGTGCGTGGCGAGCAGTGTGCACAATGCGCAATATGCTCGCCACACACACTGCTCAATGAGAAGTGTGCTCAATGAGAAGTGTGCGCAATAAGCAATGCATGTGCCGAACAGTGCTCGCATTGAGCAATGTGTGTGGCGAGCAGTGTGCGCAATGAGCAGTGTGCGTGGTGAGCATTGGGCACATTGAGCAGTGTGTGGCGAGCAGTTCACGCAATGAGCAGTGTGTGTGGCGAACAGCGCATCTGGCGAGCAATGCAAGTGACGAGCATTGCATGTGATGAACAGTGCGCGCATTGCGCAGTGTGTGTGGTGAGCACTGTGCGTGCATTGAGCAGTGCGTGCATTGAGTAGTATGTGTGGTGAGCAGAGCCTACACTGAGCAGTGTGTGTGGCAAAGAGTGCGTACACTGAGCAGAGTGTGTGGCTAGCAGTGCGCGCATTGAGCAGTGCATGTGGCGAGCAGTGTATGTGGTGAGCAGTGCGTCTGGCGAGCAGTGCGTCTGGTGAGCAGTGTGTGTGACAAACAGTGCACGCAATGAACAGTGTGTGCTGAGCACATTGAGCAATGCGCATAACGAGCTGTGCATGCAATGAGCAGTGTGTGTGGTGAGCCGCATGCGTGGCATGTAGTGTGCGTGGCGAACAGTGTGCAAGGTGAGCAGTGTGTGTTGCGAGCAGTGCGAGCATTGAGTAGTATGTGTGGCAAGCAGTGCGCGCACTGAGCAGTGTGTGTGGCGAGCAGTGCGTCTGGCGAGCAATGCGTGACGAGCAGTGCGTACAGCAAACAGTGCGCGCTTTGCGCAGTGTGTGTGGTGAGCACTGCAGAAGGCGAGCAATGCACACAATGAGCAGTGTGCGTGGCGAGCAGTGTGTGTGGCGAGCAGTGAACACATTGAGCTGTGTACGTGGCAAGTAGTTCGTGCATTGAGCAGTGTGTATGGCGAGCAGTTTGTGCATTGAGCAGTGAGTGTGGTGAGCAGTGTGCGCATTGAACAGTGTGTGTGGCGAGCAGTTCATGCAATGAGTAGTGTGTGTGGCGAGCAGCTCGTCGGCCAGCAATGAGTGTGACAAGCAGTGCGTACGGCGAACAATGCGTGCATTGCGCAGTGTGTGTGGTGAGCACTGCGGATGGCGAGCAGTGCGCACATTGAGCAGTGTGTGTGGCGAGCAGTATGCATGGTGAGCAGTGTGCGTGCATTGAGCAGTGTACGTGGCAAGCAGTGCATGTGACGAGCAATATGGGTGCCGAGCAGTGCATCTGGCGAGCAGTGTGTGTGGCGAGCAATGTGTGTTGCAAGCAGTGCGTGCATTGAGTAGTATGTGTGGCGAGCAGAGCGTGCACTGAGCAGTGTGAGGCGAGCAGTGTGGGTGGCGAGCAGTGTGTGTTGCAAGCAGTGCGTGCATTGAGTAATATGTGTGGTGAGCAGAGCGTGCACTGAGCAGTGTGTGTGGCGAAGAATGAGTACCCTGAGCAGAGTGTGTGGCGAGCAGTGCGTGCACTGAGCAGTGTGTGTGGCGAGCAGTGCGCGTGGCGAGCAATGTGCGTGGCGAGCAGTGCGTCTGGCAAGCAGTGTGTGTGACATGCAGTGCGGGCAATGAACAGTGTGTGCTGAGCAGCGTGCATGTTGAGCAGTGCGTATAACGAGCTGTGCATGCAATGAGCAATGTGTGTGGCGAGCCGCATGTGTGGCAAGTAGTGTGCGTGGCGAACAGTGTGCATGGCGAGCAGTGTGCATTGCGAGCAGTGTGAGCATTGAGTAGTATGTGTGGCGAGCAATGCGCGCACTGAGCAGTGTGTGTGGCGAGCAGTGCGGGCACTAAGCAGTATGTGTGGTGAGCAGTGCACCTGGCGAGCGGTGTGGGTGGCAAGCAGCGTGTGTGGCGAGCAGTTCACGCAATGAGTAGTGTATGTGGCGAGCAGTGTGTCTGGCGAGCAATGCGTCTGATGAGCAGTGCGTACAGCGAACAGTGCGCACTTTGCGCAGTGTGTGTGGTGAGCACTGCAGATGGCGAGCAATGCACACAATGAGCAGTGTGCGTGGCGAGCAGTGTGTGTGGCGAGCAGTGAACACAATCAGCTGTGTATGTGGCAAGTTGCTCGTGCATTGAGCAGTGTGTGTGGTGAGCAGTTTGTGCATTGAGCAGTGAGTTTGGCGAGCAATGCGCACATTGAACAGTGTGTGTGGCGAGCAGTGAACACATTGAGCTGTGTATGTGGTGAGCAGTTGGTGCATTGAGCAGTGTATGTGTCAAGCAGTGTGCATGGCGAGCAGTGTGTGTAGCAAGCAGTGTGTGTGGCGAGCAGTGTGTGTAGGAAGCAGTGTGTGTGGCGAGCATTGCCTGCATTCGGCAGTGTGTGTGGCGAACAGTGTGCATGGCGAGCAGTGCGCACATTGAGCAGTGTGTGTTGCGAGCAGTGTGTGTTGTGAGCAGTGTGTGTTGCGAGCAGTGTGCGTGCATTGAGCAGTGTGTGTGGTAAGCAGTGCATGTGGCGAGCAATATGGATAGCGAGCAGTGTGGTTGGCGAGCAGTGTGGGTGGTGAACAGTGCATCTGGAGAGCAGTGCGAATATTGAGCAGTGTGTGTGGCGAGCAATGTGCATGTTGAGCAGTGCGCGCAAAGACCAATGCTTTTTTCGAGCAGTGTGCGCATTGAGCAGTGTGTGTGGGTAGCAGAGTCCACATTGAGCAGAGTGCGTGGCGAGCAGTGTGCACAATGTGCAATATGCTCGCCACACACACTGCTCAATGAGAAGTGTGCGCAATAAGCAATGCATGTGCCGAACAGTGCTCGTATTGAGCATTGTGTGTGGCGAGCAGTGTGCACAATGAGCAGTGTGTGTGGCGAGCATTGGGCACATTGAGCAGTGCGTGGCGAGCAGTTCACGCAATGAGCAGTGTGTGTGGCGAACAGCGCATCTGTCAAGCAATGCAAGTGACGAGCATTGCATGTGATGAACAGTGCGCGCATTGCGCAGTGTGTGTGGTGAGCACTGTGCGTGCATTGAGCAGTGCGTGCATTGAGTAGTATGTGTGGTGAGCAGAGCGTGCAATGAGCAGTGTGTGTGGCGAGCATTGGGCACATTGAGCAGTGCGTGGCGAGCAGTTCGCGCAATGAGCAGTGTGTGGCGAACAGCGCATCTGGCGAGCAATGCAAGTGACGAGCATTGCATGTGGTGAACAGTGCGCGCATTGCGCAGTGTGTGTGGTGAGCACTGTGCGTGCATTGAGCAGTGCGTGCATTGAGTAGTATGTGTGGCGAGCAGTGCGCGCACTGAGCAGTGTGCGTGGTGAGCAGTGTGCGTGGCGAGCAGTGTGCGTGGCGAGCAGTGTGCGTGGCGAGCAGTGCATGTGGCGAGCAGTGCGTCTGGTGAGCAGTGTGTGTGACAAACAGTGCACGCAATGAACAGTGTGTGCTGAGCACATTGAGCAATGCGCATAACGAGCTGTGCATGCAATGAGCAGTGTGTGTGGCGAGCCGCATGTGTGGCATGTAGTGTGCGTGGCGAACAGTGTGCAAGGCGAGCAGTGTGTGTTGCGAGCAGTGCGAGCATTGAGTAGTATGTGTGGCGAGCAGTGCGTGCACTGAGCAGTGTGTGTGGCGAGCAGTGTGTCTGGCGAGCAATGCGTGTGACGAGCAGTGCGTACAGCAAACAGTGCCCGCATTGCGCAGTGTGTGTGGTGAGCACTGCAGATGGCGAGCAATGCACACAATGAGCAGTGTGCGTGGCGAGCAGTGTGTGTGGCGAGCAGTGAACACATTGAGCTGTGTATGTGGCAAGTAGTTCGTGCATTGAGCAGTGTGTGTGGCGAGCAGTTTGTGCATTGAGCAGTGAATTTGGCGAGCAGTGCGCGCATTGCGCAGTGTGTGTGGCGAGCAGTGAACACATTGACCTGTGTCTGTGGTGAGCAGTTGGTGCATTGAGCAATGTATGTGGCAAGCAGTGTGTGTGGCGGGCAGTGAACACATTGAGCTGTGTATGTGGCAAGTAGTTCGTGCATTGAGCAGTGTGTGTGGCGAGCAGTTTGTGCATTGAGCAGTGAGTTTGGCGAGCAGTGCGCGCATTGCGCAGTGTTGTGGCGAGCAGTGAACACATTGACCTGTGAATGTGGTGAGCAGTTGGTGCATTGAGCAATGTATGTGGCAAGCAGTGTGTCTGGCGGGCAGTGTGTGTAGCGAGCAGTGTGTGTGGCGAGCATTGCCTGCATTAGGCAATGTTTGTGGCGAACAGTGTGCATGGCGAGCAGAACGCACATTGAGCAGTGTGTGTTGTGAGCAGTGTGCGTGGTAAGCAGTGTGCGTGCATTGAGCAGTGTGCATGGTGAGCAGTGCATGTGGTGAGCAGTGCGAATATTGAGCAGTGTGTGAGGTGAGCAATGTGCACGTTGAGCAGTGTGCGCAAAGATCAGTGTTTATTTCGAGCAGTGCGCGCATTGAGCAGTGTGTGTGGTTAGCAGAGTCCACATTGAGCAGAGTGCGTGGTGAGCAGTGTGTACAATGCGCAATATGCTCGCCACATACATTGCTCAATGAGAAGTGTGCGCAATAAGCAATGCATGTGCCAAACAGTGCTCGCATTGAGCAGTATGTGTGGCGAGCAGTCCATGCATGGAGCAGTGTGTGTGGCAAACAGAGTGCACATTGAGCAGTGTTTGTGGTGAGCAGTGTGCACATTGAGCAGTGTGTGTGGCGAGCAGTTCATGCAATGAGTAGTGTGTGTGGCGAGCAGGTCGTCTGGCCAGCAATGAGTGTGACAAGCAGTGCGTACGGTGAACAGTGCGTGCATTGAGCAGTGCGTGCATTGAGTAGTATGTGTGATGAGCAGTGTGTGTGGCGAAGAGTGCATACACTGAGCAGTGTGTGTGGCGAGCAGTGCATGCACTGAGCAGTGTGTGTGGCGAGCAGTGCATGTGGCGATCAGTGCGTCTGGCGAGCAGTGTGTGTGACAAGCAGTGCGCGCAATGAACAGTGTGTGCTGAGCAGCGTGCACATTGAGCAGTGCGCATAACGAACTGTGCATGCAATGAGCAGTATGTGTGGCGAGCTGCACGCGTGGCAAGTAGTGTGCATGGCGAACAGTGTGCAAGGCGAGCAGTGTGTGTTGCGAGCACTGAGAGCATTGAGTAGTATGTGTGGCGAGCAGTGCGCGCTCTGAGCAGTGTCTGTGGCGAGCAGTGTGGGCACTAAGCAGTATGTGTGGAGAGCAGGGCATCTGGCCAGCAGTGTGGGTGGCGAGCATTGTGGGTGGCGAGCAGTGTGTGTTGCGAGCACTGCGAGCATTGAGTAGTATGTGTGGCGAGCAGTGCGCGCTCTGAGCAGTGTCTGTGGCGAGCAGTGTGGGCACTAAGCAGTATGTGTGGAGAGCAGTGGATCTGGCCAGCAGTGTGGATGGCAAGCAATGCACGCAATGAGCAGTGTGCGTGCAGAGCAGTGTGTGTGGCGAGCAGTGAACACATTGAGCTGTGTATGTGGCAAGTAGTTCTCGCATTGAGCAGTGTGTGTGGCGAGCAGTTTGTGCATTGAGCAGTGAGTTTGGCGAGCAGTGCGCGCATTGAGCAGTGTGTGTGGCAAGCAGCGAACACATTGAGCTGTGTAAGTGGTGAGTAGTTGGTGCATTGAGCAGTGTATGTGGCAAGCAGTGTGTGTGGCGAGCAGTGTGTGTAGCAAACAGTGTGTGTGTGTGGTGAGCATTGCCTGCATTAGGCAGTGTGTGTGGCGAACAGTATGCATGGCGAGCAGTGCGCACATTGAGCAGTGTGTGTTGCGAGCAGTGTGTGTTGCGAGCAGTGTCCGTGGTGAGCAGTCTGCGTAGTGAGCAGTGTGCGTGAAATGAGCAGTGTGTGTTGTGAGCAGTGCATGTGGCGAGCAATATGGATAGCGAGCAGTGTGGTTGGCGAGCAGTGTGGGTGGTGAACAGTGCATCTGGTGAGCAGTGCGAATATTGAGCAGTGTGTGTGGCGAGCAATGTGCACGTTGAGCAGTGCGCGCAAAGACCAGTGTTTTTCTCGAGCAGTATGCGCATTGAGCAGTGTGTGTGATTAGCAGTTTCCACATTGAGCAGTGTGCGTGGCGAGCAGTGTGCACAATGCGCAATATGCTCGCCACACACACTGCTCAATGAGAAGTGTGCTCAATGAGAAGTGTGCGCAATAAGCAATGCATGTGCGGAACAGTGCTCGCATTGAGCAGTGTGTGTGGAGAGCAGTGCGGGCACTAAGCAGTATGTGTGGAGAACAGTGCATCTGGCCAGCAGTGTGGGTGGCGAGCAGTGTGGGTGGCGAGCAGTGTGTGTGGCGAGCAGTTCACGCAATGAGTAGTGTATGTGGCGAGCAGTGCGTCTGGCGAGCAATGTGTGTGACGAGCAATCCGTACAGCGAACAGTGCGCGCATTGCGCAGTGTGTGTGGTGAGCACTGCAGATGGCGAGCAATGCAGGCAATGAGCAGTGTGTGTGGCGAGCAGTGTGTGCTTGTCGAGCAGTGTGTGTGGCGAGCAGTGTGTGTGTCGAGCAGTGTGTGGCGAGGATTGCCTGCATTGAGCGGTGTGTGTGGTGAACAGTGTGCATGGCCAGCAGTGCGCACATTGAGCAATGTGTGTTGCGAGCAGTGTGTGTGGCGAGCTGTATGCGTGGTGAGCAGTGTGCGTGAATTGAGCAGTGTACGTGGCGAGCAGTGCATGTGACGAGCAATATGGGTGGCGAGCAGTGTGTGTGGCGAGCAATGTGTGTTGCGAGCAGTGCGTGCATTGAGTAGTATGTGTGGCGAGCAGAGCGTGCACAGAGCAGCGTGTGTGGCAAAGAGTGCGTACACTGAGCAGAGTGTGTGGCGAGCAGTGCGTGCACTGAACAGTGTGTGTGGCGAGCAGTGGGCATGGCAAGTAGTATATGTGGTGAGCAGTTCGTGCATTGAGCAGTGTGCATGGCGAGTAGTTTGTGCATTGAGCCGTGTGTATGGTGAGCAGTTTGTGCATTGAGCCATGTGTGTGGTGAGCAGTCCATGCACGGAGCAGTGGGCGTGGCAAACAGAGTGCACATTGAGCAGTGTGTGTGGCCAGCAGTGTGTGTGGCGAGCAGTGTGTGTGGCTAGTAGTGTGTGGCGAGGATTGCCTGCATTGAGCGGTGTGTGTGGTGAACAGTATGCATGGCAAGAAGGGCGCACATTGAGCAGTGTGTGTTGCGAGCAGTATGCGTGGTGAGCAGTGTGCGTGCATTGAGCAGTGCGTGCATTGAGTAGTATGTGTGGTGAGCAGTGTGTGTGGCGAAGAGTGCGTACACTGAGCAGAGTGTGTGGCGAGCAGCGCGTGCACTGAGCAGTGTGTGTGGCGAGCAGTGTGCGTGGCGAGCAGTGAGCGTGGCAAGCAGTGCATGTGGCAAGCAGTGCATGTGGCGAGCAGTGCATCTGGCGAGCAGTGTGTGTGACAAGCAGTGCACGCAATGAACAGTATGTGCTGAGCAGCGTGCACATTGAGCAGTGCGTATAACGAGCTGTGCATGCAATGAGCAGTGTGTGTGGCGAGCCGCATGCGTGGCAAGTAGTGTGCGTGGCGAACAGTGTGCATGGCGAGCAGTGTGTGTTGCAAGCAGTGTGAGCATTGAGTAGTATGTGTGGCGAGCAGTGTGCGCTCTGAGCAGTGTGTGTGGCGAGCAGTGCAGGCACTAAGCAGTATGTGTGGAGAGCAGTGCATCTGGCCAGCAGTGTGGGTGGCGAGCAGTGTGGGTGGCGAGCAGTGTGTGTGGCGAGCAATTCACGCAATGAGTAGTGTATGTGACGAGCAGTGGGTCTGGCGAGCAATGCATGTGACGAGCAGTGCGTACAGCGAACAGTGCGCGCATTGCGCAGTGTGTGTGGTGAGCACTGCAGATGGCGAGCAATGCGCGCACTCAACAGTGTGTGTGGCGAGCAGTGCGGCCACCAAGCAGTATGTGTGGAGAGCAGTGCATCTGGCCCGCAGTGTGGGTGGCTAGCAGTGTGTGTGGCGAGCCGCATGTGTGGCAAGTAGTGTGCGTCGCGAACAGTGTGCATGGCGAGCAGTGTGTGTTGCGAGCAGCGCGAGCATTGAGTAGTATGTGTGGCGAGCAGTGCACGCACTGAGCAGTGTGTGTGGCGAGCAGTGTGTGTGGCTAGTAGTGTGTGGTGAGGATTGCCTGCATTGAGCGGTGTGTGTGGTGAACAGTATGCATGGCAAGAAGGGCGCACATTGAGCAGTGTGTGTTGCGAGCAGTATGCGTGGTGAGCAGTGTGCGTGCATTGAGCAGTGCGTGCATTGAGTAGTATGTGTGGTGAGCAGTAGTGTGGCGAAGAGTGCGTACACTGAGCAGAGTGTCTGGCGAGCAGTGCGTGCACTGAGCAGTGTGTGTGGCGAGCAGTGTGCGTGGCGAGCAGTGTGCGTGGCGAGCAGTGCATGTGGCGAGCAGTGCATGTGGCGAGCAGTGCGTCTGGCGAGCAGTGTGTGTGACAAGCAGTGCGTGCTGAGCAGCGTGCACATTGAGCAGTGCGCATAACGAGCTGTGCATGCAATGAGCAGTGTGTGTGGCGAGCCGCATGCGTGGCAAGTAGTGTGCGTGGCGAACAGTGTGCATGGCGAGCAGTGTGTGTTGCGAGCAGTGCGAGCATTGAGTAGTATGTGTGGCGAGCAGTGCGCGCTCTGAGCAGTGTGTGTGGCGAGCAGTGCGGGCACTAAGCAGTATGTGTGGAGAGCAGTGCATCTGGCCCGCAGTGTGGGTGGCTAGCAGTGTGTGTGGCGAGCCGCATGCGTGGCAAGTAGTGTGCGTCGCGAACAGTGTGCATGGCGAGCAGTGTGTGTTGCGAGCAGCGCGAGCATTGAGTAGTATGTGTGGCGAGCAGTGCACGCACTGAGCAGTGTGTGTGGCGAGCAGTGCGGGCACTAAGCAGTATGTGTGGAGAGCAGTGCATCTGGCCAGCAGTATGGGTGGCGAGCAGTGTGTGTTGCGAGCAGTTCACGCAATGAGTAGTGTATGTGGCGAGCAGTGCGTCTGGCGAGCAATGCGTGTGACGAGCAATCCGTACAGCGAACAGTGCGCGCATTGCGCAGTGTGTGTGGTGAGCACTGCAGATGGCGAGCAATGCAGCAATGAGCAGTGTGTGTGGCGAGCAGTGTGTGCTTGTCGAGCAGTGTGTGTGACGAGCAGTGTGTGTGGCGAGCAGTGTGTGGCGAGGATTGCCTGCATTGAGCGGTGTGTGTGGTGAACAGTGTGCATGGCCAGCAGTGCGCACATTGAGCAGTGTGTGTTGCGAGCAGTGTGTGTTGTGAGCTGTATGCGTGGTGAGCAGTGTGTGTGAATTGAGCAGTGTATGTGGCGAGCAGTGCATGTGACGAGCAATATGGGTGGCGAGCAGTGTGTGTGGCGAGGAATGTGTGTTGCGAGCAGTGCGTGCATTGAGTAGTATGTGTGGCGAGCAGAGCATGCACAGAGCAGCGTGTGTGGCAAAGTGTGCGTACACTGAGCAGAGTGTGTGGCAAGCAGTGCGTGCACTGAACAGTGTGTGTGGTGAGCAGTGTGTGTGGCAAGTAGTATATGTGGCGAGCAGTTCGTGCATTGAGCAGTGTGCATGGCGAGTAGTTTGTGCATTGAGCCGTGTGTGTGGCGAGCAGTTTGTGCATTGAGCCGTGTGTGTGGCGAGCAGTTTGTGCATTGAGCCATGTGTGTGGTGAGCAGTCCATGCATGGAGCAGTGGGTGTGGCAAACAGAGTGCACATTGAGCAGTGTGTGTGGCGAGCAGTGTGTGTGGCGAGCAGTGTGTGTGGCTAGTAGTGTGTGGCGAGGATTGCCTGCATTGAGCGGTGTGTGTGGTGAACAGTATGCATGGCAAGAAGGGCGCACATTGAGCAGTGTGTGTTGCGAGCAGTATGCATGGTGAGCAGTGTGCGTGCATTGAGCAGTGCGTGCATTGAGTAGTATGTGTGGTGAGCAGTAGTGTGGCGAAGAGTGCGTACACTGAGCAGAGTGTCTGGCGAGCAGTGCATGCACTGAGCAGTGTGTGTGGCGAGCAGTGTGTGGCGAGGATCGCCTGCATTGAGCGGTGTGTGTGGTGAACAGTGTGCATGGCCAGCAGCGCGCACATTGAACAGTGTGTGTGGCGAGCAGTGTGTGTGGCGAGCAGTGTGTGTGGCTAGTAGTGTGTGGTGAGGATTGCCTGCATTGAGCGGTGTGTGTGGTGAACAGTATGCATGGCAAGAAGGGCGCACATTGAGCAGTGTGTGTTGCGAGCAGTATGCATGGTGAGCAGTGTGCATGCATTGAGCAGTGCGTGCATTGAGTAGTATGTGTGGTGAGCAGTAGTGTGGCGAAGAGTGCGTACACTGAGCAGAGTGTCTGGCGAGCAGTGCGTGCACTGAGCAGTGTGTGTGGCGAGCAGTGTGTGGCGAGGATTGCCTGCATTGAGCGGTGTGTGTGGTGAACAGTGTGCATGGCCAGCAGTGCGCACATTGAGCAGTGTGTGTTGCGAGCAGTGTGTGTGGCGAGCTGTATGCGTGGTGAGCAGTGTGCGTGAATTGAGCAGTGTATGTGGCGAGCAGTGAATGTGACGAGCAATATGGGTGGCGAGCAGTGTGTGTGGCGAGCAATGTGTGTTGCGAGCAGTGCGTGCATTGAGTAGTATGTGTGGCGAGCAGAGCGTGCACAGAGCAGCGTGTGTGGCAAAGTGTGCGTACACTGAGCAGTGTGTGTGGCGAGCAGTGCGTGCACTGAACAGTGTGTGTGGCGAGCAGTGTGCGTGGCAAGTAGTATATGTGGCGAGCAGTTCGTGCATTGAGCAGTGTGCATGGCGAGTAGTTTGTGCATTGAGCCGTGTGTGTGGTGAGCAGTCCATGCATGGAGCAGTGGGTGTGGCAAACGGAGTGCACATTGAGCAGTGTGTGTGGCGAGCAGTGTGTGTGGCGAGCAGTGTGTGTGGCTAGTAGTGTGTGGCGAGGATTGCCTGCATTGAGCGGTGTGTGTGGTGAACAGTATGCATGGCAAGAAGGGCGCACATTGAGCAGTGTGTGTTGCGAGCAGTATGCGTGATGAGCAGTGTGCGTGCATTGAGCAGTGCGTGCATTGAGTAGTATGTGTGGTGAGCAGTAGTGTGGCGAAGAGTGCGTACACTGAGCAGAGTGTCTGGCGAGCAGTGCGTGCACTGAGCAGTGTGTGTGGCGAGCAGTGTGCGTGGCGAGCAGTGTGTGGCGAGCAGTGTGCGTGGCGAGCAGTGCATGTGGCGAGCAGTGCATGTGGTGAGCAGTGCATGTGGCGAGCAGTGCGTCTGGCGAGCAGTGTGTGTGACAAGCAGTGCGTGCTGAGCAGTGTGCACATTGAGCAGTGCGCATAACGAGCTGTGCATGCAATGAGCAGTGTGTGTGGCGAGCCGCATGCGTGGCAAGTAGTGTGCGTGGCGAACAGTGTGCATGGCGAGCAGTGTGTGTTGCGAGCAGTGCGAGCATTGAGTAGTATGTGTGGCGAGCAGTGCGCGCTCTGAGCAGTGTGTGTGGCGAGCAGTGCGGGCACTAAGCAGTCTGTGTGGAGAGCAGTGCATCTGGCCAGCAGCGTGGGCGGCGAGCAGTGTGGGTGGCGAGCAGTGTGTGTGGCGAGCAGTTCATACAATGAGTAGTGTATGTGGCGAGCAGTGCGTCTGGCGAGCAATGCGTGTGACAAGCAGTGCGTACAGCGAACAGTGCCTGCATTGCGCAGTGTGTGTGGTGAGCACTGCAGATGGCGAGCAATGCGTGCAATGAGCAGTGTGCGTGGCGAGCAGTGTGTGTGGCAAGCAGTGAACACATTGAGCTGTGTATGTGGTGAGCAGTTGGTGCATTGAGCAGTGTATGTGGCAAGCAGTGTGTGTGGCGAACAGTGTGTGTAGCGAGCAGTGTGTGTGGCGGGCATTGCCTGCATTAGGCAGTGTGTGTGGTGAACAGTGTGCATGGCGAGCAGTGCGCACGTTGAGCAGTGTGTGTTGCGAGCAGTGTGTGTTGTGAGCAGTGTGCTTGGTGAGCAGTGTGCATGCATTGAGCAGTGTGTGTGGTGAGAAGTGCATGTGGCGAGCAATATGGATAGCGAGCAGTGTGGTTGGTGAGCAGTGTGGGTGGTGAACAGTGCATCTGGCGAGCAGTGCGAATATTGAGCAATGTGTGTGGCGAGCAACGTGCACGTTGAGCAGTGCGCGCAAAGACCAGTGTTTTTTTCAAGCAGTGTGCGCATTGAGCAGTATGTGTGGTTAGCAGAGTCCACATTGAGCAGAGTGTGTGGCGAGCAGTGTGCACAATGCACAATATGCTCGCCACACACACTGCTCAATGAGAAGTGTGCGCAATAAGCAATGCATGTGCCGAACAGTGCTTGCATTGAGCATTGTGTGTGGCGAACAGTGTGTGCAATGAGCAGTGTGTGTGGCGAGCATTGGGCACATTGAGTAGTGTGTGGCGAGCAGTTCGCGCAATGAACAGTGTGGGTGGCGAACAGCGCATCTGTCAAGCAATGCAAGTGATGAGCAGTTCATGTGACGAAAAGTGCGCGCATTGCTCAGTGTGTGTGGTGAGCACTGCAGATGGCGAGCACTGTGCATGGCAAGCAGTGCGCACATTGAGCAGTGTGTGTTGCGAACAGTGTGTGTGGCGAGCAGTGTGTGTGGCGAGCAGTATGCGTGGTGAGCAGTGTGCATGCATTGAGCAGTGTACATGGCGAGCAGTGCATGTGACGAGCAATATGGGTGGCGAGCAGTGCATCTGGCGAGCAGTGTGTGCGGCGAGCAATGTATGTTGCGAGCAGTGCGTGCATTGAGTAGTATGTGTGGTGAGCAGAGCATGCACAGAGCAGTGTGTGTGGCGAAGAGTGCGTACACTGAGCAAGGTGTGTGGCGAGCAGTGTGCGTGGTGAGCTGTGTGCGTGGCAAGCAGTATATGTGGCGAGCAGTTCGTGCATTGAGCAGTGTGTGTGGCGAGTAGAGCATGCACAGAGTAGTGTGTGTGGCGAAGAGTGCGTACACTGAGCAGAGTGTGTGGTGAGCAGTGTGTGCGTGTCGAGCAGTGAACACATTGAGCTGTGTACTTGGCGAGCAGTTTGTGCACTGAGCAGTGTGTGTGGCGAGCAGTTTGTGCATTGAGCCGTGTGTGTGGCGAGCAGTCCATGCACGGAGCAGTGGGTGTGGCAAACAGAGTGCGCATTGAGCAGTGTGTGTGGCGAGCAGTGTGTGGCGAGGATTGCCTGCATTGAGCGGTGTGTGTTGCGAACAGCATGCATGGCAAGAGTGCGCACATTGAGCAGTGTGTGTTGCGAGCAGTGTGTGTGGCGAGCAGTATGCGTGGTGAGCAGCGTGTGTGCATTGAGCAGTGCGTGCATTGAGTAGTATGTGTGGTGAGCAGAGCGTGCACTGAGCAGTGTGTGTGGCGAAGAGTGCGTACACTGAGCAGAGTGTGTGGCGAGCAGTGCATGCACTGAGCAGTGTGTGTGGTGAGCAGTGTGTGTGGTGAGCAGTATGCGTGGCAAGCAGTGCATGTGGCGAGCAGTGCATGTGGCGAGCAGTGCATGTGGCGAGCAGTGCGTCTGGCGAGCAGTGCGTCTGGCGAGCAGTGCGTCTGGCGAGCAGTGTGTGACAAGCAGTGCGCGCAATGAACAGTGTGTGCTGAGCAGCGTGCACATTGAGCAGTGCGCATAACGAGCTGCGCATACAATGAGCCGAGTGTGTGGTGAGCCGCATGCGTGGCATGTAGTGTGCATGGCGAACAGTGTGCATGGCGAGCAGTGCAAGCTTTGAGTAGTATGTGTGGTGAGCAGTGCGCGCACTAAGCAGTGTGTGTGGCGAGCAGTGCGTCTGGCGATCAATGCGTGTGACGAGCAGTGCGTACAGCGAACAGTGCGCGCTTTGCGCAGTGTGTGTGGTCAGCACTGCAGATGGCGAGCAATGCACGCAATGAGCAGTGTGCGTGGCGAGCAGTGTGTGTGGCGAGCAGTGAACACATTGAGCTGTGTATGTGGCAAGTAGTTCGTGCATTGAGCAGTGAGTGTGGCGAGCAATGCGTGCATTGAGCAGTGTGTGTGGCGCACAGTGAACACATTGAGCTATGTATGTGGTGAGATGTTCGTGCATTGAGCAGTGTGTGTGGCGAGCCGTCCATGCATGGAGCAGTGTGTGTGGCAAACAGAGTGCACATTGAGCAGTGTGTGTGGCGAGCAGTTCATGCAATGAGTAGTGTGTGTGGCGAGCAGCTCGTCGGCCAGCAATGAGTGTGACAAGCAGTGCGTACGGCGAACAGTTCGCGCATTGCGCAGTTTGTGTGGTGAGCATTGCGGATGGCGAGCAGTGCGCACATTGAGCAGTGTGTGTTGCAAGCAGTGTATGTGGCGAACAGTATGCATGGTGAGCAGTGTGCGTGCATTGAGCAGTGTACGTGGCAAGCAGTGCATGTGATGAGCAATATGGGTGGCGAGCAGTGCATCTGGCAAGCAGTGTGTGTGGCGAGCAATGTGTGTTGCGAGCAGTGCGTGCATTGAGTAGTATGTGTGGTGAGCAGAGCGTGCACTGAGCAGTGTGTGTAGCGAGCAGTGCATGCACTGAGCAGTGTGTATGGCGAGCAGTGTGCGTGGCGAGCAGTACATGTGGCGAGCAGTGCGTCTGGCGAGCAGTGTGTGTGACATGCAGTGCGGGCAATGAACAGTGTGTGCCTAGCAGCGTGCAAGTTCAGCAGTGCGTATAACGAGCTGTGCATGCAATGAGCAGTGTGTGTGGTGAGCCGCATGCGTGGCAAGTAGTGTGCGTGGCGAACAGTGTGCATGGCGAGCAGTGTGAGCATTGAGTAGTATGTGGGGCGAGCAATGCGCGCACTGAGCAGTGTGTGTGGCGAGCAGTGTGGGCACTAAGCAGTATGTGTGGAGAGCAGTGCACCCTGCGAGCGGTGTGGGTGGCGAGCAGTGTGTGTGGCGAGCAGTTCATGCAATGAGTAGTGTATGTGGCGAGCAGTGCGTCTGGCGAGCAATGCGTGTGACGAGCAGTGCGTACAGCGAACAGTGCCCGCATTGCGCAGTGTGTGTGGTGAGCACTGCAGATGGCAAGCAATGCACGCAATGAGCAGTGTGCGTGGCGAGTAGTGTGTGTGGCGAGCAGTGAACACATTCAGCTGTGTATGTGGCAAGTAGCTCGTGCATTGAGCAGTGAGTGTGGCGAGCAGTGCGCGCATTGAGCAGTATGTGTGGCGAGCAGTGAACACATTGAGCTGTGTAAGTGGTGAGCAGTTGGTGCATTGAGCAGTGTATGTGACAAGCAGTGTGTGTGGCGGGCAGTGTGTGTAGCGAGCAGTGTGTGTGGCGAGCATTGCTTGCATTAGGCAGTGTGTGTGGCGAACAGTGTGCTTGGTGAGCAGTGTGCGTGCATTGAGCAGTGTGTGTGGTGAGCATTGCCTGCATTAGGCAGTGTGTGTGGTGAACAGTGTGCATGGCGAGCAGTGCGCACATTGAGCAGTGTGTGTTGCAAGCAGTGTGCATGGTGAGCAGTGTGCGTGCATTGAGCAGTGTGCGTGGTGAGCAGTGCATGTGGCGAGCAGTGCGAATATTGAGCAGTGTGTGTAGCGAGCAATGTGCATGTTGAGCAGTGCGCGCAAAGACCAGTGTTTTTTTCGAGCAGTGTGCGCATTGAGCAGTGCGTGTGGTGACCAGTGTGCGCATTGAGCAGTGTTTGTGGTGAGCAGTGTCCACAATGAGCAGAGTGCGTGGCAAGCAGTGTCCACAATGCGCAATATGCTCGCCACACACACTGCTCAATGAGCAGTGTGCGCAATAAGCAACGCATGAGCCGAACAGTGCTCGCATTGAGCAGTGTGTGTGGCGATCAATGTGCGCAATGAGCAATGTGTGTTGCGAAGGTGTGTGCATTTAGTAGTACGTGTGGCGAGCAGTGTGCACACTGAGCATTGTGTGTGGCGAGCAGTGTGTACATTGAGTAGTGTGTGTGGCGAGCAGTTCACGTAATGAGCAGTGTGTGTGGCGAGCAGCGTGTCTGGCGAGGAATGCATGTGATGAGCAGTGCTTATGGTGAACAGTGCGCACATTGAGCAGTGCGTATGGTGAGCAGTGTGTGTGGCGAGCTGTGCATTGACGAGCAGTGCACACATTGTGCACTGTGTATGGCGAGCAGTGTGTGTGGAGAGCAGTGTGTGTGGCGAGCACTGTGTCTGCTGAGCAGTGTGCGCGTTGAGCAGTGTGTGTGGCGAGCAATGTGCACATTGAGCAGTGTGTGTGGCAAGCAGTGTGCGCACTGCGCAGCGTGTGTGGCGAGCAGTACGTGCATTGAGCAGTGTGTGTGGTGAGCAGTGCGCGCACTGAGCAGTGTGTGAAGCGAGCAGTGCATCTGGCGAGCAGTGTGAGTGGCGAGAAGTGTGGGTGGCGAGCTGGGTGGGTGGCGAGCTGGGTGGGTGGCGAGCTGAGTGGGTGGCGAGCAGTGTGGGTGGCGAGCAGTGTGAAGATTGTGCCGTGTGTGTGGTGAGCAGTATTTGCATTCAGCAGTGCATGTGGTGAGCCGTGTGCGCATTGAGCAGTGTGTGTGGTGAGCAGTATGTGTGGCAAGCAGTGTGTGTGGCGAGCAGTGTGTGTGGCAAGCATTGCCTGCATTAGGCAGTGTGTGGCGAAAAGTGTGCATGGCGAGCAGTGCGCACATTGAGCAGTGTGTGTTGCGAGCAGTGTGCGTGGTGAGCAGTGTGCGTGGTGAGTAGTGTGCGTGCATTGAGCAGTGTGCGTGGTGAGTAGTGTGCGTGCATTGAGCAGTGTGCGTGGTGAGCAGTGCATGTGGCGAGCAGTGTGGTTGGCGAGCGGTGTGGGTAGCGAACAGTGCATCTAGCGAGCAGTGCAAATATTGAGCAGTGTGAGGCGAGCAGTGTGCACGTTGAGCAGTGCATGCAAAGGCCTGTGTTTTTTACGAGCAGTGTGCGCAACGAGCAGTGCGTGTGGTGACCAGTGTGCGCATTGAGCATTGTGTGTGGCGAGCAACGTGCACATACTGAGCAGTGTGTGTGGTGAGCAGTGTCCACATTGAGCAGAGTGTGTGGCGAGCAGTGTGCACATTGCGCAATATGCTCGCCACACACACTGCTCAATGAGAAGTGTGCGCAATAAGCAATGCATGTACCGAGCAGTGCTCGCAATGAGCAGTGTGTGTGGCGAGCAGTGTGTGCATTGAGCACTGTGTGTGGCGAGCATTGGGCACATTGAGCTGTGTGTGTGGCAAGCAGTTCGCGCAATGAGCAGTGCGTGTGGCGAACAGCGCATCTGGCGAGCAATGCAAGTGACGAGCAGTGCATGTGACGAACAGTGCACGCATTGTGCAGTGTGTGTGGTGAGCACAGCAGATGGCGAGCAGTGCGCGCCATGAGCAGTGTGTGTGGCGAGCAGTGAACATATTGAGCAGTGGCGAGCAGTTCGTGCATTAAGCAGCGTGTGTGGTGAGCAGTTTGTGCATTGAGCAGTGTGTGTGGCAAACACAGTGCACATTGAGTAGTGCGTGTGACGAAAAGTGCGTGCATTTCGCAGTGTGTGGGGTGAGCACTGCGTATGGTGAGCAGTGCGCGCAATGAGCAATGTATGTGGCGAGCAGTGTGTGGCGAGCAGCATGCGTGGAGAGCAGCGTGCGTGGCGAGTAGTGCGTGCATTGAGCAATGTGTGTTGAGAGCAGTGCGTGCATTGAGTAGTATGTGTGGCGAGCAGTGCACGCACTGAGCAGTGTGTGTGGCGAACAGTGCATCTGGCAAGCAGTGCGGGTGGCGAGCAGTGCGTGTGGTGAGCAGTGCGCGACATAAGCAGTGTGTGTGGCGAGCAATGTGTGTGGCAAGCAGTTTGTGTATTGAGCAGTGAGTGTGGTGAGCAGTTTGTGCATTGAGCAGTGTGTGTGGCGAGCAGTGTGCGCATTGAGTAGTATGTGTGGCGAGCAGTTCGCGCAATGAGCAGTGTGTGCGGCGAGCAGTACATCTGGCGAGCAGTGTGGGGGCGAGCAGTGTGTGGCAAGCAGGGTGTGTGGCGAGCAGGGTGTGTGGCGAGCAGTCCGTGTGGCAAGCAGTGCAGGAATTCAGCACTGTGTATGGCGAGCAGTGTGGTGGTGAGCAGTTTGTGTTCGTGTTGAGCAGTGTGTGTGGCGAGCAATGCGCGCAATGAGCATTGTGTGTGGCGAGCAGTGTGCGCATTGAGCAGTATGTGTGGCATGCAGTTCGCGCAATGAGCATTGTGTGTGGCGAGCAGTGTGCGCATTGAGCAGTATATGTGGCGTGCAGTTCGTGCAATGAGCAGTGTGTGTAGTGAGCAGCGTGTCTGGTGAGCAATGCGTGTGACGAGCAGTGCGAACAGCGAACAGTATGCGCATTGCGCAGTGTGTGTGGTGAGCAGTGCGTATGGCGAACAGTGCGCACATTGTGCAGTGCGTGTGGCTAGTAGTGCGTGAGGTGAGCAGTGCACACATTGAGCACAGTGTGCGGCGAGCAGTGTGTGTAGAAAGCAGGGTGTGTGGTGAGCAGTATGCGTGCTGTGCAGTGTGTGTGGTGAGCAGTGCGCACGTTGAGCAGTGTATGTGGCGAGCAGTGCATGCATTGAGCACTGTGTGTGGTGAGCAGTGTGCGCATTGAGCAGTGTGTGGTGAGCAGTGTGCGCATTGAGCACTGTGTGTGGTGAGCAGTGTGCGCATTGAGCAGTGTGTGTGGCAAGCAGGGCGCACATTGAGCAGTGTGTGCGGTTGAGCAATGTGCTCAATGAGCAGTGTGTGTGTGGTGAGCAGTCTGAGTGGCGAGCAGTGTGCGTGTTGTGTGGTGTGTGTGGCGAGCAATGCGTGCATTGAGCACTGTGTTGTGAGCAGTGCACACATTGAGCAGTGCGTCTGGTGAGCAGTGCATGCATTGAGCTCAATGAGCAGTGTGTGTGGCGACCAGTGCACGCACTGAGCAGTGTGTGTTGCGACCAGTGCACGCACTGAGCAGTGTGTGTGGCAAGCAGTGCGTGCGTTGTGCAGTGTGTGTAGCGTGCAGCGAGCTCATTGAGCAGTGTGTCTGACGAGCAGTGTGTGTGGCGAGCAGTGCGCACGTTGAGTAGTGCATGTGGCTAGCAGTGCATGTGGCAAGCAGTGCAAGCATTGAGCATTGTGTATGGCGAGCAGTGTGTGTGGTGAGCAGTGCTCGGATTGAGCAGTGTGTGTGGCGAGCAGTGTGCGCAGCGAGCGGTGTGTGTAGCAAGCAGTGTGTGTTGTCAGTAGTGTGTGTAGTCAGTAGTGTGTGTAGCAAGCAGTGCATGTAGTGAGTAGTGGGAGTAGTGAGCTGTATATGTAGTGAGTTGTGTGTATAGTGAGCAGTGTGCATTGTGAGTAGTGGGTGTAGTGAGCAGTGAGTGTAGTGAACAGTGTTTGCAGTGAGCAGTGTGTGTAGTGAGCAATGTGTGCAGCAAGCAGTGTGTGTAGTGAGTAGTGGGTGTCGTGAGCAGTATGTGTAATGAGTAGTATGTATAGCGAGCAGTGTGTGTAGTCAGCAGTGTTTGCAATGAGCAGTATGTGTAATGAGTAGTGTGTATAGCAAGCTGCGGGTATAGTGAGCAGTGTGTGTAGTGAGCAGTGTGTGCAGTGAGCAATGTTGGCAGTGAGCACTGTTTACATCAAGAATTGTGCATAGTGAGCAGAGTGTGGCGTGACCAGAGTTTGCAGTGAGCAGTGTTGATAGTGAGCAGTGTTTACATTGAGAAGTATGTAGTGAGCAGTGTTTGTATTGAACAATCAGTGCAGTGAGCATTGTGTGGAGAGAGCAGTGTGTGGCGTGAGCAGTGTGTGGAGTGAGCATTGTGTGGAGTGAGTAGGGTTTGGTGAGGAGTTTGTGCAGCAAGCAGTATGTGCAGTGAGCAGTGTGTGTAGTGAGCTGTGTTTGCAGTGCACAGTGTTTGCAGTGAGCAGTGTCTGTAACGAGCAATGTGTGTAGTGAATAGTGTGTATAACGAGCAGTGTGTGTAGTGAGTAGCGGGTACAGTGAGCAGCGGGTGTAGTGAGCAGTGTGTGTAGTGAGCAGTGTGTGTAGTGAGTAATGGGTGCAGTGAATAGTGTGTATAGCAAGCTGTGGGTGTAGTCAGCAGTGTTTGCAGTGAGCAGTATGTGTAGTGAGTAGTGTGTATAGCGAGCAGTGTGCGTAGTGAGCAGTGTGTGTAGTGAACAGTATGTGTAGTGAGTAGTGGGTGCAGTGAGCAGTGTGTGTATTGAGCAGTGGTTGTAGTGAGCAGTGTGTGTTGTGAGTAGTGTGTGCAGTGAGCAATGTGTGTAGTGAGCAGTGTGTGTAGTGAGCAGTATGTGCACTGAGCAGTGAGTGTAGTGTGCAGTGTGTGTCATGAGCAGTGAGGGTATTGAGTAGCATTTTTTACTTGTTCGTTCATGAGATGTGTGCGTCACTGGCAAGGCCAGAATTTATTGCTCATCCCTTACTGCCCTTGAGAAGGTGGTGGTGAACTGCCTTCTTGACATGCTGCAGTCCATGTAGTGTAGGTACACCCACAGTGTTGTTAGCAACAGAGTGTGTAGTGAGCAGTGCGTGCAGTGAGCAGTGTGGGTACAAAGCTGTTTGTGTAGTGAGTTGTGTGCAGTTCATTAATTTTCTCTCTGTTCAGGAGGAATATCCTGGAATCTGCTTTCCTCTTCCTGGTCATTAGAGCTGCTCAGCTTGCTCAGGAGTCTGGTGTCTGGAAACTGAGCAGTGTGCAGTCACGCTGATGTACCGATGATCTGGCTGTTGTATTCTGCAGTTTCCATTCTCAGGATGTAAGGAATTATACTGTCAATCTGAACATTTCCAATGAGGCCAGTAAAGAAGAGCTCCTCTGTGATGCTGGAATTCATCAATCGAAGAGCTGGGAGACGGAGTAGGATTCGGGCCAATCTGTCAAGTTGAATCAATCATATTTTATTGAAATTCTCTTGGTTTTCCACTTAACCGTCCTGCTAATGTTAATGTTGTGATAATGATGGATCATGTTGCTTTGTGCATGAATTTAAATGAATGAATGGACATATTCCTTCCTGAATCAATGAGGGAGTGGTGTTTATCCAAGTATATTGGATAATGAAAAGCAGGCAACAAAACCCTTGTCTTTACATATTTACATAGTGCTGACAACCACACATCTCTGCCCCCTACATTACCCCCAAAATGATAATCAAGACTCTCCCTGTTTACAATCTTATATTGGACAATCTGCTTCCCTGCTTAATGCCAGGCTATTGTGGTCCTGCACTCATTGTGAAGAACCATCACACAGCTGCTTCTCCATTTCTTCAGTCTTTTGAGCACTGAACATGCTTATTGCACTCAATCAGTTCAGCCTGTATTTGTGCTACATTGCAAAATAGTGAAATTGCAACATTTTCTCTGAACAGTAGATGTCTTGTTTGATTAAAAAAACCTTCTAAGTAAGTTCTTTCATTTCAACACATTACACTCTACCATCCAACTGATCTTTCTTTTAAATCTCTCTCATAGATCACATAAATAGCAAATTAGGAACCACTCCTATACTGCTCAATTGTGTTGAGGGCACAGCTGTAGAAACAAACTATCCCTGATACACTGTGAGTTGAGGTGAAAGATGTGGCTGAGGATTAAAACTGATGTTGACTGGTGTGAGAATGTGTGAAAGCCTGCAATATTGTGTTTGTAACTGGGTCCTACCTGTAGCTATCTTCAGGATATGTTTTTTGCACGTAATCTTGTAACTCCATCTGTGCTTTGTCTTGGAACTTTCCAATCTGACTTGTATTACTAAGCCCTGGGTGATCTAAAGGAGAAGGGTACAAGTTAAGTCAATAATTCTACAAGAAACTCCTCAAACCTCCAGCAAAGGTTCTTTATTTCTAAAGTAGGACATTCGCCTGTGAAAAGAACATCAACAGCAGCACGAGATAAGTCACGTGGCACAATATTGGAAAATGTAAATGAACAGAGACCTTGATGTCTCTCCACACAAATCCTCAAGATGGCAGGGAATGTTGAGAAGGTGATTTAAATAGCATATTGGTCTCGGGTTTGTAAGTACAGAAACAGAATATAAAAGTAAAGGTTATGCCTCAGCTGGAGTATTGGGGAAAATTCTGGGCACCACACTTCAGGCCTGAGAAGGGCTGCACAGGAGATTTACCAGGATGTGTCCAAGCATGAGGAACTTCAGTTATGAGGAGAGGTTGGAAAAGCTCGGGCTATTTATCTTGGAAAAGAGGCGACCTGATAAAGCTTTTCAAGATGATAAGAGTTTATAGAGAAAGGTTATTCTCTCTGGTGAGTGAGTCAATAACTAGGTCATAGATTTAAAATCATTGGCAAAGGATCTAGATGGGAAATGAGGAGAAATTTTTCACTTAGAGACTTGCTGGGACCTGGAATGCTATACCTAAAAGAGGTGGTAAAAACTGATTCCGTAAGTCATTTTAAAAGGGAGTTGGGCAGGTTCTTGAGGATGAGGAGCTTTTAGGGTTACAGTCAAAAAGCGGGGAGGAGGGACTATATACCACTGCTCTTTCAAAAATCCAGCACAGGCATTATGGGCCGAATGGTCTTCTTCTGTGTTGTAAGTTTCCATGATTCTAAGGCTAATGCCCTTGAAGCAAAGATTAAGCAATGAGCTGTTCCACTGGTTGGATAGACCCACTATGGAAGCAGATTGATATTCAGTCAGGAGGGATTGACTCTGTTTGGCCTCAACATTGGCTCAGGGCCCTATGAAGTATCATGTCATCAGGTGAAACACAGTCAAGGAAGCATCTTGATGATTACCACCAACCGTCTCCTTCAGCTGATCTATCAATACTCCACCACATGGAACAGCACTTTGAAGAAGCAAGGACATAAAATGTACTCTGGGTGGGGGATGGGGGACTTCAATGCCCATCACCAAGAGAGGCTCAGCAGCACCACTACTGATTAAGTTGGATGAGTCCTGAAAAACATCTGCCAAGCTGGGCCTGCGGCAGGTGGTGAGAGAACCAACAGAAGGAAGCTAACTGCTTGTTAACCGTTTTTCACTGTTACCTGTCACAAGCTTGACTATCCATGATAACACTGAGCTCTCTGTCATGACAGCAATAATAGGAGTGATCCATGTGAAGACATAATCTCATTTTCACTGTCAGAAAACCCTCCATTGTGCAGTGTGGCAATGTCACTGTGCAAATGGGATAAATGGCGGATGGATCGAGCAGCCCATCATCCATGAGACCTGTGGGCTCTTGAAGCACACTCAAAATTCACAGCAAATCCCTGTAATAACAATGTAGTATCTGAAGGTATAGCTTCTCCTACAGGGGTCACGTGATTGTTCTTGGAGGCTCCGACCAATAAGCCCTAAGTGGGGGTAATCTGGGAGGCAGGGCTTCTTGTTGAGGACGTGATTCAAGCATGTGGCATCTAAAAAGCTCTCTGTAATAAAGTTATCTGTTTCTGGTTAAAACCATCTGGTACGTCAAGTCATTTGGTGACGAGAGTAAAATAGCTCTGACGCTGCACCTCACCCTGTGAACATGAGTACATCGCATCTTAAGAAAAAAGAAAAGATTACCCATAAGTCATGCCACTCTTCGGCAGAATAGATATTTACGATGTGGCTACAAAAGACTGGAGCCAGTATGTAGAGCACCTTGGTTTTTGTTTCGTAACGAACAAAATTACCACAGAGGACAAACAGAAAGCCATCCGTTTGAGTGTATGTGGTAGCAAGACATACAATCTCATCCGCAGCCCGACGGCGCTGAACTCACCCGATTTTAAGTCCTTTAGTGGACCTCGTGAAAATGCATTACTAGCCAAAGCTATCTGTAATAATGCAGAGGTTTAAGTTTAATTCCAGAGTAAAGGCCCCAGGAGAGCCCATTGCAACCCATATAGCGAAGTTGTAGCAGTTGACTGAGCACTGTGACTTCAGAGATACACTCAATGATATGCTGCGGGGTCAATAAGATTGTGGAATTCACGACGATGCCATTCAGCGCTGTTTACTCACAGAAGACAACATCGATTTGAAGTGCACCATAGAAATAGCACTCGCTAAATAGTGCTGCGAGAGATTTGCAGCCTTGTCAACACGTACAACATGACGCTGTTCTTCAGGTGGGATGGGAACCTACGGCCGGGCGTGGTGCGAAAACCAGAGACACAGTAGCACCTTGTCAGTGTTGAAGGGAGTGAATGTATGTGGATGTGGTGCCAATCAAAAGGGCTGCTTTGTCCTGGATGGTGTCAAGCTTCTTGAGTGTTGTTGGACCTGCAGTCATCCAGACAAGTGGAGAATATTCCATCACACTCCTGACTGGCGCCTTGTAGATGGTGAACAGGCTTTAGGGAGTCAGGAGGTGAGTTACTCATCACAGGATTCCTTGCCTCTGACCTGCCCTTGTAACCACAGTTTTTGAACCACCAGGGTGTTGATAGTAGGGGATTCAGCGATGGTAATGCCATTGAATGTCAGTGAGCAGGGTATTATTATGCAAGTGCCACTTGATAGCACTGCTGATGACCCTTCCATCACTTTATTGATGATTGGGAATAGATTGGCTGGGTTGGATTTGTCCTGCTTTTTGTGCTAAGGGACATACCTTGGCACATTGCTGGGTAGATGCCAGTATTGTAGCTATTCTGGAATAGCTTGGCGAGGGGGCACGACAATTTCTGGAGCATAAGTCTTCAGTACTAATGCCAGAATATTGTCAGGGCCCATAGCCTTTGCAGTATCCAATATCTTCAGCCATTTCTTGATATCATGTGGAGTGAATTAAACTGGCTGAAGACTGGCATCTGTGATGCTGGGGACCTCCAGAGGAGGCCAAGATGGATCATCCACTCGGCATTTCCATATGAAGATTGTTGCAAATGCTTCAGTCTTGTCTTTTGCACTGATCGATTGTCACTGAGGATGGGAATATTTGTGGAGCCTCCTCCTCCAGTGAGTTGTTTTAATTGATGCTTATGTTGTTTGGCATGCAAGTAGTCTTGTGTTGTAGCTTCACCAGGTTGACACCTCATTTTTAGGTATGCCTGGTACAGCTCCTGGCATGCCTTCATGCGCTCTTCATTGAAGCAGGGTTGGTCCCCTGGCTTGATGGTAATGGTAGAGTGGAGGATATGCCGGGCCATGAGGTTACAGATTGTGTTTGAGCACAATTCTGCTGCTGCTGATGGCCCACAGCGCCTCAGGGAGGCCCAGTCTTGAGTTGCTAGATCTGTTCAAAATCTATCCCATTTAGCACGGTGGTAGTGACACACAACACAATGGAGGGTATCCTCAATGTGAAGACGGGACTTCATCTCCACAATAACTGTGCGGTGGTCAAGCCTACCGATAGTGCCATAGACAGTTACATCTGTGCAGGCTGGTTGGTGAGGATGAGTTCAAGTATGTTTTTCCCACTTCTTGGTTTCCTCATCATCTGTTGCAGTCCCAGTCTAGCAGCTATGTCCTTTAGGATTCGGCCAGCTCAGTCTGTGCTGGTGCTACCGAGCCACTCTTGATGATGGAGATTGAATTCACCCACCCAGAGTACATTCTGCACCCTTGGCCACCCTCAGTGCTTCCTCCAAGTGGTGTTCAATATGGAACAGTGCTGATTCGTCAGCTAAGGGAGGGTGGCAGGTGGTAATCCCATGTTTAACCTGATGCCCTGAGACCTCATAGGGTCCGGAGTCAATGTTGAGGACTCCCAGGGCAACTTCCTCCCAACTGTTTACCACTGTGCCACCACCTCTGCTGGGCCTGTCCTGCCAGTGGGACAGGACATACACAGGGATGGTGATGGTGGTGTCTGAGACATTATCTGTAAGGTATGATTCCGTGAGTATGACCATGTCAAGCTATTGCTTGACCAGTCTGTGAGACAGCTCTCCCAATTTTGGCACTAGCCCCCAGATTTTAGTAAGGAGGACTTTGCAGGATCAACAGGGCTGAGATTGCCGTTGTTGTTTCCGGTGTTTATGTCGATGCCGGGTGGTCCGTCCGGTTTCATTCCTTATTGACTTTGTGGTCGTTTGATACAACTGAATGGATTGCTAGGCCATTTCAGAGGGCATTTAAGAGTCAACCACATTGCTATGGGTCTGGAGTTACATGTAGGCCAGACCAGGTAAGGACAGCAGATTTTCTTCTAAAGGACATTAGTGAACCAGATGGGTTTTAACATCAATCAACAATAGTTTCATGGTCATTGTTATACTGTTAATAGCAGATTTTTACTGACTGAATTCAAATTCCACCATTAGCTGTGGTGGGATTCAAACCCAGGTCCCCAGCGCATTACCCTGGGTCTCTGGATTGCTAGTCCAGTGACACTACCACTCCTCCACTGCCTCCCTCTGGCAAATGTAGAGGTGTTGTGGGAAGGGGAGGGGATATTGTGCGGGTAATTGAGGAGTGGAGAAAGGTGTAGTGTGGAGAAACAGTCCTTTGAAAAGCTGAAAAGGGAAGGGGAGAGGAAGATGTGTTTGATGGTGGCATCATGTTGGAGATGGTGGAGGATGATCCATTGAATACAGAGATTGGTGGGATGGAAAGTGAGCACAAGGGGAATCTTACCATAGTTCTGGAGGGAGGGGAAGGGGTGAGAGCAGAAGCGTAGTGGTGGGGCAAACACGACTGAGAGTCCTGTCAACCATGGTTGTGGGAACCCTCGGCTGAGGATAAAGGAAAACAACTCAGAATCATTAAGATAAAAACAAAAAACTGTGGATGCTGGAAATCCAAAACAAAAACAGAATTACCTGGAACAACTCAGCAGGTCTGGCAGCTTCGGCGGAGAAGAAAAGGGTTGACGTTTCGAGTCTTCATGACCCTTCCACAGAACTGATTGAATCTTAGGAAAGGGGTGAAATATAAGCTGGTTTAAGGTAGTGGTTGGGGTGGGGGGGGTGGTGGGGGGAGAGAAGTGGTGGTTGTAGGGACAAGCAAGCAGTGATAGGAGCAGATAATCAAAAGATGTCACAGACAAAGGAACAAAGAAGTGTTGAAGGTGATGATAATGGATATTGATAATGGATATGCAGGGCATACAAGATTTAAAAATAATGGAAATAGGTGGGAAAAGAAAATCTATATAAATTATTGGAAAAAACAAAAGGAAGGGGGAAGAAACGGAAAGGGGGTGGGGATGGAGGAGGGAGTCGAAGATCTAAAGTTGTTGAATTCAATATTCAGTCCGGAAGGCTGTAAAGTGCCTAGTCGGAAGATGAGATGCTGTTCCTCCAGTTTGCGTTGGGCTTCACTGGAACAATGCCCGCATGAGCCCCAGCTATACCTGTCTCTTTATGGGGTATGTGGAACATTCCTTGTTCCAGTCCTACTCCAGCCCCCTCCCACAACTCTTTCTCCGGTACATCGATGATTACTTAGGTGCTGCTTCATGCTCTCATCAGGACTTGGCAAAATTTATTAATTTTGCTTCCAATCTCCACCCCTCTATCATTTTCACATGGTCCATCTCTGACAATTCCCTTCCCTTCCTTGACCTCTCTGTCTCAATTTCTGGTGATAGATTGTCCATCAATATCCATTACAAGCCAACCGACTCCCACAGCTACCTCGACTACAGCTCCTCACACCCCGCTTCCTGTAAGGACTCCATCCCATTCTCTCAGTTCCTTCGCCTCCGTCGCATCTGTCCCGATGATGCTACCTTCAAAAACAGTTCCTCTGACATGTCCTCCTTCTTCCTTAACCGAGGTTTTCCACCCATGGTCGTTGACAGGGCCCTCAACCGTGTCCGGCCCATCTCCCGCGCATCCGCCCTCACGCCTTCTCCTCCCTCCCAGCAACATGATAGGGTCCCCCTTGTCCTCACTTATCACCCCACCAGCCTCTGCATTCAAAGGATCATCCTGCGCCATTTCCGCCAACCCCAGCATGATGCCACCAGCAAACACATTTTCCCTTCCACCCCCACCGGCGGCATTCCATAAGGATCGTTCCCTCCCGGACACCCTGGTCCACTCCTCCATCACCCCCTACTCCTCAATCCCTACCTATGGTACCTTCCCATGCCCACGCAAAAGATGCAACACCTGCCCCTTCACTTCCTCTCTCCTCACCGTCCAAGGGCCCAAATACTCCTTTCAAGTGAAGCAGCATTTCACTTGCATTTCCCCCAACTTAGTCTACTGCATTCGTTGCTTCCAATGCGGTCTCCTCTACATTGGAGACCCCAAACGTAAACTGGGTGACCACTTTGCAGAACACCTGCGGTCTATCCGCAAGAAAGACGCAAACCTCCCTGTCGCTTGCCATTTTAATACTCCACCCTGCTCTCTTGCCCACATGTCTGTCCTTGGCTTGCTGCATTGTTCCAGTGAAGCCCAATGCCAATTGGAGGACAGCACCTCATCTTCCGACTAGGCACTTTACAGCCTTCCGGACCGAATATTGAATTCAACAATTTTAGATCTTGAACTCCCTCCTCCATCCCCACCCGCTTTCCGTTTCTTCCCCCTTCCTTTTGTTTTTTCCAATAATTTACATAGATTTTTCTTTTCCCACCTATTTCCATTATTTTTAAATCTTGTACGCCCTGCTACTCTTTCCACCCCACCCCCACTAGAGCTGTATCTTGAGCGCCCTGCCATCCATTCTTAATTTGCACATTCGTTTAGATAATATCACCACCTTCAACACTTCTTTGTTCCTTTGTCTGTTACATCTTTTGATTATCTGCTCCTATCACTGCTTGCTTGTCCCTACAACCACACCCCCCCAACTTCTCTCCCCCCACTGCACCCACCCACCCCTCACCTTAAACCAGCTTATATTTCACCCCTTTTAAATATTCAATCAGTTCTGTTGAAGGGTCATGAGGACTTGAAACGTCAACTCTTTTCTTCTCCGCCGATGCTGCCAGACCTGCTGAGTTTTTCCAGGTAATTCTGTTTTTATTTCAGAATCATTGTTGTGGAACAGTTGCGATGGAGATGGAGAAACTGGACAGATGGAATGGCGTTCTTACAGTTAGTAAGGTGAGATGATCTATAGACCAGGTAACTATGGGAGTCAATGGAATATTTGTTGACTGTCTCCAGAGAAGGGTAGTGATGGATGGGGTTCGACCTCCATTCAAAGAACCAGTGGAGAGCTTTCAGACTATCCTGGTGGGTGATGGAGGTATAGAGGGGTTGTACATTAATGGTGAAGAAGAGCCAGTTAAGTCCAGAAAATTGGAAACTTTTAAACTAACTGAGTCACTCGTCTGTATCTCTTAGTTTGTTGTCTAAGATTATGAAAGCCTTACCGGGACTGAAGAGAACAATAGCCTTGAGGTAAGCGTATTCGAACCTGTCAATGCCCAGCCTGGCCATGTTGTTACAGAATTCCTGCAGCTTCCAAATGTGTTCCATTACCACTTTCACTCTGTCTGCAGAAAGCTTGTCTGTCAAAAGAGAAATAGCTATCAGGACTAAGTCCAGATATCTAATAACAGTTTGTCATTATTATAAGTAAAGAAAGAAAATGCTAGAAATACTCAGCAGGTCTGGCAGCATCTGAGGTGAGGGAAACAGAGCTAATGGGCCAGAATTTTGTGAGAGAGACGGGTATCAGGAGATGAGAAAATTCCTGACCAAGCAAACACATTTCCATCAAGGAGGCCCCCAATGAGGGTGGAATGGAGTCGGGCCCACTGCCTCCGGAGGCAGGCCCGAGGCAGCAATGAAGGCGGGTAGATGGTGAGCCTGGCATGAGAACATCTGTCTGTTTGTTGGGGCATTGTCCCGGTTGTAATGATGAATGTCAAGACCTCAAACCATCACCATTTCTCCCCCCACTTCATACCCCCATGCTCCTCCATGTACCCCATATTCAACATGTCTGCAATTTCCTTATTTTCATTGACAAGATCACTGCTATGTCAAGGGGCTCATACTGTTCCTGACCACTCTTTTTTTCAAATATAATTGTTAAAGGGCTGTGTTGATTTTGATATCCCTTGCAAGTTTCTTTTCATACTTCCTTTTCGTAGCTCCTAGTATCTGGCATATTAGCCTTTGCTGCTCTTTATCTCTTAACCTCTTTAGTCATCCATAGCGGCTTTTTGGCAGGTAAAACTTTGGCCTCTTAGAGGTACAAACTGGTTCTATATCATCTTCAATTAATTTTTTCATACCATTTATCCATGAACATATTTTCCGTCTCTGCCTCATTGCACTAAAGTTAACCTTACCTAAATCCAGAATCTTAGTAGCTGTTTTGAATTTTTCCCTTTCAAACATTACGTTGAATTTGATCACATGGTGATCATTTTTAGGTACATATTTTTCATGCACCATTAGGCTGTTAATTAAATCTGTTTTATTACTCATTTCTAAATCTAATATAATATGCCCCCTTGTTGGTGCTATTTACGAACAAGGAGCAGGGGTAGGGCATTCGGCCCCTTGAGCCTGCCCTGCTATTTAATAAGATCATGACTGTTCTGATAGTAACCTGAAATCTGCATCCCACCTACCCCCAATAACCTAAAACCTCCTCGCTCACCAAGAATCTATCCACCTCTGCCTTAAAAACATTCAAAGATTTTGCTTCTGCCGCCGTTTGAAGAAGAGAGTTCCAAAGACTCACGATCCTCAGAAATCTTTTTTGCCTCATCTCTGTTTTAAACAGTGACCCCAAGTTCTAGATTCTTCCACACCTCCACACCCACCCTGTCAAGTCCCCTCAGGATCTTATATGTTTCAATCAAGTTGCCTCTTACTCTTCTAAACTCCAGTGGATACAAGCCTAGCCTGTCCAGCCTTTCCTCACAATACCAACCCGTCCATGCCTGGTATTAGTCTTGTAAACCTTCTCTGATCTGCTTCCAACACATTTACATCCTTCCTTAAATAAAGTGACCAATACTGTACACAGTACTCCAAATGTGGTCTCACTAGTGCCATGTACAACTGAAATATAACTTTTGTAATCAATTCCCCTCGCAATAAATGATAACATTCTATTAGCTTTCCCAATTACCTGCTGTACCTGCAAACTAGCTTTTTGTGATTCATGCACTAAGATGCCCAGATCCCTCTTCTTTTGCATGTTTTAGTTTGTCCTTTACTCGTATTGCCCAAAGCACAATTTCTGACAGTTACTCTACTCTCATTCATCTCGTTTGTTTTGGAACTATTATTTAGATTATCTGTTCCACCTAAGCTTGCCACCCACCCCTCCAACACGGACTAGTTTAAAGTCCTTGTGGCTGCCCTATTTATCCTTTCTACTGGTACCCTGATTCCAGCCCAGTTCAGTTGGAACCTTTTCCTTCTTGTCCCAATACTGTTGACAGTGTCCTATGAAATAGAACTCCTCTTTCCCACACCACTTCTTTACCTCGCTAATCTTCTTATCCTTACACCAATTTGTTTGTGGCTCAGGTAATAATCAAGAGATTAAACTCTTCAGATCGCGTTATTTAATTTAGTCCCTAGTTCCCAGTGCTCTCCAAAAGACTTCTTGCCTACACTTTCCTATGTTGTTGGTCCCAACATGGATCACAATGACTGGATCCTCCTTCTCCTGCTCCAATATCCTTACAAGCCAATTCAAGATATCCCTCACCCTGGCATCTGGTAGGCAACATTTTACGTGGGACTCTCAATCCTGCTCGGAAGAATTTTATGTGTTCCGTGAATTCCTATAACATTAATTTAATTGGTCCACTATGGAAGGCTTTATGTTATCCTTTCAGAGAAAACAATGGCTAGGCCAGCATTTGTTGCCCATCTCTAATTGAGAAGGTGGAGATGAGCCACTGCAGGCCATTCTGTAACAGTTTGGTACAATTGAGTGGCTTGGTAGGCCATTTCAGAGGGCACGTAACAGTCAACCACATTGCTCTGGAGATTCATGTAGGCTAGAGCTACAATAAACAACTCCCTTTGCTTCCAAGACATTCAGAAGCTCTCTTTGAAGCACAGCAGCCTAAATTTGGCCTAGGACTCTCAGGATAATGGCCTCAGCCCAATCATCCCTTCAGCTGTTTCATCAGTGACCTTTCCTCCACCATAATTCAGAAGTGGGGATGTTCGCTATTGGTTACACAATGTTCAGCACCATTCGCGACTCCTCAGACACCAAAGGAGTCCATGTCCATATGCAGCAGGACCTGGAAACATGCAGGCTTGGGCTAATAAGTGGCAAGTAACATCCCTGCCTGGCAATGACCATCTCCAACAATACAGAATCTAACCAATTTTCCCTTGACAATCAATGTTATTACCGTCACTGAAACCCCTACCATCAACATCCTGTGGTGGGATGGTGGGGGGAGTCATCATTGACCAGAAACTGAACTGGACTAGCCATATAAATATTGTGGCTACAAGAGCAGGTCAGAGGCTAGGAATCCTGTGAAGAGTAACTCACCTCCTGACTCCCCAAAGCCTGTCCATGGTATATAAGGCACAAGTCTGGAGAGTGATGGAATACACCCCACTTGCCTGGATGAGTGCAGCTCCCACAACACTGAAGATGCTCAACACCATCCAGGACAAAACAGCATGTTTGATTGGTGCCCCATCCAACACCTTCAACATTGACTTCCTCCACCACTGATGCATCTACAAGATGCATTGCAGGGATTCACCAAGGCTCCTTCAGCAGCACCTTCCAAACCCACAACCACTGCCATCTAGAAGGGCAAGGGCAGCAGACACATAGGAACACCACCGCCTGGAAGTTCACGTAAAAATCACACACCATCCTGACTTGGAAATATATCACCTTTCTTTCACTGTCGCTGGGTCAAAATCCTGGAACTCCCTCCCTAACAGCACTGTGGGTGTACCTACACGACAGGGACTGCAGCAGTTCAAGAAAGCAGCTCACCGCCACCTTCTCAAGGGCAATTAGGGATATACCATGAACAAATTTTTAAAAAGCTTTGACATTAATGACTGTGAGAAGCTTGCTACCAATTGTTCAGAATGCCGACAACTTGTTCATCAAGCTGTATCATTCTTTGCGTCCAAACGCCCTAATGTTGAGGTAGAGCGGTGGCAGAGAAAGAAAGAAAAGGAACAAAACCCTGCCCACCGGATCCCACTACCTTGTGGAACGTGCTGCCCCAAGTCCCAAAGATCTGTGACTCAAAAATTAGTCTGTTCAGTCATAAGAAAACCCATGGCAGAAATGCGCGATCCTGAGTAGACATCATCCTCAAATTGAGGGACAGCTGCCACTAATAATGAAACAACTCCCACCAATATTCTCTGCCACAACTTCCTTCCCAAGATCAATAAACAGCATTGTCCTGATAAACCTATTGTTTCAGCCTCTTCCTGCCCCACTGAACTGATTTCTTCCTACTTTGACTCCATGTTTTCTCCCCTTATCCAGTCTCTCCCTACCTACATCTGTGACTCTTCTGGTACGCTTTGTCCTTTGAAAGTTTCCAATTTCCTGGCCTTAACTGTCTCCTCTTCACCATGTACGTCCGATCTCTCTACATCTCCATCCACCCCCGTTCCCCACTCCCTAGATGATCTGAGGGCTCACCAGATTCCATCCATCACCATCCTCCTGGCTGAACTTGTTCTCTCGTTGAACAAATTCTCCATTAACTCATCTCACTTCCTCCAAATAAAAGGTGTTGCTAAGGGTAACTGTATGGGTCCTATCTATGCCTGTCTTCTTATGGGATATGTGGAACATGCCTTATTCCAATCCTACTAGGGCCCCCTCCATCAACTCTTTCCCTGGTACATTGATGACTGTATCAGTGCTGTGTCCTACTCCCACCCTGAACTGGAAAACTTCCACAGTTTGCTTCCAACTTCCATTCTTCTCTCAGTTTCACACTGTCCACCTCCAACTCTTCCCTTCCCTCTCTTGACTTCTCTGTCCCCATTTCTGGTAATAGGCTATCAAGTAATATTTATCATAAACCCAGTGACTCCCACAGGTACCTCAACTGTACTTCTTTACATCCTGCTTCCGGTTGGGACCCCATTCCATTCTCTCAATTCCTTTCTCTCCATCGTATCTGTTTTGATGATGCAACCTTTCGCACCAGCATTTCTGAGAGGTCTTTTTTTTCCAATCGAGGATACCTACCACCCCACTCCACTTTTCTCACCCAGACTTCTCAACCTGGTCTCCTGTGAAATGTGGAATGTACCTGCTCCTGGAGTTCGTCTGTCATTGTGGAGTGTAAGGGGAAGCCAAGCCATAACTTCTTTTTACAGCATTAGCTGCTGTATACCAATAAATTTAAATGTCCCAAGTCAAATTGACAAGCTACATAGTAAAGGTAAGCATGTAAAGTAGTGGGTGAAGAGATACAATGGGTAAGTGGGTAAGAGGGATAGGGTTTCAGGTAGTTGGTTGAAGGGGATAGGGTAGGTCCGATGGGGGAAATCGGAGTGGCGGGTGATAGTCAGATGTTCAATGCATTCAGTAATTTTTCCTGGGTAACTATTTCGGTAAGTGAGTCGGAACCATCTGAAGTCTCCGACTTTAACTCAGAGTTTTGGAGGGTCCCAGACACAGGGTAATTGCCCAACGGAGGTTGAAACTTCCTGGGCAATTCCTGTGTCATTAGTGCATGGAGACTTCTGAAGGGTCCCAGGACATCTTCCAGGGTACCTCTGGAGTACGACCATCTGGAGACCAGAAGATATGGGCCGATATCTCTAACTTTTCCCAGTGCTGATAAAAGGTCCTCTGTTTCTCTCTCCACAGATGCTACCTGAGCTGCTGATTATTTACAGCATTTTCTGTTTTTATTTACTAAAGGATATGAAGGTAAACAATGGTGAGCATTTTAAAAACAAACACAATTTTCAACAAATATTGTGTCCTTTAGGACACAAAAACTCTGCCTAAAAAAATGTTCCAATGATGTTGAATGAGTGAAGTTAAAGATAGCATTAGATCAAAGGAAGACGCTTATAATGTTGCCAAATGCAGTAGTAAACCCGAGGATTGGAGGAGTTTAGAATTCAGTGAAAGAGGACCAAGAAATTGATGAGGAGAGAGGAAAGAAAGAGAGTAAACTGGCAAGAGACTTCAAAACTTTCTATGGATATGTAAATAAAAAGAAATTAGTGAAAGTAAACGTGGGCCTATTAGAGGCAGAGATGTGTAAAATTATAATGAGGAACAAGGAAATGGTAGAGACATTAAATAATACTTTGCATTTGCCTTTGTGGTAGAAGACAGAAAAAAAAATTCCGGACATAATGGGGAACCAAGGGTCTAGTGGGAATGAAGAACTTAGAGAATTCAGTACGAGTAAAGAAAACGTATTCTAGAAATTAATTCCACAAATCCCCCTGGACCTGATTTTCTGCATCCTAGGGTTTTACAGGAGATAGTGAATTCATTGGTTTTGATTTTCCAGAATTTCTGAGATTTTAGAGCAGTTCTCAAGGATTAGATGGTGGCAAACATAGTCGTCTTCCTCCCTTTAAGAAGGGAGGAAGAAATAACACGAGGGACTTTAGGCCAGTTAACCTAACATCAGTCGTAGGCAAAAGGTCTGGCGCGCTGACCTCTACCTCACGGAGGTTGAGCGTCAACTCACAGACACTTCCTCCTACCTCTCCTTGAACCATGACCCCACCACTGAACATCAAGCATTGTTTCCAGCACTGTCACTGACCTCATCTTCTCTGGGGATCTTCCTCCCACAGCTTCCAACCTGATAGTCGCCCAACCTCGGACGGCCCGCTTCTACCTCCTACCCAAAATCCACAAACAGAACTGTCCCGGTAGACCGATCGTCTCAGCTTGCTCCTGCCCCACAGAACTCATTTCTCGTTATCCTGACTCCCTTCTCTCTCCTCCTGTCCAGTCCCTTCCCACCTACATCCATGATTCCTCTGACACCTTACGTCACATCAACAATTTCCAGTTCCCTGGCCCCAACCGCTTCCTCTTTACCATGGACGTCCAATCCCTCTACACCTCCATCCCCCACCAGGATGGTCTGAGGGCCCTTGGCTTCTTCCTCGAACAGAGGCCCGAACAATCCCCATCCACCACTACTCTCCTCTGTCTGGCTGAACTTGTTCTCACACTGAACAATTTCTCCTTCAACTCCTCTCACTTACTCCAAATAAAAGGTGTGGCTATGGGTACCCGCATGGGCCCCAGCTATGCCTGTCTCTATATGGGGTATGTGGAACATTCCTTGTTCCAGTCCTACTCTGGCCCCCTTCCACAACTCTTTCTCCGGTACATCGATGATTACTTCGGTGCTGCTTCATGCTCTCATCGGGACTTGGAAAAATTTATTAATTTTGCTTCCAATCTCCACCCTCCATCATTTTCACGTGGTCCATCTCTGACACTTCCCTTCCCTTCCTTGACCTCTGTCTCAATCTCTGGTGATAGACTGTCCACCAATATCCATTACAAGCCTATCGACTCCCACAGCTACCTCGACTACAGCTCCTCACACCCCGCTTCCTGTAAGGACTCCATCCCATTCTCTCAGTTCCTTCGCCTCCGTCGCATCTGTTCCGATGATGCTACCTTCAAAAACAGTTCCTCTGACATGTCCTCCTTTTTCCTTAACCGAGGTTTTCCACCCATGGTCGTTGACAGGGCCCTCAACCGTATCCCGCTCATCTCCCGCGCATCTACCCTCACGCCTTCTCCTCCCTCCCAGAAACATGATAGGGTCCCCCTTGTCCTCACTTATCACCCCACCAGCCTCCGCATTCAAAGGATCATCCTGCGCCATTTCCGCCAACTCCAGCATGATGCCACCACCAAACACATCTTCCCTTCACCCCCCCTGTTGGTATTGCATAGGGATCGTTCCATCAGGGACACCCTGGTCCACTCCTCCATCACCCACTACTCCTCAACCCCCACTTCTGGCACCACCCCATGCCCACACAAAAGATGTAACACCTGCCCCTTCACTTCCTCTCTCCTTACCGTCCAAGGGCCCAAACACTCTTTTCAAGTGAAGCAGCACTTCACTTGCATTTCCCCCATCTTAGTCTACTGCATTCGTTGCTCCCAATGTGGTCTCCTCTACATTGGAGAGACCAAACGTAAACTGGGTGACCGCTTTGCAGAACACCTGCGGTCTGTCCACAAGAATGACCCAAACCTCCCTGTCACTTGCCATTTTAACATCCACCCTGCTCTCTTGCCCACATGTCTGTCTTTGGCTTGTTGCATTGTTCCAGTGAAGCCCAATGCAAACTGGAACAACAACACCTCATCTTCCGACTAGGCACTTTACAGCCTTCCGGACTGAATATTGAATTCAACAACTTTAGGTCTTGAACTCCCTCCTCCATCCCCACCCCCTTTCTGTTTCTTCCCCCTTCCTTTTGTTTTTTCCAATAAATTATATAGATTTTTCTTTTCCCACCTATTCCCATTATTTTTAAGTATTTTTAAATCTTTTACGCTCACCCCCACCTTGAGTGCCTTACCATCCATTCTTAATTAGCACATTCGTTTAGATAATATCACCAACTTCAACACCTATGTGTTCTTTTGTTCTGTTGTGACATCTTTTGATGATCTGCTTCTATCACTGCTTGTTTGTCCCTACAACCACATCACCCCCCTCCACTTCTCTCCCCCAACCCAACCCTCTCCCTCTACTTCTCTCCCCCCACCCAACACCACCCACCCCCCCCCAACACACACACACACCTTAAACCAGCTTATATTTCACCCCTTCCTTGGATTCATCTAGTTCTGTTGAAGGGTCATGAGGACTCGAAACGTCAACTCTTTTCTTCTCCGCCGATGCTGCTAGACCTACTGAGTTTTTCCAGGTAATTCTGTTTTTTCAAAAATTTTCAAAAAGCATTCAAAAAAGTGCCACACAAAAAGTTATTGGACAAAATTAGGACTAATCTAATAATAAAGAATGGGGTAAAGACAGTAGAGTGAAAGGATCTTCACTCGGAATATCAAGAAATGGAATCAGTTTGGGGAGATCTAAGAAACAGCAAAAGTCAGAAAACATTGATGGGAGTTGTTTAAAAGCTCCACAACAGTAGCTATGATGTAGGACAGCATACAAATCTGGTATTTGGAGTTGATAAGGGTAACACAGTAATCATAGGGGATTTTAATCCTCATATGGACTAGACAAGCTAAATTTGCAGTTATAGTGTGGAAAATGATTGAGGGCAATATATTAGTACGGATTTAGGATTGCTTAAGGGACAGAAAACAAATAACAAGAATAAATGGAACATTTTTGAGTTGGCAGGCTGTAACCAGTGGGATACTGCAATGATCAGTATTTGGAAGTCAGCTATTTACAATCTATATCAATGATTTAGATGAGAATAAAAGCAAAACACTGTGGATGCTGGAAATCTGAAACAAAAATAAAAATAGCTGGAAAAACTCAGCAGGTCTGACAGCATCTGCGAAGAGAAATACAGTTAACCTGAATCCGTATGACCCCTCATCAGAACTGAGGAAATATACTCCCGACTCCCACAGCTACCTCAACTACAGCTCCTCACACCCCACTTCCTGTAAGGACTCCTTCCCATTCTCTCAGTTCCTTCACCTCTGTCGCATCTGCTCTGGTGATGCCACTTTCCAAAACAGTTCCTCTGACATGTCTTCCTTCTTCCTTAACTGAGTTTTTCCACCCATGGTGGTTGACAGGGCCCTCAACCATGTCCAGCCCATCTCCTGCGCATCCGCCCTCACACCTTCCTCTCCCTCCCAGAACCATGATAGGGTCCCCCTTGTCCTCACTTATCACCCCACCAGCCTCCACATTCAAAGGATCATCCTCCGCCATTTCCGCCAACTCCAACATGATGCCACCACCAAACACATCTTCCCTTCACCATCCCTGGTGGCATTCCGCAGGGATCATTCCCTCCGGCACACCCTGGTCCACTCCTCCATCACCCCCTACACCTCAACCCCCTCCGAAGGCACCTTCCCATGCAACCGCAGAAGATGCAACACCTGTCCCTTTACTTCCCCCCTCCTCACCGTCCAAACACTCCTTTTAAGTGAAGCAGCACTTCACTTGCACTTCCCTCAATTTAGTCTACTGCATTCGCTTCTCCCAATGTGGTCTCCTCTACATTGGAAACCAAACACAGACTGGGTGACCGCTTTGCGGAACACCTTCGGTCTGTTGTCCGCAAGCATGACCCACACCTCCCTGTTGCTTGCCATTTCAACACACCACCCTGCTTTCATGCCCACATGTCCGTCCTTGGCCTGCTGCAACGTTCCAGTGAAGCTTAACGCAAACTGGAGGAACAGCACCTCATCTTCCAACTACGCACTTTACAGCCTGCTGGACTTAACATTGAGTTCAACAACTTCAGATCACGAACTCTCTCCTCCATCCCCACCCCCTTCCTGATCCCCTATTTTCCAATAATTTATCTTTTTTAATATATTTTTCTTTTCCCACCCATTTCCATTATTTTTAATATGTATTTCCATTCATTGTTTCATCTCCATCTTTTAGCCCATTTTGATCCCTTCCCCCCACCCCACTAGGGCTATATGTTACTTGCTCATCCTGCTTTCTATCCTTAATGTCACCATTAGCACATTCCTTAGCTAATATCACCACCGTCAACACCCCTTTATCCTTTTGTCTATGACATCTTTAGCAATCTCTTCTTTGCCTCCATCTAACACTGGCCCTCTATCCAGCTCTATCTGTCCCACCCCCATCAATCAGCTTATATTTCACCTCATTTCTATTTTTCCTCAGTTCTGATGAAGAGTCATACCGACTCAAAACGTTAACTGTATTTCTCTCCGCAGATGCTGTCAGACCTGCTGAGTTTTTCCAGCTATTTTTATTTTTGACTTAGATGAGGAACTGTGTATCTAAGTTCGCTGTCAAAACAAAGTTAGGTAGGAAAGCAAATGGTGAATAGGACACAAAGAGATTGCAGAGGGATACAGACAGGTTGGGTGAGTGGGTAAGAACATGGCAGATGGAATACAATGTGGCAAAATGTAAAATTACCCACTTTGGTAGAAGAATAAAAAAGATTTTTTTTGACTGGTGAAGGACTGGGAAATATCTGCATGGTGTCCTTATGCATGAATTACAGAAAGTTAACACAATGGTACAGCAAGCAATTAGGAAGGCAAATGTCAAGGGGATTGGCGTATATGAGTGAAGAAGTCTTACTACAATTATACAGGACATTGGTGAAGCTACCTGAAGTACTGTGTATAGTTTTGTTTTCCTTATCTAAGAATATACTTGCCTTAGAAGGGGTGCAACTAGACTGACCAGTTTCTGGGATGAGGGGATTGCCCTTTGCAGAGAGATTGAGTTGACAAACTTATATTCCCTAGATTTCAGGAGAATGGGAGAAATGATTCAGATGCAACAAATAAAATTCTTAAGGGTCTTTACAAGGTACATGCTGAGAAAGTGTTTCCCTAACTGAGTAACCTACAACATGGAGTCACAGTCTCAGAATATGGGTCAGTCATTTAAAACTGAAATTTCTCAAAAAGATTGTTAATGTTTGAAATTCTTTATCCCAGAGAGCTGTGAAAGCTCACTCACTGAGTAATTCAAGACAAAGGTCAAAACATCAACTTCAGGTGTGTCCTTCTGGTCTACAAACTCCCACATAATACAGTCCAAGCACAAATATCTTACTCTAGATCTTTATATCTACTTTTAGCTTCGTGTAATGAATTTTCTTTTTCTCCACATTTAACTTGCACGAAGTACTGGAGAAAAGTTTTAAATATTTATTTCCTCATGGAGGTGTTGCATTTGTGTTGTTTACTAATCTGCTGAGACTTTTCCAGAATTTGGGGAATTTTGGAAGATTACAACCAATCATCAGCTATCTTTGCATCACTTCTTCTAAGATCCTAGGATGCAAGCCATTAGGTCCAGGGGACTTGTCAGCCTTTAGTTCCATTAGTTTTCCCAGTACTTTTTCTCAAGTGATCATGACTGTTTTAAGTTCCTCCTTCCCTTTTGCCTCTTGATTTTCAATAATTTTTGTGATGATTTTTGTGTCTTCTATTGTGAAGATGCATTAAAAATATTTGTTCCAAGCCTCTGCCATTTCCTTGTTTCCCTGTTATTAATTCCTCAGTCTCACCCTCTAAGGCACCAATGCTCACTTTAACTAACTACTCTTTTGCTTTTTATATACACGAAGCTTGGTCTGTTTTTATATTTCTTGCTCGTTTTCTTTCTCATTCCAAATTCTTGCTCTTAACTCTTTTTGTGTCATCCTTTGCTGGTTTCTAATATTTTCCCATTCTTCTGGGCTGCCAATAATCTTGCAGCATTGCACATCTTTTCTTTCAATTTAATACCATCCTTAACTTCATTAGTTAGCCACGGATGATGCATCCTTCTAATACCATCTCTCTTTCTCAATGCAATATACAGAGGAAAGGGCTAAAATGTGACAGGTCAAATTCAGTTTCAATAAGTGTAAGCTGATTTTACAAAAAAAAAGTCGTTGCTCTAAGTGAATGGGACTAAACTCAGGGCGGTGGAATAGCAGAGGGATTTGGGGAGATAGGCTCTCAGGATAGGCCGATAAAGCTGTTTATTAAAATAGAGAATGACATTTAAAGTGTTATCTCAGCATTCTCTTATTACTCCATTCCTAAATACACTGCAATCTGTGTCTGCAGCATTCCTTGAAGTGAATGAGCAGTAATTCATGGCAAGGAGGACATTACTTCTTTTCATAAATGAGTGTAGCCAAAAAATAAAAATAGGTGAAGATTGAATTGTAATTGCCATGTGGGTAGATGGGAGTGACTTTGGAACTCTCTGCTGCCAAAGGCACTGGAGGCAGAGTTATTGAATATTTTTAAGGCAGCTTATTGTGAAGCAAGTGCTGCTTGATAGCGTTTGATGACCTGTTCCATCACTTTACTGATGATCGATGTATAGACTGTAGATGCAGAGGTAGTTAGATTCTTGATAGACAAGGGAATCAAAGGTTATTGGGAGTAGATGGAATATGGAATTCAAAACATAAACAGATCAGCCATGATCTTATTGAATGGCAGAGCAGGCTGGGGGAGCCAAATGGCCGACTCCTGCCCCTATTTCGTAAGTTCGTATGAGTGGATTGTGAGAATGTCAATTGGATGTCAAGTACCTGCTACAGCTTCTGACCGTCCCTCTTGTTGTTTTCTCTCATTGGGCTCCTCCAACGAGGCTATTGCACCATCTGGGGAACTCGGCTCCAAGCTTGGGTAACCTGCAGTGTGGACAAAATCATGGTCAGTTGATTAACGGGAAACCTGGTTTATATACAAGGCTAGAGTTTGCTATCTGTTGATTTGAGAGATTAGGGAGTCAGAATGGGAAAACAGGAGTGCCGCCAGGCTATGTTTTCCTCTAGAATTTCCCCACAGACAGAACAGCAAAAGCAGGCTCCACCCCACAAAAACTACATCTCCAACCTTCCTCTGCTTCCTTTGCACAGGAGTGCAATACTCTCACTGCCTTGTGAAGGCCTGTGCTCCAGAACTTGCCGTGCCCATAGCCAAGCTGTTTCAATGCAGCTACAGCACTGGCATCTACCTGGCTATGTGGAAAATTGCCCAGGTACGTCCTGTATATGAAAACCAGGACAAATCCAACCCAGCAAATTACTATCCCATCAGTCTACATCGACTATCAGTAGAGTAAAGTAATACAAGGGTCATCAACAGTGCTATCAAGCAGCACTTGCTTAGCAATAACCTGCTCACTGATGCTCAGTTTGGGTTCAATCAGGGTCACTCGGCTCCTGACCTCATTACAGCCTTGGTCCAAACATGGACAAAAGAGCTGAACTCCCAAGGTGAGGTGAGAGTGACTGCTCTTGACATCAAGGTACCATTTGACAGAGTGTGGCATCAAGGAGCCCTAGCAAAACTGGAGTCAATGGGAATCAGGGGGGAAACTCGTTGGAGTCATACCTAGCACAAAGGAAGATGGTTGTGGTTGTTGGAGATCAATCATCTCAGTTCTAGGACATCACTGCAGGAGTTCCTCAGGGTAGTGTCCTTGGCCTAACCATCTTCAGCTGCTTCATCAATGACCTTCCTTCCATCATAAGGTCAGAAGTGGGGATGTTCGCTGATGATTACACAATATTCAGCACCATTCACGATTCCTCAGATACTGAAGCAATCCATGTCCAAATACAGCAAAACCTGGACAATATCCAGGCTTTGGCTGACAAGTGGCAAATAGCATTTGTGCAACACAAGTGCCAGGCAATGACCATCTTCAACAAGAGTGAATCTAACCATCGCCCCTTGACATTCAATGGCATTACCATTGAATCCCCCACTATCAACATCCTGGTGGTTACCATTGACCAGAAACTGAATTGGACTAGCCATATAAATACTGTGGCTACAAAAGCAGGTCAGAGGTTCGGAATCCTGCAGCGAGTAACTCACCTCCTGACTCCCCAAAGCCTGTCCACCATCTCCAAGGCACAAGTCAGGAGTGTGGTGGAATACTCTCCACTTGCCTGGATGACTGCAGCTCCAACAACACTCAAGGAGCTTGACAGCATCCAGGACAAAGCAGCCCACTTGACATGCACCACATCCACAAACATTCACTCCCTCCACCACCGACGCACAGTAGCAGCAGCCTGTACCATCTACAAGATGCACTGCAGCAATTCACCAAGGCTCCTTAGGCAGCACTTTCCAAATCCACAACTACTACCATCTAGAAGGGCAAGGGCAGCAGATAGATGGGAACACCACCACCTGGAAGTTCCCATTCAAGCCACTGACCATCCTGGCTTGGAAATGTATCACGGTTCCTTCTCTGTCTCTGGTGCAAAATCCTGGAATTCCCTCCCTAACAGCACTGTGGGTATACCTAAACCACATGGACTGTAGCAGTTCAAGGAAGCAGCTCACCGCCACCTGCTCAAGGGCAATTAGGGATGGGCAACAAATGCTGGCCTAGCCAGAGATGCCCACATCCCATGAATGAATTTTTAAAAAAAATTCCAGCAGGAGGGTTGCTCTCTTCCATTTCTCCATGTCTCTGGATTAGAAAGTCCGGCTCAAAGGGAGCTAAGGTGCTCGGTGCTGAAAGCATCAAAAGCACAGGGGCAGATGAACATTTTTAACAATAACATTGCATTTATGTAGCACCTATGATAGACTGTCCCAACTAACTTCAAGGAAACTTTAACACTGAGCTAAAAAGGAGATATCAGGGCTGGCAATTGAAAGCTTAGTCAAAGAAGTTTTAAGAGACACCTTAAAAGAGGAGAGAAAGGAAGAGAGGTGGAGAGGTTTAGGGAGAGAAATGCAGAGCTTATGGCCTCAACAGCTGAAGGCACGGTCACTGATGGGGGAGTGATTAAAATCAGGAATTCACAAGCATAAGATTGGAGGAGCAGTGATACCTCAGAACAATGGGGTGGTGAGTCCATTGAGGGGTTTAAAAACAAGGAAGAGTGTTTTAAAATTGAGGCTTTGGTTAACTGGGAGCCAATGTTTTCCAGCAAGCACAGGGGTGATAGATGAACAGGACTTGGTGTGAGTTAGGATACTGGCAGCAGAGTTTTGAATGAATTCAAGATTACAGAGAATGCAAGATAGATGGCTGGCTAGGTAAACATTGGAATAGTTAAATCTAGGGGAAACAAGATAAGGATTTCGACAGCATATAGGCTGAGGCAGGGGAAAGACAGGCACCCAAGCTTTACCCATTAAGCCAAACGCCCCCCCCCCCCCGCCCACAACCACCGTCCCCCCAAGTCTGAACTTGCATCTTTCTCTAGTTTCTCTCCTATCTCCCCTCATGCCTTCTGAGTTCATCTTGTCAATGAAACTGATCAACAGTCTAAAGCTTATTCCCACTAAAGTGATGACCACCCAACTTCCCTTCCCAGTCCCCATGTTAGTGGATAACATCAATGATTCTCTCTCTTCAGGTGTTGTCCCTTTCTCGTGTAAGTCTGCTGACATCATCCTTCTCAAAAAATCTAACCCCTGACCCTACCGTATTTGCAAACTACCCTCCCATCTCCAACCTCCCTTTCCTCTCCAATGTCCTTGAATGTGTCAGATTTGTCTCCCAAATCTGCTCCCATCTTTGCTAGAATTCCATGTTTGAATCCCTCCAATCCCTGTCACGGTAACAAAATGGTCATTATCAGTCACAAATGACATCTTATGTGACTGTGACAAAGGTAAACTATCCCTCCTCGTCCTTCTTGACCTGTCTACAGCCTTCTCCAACGCCTCTCCACCATTTTCTAGCTGAGTGGGGCTGCACTTATTTATCCAGTTGCAAACAGTGAATCATCTGCAGTGGCTTTACTTTCTTTTCCCGCACCATTACCTCTAGTGTTCCTCAAGGATCTGTCCTTGGCTCCTTTCTGAGATATCCTTTCTGATATCTGAGTGATATCATCTGGAAACACAGTGTTAGTTTTCACATGTAGACTAAAGACACCCAGCTCTATCTCACCAGCTCTCCCAACTCCTCCATTGTCTTTAAATGATCAAACAGCTTATCTGATATCTAGAACAGGATGAGCAAAAATTTCCTCCAATTAAATATTGGGAAGACTAAAGCCATTGTTTCTGGTCCCTGTGACATACTCTACTACTAACTCCATCCCTCCCCCTGGCAGCTGTCTGAAGCTGAACCAGTCTGTTCACAACTTCGGTGTGATATCTGACCGAGATGCAAGTCCGATTACACATCCACTCTCTCATCCTCTCTCCCTTGCCTAAGCACATCTTAGGCTGAAGCCCTCATCAATGCCTTTATTATCACCAGGCTCAACTATTCCAAATGCTCTCCTGGTCAGCCTCCCAAACTGTACATAACAAAGCCGAGTCCATCAAAACGTCTGCTCCCTCTTTATTCCATCTCACACCAAATCCCGTTTACTTGCTTCCCATATACTTGCTTGACCTGCATTGGCTATCCCTACACTGATGACAGTTAAGCAATGCCTCGGTTGTAAAATTAACATCCTTCTTTTCGAATTGTTCCATGGCATCACCCTCCCCATCTCTATAACTTCCTCCTGGCCCACTACACTCCAAAATATCGCTCTATCTTCCTCCCTATCTCTATAACTTCCTCCAGGCCCCCAACACCTGTTTTTTCTCCCCATCTCCCTCTCTATCTCTATAATCTCCTGCTGCCCACAATACTCGAGAAATATCTGTTTTCCTTCAAGATTGATCTTCTGAGTATTTTAATCACTTCTGAGAATTTTAAGCATTTCACCACCAGGGCTGTGCAATCAGATGCTGAATGCTGGAACAACGGAGGTGTCAATTTTGGGGAAGGTGTGGTACACTCAAGGATGGAGCAGTCATGGGGAGGGGGTGCAAAAATCGCTAGCATGAAGCCACAAGTGGATGAGGTACAAAGAGGATGGTAGGGATGATCCACCAGTCAGGGTGTTGTCCGGGTGTGTTGTTTGTGTATGTGGGAGGAGGAAGGAGTGTTGTCGGGGTTGGGGGAGGAAGGGGTGTTGTCGGGGTGGGGGGGAGGGAGGAAAGGAGTATTGTCAGGTTGTGAGGGGAGGTGTTGTCAGGTTGGGGGAGGAGTGTTGTCGGGTGGCAGAGGGGGAATGTTGTTGGCGGGGGAGGGGAGTATTGTCGGGGTTGAGGGAGGGGAGTGTTATCGGGGGAAATATTGTTGGGCGGGGGTAAGTCTTGTCGGGGGCAGGAAGTGTTGTCGGGGTGGGGCGGGGGAGTCTTGTTGGGGTTGGGGTATTGTTGGGGGTGAGAGGGGGAAATGTTGTCGGGGGAAGGGGGAGGGGAGGGGAGTGTTGTCGTCGGGGGAGGGGAGTGTTGTCGGGAGTGTGGTTAGGGCGTTGTCAGGGGTGCGGGGAGTGATGTTGGTTGGTGGGGGGGGTGGAAGTGATGTCGGTGCAGGGAGAGAGGTGTTGTGTTGTCGGGGAGGGGAGGAGTGTTGTGTTGTTGGTGGGGGGATAGTGTTGTGCTGTTGGTGGGGGGGGAGTGTTGTGTTGTTGCGGGGGGAGTGTTGTGTTGTCATGGGGGGGAGGGCAGGAGTGTTGTCGGGGGGAGTATTGTCGGGAGGAGTCATTGGCCCATGTGTAGGTTCACTTACCGTCCTTTTGCCAACTTGCCCCTAGGGGGGGCTTAATATTCTCCCCAGATTTCTCATGGTGTTTGGGCAGTTTGAAAGGATAAATTCATTTTTCTGGGAACTCCCCAATAAGTTCCACTTATTACCAGTTGAGAGTTTTCTCTGACCCATGCATTTGATCACAGCAAGTATTTGTTTCACTGGGTCTGCCATGTAGTTAGTGATATGCAATCCCATTGTGGAATCCCCCAAACATAGAGAGTGTGTAGAAAACAACCTGTCACTCCACCACAGCACAGGAGGTTGGGTTGCGGGGAGGACGACAGGCAAATCTTGGAAATCTCAATGCAACCCAAAGTGCGTTCTTTCCTCATCACACTGGCTCCTCTTCCCTCAGAATATACCATTTATCTGACCTCGCATCACATCACAAGTTTACAGAAGTGTGACGTGGTCCCCAGTTAGAAGCGAAGCCAAAGTTCTTGCACAGTCAGCACAATATTAAAGTGAACGAGCTAACTGACAAAAATCGAAACATGACTGAATCACACAATGAAATGGTATAAAAATAAAATAATTGTGCAAATCTGAAATAGCAATATAAAATACTCAGCAAGTCAGGCAGCGGAATTGATGGAGAGAAGACTGAGTTAATATTTCAGGTCTGAACTTCATCAGAACCAATTAGTGCAATGGCCACCAGTTTAAGGTCACTGAGACTGGCAGCAATATATATAGATAGTCAAAAATCTTGCCCTAGTATAACCATCAGGTGAAGCGAGGTTACAGTAGGATTAATTAGAGCAGGATGTGTTTACAAATGCCTCTTCCCATTTTAAGGTCCTACATTTCCTTTATGAAATGTATGTGCACATTTATAATGGGAAATAACTATGTAAAGATGTCACACTGCAACTTAACCACTCTGAGGGGGTTAAATAAAGCCTGACAAGTTGCAATTACAGTGCATAATGGAATTTCGTAAACTATTTGTTTATCATGTGTGGCATTGCACATAGAAATACCATCTCTCTCTCTCCCTTTCCTTCCATGACCTTGGCCTCTTTCACTCCCAGATCCAATCCTTTTCCATGTTTTTCTTGCGCTCTGCTTCCCCCAAACTGTTTCTCTCTCGCCAACTCTCTCTTTTCCTCTCTCCTCCCCAACCATTTCTCTCTCCTCCCCAACTCCAGTCTCTCTCTCCACCCCAACCCAACCCCAGTCTCTCTTAAACACCTGTCATGAAGCTGTTAATGTATATTATTGGAAGATATTTTTGTTTTACAGTAGATGTTTAGTCTGTGGGTGTGTCTTAATTGGATTAAAGTCAGCTAGTCTGGGTGCTTTGATATTCCCTAGTTTTGAGATGTAAGAGAGGTAGCCTGTATTTGCATTTTATTGAATACAGCATTCAGGAAGGGGGCAAAATCTGGCACCTAGCTAGCAGGGACCAAGCAATGTTTATATTACTAGTAAAATTGGTACTATGAAAGGGGTTTTACTGTTAGAAGAGGCTGGTGATACAATGAGAATTTACATTCAATGAGATGTGCTGGGTAAAATCGATAGCAGTTGTGTGTGTGCGGGGCAGAGATAATGTAAGATCAAAGCCTGTAAGCTTACCACTGTGTCTACAAAGGAAGCAAAGTGAAAGGAACCTCATTTTGAATTTGTAAGGTGAAAATGCTTTGCCTGGCATCTGGTTAAGTCTATGGGCTGCTGTTGCCTTGGTGGAGATTAGTCTAGGAATTTATTAAAAGTTATGATAGTAGTAATTTGTAGCCATGTGTTTGTGTTTAATGTATTATAATTTATTAAGAAGTTTCATTTAGTTAAATATAAAACCTCTCGAGAACTGGTGGTCTGATTCATGAATTTAGAGTTGCATATCAAACATACCACTTAAAAATATAGGTTATTACAGTTGTTTAAAGTTTCCCTCTAGGATTTTTAAATAACTCCGTTTTACCAACTGCTGGGTCAATACACCACCTCTTTCTCTCACTTTCCTCTCTAACCTACCTCTATATTTCTCTCCACATCTTCCTTTCTCTCATTCTTTCTTCCTCTCCCCACCATGTCAACCTTTCACCCTCACCTCTTTGATCCAAATCTTTCTCCTTCTGACTATCTTTCCCTCTCTGCCACTCTTTCTGGTTTTTGTCTCTCCACCTGACCCCAAGATTTCTCTTTAGAGAAAACTGAAGGCATCCAGTGCTAGACTGTGCAATCAGACCAACCAGTTTGCAGGCACTTGTAAAAGTGTGCACATCAGAATTTACCATGGAAGACATTGGCACAAAACATGGTGACAATGTGACAAAAGGGATTATGGGTTTTTAATGTGAAGGTGCATACACTGTGTTATGGAGATTAAAGCCCTGATTTTAAGCTGAGGGAAAAGGCAAGTATGGGAGCATCAGGAAGAGATCTCTGGGGTCTGATGCCTTGTTCCCAAGAGCCCAGTATCAATGGATGGTGGGAGGAAGTTGGGTGGGTGTAATTGGACACCATGGCCAGAGACCTTTGGGAATGGTCACCTGTTGTATTGTTGTTGGGTTTGTGGGTAGATTATAAATGGGATCTAGAACCCATGGCCCAGAGGAGCTTAAAAACAAAAAAACTGCGGATGCTGGAAATCCAAAACAAAAACAGAATTGCCTGGAAAAACTCAGCAGGTCTGGCAGCATTGGCGGAGAAGAAAAGAGTTGACGTTTCGAGTCCTCATGACCTTTCGACTGAACAGAGTGAATCCAAGAAAGGGGTGAAATATAAGCTGGTTTAAGGTTGTGTGGGGGGGGGGGGGGGGGGGGGGGGGCGGCGGTGGGGGAAGAGAGAAGTGGAGGGGGTTGGTGTGGTTGTAGGGACAAACAAGCAGTGATAGAAACAGATTATCAAAAGATGTCACAGACAACAGAACAAAAGAACACATAGGTGTTGAAGTTGGTGATATTATCTAAACGAATGTGCTAATTAAGAATGGATGGTAGGGCACTCAAGGTATAGCTCTAGTGGGGTTGGGGGGGGAGCATAAAAGATTTAAAAATATTTAAAAATAATGGAAATAGGTGGGAAAAGAAAAATCTATATAATTTATTGGAAAAAACAAAAGGAAGGGGGAAGAAACAGAAAGGGGGTGGGGAGGAGGAGGGAGCTCAAGACCTAAAGTTGTTGAATTCAATATTCAGTCCGGAAGGCTGTAAAGTGCCTAGTCGGAAGATGAGGTGTTGTTCCTCCAGTTTGCGTTGGGTTTCACTGGAACAATGCAGCAAGCCAAGGATAGACATGTGGACAAGAGAGCAGGGTGGAGTGTTAAAATGGCAAGCGACAGGGAGGTTTGGGTCATTCTTGCGGACAGACCGCAGGTGTTCTGCAAAGTGGTCGCCCAGTTTACAATTGGTCTCTCCAATGTAGAGGACACCACATTGGGAGCAACGAATGCAGTAGACTAAGTTGGGGGAAATGCAAGTGAAATGCTGTTTCACTTGAAAGGAGTGTTGGGCCCTTGGACGGTGAGGAGAGAGGAAGTGAAGGGGCAGGTGTTACATCTTTTGAATGGGCATGGGGTGGTGCCAAGGAAGGGGGTTGAGGAGTAGTGGGTGATGGAGGAGTGGACCAGGGTGTCCCGGAGGGAACAATCCCTATGGAATGCTGATGGGGGGGTGAAGGGAAAATGTGTTTGGTGGTGGCATCATGCTGGAGTTGGCGGAAATGGCGGAGGATGATCCTTTGAATGCGAAGGCTGGTGGGGTGATAAGTGAGGACAAGGGGGACCCTATTATGTTTCTGAGAGGGAGGAGAAGGCGTGAAGGCGGATGCACGGGAGATGGGCGGGACACGGTTGAGGGCCCTGTCAACGACCATGGGTGGAAAATCTCGGTTAAGGAAGAAGGAGGACATGTCAGAGGAACTGTTTTTGAAGGTAGCATCATCGGAACAGATGCGACGGAGGTGAAGGAACTGAGAGAATGGGATGGAGTCCTTACAGGAAGTGGGGTGTGAGGAGCTGTAGTCGAGGTAGCTGTGGGAGTCGGTAGGTTTGTAATGGATATTGGTGGACAGTCTATCACCAGAGATTGAGACAGAGAGGTCAAGGAAGGGAAGGGAAGTGTCAGAGATGGACCACGTGAAAATGATGGAGGGATGGAGACTGGAAGCAAAATTAATAAATTTTTCCAAGTCCCGATGAGAGCATGAAGCAGCACCGAAGTAATCATCGATGTACCGGAAAAAGAGTTGTGGAAGGGGGCTGGAGTAGGACTGGAACAAGGAATGTTCCACATACCCCAAAAAGAGACAGGCATAGCTGGGGCCCATGTGGGTACCCATAGTCACACCTTTTATTTGGAGGAAGTGAGAGGAGTTGAAGGAGAAATTGTTCAGTGTGAGAACAAGTTCAGCCAGACGAAGGAGAGTAGTGGTGGATGTGGATTGTTCGGGCCTCTGTTCGAGGAAGAAGCTAAGGGCCCTCAGACCATCCTGGTGGGGGATGGAGGTGTAAAGGGATTGGACGTCCATGGAGAAGAGGAAGCGGTTGGGGCCAGGGAACTGGGAATTGTTGATGTGACGTAAGGTGTCAGAGGAATCATGGATGTAGGTGGGAAGGGACTGGACAAGGGGAGAGAGAAGGGAGTCAAGATAACGAGAAATGAGTTCTGTGGGGCAGGAGCAAGCTGAGACGATCGGTCTACCGGGACAGTTCTGTTTGTGGATTTTGGGTAGGAGGTAGAAGCGGGCCGTCTGAGGTTGGGCGACTATCAGGTTGGAAGCTGTGGGAGGAAGATCCCCAGAGGAGATGAGGTCAGTGACAGTCCTGGAAACAATGGCTTGATGTTCAGTGATGGGGTCATGGTCCAGGGAGAGGTAGGAGGAAGTGTCTGCAGTGACTGTCTCCATCTCCGACTTACCCCACGTGGTATGTGGAACATTCCTTGTTCCAGTCCTACTCCGGCCCCCTTCCACAACTCTTTCTCCGGTACATCGATGATTACTTCGGTGCTGCTTCATGCTCTCGTCGGGACTGGGAAAAATTTATTAATTTTGCTTCCAATCTCCACCCCTCCATCATTTTCACGTGGTCCATCTCTGACACTTCCCTTCCTTGACCTCTCTGTCTCAATCTCTGTTGATAGACTGTCCACCAATATCCATTACAAACCTACCGACTCCCACAACTACCTCGATTACAGCTCCTCACACCCCACTTCCTGTAAGGACTCCATCCTATTCTCTCAGTTCCTTCACCTCTGTCGCATCTGTTCCGATGATGTTACCTTCAAAAAGTTCCTGACATGTCCTCCTTCTTCCTGAACCGAGGTTTTCCACCCACGGTCGTTGACAGGGCCCTCAACTGTGTCCCGCCCATCTCCCGCGCATCTACCCTCACGCCTTCTCCTCCCTCCCAGAAACATGATAGGGTCCCCCTGGTCCTCACTTATCACCCCACCAGCCTCCGCATTCAAAGGATCATTCTCCACCATTTCCGCCAACTCCAGCATGATGCCACCACCAAACACATCTTCCCTTCACCCCCCTATCGGCATTCCGTAGGGATCGTTTCCTCCGGGACACCCTGGTCCACTCCTCCATCACCCCCTACTCCTCAACCCCTCCTATGGCACCTCCCCATGCCCACGCAAAAGATGTAACACCTGCCCCTTCACTTCCTCTCTTCTCACCGTCCAAGGGCCCAAACACTCCTTTCAAGTGAAGCAGCATTTCACTTGCATTTCCCCCAACTTAGTCTACTGCATTCGTTGCTCCCAATGTGGTCTCCTCTACATTGGAGAGACCAAACGTAAACTGGGCGACTGCTCTGCAGAACACCTGCAGTCTGTCCGCAAGAATGACCCAAACCTCCCTGTCACTTGCCATTTTAACACTTCACCCTGCTCTCTTGCCCACATGTCTGTCCTTGGCTTGCTGCATTGTTTTAGTGAAGCCCAATGCAAACTGGAGGAACAACACCTCATCTTCCGACTAGGCACTTTACAGCCTTCCGGACTGAATATTGAATTCAACAACTTTAGGTATTGAGCTCCCTCCTCCATCCCCACCCCCTTTCTGTTTCTTCCCTCTTCCTTTTTTTTTCCAATAAATTATATAGATTTTTCTTTTCCCACCTATTTCCATTATTTTTAAATATTTTTAAATCTTTTATGCTTGCTCCACCCCCACTAGAGCTATACCTTGAGTGCCCTACCATCCATTCTTAATTAGCACATTCGTTTAGGTAATATCACCAACTTTAACACCTATGAGTTCTTTTGTTCTTTTGCCTGTGATATCTTTTGATGATCTGCTTCTATCACTGCTTGTTTGTCCCTACAACCACACCAACCCCCTCCACTTCTCTCCCGCCTCCCTCCCACCAACACACCTTAAACCAGCTTATATTTCACCCCTTTCTTGGATTCACTCAGTTCTGTCGAAGGGTCATGAGGACTCGAAACGTCAACGCTTTTCTTCTCCGCCGATGCTGCCAGACCTGCTGAGTTTTTCCAGGTAATTCTGTTTTTGCCCAGAGGAGCTTCCCTGCTCCAGAAGGGCATCTCTAATTAATGTTTCCAGTTCATGTACCTGGGCCTCTCCTGACCCTGGATCCACCCCACCCACATACTCCAAGTGAGGCCGGCACCGTGTGTATGCCTCACCGACTGAGGGTAAAATCAGGTCTTAACACTTTCCGATACAATGCTCCAGATCAAAATACAGCACGATCAATACAAGGCTTTGTCTAAGAGACTAAATTCAGGAAAGTGCTCTCAGGAATTGCAGCTATTACATCTGGCTCTGACAAGATCACACTCACCTTGCTGCAGGCTGCTCTGCAGGTGGTTTACAATAGCAGTCAGGATAGTGGAAAGGTTCATCACTTGAGAACACTGTGCTAGGGCCAGGGTGAACAGCTCATTCCAGCAGGCTCGCACCAGGCTTGTGTTACAGTCCTGACTGAAAAACGTAACACATTCAAATTAAAACTCTGCTCACTCACATTTCATTACTACCTTTTAATATTTTTTCCCTCATAAAACTATCTGGAACACAAATTGTATCATCAGCCACCATCAATGAGTGATCTGCCCCAGGATCTCTCAAAAGTTTAATCTGTTTACATATTTTGTTGGAGGAGTAAGGGAACACTTCTCCCTTTGAGACAAAACATCCAGAATCTCTAATGGCCTTCCTTTGACTAGAAGGTCTTCTTGGGACCCCTCCTTTCTGTCTCACTCCTTGGCTTTGGAATCTTTTGGGAAATCCGCTATCTCTGCAGTTCCCTCTAATGTGTCTGGCTTCTCCTGGCACTTGCTTCCAATTGAACTGAAAATACTTTTCTATTTTTCTGTCCCTGTGGATCCCTCTCTTTGGACCCTTGGTGCTAGACAATAGCGCATTTTTTCTACCTTGTGTTTGTTTTAACTTCCCTTCAAGAGAGTCATAAAACCTCTTTAGAATGCAGGCATCTTCTAAAATGAAACTAAAACTCAAGTTCCCCCTTCTTTAATACACCAATACAGAGAAACAAATAAAAATTAAATTTAATTATAACTTACTTAAATTGTCTCTCATTCCTAACAGGTTATTCTGTAAGAGAACTGAAAATTGTCCAGCCATGTCGAAGAGAAACACGAAAATTACAGCCTAGCTTGTCACTTAGCAAATACTTCTGCAAAGACCTCATCACGATCTGTACACTTCTTTCTACATCACCATTCAATGTTGGATGATTTGGTGGTATTAGGGTATATTTGACTCCATTCTAACTCAGAAAAGTTTCAAACATTGCTGATGTAAACTGTGGACCATTATTTGACACCAAGACCTGTGACAACCCATAAATTGCAAACCAACATCTCAACAGTTTAGGCGATTGTACAATTGGGCATAGATTTAACACTTGCCTACTTGCTGTGGCTATTGACCAAAACACAGTACTCTATCCCTTCCACTTCAAAGAAATTGACATGTTCTCAGAACCCATGGTTTTCTTCTGTGTGACTATGAAAGGAATGAAAGGAGCTTTGGTTTGATCATTTCTTATTCTGAGACACACCACAACTTTAGTAACTCTTCAATGTTTCTATCTACTTTTGGAGCCCACAAATAGCTTCTTGCTACTGCTCTCATATAGACCATATATTCCTGTGTGCTCTTAATGAAGTTCCTCTAACAATCTCTCTCTAAATTTTGGTGAAATAGTTACTCCTAAACCCTATAGAAGACAGCCTTGATTTGCACTCAGTTCATTTCTACCTGTGAAATATTTCTGCAATTTCTCATCATCGTAATCTTTAGTTCAGCAATTCATGATATAAGTGAGCACTTTACTAAGCATTACATCCTTGAGTTTCTTCACTAATTTCTCTGGCAGACATTGCCATATCATTGTGTATGGAAAGTGATTCATAGGTAACTTAGTATCTAAAAATGACTCAGTATTCATAGCATAGAAACAAAGGAAGTTTATGGCACCGAAGGAGGCCACTTGGCCCATTGTGTCTGTGCCAGCTGAAAAAACGAGCCACCCTGCCTAATTCCAGTTTCCAGCATTTGGTCCTTAGCCCTGCAGGTTACAGCATTTTAGGTACATGTCCAGCACCTTTTAAATGAGTTGAGGGTTTCTGCCTCTACCAGTCTTTCAGGCAGAGAGTTCCAGACCCCACAACTTGCTGGGTGAAGATTGTTTTCCTCATCTCCCCTCTAATCCTTCTACCAATCACTTTAAATCTAAGTCCCCTAGTCACTGACCTCTGCTAAGGTAAATAGATGCTTCCCATCTACTCTATTCAATCCCCTCATGATCTTGTACATTTCAATCAAATCTACCCTCAGCCTCCTCTATTCCAGTCCAATTTTATCCCTGTTCCAATCCAGCTTATCCAACTTTTCCTCATAGCTGCAATTTTCCAGTCCTGGCAACATCCTCATAAATCTCCTCTGTACCCTGTCTTAGTGCAATCACATCCATTCTGTAATGAGGTGACCAGAACTATATGTAGTATTCAAGTTGTGGCCTAAGCAATACTTTATATAGTTTCAACATAGCCTCCCTGCCCTTATATTCTGTGCCTTAGCTAATAAAAGGAAGGATTGCATATACCTTTTTAACCACCTTATCAACCTGTCCTGGTACCTTTAAAGATCTGTGGACATTTATTCCATGGTCCTGACTTCTTTTACGCCTCTCCAGTATCCTCCCATTTATTGTGTATTTCTTTGTCTTGTTTGATCTTCTCTGGGTTGAATTCCATCTGCCACTTTTCTGCCCACCTGACCTGTCCATTGGCATCTTCCTGCAGCCTACAGCTACCCTCCTCACTATCAACTACACAGCCAATTTTTGTGTCATCTGCAAACTTCTTGGTCATTCCCCCTACATTTACATCCAAATCATTAATATATATATCACAAAAAGTAGAGGATCTAGTACTGAGCCCTGCAGAACCCCAATTAAACCAGCCTTCCAGTACCAAATACATGCATCAACCATTACTGTTTCAGGTCACTGAGCCAATTTTGTATTGAGCTTGCTACACTCCCCTGGATCCCATGGGTTTTTATTTCTTAACCAGTCTGCCGTGTGGGCCTTGCTAAATTCCAAGTAGATCTCATCAACTGCACTACCCTCATCAGTCCTCCTTGTTACAGCCTCAAAAAAAAACAGGCAAATTACTCAGACACGACCTTCCCTTAACAAATCTATGCTGACTGTCCTTGATTAAAACAAAAAAAAACTGCGGATGCTGGAAATCCAAAACAAAAACAGAATTACCTGGAAAAACTCAGCAGGTCTGGCAGCATCGGCGGAGAAGAAAAGAGTTGATGTTTCGAGTCCTCATGACCCTTCGACAGAACTTGATTTCGAGTCCAAGCAAGAGTTGAAATATAAGCTGGTTTAAGGTGTGTGTGTGGGGGGCGGAGAGATAGAGAGAGAGAGAGGTGGGGGGGTGTGTGGTTGTGTGGACAAACAAGCAGTGATAGAAGCAGATCATCAAAAGATATCAGTGACAATGGTACAAGAGAACACATAGGTGTTAAAGTTGGTGATATTATCTAAACGAATGTGCTAATTAAGAATGGATGTTAGGGCACTCAAGGTACAGCTCTAGTGGGGGTGGAGGGAGCATAAAAGATTTTAAAATATTTAAAAATAATGGAAATAGGTGGGAAAAAAAAAATCTATATAATTTATTGGGGAAAAAAAAAAGGGGGAAACAGAAAGGGGGTGGGGATGGGGGAGGGAGCTCACGACCTAAAGTTGCGAAGTGAAGCCCAACGCAAACTGGAGGAACAACACCTCATCTTCCGACTAGGCACCTTACAGCCTTCCGGACTGAATATTGAATTCAACAACTTTAGGTCGTGAGCTCCCTCCCCCATCCCCACCCCCTTTCTGTTTCCTCCTTTTTTTTCCCCAATAAATTATATAGATTTTTCTTTTCCCACCTATTTCCATTATTTTTAAATATTTTAAAATCTTTTATGCTCCCTCCACCCCCACTAGAGCTGTACCTTGAGTGCCCTACCATCCATTCTTAATTAGCACATTCGTTTAGATAATATCACCAACTTTTAACTTTAACACCTATGTGTTCTATTGTACCATTGTCGCTGACATCTTTTGATGATCTGCTTCTATCACTGCTTGTTTGTCCACACAACCACACACCCCCCCACCTCTCTCTCTCTCTATCTCTCCGCCTCCCACACACACACCTTAAACCAGCTTATATTTCAACTCTTTCTTGGACTTGAAATCAAGTTCTGTCGAAGGGTCATGAGGACTCGAAACGTCAACTCTTTTCTTCTCCGCCGATGCTGCCAGACCTGCTGAGTTTTTCCAGGTAATTCTGTTTTTGTCCTTGATTAATTATTGATTTCAATAATTTGCTCACTGCTGAGGTTAGACTAATTGGCCTATAATTATTTGGTCTATCCCGCACTCCCTTTTAAAACAAAGGTACAACTGTAACAGACCTCCAATCCTCCAGCATCACACCTGTATCAGTGAGGACTGAAAAATGATGGTCAGACCTTCTGCTATTTCTTCCCTGGCTTCTATTAACAGTGTGGAGTACATTTTATCCAGCCCTGGTGACTTATGCACTTTCAAGGATGCTGATCCCCTTAATACTTCCTCTCTCCCTATGTTTATTACACCCAGTTTTTCACAGTCGTCCTCCTTAACTACTTTGTCTGCATAATCCCTCACTTTTGTGAAAACAGACACAAAGTATTTATTAAGAACCATATCTGCATCTTCCATCTTCATACACAGGTTTTCTTTTTAACCTTTTACGGGTCCTACTACTAATGTATTGATAAAACATCTTTTGAGTTCACCTTGATTTTACTTTCCAAAATTCTTTCATGCCCTCTCTTTGCTTTCCTAATTTCCTTTTTGATTTCACCTCTGCTTTCTATGCTCTTCTTGGCTTTCTGTACTATTGAGTTCTCGGTGTCTGACATAAGCGTTCCTTTTCTGCCTTATCTTACCCTGTAAACTCCTTAACATCCAGCAGGCTCTAGATTTTGTCATCCCATCCTTTTTCTTTGTGGGAACAGATTGACCCCTTGAAGCTCCCTTTTGAATGCCTCCCACTGCTTAGACACTGATTTAAGTAGCTCTTTCCAGTCCACTTTTGCTAAATCACTCCTTGCTCAGTAAAACTGGCTTTACCCAAATTTAGAATTGTAACTCCTGTTCTATCTTTGTCCTTTTCCATAGTTATGTTAAATTATGTTAAGATTCATGGGGAATCTTGAAAGAGCATCACATTTGCATGATCTGCTGATGTATGATGTTTGATATTGTACTGCTTTTAATTTCATCATTTGGTCCTCTTTGCTCAAAGACCACTTTGTGCTCTCGTAGCACTTCCTCAATGTCAGAGGTAATCTTACTGATCCATACTGTAAATAACTCAGACCAGTTTAACCATATTTTCTTAAGCCAATTCTTTCCCTTTGGGGAGACTTTGTTCCCTTCAGCTGCTAACATTGACAAGTAATGGGATGGATTATCATAATCCACCCTCAAAATAACTTCACCTAACAATGGCATACTGATATTGGAACAACTAGTCTGTTTTACACCAGTTTTGTGTAAGAGAATGTGACTTAAGAGATTTCTTGTGCTCTCCTTCTGGGATAACAGATACAACTACAGCAGTATCAGCGATGCAAGTAGGTTGTGAATCTCCAACTTTCATTACCACTGTTGACACTGGAATTATATCTTCAGCCCTATTATTCTCATCTTCCATGTGTTATTTTTCTTGCTCTTTGACTGAGTACAACTTTTGATCTTCCTACTCGATAACATTAATTTCTGTTTCCGTATCTATCGTATGTGCATTTGAGGATTTCCAGGCTCTGAACTAACTTTAGGTCTAGTCCTATGTTCCTGCCATAACCTCAGCATGGTGCACTGCTGCGGCCTGGAGCTTTACCGCAACCTGGAGTATTCCTGTTTCCTCTACTCCTGCATGCCACCTGTGACTGACTTTCCCACAGGCATAGCACCTTGACCAGAAATGGTGGCATTTAGATAGTTGGTGGCCACCATAGTGGCAACTAAATTTCTGACTTTTGAGCTTGTGTACCTGGTTGTCATGGCCTGGAAACTGCTGAAATCTGGCAGACCTAGACTCCCAGCTCAGGAAAAGAACTCTCCTTGCAATATGCAATTATCTCTTTCTGCCATTTCCACGGCCATGGCTTATTGCAACCCCCCTTCCACATCAAGCTTATTGTCTTTACTCAAAAGCTTGGCCTGGATTTTATTGTTCGTTAGGCCTCCCACAAAAGTGTCTTTCAGGTCAATTTTTAAGTTTGCGCCATACTTTCAGTGGTAAGTTTCTTTAACTCAAGAATGTAATCTGTAACAGTCTAACTTGGCAACTGCTTCCTTTGATGAAAAGCAACTCTCTGCACAATTTCATTTTTAGTTATGCCATAGTATGAGTGTAGAATCTCATTAATTTCAGCATAGTCCATAGTACTGGGGTTTCTTGGACAACATTGATTAGAAACCACATCAAACACATCTGACCCCATCAGGCTAACTAAAACATTGGCTTTATATTCATTTTCTATTTTACATGCTTTCAGCCAAATGTGTAACCTTCATTCCTAATTATACTTCTTTTGTAGGGTTGAATTCACCCATTGTCCCCCAATATATTTCAGTTCCATTCTTATCATTCAATTATGTACAATGCTGATTCACGAGTTATACCTGAATATGAAGTGTACACATGGAGCAATCTTTCAATCTGCTCAAACTCTCTCAAAATCAACTTTAGAAGTTCCAAAAAGTATGTCACAATGTTCTTCAGTCCTTAATGTCTCCATTGAAAATGTAAAGCAAAAATCCATCCCATCTTCATTGCCATCTTTTTGTTGTGTATTGTGCTGAGTAAGACTAACACATACGAATTAGAAGCAGGAGTCGGCCACTCAGCCCTACGAGCCTGCTCAACCGCAGGCAGCTGTTATTGAACTAACTTTATTTACACCTCCCCCCAACAAAGAGAGCATTAGAGAGCATTATATCAAAATGTTCAGCTCTTGCAATTTATGACAATCTTTTCATCTCTTGCTATAAAGCATACATAGCAATGAATAGTGGTCGACATTAAATTCACTCCAGAACAACAAAAACAACTTGTATTCATATAACATTTCAACATAAAACATCCCAAGTTGCTTCATGGGAGAATTATAAAACAATATTTGACACTGAGCGAAAGAGATAGTAGGGCAGATGACCAAAAGCTTGGGCAAAGAGGTACGCTTTAAAGGAGCAAAGACGTAAAATGAGAAAGAAAGTAGAAAACTCATCTCTCCAATGGAGTTTCCATTTTGCCTCTTTCACTTTGATCACCTTCATTGTTTCCCATTTCCCTCCTGGTGTTTGATAAGGGGCTTGCTGAAACTCACTTTCACAGCCACATCTCTTTCCTCATTGACTGGGTCCAGCTTTGACTTACCCCACGTGGATTCCAACTGAAGTCCCATCTTTCACGAGATACAAGGTATCTCCAAGCCATATAATGTTCCTCGGACTGCTGTTCTCGTCACACCCTGAGATCCACATTCAGTACTAAACGCAGCCACAACTTCTCTTCAGCAGCACCAACTCACCCTATCTCAAAAGTTGTCCTGGTCCCTAGTTTCATTTCATCTTTGTCTCCTTGCTAATACCTTAGCAAGAAACTTTTTTCTCTTCCTTTCAGGTATTAAGGAATGCAAGCTGCAACAGCTTATAGGTACCAATGTCCCTCTGGACCCTTCCTCCCCTTCCCTTCCCTCTGGCCCCAACCCTTCTTCTAATCCCACCTCTTGCCATGTTTTCAGTTATCCCTCTGGCCTTCCCCTCTATACTGCTGAACAATCTGTCCATAGCAGATGTCATGGAGCCAGTGCTATGTGACAATATTATAAATTTTAATGATATAATTTTTAAAAACTACACTTTAAAGAAGACTGAAGCAAGATGGGCTCTGAGGAGGTCACATGACTTCTCTTGTGGATTTCAACTATTTTCTCTTATTACGAGGAATGAAAAAGGAGTACCTTTCCAGACTTGAGGAATTTGAGTTAATGGGTGTTCAACAAGTGTAAATAAGATCCATTGATCTTGATGGTCACCCTTTCAAACAGAAAAAAAATTCCCTGATAAGAAACATTAAGAGTGTGAAAAGCCACCACAGCAGGTGCAAGGAGGATTTCAGACAGTAAGTAAAATCATAATACCTTATTTGGAAGATAACTTGGCATTTGTTACAGGGTCACATGATATAGTGGCCATCTTTACTCTCTGTTAAAAAATATAACAAACTGCTACAAGCGGACAGAACACAGGTCAGAGCTTTATCACACAGAGGGGGACCAACAAGCACAGCCATCAAACTGCTGTAATCAACCAGGCTAAAAAAGGGCACACTGCAGTTCATTGAAAGAGAAATAAAGGACCTCCTCCGCTGCTCCACCTGGTTCCATCTTCAAGTTTACCTGAGGAAACCAGCTTCCTGCAGACTGACGACAGGCACTATTGCAAGTGCTGAGGCATCTCTGCAATTTCAAAGCCTCGACTTCAGATAACGTAACAACACAACTACGACACAACTGACCTGATCGAAACAAAGACTGAGATCCATTCTATTTTTATAAGTATTGTTTTATCTTCATCGGTACATAGTTTTCTGTGCGAGAAAGCTTTCTTCTGTAACCTCCAGGGCAAAGGTGTGGAAAATAAACTAACTTTTCTTTTTAAAAAAATTAAAGGGTTGCTGCTGGATTATTTAAAGTTAACTCACTTCGGTAAGGAATACATACAAATATAAATGATCACGGGCAATAAGAGGTAACACCACAAACGACCTTAAGTTAACACCTTACATAGCCTCATACCCAGTCTCAACCTTTTCATTGAGAACTGTCATGTGACATTGGCCATCTAAAATTTCTCTGTGCCCATCGCTCACTTTCAACCTGTCTTCCTCTGAATTTGCTACACTTCATTCTCTCAGGTCTAACCTTGGGCAGAATCGTCTCAGATTTGCACTAAGTGCGGTAGCGAGCATGAAAAAAAGACATTTTAGCTGCCATTGCAGCTGGCGAGTTTGTGCTGAATTGTCCCCTTCTCACTTCATAAATTATGCAGTCATGGAAAACACGCCAGATCACAGGCTGGTGGCCTCCGATTGGCCCCCCACGCCATTGCCTCACCACTTCCTCACACTGGGCCATATTTAAAATGCAGCTGGGTACACACTTCTCAGTGCCTCCAACCCAGGACTGCTCCAATGAAGACATGGCCCCAAATGTCAGGAAGATTGCAGCCCCACGATTCAGTGGCACATCCCTGGGACGCCATCTGGTCATTGTGGAGGTCTGCCGTGAAATTCTCTACCCCAGCTCTGACCACAGGAGGCCCATTAGTCTCACCACTCCAGCTATGGAAGCAGCGGCAGGGGTGGTCAGTGCCAACACTGCATACAAGCGGTCGGCCATCCTGTACAGAAAGCGGATGAATGATCTCATCCATTCCGATAAGTCAACCATCTCAATCTCAATTTACCCATACACAAGCCTGTCACACATTCACTGGCATCTCACTCACTGGCGGCTGAAGGGACATCACCACTCTCACACACACCCTCATCTACCCTGGAGACTATCTCCTCATCCCTTCCGTGGCTCCACTCAGTTCCTACGCACGCCTGGCATCCTTCTCATTTGGCCTTGCTCACACTCTCTCCATCTGTCTTTATGCAGGAAAATCACACTCAATCACTGGGAGAGCTCAAGGGGGAGTGGAGTGCCAGACATCAAGGTCCTCACTCTGTTCAAGAGTCACGCATTGAAGCTGGACGGTGAGGATGTTGACCGCTCCTGCAGCGATGGTGAGGTCGGTGGCAAACACTGGGGAATTCAGCACCACATCATCCCTCTCTCAACGCTACCCTGAGTCCACTATTCTGTGTTCAACATGGCTGCCAAGTACTAATAATCTCCACTTTCTCTCCATTTGATATGTCACCCTCAGGAAACCTTGAGCCCAACCCCAGCACTGAGAGCACCTCAGATGAGGAATCTGAGGACAAAACCATTGAAGACCCATCACAGCACTCACCCATACCCTTCACCAGCGCAGCAACACACACCTTGGTGGGACCTAGATGTAGAGCAGCCTCAGGATCACAATATGGTGAGCACAGCACACAATCTGTTCCACAGCAGGCAGAGGCCGGGACATCCTTGATCGCTGGCACTCAGAGCACTGCTGGAGGCAAAGAATCTGCTGAGTCTGAGTCAGATGATAAGCCTCTGGATTCGGTCCTTGGAGCTGGAGCTGCAAAGACAAACATGGGAACATCAGGAAGGGATGTCTGGTGCACTTCTCAGATTGCAAGGGAGGATGGCAACTGCCATGGAGACCTTGGTTCAAGACATCGGTCCTACACTGCTGAGCGGACTGAACTCATCGCTGATGCCATAGTTAGCCTTCAGCAGTATCAACGCACAAGGGGGTGGAGGGCAGCTCAATCTCAATCCAGCTTCCTTTTCTCCTCAAGGAGTCAGTCAGGGGCCCTCAGACACCCATAGGGCGGAGGACCAGCAGCTCAACACCCTGGGACCATTCACCCAGGTGACTCCGGGAATGTCTGGCCGATCCAAATCCCCTCTTCCAGTGACCCCCGCAGCTCCAGCTCCACAGGCCTAGGAGGGTGCAGGTGGCCCACAGCAGAACACCCAAAGCAGGCTGGGGTCTCCAGGTCGCAGCCTTTCTAGAGGATATACGTCAAGGTCATCACAGACAGCGGGCCTCCACTTCTGCTGTGGATATCAGGGGAGCTCCAAAATGGAGCAACAAGTTTAGGAAGGTTAAGAAGATGTAGTTGCACAGCCTGGGCATGAGTGTTAATCATTTGTACATAATGTTCAGTATTGTAAATAAACTCCCAAGAATGTCTATTGGCTATGGCTCCTTGTTCTGATGAGCTGTGTTCTTGTCACTCAGATGTGAAACCTTTCTGCACAAGATAAAGGCAGGTGTCTCAGTCCAGGGCCTCTTCCCTGTGCAGTGCATAACCTTCAGACCAAAGTGATGGTCCAGCTTCACACTAAATGGACACATTACTGATACCTGCACCTCAATGGTGCTTGTCACTGTTGCTAGATCTTCCCCTCCTCTCCACTATCTATGTTCTGCAAGGACCATTTCCTCTGCAACAGCCTGGTCCACACCTCTATCACCACCACCACCCACGGTACCTCCCCATGCAATCGCAGGAGGTGTAACACATGCCCTTATACCTCCTCACACCCCATGGTCCAATGCCCCAAACACTCCTTCCAGGTGAAGCAGCAATTTACTTAGGTTTTTTTCAGTTTAGTCTATTGTATTCACTGCTCACAATGTGGTCTCCTTTACATTGGGGTGCCCGAATGGAGACTGTAACCATTTTGCAGAACACCTCCATTCAGTCTGCAAGCATGACCTTGACCTCCTGGTCACTTGCCATTTAAATTCACCACCTTGGTCTTGCATTCATACTTCTGTCCTCAGCCTCCTGCAATGTTCCAGGGAAGCCCAACACAAGCTGGTGGAACAGTACTTCATCTTCCAGTTAGGCACTTTACAGCCTTCTGGACTCAACATTAGAGTTCAAAAACTTCAGACCATGAACTCTGGCCTTCATTTTGATTTTGATTTTTTTGCGAAGTACCAGTCTGTATCCTGTTTTCATGGTTGTGCTTTCACACATAGCTGACCTTTATTCTGCCACTAACGCAGTCTGGACCACTGCTTTGATTCCTTGTTACAGCCATTACCATCCCTTTGCTTTTTGTTCCATGACATCTTTGTCAGTTAATCTGTCCCACCCTCTAACTTATCACTGACTTTCCTTTTTGTTCTCCATTTCAAACCCCCACCGCCTTTTTCAACAGCATAAATCCAATCACATTTCTCCCTCCCTTCGGTACCAAAAAAGAGTCATGTTGAGCTCGAAACTCTATTTCTCTCCCCACAGATGTTGCCAGACCTGCTGAGTTTTTCTAGCACTTTCTGTATTCATTTTAGAAAGCAAAGAGGTTTAGAGATGGCCCAGGCAGCTGAAGGCACAGCCAACAATGTTTTTTTTCTCAGCATGTGGGCTTTGCTGGCTAGGCCAAAATTTGTTGTTCATCCCTAATTGCCCTTGAGAAGATGGTGGTGAGCTGCCTTCTTGAACCGTTGCAGTCCATGTGCTGTAGGTATACCCACATTGCTGTTCAGGAGGGAGTTCCAGGATTTTGACCCAGCAGCAGTGAAGGAGAGACGATATAGTTCCAACTCAGGATGGTGAGTGACTTGGGAGGGGAACTTGCAGGTGGTGGTGTTCCCATGTATCTGCAGCCCTTGTTCCTCTGGGTGGTGGGGGTTGTGAGTTTGGAAGGTGCTGTTTAAGGAGCCTTGGTGAGTTGTTGCAGTGTATCTTGTAGATGGTACACATGCTGCCACTGAGCATCAGAGGTGCTCTCCCATTGAATGTTTAATTTGATGGATGGGATGCCAACCAAATGGGCTGGTTTGTCCTGGATGGTATTAATCTTCTTGACTATTGTTGGAGCTTGAATGTTGTCCAGGTCTTGCTGCATATGAACACAAACTACTTCACTATCTGAGGGTGGTACTGAATGTTGTGCAAGCATCAGTGAACATCCCCATTTCTGAACTGATAATGGAGGAAGCAGCTGAAGGTGGTTAGGCCTAGGATACTACCCTGAGGCACTCCTATAATGATGTCCCAGGACTGCAATGATTGACCTCTAACAACCACAAACCTGTTGTGCTAGGTATGACTCCAACCAGTGGAGAGTTTGCCCCTGATTCCCATTGACTTCAGATTTGCTAGGGCTCCTTGATGCCACATATGGTCAAATGCTACCTTGATGTCAAGGGCAATTATTCTCTCCTGCCCTCTTTAGGTCAGCTCTTTTGCCCATGCTTGGACCAAGGCTATAAGGAGGTCAGGAGCTGAGCTGCTCTGGATGAACCAAAACTAAGCATCAGTGAACTGCTGAGTAAGTTCTACTTGATAGCGCTGTCAATGACCTATTCCATCACTTTGCTCAAATTGCCAAAAAAAGAGAGATCTTTTTGGCGAAGCTTTTTGTCTTGCATTCATCAGGACAATTTGTAAGAAATACCAATGTCAGGGAAACAACACACTTACACTGTATGAGAAGGAAGTGCTGATTGGTTGGCAAGTGGACTGTGATTGGTAGAGGCATTGCCATGGAAAATGCATCAGTTGATGGTGACTGACAGTTAACTGCCAAGCATTGTTTGAAATTTAAACCAGGCAGCTTGACTGATTGGTCAAGACATTGCCTTGGGGGATGAATCAGTTAATGGCCGCCACTGATTTTGTTTAACTGAAACAGGCACAATGTGTGTACATGTTCTTTTTGTCTGCAAAGAACAGGGCCCAGTGTATTAATATATGTAGCTTCCAGTACACATAAATACACCACACTGCACGCCCGACTGACAATTTTAAATTGGTTGTCAGCATAATTCCTAGCATGCTGAGGATTATTTCACAAATGTTGTCCAATTGCAGAATCACATCTCATGTTGGACACTGTGTTTTGAGTTTTGCAAGCACAGACTGGTTGGGTACTGTCTGTACCTTGCTCGTTGCTAACAGCAAAAGGGACCTGCTATTTGATACAATCTGTCAGTCTTTGGGATGTATGGTCAACACACTCAGCATCACATTGGCACTGAAATTCATACACCACATTACATATTTGTGTGATAGGCAGAATGTCTTTTTGGCTTGATGGAAGCATCTTGTTAGTGGCGAATACCACTCCTGTTGCTGCTGCAGAGTGGCAGCTTGAAACAGCGAGCTTCACCTATTTCCCTTTTCACTGTTTGACTGGTGCATTCTCCATGGCAACGGCTCTACTAATCATAATCAACCTGCCAACCAATCAGTACTTCCTTCTCATATAGTGTAAATAAGTTGTTTCCCTGACATTGGTATTTTCTTGTGAATTGTTCTGATGAGTGAAAGACAAAAAGCTTCAACAAAAAAGCATCTTTTTCAGCAATACACAAGTTGTGTGCTACCAACTACTTTGCTGATAATTCAGAGAGAGTGCTAATTAGCTGAGTTGGACTTGTCCTGCTTTTTGCGGACAAGGCATACCTGGGCCATTCTCCACGTTCCCGGGTTGATGGCAATGTTGTAGCTGCACCGGTACAGATGGCTAGAGGTGGAGCAAGTTCTGGAGTATGTCTTCAGTACTTTTGCTGCAATGTTATCACAGCCCGTAGCCGTTGCAGAAACCAGCGCAACCATTTCTTGTTATCACGTGGAGTGAATTGAATTGAAGACAGGATCTGTGATGCTGGGGACCTTGAAGGAGGCCGAGATGGATCATCTACTCAGCACTTTTGGCTGAAGGGGTTGTGAATGCTTCAGCCTCATCTTTTGCACTGACGTGCTGGGCTCCCCCATCATTGAGGATGGGGATATTTGTGGAGCCTCCTTCTCCAGTGAGTTGTTTAATTATCCACCACCATTCACGACTGGACGTGGATGGACTGCAGAGCTTAGATCTGATCTGTTGGTTGTGGAATCGCTTAGCTTTATCACTTACTGCTTACACCGTTTGGCACGCAAGTAGTCTAGTGTTGTAGCTTCACCAAGTTGACACCTCATTTTTAAGTATGCCTGGTACTGCTCCTGGCATGCCCTCCTGTGCTCTTCATTGAACCAGGGTTGATCCCCTGGCTTGATGATAACCATAGAGTAGGGGATATGCCAGGCCATGAGGTTACAAAATGTGATTGAGTACAATTCTGCTGCTGCTGATGGCCCACAGCACCCAGTCTTCAGTCTTGAGTTGCTGGGTCTGTTTGAAATTTATCCCATTTAGCATGGTGGTAGTGTCACACAACACGATGGAGGCTTAATGTGAAGATGGGACTTTGTCTCCACAAGGATTGTGCGCTGATCACTCCTACCAATACTGTCATGGACAAATGCATCTGCAACAGGAAAATTAGTGAGGACAAGGCCAAGTACGTTTTTCCCTCTCTTTGGTTCCCTCATCACCTGTGTCAGAGCCAGGCTAGTAGCCATGTCTTTTAGGGCTTGGCCAGCTTGATCAGTATTGGTGCTATCAAGCCATTCTTGGTGATGGTCATTTAAGTCTCCCACCCAGAGCACATTCTGTGCCCTTGTCACCCTCAATGTTTCTTCCAACTCGTGTTCAACATGGAGGAGCACTGATTAATCAGCTAAGGAGTACAGTAAGTGGTAATCAGCAGGAGGGTGCATTGCCCATATTTGACCTGATGCCACTTCAATTCCACTCTCCTTTCAGCATTTTGAAGGGACACTCTTATTTCCGCTGTACTTTCTTACAACTTTTTACATGTCAACTTCTTCCAGTTCTGCTGACAGATTATCAGGAATTTTAGGCCAAATTTTAACATTTAAACTGGGTGGACTGGGGTCTGGTCAAATGTTACAGTTTTAAGAATCTCAAATCTGACTTACCCACATCCAGGTTTTACAGAGGTGGAACGTGGGGAGTAACATGCTCCATGGAGACAACTTGGCAATTTAGATATTTTAATAAGGCAGAGAGCCTTAGATTTAACCTGCTTTTCAGGTTTAACCATGGCCAGCCAGCTTTCTATGCATCAAAAAACTTGCCATGTGAAGGGAGGTGAGAACAACTCCTAGGGGAAGGGAAGTGCCTTCACAGCACTGTCTGTGGGCCAGCAATATTTTGTCTTTATCTTAGTGAATTACTGATGATGTTAGTTGATCTGTTAGGTTCTACTAATCATATGTGTTAAATATTGGTGTTATCTAAGTTCATAATGTAAAGGATGTTTTAAAAAGAAATTTATATTGCCACATTTGCCTGAAATAAAGCTTTGGGAAATAATCAAATCAAACCAACTCTATTCATGGCTAGGGCAACGGTACCCTCGTTGCCACCGCCTAACCACCTCGGTGAAGTCAAATGAGCCATTAACAGTAAAATACTAGAGTCAGTGAGCACTGTACTGCTTATCAGGAGCACTCTAACATCACAGAAAATGAAGCATCTTGCCATAACTCTGACCAGGATGATCATTTGCTTGTTTATCTATTTCACTGTTTGACACCCCATTTAAGGGGTTCAACCATTTTCCCCCTCTGATTTCCCAGGCCAAAAGAGTGAAATATCATTTTAAAGCTGTGTTTTTTCAGAATATGTGTTCAGTGTTGTTCTTCAGATTGTTATTATACATAAAGTGCAGGATTAATCGAAGTATTTAAAAATATATGATGGCATTTAACCATTCTCCATGGCCTGTTCATTCATGTTGTTTTAAAGATTCTCCACCCTCCTATTTCCTCACTTTGTCCATATATAGTTGAAGTTACCCATCAGATTATATGGTTCTGCAATTAAAAAACAGCACAAAACTAAAGATAACAGACAATTTACAGGTTTCACAATAATTACTTGTAACTCATTTGAAACATCACTGAAGAAGCAATAAGAATTACCAGAAGTTGAGCAAAATGTTTAAAGGAAGTCAATTTTGGTGCAATAAACCATGGCCCTGCCAGGCACCTTTAACTCAAAGCGGAATCAGGGTCTAAACTGATTGAAATGCAGATAATTAGAAGTATATAGCTATCTAAATCTATAGCTATCTTCCAACTGTTTTTGACAAGGGTAATAGCAGAGAAGTGCAAAAGGCCCAGGAAAGTATGGTGTCATTTACTCCAGAATTTCCTCTTTTTTTCAGCTGTTCAAGGGTCCCCATGACAGTGCAAGTCTAGCTAGGCAATATAGGTCAGTTAGAAATAATTCAAATGATCCCCCAGTTTGTTGTGACCACTGGTTAAAACGTGCTCATTTAATAATCGAGTTTTGCTTCAGGTTAAAATAAATCCCAATGGCTTTAAGAATAGACTCAAAGTTGATGGCGGACTCCTGCACAATCTGCCTTAGGAAAACGTCATCAGCTACTGGACCTACTGCATAAAGAAAGAAACGGATTTAAAGCCTTTGCACTTTTTTGTGAAGGCCTTATGCTGCTCAGTGCTGGAGAAAATGGCATTTCCAATACTCCCACCAATGATCTCTCTGCTGGCCCTCCAGGCAGTCAAATGGAAGGGGTAGGGGCAGGGACTGCTCACCAGGACGGTCATCGTTACCTCTGCTCAGTGTGCCTCTTCCTTCCATCAATTTGGTACAAGCTGCTATCAAGTTTTTCTTCACTGTGTGGTTCCTTCAATAACATAGATGTATGTTTTACATCGATGTTTTCACTGCTGCTAACATGTTCTGAGATGGTTCTTCTATCTTGGACTCTCGGTGTGGGACTTGTTAGTAGATAGACTGTAAACATACTCTGGTATCTGCTTAACATTTGTTTATTAGTATTACATCTAAACAGATTACAGAGTAGGCATATTGCTCCAAGGCATGGTGTACCAAGCTCTCTCTAGAGAGCCTAACACATGACTGACTGATGTCAGTGGTACATCATCATCTATGTCACACATTAGCATATCTTATCTGTTAACCCTTTATACTACAAAACAGAAAGTGCTGAAGCAGATCGCAACTGAGCTTGTTGGAAAGGCTGTTCCAAATTTCCGATACCATTTGTATGAAGACATTCTTCCTGATTTCACCCCTGAACAACCTTGCTTTAATTTTAAAGGTTTTCCCCAAGGTCCTGGACTCTCACACAGAAGAGATAGTCATCTACCCCATTAAATCTTTGAATCATCTCTTTACTCTTATGTTTTTATTCCCTCTCTCTCTCTCCCCAATCATTCTTCCTTTGTCTTTATATTTATTCTCATGTTTTCCATTTACTCTGAAATTTCCTGTTTATCCTCAAATTTCTTCTGTTTCCTCTCTCTGTTTAATCTCATGGTTCCTCTCTTTTATCTATCCTTCTATTTAGCTTCCCTCTGCTCATTTTGTTTTCTCTTTCATCGTTCAATTTTCCTGAATCCTAGATCTTATTTTGCCTCACTGTCTTGCTGGCACCTGTCCCCTGTTTCACATTAACTGTCTTCACGCCTTCCTCATCTTGTCATTGCAACAATCTCTTTGAGGGCTCTCTTCCCACTGCTTTTCCATCTGTTCCATGGCATTTTGACCTCATCAACTGCTCACAGTTCATCGAATCTTGCTCCCTTCAAGGTCCCATTTTCCTATACCCTTATCTCCTTACTCTATCATTCTTCCCCATCTCCCTGTCAATTACCCCCATTTCCATATCACCCTTCAGCCATCACCCTTCTCTTATCCCCTCATATTCACTGCCAAATATGTGCCCTGAAGTTGCTCGCAGGCTGGCCACCATTTTGGTTTCCCAATCTTCATCAAACACTCTATGAATCAACTCAGATCTTCTTATGCTGACCACTGCTGTGCCCCCTAACTCAGGGTGTTGACCTTTTAACAAAGTCTATGAACCATCCTGTTCAGCTTTTAACTCCTGGGGCAGAATTTTCCAATTCTGCTCATTGCAGTCTCATGGTGGGTGGCAGCAGAGAATCAAGTGGGAGCCAAAAAATCAGAAACCCACCAGCGTAAAAATGTAATTCTCCCAATGGTGGGTTAATGGCGGGTTGGGTATCCCACTGACTAGTAGCGTGAACGTCATTTGCATTCATTACCATCTCATGAATGCTCATTAAATTAGCTGCTCACCAGAATCACACGCCACCTTCCATTCTTGCATCAGCAGGAAATCATGTTGATCTGAATCCCGTTTGAAAAAGAGTGCCATGCACCAGTCAGAACTCACTTTGCTTGAGACTTCAAGGTGAGTGCAACATGCATAGCCTACCTGCCACACCGCTACACCAGTCTTGTTGCTATGCCAGTGGAACGCTACATTGCTGGGGGTGTAGAGTTGACTACCACACAGTCACAAGATCACCACTGTGCAATGGTACTCAGGGAGGGCTCAACATTCAGACAGAGACCAGTATTGCAACTGGAGGTGTGGGGTGTTGGGGTATAGGGGTGGTCCGCTATGGGTGGGTGCTACTGTTGCCCTGAAGGATGCAACCGTATAGCAGTACTCAGGCAGGGCTAAAGAATTTCAACTGGGAGGTGGAGGAAGGAAGGATAACAAGCAAATGGGGGAGAAAGGGGCCGGAAGGCTTTGCAAGAGGTTGGGGGAGGGGCAACACACGGGGCAAAGGAGCAGGAAGGCTTTGCAAGGGGTTGAAGGAGAGGAATGATGGAAGGCAGAGGGGCAGAAAGGCTTTGCAAGAGTCTAGAGGGGGAGAGAGAAGGATCGCAGACAGAGCACACCAAAAGGTGAGAATCTGGAGCCTGACAAGGTTGTGACAAACAAGGGGGTGAATGGGATACCACATGTATGAAAGGGTGGGAATGCATGCAGACTCTGGAATAGGAATTGGGGGTGCGTTAGTGTGGCAAAAGAGATATGGCTCGTACAAAGAGGCATAAGGTGGGACGTGTTGGGAAAGGAGACAGCATGTTGGTGCAGACTCGATGGGCCGAAAGGCCTCTTCTGCACTATGTGATTCTGTGACTAGAATGGAGTATCAAGAATCTGATCAGTGACATCGACATAATCTTCAATTATGAGGGCGAAGAGGAATTCATTGAAAGTCAAAGACTTTGATCTGGGGTTTATAGTCAGGAGTCATAGAGCAGAGATACTCCTGGGATTTTCAGTTATGAGTCAGAGAGTAGAAACACTCCAGGGGTTTACAGTCAGGAATCAGAGAGTAGAGACAATTCTGGGGATTACAGTCAGGAATCAAAGAATAGAGGCACTCCTGGGATTTACAGTCAGAAGTCAGAAAGTAAAAAACACTCCTGGGGCTCATGATCAGGAGTTAAAGAGTAGAGACACTCCTGATGATTTTACTTATTCATTCGCTAGATGTGGGCTTCGCTGGCTGGGCCAGCATTTATTGCCCATCCCTAATAGCCCTTAAGAAGACGACGGTGAGCTGCCTTCTTGAACCACTGCAGTCCATGTGGTATAGGTACACACACAGTCCTCTTAGGGAGTTCCAGGATTTTGACCCAGTGACAGTGAAGGAAAGGCGATATATTTCCAAGTCAGCTTGGTGAGTGACTTGGAGGGTAACTTCCAGGTGGTGGTTCCCATCTATCTGCTGCCCTTGTCCTTCTAGGTGGTAGTGGTCATGGGTTTGGAAGGTGCTGTCGAAGGAGCCTTGGTGAATTCCTGCAATGCACCTTGTAGATGGTACACACTGCTGCTATTGTGCATTGGTGGTGGAGGGAGACAGCGTTTCTGGATGTGATGCCAATCAGGTGGCTGCTTTGTCCTAGCCGGTGTCAAGCTGCGCGAGTGTTGTGCAAGCTACAGTCATCCAGGCAAGTGAGGAGTATTGTATCACACTCGTGATGTGTGCCTTGTAGATGGCAGACAGGCTTTGGGGAGTCAGGATGCAGAGAGTAGAGACGGTCCTGTGCTTATAGTCAGAGGTCAGGGAGTCGACACACTGCTGGGGCTCACAGACAGGATTCAGGGAGTAGAGACACTCCTGGGTCTCATGGTCAGGAGTCAGAGAGTAAAGACACTCCTGGGGTTTACAGTCAGGAGTCAGAGGGTAGAGACAATCCAGGGACTCAGAGTCATGAGTCAGAGAGGAGAAACACTCCTGGGGTTTAAGGTCAGGAGTCAGAGAGGAGAAACACTCTTGGGGTCTACAGTCAGGAGTGAGAGAGTAGAGACACTCCTGGGTCTCACAGTCAGGAGTCAGAGAGTAGAGACAGTCCTGGGTCTTACAGTCAGGAGTCAGAGGGTAGACTCCATCCGGGGGTTTACAGTCAGGGGTAAGAGAGTAGAGACACTACTGTGGGTTATGGTCAGTAGTCAGAAACTAGAGACCCTCCTGGAGTATACAGTGAGGAGTCAGAGAGTAGAGAGGATCCTTGGGCTTATAGTCTGGAGTCAGAGGGTAGAGACAGTCCTGGGGTTTACAGTCAGGAGCCAGAGAGGAGGTACAATCCTGAAACTTACAGTCAGGAGTCAGAGAGTAGACACCCTCATGGGGTTTACATCAGGAGTCAGAGAGTGGAGAAACTCTGGGGGTTTACAGTCAGGAGACAGAGAGTAGAGACGGTCCTGCGCTTACAGTCAGGAGTCAGGGAATCTACACACTGCTGGGGGTCACAGACAGGATTCAGAGAGTAGAGACACTCCTGGGGTTTACAGTCACGAGTCAGAGAGTATCGATAGCCTTGGAGCTTAAAATCAGGATTCAGAGAGTAAAGAAACTCCGGGGATTTCCAGTCAGAAGGCAGAGATAGTGCTAGGGCTTACAGACAGGGATGGGGAGTAGAAAGCATCCTGGAGCTTACAGTCAGGGGTCAGAGGGTACAGACAATTCTGGGGTTTACAGCCAGGAATCAGAGTGTAGAGATACTCCTCGCATCACAGTCATGGGTCAGAGAGTAGAGGCAGTCCTAGGGTTTACTGTCAGGAGGCAGAGAGGAAAGACACTTCTGGGGTTTACGATCAGGGGTCAGAGGGTAGAGTCACTCCTTTGGGTTACAGTCAGTAGTCAGAGACTAGAGATACTCCTGGGACGTACAGGGAGGAGTCAGAGAGTAGAGAGGATCCCGGGGCTTACAGTCAGTAGTCAGAGACTAGAGACACTCCTGGGGTTTACAGTCAGGAGTCAGAGAGTAAATAGAGTCCTAGGGTTCACAGACAGGGGTCAGAAAGTAAAAACACACATGGGGCTCAGAGTCAGGAGTGAGAGAGAGTAAAGACACTCCTGCGGTTTGCAGTCATGAGTCAGAGATTATCAACAGCCTTATCAACAGTCTTACTGTCAGGAATCAGAGAGCAGAAAAACTCCGAGGGCTTCCAGTCAGTGGGCGAGAATAAAGACACTCCTGTGGTTTACAGTTAGGAGTCAGAGAGTAGAGATAGTGCTGGGGTTTACAGTCAGGGACAAGGAGTAGGAAGAGTCCTGGGGTTTACAGTCAGGGGTCAGAGGGTAGAGGCAATTCTGGGGTTTACAGTCAGGAATCAGAGAGTAGAGATACTCCTCGCCTCACAGTCATGGGTCACAGAGTAGAGACAGTCCTGGGCAAAAACAGAAATACCTGGAAAAACTCAGCAGGTCTGGCAGCATCGGTGGAGAAGAACAAAGTTGAGACAGTCCTGGGGTTTGCAGTCAGGAGTCAGAGAATAGAGATAGTGCTGGGGTTTACAGTTAGGAATCACGGATCAGAGACAATCCTGGGGCTTACAGTAATGAATCAGAGAGTAGAGGCACTCCTGGGTTTTACTGTTAGGGGTCAGATAATAGAGAAAGTGCTGGTGTTTACAGTAAGGAGTGTGAGAGTGGAGGCACTTCTGCGGTTTACAATGAGGTGTCAGAGAGTTGAGACACTCCTGGGGTTTACAGTCAGAAGTCAGACAGTAGAGATGGTCCTGGAGTTTACAGTTAGGAGTCAGAGAGTAGAGATAGTGCTGGGGTTTACAGTCAGGGACAAGGAGTAGGAAGAGTCCTGGGGTTTACAGTCAGGGGTCAGTGGGTAGAGGCAATTCTGGGGTTTACAGTCAGGAATCAGAGAGTAGAGATACTCCTCGCCTCACAGTCATGGGTCACAGAGTAGAGACAGTCCTGGGCAAAAACAGAAATACCTGGAAAAACTCAGCAGGTCTGGCAGCATCGGCGGAGAAGAACAAAGTTGAGACAGTCCTGGGGTTTGCAGTCAGGAGTCAGAGAATAGAGACAGTGCTGGGGTTTACAGTCAGGAATCACAGATCAGAGACAATCCTGGGGCTTACAGTAATGAATCAGAGAGTAGAGGCACTCCTGGGTTTTACTGTTAGGGGTCAGATAATAGAGAAAGTGCTGGTGTTTACAGTAAGGAGTGTGAGAGTGGAGGCACTTCTGCGGTTTACAATGAGGTGTCAGAGAGTTGAGACACTCCTGGGGTTTACAGTCAGAAGTCAGACAGTAGAGATGGTCCTGGAGTTTACAGTTAGGAGTCAGAGAGTAGAGACACTCCTGGGGCTTTCAGTCAGGGGTCAAAGAGCAGAAACATGCCTGGGAGTTGTGGTCAGGGCTCAGAGAGTAGAGACAGTTCTGCGCTTACAGTGAAAAGTCAAGGAGTATACACACTGCTGGGGTTCACTGTGAGGCGTCAGAGAGTAGAGACGCTTCTGGGGTTTACAGTCAGGGCTCAGAGAGTAGAGACATTCCTGCGCTGACAGTGAAGAGTCAGGGAGTAGACACACTGCTGGGGTTTACAGTCAGGAGTCAGAGAGTAGACACAGTCTTGCGATTTACAGTTAGGAGTGAGATAGTAGAGACACTCCTGGGGTTTGCAGTCAGGAGTCTGAGAGTATCGATAGCCTTGGGACTTACAATATAGAATCAGAGAGTAGAGAAACTCCGGGGATTTCCAGTCAGAAGGCAGAGAATAGTGCTAGCGTTTACAGACAGGGATAGGGAGTAGAAAGCGTCCTGGAGCTTACAGTCAGGGGTCAGAGGGTACAGACAATTCTGGGGTTTACTGCCAGGAATCAGAGTGTAGAGATACTTCTCGCCTCACAGTCACGGGTCAGAGACCAGAGACACTCCTGGGGCATATAGTAAGGAGTCAGGGAGTAGAGAGGATCCTTGGGCTTACAGGCAGGTTCCAGAGCCTAAAGATAGTCCTGGGGATTACTTTCAGGAGTCAGAGAGTAGAGACACTCCTGGGGTTTACAGTCAGGAGTCAGAGAGTAGAGATAGTCCTGGGATTTACAGTCAGGAGTCAGAGAGTAGAGACAGTCCTGGGGTTTGCAATCAGGAGTTACAGAGTAGAGACAGTGCTTGGGCTGATTGCCAAAAGTGAGAGATTAGAGACACTCTTGGGGTTTACAGCCAGGAGTCAGAGAGTAGAGACACTCCTGGGGTTTACAGCCAGGAGTCAGAGAGTAGAGACACTCCTGGGGTTTACAGCCAGGAGTCAGAGAGTACAGACACTCCTGGGGTTTACAGTCAGGAGTCAGAGAGTAGAGACACTCCTGGAACTTACAATCAGGAGTCAGAGGATAGAGAAGATCCTGGGGTTTACAGTCCGGAGTGAGAAAGTAGAGATGATCCTGCGCTTACAGTAAGGAGCCAGGGAGTATACACACTGCTGGGGCTCACAGTGAGCAGTCAGAAAGTAGAGAGACTCTTGGGGTTTACAGTCAGGAGTCAAGAGAGTAGAGAGACTCCAGGAGTTTACAGCCTGGAGTCAGAGAGTAGAGACACTCCTGGGGTTTACAGTCAGGGGTTAGAGAGTAGAGACACTCCTGAAGGTTACAGTCAGGAGAGTGAGAGAGTAGAGACACTCCTGGGGTTTACAGTCAGGGGTTAGAGAGTAGAGACACTCCTGAAGGTTACAGTCAGGAGAATGAGAGAGTAGAGACACTCCTGGGGTTTACAGGCTGAAGTCAAAGAGTAGACACAGTCTTGCGATTTACAGTCAGGAGTGAGAGAGTAGAGACACGCCTGGGGCTTGCAATCAGGAGTCAGAGTTGGGACACTCCTGGGGTTTACAGTCAGGGGTTAGGGAGCAGTAACACTCTTGGGGGTTACAGTCACGAGTGATAGAGTAGAGACAGTGCTGGGGCTCTGTGGAGCTCGCAGTCAAGTCTAAGAGAGTTCAGACAATGCTGAGGCATAGAGGGCCATGCTCAGGACTATTCATGGCAACCACATTGCACTCCCACTCCAGGGAGAGGCAAGGGCTGTGTGATCCATTGGAGTAATGCATAGCTTGGTGTGTAGGGTGCACACCATTCATGGGCTTTTCTGTCTCTGTGCTAGGCTGCAGGTGGGAGGCATCTGCAGCCTGTAGTTGGGGAAAACATAATAAAGCCAGAGGGGATGGGGTTTTTGAAGTTTTCCTTGGGGGGTGGGGGGCAGGGGGTGCAGTTCTCCTTGCTAGGTGACCATACATGGAGCGTCTAGTTGGAGAGGAAAGAGGTCCACATGGGGCATGGGCACATCAGCAATGATGGGCTCGGGGGAGGGTTGGAATGTCAACCACAACAACATTGGCTCCATTATTACTCAGGGAGGCTGGAGATAACAGAGGGAGCTCGACCTTCACATCGTGAGGTAAATTTCTGGGACATCGTGAGGTAAATTTCTGGGACAACGTTCATACGAACAAATGAAATAGGAGCAAAAGTAGGCCATTCAGCCCCTTGGGCCTGCTCTACCATTCAATAAAATCATGGCTGATCTGTTTGTGTTTTGGGTTCCACATTCCCATCTACCCCTGATAACCTTTGATTCCCTTGAAGGGTCATGAGGACTCGAAAGGTCAACTCTTTTCTTCTCCGCCGATGCTGCCAGACCTGCTGAGTTTTTCCAGGTAATTCTGTTTTTGGTTTTGATTCTCTTGCCTAACAAGAATCTATCCGCCTCTGTCTGAAAAATATTCAATGACTCTGCTTCCACCACCTTCTGAGACAGAGAGTTCCAAAGTCGCACAACCCCCAGAGAAAAGATTTCTCCTCATCCTTGTCCAATAAGGGCGACCCCTAATTTAAAACAATGCCCCCTAGTTCTGGACTCACCCACAAGAGGAAAGGTCCTTTTGACATCCACAGACAGAGAGGGAGCATCGAAGTTGGTCTCGAAGTAATAGCGCAGAGCCACCATCTTGCACTAGTGCAATAACGGTGCAGTTATAAGTTGAAAGTAGAAGCGAATCTGCACGGCAAGGGTCTGAAGCAGTGTGGAAGGAAAGTACTGCTGGACTAAGGGGCCCTTTCTGGGGGCCCTCTAGCTTGTTGGTGACACAAGAGTAAACTGGAGTCTGAGCTGAGAGAGAGGAAGACCTTCTTTTGAAGGTAGCCATTGGAACCCATGCCTCAGCGCTGTAACAGGGAAATATAGGAGTCTATGGCTTAACAGTAGTCACTACATTTCAACATTAACACATTGGAATGTGAAATTTGGGAATACAGGCAACAATAAGGAGATACAGGTGCTGCATATGTGGCATCCCATCAATGGAGGACTGCCATGTGCTTTCCAGAATTGGCATTCCTAACGGCCAAAAGGCATCCAGTTATTAATCATGAGCAACCTATTGTTAATTAGTATGCCAGATCTGAGATTGGCACACCGAGCTAGATCAGGTCGCACATGTCATTCAAACTTTCTCCAACCTCTGTGGGATTCAGATATTAAGTCTCAAGGGTGGTATCTTGGTCACCGCTGTGTGTCTGTTAGCACGTCAGACAAACGGCTGTATCAAGGAACAGCTAGTGGGGTTGAAACTACTATAGGTCATTACAGCTTCTATGGGCTACAGATTATGAGCTTCATTATGTTCATCCATTAATCATTAATCTATCCAATCTTTCATTTCAGAGAGAAGGATAAAACAATTATGGATCCAGTGCTCAATGCTACCTTTTTTGAGGGTTCTAATTCAATGGAGGAGAAGGAGCAAGAGGCAATGCTATGCGCAGTTTCAGGAGCAGGCCCCGCCTAAGTTCCAGGGTTAAGGAGAGCCACAGCAAGTAAGTGAAGGTCATGAGGAGAGACCCAGGCAACGGAGGTGACTTGCCAGACCTAGGGTATACTGAAGAAGACTCTCGTTTTTGCGGATGAGTGAGAGACAATGCCACCCATATCTGCATTTGTCCCAAGCTCTGGTAGATCACATCTGCCACATTCTTCATGAAGACCTAACACTCCATGGATTGGGAGGCTATCCCCTGCCAATGGCTTTGAAGGTGACCACTGTGCTCAGTTTCTTTGCCTGTGGATCATTCCAGGAATCCACAGGGGACCTGTGTGGCATCTCTCAGTCCACCACACATAGATGCATCAAGGGGGTCACAGATGTCCTCTACAGCAAGGCACATCTCCATGTGAGGTTTGCTCTCGACAAAGATAGTCAGGCTGCAAGATTCAACACCTTAGCAGCTACCTCAGGCTTCCCAAGACTGCAGGGTACAATTGGCTGTACCAATGTGGCTTTAAGGGTTCCATGGCAGTAGCCCCTAATGCTTATCAACCGTAAAGGCTATCATTCCATTAATGTTCAACAGATGTGCGATAATCAGAAGCACATAATGCACATTTTTGCCAGGTACCCTGGGAGCTGCTATGACTCACACATCCTCAGTCACTCCCAGGTGCCTCAGAGTTTCAAAGGGCCTGAGCATCTACAGGGCTGACTGCTTGGGGATAAGAGGTACCCACTGAAAAGCTGGCTGCTGACACCACTGCGTTGGCCTCAGAATGGTTCGGAGGAGAGTAACAATGCAGCTCACATGGTCGAGCAGACCATTGGCATTCTGAAGATGCGCTTCAGATGTCTGGATCGCTCAGGTGAAGCACTACAGTACACTCTCAGTGGGGTTTCCCATATCATCATTGTGTGTTGCGTCCTTCACAACCTGGCACTGCAAAGAGGTGACCCCTTGCCAGAGGATGAGAGCTCCATGGAGGATGAAGATAAGGAACCTGAAGAGGATGATGAGGGTCAGCTTCCACGGGTTGACACAATAGTGGAAGCAAGACGTGGAAGACATGCCCATGCCACTTTAATAGCTACCAGATTCCAGGTGGAGTAAAGTGAAGACATGGGGAGATGGCCAGATTTCTCTTGTCCCTGAATACCATTCCATTTCAATGACTAGGTGTCCAACCTGACATCGAGAGCTAGTTCCATATCCACAGTGGCAACTTCTAGCCTCATGATTCACCAGACCATGATCTCTAAGAAGGTCAGTGGTGCCCCCTATATGCATTTGCTCTGGGAAGTGAGAGTCCACTCAACAGTGAGAATGATGTGAAAACTTACCTCAAGCGGTTGTCACCACATTATTGAGAAACTTGTGGCTTGTGAGATGAGGACATGGTTGGAATGTCCTCCTCCCAACCACATCTTGTCATTTGACACTACCACTGAGGAGACACAACTGCCACTAATCCCTCAAAGCTGCTGAGCTGCCCTCACACAATGGTATTTCCTGAGGAAGAAGGGTTACAAGTGCTTTAATCACACACTTCCAATAAAGATTTTAACCCTGGCATCACACAAGGGTGCAGAAACTATCTTGGTATGCGTGAGGTTGACACCACATGAATGCAAATCTCACAGAGGGACACTATCACTGAGTGGCAGGATGGCTAAACCTTGAAATAAGAAAATTCAAATGTACTTAATCCCAAAGGCTTCAGTTGACCAAGCCATTCACATGAACCTTAAACATTTTTTTAAAAGTGCAATATTTTTAAGTGGGGACCCATAAGTGATATCAATATTTCTTTACTTACCTATCCCTACTACTACGCCTGGGTGTCCCGACATCCGCAGCAGAGGTGGAGGCAGCCTGCTGACTGCTCCGTCCTGATGTCTGTAATGACCTTGGCGAACGTTCCCTGATGGCCCGAGGCCTGGAGGGCCCCAGCTTGATAAGGGTCACCTGCTCAGGGCAGATGGACTCTACTCAGCCTGAGCAGCTGAAGTGGATGCGGTCACAGGCAGAGGGGAATTGGAGCGGCTAGGCTTCCTTGGAATGTCCTGAGTGGAGCTCCCCGGAATGTCTGGCTGACAGTCAGCCTCTCTGTGAACGCCCGAGGGGCCCCCCCAACTCCATGAGGAGAAGGGACACTTGGGGGGAGGTCAAGGTGCCTCGTTCCCCCTCTCACCTAGACTTTGATGGTGCCCACTATGGAGTCATGTGGCCATGGAGTCCAGGGCCAACTGCAAATCAGGCAAAGCCTGCTGGACCAAAGTGTCCATGGTGGTCACCATGGTAACCTCAAGGTGCTCGCATGTCAGCACCACAACATCAGACAGAATGCAAACAGACTCCTCCCATTCTTTGCTCTAGTCTGCTAAGTGACCACTGCATCTCTGCCTGATGTTGCATCTTCAGCATCGAATTGACTGCTGCTTTCAGAGGCTCATCATCTGACTCAGACTGAGCGGGTGGCTGGTCTCCAGTAGCGCTCAGAGTGCCGGAGACCTGGGCTGTCCCTGCCTCAGACTGCTGCGGGATGTGTCAGTGAGGTATTCTCCAGCAGTTGAGCCCGAGCCTAATCTGAAACTATGCCCTGCCGAGGTGTGCGTCTCTGCACTGGTGGAGGGTGCTGATGAGCGCAGTGATGGTTCTTCCTCAGCTTCCTCATATGACATGGTCTAGGAACTGGGACTTATCTTGGCCATCCTTGTGGGCCTCGATCTGCTGGAGCCTATAGGAAAGAGGAGAGAGTGTTAGTTTATGAGCATGTGGATTACAAGATTGCATGTCACTCACTATGATGGGCAGGATGTGATGAACTGATGGAGATATGATTCGTACTAGGTTGCTGAGACACTCCGATCTCCCCTTCCCCAAAGAAGCGATCCCAGCATTCTCGGCGACATCCTCCTCGAACTCTGTGAGGGCAATTATTTCAGCCATCCCTCCCCTGGTCTGCGATCTTTCCTGCCTGTTGCGGGCCAGCTTGCCCTGGATGAAGACAAAAGAAAGGCATGTGATGAGAAGGGATGAAGTAGAGGCTGGGTGAGATGCATGCCCCCGAGTGTGGTGAACCCTCTCCAGAAAGGGCTGAGGGTGCAGTGTGAGAAGCATGATAAATGAGATGGTGGTGATCTGAACGTTTCTGTGAGACATTGGTGATGTGTGTCCCTTGCTAATGGTTGTCTGAGACCCCTGAAGAGAGTGTCCCTTTGAATATGAGTTCCACATCGCGGAACCCGCCCACCACTGCACTTAGTTTCAAAAATGGAAGATTCTGCCCCGATCTCAGATCTTCTCCATGTCCACAGGTTTTATAATGTTAGAACAAAATGTCTACGAAGTCCACCAGACTTCTGAATTGTTCTCATTCTAAGAACACATATGAACATATGAAGCATGAGAAGGTCATTCAGTCCCTCAAATCATTTGATAAGATCATGCCGGATCTAATTCTGGCATCAACTCCACTTTCCTGTATACTCCCTCTTACTTTTGACTCTCTTGTCAATCAAGAATCTATCGAATTCAGCCTTATTCAATGATCCAGCCTCCACTGCTCTCTGGGGAACAGAATTTAACAGACTACTGACCCACTGACAGAAAAAAATTATCATCGCCATCTTAAATGGGAGACCCCTTATTTTTAAACCGTGTCCCTCAGTCCTCGTCTCTCCCACAAGGGAAAGCATCCTTTCAGCATTCATCCTGTCATTTCCCCTCAGGATCATATACATTTCAATAAGATCACCTCTTGTTCTTCTAAACTCCAAAGGATACAGGCCTAGCCTGTCCAAACTTTCTTCGGAAGAAAACTCTTTCATCCCAGGAATCAGCTGAGTGAATCTTCTCTGAACTGCCTGTAACGCTATTATATCTTTTCTAAAGTAAGGAGACTAAATTGTACACAGTACTCCATATGTGGCCTCACCATGCTCTATACAACTGTAGCAAAACTTACCTACTTTTATATTCCATTCCCCTTGCAATAGACAACAACACTCCATTTGCCTTCCTAATCACTTGCTGCACCTGCATACTAACTGTGTGATTCTTGTACCAGGACACCCAGATCCCTCTGTACCTCAGGGTTCTGCAATCCCTCCCCATTTAAATAGTATAGTGCTTTTCTATTCTTCCTGCTAAAGTGGACAAGCTCACATTTTCCCATATTATACTCCATCTGCCAAATTTTTTGCCCACTCACTTAACCTATTTAAATCTCTTTGTGGACTCTTTATGTCCTCTTCACACTTACTTTCCTACCTATCTTTGTATCATCAATAAATTTAACAACCATATATTCAGTCCCTTCAATCAAGTCATTTATATCGATTGTAAATAGTTTGAGGTCGCAGCACTCGCTGTGGCAATCCACTGGTTACAGTTGCCAACCCGGAAATGACTCATTTATCCCGATGCTCTGCTTCCTGTTGGCTAACCAATCCTTTATCCTTGCTTATATGTTTCCCTCTTCACCATGAGCTCTTATTTTGTGTAGTAACCTTTGATGTGGCACCTTATCAAATGCCTTTTTGGAATCTGAGTACAGTGCACCTACATTATCTACATTACTTGTTACTTCCTCAAAGAGCTCCAATAAATTAAACATGGTTTATTTTTCACAAAACCATGTTGACTCTGTCTAATTGCATTAAGATTTTCTAAGTGCCCTGCTATAACCTCCTCCATTTCTAGCATTTTTCCTTTAATAGATGTTAGGTCAATTGGTCTGCAGTTGCCTGCTTTCCATCCCCCAACTTTCTTGAATAGAGGAGTTACATTTGTCACTTTCAAATCTGATGGGACTTTTCCAAAATCTATGGAGCTTTGGAAAATTACAAGCAATGCATCTGCAGCCACTTCTTTTCAGGCTCTAGCTAGCTTACTCACATGTTCTAATTTCTCTCTCCTCATTACTTCTTCTGTCACTCTTTGCTAGTTTTTAAATTCTGTCCAATCTTCTAACCTACTACTAAACTTTGCATCATTGTATGCTTTTTTCTTTCAATTTGATACTATCTTTAGCTTCCTTAGTTAGCTACTGAAGGTATATCCTTTTCCTAGGGGAGAATTTTCTCCTCGTCAGAGGGGATGTGCAGTGCTGGGTGCGCAGCCAATCAGTGCCCTTGCTTGGCTGGGCGCCCCCATTTTACATGGGTTGAGCACTCCCTGTGCAAGCGGGAGGTGTTGTCTGAGTTGGGGAGTGCGCTCAGGGAGATTACTTTCACTTATAAAACATTGAACGAAGGTAAAAAATAAATTTTAAGGACATGTTCCCTCATGTGAAACTGTCACATGAGCTGGGACATGTCCATTAATTTTATTAAAAATTTTTCAAACACTTTAAAAATGTTCCATGAAACCTTAATAGGCCTTTGACAGTTCGGCGGGTGCGCAACTGAGTTGGCTGCACGCCCGCCTTGCTGAAAATCTAAATGACGCACGGTGACATTGGGATGCAAGCTCGTCATTTTACGCCTCAGTGAGCGGGTCCCACTCCCCCTCACCAAGCCGAAGATTCTACCCCTAGAGTCTTTGTTTCTCACTGGGATGTATCTTTGCTGATGCTATGAAATATCTCCTTAAATCTCTAACACTGCATCTCTAATTTCCCAGTTCACTTTAGCCAGCCCTGTCTTCATCCCTTCAGAATTGCCTTGAGAACATTAGAACATAAGAACTAGGAGCAGGAGCAGGCAATACAGCCCCTCGAGCCTGCCCCGCCATTCATTACAATCATGTTTATTTAAGTTTAAAACACTAGTCTTTGACCCACTCTTCACTTTCTCAAACTGAATGCAAAATTCAATAATGTTATGATCAATACCTAGACGGGTCATTAATTAATCCTGCCTCATTGCATACTGCCAGGTCTAGAATGGCCTGCTCTCTGCTGGGCTTTAGTACACGCTGCTCTAAGAAATTGTCCCGAAAATACTCTGTGAACTCATCTTCCAGGCTACCTTTGTTAATCTGATTTGTCCAATCTACTTGTAGATAAAAATCACAGATTACCTTTCTCATAAGCCCCCATTAAAATCTTGTATACCCTGTCCTACAACGTAGTTACTGTTAGGGCACTTATAAACTAGTCCTGCAAATGACATCTTCCCTTTGTTATTCCTTTACTCTATCCAAACTGATTCTACATCTTGATCTTTAGAGCCAAAGTCATCTCTCACTAGTGTCATCCTTAATTAACAGGGTTAACCCACCTCCTATTCCTAGCTTCCTGTCCTTCGAAATGTCAAGTATCCTTGAATATTCAAGTCCCAGCAATGGTTACCTTGCAGCCATGTCTCCGTAATGGTTATCAAATCATACATATTTATTTTGTTTGAGCTGACGATTCATCTGTTTTGTTGTGAATGCTACGGGCGTTCAGGTACTGAGCCTTCAGTTCTGCCTTTTAATTATTTTTGCAAACTCTGACTTTATCTGCTGTTGCACTGTTAGGTTTGTATGCTCTGTCCTTCCCTACCACACTTTGATTGTCTTTACCCTTATTGCTACCTTGCTCATAAATTAAAACTTCAGAACGATGAAGCCCTGTCTTTTTCCTTTTATTTACCACATCTTCCCTCACGTGATCCTTGATCCCACTATTTAGTTTAAAGCCCTCTCTACTGCCCTATCTAGTTATACAACTCACCAGAACACTGGTTCCAGCAGATTACAGATGAAGACCTTTTCAATGGGTGCAGCAACTACTTTTCACAGTACTGGTGCCAGTGTCCCATGAATCAAAACCCATTTCTCCCACATTAATCTTTGAGCCAGAGATTATTACCTTTGAGATTCTGCTTTTTAATTTACTCCCTAGCAGCCCATACTCCCTATGCAAAACCTCTTTCTTAGTCTTAACCTATTCGAATTCAGGATCAGTTTTAACTTTAAGCTTGTTTTCATGATTTAATCCTTTGATTTTATTTTTCAGGTGAAGCATGTTTAACTCTGTGTCTTTTTGTGTAAACAATTCATTATTTTGCTCTTTAGCTATTTTAGGAACTTTGTCAGGGTTATGTCGATGATCAGATTCTTGATATTCCATTCTGGTCCCAGAATCACACAGTGCAGAAGAGGCACTTCAACCCACCGAGTCTGCAGCGACACGTGAGAAACACCTGACCTACCTACCTAATCCCATTTACCAGCACTTGGCCCATATTCTTGAATGCTATGATGTGCCAAGTGCTCATCCAGGTACTTTTTAAAGGATGTGAGGCAACCTACCTCCACCATCTTCCCAGGCAGCGCATACCAGACCATCACCACCCCCTGGGTAAAAAAGTTTTTCCTCACATCCCCCCTAAACCTCCTGCCCCTCACCTTGAACTTATGCCCCCTTGTGACTGACCCTTCAGCTAAGGGGAACAGCTGCTCCCTATCCACCCTGTCCATGCCCCTCATAATCTTGTACCCCTCGATCAGGTCGCCCCTCAGTCTTCTCTGCTCCAATGAAAACAACCCAAGTCTATCCAACCTCTCTTCATAACTTAAATGTTTCATCCCAGGCAACATCCTGGTGAATCTTCTTTGCACCCCCTCCAGTGCAATCACATCCTTCCTATAATGTGGCGACCAGAACTCCGCACACAGTACTCCAGCTGTGGCCCCAGTTCACAAATTCTTTTAAAATTCTTTTTGCTTTTTATATCCCCATTCAGCATGAGTTTTTCTAATTCTTTTCTAGCAAGAGTGATTGTTTCATCATTCTGAAGTTTCAATTTACATTCAAAACCATGTATCCTTCTTTGTGTTGTCTTGTTACCAGTATCAGTTGTAGCAGAGCCTTGGTTTTCAGGGCAGTACTTTCCTTTGATTCGACATCAGCTTTGAGGAATGCTGCTATCTGCTTTGTCACACTCTGTTCATGCTTTGTCTGCATGTTTAATTCAGTTGGCTTTACTGTAGTTTGCAATTGTTCAAGTGCATATCCAAGTGTTTTTTTAAAGCGACGAGGGTTTCTGCCTCCACCACCTTTCAGGCAGCAAATTCCAGTTGTCCACCTCCTTTTGTGTAAAAACATTTCTCCTGAACTCCCTTCGAATGCATCTAACTAACTACTTTAAATCTATGCCCTCTGGTTCCTGATCTCTCTGCTAAGGGCAGTAGGTCCTTCCTACTCACTCTACCTAAGCCCCTCGTAATTTCACATACCACTTAAACTTCTCTTCAGCTGCATCTGTTTCAAAAACAACCTCCCAGCCTGGTCAATCTTTATCCATAGGTAAAATTCTCCATTCCTGGAAACATCCTTGTGAATCCCCTGTACCCTGTCTAGTATGATTACATCCTTTCCATAATGTAGTGATCAGAGCTGCAAGCAGTCTTCCAGCTGTAGCCTAGCTAGTGTTTTTCAGTGCCAGCATAATATTTCTTCTTTTATGTTCTATGCCTTGGCTAATAATGGAAAGTATCCAGTATGCCTTGTTAACCAACTTATCTACAAGTCCTGCTACCTTCAGGAGTCTGTGGACATGCATTCAGGTCCCCCTGCACTTCTCAGTATCGCAACATTTATTGTGCATTCCCTTGCTTTGTTGCACCTCCCAAATGCATTACCTCAAACTTATCTGGATTAAATTCCATTTTCCATTTTACTGCCCAACTAAAAAGACCATCTATATTTTCCTGCAGACTGAAGCATTCTTCCTCACTAACAACCATATGTCCAATGTTTGTATCATTTAAAAATTTCTCAATCATGCTCCAAATGTTCAAGTCTAAATCATTGATATATACCACAAACAGCAAGGGACCGAGTTTTGAGCCTTGCGATCCCCACTGGGATCAGCCTTCCAGTTACAAAACCACCATCGACTATTTCCCTTTACCTCCTGCCACTGAGCCTATTTTAGAGTCAACTTACCACTTTCTCTTGGATGGCATGAGTTTTTAATTTGGCAAATGCTTTGCTAATATCCACGTTGACCACATCAAGTGCGCTGCATCATTGACCCTCCTTGTCACCTCCTCAAAAAATTCAATCAAGTTAGTCAGGCAAGGCCTTCCCTTAAATAAATCCATGCTGATTGTTGTTGAATAATCTGTGCCTTTCCAAATGACGGTTTATACTGTTCCTCAGGATTTTTCCAACAATTTTCCCACCACTGAAGTTATGTTGACTAGTCAGTAATTACTCAGTCTATCATTTCCTCCCTTTTTAAACAATGATATAATAATAGCAGTCCTCCCAGCCAGGATGTGTGAATTGCAAGGCTTACCCTAGAGCCTGGAATGCTGGAATAGATCTGGCCCAGTGCATGGAGAGGAAGAGAAGTCTGGAGGCAGATTCACAGATGTAATGTACATTCAGGTACTCAGGCATCGGGGTGGGCATGGTCAGCTGTTAAATAAACCACACCAACAGGCTGTTATTCATCATAGCCCCTTAATGCCACAACTACAAATCAGTACTACATTCTAATGTTTAGATAGTTTGACAATTCTACATTATATAGGTCATTATTTACAACGTTAGGCCCAATAGGTCTATGCTGATGTTGATGTTCTGCACATGCCTCACATCCATATAATTACCCCAGTTTGGGAGAGAATGAGGCAGGGTTCATGCTGTTTCTACTCTCAGCTTTTACAGGTGTCACTACATTTTTAAGTCTTTTTTAACACTACTATAATAGAAACATATTTCAGAAAAGGAGGCTATTCAGCCCGTCGTATCCCTGCTTGCTTTTTGAAAGAGCAGTCACATTTATTACCACATCCCTGCTTATTTCTGTAACCCTTAAGGTTCCTAATCTTCAAGTAACTGTTCAATTCCCTGTTAAAACCAGTTACAAAATCAGCTTTTACTGCCTTTCCAGGTAGGCCATTCCAGATCCCTACATTAGTCTGAATGCAAAATGTTTCCTCGATTCCCATCCAGATCTTTTGCCATGGTTTGAAACCTATTGACTCTGGTTACTAGCTTACTTGCCAGAGGGAACAGCCTTTACATATTACATTATCATTTCTGTTCACTTTGAAAACCTCTATTTAGTCATCTCTTAATCCTAAGATAAAAGCAAAAAACTGCGGCTGCTGGAAATCCAAAACAAAAACAAAAATAAAAATACCTGGAAAAACTCAGCAGGTCTGACAGCATCTGCAGAGAGGAACACAGTTAACGTTTCGAGTCTGTATGACTCTTCAACAGAACTAAGGAAAAATAGAAGAGAGGTGAAATATAAGCTGGTTTAAGGGTTGTTGGGGGGGGGCGGGGGGGGGGGGGGGGGGGGGGGCGCGGAGGGACAAGTAGAGCTGGATAGAGGGCTAGTGATAGATGGAGATTGCCGCAGAAGGTGCAACACCTGCGCCTTTACTTCCTCTCTCCTCACTGTCCAAGGGCCCATACACTCCTTTCAAGTGAAGCAGCATTTCACTTGCACTTCCCTCAATTTAGTCTACTGCATTCACTGCTCCCAATGCAGTTTCCTCTACATTGGAGACCAAATGCAGGCTGGGTGACCGCTTTGCGGAACACCTTTGGTCTATCCGCAAGCATGACCCAGACCTCTCTGTCGGTTGGCATTTCAACACTCCACCCTGCTCTCATGCCCACATGTCCGTCCTTGGCCTGCTGCAATGTTCCAGTGAAGCTCAATGCAAACTGGAGGGAACAGCACCTCATCTTCCGACTAGGCACTTGACAGTCTTCTGGACTGAATATTGAGTTCAACAACTTTAGATCATGAACTCACTCCTCCATCCCCACCCCCTTTCCAATCCCCCTTTTTTCCAATAATTTATATAGATTTTTCTTTTCCCACCTATTTCCATTATTTTTAAATGCATTTCCATCATTGTTTTACCTCTATCTTTTAGTCTATTTCAATCCCTTCCCCCCACCCCACCCCACTAGGGCTATCTGTACCTTGCTCGTCCTGCTTTCTACCCTTAATGTCACCTATTAGTACATTTCTTAGCTAATAATACCACCGCCAACACCTCTTTGTCCTTTTGTCTATGACATCTTATGGCAATCTCCACCTATCACTGGCCCTCTATCCAGCTCTACTTGTCCCACCCCCCCCCCCTTAAACCAGCTTATATTTCACCTCTCTTCTATTTTTCCTTAGTTCTGTTGAAGAGTCATACAGACTCGAAACGTTAACTGTGTTCTTCTCCGCAGATGCTGTCAGACCTGCTGAGTTTTGCCAGGTATTTTTATTTTTATTTTTGTTACTTCTTAATCCTCTCAGTTCCAAGAACAGTCTGAACTGTTCCAGTCATGGGGAGGCGGTGGCATAGTGCTATTGTCATTGGGCTGGTGTTCCAGACAGCTAGAGTAATGCTCTGGGGACCTGGGTTTGAATCCCACCACAGCAGGTGGTGAAATTTGAATTCAATAAAAAAATCTGGCATTAAAAGTCTGAAGATGACCACGAAACCATTGTCAATTGTCGTAAAAACCCATCTGGTTCACTAATGTCCTTTAGAGAAGGAAATTTACCATCCTTACCTGGTCTGGCCTACATGTGACTCCAGGCCCACAGCAATATGTCTGACTCTTAAATGCCCTCTGAAGATGGCAATAAATGCTGGCAGCATCCTGTTAAATCACGTTATTAATTAGTCCTGCCAATTTTAAGATTGTTAAAATGCTATCAAAAAGTTCAAACAGAACTGTGATTCTTTCTTGGTGGCTTTAACACTTTCTTGACTGGGACTGGGTCAATTGTCATCGAACAAGATGTTTGCAACCACTGGTGTGGATTTATGAATTAAAAATAACAAAATTTGTGCAGTTGTATATAGGTGGTCTCTGCACATTTAATTTATACTATGGTTATGTAGAGGTTTTTAATCACACCTGTTGTGAGGACATTCAGTGTGGAAAAAGCCTCTCAGCATTCACCCTTTTTCACATTTCTCAATGAGATAATCTCTCATTATTCTAAACTGCAGAGAATAAAGAATATTCTGCTCCATCTCTCCTCGTGGGACAACCCTCTCCTCCCATAAATAAATCTAGGGAAACTTTGTTACACCTCTTCTGAGGCAAGTATATCTTTCCTTAAATACAGAGACTAAAACTATACACAGTATTTCAGGTATGGTTTTGCATCATACAATTGCAAAACTTCCTCACTCTTATACTCCAACTCCTTTGCAATAAAGGCTACATACCATTTGCACCTGATAAGTCCAGAGCACCCCTAAATGAGGTGCTCTCCCCTTCCTTCCCGCCTTTGTTCATGATGGTCTTTAAAAACTGCCTGACCACTTCTCCCGGCTGCCCTGCCAACCATATTATGGCATGTCAACAAGCCTAAATGACCTTTAACTATTTATTTAGATATGTTGGGCGGGCTGGTGATTTTGGCACAAACCCACCTAGCATATTAGAGGTGTGAACTCAGTGGTGGGTGGGAAGGTAGAGGGCTAGCCAATTTTTTGTGCTCCCTCCACCCACTGCCAAAAACAGGCCCAACCCTATATTTCTTTGCAGCCTCCATACATCCTCACACCTTTCCTTCCCACATAGATTTGTATTATCACCAAATGTGGATATGCTACACATGGTGCCCTCATCAAAGTCAATAATATGGATTGGATTGGTTATTGGTTACTGGCTTGTGGTTTAAGAGTCTGTATTCATGATCTGGAGACATGGATTTGTATGCCACCATGGCAGCTGGGGAATTTTAATATGGTTAATTAAATAATTCTGGAATAGAATAAAAATCTAGCGATGAATTTTGTGCTGGTGTCTGGGGTCCTACCGATAGGCCCAAAAGGTTGGGGGGAGGAACCAGCTTCAGGGCCACATCTGGTCAATGGCAGCCAATTAACTGGCTGCTGCCGGGATGGCTGACCCTATAAAGGACAGATGCTGCCCCAGGTAGCAGTAGCTACTGCTGGGACTGCACCCAGAATAATCACACATGATGGAAGGAGAGTGGCCTCACAACCAGGTATGCGGGGTCTGGGGCCACTGGGACCAGTCAGGATGGACCTCCAAGGAGGTGGGGATTTGGTGAGTGTAGATGACACCTTTGCTGTGGTGGCGGCCATTTCCAGCAGGGAAATGCTCCATGGACTAAAAAGATGCCGAAATAGTAGGTACCCATGCCCTGCGCCTCCTGGGAGGCCACCAAAGTTCACCAAGCAGTCCCCTCATACAGCAGAAGGCTCCCTTGTCACTATTAAAATGCCAGCTGTGGCAAGAAGAAGTCTTAATTAGCCACTTAGGTACTCAACTGACTTCTGAGTGGGAGGGCTGTCCACCAACCTCCCCTCCATTAGACAAGGGGCAGGAAAGATATACTTGCCTCAGAAGAGCTGTAACAAAGTTTCCCTAGATTGATTTATGGGGTGAGAGGGTTGTCCTATGAGGAGAGATTGATGCCTTTCTGTGTCATTTTAAGACCTCTCACCACCTCCCAGACCATTCCCAGAGAGCTGTTAAAATCCACTTCCTAAGCAGGAAATTATGCCCCCCCCCCCCCCAAACAACCAGCAGTGGGATGGCAGGTATAAAATTGGGCACCATGACATTGGTGCCCTGCCAACCGCCCAGCTGTCCCTACTGATTTTACTAGCAGTGGAGTTGGTGTCGGGCAGCTTGCTCACCCATGGACTTAACAAGACCCTTAAGAGGCCCTTCTCACAACCACCTGGGGATTTTATCTGTGGTGGCGGAGACCTGTATCAAGTCTCCAGCCCGCCAGGAAAAACCTATTGGACAGGCCAAGTAACGAGGGATGCTTCCTTTTCAGGCACCCTGTGCCCATCGGAGGCCCCCCTCCCAGGGTAATTCCCTAGGTTTCTTCTTATCTTGCCCTGACATGGCCTGACGTTCCCAAACACCTAGTCTCCTCATCAGGGCCTGCCAGCCTGGTCCCAACGACACCCCAGACTTACTTTTAAGTCTGGGCTCCTCTACTGGGGCTGCCTGCAGTTTCAGAGGTGGTCACTGCTCCCAGTGGCACTGCTGGGACAAGAGAGCTGTTGCCCTCTAATTGGCTGACAGCTCTCAGAGGTGAGACTTCCTCTTGGAAGCCCGCCTCAAGTTAATGAAAGGCCCAACAGGCGTTAAATGGCTGCATGGTGGGCCAGGCAAGCAAAGGTGAGCTCACGACCGACTTTTACTTCAGGGGGCAGTGTCAAATTTAGCCTCTAGGCTCAGTACTGCCAAACATGTAACTGCCAGAATGTCGGGAAAATCCATCTGGTTCCAAATGTCACTTAAGGAAGGAAAACTGCTAACTTAACCCGTCTGGTCAAATATGAGCCCAGACACAGCAATATGGTTGTCTCTTAGCTGCCCTCTGCAAAGTTCTAGCAAGGCACTTACTTGTCAAGATGGCAATTCAGTATCACCTGCAAAGGGAAATTAGGGCTGAGCACTAAATGCCAGTCTTGCCAGAGACATCCACATCTGCATATGGATAAAAGCAAATTGTAAAAAGCTGAGGCCCAAACAATGAGCTCTCTAGCACTTCACTAGTTGCACCCCGTCAATCTGAAAACGATCTGTTTATTCCTACTCTCTCCTTTTCTGTTCCTCGATGCAGGCAAATATATTAATATCCCATGAGCACTAATCTTGTGCAACAATTTCTGTGAGACCTTAGTGAATGCCTTCTGAAAATCCAAATATACTTCATTCACTAGTTCCATCTTACCTACCAACAAGTACTAATACAAGTACCTTCAACAAGTACTAATACATTTGTCAACCATGATTTACCTTTCATAAAACTGTGTTAACTCTGCTTAATTATATTGTGATTTTCCAAGTGCCCTTTTACCGCATCCTTAAGAATAGATTTTCCCTATTACTGGTGCCAGGCTCGCCAGCCTCCAATTTCCGGTTTTATCTCTCCCTCCTTTCTTGAGCATCAGGGTTACATTGTTACCTGCCAATCCAAGAGACCATTCCAGAATCTTGGGAATTCTAGAAGATCAAAACCACTATCTGAAGGCAGACACAAAATATTTGTATATCATCCCTGCCATTTCCTTATTTCTCAATATAATTTCCCCTGTCTCTGCCACTAAAGAACCCATTTACTTTTGCTAATCTTTTCCTTTTCACATACTTGTAGATCTTATTTTTTAAAGTTTCTTGTTAGTTGACTCTCACATTTGATTTTTTTCCCTTTCACTTTCTTTGTCACCCTTTGCTGATTTAAAATCCTTCCAAATCCTCAGGCTTACTACTCTTTTTGGCAAAATTGTAAGCCCTTCCATTCCAATACCATCTTTAACTTCTCTCATTAGCCCCAGTTATACCACTTTTCCAGTGCAGTGTTTATTTTTCAAGGGAATGTTTACTTGTTGAGAATTATGATCCTTTTTATAATGTATTTCATTGTTTATCCAGGGTCATATATTTTCGTTAATTTCCATATCTACTTTAAACAAATTGCCTCTCGTAAATCCATTAGTGGCTTTGTTTAAAATTAAGACCTTTGTTTCAGACTTAACCGCATCACTGTCAAACTTTATCTGAAATTCAATCATGTTAAGATTACTCTCTGCCTCAGAGGATCCTTTACTAATAAGATTACAAATTAACCCTGACTCACTGGATAATACTTCATGTAAAATAGCCTGTTCCCAGATCAAAAGGTTCCTGCGGAATTGGATACTTAGGTTCAGTGTCACTGTCTCTTCTGTTAGTGGATCTTGAGGCTTGTTGGCAAATTAAAGAGCCAGTGGCTATGAGATTTAAAAAAATGACTAGAGCAGAAAGCAGGGAGTTGTGGTGAATGGTTGTTTTTCAGACTGGAGGGAAGTGTGCACTGGTGCTCCCAGGGGTCAGTATTAGGATCATTAACCTTTTTGATATTATTGGATATGACTGGATTTGGGTTCAATGGGCATAATTTCAAAGTTTCTGTTCGAGTACAAATCTAACAGTAAATCAGCAGATGAAACTAGAGGTTATAAAAAGAATAAAAGGATAAAACTAAAAGCTCTGTATCTGAATGCAGGTAGCATTTCAAACAAATCAGGTGAACTGAGCGCACATATAGAAATAAATAATTACGATTTGATAGCCATTACGAAGACATGGCTGCAGGAGGACATGGATTGGGATCTGAGTATTGAAGGGTACAGAATATTTAGGAAGGACGGGAAGCGAGGAAAAGGTGGAGGGGGTCTCTGTTAGTTAATAATGGCATTAGCACAATAGAGAGGGCTGACCTAAGTTCAGGAAACCAGGATATGGAAATGGTTTGGATAGAGATGGGAAATGGTGAAGGCAAGAGGTCTCTTGTGGGAGTCGTGTACAGGCCCCTAACAGTAACCACATGGTAGGGTGCAGCATAAAGGAAGAACAAATTGGAGCTTGTCAGGAAGGCACGGTGATAATCATGGGAGATTTTAATTTACACATAGGCTGGAAAAGTCAGATGAGCAAAGATAGCCTAGAAGAGGAGTACATTGAATGTTTTTGGGATAGTTTCTTAGAACAGCATGTTCTGGAGCCAGCCAGAGAGCAAGCTATACTAGACCTGGTATTGTGCAATGAGATAGGAATAATTAATGATCTCATAATGAAGGTGCCCCTAGGTAGCAGTGACCACAATATGATTGAATTTTGAGGGAGAGAGGAGTGGGTCCGAAACAATGTTTTTAAACTTAAATAAGAGCAATTATGAGGGCATGAAATCTGAGCTGGCTAAAGTGAATTGGCAAATTAGGTTAAGTGATAGGTCAATAGAGATGCAGTGTCTAATATTCAAAGGGAATTTTCAGAATGCACAGAATAGATACATTCCAACGAGTAAAAAAAAGTCCAAGGACACGCCATCCGTGGTTAACTAGAAAGGTTAAAGATAGTATCAAACTTAAAGAAAAAACATATAATTGTGCAAAGACAGATGGAAGGTCAGAAGATTGGGCAGAATATAAGGAACAGCAAAGAATGACTAAAAGACTAATAAGGTGGGAAAAATTAGAGTTTGAGAGAAAGCTAGCCAGAAATATAAAAACAAACAGTATGAGTTTTTATAAATATTTTAAAAAGAACCGGGTTAACAAAGTGAACATTGGTCCTCTAGAAAGTGAGTCTGGAGAATTGATAATGGAAAACAAGGAGGTGGCAGATGAATTGAACAGGTATTTTGCATCAGTTTTCACCATAGAGGATACAAGTAACATCTCAGAAGCAGCTATAAATCAGGAAATGGAAGGGAGGGAGGAACTCGGGAAAATTACAATCTCCAGAGAAGTGGTACCGAGTAAATTATTGGAGCTTACAAGAGCCCGGATCCTGATGGGCTTCATCCTAGGGTCTTAAAACAAGTGTCTGGTGAGATTGCATTGGTTTTAATTTTCCAAAATGCCCTAGATTCGGGAAAGGTCCTATTAGATTGGAAGAAAGCAAATGTAACTCAATTATTCAAAAAGGGAGACAGAAAACAGGCAACTACAGGCCAGTTAGCTTAGGATCTGTCATAGGGAAAATGTTAGCTTTATTAAAGAAGTTATAGCAGAGCACTTGGATAAGCTCAAGGTCATCAAGCAGTGTCAACATGGTTTTGTGAAAGTGAAATCATGTTTAACCAACTTACTGGAGTTGAGGAATTAACATGTGGTGTGGTTAAAGGGGAACTGGTGGATGTACTGTACTTAGATTCCCAGAAGGCATTTGATAAAATGCCACAACAAAGATTATTGTGGAAATTAAAGAGTCATGGTGTAGGGGGTAACATAATGGCATGGATAGAAGATTGGTTGGCTAACAGGAAGCAGAGAGTAGGCATAAATGGGTCTCTTTCAGGTTGGCAAGATGTAATGAGTGGTGTGCCACAGGGATCAGTGCTGGGGCCTCAACTGTTTACAATTTATATAAATGACTTGAATGAAGGGATGGGTGGGATGGTTGTCAAATTTGCTGATGACACAGATAGGTAGGAAAGTAAGCTGTGAAGGGGACATAATGAAGCTATAAAAAGATATAGATAGATTAAGTGAGTGGGTAAAGATCTGCCAAATGGAGTATTATTTGGGAAAATGTGAAATTGTCCATTTTGGCAGGAAGAATAAAAGATAAGAAATTTATCTAAATGGTGAGAGATTGCAGAGCTCTGAGGTGCAGAGGGATCTGGGTGTCTTAGTGCAGGAATCACAAAAGGCTAGTATGCAGGTACAGTAAGTAATTAAGCTAATCGTATGTTATCAACTATTGTGAGGGTAATTGAATACAAAAGTAGGGAGGTTATGCTTCAGTTGTACAGGGCACTAGTAAGATCACATTTGGAGCATTGTGCACAGTATTGGTCACCTTATTTAAGGAAGGATATAAAAGCGTTGGAAGCAGTTCATAGAAGGTTTACCAGACTAATACCTGGAATGGATGGGTTATGACGAAAGGTTGGACAGGCTAGGATTGTATCCACGGGAGTTTAGAAGAGTAAGAGGCTACTTGATTGAAACAAATGAGATCCTGAAGTGTCTTGACAGGTTGGATGTGAAGAGGATGTTTCCTCTTGTGGGAGAATTTAGAACTAGGGGTCACGGTTTAAAAATAAGGGGTTGCTCATTTAAAACAGAGATGAGTTGAAATCTTTTCACTCAGAGGATCGTGAGTCTTTGTAACTCTCTTCCTGAAAAGGTGGTGGAAGCAGAGTTTTGAATATTTTTAAGGCAGAGGTGGATAGATTCTTGGTAAGCAAGGGGGTGATAGGTTATTGGGGGGAGGTGGGATGCAGATTTCAGGTTATCAGATTAGCCATGATCTGATTTAATGGCGGAGCAGGCTTGAGTGGTTGGATGGCCTACTCCTGCTCCTTGTTTGTATGTTTACAGATGACATGAAGTGCAAAAATGTAGTAACCAATGATATAGACAGAATGATAGAATGGGCAGATGATAATTAACACAGAAAGTGTCCACTGCTGCATTTTGTAAGAAAGAATGGAGGAGAGGCAATATAAACTAAAAAGTACAATTTAAAGATGGTGCAGGAACAGAGAGAATTCTGGAGGAAGCACGTATAAAAAGCTTTGAAAGTGTCAGGGCAAGCTGTTAAAATAGGATATTGTATCCTTGGCTTTATTAACTGAAGCACATAATACAAAAGCAAGGAAGTTATGCTAAATCTTTATTAAACATTGATTAGGCCTCAGATGGAGCATTATATTGTATCCAAATACAAAGAGATAGTTACAACAACAACTTAGATTTATATAGCGCTTTTACTAATAACTAACAAACTGTTTCAAGGTACTTCACAGGTGTATTATGAAGCAAATTTTGACACTGGACCACATCAAACAATATTAGAGTAGATGGCCAAAAATCTGGTCAAAGAGTTAAATTTAAAGGAGGTCTTAAAGGAAGAAAGAGAAATAGGCAAAGGGAGGGAATTACAGAGCTCAGGAACTGGGCAGCTAAAGGGATGGTCACCATTGGTGGGACAAATAAAATCAGGGATGTTGAAGAGGATAGAATTAGATGAGTGCAGATACCTTGAAGGGTTGTGAGGCTGGAGGAGATTACAGAGTTAGGGTGGGGCTGGGATGAGAATTTTAAAAGCGGCATTGCTTGACCAGCAGCCGATGTAACTCAGTTCGCACAGCGGTAATACATGAACGGGACTTGGCATAAATATACTACAGGCAGCAGAGTTTTGATGACTTCAACAAACAATAAGGAGGAACTTTCCAAAGCAGAGGTGACTGGCAGAAGAACCAAAGGCAACAGAAGGAAACATTTTTGGAGGGAACCAGATCACAGGAGACTATAGGCCAGTTAGTCTAACATCTGTTATTGGAAAAATGCTGGAATCTATTATTAAGGAAATAGTAGCAGGACTTTTAGAAAATCATAATACATTTGAGTCAGCATGCTTTTATGAAAAGGAAATCATGTTTGGCAAACTTATTAGAGTTCTTTGAGAGTGTAACAAGCAAGATGGATAAAGGAACTCCTTTCTTGAGTGGCATTACATTCACGGTTTTCCAATCCACTGGGACCTTTCCAGAATCTAGGGGATTTTGGAAGATTACAACCAATGCAGCAATTATCTCTAAAGGGTTCTTTCAAGATCAGGTCTTGGCCATCAGGTCCAGGGAACTTGTCAGCCTTTCATCCCACTAGTTTTCCCAGTAGTTTTTCTCTAATGATAGTAATCGTTTTAAGCTTCTGCCTCCCTTTTCCCACTCATTTTCCACTACGAAGATGATTTGTGTGTCTTCTACTGAGGGCTGGAGTGGAAAATGCAGTAGGAGGGGGAGGATCCATTTGCTGTGGTCCATGTAGGTACCAATGACATAGGTAGAACTAGGAAAGAAGTTCGGCATAGAGGCTATGAAGAGCTAGGACCTCAAAGTCTGGTTATTATCTGAGCCGTGTGAAAATTGGCACAGGGTACATAAAATTAGAGAGATGAATACGTGGCTCAAAGACTGGTGTGGGAGAAGTGGGTTCCAGTTTGTAGGGCACTGGCATCAGTACTGGGGAAAGTGGGGGCTGTACCATTGGGATGGTCTACATCTGAACCATGCTGGGGCTGGTATTCTTGCGAATTGCATAATTAGGGAAGTAGAGAGGATTTAAACTAAATAGTGGGGGCAAGGGGACAAATGTGGCAAGATGTGTTATATCAAAGAGTGAAGGCAAAGTAAGAGAGGAAAGTGGTAATATGGGCAGAGAGAAAAAAACCTAAGAATGCACAAAGAATAAAGGTTATATGTCACAAAGATAACAAAAAGTCTAAAGGCTCTGAATCTGAAAGCATGTAGCATTCATAACAAAGCAAGCAAATTGATAGCACACATTGAAGCAAATAAATATGATTACATAGTCATTGCAGAGACATGGCTGCAGGTTGACAAGGATTGGGTCCTGAATACTGAGGGGTATACAACATTCACAAAGAATAGGAAGCTAGGTAAAGGTGGAGGGGTAGCACTGTTAAGCAAAGATGATATTGGTGCAATAGTTACAGATAACCTTGGTTCAGGGAATCAGGATGTAAAATCAGGTTGGGTGGAGATGAGGAATAATAGGGGAAAGAAGTCACTAGTGGGAGTGGTCTATATAACAGTAATCACAATGTAGGACAAGGAGAAATATTGGATGCTTGTGATAAAGGGAAGGCAATAGTCATGGGTGACTTTAATCTACATATAAACTGGAAAAAATAAGATTGCAGTAGTAGCCTGGATGAGTTCACAGAATGCACGCTCTGGGGCCAACCAGACAGCAGGTTATAGTATAAAAGCAAAAGGTTATATTAGACTTGGTATTGTGTAATGTGACAGGATTAATTAATGGCCTCAGAGTGAAGGCACCCCAAAATAGCAGCAACCACAGTAATGATTGAATTTTACATCCAGCTTGAAAGAGAGTAGAATTGTGGGCTGACAAGTCTCTGGGCCCCGATGGACTTCGTCCTAGGGTCTGAAAAGAGGTGGCTAATGAATTGGTGGATGCGTCGGTATTAATTTTCCAAAATTCACTAGATTCTGGAGAGGTTCCATCAGACTGGAAAGTAGCAAATATTCAAGAAGGGAGGGAGGCAGAAAACAGGAAACTATAGGCCAGTTAGCTTGATGTCTGTTATGGGGAAGGTGTTTGAATCAATCATTAAAGAGATTATAGCTGGACACTTAGATAAGCTCAAGGTAATTGGGAAGAGTCAGCCTGGTTTTATGAAAGGGAAATCTTGTTTAACCAACTGGTTAAACTGGTTTAACCAATTGGAGTTCTTTTAAGAGGTCAAATGTACGGTTGATATAGGGGAGATTGTAGATGTACTGTACTTGGATTTCCTGAAAACATTTGATAAGGTTCCACACCAAAGGTTATTGCGGAAAATAAAAGCTCATAATATAGGGGGTAACATATTAGCCTGGACAGAAGATTGGCTGGCTAGCAGAAAGCAGAGAGTATGCATAAATGAGTCTTTGTCTGATTGGCAGGATGTGATGAGCGGAGTCCTGCAAGGGTTTAGCTGGGGCCTCAACTTTTTACAATTTACATCAATGACTTAGATGAGGGGAGCGAAAGCACGATAGCTAAATTTGCAGGCGACACAAAGATAGATAGGAAAGTATATTGTGTGAAGAAGACATAAGGAGTTTGCAGACAGATATAGATAAGTTTAGTGGTGAGCAAAATCTGGCAGGAGTATTATGTGGGAAAATGTGAAGTTGTTCACTTTGGCAGCAAGAATAAAAAAGCAGAGTATCACTTAAACAGAGAATGACTGCAGAATTCTGAGGTGCAGAGGGATCTAGGTGTTCTTATGCATGAGTCACAAAAAGTTAGTATGCAGGTACAGCATGTAATCAAGAAGGCTAATGGAATGCTATCCTTTATTACGAGAGGAATTGAACATAAAAGTAAGGATGTTATGCTTCAGTTATACAGGGCATTGGTGAGGCACATCTCGAATACCGTGTGCAGTTTTGATTTACTAGATTGATACCTGGAGTGGGTTGTCTTATGAGGATAGTTTGGGCAGGCTGGTCTTGTTTCCATTGGAGCTTAGAAGACTGAGGGGTGACTTGATAGAAGAATATAAGATCCTGAATGAATTTGACAAGATGCACATGGAAAAGATGTTTCCCCTTGTGGTTGTATCCAGAATTAGGGGGCACTGTTTTAAAATTAGGTGTCACCCTTACAGGACAGAGATGAGGAGAATTGTTTTCTCTCAGAGAGTTGTGCAGCTTTGTAACTCTCTGCCTCAGTAAGTGGTGGAAGTGGGGTCACTGAATACTCTTAAGGCAGAGGTAGATAGATTCCTGTTACGCAACAAAATCAAAGGTTATCGGGGGTACATGGGAATGTGGAACTTGAAACACAAACAGATCAGCCATGATCTTACTGAATGGCAGAGCAGGCTTGAGGGGCTGAATGGCCTACCTCTGCTCTGATTTTGCATGTTCGTAAGTAAGACAAATGTAAAACATATGTTTAAAATCTCTGCCACTTCCTTGTTTTTCATTGTTAATTCTCCAGTCACAACCTTTAGAGGACCAACTTGTACTTTCGTTACTCTCTATTTTTATATCCCAAGAACAAAGAAAAGTACAGCGCAGGAACAGGTCCTTCGGCCCTCCAAGCCTCTGTCAAACTAAAACATTTTGCACTTCCGGGGTCCATATCCCTGTTTCCATCCCATTCACGTATTTGTCAAGCTGCCTCTTGAACACCACTACCATACCTGCTTCCACCACCTCCTCTGGCAGCGAATTCCAGACACTCACTACTCTCTGCGTAAAAAAACTTGCCCCGCTCATCTCCTCTAAAGTTTTCTCCTCTCACCTTAAATCTATGTCCCCTAGTAATTGACTCTTCCACCCTGGGAAAAAGCTTCTGCCTATCTACTCTGTCCATGCCATTCATAATTTTGTAAACTTCTATCAAGTCGCCCCTCAATCTCCAATGCTCTACTGAGAACAATCCGAGCTTCGCCAACCTCTCCTCATAGATAATAACCTCCAGACCAGGCAGCATCCTGGTAAACCTCCTCTGCACCCTCTCCAACACCTCCATATCCTTCTGGTAATGTGGCGACCAGATTGCATACAATATTCCAAGTAAGGTTCTATACAGCTGCAGCATGACTCACCAGCTTTTATACTAAATACCCCTGCCAATGAAGGCAAGCATGCCATATGCCTTCCTGACTACCTTATCCACTTTCAGTGACCTGTGGACCAGATCCCTCTGCCCATCAATGCATTTAAGGGTCCTGCCATTTACTGTATAATTCCTACCTGTATTAGACCTTCCAAAATACATTATCTCGCATCTGTCCGGATTAAGCTCCATCTGCCATTTCTCTACCCAAGTTTCCAACCGATCTATATCCCGTTGTATCCTGTGACAATCTTCTTCACTATCTGCAACTCCTCCAACCTTAGTGTCGCCTGCAAACTTACTAATTAGCTCAATATACTTGCAGAAGCTCTGCCTGTTCTTATATTTTTCGCTACTTTATTCTCATATTGCAATTTCTCCCTCCCTATTTCTCTAATGCTCTCTCCATTAAGCTATAAAGTACTGGCCAGATGAGATGCATAACAAAGATAAAAACAAAAAAACTGCGGATGCTGGAAATCCAAAACAAAAACAGAATTACCTGGAAAAACTCAGCAGGTCTGGCAGCATCGGCGGAGAAGAAAAGAGTTGACGTTTCGAGTCCTAAAAACTCGAAACGTCAACTCTTTTCTTCCCCGCCGATGCTGCCAGACCTGCTGAGTTTTTCCAGGTAATTCTGTTTTTGTTTTGAGATGCATAACAACCTTGATGCACAAAAATATGGCTTTCTGCATGTTCCAAGGCTTAATCCTAGGGTAGATAGCAGAGTATGGGATTTGCTGAAGGGTCAAATACCTAGTGGATTCCGCAGGAACTCTAGGCCACTGTGAAAAATTGGGTAGGCCAGACTGACCATGAACCATTATCACCCAGGAAAAGCAAGTCTATGGATCACTATCATGTATGCAGATTTTGACTATTCAACCTAGGAGGAATTTTGGACTTTGCTATTAAGTAATATTTAGCTGACAAGGAATTAAGTTCAAATCATATAGCTGCCAGGAATGTGGATCAGAATTCAGATAAAGCTTCTGTCCTGAATGGTACTTCTTAAAAATTTATGCTTTCATGGTATGTGGGCATCACTGGCAAGGCCATCCCTAATTGCCTTTGAACTGAGTGGCTTGCTAGACCATTTCAGAGGGCAGTTCTGTGGATCTGGAGTCATGTGTAGGTTAGGCTGGGTACGGATGGCAGATTTTCTTGCCTAAAGGACATTGATGAACCAGATGGATTTTACAACCATTGAGGACTACAACAATCGTGGTCACCATTACTGAAACTAGCTTTCGATTCCAGATTTTTACTAATTAAATTAAAATTCCACCAGGATATGAATCCATGGCTCCAGAGAAGTAGCCTGGGTCTCTGGATTACTAGTCCAGTGACATTACCACTATACCATCCTCTCCCCAACTTCCCATATGTCACATCATTTTTAGACAATGGAGGGTTGTTAGAGATATTCCACAAACCTTCACATAAATTAACCTAGATGTTTGGAATGGCTTAATTCTAATGAGCTCACTGGAACTCACTCCTAGACATGTTGTGGAAGGTTTAAATGGTAACTTGACTGGCCAATCAGGAGAGGTTAAAGTTCATTGGTCAAACATCCCATCCAGTCAGAAAAGGACAGAGAGCAGGAAATGATGGGCCAGTTGGAGCTCCCTGCTTAAGTTTAGTACTGTTTAGTCAAAGTTGTGTATTTAAACTGGGCTCGAGTGGCATGCTTTGCTAATTTAGGTTATGCGCAACGGTACAAAATAAATTATAATTGACTGTAAATGAAAAATAAATCGTCCTAATAGTTTATAATTGGCTTTCCAGAGGGCAGGAAAAACACATGCAGGAGCACTGATCTTTCCTGAAGTACAGGGCCGAAAGCTGAACATAAAAGTTCAGATGGAATTTGACCAAGGTATGTACAACTGAAACATAAATTGCAGTCCTTTGAATCTAAGTCCCCTTTGGATAATAGTCAACATTCCTAAAGGAATTATTGATTTCTTTTCATAAACTGTGCACTAGTATTTCGATATTTGTGTACATGGGCACATTTGGGAGTTTTAAACTTCCCCTAAACAGTTGCCCTTCTGTCTGAAGTTTGTCCTCAGTGCTACACAGTTCCATGTTCTCCTGGGCATCCCTCTGCATGGTTGCTCAACAAACACAATTCAGGAAAAGGCAGAAGGCCAGGGATGCCTGCCCTCCCCAACCTTGGAAAGCCCTAGTGACACCAGGGGACTGTGAGGGGACAAATGTACCTTGGTCTCATTCCCCCTTCTCATGTACACGGGGAAATGGGCACTTCCTGGAGATAAAGTTCTAGAATATGGGATAAATATAAGTGCAAGCTGAGAAATAACAGACAGCATCCATTGTGCTAGGTCAGAAGTGTGCAGGGAGGGATCAAGTACAACAGATTCCTCTTTTGCATTTACTAGAATCATCAGCATTGGAAACTGTGGTTAATCCCTGTCACAATAACAAACCTTGAAGATTACATGGGTATCTGTCAGTAAAGGTCCTTCCACCTCGATTATGGGCATCGATTGGTCTCTGCTCATCAGCTGGATATTGGCACCTCCTATAGCTTCCAAACCTTCCATCAGAACAGGCACACTGCCCCCATCCGAAGGGCTCAGTGCTTTCGCCAAAGTGTCAAATGCCCTGCAGTAAAGAACATATCACTAGTGCTTTGCTCCCACTCACAGTGCAGAATTACAGCACCACACAGCAACTACAAGGGACATACTCTGTATGCAACATTTAAAAGCCCTGTGTAATTTATTGCGTAACCCAGAGTATCTGTGTTGTTTTAAGAAATTTGTTTCTAAATCCCAGCCTTGTGCAAAGTTTATGCTAATAGCTGAGTTGGCTCTGAGAGACTCAGTTGACAAGTTGAAATGCAGTTGAGAGTAGATTGCTGTACAGATTATGAAAGAAACAACAATGATCAGAGATTCACCAGCATATGTTGGCTCCCAGTTTGAAAGGTATACAGTGGAAGAATAAATGAAATATCTGTCTGCCATTGAAGTCAGATAAGTGCACACAGGCATTAAGCTACTTGCTGCAAAGTTCAGTGTAACTCAAATACCCAGCAATCCTTCATGTTAACACAACTTGAATTTAAATAGCACCTTTAAATCACTCCAAGATGCTTCACAGGAGCGTTACGAATTAAAATCTAACATCGAGTCACATAAGGAGACCAAAAACTTACTCAGATAGATGTTAAGTTGCATCTCAACCAAGGAAAGCGAGGTGGATAGGTGGAGAGGTTGAGAGAGGGAATTTCAGGGTCTTGATAACTGAAGGCAAGATTGCCAATGGAGGAGCAATTAAAATTGGAAACACTCAAGGGGCCATTATGGGAGGAGTGCAGGCATTTTTGTGAATTGTGGGACTGGAGGAGATTATAGATATAGGGAGTGGGGGAGGCCACGAAGGGTTTTGCAAACACAGGGTGAGAATTCTAACATCAAAGGGTTGTCAGACAGAAGTGGAGCCAATGTAGTTCACCGAGCACAGGGACTCAGTGTGAGTTAGGATTAGTTTCATTTATATAGGATCAATGCAGAGATGCTTGCCAGGAGAGCACTGGAATAGTCACAACTAGAGATAACAAAGGCTTCGATGACGGTTCAGCAGTAGGTGAGCTGAGATAGGTGAAGAGGTGGACAATGATACAGGGGTGGAAGTAGGCAGTCTTGGTGATGAGAATGGTTAAGAGGTTGGAAGCACATCTCAAAATTAAATAAAACAATGGAAGTAAACGCAAATTGAGCAACCAAGTAAAGGGCCTGTGAAAGAAAGGGGCCAGTGCAGCTAGTACAACAGATAACCATGCAGTTTGGCCACAATAATCTGCAAATTATAAACTTAATTTGAGTAAACAGGTTTAAGAGTCATGAAGTGAAAGGTCTGGTCTATAACCTGCAGGATTTGATCTTTTACCCTCACTACCGCCTCTGTGGCTGATCTCAGCTTTCTCATGATCTTCAGAATCTGACCCTTCTCCTACATTATGCTCTGCAGATTGTGACCCTTCTCCACCACTTCTGGGTTGTAGGTTTGGAAGGTGCTGTTGAAGGAGACTCGTGAAAGTGTAGATGGTATACACTGCTACCACAGTGTATCAGTGGTGGAGGGAGTGGATGGCGGATAGTGTGTCAATCAAGCGGGCTACTTTATCTGGAAGATGTTGAGCTTCTTGAGTGTTGTTGGAGCTGCACTCATCCAGGCAAGTGGAGAGCATTAGATCACACTCCTGATTGTGCTTTGTAGATGGTGGACAGGCTTTGGGGAGTCAGGATGTGAGTTACTCGTCACACAATTCCTAGCTTCTGACCTGCTCTTGTAGCCACAGTATTTATATGGCCAGTCCAGTTTCTGTTCAATGGTAACCCCCAGGATGTTGATAATGGAGGATTCAGTGATGGGTAATGACACTGAACATCAAGGGATGATGGTTCTCTCTTGTTGGAGATGGTCATTGCTTGACATTTGTGTGGTGCGAATGTTACTTGCCATTTGTCAGCCTAAGCCTGGATATTGTTCAGGTCTTGCTACATTTGAACATGGACAGCTTCAGTATCTGAGGAGTCACGAATGGTGCTGAACATAGTGCAATCATCAGCAAACATCCCCACTTCTGACCTTATAATGGAAGGAAGGTCATTGATGAAGCAGCTGAAGATGGTTGGGCCTAGGACACTACCCTGAGGAACTCCTGCAGTGATGTCTTGCAGCTCAGATGACTGACCCGCAACAACTAAAACCATCTTTATTTGTGCTAGGTATGACTTCAACCAATGGACTGATTCCTATTGACTCCAGTTTTGCTAGGGCTCCTTAATGCCAGTTTGGATCAAATGCTACCTTGGTGTCAAGGACAGTCATTCATACCTCCCCTCTGGAGTTCAGCTCTTTTGTGCATGTTTGGACCAAGGCTGTACGGAGGTCAGGAGCTGACTGGCCTTGGTGGAAACCAAACTGAGCATCAGTGAGCTGGTTACTGCTGCATAAATGCCACTTGATAGCACTGTCAATGACACCTCCCATCACTTTGCTGATGATTGAGGATAGACTGATGGGGTGCTAATTAGCCGGGTTGGATTTTCCCTGCTATTTGTGTACAGGACAAACCAAGGCAATCATCCACACTGCTGGGTAGATTCCAATGTTATAGATGTACTGGAACAGCTTGATTATTTATTTTATTCATTCGTGGAACGTGGGCGTCGCTGGCTAGGCCAACATTTATTGCCCATCCCTAACTGTCCTTGGGAAGGCGGTGGTGAGCTGCTTTCTTGAACCACTGCAGTCCATGGTACACCCACAGTGCTGTTAGGGAGGGAATTCCAGAAATTTGACCCAGCGACAGTGAAGGAACGGTGATATACTTCCAAGTCAGGCTGATGAGTGGCTTGGAGGGGAACCTCCAGGTGGTGGTATTCCCATCTATCTGCTGCCCTTGTCCTTCTAGATGGTAGCAGTTGTGGGTTTGGAAGGTGCCGTCTAAACAGCCTTGGTGAGTTCCTGCAGTGCATCTTGTAGATTGCTCCCCTTCATTGAGGATGGGGATATTTGTGGAGTCTCCTCCTCCAGTGAGTTGTTTGATTCTCCACCACCATTCACGACTGGATGTAACAGGACTGCAGAGCTTGGATCTGATCCGTTGGTTGGGATCGCTTAGCTCTGTCTATTGCATGTTGCTTCTGCCATTTGGCACGCAAGTAGTCCTGTGTTGTTGCTTCACCGGGTTGTAACTTCATTTTTTAATATGCTTCCTACTGCTCCAACAGCATGGGTTCAATCCCTGTACCAATGAGGCAGTTCTTGGGTCCTACCTCCTTGCCTTGCCCCATCATGATAATCAGGCAATAAAGCGGGATTAGTAAACTTAGACAACTAGGATACGATATGTAAAGAAAGATATCTGTATACCCAAATGTTAACTGGTATCCTTGAGTGATGAGGTTACATTGTCCTGTATTTATTCTCAGTGGTGAAGAATTGGATTTTGCTGTTCACATCACATACACTTGCCCAGGCTTTTCATGGGCTTGTTGGCAGAGATTTCTATCAATTCAGTATCTGTTTCAGTGTGGCATTTTTGAAGAACATCTGTGGTTCCTGTAAACAGGTCAAGAAACAGCGAAGCTCCTCAAACAATCAGGTTAAAGTATTCTCACTGCGACATGAAGACTGCAAACCAGGGAGTAAAATACAGGAAAATAAATTACAATTACTGCATAAAGAGCATGAGAGAAGCAGCATGGTCATTTACAGGGACAGAGTGAGAAACAGCAGGGCCATTTACAACAAGAGAGTGCAAGAGAAACAGCGTGGTCATTTACAGGGAGAGAGGAGAAACAGCAAGGTAATTTACAAGGAGAGAGTGCGAGAGAAACAGCGTGGTCATTTACAGGGAGAGATTGTGAAAGAAACAGTGGGGTCATTAACAGGGAGAGAGTGAGAGAGAAACAGCATGGTCATTTACGGGGAGAGAGTGCGAGAGAAACAGCGTGGTCATTTACAGTGAGACAGTGCGAAAGAAACAAAGTGGTCACTTACAGCAAGAGAGTGAGAGAAACAGTGGTCATTTACAGCGAGAGAGTGTGAGAGAAACAGCGTGGTCATTTACAGCGAGAGAGTGAGAAAGAAGCAGCGTGGTCAGTTACAGCAGGAAAGTGAGAGAGAAACAATGGGGCCATTTACACGGAGAGAGTACGAGAGGAACGGGGCTTTTAACAGTGAGAGAGTGTGAGAGAAACAGCTTGTTCACTTACATGGAGTGAGTGCGAGAGAAACAGTGTGGTCATTTACAGAGAGAGAGTTGAGAGAAACAGGGGAGTCATTTACATTAAGAGAGAAACAGTATGGTCATTTTTAGGGTGAGAGGGAGAGAGAAACAGTGGGTTCATTTACAGTGAGAGAGTGTGACAGAAACAATGTGGTTATTTACAGTGAGAGTATGAGAGAAACAGCAGGATCATTTACAGGGAGTGACTGCGAGAGGAGCAGGGCCTTTAACAGTAAGAGAGTCCAAGAAGAGTGAGTGACCATTAAAGAGCAGGAGAGGGAAAAGAGTGCAGGGAAAGCAGCTGAACGGTGAGTAGGATTGGTGAGTATTTCTCGTCTTTAAAGTAAAGTAAGGTATTTAGTTTGTGTTTAGATCTCTAGTCTTTTTTTCTCTCTTTTTCTCATGTGCGCCACAAGGGGGAAAGTTATGTGGGTACTTAGGTCCAGGAAGCAGTCACATTCCTCAGATTAGGTAATTCAAATTTGGTCTATGATCAGGGGCAGGAGGGTGTGACTGCAGGTGAAGCAGCTATGGGGATCCAGATGGTAGCGTTTGATGGACCTCGGCTCCTGCAATTGTACAACAGTCACAAGGTTCTTGCAAGCTGTGTGGGCGAGAGCAGGGACTGCAGGGAGGGTGAGCGAACTAACCACGGCACTGTGGTACAGGAAGCCATTCAAGTGGGGAGAGGAAATGGGAACATAGTTGTGGTAGGGGACAGTATAATTAGCGGGACAGATACTGTTCTCTGCAGCCGTGAGTGTGAGTCCCGAAGGCTGTGCCAGGGTTAAGGACGTCTCCTCAGGGCTGGAGAGGAACTTGGAGTGGGAGGTGGGGGATCCAGTTGTCTTTGTCCATGTTGATACCAACATTGATAGGATTAGAAAAGAGGTTCTGCTGAAAGAATTTGGACATTAGGAGTTATATTAAAAAGCAGAACCTCCAAAATAATCATCTCGGGATACGTAGGCTTACAAAGCAAAAGGATATGGCAGCATTGCAGGGAAGCTATTTAGATAATGATACCCAGAGTGTGACAGAGTGTACAAACATTAACAAACAGCAGCCAACAGGGTAAAAGGGGGACAAAATGTTAAAAAGGCAAAATTAATGGCTCTTTACTTAAATGCACATAGTATTCGGAACAAAATAAATGAATTAACGGCACAAATAGAGGCTAATGGGTATGGTCTTACAGCGGAGATGTGGTTACAAGGAGAACAAAACTAGGAACTAAGTATTCAGGGGTATGTGTAACTTTTCGAAAGGACAGGCAGGAAGGAAAGGGTGGTGGGGCTTTGTTAGGACGAGATGGAATAAGTACGATAGCAAGAAAGGATCTTGGATTAGAAGATGTGGAGTTCATATGGGTGGAGGTAAGAAATAACAAGGGGAAGAAGACATAAAAACAAAAAACTGCGGATGCTGGAAATCCAAGACAAAAACAGAATTACCTGGAAAAACTCAGCAGGTCTGGCAGCATCGGCGGAGAAGAAAAGAGTTGACGTTTCAAGTCCTCATGACCCTTCAACAGAACTAGGTGAATCCAAGGAGAGGGGTGAAATATAAGCTGGTTTAAGGTGGGGGGTGGGGGGTTGGGTGGGGGAGAGAAGTGGAGGGCGGGATGTGGTTGCAGGGACAAGCAAGCAGTGATAGGAGCAGATGATCAAAAGATGTCACAGACAAAAGAACACAGAGGTTTTGAAGTTGGTGATATTATCTATATGAATGTGCTAATTAAGAAGTGCCCTACCATCCATTCTTAATTAGCACAGTCATTTAGATAATATCACCAACTTCAACACCTCCGTGTTCTTTTGTCTATGACATCTTTTGATTATCTGTTCCTATCACTGCTTGCTTGTCCCTACAACCACATCCCCCCTCCACTTCTCTCCCCCCAACCAACCACCCCACCGTCCCCACCCCCCCCTCCCAACCCCCCCTCCTTAAACCAGCTTATATTTCACCCCTCTCCTTGGATTCACCTAGTTCTGGATTACTTGTCTAGTGATATTACCGTTACGCCACCATCTCCCACTAGTGTTGTGCCATGAGACAGGCTTAATTAATTGAATAAAAACAAAAAACTGTGGATGCTGGAAATCCAAAACAAAAACAGAATTACCTGGAAAAACTCAGCAGGTCTGGCAGCATCGGTGGAGAAGAAAAGAGTTGATGTTTCGAGTCCTCATGACCCTTCAGTTAAGGGGTCATGAGGACTCGAAACGTCAACTCTTTTCTTCTCCGCCGATGCTGCCAGACCTGCTGAGTTTTTCCAGGTAACTCTGTTTTTGTGAAGGGGAAGAAGACACTGGTGGGAGTAGTCTACAGGCCCCCTGACAGTAGCTATACTGTAGGACAGAGAATAAATCAGGAGATAATGAGGGTATGTAAAAAAGGCAGTACATTAATCATGAGTGACTTTAATCTTCATGTAGATTGGGGAAATCAAATTGGCAGAGGTAGACATGAGCAAGAATTCATAAAGTGTATTTGGGACAGTTTCTTAGAACAACATGTTGCAAATCCAACCAAAGATCATGTCTGTCCTTGGCTTGCTGCATTGTTCCAGTGAAGCCCAACGCAAACTGGAGGAACAACACCTCATCTTCCGACTAGGCACCTTACAGCCTTCCGGACTGAATATTGAATTCAACAACTTTAGGTCGTGAGCTCCCCACCCCCCTCCCCCATCCCCACCCCCTTTCTGTTTCCCCTCCTTTTTTTTCCCCAATAAATTATATAGATTTTTCTTTTCCCACCTATTTCCATTATTTTTAAATATTTTAAAATCTTTTATGCTCCCTCCACCCCCACTAGAGCTGTACCTTGAGTGCCCTAACATCCATTCTTAATTAGCACATTCGTTTAGATAATATCACCAACTTTAACTTTAACACCTATGTGTTCTTTTGTACCATTGTCGCTGACATCTTTTGATGATCTGCTTCTATCACTGCTTGTTTGTCCCTACAACCACACCCCACCCCTCTCTCTCTATCTCTCCGCCCCCCACACACACACCTTAAACCAGCTTATGTTTCAACTCTTTCTTGGACTCGAAATCAAGTTCTGTCGAAGGGTCATGAGGACTCGAAACGTCAACTCTTTTCTTCTCCGCCGATGCTGCCAGACCTGCTGAGTTTTTCCAGGTAATTCTGTTTTTGTTTTGGATTTCCAGCATCCGCAGTTTTTTGTTTTTATCAAAGATCAGGCTATTTTGGATCTGGTAATGTGTAATAAGCAGGTTTAATACATGATCTCAGAGTAAAGGATTCCCTAGGAAACAGTGACCATAATACGGTAGAATTAGCATTCAGTTTGAGAGTGCTAAACTTGGGCTGGAAACAACTGTGCTAAACTTAAATAAGGGTAATTACAAAGGAATGAGGGCAGAGTTGGCTGGAGTGGACTGGGAGAGCAGTTTAGCAGAAAAGACGGTTGATGAACAATGGCAGACATTTAAGAAAATAGTTCATGACTCTCAGCAAAGATATATCCCAGTGAGGAAGAATTCAAGGAAGGGGATAAACCAACCATGGTTAGCCAAGGAAGTTAAGGACTGTATGAAACTGAAAAAAAAAACAATGTGGCAAAGATTAGTGGTAAACCAGAGGATTGGGAAAGTTATAAAAACCAACAAAAGATGACCCAAAAAAAATTAAGAAGGAGAAACTAAACTTTGAGGGTAAACTAGCAAGTAATACAAAAACGGACAGTGAGAGCTTCTTTAAATATATAAGAAGTAAGAGCGAGGCCAAGGTGAACATAGGCCCCTTAGAGAATGAGGCTGGGGAAATAATAATGCGGAACCTGGAAATGGCAGAGGAGTTGAATAAATACTTTTGCTTCAGTCTTCACTATAGAAGATACTAATAGCATTCCAAAAATACTAAGTAATCAAGGGGCAAAAATGAGGGAGGAAAAAAGTACAGTAACCATCACTAAAGAAAAAGTATTAGGGAAAATAATGAGGCTAAAGGCCGATAAGTCCCCTGGACCTGATGGGTTGCATCCTAGGATATTAAAGGAAGTAGCTACAGATATAGTAGATACACTGGTAGTAATCTTCCAAGAATCCTCAGATTCTGGAAAAGTCCCAGAGGATTGGAGAATGGACAATGTAACACCCTTATTCAAAAAGGGAAGGAGACAAAAAAACAGATAACTATAGGCCAGTTATCATAACATCTATTATTGGGAAAATGTTGGAGTCTATTATAAAGGATGTAATAACAGAGCATTTAGAAATACATAATATAATCAAGCAGAGTCAGCATGACTTCATGAAAGGGAAATCATGCCTAACAAATTTATTAAAATTCTTTGAGGTAACAAGCAGGATTGATAAAGGGGAACGAGTAGGTGTAATATATTTGGATTTCCAGAAGGCATTTGATAAGGTAGCGCACATAAGGCTACTTAATAGGAACCCATGGTGTTGGGGGTAATATATTAGCATGGATAGAGGATTGGCTAACTAATAGAAGACAGAGTTGGGATAAAGGGGGGAGGGGGGGGCATTTTTTGGATGGCAACCTGTAACTAGTGGAATACCATAGGGATCAGTGCTGGGGCCTATTTACAATATAGATTAATGACTTAGATGAGGGAAGTGAATGTACTATTGCCAAGTTTGTGGATGACACAAAAATAGGTGGGAAAGCAAGTGGTGAGGATGACACAAGGAGTCTACAGAGGGATATAGACAGCTTATGTGAGTGGGCAAAAACTTGGTAGATGGAATATAATGTGGGAAAATGTGAGGTTATGTACTTTGGCACAAAGAATAGAGGATCTGAATATTATTTAAATGGAAAAAGGCTGCAGAAATCTGCAGCACAGAGGGATTTGGGGGTCCTTGGTGCATGAATCCCAAAAAGCTAACGGACAAGTTCAACAGGTAACAGGGAAGGCAAATGGAATTTATTTCAAAGGGAATGGAGTATAAAAATAGGGAAGTCTTGCTAAAACTATACAAGGCATTAGTTAGACCACACCTAGAATCTGCAAACAATTTTGGTCCCTTTATCTAAGGAAAGATGTACTGGCATTGGAGGCTGACTGGAGAATGTTCACTAGGTTGATCCTGGGTATGGAGGGATTTTTTTATGAGGCGAGGTTGAGTAGGTTGGGCCTATACTCATTGGAGTTCAGAAGAATGAGAGGTGGCCTTACTGAAACATAAGGGAGAATTTTCTCCCCATCAGGGGGGCTGAGGGGAGCAGGAGTGGGCAGGCACGTAGCCGATCGCTGCCTGCCATTGGCTGTGCTTTGCCATTTTATGTGGGTGGGCCAATTAAGGCCCGCCCAGCGTAATGCACACCCAGAAGTGCTGAGCGCTCCCTGTGCGGGTGGTGGGGGAGGAGGCTGAGTCCGGACCTGTACTCTTCCGTGCATAGGTGCAAAAGAGCACAGAAGTCTCCCTGAGGCACAGAGTTTGATTTTGAAAAATTTTAATAAAGAAAAAAAATTTTAAGACATGTCCCCTCATGTAACAGTGTCACATGAGCTGGAAAATGTCAATGAATTTTATTAAAAATTTTTATGAAAGTTTAAAAACCTTCATGAAACCTCATCCCACCCATGGATGAGGTTTCATGATAAATGTGAAGGCCGTCTGGGCTCTTCGCCTACCCGCCAACCTTAAGGTTTGATAGGCAACTGTGTTAATTATTTTAATTGATATTTAAATGGCCTTCACAGGCCTTTGACAACTCAGTGGGTGTGTAGCTGACTCCGGTGTGCACCCGCCGAACTGAAGATCAGAATGACGCGCGGTGACATCGGGACATACGACTAACATCACTGCGCGTTATTTTACACGTCGGCGAGGAGGGCCTGCTTCTGCATGTCGACCCGAAGATTATGGCCATAAGGTTCTTAGGGGGACTCAAAGGGTAGATGCTGAGAGATTGTTTCCCCTTGTGGGAGAGTCTAGGACCAGATGGCATAATCTCAGTGTAAGGGGGCTCCCATTTAAAACAGAGATGAGGAGGAATTTCTGCTCTCAGAGGGTGGTGAATCTGTGGAATTCTTTACCGCAGAAGGCTGTAGAAGCTGGGTCGTTAGGTATATTCAAGGCTGAGGTAGATTTTTAATCAGTAAGGGAATCAAGGATTTGGGGAAAAGGCTGGAAAGAGGAGTTGAGGATTATCAGATCAGCTTGATGGGCCAAAAAGCCTACTTCTGCTCGTACGTCTTATGGTCTTAACAAAAAACAAAATAAAGACTGGGACATGCAGATGAAATTAAGGGAATGAGATAAAGAGAAAAACAGAAAAATTAAAAATATAATTAATTTATTTTTTAAAAAATGTGCAACATCAATTTCCTTCTAAGGGAATGAGACTCCATATTCGAAAAAAAAATATTTGGGGCCGGAGAGGATGTTCATCAATAATTATCACTTATTACACCATTTGAAAACTCACTACAGAATGCACCAGCCCAAAGTTATTCAGTCATTTTTAATGTGAAATTTTTGGGCAGGTACCCCATATTCACACCACTACAGACATTTCAATGCTAATACTATCAGTAAGGACTAAAACTGCATGTGTAAGGAAGAGCAGGGATCACTGACATCAACTTCAGCGTTTCCATATTTAATCACATATCTGCAGGTACCAGAAGTTGCTGTCAGATTGACCTTGTAATAATACTGATGTGGTCAGCCTCGTTGATACCATTACAGCAAAATTCAGGTTAATATGTTCTTTGTTATAGCCATCTATGCATACAAATACATAAGATCACTAGCTCAGGATCTCGCTATTTTCATCACTCCTCTTCTTTCTGAGGACAGTGTCTCTGTGAACTCGCTCAAATGTCCATCCTTCACATTCAAACTTAATCAGTGAGTGTCAGTAAGGTATTTGACTATAGGAAGCATTGCAGCCAAAGATCCTGTTGCCATCTGCTATACACATGCATACACCCTCTAGTAGCAATCATTCTCCCTGGGACTCCATTAATAAATGTGACAGAAGGCACTTCTTCTTTAGAAAAAACACTGCATTATAAGCTGACCACTGTATGACAGGTTATTATTTTCATTTTTACACTGAAGCTACAAAGGCTCAACAATTATTCCAGCTTTTACTGAAACAAACACTAAAAAAAAACTCCACAAATAACCTCCTGATTGCCAGAACCAAAATACAGACTGCATGGGACTGATTGTAAGTGACTCACAACATCAGTTATAGTGGAAGTGATGATAAGTCACTGTTCTGCTCTCTCTTTATTCAGAGAACCCAGAGAGGGAGCCATTAGGTTGCTGATGGATGGCACATTGAGTGGTAGTTGTGTATACCGTGTAATCTCATTGGTAGACTGATCCTCTTGCTGTAGATCTGTGACACTGATGTCTCCATTATTAAGTGCTTCAATTGCTGGAAGGTCACTCGGACTCTGTGAATCATCTTTTCCCTTGCTGAGATTTGCTAGTGAGGTGACGACATTAGCCAGCGTACCCAAATCACCTTGGCTTGTTTCAGCCTAAAACAAAGAGATAAAGTGGAATTGATCACACTATTGATCTACAGACAGTGATGCCAGGGTATGTCCAGCCAAACCTCTGTATATATCAGACACTCTGGGCAGAATTTTACCAGCAATCCAGAGCATCATAGTACAAAAATGGCACGTTATAAATTTGATGCAGAAAATAACAGAGTCACTCCAGAATCTGAGCACCTTAGATTTAACATGTTCTGACTCCCAATGCCCAAATCTACTTTGACATAGACATAACGTTGAGTCTAACAGCAGTAACCGTTGTGACCTAAACCAGATATTCACACCTTTTACACTGCTAATTCTTCAATCTCTGAAGACGAGTAAATAAATCACCTATTTAGTGAGACAAAGCTTGATACCAATTATTAAGCTGCTTGCTTCTTAGCAAGTTTCATTAGATTCATTAATTTCAATGAATCTTTACTTTCAAACAATACAACTTGTCTTTGTATAATAATGCAAAGTAATGAAATCTACATCTCTCCATTTCACTGGGTTACCTCGCTTGAACTAATAACTCTTCTGCATAAAAACAAAATACTGCGAATGCTGGAAATCTGAAATAAAAAGAGAAAATGCTGGAAAAACTCAGCAGGTCTAACAGCATTTGCGGAGAGAAAAACAGAGTTAACGTTTCAAGTCCCCAAGACTCTTCTTCAGAGCTCTGAGGGGGAGTAACGGACTTGAAACGTTAACTCTGTTTCTCTCTCCACGGATGCTGTCACACTCGCTGAGCTTTTCCAGCATTTTCTGTTTTTATAACTCTTCTGCATGTAGTCTTCAGTACAGTGCAGGACATCCTGTCACTGTAGTCTCTGCAGCCTGACTCCAATGTTAGCATTTAATTAACGTGGCTATTTCACAACCCAAGCATCAAATCCACCAAACTAATTACTAATGACTACTACCAAGTTCAAAGAAATAAAGTTGTCAATGCAGCAATGAGTGAGATCAAACATTAGAATGTTTTTACTGCCTTCAGCATGTTGGTTCACGTCCTGATTTCAAGCTGAATCTGTATCTATTAGGCTGGTTGTTTGGTGAATTAAATCCCTTACAAGCCAGGTTTACTCAATGACAGCACTTTTAGTATACTATACACATAGGTCCTCAAGTGGCAGCACAGTCTGAAATCTCAAAGCAGGCCAAGTGTCAACTCCTCCTAATTTACTCTTCTCATCTCTCAATCTTAACAATTTCCCTTTCCAAGTGGAATGATAAGGGCTTCAGCTTCATGCAGTGAAAAAGACATACGGCCTGTAACAAACTATTTCCTCTTTTCAGTCAGATGTGTTTTGAAGAGATGATAATATTCTCCCTCTGATGAAAAACATGACCAGACAACAAATGAGGGGGAATTCTACCTTACCTGATATAACCATTTGTCATCGAAATCATAAATTACAGATTGATTCATCTAATGTATTTACTTCAGTATATATACTCCAATATATTTACCAAACACACAAAGTTCCTCCCACCTTAGGGTCTGCAGCCACTAGAACTGCACCACTGTCTGTCTGTATTAATGGTTGCTGAATATTCACCAGCGCTCCTGATTCAAACAGATTCGTCTGTCTGCAAGAAACAGAAAATAAGATTCGGTAAAGTGTATAAAATCTATTAAGACGATTCTACTCTGCTGTATCCAACAACGTCATAGTTGACAAACATGACCTGGTCACAGAAAGTCAGTGTGGATTCGTTCAGGAGTAATGTAATAGATACGAGCATATCCATGTTGTTTATATGGATTTCTGGAAGATTTTCCATAGTTCCACTTAGAAGTTTGTTAGCAAGATGGGATTGGAAGGAGTCTTTTGTCCTGGGTGGATAGCTGGTTAAGGTGACCAGTACAGACCAGTACTTAATGGGTAAGTACTCAAACTGGCAGGTTGTGACTCATGGAGCAGAATTTTCTGCCTGACGGGCGGGCGGGCCTGACCCAATCTCCAGCGGGCGGGGAGCCGATCCCCACCGGAGAAGTGAGCCCCGTCGCCATTTTACGTGGGCGGGCCAATTAAGGCCCGCCCAGCGTGATGTCCAACGGGAAGCACTATGTGCTTCCTGTGCGGGCAGGGGGGGGATTCCCCAAAAACGAGAGTGCGTTCTTTCATGTGCACGAAAGTGCGCATATCTCCCTGAGACAAAGTGCTGCCTCAGGGAGATGACTTACACTTTTAAAAATATTAAAAATAGAAATAATTTCCTTAAATGTCCCCCTCATGTGACAATGTCACATGAGATGGGACATGTGCATAATTAACATAATAACTTTATTAAAAATTTTAAAGCCCTGCATGAAACCTCATCCTGCTGGTGGATGGAGTTTCATGTTTTACCTGTTTGCTACTGGGGCTCCTGGTCGGCCCGCCAACCTTAAGGTTGGACGGGCAGGTCCTTTAATTGTTTAAATGATCCTGTCAATGGCCTCAATTGGCCACTGACAGGTTGGCGGGCCCGCAGCTGATTTTACTCCGCCCCCGCCTTCCTAAAATTTAAATGGGGTGGGATGATGTCGGGGGGGTTTCACCCGCCCCCTGCTCGCCGACTGCAAAATTCTGCCCATAGTATCCGCTATGGATCTGTACTACATCACTACAATTATGAATGACTTGGATGAAGGAATAGAGAGCCATACATCTAAGTTTTATGGCAGCACTAAGTTAGGTGGCATGGTAAATAGTCTGGATGGGAATAGAAAGTTGTAATGCGATATTGATAGATTAAGTGAGTAGGCAAAACTCTGGCAGATGGTGTTGAATTAGTGAAATGTGAGGTCTTCCATTTTGGATGAAAGGTAGATCAGAATATTCTCTCGATGATAAGATGCGGGGAACTGGGGAGGAGCAAAGAAATTTAGGGGTCCAAGTGCAGAAATCGTTAAAGGCTAATGAACAGATACGAGAAATGGTTAAGGGGGGAATGAGATCTGATTTTTAGCTCAAGGAGACTGGAAAATAAAGGGACAGAAGTTATGGTAATATTATAAAGAGCTCAACTAATATCTCATCTGTAAGCCACACTCAGTTCTGGCCATAGCACCTCAGGAAAGATACAATGGCATTGGAGGGGATGCAGTCCAGATTCACCAGGGCTAAAAGGCTTAAATTGTGAGGGCAGGTTAGATAGACTAGACTTGTGTTCCCTTGAATTCCAGAGAAACTGTTTCTCTGGTGGGGGAAATCCAGAACAAGGGGATATAACATTAAAATTAGGGCCAGGCCTTTTGGGGTGATTTCAGATGTGGAGTGAGTAGAAATGTGGACGTCTCTGCCAAAAGGATGTCAAGTCTAGGTAAATTGAAAACTTCAAAATGGAGATTAGTTGACATTTGTTGGGTGAAGGAAGAATCGTGAATGAGATATCATTTGGCCCGTTGTGTCTATGCTAGCTCCCTGTTATGTCCCCATAGCCCTACAAATTTCTTCTTTAAAAGTATTTATCTAATTCCTTTCAAAAGTATTTGCCAAATCTGGACCTGCCACTCTTTCAGGCAATGCAACCAAGATCACAACAACCCATTATTCTCTTCGATTCCCTCCCCTGGAAATTGCGCTAAACACCTTAAATCTGTGTCCTCTTTTACATTTTCAGATCCGATCTTGGGGTGCGAGCATCGCTGGCTAGGCCAGCATTTATTGTCCTTCCCTAATTGCCCTTGAGAAGGTGATGTTGAGTCACCTCCTTGAACCGCTGCAGACTATGTGGTGTAGGTACATCCAAACAGTGCTGTTAAGAAGGGAGTTCCAGGATTTTGACCCAGTGACAGCAAAGGAACAGCTTGGAGGGGAAATTGCAGGTAATGGTGTTCCCATGCACCTGTTGCCCTTGACCTCCTGTATAGTAGAAGTCACAGATTTGGAAGGTGCTGCTGAATGAGCCTTGACAAGCTGCTACAGTGCATCTTGTAGTGAATATTTATTATGATGGATGGGGTACCAATGAATCAGACTGTTGGATGGTGTCAAGCTTCTAGTGTGTTGTTGGAGCTGCACACATCCAGGTAAATAGAGAATATTCCATCATACCCCTGATTTTTTTCCTGTAAATGGTAGACAGGCTTTGGGACTCAGGAGGTGAGTTACTCACTGCAGAATTCCCAGCCTCTGACCTGCTCTTGTAGCCATGGTATTTATATGGCTGGTCCAGTTCAATTTCTCATCAATGGTAACTTTCAGGGTGTTAGTAGAGGGGAATTCAGCGATGGTAATGCCATTGAATGTCAAGGGGAGATGCTTGGATTCTCTCTTGTTGGACATAGTCCTTGCCTGGCACTTGTGTGGCACAAATGTTACTTTCCACTTATCAACCCAAGCCCAAATGCTGACCAGGTCTTGGTGCATGCGAGCACACAGGTTACTTCATATTAGAGGAGTTGTGAATAGTACTAAACATTGTGCATCCATCAGTGAACATCCCCACTTCTAATCTCATATTGGGGGGGGGAAGGTCATTGATGAAGCAGTTGAAGATATTTGGACCTAGAACACTACTCTGAGGAACTCCTGCAGTGATGTGCTAGGACTGAGATGATTAGCCTCCAACAACCACAACCATCTTCCTTAGCACTAGATATGATTCCAACCAGCAGAGATTTTTCCTCCCATATGATGTAGGAGCAGAAGTAGGCCATTCAGCCCATCGGGCCTGCTCTGCCATTCAATGAGATCATGGCTGATCTGATAATCCTCAACTCCACTTTCCTGCATTTTCCCCATAACCATCTTACTAATAACCTTACTAATTAAAAATCTATCTCAGCCTTGAATATACTTGATGACCCAGCCTCTACAGCCCTCTGTGGTAAAGAATTCCACAAATTGACTACCCTCTGAGAGAAGAAATTCCTCCTCATTTCTGATTTAAATGGACGACCCCTTATTCTGAGATTATGCCCTCTGGTCCTATACTCGCCCACAAGGGTAAACAACCTCTCAGCACCTACCCTGTCAAGCCCCCTAAGAATCTTATATGTTTCAATAAGGTCGCCTCTTATTCTTCTAAATTCCAATAAGTACAGGCCCAACTATTCAAGCTCTCCCCATAAGAAAATCCCTCCACACCCAGGATCAACCTAGTAAACCTTCTCTGGACTGCCTCCAATACCAGTCTATCTTTCCTTAGATAAGGGGACCAAAACTGTTCACAGTATTCGAGGTGTGGTCTAACTATTGCCTTGCAGATATTTTAGCAAGTCTTCCCTATTTTTATACTCCATTCCCTTTGAAATAAAGGCCAACATTCCATTTGCCTTTCCTATTACCTGTTGAACTTATATGCTAGCTTTTTGTGATTCATGTACAAGGACCTCCAAATCCCTCTGTGCTGCAGCTTTCTGCAGTCTTTCTCTATTTAAATAATATTCAGATCCCCTATTTCTCCTGCCAAAGTGCATAACCTCACATTTTCCCACATTATATTCCATCTGCCAAGTTTTTGCCCACTCACTTAACCTGTTCATATCGCTGTGTCATCCTCACCACTTGCCTGACCACCTATTTTTGTGTTATCCGTAAACTTGGCGATAGTACATTCACTTCCCTCATCCAAGTCATTAATATATATTGTAAATGATTGTGGCCCCAGCACTGATCCCTGTGGCACTCCACTAGTTTGCCAACCTGAAAATGCCCTCCTTATCCCAACTCTCTGTCTTCTATTAGTTAGCCAATTCTCTATCGATACTAATATACTACCTCCAAAACCATGGGCTGTTATCTTATTAAGTGGCCTTAATTATGTGCGGTACCTTATCAAATGCCTTTTGGAAATCTAAATATATTACATCTACTGGTTCCCCTTTATCTATCCTGCTTGTTACTTCCTCAAAGAATTCTAATAAATTTGTCAGGCATCATTTACCCTTCATGAAGCCATGCTGACTCTGCTTGATTAGAATATGTATTTTTAAATACTCTGCTATTAGATCATTTATAATAGACTCTAACATTTTCAGAAAGGTAGATGTTAAGCTAACTAGCTTATAGTTACCTGTTTTTTGTCCCACTCCCTTTTTGAATAAGAGCATTACATTGGTAGTTTTCCAATCCTCTGGGACTTTTCTAGAATCTAAGGATTCTTGGGAGATAACTATATTCTATATTACTATATTCTATATTAAAAATCAAAACCTCCAAGGTAATAATCTCAGGATTACTACCTGAGCCACTGGCACAGGGTAAATAAAGTCAAGGAGTTAAATGCATGGCTCAGAGATTGGTGTGGAAGGAATGGGTTTCAGTTCATGGGACACTGGCACCAGTACTGGCATAGAAGGGAGCTATTCCGGTGGGATGGGCTTCACTTGAACTGTACTGGGACCAGTGTCCTGGCGAATCGAATAACTAGGGCTATAGAGTGGGCTAAATAAATAGAGTGGTGGGGGGATGGTTCAGGAGAGGGGATAAGTAGGCTTACAAAGCAAAAGGATATGGCAGCCTTTCAGGGCAGCTATTTAGCTATACCCAGAGTGTGAGAGGAAGGGACAGAGTGTACAAACATAAAAAAAAGCAGCAAATTGGGCTAAAAAGGGAAAAAATGGTAATAAGGCAAAATTAATGGCTTTTAGGTACATGTAGTATTTGGAACAAAATTAATAAATTAACAGCACAAATAGAAGTTAATGGGTATGATCTTGTAGCCATTATGGAGACATGGTTACAAGAAGATCAAAGCTATGTGTCTATGAGTCTAAAGCTGGGAACTAAATATTCAGGTGTATGTAACTTTTCAAAAGGACAGGCAGGAAGGAAAAGGTGGTGGGGTAGCTTTGTTAGTACAAGATGGAATAAGTACGATAGCAACAAATTATCTTGGATTGCAAGATGTAGAATCCATATGGGTGAAGGTAAGAAATAACAAGGGAAAGAAGACACTGTGGGAGTAGTCTATAGACCCCACAACAGTAGCTATACTGTAGGATAGAGAATAAATAGGAGATAATGCGGGAATGTAAAAAAGGCAGTACATTAATTATGGGTGACTTTAACCTTCATGTAGATTGGAAAAATCAAATTGGCAGAGCAAGCCACGAGCAAGAGTTCATAGAGTAGGATTTTGCCCATGGCGGGGACAGGTGGAGGTGGTCTGGAAGCCGACCACCATCCCCAATCAGATCCACACTGCAATTTCAGGCAGGCGGGCCAATTAAGGTCCAATCTGCGTGGAGCGTGAGCAACAGTGCTGAGCTTTACCTGTGCGGGCGGGGGGAGGAGGGAGAGCGGACCTAGCACGATCTTCGCGCATGCATGTAAAAGAGTGCTTCAAACTCCGAAGCATGGAGCTGACTCAGGGAGATTGAAGCTATCTCTTAAAAAATTAATAAAGACAGTAAACATTTAATAAAACACGTACCCTCATGTGACTCTGTCACATGAGATGGGACATGCTTTTAATTCCAAAGTAGTTTTTATTTAATGTGTATTAGCTTTAGGAAACTTCATCCCACTTGTTTCCTAAAAAATGTAAAGGCAGCTTGGCCTTTTCGCCTGCCCGCCTACCGTTAGGTGGGATGGGCAGTGTAATTTTCAAGTTAATAAGGTTGTTAATGGCCTTAATAGGCCTTTCAATTAATCTGTGGGCCCGCAGCCAACTCTGGCGCCCACCCGCCAAACAAAATATCGCGAGACTGCGCGATGATGACTGGATGCACACCTGACATCATCACGCGTCATTTTACTCAGACATGTTGGGTGCATGCCCGCACACCGAGCATAATATTCTTCCCATAGAGTGTATTAGGGACAGTTTCCTAGAACAATATATTGTGGATCCAACCAGGGATCAGGTTACTTTGGATCAGTTCAGGCTATTTTGGATCTGGTAATGTGTAATGAGGCAGGCTTAATAAATGATCTCAGAGTAAAAAATCCCCAAGGAAATAGTGGCCATAACATGGTAGAATTTAACATTCAGTTTGAGAGTGCTAAACTTGGGCTGGAAACAACTGTGCTAAACTTAAATAAGGGTAATTACAAAGGAACGAGGACAGAGTTGGCTGGAGTGGACTGGGAAAGGAGTTTAGCAGAAAAGATGGTTGATGAACAATGGCAGACATTTAAGAAAATAGTTCGTGGCTCACAACAAAGATATATCTCAGTGAGGAGGAAGGATTCTAGGAAGGGGATAAACCAACCATGGTTAGTCAAGGAAGTTAAAGATAGTATCAGATTGAAAGAAAAAACATACAATGTGGCAAAGATTAGTGGTAATGGGGAAATTTTAAAAATACAAAAGATGACCAAAAAATAATAAAGAGGGAGAACATAAACTTTGAGGGTAAACTGGCAAGTAATATAAAAACAGGCAGTAAGAGCTTCTTTAAGTATATAAAGAGGAAGAGAGAAGCCAAAGCGAACATAGGCCCCTTAGAGAATGAGGCTGGGGAAATAATAATGGGGAACCAGGAAATGGCAGAGGAGTTGAATTAATACTTTGCATCAATCTGCACAGTAGAAGACACTAATAGCATTCCAAATATATTAAATAATCAAGGGGCAAAAGGGGGGGGGATGGAAATAAATATAATAACTATCACTAGAGAAAAAGTACTATGGAAACTAATGGGCTAAAGACCAATCAGTCCCCTGGACCTGATGGGTTCATCCTAGGATATTAAAGGAAGTAGCTACACAGATAGTGGATGCAATGGTAGTAATCATCCAAGAATCCTTAGATTCTGGTAAAGCCCCAGAGGATTGGAGAACTGCCATTATTCAAAAAGTGGGGGAGACAAAAAACAGGTAACTATAGGCTCGTTAGCTTAACATCCATCATTGGGAAAATGTTAGAGTCTATTGTAAAGGATGTAATAATAGCAGAGCATTTAGAAATGCCTAATATAATCAAGCAGAGTCAACATGGCTTCATGAAGGGGAAATCATGCCTGACAAATTTATTAGAATTCTTTGAGGAGGTAACAAGCAGGACAGATAAAGGGGAACCAGTAAATGTAATATATTTGGATTTCCAAAAGGCATTTGATAAGGTACCACACATAAGGCTACTTAATAAGATAAGAGCCCATGGTGTTGGGGATAGTATATTAACATGGATAGAGGATTGGCTCATGAATAGAAGATGAAGTGTTGGGATAATGGTGGCATTTTCAGGACGACAACCTGTAACTAGTGGAGTGCCACAGGGATCAGTGCTAGGACCACAATTATTTACAATATATATTAATGACTTGGATGAAGGAAGTTAATGTACTATCATCAAGCTTGCGGATGACACATCATTTATTAAACCTGCCTCACTAAACATCCACTCGGCACTTCTGGCCGAAAATGGGTGCAAATGCTACAGAATTATCTTTTGCACAGATTCTCCATTATTGAGGATGGGGATGTTGGTGGAGCCTCCTCATTTGGTTAGCTGACCATTTGTTCACCACCATTCATGACTGGATGTGGCAGGGCTGCAGAGCTTTGATCTGATCCATCGGTTATGAGATTAGTTATTATGCTTAGTTCTGTTGCCAGCATGCAGCTTCCCTAGTCTAAAAGACATGTACTCCTGTGTTGTAGCTTCACCAGGTTGATATCTCATGTTTAGGTATGTGCGGTACTGCTTTTGGCATGCTTTCCTACATTCCTCATGTAGACTGGGGTTGGTCCTCTAGTTTGACCGTAGAGTGAGGAATATGCTGGGTCAAGAGGTTACAGATGGTGGAATATAATTTTGCTGCTGCTAATGGCCCACAGTGCCTCATGGAAACCCAGATTTCAGCTGCTAGATCTGTTCTGAATCTATCTCATTTAGCACAGTGGTAGTTCTGCATAACATGATGGAGGCTATGGTCACTATGAAGATGGAATTCATCTCCTCAAGGACTCTGCTTTGGTTACTCCTACCAATGCTGTCATGGAAAGATGCATCTACGCATAGATGGGTGAGGACAAGTAATTTTTTTCCTCTTGATGGTTCTCTCATCACCTGCTGCAGGCCCAGTTTGGCAGATATGTCTTTCAGAGCTTGGCCAGTTCGGTCATTATTGGTACTAGCAAGCCAATCTTGGTGATGGAAATTGAAGTCGCCTGCCCAGAGTGCATTATGTGCTCTTGCCACCCTCAGTACTTCTTCCAAGTGGTAATCAACATGGAGGTGTAGCGATTCATCAGCTGAGGCAGGGTGGTTGGTGGAAATCATCAGGAGGTTTCCAGAACCGTGTTTGTTCTGATGCCATGAGACTGCACAGGGTCCGGAGTCAATAATGAGGGCTCCCAGAGCAACTAAATACTAGATGTTAGTAAGGAGGACTTTGCAGGGTCAATAGGGTAGGACATGCTTTTGTCGTGATCCATATGGTTTTATTCTGAGTTGATTTCTGTAGCAGTTTGATACATGGCTTGCTGGGCCATTTCAGAGGACAGTCAACCATATTGCTGTGGGTCTGGAGTCACACATAAGCCAGACCTGGTAAGGACATTAAGAGAGCAGATGGGTTTTTACAACAATCCAGTAGTTTCATGGTTATCTTTACTGAGTTTAGCTTTATATTCCAGAATATTAATTAATGTGAACTCATACCACCAGAGATTTAGTCCAGGTCTCTGGATTATGAGTCCAGTGACATTACCACTATGCTACTATTCCCAATTACGAACCTGTCTGCCAGTGGATATGCTGGCACAGACATGACAAGCTGAATGGCCTCCTTCAGTGATCTAACCATTCTATTATCCTAAAATGCTTTCTTATCGGATGTATCAATTTGTCCTGTAACTATCAGAAATGTATGCATTTGAACCACTGCGTCTATATGTTCCTGTAATTGCTTTAAAATGTTAACATTTCAAACACAGGCACAATGGACCAAATGTCCTCTGTTGTATCATTTGATAATTTCATTTAGATTATCTCAATATTACTACAAAAATGTATTACTTTCAACTTTAAATTCCAGCTGTCCATTTCACCAGTCTGTCATTGTCCTCTTCACTGTTTCCTACTTCTTCAAGTTTTGTGTCGTTGTGAAACTTTGAAATGGTGGCTGGTGGCAGTCCTGGCACATCCAGTCGTGAATGGTGGTGGACAATTAAACAACTCAGTGGAGGGGGAGGCTCTACAACTATCCCATCCTCAATAATGGAGGAGTCCAGCACATCAGTACAAAAGAGAAGGTTGAAGCATTCGCAACAATCTTCAGCCAGAAGTGCCGAGTGGGTGATCCATCTCGGCCTCCTCCGGAGGACCCCAGCATCACAGGTGCCAGTCTTCAGCCAATTTGATTCACTCCACATGATATCAAGAAATGGCTGAAGGCACTGGATACAGCAAAGGCTACAGGCCCTGACAATATTCCAGCAATAGTACTGAAAACTTGTGCTCCAGAACTTGCCGTGTCTTTAGCCAAGCTATTCCAATACAGCAACAACACTGGCATCTACCCAGAAATGTAGAAAATTGCCCAGGTAGTTCTTGTCCCCAAAAGAGCAGGACGAATCCAACCCGGCCAATTACTGTCCCATCAATGATGGAGTCAAAAACAGTGCAATCAAGCAGCACTTACTTAGCAATAAAATGCTCACTGACGCTCAGTTTGGGTTCTGTCAGGGCCACTCAGCTCCTGACTTCAGTACAGCCTTGGTTCAAACATGGACAAAAGAGCTGAGGACCAGAGGAGAGGTGAGAGTAACTATCCTTGACATCAATGCAGCATTTGACCGAGTGTGACATCAAGGAGCCTAAGCAAAATTGGAGTCAATGGGAATTGGGGAAAACTCTCCACTGGTTGGAGTCATACCTACTGCAAAGGCAGACGGTTGTAGTTGTTGGAGGTCAAACATCTCAGTTGCCGGACATTGCTGCAGGAGTTGCTCAGGGTAGTGTCCTAGACCCAACCATCTTCAGCTGCTTCATCAATGACCTTACTTCTGTCATGAGGTCAGAAGTGGGGATGTTCGCTGATGATTGCATAATGTTTCAGCACCATTTGTGAGTCCTCAGATACTGAAGCAGTCGATGTCCAAATGCAACAAGATCTGGACAATATCCAGGCTTGGCCTGACAAATGGCAAGTAACATTTGTGCCACACAAGTGCCAGGCAATGACCATCTCCAAAAACAGAGAATCTAACCATCGTCCTTTGACATTCAAAAGCATTACCATCGCTGAATCCCCCTACTATCTACATCCTGGGGGGGTTACCATTGACCAGAAACTGAACTGGACTAGGTATACAAGTACTGTGGCTACAAGAGCAGGTCAGAGGCAAAGAATCCTGTTGCGAGTAACTCACCTCCTGACTCCCCAAAGTCTGTCTACCATCTACAAGACACAAGTCAGGAGTGTGATGGAATACTCCCCACTTGCCTGAGTGAGTGCAACTCCAACTACACTCAAGAAGCTTAACACCATCCAGGACAAAGCAGCCCGCTTGATTGGCACCCTTTCTGCAAACATTCACTCCCTCCACCACTGACGCACAGTAGCAGCAGTGTGTACCGTCTACAAGATGCACTGCAGAATCTCTCCAAGACTCCTTAGGTAGCGCCTTCCAAACCCATGACCGCTACCGTCTAGAAGGACAAGGGCAGCAGATACATGAGAACGCCACCACCTGGAAGTTCCCCTCCAAGCTACTCACCATTCTGACTTGGAAATATATCGCCGTTCCTTCCCTCCCTAACAGCACTGTGGGTCATTAATATTAAGATGCATCAAAAAGAGCAGTGATCCGAATAACAGCCCCTGGGTACCACTGTGTACTTCCTTATTACTAAGGGTTCTGGAACCAAAGCAGGTAGATTGAACTAAGAAACAGATCAGGCATCATCTAATTGAATGGTTGAACATGTTCAAAAGTCTGAATGGCCTATACCTGTTCCCATCTTCCTAAACTGTAGAGCCTTGCCCACCCTCAATATTTTGTGATGATCCTTGACTGGGAAGCAGTATAGTAAGGAACATTTGTCTAAAATATCTAGGGAATCTGTAATTGTTTGTAAGAATGTATGAAAAAGACTTTTATTTAAGAGTTTGCACCAATTGTAAAGAGGTCAATTGTAATTTTCTTGGATAATAAATACTAGTCCCTCCCAACCCCCACCCACCCTCCCTCCCTTTCTCCCTCTCTGCTCCCCCCCACTCTCCCTCCCTCCCTTCCCCCCCACCCTCCATCTCTTCCCCTAACCCTCCCTCTTCCCCTGGCCCTCACTTTCTCACTCTGTCTTCCCCTCACACTCTCCCTCTTTCCATCACTCTCCCTCAGTCCCTGCCTCCCTCTTCCCCTCACTTCCCGTCTCTTCACCTCACTCCCCCTCACTTCCCCTCTCTACCCCTCATTCTCACATCCTTCCCTTCACTCTCACTCTCTCTCTACTCCCCATTCTCTCTCTCTCTCTACCCCTCACTCTCTCTCTACCCCTCACTCTCTCTCCCTCTACCCCTCACACTCACTCTCTCTCCCCCTCTTGCCCCACTCTCTCTCCCTCTTCCACTCACTTCCTGTCTCTTCACCCCACACCCCCTCTCTTCCCCTCACTTCTCCGCTCTTCCCCTCATTCTCTCGCCCTTCCCTTCACTCTCACTCTTTACCCGTCACTCTCTCTCTCTCTACCCCTCACTCTCTCTCTCTCTCTACCACTCACTCTCTCTCTTCCCCTCACTCCCTCTATCACTTTTCCCCTCACTCTCTCACTACCTTTGCCCCTCACTCTCCCTCATTCCCTCTGCCCCTCACTCTCCCTCTGCCCCTCGCTCTCCCTCTCTTGCTCTGCCCCTGACTCTCTCCCTCTCTCTGCCCCTCATTCTCCCACTCTCCCCCGCCCCTCACTCTCTTTCCCTCTTCCCGTCACACTCTCTTTCTTTCCCTCTTCCCGTCACACTCTCTTTCTTTCCCTCTTCCCCGCACACTCTCTTTCTTTCCCTCTTCCCCTCACACTCACACTCTCTCCCGCTCCTGCCCAACTCTCTCTCCCTCTTCCCCTCACTTCCTGTCTCTTCACCTCATTCCCCTCTCTACCCCTCTCTTTCCCACATTCTCCTGCACTTTCTTTCACTCTCACTCTCTACCCATCACTCTCTTTCTCTCTCTCTACCCCTCACTCCCTCGCTCACTTTTCCCCTCACTCTCTCTCTCCTTCTGCCCCTCACTCTATCCCTCTGCTGCTCACTCTACATCTCTCCCTCTGCCCCTCACTCTCCCTCTGCCCCTCACTATCCCTCTGCCCCTCACTCTCCCTCTCTCACTGTGCCCCTCACTCTCTCTCACTCTTCACCCCTCCCTCTCTCCCTCTTCCCCTCATTCCCTCACTCTTCCTCTCACTCCCTCCCACTTCACCTCACTCCCACCCTCTCTGCCTCACCCTCTCCCTCTTCCCCTCACCCTCTCCCTTTTCCCCTCAGTCTCTCTCTCTCCTTCTTCCACTCACTCTCTCGCTCTCCCTCTTCCCAAGTCTCACGCTCTCCATCTTAACCTCACTCTCTCGCTCTCCGTCTACCCCTCACTCTTTCGCTCTCCTTCTTCCACTAACTCTTTCGCTCTCCGTCTTCCCCTCATTCTCTCACTCTCCCTCTTCTCCTCACTCTCTCGCTCTCCCTCTTCCCCTCACTCTCTCGCTCTCCCTTTTCCCCTCACTCTCTTGCTCCCCCCGCTGCCCCTCCCTCCCGCTGCCCCTCACTCTCCTGCTGTCCCTCACACTCCCTCTCTCCCTCTGCCCCTCACTCTCCCTCTCTCCCGCTGCCCCTCAATCTACCTCTCTCCTGCTGGCCCTCACTCTCCGCGCCCCTGCTGCCCCTCACTCTCTCGCTGTTCCTCTTCCCCTCGCTGTTTCACTCACCCTCTTCCCCTCGCTCTCTCGCTCTCCCTCTTCCACTCACTCTCACTCTCCCTCTTCACCTCGCTCTCTCGCTCTCCCTCTTCCCCTCGCTCTTCCTCTTCCCCTCACTCTCCCTCTTCCCCTTGCTCTCTCACTCTACCTCTTCCCCTCGCACTCTCGCTCCCTCTTCCCCTCGCTCTCCCTCTTCCCCTCGCTCTCTCGCTCTCCCCCTCGCTCTCCCTCTTCCCCTCGCACTCTCGCTCTCTCTTCCCCTCACTCTCCCTCTTCCCCTCACTCTCTCGCTCTCCCTCTTCCCCTCACTCTCCCTCTTCCCCTTGCTCTCTCACTCTCCCTCTTCCCCTCGCACTCTCGCTCCCTCTTCCCCTTGCTCTCTCTCTTCCCCTCGCTCTCCTTCTTCCCTTCACTCTCTCGCTCTCGCTCTTGCACGCGCTCTCTCACTCTCCCTCTTCCCCTCACTCTCTTTCCCTCTTCCCGTCACACTCTTTCTTTCCCTCTTCCCCTCACTCTCTCTCCCCCTCTTCCTCTCACACTTTCTCTCTCTCCTCCCTTGCCCCACTCTCTCGTTCCCTCTTTCCCTCACTTCCCGTCTCTTCACCTCACTCCCCCTCTCTTCCCCTCACTTCCCCTCCCTTCCCCTCATTCTCACGACCTCCCTCTCTCTTGCTCTCTCTCCCTACCCCTCACTCTCTCTCTCTACCCCTCACTCTCTCTCTCTCCCTCTGCCCCCACTCTCCCTCTTGCCCTCTGCACCCACTCTCCCTCACTCTCTCTGCCCCTCACTCGCCCTCTCTCCCTCTGCCCCCACTCTCCCTCTCTCCCTCTGCCCCTCAATTTCCCGCTCTCCCTCTGCACCTCACTCTCCCGCTCTCCTGCTGCCCCTCACACTCTCTCTCTCCTGCTGCCCCTCACTCTCCCTCTCTCCAGCTGTCCCTCACTCTCCCTCTCTCCAGCTGTCCCTCACTCTACCTCTCTCCCACTTCCCCTCACTCTCCCTCTCTCCCTCTGCCCCTCACTCTCCCTCTGCCCCACTCTCCCTCTCTCCTGCTGCCCCTCACTCTCCCTCTCTGCCTCTGCGCCTCACTCTCCCTCTCTTCCGCTGCCCCTCACTCTCCCTCTTCCCCTCACTCTTTCGCTCTCCCTCGTCCCCCACTCTCTTTCCCTCTTCCCGTCACACTCTCTTTCTTTCCCTCTTCCCCTCACTCTCTCTCACCTTTCTCCCCTCACACTCTCTCTCTCCCCCTCTTGCCCCACTCTCTCTCTCCCTCTGGCCCTCACTCTCCGCGCCCCCCGCTGCTCCTCACTCTCTCGCTGTTCCTCTTCCCCTCGCTGTCTCGCTCGCCCTCTTCCCCTCCCTCTCTCACTCTCCCTCTTCCCCTCGCTCTCTCACTCTCCCTCTTCCCCTCGCTCTCCCTCTTCCCCTCGCACTCTCGCTCCCTCTTCCCCTCAATCTCCCTCTTCCCCTCGCTCTCCCTCTTCCCCTTGCACTCTCGCTCTCCCTCTTCCCCTCGCACTCTCGCTCCCTCTTCCCCTCACTCTCCCTCTGCCCCTCACTCTCCCTCTCTCCCTCTGCCCCTCACTCTCCCTCTCTCCTGCTGCCCTTCACTCTCCCTCTCTGCCTCTGCGCCTCACTCTCCCTCTCTTCAGCTGCCCCTCACTGTCCCTCTTCCCCTCACTCTCTCGCTCTCCCTCTTCTCTTCACTCTTTCGCTCTCCCTCGTCCCCTCACTCTCTTTCTCTCTTCCCGTCACACTCTCTTTCTTTCCCTCTTCCCCTCACTCTCTCTCACCCTCCACCCCTCACACTCACTCTATCTCCCCCTCTTGCCCCACTCTCTCTCCCCCTCTTCCACTCATTTCCCGTCTCTTCACCCTACACCCCCTCTCTTACTCTCACTTCCCCGCTCTTCCCCTCATTCTCTTGCCCTTCCCTTCACTCTCACTCTCGACCCGTCACTCTCTCTCTCTCTACCACTCACTCACTCTCTCTTCCCCTCATTCCCTCTCTCACTTTTCCCCTCACTCACTCACTACTTCTGCCCCTCACTCTCCCTCTCACCCTCTGCCCCTCACTCTCCCACCCTCCCGCTGCCCCTCACACTCCCTCTCCTTTCTCCCTTCATTCCCTCACTCTTCCTCTCACTCCCTCCCTCTTCACCTCACTTCCACCCTCTTCCCCTCACACTCTCCCTCTTCCCCTCACTCTCTCCCTCTTCCCCTCACTCTCTCCCTCTTCCCCTCACTCTCTCCCTCTTCCCCTCACTCTCTCCCTCTTCCCCTCACTCTCTCCCTCTTCCCCTCACACTCTCGCTCTCCCTCTACCCTCACTCTCACGCTCTCCATCTTACCCTCGCTCTCTCGCTCTCCGTCTTCCCCTCACTCTTTCGCTCTCCTTCTATCACTCACTCTCTTGCTCTCCCTCTTCCCCTCATTTTCCCTCTGCCCCTCACTCTCCCTCTGCCCCTCACTATCCATCCATCCCTCTTCCCTCCCACTCTCCCTCTCTCCTGCTGCCCCTCATTCTCCCTCTCTCCCACTTCCCCTCACTAACCCTCTCTCCCGCTGCCCCTCACTCTGCTCTCACTCGCTGCCCCTCACTCTCCCTCTATCGCTCTGCCCCTCACTATCCCTCTCTCCCACTGCCCCGAACTCTCCCTCTCTCCCCGCTGCCCCTAACTCTCCCACTGCCCCTCACTCTCCCTCTCCTTCTTCCCCTCATTCCCTCACTCTTCCTCTCACTTCCCTCCCTCTTCACCTCACTCCCACCCTCTTCCCCTCACACTCTCCCTCTTCCCCTCACACCCTCCCTCTTCCCCTCACTCTCTCCCTCTTCCCCTCACTCTCTTGCTCTCCCTCTTCCACTCACTCTCTCGCTCTCCCTCTTCCACTCACTCTCTCGCTCTCCCTCTTCCCCACACACTCACGCACTCTATCTTACCCTCACTCCTTCGCTCTCCCTCTTCCCCTCACTCTTTCGCTCTCCTTCTTCCACTCACTCTCTTGCTCTCCCTCTTCCCCTCACTCTCTCGCTACCCCCCGCTGCCACTCACTCTCCCTCCCTCACGCTGCCCCTCACTCTCCCTCTCTCCCTGTGCCCCTCACTCTCTCTCACTCTTCACCCCTCTTTCTCTCCCTCTTCCCCTCATTCCCTCACACTTCCTCTCACTCCCTCCCTCTTCACCTCACTCCCACCCGCTTCCTCTCACCCTCTTCCCCTCACCCTCTTCCCTTCACCCTCTTCCCTTCACCCTCTTCCCTTCACCCTCTTCCCTTCACCCTCTTCCCCTCACTCTCTCGCTCTCCCTCTTCCACTCACTCTCTCGCTCTCCCTCTCCCCCTCACTCTCCCTCTTCCCCTCACTCTCTCGCTCCCCCTTCCCCTTCCCCTCTCGCTCCCCCGGCTGCCCCTCAGCCTCCCTCCCTCCCGCTGCCCCTCACTCTCTCTCACTCTTCACCTCACTCTCTCTCTCCTTCTTCCCCTCATTCCCTCACTCTTCCTCTCACTCCCTCCCTCTTCACCTCACTCCCACCCTCTTCCCCTCACACTCTCCATCTTCCCCTCACTCTCTCCCTCTTCCCCTCACTCTCTCCCTCTTCCCCTCACTCTCTCCCTCTTCCCCTCACACTCTCCATCTTCCCCTCACTCTCTCCCTCTTCCCCTCACTCTCTCCCTCTTCCCCTCACTCTGCTCTCCATCTTCCACTCACTTTCTCGCTCTCCTTCTTCCCCTCACTCTTTCGCTCCCCTTCTTCCACTCACTCTCTCGCTCTCCCTCTTCCCTTCATTCTCTCACTCTCCCTCTTCCCCTCACTCTCACGCTCTCCCGGCTGCCCCTCACACTCACTCCCTCCCGGTGCGCCGCAGTCTCCCACCCTCCAGCTGCCCCTCACTCTCCCTCTCTCCTGCTGCCCCTCACTCTCCCTCTCTCCCGCTGCCCCTCACTCTCCCACTCTTCCGCTGCCCCTCACTCTCCCTCTCTCCAGCTGCCCCTCACTCTCCCTCTCTCCCGCTGCCCCTCCCTCTCCCTGTCTCCCGATGCTCCTCACTCTCCCTCTCTCCCGAAGCACCTCACTGTCCCTCTCTCCCTCTGCCCCTCACTCTCACTCTCTCCAGCTGCCCCTCACTCTCCCTCTCTCCCGCTTCCCTCCCACTCTCCCTCTCTCCCGCTGTCCCTGATTCTCCCTCTCTCCCACTTCCCCTCACTCTCCCTCTCTCCCTCTGCCCCTCACTCTCCCTCTCTCCTGCAGCCCCTCACTTTCCCTCTCTCTCTCTGCCCCTCACTCTCCCTCTCTCCCTCTGCCCCTCACTCTCCCTCTCTCCCGCTGCCCCTCACTCTCCCTCTTCCCCTCACTCTCTCACTCTCCCTCGTCCCCTCACTCTTTCCCTCTTCCCGTCACACTCTTTCTTTCCCTCTTCTTCTCACTCTCTCGCCCCCTTCCCCTCACATTCACTCTCTCCAGCTCCTGCCCAACTCTCTCTCTCCCTCTTCCCCTCACTTCCTGTCTCTTCACCTCATTCCCCTCTCTACCCCTCACTTCCCCACATTCTCCTGCACTTCCCTTCACTCACTCTCTACCCGTCACTCTCTCTCCCTCTTCCACTCACTTCCCGTCTCTTCACCCCACTCCCACTCTCTTCCCCTCACTTGCCCACTCTTCCCCTCATTCTCTTGCCCTCCTTCCCTTCACTCTCACGCTCTACCCCTCACTCTCTCTCTCTTTACCACTCACTCTCTCTCTTCCCCTCACTCCCTCCTCACTTTTCCCCTCACTCTATCACTACCTCTGCCCCTCACTCTCCCTCTCACCCACTGCCCTTCACTCTCCCTCACTCCCCCTGCCCCTCTCCCTCTGCCCATAACTCTCCCTTTCTCGCTCTGCCCCTCACTCTCCCTCTGCCCCTCACTCTCCCTCTCTCCCTCTGCCCCTCACTCTCCCTCTCTCCCTCTGCCCCTCACCCTCCCTCTGCACCTCATTCTCCCTCTGCCCCTCACTCTCCCTGTGCCCCTCACTCTCCCTCTGCCCCTCACTCTCCCTCTCTCCCTCTGCCCCTCACTCTCCCTCTCTCTCTGCCCCTCACTCTGCCCCTCTCCCTCTGCACCCCACTCTCTTTCCCTCTACCCTCACACTCGCTACCCCTCATCCCCTCACACTCACTCTCTCTCCAGCTCATGCCCAACTCTCTCTCTCCCTCTTCCCCTCACTTCCTGTCTCTTCACCTCATTCCCCTCTCTACCCCTCACTTCCCCACATTCTCCTGCACTTCCCTTCACTCACTCTCTACCCGCCACTCTCTCTCTCTTCCCCTCACTCTCTCTCTCCTTCTGCCCCTCACTCTCTTTATCCCTCTGCCGCTCACTCTACTTCTCTCACTCAGCCCCTCGCACTCCCTCAATCCCTCTGCCCCTCACCCTCCCTCTGCATCTCATTCTCCCTCTGCCCCTCACTCTCCCTGTGCCCCTCACTATCCCTCTCTCCCGCTGCACCTCACTCTGCTCTCTCTCTCTGCCCCTCACTCTCCCTCTATCCCTCTGCCCCTCACTCTCCCTCTCTCCCTCTGCCCCTCACTCTCCCTCTCTTCCTCTGCCCCTCTCCCTCTGCATCCCACTCTCTTTCCCTCTTCCAGTCACACTCTTTCTTTCCCTCTATCCTCACTCTCGCTACCCCTCATCCCCTCACACTCACTCTCTCTCCAGCTCCTGCGCAACTCTCTCTCTCCCTCTTCCCCTCACTTCCTGGCTCTTCACCTCATTCCCCTCTCTACCCCTCACTTCCCCACATTCTCCTGTACTTCCCTTCACTCTCACTCTCTACCCGTCACTCTCTCTCTCTCCCTCTTCCCCTCACTTCCTCTCTCACTTTTCCCCTCACTCTCTCTCCTTCTGCCCCTCACTCTATCCCTCTGCCGCTCACTCTACTTCTCTCACTCAGCCCCTCACACTCCCTCACTCCCTCTACCCCTCACCCTCCCTCTGCACCTCATTCTCCCTCTGCCCCTCACTCTCCCTCTGCCCCTCACTATCCCTCTCTCCTGCTGCCCCTCACTCTGCTCTCTCTCTCTGCCCCTCACTCTCCCTCTATCCCTCTGCCCCTCACTCTTCCTCTCACTCCCTCCCTCTTCACCTCACTCCCACCCGCTTCCCCTCACATTCTCCCTCTTCCCCTCACACTCTCCCTCTTCCACTCACTCACTCCCTCTTCCCCTCACTCACTTCCTCTTCCCCTCAGTCTCTCGCTCTCCCTGTTCCACTCACTCTCTCACTCTCCCCTACCCTCACTCTCACGCTCTCCATCTTACCCTCACTCTCTCGCTCTCCCTCTTCCCTTCACTCTTTCGCTCTCCTTCTTCCACTCACTCTCTCGCTCTCCCTCTTCCCCTCATTCTCTCTCTCCCTCTTCCCCTCACTCTCTCACTCTTCCTCTTCCCCTCACTCGCTCGCTCCCTCGCTGCCCCTCACTCTCCCTCCCTCCCGCTGCCCCTCACTCTCCCTCTCTCCCTGTGCCCCTCACTCTCTCTCACTCTTCACCCCTCTCTCTCTCGCTCTTCCTCTCATTCCCTCACACTTCCTCTCACTCCCTCCCTCTTCACCTCACTCCCACCCTCTTACCCTCACCCTCTCCCTCTTCCCCTCACTCTCTCGCTCTCCCTCTTCCACTCACTCTCTCGCTCTCCCTCTTCCTCTCACTCTCACACTCTCCATCTTACCCTCACTCTCTCGCTCTCCTTCTTCCACTCACTCTCTCGCTCTCACTCTTCCCCACATTCTATCGCTCTCCCTCTTCCCCTCGCTCTCTCGCTCTCCCTCTTCCCCTTGCTCTCTCGCTCTCGCTCTTCCTCTCACACTCTCGCTCCCTCTCCCCCTCACTCTCCCTCTGTGCTTCGCTCTCTTGCTCTCCCTCTTGCCCTCGCTCTCCCTCTTGCCCTCACTCGCTCGCTCCCCCGCTGCCCCGCACTCTCCATCCTTCCCGCTGCCCCTCACTCTCCCTCTCTCCCTGTGCCCCTCACTCTCTCTCACTCTTCACCCCTCTCTCTCTCGCTTTTCCTCTCATTCCCTCACACTTCCTCTCACTCCCTCCCCCTTCACCTCACTCCCACACTCTTACCCTCACCCTCTTCCTCTCACCCTCTCCCTCTCACTCTCTCGCTCTCCCTCTTCCACTCACTCTCTTGCTCTCACTCTTCCCCTCACTCTCACACTCTCCATCTTACCCTCACTCTCTCGCTCTCCGTCTTCCCCTCACTCTTTCGCTCTCCTTCTTCCACTCACTCTTCGCTCTCACTCTTCCTCACATTCTCTCACTCTCCCTCTTCCCCTCATTCTCTCGCTTTTCCTCTTCCCCTCACTCTCACGCTCTCCATCTTACCCTCACTCTCTCGCTCTCCGTCTTCCCCTCACTCTTTCGCTCTCCTTCTTCCACTCACCCTCTCGCTCTCCCTCTTCCCCACATTCTCTCACTCTCCCTCTTCCCCTCACTCTCTCACTCTGCCTCTTCCCCTCACTCGCTCGCTCCCCCGCTGCCCCTCACTCTCCCTCTCTCCCTGTGCCCCTCACTCTCTCTCACTCTTCACCCCCTCTCTCTCTCGCTCTTCCTCTCATTCCCTCACACTTCCTCTCACTCCCTCCCTCTTCACCTCACTCCCACCCTCTTACCCTCACCCTCTCCCTCTTCCCCTCACCCTCTCCCTCTTCCCCTCACTCTCTCGCTCTCCCTCTTCAACTCACTCTCTCGCTCTCACTCTTCCTCTCACTCTCACACACTCCATTTTACCCTCACTCTCTCGCTCTCCGTCTTCCCCTCACTCTTTCGCTCTCCTTCTTCCACTCACTCTCGCTCTCACTCTTCCTCTCATTCTCTCGCTCTCCCTCTTCCCCTCACTCTCTTGCTCTCCATCTTACTCTCACTCTCTCGTTCTCCATCTTCCCCTCACTCTTTCACTCTCCTTCTTCCACTCACCCTCTCGCTCTCCCTCTTCCCCACATTCTCTCGCTCTCCTTCTTCCCCTTGCTCTCTCGCTCTCGCTCTTCCCCTCGCACTTTCGCTCACTCTCCTCCTCACTCTCCCTCTTCCCTTCACTCTCTTGCTCTCCCTCTTGCCCTCACTCTCTCGCTCTCCCTCTTGCCCTCACTCGCTCGCTCCCCCCGCTGCCCCTCACTCTCCCTCCCTCCCGCTGCCCCTCACTCTCCCTCTCTCCCTGTGCCCCTCACTCTCTCTCACACTTCACCCCTCTCTCTCTCGCTCTTCCTCTCATTCCCTCACACTTCCTCTCACTCCCTCCCTCTTCACCTCACTCCCACCCTCTTACCCTCACCCTCTCCCTCTTCCCCTCACTCTCTCGCTCTCCCTCTTCCACTCACTCTCTCGCTCTCCCTCTTCCCCTCACTCTCACACTCTCCATCTTACCCTCATTCTCTCGCTCTCCCGTCTCCCCCTCACTCTTTCACTCTCCTTCTTCCACTCACTCTCTCGCTCTCACTCTTCCCCTCATTCTCTCGCTCTCCCTCTTCCCCTCACTCTCTCGCTCTCCCTCTTCCACTCACTCTCTCGCTCTCCCCTCTTCCCCTCACTCTCACACTCTCCATCTTAACCTCACTCTCTCGCTCTCCGTCTTCCCCTCACTCTTTCACTCTCCTTCTTCCACTCATTCTCTCGCTCTCCCTCTTCCCCTCACTCTCACGCTCTCCATCTTACTCTCACTCTCTCGCTCTCCCTCTTCCCCACATTCTCTCGCTCTCCCTCTTCCCCTCGCTCTCTCGCTCTCCCTCTTCCCCTTGCTCTCTCGCTCTCCCTCTTCCCCTCGCACTCTCACTCCCTCTTCCCCTCACTCTCCCTCTGCCCCTCGCTCTCTCGCTCTTCCCCTCGCACTCTCGCTCCCTCTCCCCTCAATCCCTCTTCCTCACTCTCCCTCTTCCCTTCGCTCTCTCGCTCTCCCTCTTGCCCTCGCTCTCTCACTCTCCCTCTTGCCATCGCTCTCTCACTCTGCCTCTTGCCCTCGCTCTCTCACTCTCCCTCTCGCTCTCCCTCTTCCACTCACTCTCTCACTCTCCCTCTTCCCCTCACTCCCTCGCTCACTTTTCCCCTCACTCTCTCTCCTTCTGCCCCTCACTCTTTCTATCCCTCTGCTGCTCACTCTACTTATCTCCCTCAGCCCCTTACACTCCCTCACTCCCTCTGCAACACATTTTCCCACTGCCCCTCACTCTCCTTCTGCCCCTCACTATCACTCTGCCCTTCACTATCCCTCTATCCCGCTTCCCTCCCACTCTCCCTCTCTCCTGCTGCCACTCATTCTCCCTCTCTCACACTTCCCCTCACTATCGCTCTCTCCCGCTACCTCTCACTCTGCTCTCACTCTCTGCCCCTCACTCTCCCTCTATCCCTCTGCCCCTCACTCTCCCGCTGCCCCAACTCTCCCTCTCTCCCTCTGCCCGTCACTCTCCCTCTCTCCCTCTGACCCTCACCCTCCCTCTGCACCTCATTCTCCCTCTGCCCCTCACTCTCCCTGTGCCCCTCACTCTCCCTCTCTCCCTCTGCCCCTCACTCTCCCTCTCTCTCTGCCCCTCACTCTGCCCCTCTCCCTCTGCACCCCACTCTCTTTCCCTCTTCCCGTCACACTCTCTTTCTTTCCCTCTACCCTCACACTCACTACCCCTCATCCCCTCACACTCACTCTCTCTCCAGCTCCTGTCCAACTCTCTCTCCCTCTTCCCCTCACTTCCTGTCTCTTCACCTCATTCCCCTCTCTACCCCTCACTTCCCCACATTCTCCTGCACTTCCCTTCACTCACTCTCTACCCGTCACTCTCTCTCTCCCTCTTCCACTCACTTCCCGTCTCTTCATCCCACTCCCATTCTCTTCCCCTGACTTGCCCACTCTTCCCCTCATTCTCTTGCCCTTCCCTTCATTCTCACGCTCTACCCATCACTCTCTCGCTCTCTACCCCTCACTCTCTCTCTACCACTCACTCTCTCTCTTCCCCTTACTCCCTCCTCACTTTTCCCCTCACTCTATCACTACCTCTGCCCCTCACTCTCCCTCTCACCCTCTGCCCCTCAATCTCCCTCACTCCCTCTGCCCCTCTTCCTCTGCCCATAACTCTCCCTTTCTCGCTCTGACCCTCACTCTCCCTCTGCCCCTCACTCTCCCTCTCTCCCTCTGCCCCTCACTCTTCCTCTCTCCCTCTGACCCTCACCCTCCCTCTGCCCCTCACTCTCCCTGTGCCCCTCACTCTCCCTCTCTCCCTCTGCCCCTCCCTCTCTTCCTCTGCCCCTCACTCTCCCTCTCTCCTTCTGCCCCTCACTCTGCCCCTCTCCCTCTGCACCCCACTCTCTTTCCCTCTTCCCGTCACACTCTTTCTTTCCCTCTACCCTCACACTCGCTACCCCTCATCCCCTCACACTCACTCTCTCTCCAGCTCCTGCCCAACTCTCTCTCTCCCTCTTCCCCTCACTTCCTGTCTCTTCACCTCATTCCCCTCTCTACCCCTCACTTCCCCACATTCTCCTGCACTTCCCTTCACTCATTCTCTACCGTCACTCTCTCTCTCTTTCCCTCACTCTCCCTCTCTCCCGCAACACCTCACTCTGCTCTCTCTCTCTGCCCCTCACTCTCCCTCTATCCCTCTGCCCCTCACTCTCCCTCTCTCCCTCTGCCCCTCACTCTCCCTCTCTCCCTCTGCCCCTCACTCTCCCTCTCTCCCTCTGTCCCTCACTCTCCCTCTTTCTCTGCCCCTCACTCTGCCCCCTCCCTCTGCACCCCACTCTCTTTCCCTCTTCCCGTCACACTCTTTCTTTCCCTCTATCCTCACTCTCGCTACCCCTCATCCCCTCACACTCACTCTCTCTCCAGCTCCTCGCAATTCTCTCTCTCCCTCTTCCACTCACTTCCTGTCTCTTCACCTCATTCCCCTCTCTACCCCTCACTTCCCCACATTCTCCTGCACTTCCCTTCACTCATTCTCTACCCGTTACTCTCTCTCTTTCCCTCACTCTCTCTCTCCTTTTGCCCCTCACTCTCTCTATCCCTCTGCCCCTCACTCTCCCTCTCTCTCTGCCCCTCACTCTGCCCCTCTCCCTCTGCACCCCACTCTCTTTTCCTCTTCCCGTCACACTCTTTCTTTCCCTCTACCCTCACACTCACTACCCCTCATCCCCTCACACTCACTCTCTCTCCAGCTCCTGTCCAACTCTCTCTCCCTCTTCCCCTCACTTCCTGTCTCTTCACCTCATTCCCCTCTCTACCCCTCACTTCCCCACATTCTCCTGCACTTCCCTTCACTCACTCTCTACCCGTCACTCTCTCTCTCCCTCTTCCACTCACTTCCCGTCTCTTCATCCCACTCCCATTCTCTTCCCCTCACTTGCCCACTCTTCCCCTCATTCTCTTGCCCTTCCCTTCACTCTCACGCTCTACCCGTCACTCTCACGCTCTCTACCCCTCACTCTCTCTCTACCGCTCACTCTCTCTCTTCCCCTTACTCCCTCCTCACTTTTCCCCTCACTCTATCACTACCTCTGCCCCTCACTCTCCCTCTCACCCTCTGCCCCTCACTCTCCCTCACTCCCTCTGCCCCTCTTCCTCTGCCCATAACTCTCCCTTTCTCGCTCTGACCCTCACTCTACCTCTGCCCCTCACTCTCCCTCTCTCCCTCTGCCCCTCACTCTTCCTCTCTCCCTCTGACCCTCACCCTCCCTCTGCACCTCATTCTCCCTCTGCCCCTCACTCTCCCTGTGCCCCTCACTCTCCCTCTCTCCCTCTGCCCCTCCCTCTCTCCCTCTGCCCCTCACTCTCCCTCTCTCCCTCTGCCCTCACTCTCCCTCACCTTACTGCGCCTCACTCTCCCTCTCTTCCGCTGACCCTCACTCTCCCTCTCTCCCGCTGCCCCTCACTCTCCCTCTCTCCCGCTGCCCCTCACTCTCCCTCTCTCCCGCTGCCGCTCACTCACCCGCTCTCCCCGCATCCCCTCACTCTCCCTCTCTCCCGCTGCCCCTCACTCACCCTCTCTCCCGCTGCCGCTCACTCACCCGCTCTCCCACTGCCCCTCACTCTCCCTCTCTCCCACTACCCTTCACTCTCCCTCTCTCCCTCTGCCCCTCACTCTCCCTCTCTCCCACTTCCCCTCACTCTCCCCCCTCCGCTGCCCTTCACTCCCCCTCACCCCGCTGCCCCTCTCTCCCTCGCCCCGCTGCGCCTCACTCTCCCTCTCTTCCGCTGACACTCACTCTCCCTCTCTCCCTCTGCCCCTCACTCTCCCTCTCTCCCTCTGCCCCTCCCTCTCTCCCTCTGCCCCTCACTCTCCCTCTCTCCCCTCTGCCCCTCACTCTCCCTCACCTTACTGCGCCTCACTCTCCCTCTCTTCCGCTGACCCTCACTCTCCCTCTCTCCCCGCTGCCCCTCACTCTCCCTCTCTCCCGCTGCCCCTCACTCTCCCTCTCTCCCGCTGCCGCTCACTCACCCGCTCTCCCGCATCCCCTCACTCTCCCTCTCTCCCGCTGCCCCTCACTCACCCTCTCTCCCGCTGCCGCTCACTCACCCGCTCTCCCACTGCCCCTCACTCTCCCTCTCTCCCACTACCCTTCACTCTCCCTCTCTCCCTCTGCCCCTCACTCTCCCTCTCTCCCACTTCCCCTCACTCTCCCCCCCCTCCGCTGCCCTTCACTCCCCCTCACCCCGCTGCCCCTCTCTCCCTCGCCCCGCTGCGCCTCACTCTCCCTCTCTTCCGCTGACACTCACTCTCCCTCTCTCCCTCTGCCCCTCACTCTCCCTCTCTCCCGCTGCCCCTCAGTCTCCCTCTCTCCCGCTGCCGCTCGCTCACCCGCTCTCCCACTGCCCCTCACTCTCCCTCTCTCCCGCTGACCCTCACTCTCCCCCCGCTACCCCTCACTTTCCCTCTCTCCCGCTGTACATCACTCTCCCTCTACCGCTGCCCCTCAATCTCCCTCTGTCCCTCTGCCCCTCACTCTCCCTCTCTTCCTCTGCCCCTCACTCACCCTCTCACTCTGCCCCTCACTCTCCCTCTTAACCTCACTCCCTCCCTCTTACCCTCACTCTCTCCTTCTTCCCCTCCCTCTCTCGCTCTCTCTCTTCCCCTCCCTCTCGCTCACCCTCTTCCTCTCACTCTCTCGGTCTCACTCTCTCGCTCTCCCTCTTCTCCTCACTCCATTTCCCTCTTCCCGTCACACTCTCTTTCCTTCCCTCTTCCCCATCTCTCCCTCTGCCCCTCACTCTCCCTCTCCCGCTGACCCCACTCTCACTCTCTCCCGCTGCCCCTCACTCTGCCTCTCGCCCACTTCCCCTCACTCTCCCTCTGCTCCGCACTCTCCCTCTCTCCCGCAGCCCATGCTCTCCCTCTCGCCCGCTGCCTCTCTCTCTCCCTCTTCTCTTCACTCTCTCGCTCTCCCTCGTCCCCTCACTCTCTTTCCCTCTTCCCGTCACACTCTCTTTCTTTCCCTCTTCCCCTCACTCTCTCTCCCCCTCTTCCCTCACACTCACTCTCACTCCCATCTTGCCCCCTCTCTCTCTCCCTCTTCAACTCACTTCCCCTCACTTCCCCCCTATTCCCCTCATTCTCTCGCCCTTCCCTTCACTCTCAACCCGTCACACTCTCTCTCTCTACCCCTCACTCTCTCTCTACCACTCACTCTCTCTCTACCACTCACTCTCTCTCTCTCTCACTCACTCTCTCTCCCTATCTCTGCCTCTCAATCACCCTCACACCCTCTGCCCCTCAACCTCGCTCTGCCCCTCACTCTCCCTCTCTCCCTCTGCCCCTCACTCTCCCTCCCTCCCACTGCCCCTCACATTCACTCGCTCCTGCTGCCCCACACTTTCGTCCCTCCTGCTGCCCCTCACTCTCTCTCTCCCGCTGTACCTCACTCTCCCTCTGTCCCTCTGCCCTCAACACTCCCTCTATGCGGCTGCCCCTCACCATCCCTCTCTCCCACTGCCCCTCACTCTCCCTCTCTCCCGCTGCCCCTCACTCTCCCTCTCTCCCGCTGCCCATCACTCTCCCACTGCCCCTCACTCTCCATCTCTCACGCTGCTGCTCACTCACCCGCTCTCCCCCTGCCTCTCCTCTCCCTCTCTCCCGCTGCCCCTCACTCTCCACCTCGCGACCCCTCATTCCCCTCTCTCCCGCTGCCCCTCACGCTCCCTTTACCGCTGCCACTCAATCTCCATCTCTCATGCTGCCCCTCACTCTCCCTCCCTCCCGCTGCCCCTCACTCTCCCTCTCACTCTGCCCCCACACTATCTCACTCTTCATCTCACTCTCCCTCTCCCTCTTAACCTCACACCCTCCCTCTTACCCTCACTCTCTCCCTCTTCCCCTGCCTCTCTCGCTCTCTCTCTTCCCCTCACACTCTCGCTCTCCCTCTTCCTCTCACTCTCTCGGTCTCACTCCCTCGCTCTCCCTCTTCTCCTCACTCCATTTCCCTCTTCCCGTCACACTCTCTTTCCTTCCCTCTTCCCCATCTCTCACTCTGCACCTCACACTCCCTCTCTCCTGCTGCCCCGACTCTCCCGCTGCCCCTCACTCTCCCTCTCTCCCACTTCCCCTCACTCTCCCTCTGTCCCTCTGCCCCCCACTCTCCCACCCTACCGCTGCCCCTCACTCTCCCTCCCACTGCCCCTCACATTCACTCACACCCGCTACCCCACACTTTCGTCCCTCCTGCTGCCCCTCACTCTCTCTCCCGCTGTACCTCACTCTCCCTCTGTCCCTCTGCCCTCAACACTCCCTCTATGCGGCTGCCCCTCACGCTCCCTCCCGCAGCCCACCACGTCTTCCTCTCTCCCGCTGCCCCTCACTCTCCCTCACCCTCGCTGCCCCTCACTTTCTCTCTCCCCCCGCGGCCCCGGACTCTCCCTCACCCCCGATGCCCCTCACTCTCTCTCCCACTGCAGCTCACTCTCCCTCTCTCACGCTGCCCTTCACTCTCCCTCTGCCCCTCACTCTCCCTCTCTCCCGCTGCCCCTCACCATCCCTCTCTCCCGCTTCCCCTCACTCTCCCTCTCTCCCGCTGCCCTTCACTCTCCCCACCGCTGCCCCTCACTCTCCCTCTCTCACACTGCCCCACACTCTTCCTCTCTCCCACTGCCCCTCACTCTCCCTCTCTCCCACTGCCGCTCATTCGCCCTCTCTCCCTCAGCACCTCCCTCTCCCTCTGTCCCGAATTCCCTCACTCACCCTCACACCCTCTGCCCCTCAATCTCGCTCTGCCCCTCACTCTCCTCGCCTCGCTGCCCCTCTCTCCCTCTCATCCGCTGCTCCTCACTCTCCCTCTCTCCCCGCTGCCCCTCACTCTCCACCTCGTGACCCCTCACTTCCCCTCTCTCCCACTGCCCCTCACTCTCCCTTTACCGCTGCCCCTCAATCTCCATCTCTCACGCTGCCCCTCACTATCCCTCGCCCCGCTGCCCCTCACTCTCCCTCCCTCCCGCTGCCCCTCACTCACCCTCGCACTCTGCCTCCACGCTCTCTCTCTTCATCTCACTCTCCCTTTCCCTCTCAACCTCACTCCCTCCCTCTTACCCTCACTCTCTCCCTCTTCCTCTGCCTCTCTCACTCTCTCTCTTCCCCTCCCTCTCTCGCTCTTTCAGTTCCCCTCACTCTTCGCTCTCCCTCTTCCTCACTCTCTCAGTCTCGCTCTCTCGCTCTCCCTCTTCTCCTCACTCCATTTCCCTCTTCCCGTCACACTCTCTTTCCTTCCCTCTTCCCCATCTCTCATTCTGCCCCTCACACTCCCTCTCTCCTGCTGCCCCGACTCTCCCACTTCCCCTCACTCTCCCCCTCTCCCGCTGCCCTTCACTCCCCCTCACCCCACTGCCCCTCACTCACCCTCGCCTCGCTGCGCCTCACTCTCCCATTATTCCGCTGACCCTCACTCTCCCATTCTTCCGCTGACCCTCACTCTCCCTCTCTCCCGCTGCCCCTCACTCCCTCTCTCCCGCTGCCCCCACTCTCCCTCTCTCCCGCTGCCGCTCACTCACCCGCTCTCCCACTGCCCCTCACTCTCCCTCTCTCCCACTACCCCTCACTCTCCCTCTCTCCCTCTGCCCCTCACTCTCCCTCTCTCCCACTTCCCCTCACTCTCCCCCCCTCCCGCTGCCCTTCACTCCCCCTCGCCCCGCTGCCGCTCTCTCCCTCGCCCCGCTGCGCCTCACTCTCGCTCTCTTCAGCTGACCCTCACTCTCCCTCTATCCCGCTGCCCCTCACTCTCCCTCTCTCCCGCTGCCCCTCAGTCTCCCTCTCTCCCGCTGCCGCTCGCTCACCCGCTCTCCCACTGCCCCTCACTCTCCCTCTCTCCCGCTGACCCTCACTCTCCCCCGCTACCCCTCACTTTCCCTCTCTCCCGCTGTACCTCACTCTCCCTCTACCGCTGCCCCTCAATCTCCCTCTGTCCCTCTGCCCCTCACTCTCCCTCTCTTCCTCTGCCCCTCACTCACCCTCTCTCACTCTGCCCATCACTCACCCTCTCTCTCTGCCCCTCACTCTCCCTCTTAACCTCACTCCCTCCCTCTTACCCTCACTCTCTCTCCCCCTCTTCCCTCACACTCATTCTCTCTCCCATCTTGCCCCCCCTCTCTCTCCCTCTTCAACTCACTTCCCCTCACTTCTCCCCTATTCCCCTCATTCTCTCGCCCTTCCCTTCACTCTCACTCTCTACCCATCACACTCTCTCTCTCTAACCCTCACTCTCTCTCTACCACTCACTCTCTCTCTCTCTCACTCACTCTCTCTCCCTATCTCTGCCCCTCAATCACCCTCACACCCTCTGCCCCTCAACCTCGCTCTGCCCCTCACACTCCCTCTCTCCCTCTGCCCCTCACTCTCCCTCCCTACCGCTGACCCTCACACACCCTCCCACTGCCCCTCACATTCACTCGCTCCCGCTGCCCCACACTTTCGTCCCTCCTGCTGCCCCTCACTCTCTCTCTCCCCGCTGTACCTCACTCTCCCTCTGTCCCTCTGCCCTCAACACTCCCTCTATGCGGCTGCCCCTCACTCTCCCTCTCTCCCTCTGCCCCTCACTCTCCCTCTCCTCCCACTTCCCTTCACTCTCCCTCGCCCCGCTGCCCCTCACTCTCCCTCTCTCCCGCTGCCCCACTCTCCCTCTCTCCCGCTGCCGCTCACTCACCCGCTCTCCCACTGCCCCTCACTCTCCCTCTCTCCCACTGCCCCTCACTCTCCCCCCCGCTGCCCCTCACTTTCCCTCTCTCCCGCTGCCCCTCACTCTCCCTCTACCGCTGCTCCTCACTCTCCCTCTCTCCCGCTGCCCCTCACTTCCCCTCTCTCCCACTGCCCCTCACACGCCCTCTACTGCTGCCCCTAACTCTCCCTCCCTCCCGCTGCCCCTCACTCACCCTCTGACTCTGCCCCTCACACTCTCTCATTCTTCATCTCACTCTCCCTCTTAACCTCATTCCCTCCCTCTTACCCTCATTCTCTCCCTCTTCCCCTCACTCTCTCGCTCTCCCTCTTCCTCTCACTCTCTCGCTCTCCCTCTTCCTCTCACTCCATTTCCCTCTTCCCGTCACACTCTCTTTCCTTCCCTCTTCCCTATCTCTCCCTCTGCCCCTCACACTCCCTCTCTCCTGCTGCCCCCGACTCTCCCTCTCTCCCGCTGCCCCTCACTCTCCCTCCTTCCCACTTCCCCTCACTCTCCCTCTCTCCCGCTACCCCTCACACTCCCGCTCTCCCACTGCCCCTCACTCTTCCTCACACCATCTGCCCCTCAATCTCGCTCTACCCCTCACTCTCCCTCTCCCTCTGCCCCTCACTCTCCCTCCCTACCGCTGCCTCTCACACTCACTCGCTCCCGCTGCCCCACACTTTCATCCCTCCTGCTGCCCCTCACTCTCCCTTTGTGCCTCTGCCCCTCACACACCCCTCTGTCTGGCTGCCCCTCACCCTCCCACTCTCCCGCAGCCCACCACTCTCCCTCTCTCCCGCTGCCACTCACTCTCCCTCACCCTCGCTGCCCCTCATTTTCTCTCTCTCCCGCAGACCCGGACTCTCCCTCACCCCGATGCCCCTCACTCTCTCTCCCACTGCCCCCACTCTCTGCCCCTCACCCTCCCTCCTGCTACCCCTCACCATACCTCTCTCCCGCTTCCCCTCACTCTGCCTCTCTCCCGCTGCCCCTCACTCTCCCTCTCTCCCGCTGCACCTCACTCTCCCTCTCTCTCACTGCCCCTCACTCTCCATCTCTCCCACTGCCCTTCACTCTTCCTCTCTCCCACTGCCCCTCACTCTCCCTCCCTACCGCTGACCCTCACTCTCCCTCCCACTGCCCCTCACATTCACTCGATCCCGCTGCCCCACACTTTCGTCCCTCCTGCTGCCCCTCACTCTCTCTCTCCCGCTGTACCTCACTCTCCCTCTGTCCTCAACACTCCCTCTATGCGGCTGCCCCTCACGCTTCCTCTCTCCCGCAGCCCACCACTCTTCCTCTCTCCCGCTGCCCCTCACTCTCCCTCACGCTCGCTGCGTCTCTCTCTCTCCCACTGCAGCTCACTCTCCCTCTCTCACGCTGCCCTTCACTCTCCCTCTGCCCCTCACTCTCCCTCCCTCCCGCTGCCCCTCACCATCCCTCTCTCCCGCTGCCCCTCACTCTCCCTCTCTCCTGCTGCCCTTCACTCTCCCTCTCTACTGCTGCCCCTCACTCTCCCTCTCTCCCACTGCCCCACACTCTTCCTCTCTCCCACTGCCCCTCACTCTCCCTCTCTCCCGCTGCCCCTCACTCTCCCTCTCTTCCGCTGCCCATCACTCTCCCTCTGCCCCTCACTCTCCCTCGCTCCCTCTGCCCCTCACTCTACCTCTCTCTCGCAGCCCCTCGCTCTCACTCTCGCCCGCTGCCTCTCGCTCTCCCTCTTCTCTTCACTCTCTCGCTCTCCCTCGTCCCCTCACTCTCTTTCCCTCTTCTCGTCACACTCTCTTTCTTTCCCTCTTCCCCTCACTCTCTCCCCCTCTTCCCTCACACTCACTCTCTCTTCCATCTTGCCCCCTCTCTCTCTCCCTCTTCAACTCACTTCCCCCCCTATTCCCCTCATACTCTCGCCCTTCCCTTCACTCACACTCTCTACCCGTCACACTCCCTCTCTCTACCACTCACTCTCTCTCTCTCTCACTCACTCCCTCTCTACCGCTGCCCCACTCTCCCGCTGCTGCTCACTCACCCGCTCTCCCACTGCCCCTCACTCTCCCCACCGCTGCCCCTCACTTTCCCTCTCTCCCGCTGCCCCTCACTCTCCCTCTCTCCCACTTCCCCTCACTCTCCCACCCTCCCGCTACCCCTCACTCTCCCTCTCTCCCTCTGCCCCTCACTCTCCCTCTCTCCCACTTCCCTTCACTCTCCCTCGCCCCGCTGCCCCTCACTCTCCCTCTCTCCCGCTGCCCCACTCTCCCTCTCTCCCGCTGCCGCTCACTCACCCGCTCTCCCACTGCCCCTCACTCTCCCTCTCTCCCACTGCCCCTTACTCTCCCCCCGCTGCCCCTCACTTTCCCTCTCTCCCGCTGCCCCTCACTCTCCCTCTACCGCTGCTCCTCACTCTCCCTCTCTCCCGCTGCCCCTCACTTCCCCTCTCTCCCACTGCCCCTCACACGCCCTCTACTGCTGCCCCTAACTCTCCCTCCCTCCCGCTGCCCCTCACTCACCCTCTGACTCTGCCCCTCACATTCTCTCACTCTTCATCTCACTCTCCCTCTTAACCTCATTCCCTCCCTCTTACCCTCATTCTCTCCCTCTTCCCCTCACTCTCTCGCTCTCCCTCTTCCTCTCACTCTCTCGCTCTCCCTCTTCCTCTCACTCCATTTCCCTCTTCCCGTCACACTCTCTTTCCTTCCCTCTTCCCTATCTCTCCCTCTGCCCCTCACACTCCCTCTCTCCTGCTGCCCCCGACTCTCCCTCTCTCCCGCTACCCCTCACACTCCCGCTCTCCCACTGCCCCTCACTCTTCCTCACACCCTCTGCCCCTCAATCTCGCTCTACCCCTCACTCTCCCTCTCCCTCTGCCCCTCACTCTCCCTCCCTACCGCTGCCTCTCACACTCACTCGCTCCCGCTGCCCCACACTTTCATCCCTCCTGCTGCCCCTCACTCTCCCTTTGTGCCTCTGCCCCTCACACACCCTCTGTCTGGCTGCCCCTCACCCTCCCACTCTCCCGCAGCCCACCACTCTCCCTCTCTCCCGCTGCCACTCACTCTCCCTCACCCTCGCTGCCCCTCATTTTTCTCTCTCCCGCAGCCCCGGACTCTCCCTCACCCCGATGCCCCTCACTCTCTCTCCCACTGCCCCCACTCTCTGCCCCTCACTCTCCCTCCCTCCTGCTACCCCTCACCATACCTCTCTCCCGCTTCCCCTCACTCTGCCTCTCTCCCGCTGCCCCTCACTCTCCCTCTCTCCCGCTGCACCTCACTCTCCCTCTCTCTCACTGCCCCTCACTCTCCATCTCTCCCACTGCCCTTCACTCTTCCTCTCTCCCACTGCCCCTCACTCTCCCTCTCTCCCGCTGACCTCACTCTCCCTCCCGCTACCCCTCACTTTCCCTCTCTCCCGCTGTACCTCACTCTCCCTCTACCGCTGACCCTCAATCTCCCTCTCTCCCTCTGCCCCTCACTCTCCCTCTCTTCCTCGGCCCCTTACTCACCCTCTCTCACTCTGCCCCTCACTCTCCCTCTTAACCTCACTCCCTCCCTTACCCTCACTCTCTCCTTCTTTCCCTCCCTCTCTCGCTCTCTCTCTTCCCCTCCCTCTCTCGCTCTCCCTCTTCCTCTCACTCTCTCGGTCTCATTCTCTCGCTCTCCCTCTTCTCCTCACTCCATTTCCCTCTTCCCGTCACACTCTCTTTCCTTCCCTCTTGCCCATCTCTCCCTCTGCCCCTCACTCTCCCTCTCCCTCTGCCCCTCACTCTCCCTCTCCCGCTGACCCCACTCTCCCTCTCTCCCACTTCCCCTCACTCTCCCTCTGCCCCGCACTCTCCCTCTCTCCCGCAGCCCCTTGCTCTCCCTCTCGCCCGCTGCCTCTCGCTCTCCCTCTTCTCTTCACTCTCTCGCTCTCCCTCGTCCCCTCACTCTCTTTCCCTCTTCCCGTCACTCTTTCTTTCCCTCTTCCCCTCACTCTCTCTCCCCCTCTTCCCTCACACTCACTCTCTCTCCCATCTTGCCCCCTCTCTCCCTCTTCAACTCACTTCCCCTCACTTCCCCCTATTCCCCTCATTCTCTCGCCCTTCCCTTCACTCTCACTCTCTACCCGTCACACTCTCTCTCTCTAACCCTCACTCTCTCTCTACCACTCACTCTCTCTCCCTATCTCTGCCCCTCAATCACCCTCACACCCTCTGCCCCTCAACCTCACTCTGCCCCTCAATCACCCTCACACCCTCTGCCCCTCAACCTCGCTCTGCCCCTCACTCTCCCTCTCTCCCTCTGCCCCTCACTCTCCCTCCCTACCGCTGACCCTCACTCTCCCTCCCACTGCCCCTCACATTCACTCGCTCCCCGCTGCCCCACACTTTCGTCCCTCCTGCTGCCCCTCACTCTCTCTCTCCCGCTGTACCTCACTCTCCCTCTGTCCCTCTGCCCTCAACACTCCCTCTATGTGGCTGCCCCTCACGCTTCCTCTCTCCCGCAGCCCACCACTCTTCCTCTCTCCCGCTGCCCCTCACTCTCCCTCACCCTCGCTGCCCCTCACTCTCTCCCACTGCAGCTCACTCTCCCTCTCTCACGCTGCCCTTCACTCTCCCTCTGCCCCTCACTCTCCCTCCCTCCCGCTGCCCCTCACCATCCCTCTCTCCCGCTTACCCTCACTCTCCCTCTCTCCCGCTGCCCTTCACTCTCTCTCTCTACCGCTGCCCCTCACTCTCCCTCTCTCCCACTGCCCCACACTCTTCCTCTCTCCCACTGCCCCTCACTCTCCCTCTCTCCCACTGCCCCTCATTCGCCCTCTCTCCCTCAGCACCTCACTCTCCCTCTATCCCGAATTCCCTCACTCACCCTCACACCCTCTGCCCCTCAATCTCGCTCTGCCCCTCACTCTCCTCGCCCCGCTGCCCCTTACTCTCCCGCGCCCCGCTGCCCCTCTCTCCCGCTGCCCCTCACTCTCCCTCTCTCACGCTGCCCGTCACTCTCCCTCTCTCCCACTGCCCCTCACTCTTCCTCTCTCCCACTGCCCCTCACTCTTCCTCTCTCCCATTGCACCTCACTTTCCCTCTCTCACTCTGCCCCTCACACTCCCTCTCTCCTGCTGCCCCGACCCTCCCTCTCTCCCACATCCCCTCACTCTCCCTCTCTCCCGCCACCCGTCACTCTCCCTCTGCTCCTCACTCCCCCTCTCTCCCACTTCCCCTCACTCTCTCCCTCTCCCGCTGCCCTTCACTCCCCCTCGCCCCGCTGCCCCTCACTCTCCCTCGCCTCGCTGCGCCTCACTCTCTCTCTCTTCCGCTGACCCTCACTCTCCCTCTCTCCCGCTGCCCCTCACTCTCCCTCTCTCCCGCTGCCCCTCACTCTCCCTCTCTCCCGCTCACTCACCCGCTCTCCCACTGCCCCTCACTCTCCCTCTTAACCTCACTCCCTCCCTCTTACCCTCACTCTCTCCTTCTTCCCCTCCCTCTCTCGCTCTCTCTGTTCCCCTCCCTCTCTCGCTCTCCCTCTTCCTCTCACTCTCTCGGTCTCATTCTCTCGCTCTCCCTCTTCTCCTCACTCCATTTCCCTCTTCCCGTCACACACTCTTTCCTTCCCTCTTCCCCATGTCTCCCTCTGCCTCTCACTCTCCCTCTCCCGCTGACCCCACTCTCCCTCTCTCCCACTTCCCCTCACTCTCCCTCTGCCCCACACTCTCCCTCTCTCCCGCAGCCCCTTGCTCTCCCTCTCGCCCGCTGCCTCTCGCTCTCCCGCTTCTCTTCACTCTCTCGCTCTCCCTCATCCCCTCACTCTCTTTCCCTCTTCCCCTCACTCTCTCTCCCCCTCTTACATCACACTCACTCTCTCTTCCATCTTGCCCCCTCTCTCTCTCTTCAACTCACTTCCCCCCTATTCCCCTCATACTCTCGCCCTTCCCTTCACTCTCACTCTCTACCCGTCACACTCTCTCTCTCTAACCCTCACTCTCTCTCTACCACTCACTCTCTCTCTCTCTCTCTCACTCACTCTCCCTCTCTACCGCTGCCCCACTCTCCCGCTGCTGCTCACTCACCCGCTCTCCCACTGCCCCTCACTCTCCCTCTCTCCCACTGCCCCTCACTCTCCCCACCGCTGCCCCTCACTTTCCCTCTCTCCCTCTGCCCCTCACTCTCCCTCTACCGCTGCTCCTCACTCTCCCTCTCTCCCGCTGCCCCTCACTCGCCCTCTACTGCTGCCCCTCAATCTCTATGTCTCCCGCTGCCCCTCACTCTCCCTCCCTCCCGCTGCCCCTAACTCTCCCTCCCTCCCGCTGCCCCTCACTCACCCTCTGACTCTGCCCCTCACACTCTCTCACTCTTCATCTCACTCTCCCTCTTAACCTCACTCCCTCCCTCTTACCCTCACTCTCTCCCTCTTACCCTCACTCTCTCGCTCTCCCTCTTCCTCTCACTCTCTCGCTCTCCCTCTCCCTCTCACTCCATTTCCCTCTTCCCGTCACATTCTCTCTCCTTCCCTCTTCCCCATCTCTCCCTCTGCCCCTCACACTCCCTCTCTCCTGCTGCCCCGACTCTCCCTCTCTCCCGCTGCCCCTCACTCTCCCTCCTTCCCACTTCCCCTCACTCTCCCTCTCTCCCGCAACCCCTCACACTCCCTCTCTCCAACTGCCCCTCACTCTTCCTCACACCCTCTGCCCCTCAATCTCGCTCTACCCCTCACTCTCCCTCTCCCTCTGCCCCTCACTCTCCCTCCCTCCCGCTGCCTCTCACACTCACTCGCTCCCGCTGCCCCACACTTTCATCCCTCCTGCTGCCCCTCACTCTCTCTCACTCCCGCTGTACCTCACTCTCCCTTTGTGCCTCTGCCCCTCACACACCCTCTCTCCGGCTGCCCCTCACCCTCCCACTCTCCCGCAGCCCACCACTCTCCCTCTCTCCCGCTGCCACTCACTCTCCCTCACCCTTGCTGCCCCTCATTTTCTCTCTCTCCCGCGGCCCCGGACTCTCCCTCACCCCGATGCCCCTCACTCTCTCTCCCACTGCCCCCACTCTCTGCCCCTCACTCTCCCTCCCTCCTGCTACCCCTCACCATACCTCTCTCCCGCTTTCCCTCACTCTGCCTCTCTCCCGCTGCCCCTCACTCTCCCTCTCTCCCCGCTGCCCCTCACTCTCCCTCTCTCCCACTGCCCCTCACTCTTCCTCTCTCCCACTGCCCCTCACTCTTCCTCTCTCCCATTGCACCTCACTTTCCCTCTCTCACTCTGCCCCTCACACTCCCTCTCTCCTGCTGCCCTGACTCTCCATCTCTCCCACATCCCCTCACTCTCCATCTCTCCCGCCACCCGTCACTCTCCCTCTCTCCCACTGCCCCTCACTCTCCCTCTCTCCCACTTCCCCTCACTCTCCCCCTCTCCCGCTGCCCTTCACTCCCCCTCGCGCCACTGCCCCTCACTCTCCCTCGCCTCGCTGCTCCTCACTCTCCCTCTCTTCCGCTGACCCTCACTCTCCCTCTCTCCCGCTGCCCCTCACTCTCCCTCTGCCCCTCACTCTCCCTCTCTCCCGCTCACTCACCCGCTCTCCCACTGCCCCTCACTCTCCCTCTTAACCTCACTCCCTCCCTCTTACCCTCACTCTCTCCTTCTTCCCCTCCCTCTCCCTCTTCCTCTCACTCTCTCGGTCTCATTCTCTCGCTCTCCCTCTTCTCCTCACTCCATTTCCCTCTTCCCATCACACTCTCTTTCCTTCCCTCTTCCCCATCTCTCCCTCTGCCCCTCACTCTCCCTCTCCCGCTGACCCCACTCTCCCTCTCTCCCACTTCCCCTCACTCTCCCTCTGCCCCGCACTCTCCCTCTCTCCCGCAGCCCCTTGCTCTCCCTCTCGCCCGCTGCCTCTCGCTCTCCCTCTTCTCTTCACTCTCTCGCTCTCCCTCGTCCCCTCACTCTCTTTCCCTCTTCCCGTCACACTCTCTTTCTTTCCCTCTTCCCCTCACTCTCTCTCCCCCTCTTCCCTCACACTCACTCTCTCTTCCATCTTGCCCCCTCTCTCTCTCCCTCTTCAACTCACTTCCACCCTATTCCCCTCATTCTCTCGCCCTTCCCTTCACTCTCACTCTTTACCCGTCACACTCTCTCTCTCTAACCCTCAGTCTCTCTCTACCACTCACTCTCTCTCTCTCTCACTCACTCTCTCTCCCTATCTCTGCCCCTCAATCACCCTCACACCCTCTGCCCCTCAACCTCGCTCTGCCCCTCCCTCTCCCTCTCTCCCTCTGCCCCTCACTCTCCCTCCCTACCGCTGACCCTCACTCTCCCTCCCACTGCCCCTCACATTCACTCGCTCCCGCTGCCCCACACTTTCGTCCCTCCTGCTGCCCCTCACTCTCTCTCTCCCGCTGTACCTCACTCTCCCTCTGTCCCTCTGCCCTCAACACTCCCTCTATGCGGCTGCCCCTCACGCTTCCTCTCTCCCGCAGCCCACCACTCTTCCTCTCTCCCGCTGCCCCTCACTCTCCCTCACGCATGCTGCCCCTCTCTCCCACTGCAGCTCACTCTCCCTCTCTCACGCTGCCCTTCACTCTCCCTCTGCCCCTCACTCTCCCTCCCTCCCGCTGCCCCTCACTCACCCTCTCACTCTGCCTCCACACTCTCTCACCCTTCATCTCACTCTCCCTCTCCCTCTTAACCTCACTCCCTCCCTCTTACCCTCACTCTCTCCCTCTTCCCCTGCCTCTCTCGCTCTCTCTTACCCTCCCTCTCTCGCTCTTTCTGTTCCCCTCACTCTTCGCTCTCCCTCTTCCTCACACTCTCAGTCTCGCTCTCTCGCTCTCCCTCTTCTCCTCACTCCATTTCCCTCTTCCCGTCACACTCTCTTTCCTTCCCTCTTCCCCATCTCTCACTCTGCCCCTCACACTCCCTCTCTCCTGCTGCCCCGACTCTCCCGCTCTCCCCGCTGCCCCTCAGTCTCCCTCTCTCCCACTTCCCCTCACTCTCCCACTCTCCCGCTACTCCTCACTCTCCCTCTCTCCCTCTGCCCCTCACTCTCCCTCTCTCCCACTTCCCTTCACTCTCCCTCGCCCCGCTGCCCCTCACTCTCCCTCTCTTCCGCTGACCCTCACACTCCCGCACCCCCTCACTCTCCCTCTCTCCCGCTGCCCCACTCTCCCTCTCTCCCGCTGCCGCTCACTCACCCGCTCTCCCACTGCCCCTCACTCTCCCTCTCTCCCACTGCCCCTCACTCTCCCCCCCGCTGCCCCTCACTTTCCCTCTCTCCCGCTGCCCCTCACTCTCCCTCTACCGCTGCTCCTCACTCTCCCTCTCTCCCGCTGCCCCTCACTTCCCCTCTCTCCCACTGCCCCTCACACGCCCTCTACTGCTGCCCCTAACTCTCCCTCCCTCCCGCTGCCCCTCACTCACCCTCTGACTCTGCCCCTCACATTCTCTCACTCTTCATCTCACTCTCCCTCTTAACCTCATTCCCTCCCTCTTACCCTCATTCTCTCCCTCTTCCCCTCACTCTCTCGCTCTCCCTCTTCCTCTCACTCTCTCGCTCTCCCTCTTCCTCTCACTCCATTTCCCTCTTCCCGTCACACTCTCTTTCCTTCCCTCTTCCCTATCTCTCCCTCTGCCCCTCACACTCCCTCTCTCCTGCTGCCCCCGACTCTCCCTCTCTCCCGCTGCCCCTCACTCTCCCTCCTTCCCACTTCCCCTCACTCTCCCTCTCTCCCGCTACCCCTCACACTCCCGCTCTCCCACTCCCCCTCACTCTTCCTCACACCCTCTGCCCCTCAATCTCGTTCTACCCCTCACTCTCCCTCTCCCTCTGCCCCTCACTCTTCCTCCCTACCGCTGCCTCTCACACTCACTCGCGCCCGCTGCCCCACACTTTCATCCCTCCTGCTGCCCCTCACTCTCCCTTTGTGCCTCTGCCCCTCACACACCCTCTCTCCGGCTGCCCCTCACCCTCCCACTCTCCCGCAGCCCACCACTCTCCCTCTCTCCTGCTGCCACTCACTCTCCCTCACCCTCGCTGCCCCTCATTTTCTCTCTCTCCCGCGGCCCCGGACTCTCCCTCACCCCGATGCCCCTCACTCTCTCTCCCACTGCCCCCACTCTCTGCCCCTCACTCTCCCTCCCTCCTGCTACCCCTCACCATACCTCTCTCCCGCTTCCCCTCACTCTGCCTCTGTCCCGCTGCCCCTCACTCTCCCTCTCTCCCGCTGCACCTCACTCTCCCTCTCTCCCGCTGCCCCTCACTCTCCATCTCTCCCACTGCCCCTCACTCTTCCTCTCTCCCACTGCCCCTCACTTTTCCTCTCTCCCATTGCACCTCACTCTCCCTCTCTCCCACAGCCCCTCACTCTTCCTCTCTCCCACTGCAACTCACTCTCTCTCTCTCCCGCGGCTCCTCACTCTCCCTCTCTCCCGCTGCCCCTCACTCTCCCTCTCTCTCACTGCCCCTCACTCTTCCTCTCTCCCACTGCACCTCACTCTCCCTCTCTCCCGCTGCCCTCTCTCCCTCAACACCTCACTCTCCCTCTCTATCGATTTCCCTCACTCTCCCTCTCTCCCGTTGCCCCTCACTCCACCTCGCCCCGCGGCCCCTCACTCTCCCTCGCCCCGCTGCCCCTCACTCTCCCTATCTTCCGCTGCCGCTCACTCTCCCTCCCTCCCGCTGCCCCTCACTCTCCCTCTCTCCCGCTGCCCCTCACTCTCCCTCTCTCCCGCTGCCCCTCACTGAGCCTCTCTCCTGCTGCCGCTCACTCACCCGCTCTCCCACTGCCCCTCACTCTCCCTTTCTCCCACTACCCCTCACTCTCCCTCTCTCCCTCTGCCCCTCACTCTCCCTCTCTCCCACCTCCCCTCACTCTCACCCCTCCCGCTGCCCTTTACTCCCCCTCGCCCCGCTGCCCGTCTCTCCCTCGCCCCGCTGCGTCTCACTCTCCCTCTCTTCCGCTGCGACTCACTCTCCCTCTCTCCCGCTGCCCCTCACTCTCCCTCTCTCCCGCTGCCCCTCAGTCTCCCTCTCTCCCGCTGCCGCTCGCTCACCCGCTCTCCCACTGCCCCTCAATCTCCCTCTCTCCCGCTGACCCTCACTCCCTCGCGCTGCCCCTCACTTTCCCTCTCTCCCGCTGCACCTCACTCTCCCTCTACCGCTGCCCCTCAATCCCCCCTCTCCCTCTGCCCCTCACTCTCCCTCTCTTCCTCTGCCCCTCACTCACCCTCTCTCACTCTGCCCCTCACTCTCCCTCTTAACCTCACTACCTCCCTCTTACCCTCACTCTCTCCTTCTTCCCCTCCCTCTCTCGCTCTCTCTCTTCCCCTCCATCTCTCGCTCTCCCTCTTCCTCTCACTCTCTCGGTCTCACTCTCTCGCTCTCCCTCTTCTCACTCCATTTCCCTCTTCCCGTCACACTCTCTTTCCTTCCCTCTTGCCCATCTCTCCCTCTGCCCCTCACTCTCCCTCTCCCGCTGACCCCACTCTCCCTCTCTCCTGCTGCCCCTCACTCTCCCTCTCTCCCACTTCCCCTCACTCTCCCTCTGCCCCGCACTCTCCCTCTCTCCCGCAGCCCCTTGCTCTCCCTCTCGCCCGCTGCCTCTCACTCTCCCTCTTCTCTTCACTCTCTCGCTCTCCCTCGTCCCCTCACTCTCTTTCCCTCTTCCCGTCACACTCTCTTTCTTTCCCTCTTCCCCTCACTCTCTCTCCCCCTCTTCCCTCACACTCACTCTCTCTTCCATCTTGCCCCCTCTCTCTCTCCCTCTTCAACTCACTTCCCCCCTATTCCCCTCATTCTCTCGCCCTTCCCTTCACTCTCACTCTCTACCCGTCACACTCTCTCTCTCTAACCCTCACTCTCTCTCTACCACTCACTCTCTCTCTCTCTCACTCACTCTCTCTCCCTATCTCTGCCCCTCAATCACTCTCACACCCTCTGCCCCTCAACCTCGCTCTGCCCCTCCCTCTCCCTCTCTCCCTCTGCCCCTCACTCTCCCTCCCTACCGCTGACCCTCACTCTCCCTCCCACTGCCCCTCACATTCACTCGCTCCTGCTGCCCCACACTTTCGTCCCTCCTGCTGCCCCTCACTCTCTCTCTCCCGCTGTACCTCACTCTCCCTCTGTCCCTCTGCCCTCAACACTCCCTCTATGCGGCTGCCCCTCACGCTTCCTCTCTCCCGCAGCCCACCACTCTTCCTCTCTCCCGCTGCCCCTCACTCTCCCTCACGCATGCTGCCCCTCTCTCCCACTGCAGCTCACTCTCCCTCTCTCACGCTGCCCTTCACTCTCCCTCTGCCCCTCACTCTCCCTCCCTCCCGCTGCCCCTCACTCACCCTCTCACTCTGCCTCCACACTCTCTCACCCTTCATCTCACTCTCCCTCTCCCTCTTAACCTCACTCCCTCCCTCTTACCCTCACTCTCTCCCTCTTCCCCTGCCTCTCTCGCTCTCTCTTACCCTCCCTCTCTCGCTCTTTCTGTTCCCCTCACTCTTCGCTCTCCCTCTTCCTCACTCTCTGAGTCTCGCTCTCTCGCTCTCCCTCTTCTCCTCACTCCATTTCCCTCTTCCCGTCACACTCTCTTTCCTTCCCTCTTCCCCATCTCTCACTCTGCCCCTCACACTCCCTCTCTCCTGCTGCCCCGACTCTCCCTCTCTACCGCTGCCCCTCACTCTCCCTCTCTCCCACTTCCCCTCACTCTCCCACTCTCCCGCTACTCCTCACTCTCCCTCTCTCCCTCTGCCCCTCACTCTCCCTCTCTCCCACTTCCCTTCACTCTCCCTCGCCCCGCTGCCCCTCACTCTCCCTCTCTTCCGCTGACCCTCACACTCCCGCACCCCCTCACTCTCCCTCTCTCCCGCTGCCCCACTCTCCCTCTCTCCCGCTGCCGCTCACTCACCCGCTCTCCCACTGCCCCTCACTCTCCCTCTCTCCCACGGCCCCTCACTCTCCCCCCCGCTGCCCCTCACTTTCCCTCTCTCCCGCTGCCCCTCACTCTCCCTCTACCGCTGCTCCTCACTCTCCCTCTCTCCCGCTGCCCCTCACTTCCCCTCTCTCCCACTGCCCCTCACACGCCTTCTACTGCTGCCCCTAACTCTCCCTCCCTCCCGCTGCCCCTCACTCACCCTCTGACTCTGCCCCTCACACTCTCTCACTCTTCATCTCACTCTCCCTCTTAACCTCATTCCCTCCCTCTTAACCTCATTCTCTCCCTCTTCCCCTCACTCTCTCGCTCTCCCTCTTCCTCTCACTCTCTCGCTCTCCCTCTTCCTCTCACTCCATTTCCCTCTTCCCGTCACACTCTCTTTCCTTCCCTCTTCCCTATCTCTCCCTCTGCCCCTCACACTCCCTCTCTCCTGCTGCCCCCGACTCTCCCTCTCTCCCGCTGCCCCTCACTCTCCCTCCTTCCCACTTCCCCTCACTCTCCCTCTCTCCCGCTACCCCTCACACTCCCGCTCTCCCACTCCCCCTCACTCTTCCTCACACCCTCTGCCCCTCAATCTCGTTCTACCCCTCACTCTCCCTCTCCCTCTGCCCCTCACTCTTCCTCCCTACCGCTGCCTCTCACACTCACTCGCGCCCGCTGCCCCACACTTTCATCCCTCCTGCTGCCCCTCACTCTCCCTTTGTGCCTCTGCCCCTCACACACCCTCTCTCCGGCTGCCCCTCACCCTCCCACTCTCCCGCAGCCCACCACTCTCCCTCTCTCCTGCTGCCACTCACTCTCCCTCACCCTCGCTGCCCCTCATTTTCTCTCTCTCCCGCGGCCCCGGACTCTCCCTCACCCCGATGCCCCTCACTCTCTCCCACTGCCCCCACTCTCTGCCCCTCACTCTCCCTCCCTCCTGCTACCCCTCACCATACCTCTCTCCCGCTTCCCCTCACTCTTCCTCTCTCCCACTGCCCCTCACTCTTCCTCTCTCCCATTGCACCTCACTCTCCCTCTCTCCCACTGCCCCTCACTCTTCCTCTCTCCCACTGCAACTCACTCTCTCTCTCTCCCGCGGCTCCTCACTCTCCCTCTCTCTCACTGCCCCTCACTCTTCCTCTCTCCCACTGCACCTCACTCTCCCTCTCTCCCGCGGCCCTCTCTCCCTCAGCACCTCACTCTCCCTCTCTATCGATTTCCCTCACTCTCCCTCTCTCCCGTTGCCCCTCACTCCACCTCGCCCCGCGGCCCCTCACTCTCCCTCGCCCCGCTGCCCCTCACTCTCCCTATCTTCCGCTGCCGCTCACTCTCCCTCCCTCCCGCTGCCCCTCACTCTCCCTCTCTCCCGCTGCCCCTCACTCTCCCTCTCTCCCGCTGCCCCTCACTGAGCCTCTCTCCTGCTGCCGCTCACTCACCCGCTCTCCCACTGCCCCTCACTCTCCCTTTCTCCCACTACCCCTCACTCTCCCTCTCTCCCTCTGCCCCTCACTCTCCCTCTCTCCCACCTCCCCTCACTCTCACCCCTCCCGCTGCCCTTTACTCCCCCTCGCCCCGCTGCCCGTCTCTCCCTCGCCCCGCTGCGTCTCACTCTCCCTCTCTTCCGCTGCGACTCACTCTCCCTCTCTCCCGCTGCCCCTCACTCTCCCTCTCTCCCGCTGCCCCTCAGTCTCCCTCTCTCCCGCTGCCGCTCGCTCACCCGCTCTCCCACTGCCCCTCAATCTCCCTCTCTCCCGCTGACCCTCACTCCCTCGCGCTGCCCCTCACTTTCCCTCTCTCCCGCTGCACCTCACTCTCCCTCTACCGCTGCCCCTCAATCCCCCCTCTCCCTCTGCCCCTCACTCTCCCTCTCTTCCTCTGCCCCTCACTCACCCTCTCTCACTCTGCCCCTCACTCTCCCTCTTAACCTCACTACCTCCCTCTTACCCTCACTCTCTCCTTCTTCCCCTCCCTCTCTCGCTCTCTCTCTTCCCCTCCATCTCTCGCTCTCCCTCTTCCTCTCACTCTCTCGGTCTCACTCTCTCGCTCTCCCTCTTCTCACTCCATTTCCCTCTTCCCGTCACACTCTCTTTCCTTCCCTCTTGCCCATCTCTCCCTCTGCCCCTCACTCTCCCTCTCCCGCTGACCCCACTCTCCCTCTCTCCTGCTGCCCCTCACTCTCCCTCTCTCCCACTTCCCCTCACTCTCCCTCTGCCCCGCACTCTCCCTCTCTCCCGCAGCCCCTTGCTCTCCCTCTCGCCCGCTGCCTCTCACTCTCCCTCTTCTCTTCACTCTCTCGCTCTCCCTCGTCCCCTCACTCTCTTTCCCTCTTCCCGTCACACTCTCTTTCTTTCCCTCTTCCCCTCACTCTCTCTCCCCCTCTTCCCTCACACTCACTCTCTCTTCCATCTTGCCCCCTCTCTCTCTCCCTCTTCAACTCACTTCCCCCCTATTCCCCTCATTCTCTCGCCCTTCCCTTCACTCTCACTCTCTACCCGTCACACTCTCTCTCTCTAACCCTCACTCTCTCTCTACCACTCACTCTCTCTCTCTCTCACTCACTCTCTCTCCCTATCTCTGCCCCTCAATCACTCTCACACCCTCTGCCCCTCAACCTCGCTCTGCCCCTCCCTCTCCCTCTCTCCCTCTGCCCCTCACTCTCCCTCCCTACCGCTGACCCTCACTCTCCCTCCCACTGCCCCTCACACTCCCTCTCTCCTGCTGCCCCCGACTCTCCCTCTCTCCCGCTGCCCCTCACTCTCCCTCCTTCCCACTTCCCCTCACTCTCCCTCTCTCCCGCTACCCCTCACACTCCCGCTCTCCCACTCCCCCTCACTCTTCCTCACACCCTCTGCCCCTCAATCTCGTTCTACCCCTCACTCTCCCTCTCCCTCTGCCCCTCACTCTTCCTCCCTACCGCTGCCTCTCACACTCACTCGCGCCCGCTGCCCCACACTTTCATCCCTCCTGCTGCCCCTCACTCTCCCTTTGTGCCTCTGCCCCTCACACACCCTCTCTCCGGCTGCCCCTCACCCTCCCACTCTCCCGCAGCCCACCACTCTCCCTCTCTCCTGCTGCCACTCACTCTCCCTCACCCTCGCTGCCCCTCATTTTCTCTCTCTCCCGCGGCCCCGGACTCTCCCTCACCCCGATGCCCCTCACTCTCTCTCCCACTGCCCCCACTCTCTGCCCCTCACTCTCCCTCCCTCCTGCTACCCCTCACCATACCTCTCTCCCGCTTCCCCTCACTCTGCCTCTGTCCCGCTGCCCCTCACTCTCCCTCTCTCCCGCTGCACCTCACTCTCCCTCTCTCCCGCTGCCCCTCACTCTCCATCTCTCCCACTGCCCCTCACTCTTCCTCTCTCCCACTGCCCCTCACTTTTCCTCTCTCCCATTGCACCTCACTCTCCCTCTCTCCCACAGCCCCTCACTCTTCCTCTCTCCCACTGCAACTCACTCTCTCTCTCTCCCGCGGCTCCTCACTCTCCCTCTCTCCCGCTGCCCCTCACTCTCCCTCTCTCTCACTGCCCCTCACTCTTCCTCTCTCCCACTGCACCTCACTCTCCCTCTCTCCCGCTGCCCTCTCTCCCTCAACACCTCACTCTCCCTCTCTATCGATTTCCCTCACTCTCCCTCTCTCCCGTTGCCCCTCACTCCACCTCGCCCCGCGGCCCCTCACTCTCCCTCGCCCCGCTGCCCCTCACTCTCCCTATCTTCCGCTGCCGCTCACTCTCCCTCCCTCCCGCTGCCCCTCACTCTCCCTCTCTCCCGCTGCCCCTCACTCTCCCTCTCTCCCGCTGCCCCTCACTGAGCCTCTCTCCTGCTGCCGCTCACTCACCCGCTCTCCCACTGCCCCTCACTCTCCCTTTCTCCCACTACCCCTCACTCTCCCTCTCTCCCTCTGCCCCTCACTCTCCCTCTCTCCCACCTCCCCTCACTCTCACCCCTCCCGCTGCCCTTTACTCCCCCTCGCCCCGCTGCCCGTCTCTCCCTCGCCCCGCTGCGTCTCACTCTCCCTCTCTTCCGCTGCGACTCACTCTCCCTCTCTCCCGCTGCCCCTCACTCTCCCTCTCTCCCGCTGCCCCTCAGTCTCCCTCTCTCCCGCTGCCGCTCGCTCACCCGCTCTCCCACTGCCCCTCAATCTCCCTCTCTCCCGCTGACCCTCACTCCCTCGCGCTGCCCCTCACTTTCCCTCTCTCCCGCTGCACCTCACTCTCCCTCTACCGCTGCCCCTCAATCCCCCCTCTCCCTCTGCCCCTCACTCTCCCTCTCTTCCTCTGCCCCTCACTCACCCTCTCTCACTCTGCCCCTCACTCTCCCTCTTAACCTCACTACCTCCCTCTTACCCTCACTCTCTCCTTCTTCCCCTCCCTCTCTCGCTCTCTCTCTTCCCCTCCATCTCTCGCTCTCCCTCTTCCTCTCACTCTCTCGGTCTCACTCTCTCGCTCTCCCTCTTCTCACTCCATTTCCCTCTTCCCGTCACACTCTCTTTCCTTCCCTCTTGCCCATCTCTCCCTCTGCCCCTCACTCTCCCTCTCCCGCTGACCCCACTCTCCCTCTCTCCTGCTGCCCCTCACTCTCCCTCTCTCCCACTTCCCCTCACTCTCCCTCTGCCCCGCACTCTCCCTCTCTCCCGCAGCCCCTTGCTCTCCCTCTCGCCCGCTGCCTCTCACTCTCCCTCTTCTCTTCACTCTCTCGCTCTCCCTCGTCCCCTCACTCTCTTTCCCTCTTCCCGTCACACTCTCTTTCTTTCCCTCTTCCCCTCACTCTCTCTCCCCCTCTTCCCTCACACTCACTCTCTCTTCCATCTTGCCCCCTCTCTCTCTCCCTCTTCAACTCACTTCCCCCCTATTCCCCTCATTCTCTCGCCCTTCCCTTCACTCTCACTCTCTACCCGTCACACTCTCTCTCTCTAACCCTCACTCTCTCTCTACCACTCACTCTCTCTCTCTCTCACTCACTCTCTCTCCCTATCTCTGCCCCTCAATCACTCTCACACCCTCTGCCCCTCAACCTCGCTCTGCCCCTCCCTCTCCCTCTCTCCCTCTGCCCCTCACTCTCCCTCCCTACCGCTGACCCTCACTCTCCCTCCCACTGCCCCTCACATTCACTCGCTCCTGCTGCCCCACACTTTCGTCCCTCCTGCTGCCCCTCACTCTCTCTCTCCCGCTGTACCTCACTCTCCCTCTGTCCCTCTGCCCTCAACACTCCCTCTATGCGGCTGCCCCTCACGCTTCCTCTCTCCCGCAGCCCACCACTCTTCCTCTCTCCCGCTGCCCCTCACTCTCCCTCACGCATGCTGCCCCTCTCTCCCACTGCAGCTCACTCTCCCTCTCTCACGCTGCCCTTCACTCTCCCTCTGCCCCTCACTCTCCCTCCCTCCCGCTGCCCCTCACTCACCCTCTCACTCTGCCTCCACACTCTCTCACCCTTCATCTCACTCTCCCTCTCCCTCTTAACCTCACTCCCTCCCTCTTACCCTCACTCTCTCCCTCTTCCCCTGCCTCTCTCGCTCTCTCTTACCCTCCCTCTCTCGCTCTTTCTGTTCCCCTCACTCTTCGCTCTCCCTCTTCCTCACTCTCTGAGTCTCGCTCTCTCGCTCTCCCTCTTCTCCTCACTCCATTTCCCTCTTCCCGTCACACTCTCTTTCCTTCCCTCTTCCCCATCTCTCACTCTGCCCCTCACACTCCCTCTCTCCTGCTGCCCCGACTCTCCCTCTCTACCGCTGCCCCTCACTCTCCCTCTCTCCCACTTCCCCTCACTCTCCCACTCTCCCGCTACTCCTCACTCTCCCTCTCTCCCTCTGCCCCTCACTCTCCCTCTCTCCCACTTCCCTTCACTCTCCCTCGCCCCGCTGCCCCTCACTCTCCCTCTCTTCCGCTGACCCTCACACTCCCGCACCCCCTCACTCTCCCTCTCTCCCGCTGCCCCACTCTCCCTCTCTCCCGCTGCCGCTCACTCACCCGCTCTCCCACTGCCCCTCACTCTCCCTCTCTCCCACGGCCCCTCACTCTCCCCCCCCGCTGCCCCTCACTTTCCCTCTCTCCCGCTGCCCCTCACTCTCCCTCTACCGCTGCTCCTCACTCTCCCTCTCTCCCGCTGCCCCTCACTTCCCCTCTCTCCCACTGCCCCTCACACGCCTTCTACTGCTGCCCCTAACTCTCCCTCCCTCCCGCTGCCCCTCACTCACCCTCTGACTCTGCCCCTCACACTCTCTCACTCTTCATCTCACTCTCCCTCTTAACCTCATTCCCTCCCTCTTAACCTCATTCTCTCCCTCTTCCCCTCACTCTCTCGCTCTCCCTCTTCCTCTCACTCTCTCGCTCTCCCTCTTCCTCTCACTCCATTTCCCTCTTCCCGTCACACTCTCTTTCCTTCCCTCTTCCCTATCTCTCCCTCTGCCCCTCACACTCCCTCTCTCCTGCTGCCCCCGACTCTCCCTCTCTCCCGCTGCCCCTCACTCTCCCTCCTTCCCACTTCCCCTCACTCTCCCTCTCTCCCGCTACCCCTCACACTCCCGCTCTCCCACTCCCCCTCACTCTTCCTCACACCCTCTGCCCCTCAATCTCGTTCTACCCCTCACTCTCCCTCTCCCTCTGCCCCTCACTCTTCCTCCCTACCGCTGCCTCTCACACTCACTCGCGCCCGCTGCCCCACACTTTCATCCCTCCTGCTGCCCCTCACTCTCCCTTTGTGCCTCTGCCCCTCACACACCCTCTCTCCGGCTGCCCCTCACCCTCCCACTCTCCCGCAGCCCACCACTCTCCCTCTCTCCTGCTGCCACTCACTCTCCCTCACCCTCGCTGCCCCTCATTTTCTCTCTCTCCCGCGGCCCCGGACTCTCCCTCACCCCGATGCCCCTCACTCTCTCCCACTGCCCCCACTCTCTGCCCCTCACTCTCCCTCCCTCCTGCTACCCCTCACCATACCTCTCTCCCGCTTCCCCTCACTCTTCCTCTCTCCCACTGCCCCTCACTCTTCCTCTCTCCCATTGCACCTCACTCTCCCTCTCTCCCACTGCCCCTCACTCTTCCTCTCTCCCACTGCAACTCACTCTCTCTCTCTCCCGCGGCTCCTCACTCTCCCTCTCTCTCACTGCCCCTCACTCTTCCTCTCTCCCACTGCACCTCACTCTCCCTCTCTCCCGCGGCCCTCTCTCCCTCAGCACCTCACTCTCCCTCTCTATCGATTTCCCTCACTCTCCCTCTCTCCCGTTGCCCCTCACTCCACCTCGCCCCGCGGCCCCTCACTCTCCCTCGCCCCGCTGCCCCTCACTCTCCCTATCTTCCGCTGCCGCTCACTCTCCCTCCCTCCCGCTGCCCCTCACTCTCCCTCTCTCCCGCTGCCCCTCACTCTCCCTCTCTCCCGCTGCCCCTCACTGAGCCTCTCTCCTGCTGCCGCTCACTCACCCGCTCTCCCACTGCCCCTCACTCTCCCTTTCTCCCACTACCCCTCACTCTCCCTCTCTCCCTCTGCCCCTCACTCTCCCTCTCTCCCACCTCCCCTCACTCTCACCCCTCCCGCTGCCCTTTACTCCCCCTCGCCCCGCTGCCCGTCTCTCCCTCGCCCCGCTGCGTCTCACTCTCCCTCTCTTCCGCTGCGACTCACTCTCCCTCTCTCCCGCTGCCCCTCACTCTCCCTCTCTCCCGCTGCCCCTCAGTCTCCCTCTCTCCCGCTGCCCCTCGCTCACCCGCTCTCCCACTGCCCCTCAATCTCCCTCTCTCCCGCTGACCCTCACTCCCTCACGCTGCCCCTCACTTTCCCTCTCTCCCGCTGCACCTCACTCTCCCTCTACCGCTGCCCCTCAATCCCCCTCTCTTCCTCTGCCCCTCACTCTCCCTCTCTTCCTCTGCCCCTCACTCACCCTCTCTCACTCTGCCCCTCACTCTCCCTCTTAACCTCACTACCTCCCTCTTACCCTCACTCTCTCCTTCTTCCCCTCCCTCTCTCGCTCTCCCTCTTCCCCTCCATCTCTCGCTCTCCCTCTTCCTCTCACTCTCTCGGTCTCACTCTCTCGCTCTCCCTCTTCTCACTCCATTTCCCTCTTCCCGTCACACTCTCTTTCCTTCCCTCTTGCCCATCTCTCCCTCTGCCCCTCACTCTCCCTCTCCCGCTGACCCCACTCTCCCTCTCTCCTGCTGCCCCTCACTCTCCCTCTCTCCCACTTCCCCTCACTCTCCCTCTGCCCCGCACTCTCCCTCTCTCCCGCAGCCCCTTGCTCTCCCTCTCGCCCGCTGCCTCTCACTCTCCCTCTTCTCTTCACTCTCTCGCTCTCCCTCGTCCCCTCACTCTCTTTCCCTCTTCCCGTCACACTCTCTTTCTTTCCCTCTTCCCCTCACTCTCTCTCCCCCTCTTCCCTCACACTCACTCTCTCTCCCATCTTGCCCCCTCTCTCTCTCCCTCTTCAACTCACTTCCCCTCACTTCCCCCTATTCCCCTCATTCTCTCGCCCTTCCCTTCACTCTCACTCTCTACCCGTCACACTCTCTCTCTCTACCCCTCACTCTCTATCACTCACTCTCTCTCTCTCTCACTCTCTCTCTCTCCCTATCTCTGCCCCTCAATCACCCACACATCCTCTGCCCCTCAACCTCGCTCTGCCCCTCACTCTCCCTCCCTACCGCTGCCCCTCACTCTCCCTCCCACTGCCCTTCACATTCACTCGCTCCCGCTGCCCCACACTTTCGTCCCTCCTGCTGCCCCTCACTCCCTCTCTCCCGCTGTACCTCACTCTCCCTCTGTCCCTCTGCCCTCAACACTCCCTCTATGCGGGTGCCCCTCACGCTTCCTCTCTCCCGCAGCCCCTTGCTCTCCCTCTCGCCCGCTGCCTCTCGCTCTCCCTCTTCTCTTCACTCTCTCGCTCTCCCTCGTCCCCTCACTCCCTTTCCCTCTTCCCGTCACACTCTTTCTTTCCCTCTTCCCCTCACTCTCTCCCCCACTTTCCTCACACTCACTCTCTCTCCCATCTTGCTCCCTCTCTCTCTCCCTCTTCAACTCACTTCCCCTCACTTCCCCCCTATTCCCCTCATTCTCTCGCCCTTCCCTTCACTCTCACTCTCTACCCGTCACACTCTCTCTAACCCTCACTCTCTTTTACCACTGATTCTCTCTCTCTCACTCACTCTCTCTGCCTAACTCTGCCCCTCAATCACCCACACACCCTCTGCCCCTCAACCTCGCTCTGCCCCTCACTCTCCCGCTCTCCCTCTGCCCCTCACTCTCCCTCCCTACCGCTGACCCTCACTCTCCCTCCCACTGCCCCTCACATTCACTCGCTCCCGCTGCCCCACACTTTCGTCCCTCCTGCTGCCCCTCACTCTCTCTCTCCCGCTGTACCTCACTCTCCCTCTGTCCCTCTGCCCTCAACACTCCCTCTATGCGGCTGCCCCTCACGCTTCCTCTCTCCCGCAGCCCACCACTCTTCCTCTCTCCCGCTGCCCCTCACTCTCCCTCACCCTCACGGCCCCCCACTCTCTCTCCCACTGCAGCTCACTCTCCCTCTCTCACGCTGCCCTTCACTCTCCCTCTGCCCCTCACTCTCCCTCCCTCCTGCTGCCCCTCACCATCCCTCTCTCCCGCTTCCCCTCACTCTCCCTCTCTCCCGCTGCCCTTCACTCTCCCTCTCTACCGCTGCCCCTCACTCTCCCTCTCTATCGCTGCCCCTCACTCTCCCTCTCTCCCACTGCCCCACACTCTTCCTCTCTCCCACTGCCCCTCACTCTCCCTCTCTCCCACTGCCCCCATTCGCCCTCTCTCCCTCAGCACCTCACTCTCCCTCTCTCCCGAATTCCCTCACTCACCCTCACACCCTCTGCCCCTCAATCTCGCTCTGCCCCTCACTTTCCTCGCCCCGCTGCCCCTTACTCTCCCGCGCCCCGCTGCCCCTCTCTCCCGCTGCTCTTCACTCTCCCTCTCTCCCGCTGCCCCTCACCATCCCTCTCTCCCGCTTCCCCTCACTCTCCCTCTCTCCCGCTGCCCTTCACTCTCCCTCTCTACCGCTGCCCCTCACTCTCCCTCTCTACCGCTGCCCCTCACTCTCCCTCTCTCCCACTGCCCCACACTCTTCCTGTCTCCCACTGCCCCTCACTCTCCCTCTCTCCCACTGCCCCTCATTCGCCCTCTCTCCCTCAGCACCTCATTATCCCTCTCTCCCGAATTCCCTCACTCACCCTCACACCCTCTGCCCCTCAATCTCGCGCTGCCCCTCACATTCCTCGCCCCGCTGCCCCTTACTCTCCCGCGCCCCGCTGCCCCTCTCTCCCTCTCTTCCGCTGCTCTTCACTCTCCCTCTCTCCCGCTGCCCCTCACTCTCCACCTTGTGACCACTCACTTCCCCTCTCTCCCACAGCCCCTCACTCTCCCTTTACCGCTGCCCCTCAATCTCCATCTCTCATGCTGCCCCTCACTATCCCTCGTCCCGCTGCCCCTCACTCTCCCTCCCTCCCGCTGCCCCTCACTCACCCTCTCACTCTGCCTCCACACTCTCTCACTCTTCATCTCACTCTCCGTCTCCCTCTTAACCTCACTCCCTCCCTCTTACCCTCACTCTCTCCCTCTTCCCCTGCCTCCCTCGCTCTCTCTTACCCTCCCTCTCTCGCTCTTTCTGTTCCCCTCACTCTTCGCTCTCCCTCTTCCTCTCAGTCTCTCAGTCTCGCTCTCTCGCTCTCCCTCTTCTCCTCACTCCATTTCCCTCTTCCCGTCACACTCTCTTTCCTTCCCTCTTCCCCATCTCTCACTCTGCCCCTCACACTCCCCCTCTCCTGCTGCCCCAACTCTCCCTCTCTCCCGCTGCCCCTCACACTTCATCTCTCCCACTTCCCCTCACTCTCCCACTCTCCCGCTACCCCTCACTCTCCCTCTCTCCCTCTGCCCCTCACTCTCCCTCTCTCCCACTTCCCTTCACTCTCCCTCGCCCCGCTGCCCCTCAATCTCCCTCTCTTCCGCTGACCCTCACTCTCCTTCTCTCCCTCTCCCCCTCACTCTCCCTCTCTCCCGCTGCCCCACTCTCCCTCTCTCCCGCTGCCGCTCACTCACCCGCTCTCCCACTGCCCCTCACTCTCCCTCTCTCCCGCTGCCCCTCACTCTCCCCCCTGCTGCCCCTCACTTTCCCTCTCTCCCGCTGCCCCTCACTCTCCCTCTACCGCTGCTCCTCACTCTCCCTCTCTCCCGCTGCCCCTCACTTCCCCTCTCTCCCGCTGCCCCTCACTCGCCCTCTACTGCTGCCCCTCAATCTCTGTCTCCCGCTGCCCCTCACTCTCCCTCTCTCTCTCTGCCCCTCACTCTCCCTCTGCCCCGCACTCTCCCTCTCTCCCGCAGCCCCTCGTTCTCCCTCTCGCCCGCTGCCTCTCGCTCTCCCTCTTCTCTTCACTCTCTCGCTCTCCCTCGTCCTCTCACTCTTTCCCTCTTCCCGTCACACTCCCTTTCTTTCCCTCTTCCCCTCACTCTCTCTCCTCCTCTTCCCTCACACTCACTCTCTCTCCCATCTTGCCCCCTCTCTCTCTCCCCCTTCAACTCACATCCCCCCTATTCCCCTCATTCTCTCGCCCTTCCCTTCACTCTCACTCTCTACCCGTCACACTCTCTCTCTCTACCCCCCACTCTCTCTCTACCACTCACTCTCTCTCACTCTCTATCACTCACTCTCTCTCCCTATCTCTGCCCCTCAATCACCCTCACAGCCTCGGCCCCTCAATCTCCCTCTGCCCCTCACTCTCCCTCTCTCCCTCACTCTCCCTACCGCTGCCCCCACTCTCCCTCCCTCCCGCTGCCCCTCACATTCACTCGCTCCCGCTGCCCCACACTTTCGTCCCTCCTGCTGCCCCTCACTCTCCCTCTCTCACTGTACCTCACTCTCCCTCTGTCCCTCTGCCCCCAACACTCCCTCTATGCGGCTGCCCCTCACGCTCCCTCTCTCCCGCAGCCCACCACTCTTCCTCTGTCCCGCTACCCCTCACTCTCCCTCACCCTCGCTGCCCCTCACTTTCTCTCTCCCCCGCGGCCCTGGACTCTCCCTCACCCCCGATGCACCTCACTCTCTCTCCCTCTGCCCCTCACTCTCCCTCTCTCACGCTGCCCCTCACCATCCCTCTCTCCCGCTTCCCCTCACTCTCCCTCTCTCCAGCTGCCCTTCACTCTCCCTCTCTACCGCTGCCTCTCACTCTCCCTCTCTCCCACTGCCCCACACTCTTCCTCTCTCCCACTGCCCCTCACTCTCCCTCTCTCCCACTGTCCCTCATTCGCCCTCTCTCCCTCAGCACCTCACTCTCCCTCTCTCCCGAATTCCCTCACTCACCCTCACACCCTCTGCTCCTCAATCTCGCTCTGCCCCTCACTCTCCTCGCCCCGCTGCCACTTACTCTCCCTCTCTCCCGCTGCCCCGCAGTCTCCCTCTCTCCCGCTGCCGCTCACTCACCCGCTCTCCCACTGCCCCTCACTCTCCCTCTCTTCCGCTGCCGCTCACTCTCCCTCTCTCCCGCTGCTCCTCACTCTCCACCTCGCGACCCCTCACTTCCCCTCTCTCCCACTGCCCCTCACTCTTCCTTTACCGCTGCCCCTCAATCTCCATCTCTCACGCTGCCCCTCACTCTCCCTCGTCCCGCTGCCCCTCACTCTCCCTCCCTCCCGCTGCCCCTCACTCACCCTCTCACTCTGCCTCCACACTTCCTCACTCTTCATCTCACTCTCCCTCTCCCTCTTAACCTCACTCCCCCCCTCTTACCCTCACTCTCTCACTCTCTCTCTTCCCCTCCCTCTCTCGCTCTCCCTCTTCTCCTCACTCCATTTCCCTCTTCCCGTCACACTCTCTTTCCTTCCCTCTTCCCCATTTCTCACTCTGCCCCTCACACTCCCTCTCTCCTGCTGCCCCCGACTCTCCCTCTCTCCCGCTGCCCCTCACTCGCCCTCTACTGCTGCCCCTCAATCTCCATCTCTCCCGCTGCCCGTCACTCTTCCTCCCTCCCGCTGCCCCTAACTCTCCCTCCCTCCCGCTGCCCCTCACTCACCCTCTCACTCTGCCCCTCACACTCTCTCATTCATCTCACTCTCCCTCTTAACCTCACTCCCTCCCTCTTACCCTCACTCTCTCCCTCTTCCCCTCCCTCTCTCGCTCTCTCTCTTCCCCTCACTCTCTCGCTCTCCCTCTTCCTCTCACTCTCTCGCTCTTCCTCTCACTCTCTCGGTCTCACTCTCTCGCTCTCCCTCTTCTCCTCACTCCATTTCCCTCTTCCCGTCACACTCTCTTTCCTTCCCTCCTCCCCATCTCTCCCTCTGCCCCTCACACTCCCTCTCTCCTGCTGCCCCCGACGCTCCCTCTCTCCCTCTGCCCCTCACTCTCCCTCACACCCTCTGCTCCACAATCTCGCTCTACCCCTCTCTCCCTCTCCCTCTGCCCCTCACTCTCCCCCCCTCCCGCTGCCCCTCACACTCACTCGCTCCCGCTGCCCCACACTTTCATCCCTCCTGCTGCCCCTCACTCTCTCTCACTCCCGCTGTACCTCACTCTCCCTTTGTGCCTCTGCCCCTCACTCTCCTTCTCTCCCGCTGCCCCTCACTGTCCCGCTGCCCCTCACTCTCCCTCTCTCCCGTTGCCCCTCACTCTCCCTCTCTCCCTCTGCACCTCACTCTATCTCAATGTTCACCTCATTCTCTGTCTCCATCTTCCCCTCACACTCCCCCTCTTCCCCTCACTCTCTCGCTCTCTCTCTTCCCCTCACTCTCTCGCTCTCCCGCTTCCCCGCACTCTCTCGGTCACCCGCTTCCCCTCACACTCTTGCTCACCCGCTTCCCCTCACTCTCTCGCTCTCCCTCTTCCCCTCACTCTCTCGCTCTCCCTCATCCCCAAATTCTCTCGCTCTCCCTCTTCCCCTCACTCTCTCCCTCCCTCTTCCCCTCACTCTCTCGCTCTCCCTCTTCCCCTCACACTCTCGCTCTCCCTCTTCCCCTCACTCTCTCGCACTCCCCTTTCCCCTCATTCTCTCGGTCACCAGCTTCCCCGCACATTCTTGCTCACCCACTTCCCCTCACTCTCTCACTCTCCTGCTTCCCCTCACTCTCTCGCTCTCCCACTTCCCCTCACTCGCTCGCTCTCCCTCTACCCCTCACTCTAACGCTCTCCCTCTTCCACTCACTCTCTCTCTCCAGCACTTCCCCTCACTCTCTCTCCCCCTCTTCCCCGCATTCTCAGTCTCTCCCGCTCTTCCCCGCTCACTCTCTCTCTCTCTCCCTCTTGCCCCACACTCACACTTTCGCTCTTACCCTTACTTCCCCTCATTCTCTCGCCCTTACATTCACTCTCGCTCTCTACCCCTCGCACTCTCTCTCTCTTCTCCACACTCCCTCTCACACTTTCCCCTCACTCTCTTAATCCCTCTTCCCCTCACTCTCTCTCTCTTCCCCTCACACTCTCTCTTCCCCTCAATCCCTCTCCCTCTTCCCCTCACTCTCTCTCTCTTCCCCTCACTCTCTCCCTCTTCCTCTCACTCTCTCCCTCTGCCACTCACTTTACCTCTCCCCCTCTGCCCCTCCCCCTCCCTCTCTCCCTCTGCCCCTTCCCCTCCCTCTCTCCCTCTGCCCCTCACTCTACCTCTCAACCTCTGGCCCTCATTCTCCCTCTCTCCCGCTGCCCCTCACTCTCCCTCTCTCCCTCTTCCCCTCACTCTCTCGCTCTCTCTCTTCCCCTCACTCTCTCACTCAACCGCTTCCCCTCACTCCCTCCCTCTCCCTCTTCCCCTCACTCTCTCGCTCTCCCTCTTCCCCTCACTCTCTCGCTCTCCCTCTTCCCCTCACTCTCCCTCATCCCCTCACACTCTCGCGCTCCCCGTTTCCCCTCATTCTCTCGGTCACCCGCTTCCCCGCACACGCTTGCCCTCATGCTTCCCCTCACTCTCTCGCTCTCCTGCTTCCCCTCACTCTCTCGCTCTTCCACTTCCCCTCACTCTCTCGCTCTCCCGCTTCACCTCGCTCTCTCGCTCTCCACTTCCTCTCACTCTCTAGCTCTCCCTCGCCCCTCACTCTACCTCTCTCGCTCTGCCCCTCGCTCTCTCTGCCCCTCACTCTCCCTCTCTCCTGTTGCCCCTCATTCACCCTCTCTCCCACTGCACCTCACTCTCCCTCTCTCCCGCTGCCCCGCACTTTCCCTCTCTCACGCTGACCCTCACTCTCCCTCACCCCTCACTCTACCTCTCTCCTTCTGCACCTCATTCTCCCTATCTACTTCTGCCCCTCACTCTCCCTCTCTCACTCTGCACCTCACTCTCTCTCTGCACCTGACTCTCCCTCTCTCCCGCTGCCCCTCACTCTCCCTCTCTCCCGCTGCTCCTCATCTCCACCTCGCGACCCCTCACTTCCCCTCTCTCCCACTGCCCCTCACTCTCCCTTTACCGCTGCCCCCAATCTCCATCTCTCACGCTGTCCCTCACTCTCCCTCGTCCCGGTGCCCCACACTCACCCTCTCACTCTGCCCCCACACTCTCTCACTCTTCATCTCACTCTCCCTCTCCCTCTTAACCTCACTTCCTCCCTCTTACCCTCACTCTCTCCCTCTTCCCCTGCCTCTCTCACTCTCTCTCTTCCCCTCCCTCTCTCGCTCTCTCTCTTCCCCTCACTCTCTCGCTCTCCCTCTTCCTCTCACACTCTCGGTCTCGCTCTCTCGCTCTCCCTCTTCTCCTCACTCCATTTCCCTCTACCCGTCACACTCTCTTTCCTTCCGTCTTCCCCATCTCTCACTCTGCCCCTCACACTCCCTCTCACCTGCTGCCCCCGACTCTCCCTCTCTCCCGCTGCCCCTCACTCTCCCTCTCGCGCTGCCCCCCACTCTCCCTCTCTCCCACTGCCCCTCACTCTCCCTCTCTCCCACTTCCCCTCACTCTCCCTCGCTCCCTCTGCCCCTCACTCTACCTCTCTCTCGCAGCCCCTCGCTCTCCCTCTCGCCCGCTGCCTCTCGCTCTCCCTCTTCTCTTCACTCTCTCGCTCTCCCTCGTCCCCTCACTCTCTTTCCCTCTTCCCGTCACACTCTCTTTCTTCCCCTCACTCTCTCTCCCCCTCTTCCCTCACACCAACTCTCTCTTCCCCTCTTGCCCCTTCTCTCTCCCACTTCAACTCTTCCCCACTATTCCACTCATTCTCTCGCTCTTCCCTTCACTCTCACTCTCTACCGTCACTCTCTCTCTCTCTATCCCTCACTCTCTCTCTAACACTCACTCTCTCTCTCTCTCTATCACTCACTCTCTCTCCCTATGTCTGCCCCTCAATCACCCTCACACCCTCTGCCCCTCAATCTCGCTCTGCCCCTCACTCCCCCACTCTCCCTCTGCCCCTCTCTCCCTCCCTACCGCTGCCCCTCACTCTCCCTCCCTCCCGCTGTCCCACACTTTCGTCCCTCCTGCTGCCCCTCACTCTCTTTCTCCCGCTGTACCTCACTCTCCCTCTGTCCCTCTGCCCCCAACACTCCCTCTATGGGGCTGCCCCTCACGCTCCTTCTCTCCCGCAACCCACCACTCTCCGTCTCTCCCGCTGCCCCTCACTCTCCCTCACCCTCGCTGCCCCTCACTTTCTCTCTCCCCCATGTCCCCGGACTCTCCCTCACCCCCGATGCCCCTCACTCTCTCTCCCACTGCACCTCACTCTCCCTCTCACCCGCTGCCCTTCACTCTCCCGCTGCCCCTCATCAACCATGTCTCCCGCTTCCCCTCACTCTCCCTCTCTCCTGCTGCCCCTCACTCTCCCTCTCTACTGCTGCCCCTCACTCTCCCTCTCTACCGCTGCCCCTCACTCTCCGTCTCCCACTGCCCCTCACTCTTCCTCTCTCCCACTGCCCCTCACTCTCCCTCTCTGCCACTGCCCCTCACTCTCCCTCTCTCCCACTGCCCCTCATTCGCCCTCTCTCCCTCAGCACCTCACTCTCCCTCTCTCCCGAATTCCCACACTCTCCCTCTCTCCCGTTGCCCCTCACTCACCTCGCCCCACTGCCCCTTACTCTCCCTCGCCCCGCTGCCCCTCTCTCCCTCTCTTCCGCTGCTCCTCACTCTCCCTCTCTCCCGCTGCCCCTCACTCTCCCTCTCACCCACTGCTCCTCACTCTCCCTCTCTCCCCGCTGCCCCTCACTCTTCCTCTCTCCCACGGCACCTCACTCACCCTCTCTCCCACTGCCCCTCACTCTCCACCTCGCGACCCCTCACTTCCCCTCTCTCCCGCTGCCCCTCACTCGCCCTCTACTGCTGCCCCTCAATCTCCATCTCTCCCGCTGCCCCTCAATCTCGCTCTGCCCCTCACTCTCCTCGCCCCGCTGCCCCTTACTCTCCCGCGCCCTGCTGCCCCACTGCCCCTCTCTCCCTCTCTTCCGCTGCTCCTCACTCTCCCTCTCTCCCGCTGCCCCTCACTCTCCACCTCGTGACCCCTCACTTCCCCTCTCTCCCACTGCCCCTCACTCTCCCTTTACCGCTGCCCCTCAATCTCCATCTCTCATGCTGCCCCTCACTATCCCTCATCCCGCTGCCCCTCACTCTCCCTCCCTCCCGCTGCCCCTCACTCACCCTCTCACTCTGCCTCCACACTCTCTCACTCTTCATCTCACCCTCACTCTCCTTCTTAACCTCACTCCCTCCCTCTTACCCTCACTCTCCTTCTTCCCCTCTCTCCCTCGCTATCTCTCTTCCCCTCCCTCTCTCGCTCTCCCTCTTCCTCTCACTCTCTCAGTCTCGCTCTCTCGCTCTCCCTCTTCTCCTCACTCCATTTCCCTCATCCCGTCACACTCTCTTTCCTTCCCTCTTCCCCATCTTTCACTCTGTCCCTCACATTCCTCTCTCCTGCTGCCCCTCACTCTCCCTCTCTCCCACTTCCCCTCACTCTCCCACTCTCCCGCAACCCGACACTCTCCCTCTCTCCCTCTGCCCCTCACTCTCCCTCTCTCCCGCTGCCCCACTCTCCCTCACTCCCGCTGCCGCTAACTCACCCGCTCTCCCACTGCCCCTCACTCTCCCTCTCTCCCACTGCCCCTCACTCTCCCCCCCCGCTGCCCCTCACTTTCCCTCTCTCCCGCTGCCCCTCACTCTCCCTCTACTGCTGCTCCTCACTCTCCCGCTCTCCCGCTGCCCCTCACTTCCCCTCTCACCTGCTGCCCCTCACTTGCCCTCTACTGCTGCCCCTCAATCTCTATGTCTCCCGCTGCCGCTCACTCTCCCTCCCTCCCGATGCCCCTAACTATCCCTCCCTCCCGCTGCCCTTCACTCACCCTCTGACTCTGCCCCTCACACTCTCTCACTCTTCATCTCACTCTCCCTCTTAACCTCACTCCCTCCATCTTACCCTCACTCTCTCCCTCTTCCCCTCATTCTCTCGCTCTCCCTCTTCCTCTCACTCTCTCGCTCTCCCTCTTCCTCTCACTCCATTTCCCTCTTCCCGTCACACTCTCTTTCCTTCCCTCTTCCCCATCTCTCCTTCTGCCCCTCACACTCCCTCTCTCCTGCTGCCCCCGACTCTCCCTCTCTCCCGCTGCCCCTCACTCTCCCTCCTTCCCACTTCCCCTCACTCTCCCTCCCTCCCGCTGCCTCTCACACTCACTCGCTCCTGTTGCCCCACACTTTCATCCCTCCTGCTGCCCCTCACTCTCTCTCACTCCCGCTGTACCTCACTCTCCCTTTGTGCCTCTGCCCCTCACACACCCTCTCTCCGGCTGCCCCTCACCCTCCCACTCTCCCGCAGCCCACCACTCTCCCTCTCTCCCGCTGCCACTCACTCTCCCTCACCCTTGCTGCCCCTCATATTCTCTCTCTCCCGCGGCCCCGGACTCTCCCTCACCCTGATGCCCCTCACTCTCTCTCCCACTGCCCCCACTCTCTGCCCCTCACTCTCCCTCCCTCCTGCTATCCCTCACCATACCTCTCTCCCGCTTCCCCTCATTCTGCCTCTCTCCCGCTGCCCCTCACTCTCCCGCTCTCCCGCTGCACCTCACTCTCCCTCTCTCCCACTGCCCCTCACTCTCCCTCTCTCCCACTGCCCCTCACTCTTCCTCTCTCCCACTGCCCCTCACTCTTCCTCTCTCCCATTGCACCTCACTCTCCCTCTCTCCCACTGCCCCTCACTCTTCCTCTCTCCCACTGCAACTCACTCTCCCTCTCTCCTGCTGCCCCTCACTCTCCATCTCTCCCGCTGCCCCTCACTCTCCCTCTCTCCCGCTGCCCCTCACTCTCCCTCTCTCCCGCTGCCGCTCACTCACCCGCTCTCCCACTGCCCCTCACTCTCCCTCTCTCCCACTACCCCTCACTCTCCCTCTCTCCCTCTGCCCCTCACTCTCCCACTTCCCCTCACTCTCCCCCCTCCCGCTGCGCTTCACTCCCCCTCGCCCCACTGCCCCTCTCTACCTCGCCCCGCTGCCCCTCACTCTCCCTCTCTTCCGCTGACCCTCACTCTCCCTCTCTCCCGCTGTTCCTCACTCTCCCTCTCTCCCGCTGCCCCTCAGTCTCCCTCTCTCCCGCTGCCGCTCGCTCACCCGCTCTCCCACTGCCCCTCACTCTCCCTCTCTCCCGCTGACCCTCACTCTCCCCCCCGCTACCCCTCACTCTCCCTCTCTCCCACTGTACCTCACTCTCCCTCTACCGCTGCCCCTCTATCTCCCTCTCTCCCTCTGCCCCTCACTCTCCCTCTCTTCCTCTGCCCCTCACTCTCCCTCTCTTCCTCTGCCCCTCACACCCTCTCTCACTCTGCCCCTCACTCTCCCTCTTAACCTCACTCCCTCCCTCTTACCCTCACTCTCTCCTTCTTCCCCTCCCTCTCTCGCTCTCTCTCTTCCCCTCCCTCTCTCGCTCTCTCTCTTCCCCTCCCTCTCTCGCTCTCCCTCTTCCTCTCACTCTCTCGGTCTCACTCTCTCGCTCTCCCTCTTCTCCTCACTCCATTTCCCTCTTCCCGTCACACTCTCTTTCCTTCCCTCTTCCCCATCTCTCCCTCTGCCCTCACTCTCCCTCTCCCGCTGACCCCACTCTCCCTCTCTCCCACTGCCCCTCACTCTCTCTCTCTCCCACTTCCCCTCACTCTCCCTCTGCCCCGCACTCTCCCTCTCTCCCGCAGCCCCTTGCTCTCCCTCTCGCCCGCTGCCTCTCGCTCTCCCTCTTCTCTTCACTCTCTCGCTCTCCCTCGTCCCCTCACTCTCTTTCCCTCTTCCCGTCACACTCTTTCTTTCCCTCTTCCCCTCACTCTCTCCCCCACTTCCCTCACACTCACTCTCTCTCCCATCTTGCCCCCTCTCTCTCTCCCTCTTCAACTCACTTCCCCTCACTTCCCCCCTATTCCCCTCATTCTCTCGCCCTTCCCTTCACTCTCACTCTCTACCCGTCACACTCTCTCTCTCTAACCCTCACTCTCACTCTACCACTCACTCTCTCTCTCTCTCTCTCAGTCACTCTCTCTGCCTAACTCTGCCCCTCAATCACCCACACACCCTCTGCCCCTCAACCTCGCTCTGCCCCTCACTCTCCCTCTCTCCCTCTGCCCCTCACTCTCCCTCCCTACCGCTGACCCTCACTCTCCCTCCCACTGCCCCTCACATTCACTCGCTCCCGCTGCCCAACACTTTCGTCCCTCCTGCTGCCCCTCACTCTCTCTCTCCCGCTGTACCTCACTCTCCCTCTGTCCCTCTGCCCTCAACACTCCCTCTATGTGGCTGCCCCTCACGCTTCCTCTCTCCCGCAGCCCACCACTCTTCCTCTCTCCCGCTGCCCCTCACTCTCCCTCACCCTCGCGGCCCCTCACTCTCTCTCCCACTGCAGCTCACTCTCCCTCTCTCACGCTGCCCTTCACTCTCCCTCTGCCCCTCACTCTCCCTCCCTCCTGCTGCCCCTCACCATTCCTCTCTCCCGCTTCCCCTCACTCTCCCTCTCTCCCGCTGCCCTTCACTCTCCCTCTCTACCGCTGCCTCTCACTCTCCCTCTCTACCGCTTCCCCTCACTCTCCCTCTCTCCCGCTGCCTCTCACTCTCCCTCTCTACCGCTGCCTCTCACTCTCCCTCTCTACCGCTGCCCCTCACTCTCCCTCTCTACCGCTGCCCCTCACTCTCCCTCTCTACCGCTGCCCCTCACTCTCCCTCTCTCCCACTGCCCCTCACTCTCCCTCGCTCCCACTTCCCCTCACTCTCCCTCTCTCCCGCTACCCCTCACTCCCCCTCTCTCCCTCTGCCCCTCAATCTCCCTCTCACCCACTTCCCCTCACTCTCCCCCCTCTCCCGCTGCCCTTCACTCCCCCTCGCCTCGCTGCCCCTCACTCTCCCTCGCCCCGCTGACCCTCACTCTCCCTCTCTTCCGCTGACCCTCACTCTTCCTCTCTCCCACTGCCCCTCACTCTCCCTCTCCCACTGCCCCTCATTCGCCCTCTCTCCCTCAGCACCTCACTCTCCCTCTCACCCGAATACCCTCATTCTCCCTCTCTCCCCGTTGCCCCTCACTCTCCTCGCCCCGCTGCCCCTTACTCTCCCTCGCCCTGCTGCCCCTCCCTCCCTCTCTCCCGCTGCTCCTCACTCTCCCTCTCTCCCGCTGCCCCTCACTCTCCCTCTCACCCCGCTGCCCCTCTCCCTCTCTCCCCGCTGCCCCTCACTCTCCCTCTCTCCCGCTGCCCCTCACTCTCCACCTCGCGACCCCTCACTTCCCCTCTCTCCTGCTGCCCCTCAATCGCCATCTCTCCCGCTGCCCCTCACTCTCCCTCCCTCCCGCTGCCCCTCACTCACCCTCTCACTCTGCCCCCACACTCTCTCACTCTTCATCTCACTCTCCCTCTCCCTCTTAACCGCACTCCCTCCCTCTTATCCTCACTCTCTTCTTCTTCCCCTCCCTCTCTCGCTCTCTCCCCATCACTCTCTCGCTCTCCCTCTTCCTCTCACTCTCTCGGTCTCACTCTCTCACTCTCCCTCTTCTCCTCACTCCATTTTCCTCTTCCCGTCACAGTCTCTTTCCTTCCCTCTTCCCCATCTCTCCCTCTGCCTCTCACACTCCCTCTCTCCTGCTGCCCCCGACTCTCCCTCCCTCCCACTTCCCCTCACTCTCCCTCTCTCCCGCTACCCCTCACTCTCCCTCTCTCCCTCTGCCCCTCCCTCTCCCTCTCACCCTCTGCCCCTCACTCTCCCTCTCTCCCGCTGCCCTCACTCTCCCTCTCTCCCGCTGGCCCTCACTCTCCCTCTCTCCCGCTGCCCCTCAATCTCTCTCAATGTTCACCTCATTCTGTCTCCATCTTCCCCTCACACTCCCCCACTTCCCCTCACTCTCGCCCTCTCTCTTCTCCTCACTCTCTCGCTCTCCCGCTTCCCCGCACTCTCTCGGTCACCCCGCTTCCCCCGCACTCTCTCGGTCACCCGCTTCCCCTCACACTCTTGCTCACCTGCTTCCCCTCACTCTCTCGCTCTCCCTCTTCCCCTCACTCTCTCGCTCTCCCTCTTCCCCAAACTCTCTCGCGCCCCCCTTTCCCCTCATTCTCTCGGTCACCAGCTTCCCCGCACACTCTTGCTCAGCCACTTCCCCTCACTCTCTCACTCTCCTGCTTCCCCTCACTCTCTCGCTCTCCAACTTCCCCTCACTTGCTCGCTCTCCCTCTACCCCTCACTCTCTCCAGCTCCCCTCACTCTCTCTCTCCCCCTCTTCCCCGCATTCTCAGTCTCTCCCGCTCTTCCCCGCTCACTCTCTCTCTCTCTCTCCCTCTTGCCCCACACTCACACTTTCGCTCTTACCCTCACTTCCCCTCATTCTCTCGCCCTCACATTCACTCTCGCTCTCTACCCCTCGCTCTCTCTATCTTCTCCACACTCCCTCTCACACTTTCCCCTCACTCTCTTTATCCCTCTTCCCCTCACTCTCTCTCTTCCCCTCACACTCTCTCTTCCCCTCAATCCCTCTCCCTCTTCCCCTCACTCTCTCTCTCTTCCCCACTCTCTCTCTTCACCTCACATTCTCTCTCTTCCCCTCACTCCCTCTCCCTCTTCCCCTCACTGTCTCTCTCTTCCCCTCTCTCTCTCTTCCCCTCACTCTCTCTCTCTCTCTTCCCCACACTCTCTCTCTCTCTCTCTCTCCCGCTGCCCCTCACTCTCCCTCTCTCCCTCTGCCCCTCACTCTCTCTCACGCTTCACCTCATAATCTGTCTCCATCTTGCCCTCACACTTTCCCCCTTCCCCTCACTCTCTCCTTCATCCCCTCACTCTCTCGCTCTCCCTCTTCCCCTCACTCTCTCACTCTCCCTCTTCCCCTCACTCTCTCGCTCTCCCTCTTCCCCTCATTCCCTCGCTTTCCCGCTTCCCTTCACTCTCTTGCTCTCCCTCTTCCCCTCACTGTCTCGCTCTCCCTCTTCCCCTCACTCTCTCGCTCTCCCTCTTCCTCACACTCTCTCGCTCTCCCTATTCCCCTCTCCCTCACTCTCCCTCTTCCCCACACTAGCTCGCTCTCCCCCTTCCCCTCACTCTCTCGGTCACCCGCTTCCCGTTCACACTCTCCCTCACCCGCTTCCCCTCACTCTCTCGCTCTCCTGCTTCCCCTCACTCTATCGCTCTTACTCTTCCCCTCACTCTCTCTCTCCCCCTTCCCCTCACACTCAGTCTCTCCCCCTCTTCCCCGCTCTCTCTCTCTCCCTCTTGCCCCACACTCACTCTCTCGCTCTTACCTTCACTTCCCCTCTCTTCACCTCATTCTCTCACCCTTCCCTTCACTCTCGCTCTTTACTCTTCGCTCACTCTCTCTCATCTCCTCACTCCCTTACATTTTTCCCCTCACTCTCTTTTTGCCTCTTCCCCTCTCTCTCTTCCCCTCACTCTCTCTCCCTTCCCCTCACTCTCTCTCTTGCCCTCACTCTCTCTCCCTACTCCTCTCACTCTCCCTCTTTCCCTCAGCCCCTCATTCTCACTCTCTTCCTCTGCCCCTCACTCTCCCTCTCTCCCCCTGCCCCTCACTCTCACTCTCTTCCTCTGCCCCTCACTCTCCCTCTCTCCCTCTGCCCCTTACTCTCCCTCTCTCCCTCTGCCCCTTACTCTCTCTCTCCCTCTGCACCTCATTCTCCCTCTCCCCCTTCCCGACTCTCTCCCTCACTCTCTCTCTCCCTCTTGCCCCACTCTCTCTCTCCCTCTTCCACTCACTTATACCCTCTCTTCCTGTCATTCTCTCACTCTTCCCTTTACTCCCGCTCTCTACACCTCAGTCTCTCTCTCTCTTTTCTCCTCACTCCCTCTCTCACTTTTCCCCTCACTTTTTCTTTTTCCCTCTTCCCCTCTCTGTCTCTCCCCCTCTTGCCCCATTCTCTCTCTCCCTCTTCCCCTCACTTCCCCTCTCTCGCTCTGCCCTTCACTCACTCTCTCCCTCTTCCACTCACTCTCCCTCTTCTCCTCACTCTCTCTTCCCCTCACTTTCCCTCTTCCCCTCACTTCCCCTCTCTCCTTCTTACCCTCACACTCCCTCTCCCTCTTGCTCTCTCTCTCCATCTTCCCCTCGCTCTCTCCCTCCATCTTCCCCTCGCTCTCTCTCCCTCTTCCCCTCACTCATTAGCCCTCTTCGCCTCACTCACTCACCCTCTTTGCCTCGCTCACTCGCCCTCTTCCCCTCACTCACTCTCCCTCTTCCCCTCACTCACTCTCCCTCTTCCCCTCACTCACTCTCCCTCTTCCCCTCGCTCACTCTCCACTTCTTCCTCTCACTCTCTCCCCCTCTTCCCCTCACTCTCTCGCTCTTCCTCTTCCCCTCTCTTTATTTCCATCTTCCCCTCATTCTCTCTCTCCCTATTCCCCTCACACCCTCTCCCTCTTCCCCTCGCTTTCTCTCCCTCTTCCACTCGCTCTTTCTCTCCCTCTTCCCCTCACTCTATCGCTCTTACTCTTCCCCTCTCTATCGTACCCTCTTGCAATCACTCTCTCTCTCCCCCTCACACTCTCTCTCCCCCTCTTCCCCTCACTCTCTCTCTCCCTCTCTTCCCCTCACTCTCTCTCCCCCTCTTCCCCTCACTCTCTCTCCCCCTCTTCCCCTCACTCTCTCTCTCCCCCTCTTCCCCTCACTCTCTCTCCCCCTCTTCCCCGCTCACTCTCTCTCCCTCTTGCCCCACACTCACACTCTCGCTCTTACTCTCACTTCCCCTCTCTTCCCCTCATTCTCTCACCCTGGCCCTTCACACTCGCTCTCTCTCTTCCCCCCACTCTCTCTCTCTCCCTCTTCTTCTCACTCTCCCTCTGCCGCTCACTCTCCCTCTCTCCCTCTGCCGCTCTCTCTCTGTCCCTCACACTCCCTCTCTCCCTCTGTCCCTCACTCTCCCTCTCTCCCTCTGCCCCTCACTCTCCCTCTCTCCCTCTGCCCCTCACTCTCCCTCTCTCCCTCTGCCCCTCACTCTCCCTCTCTCCCTCTGCCCCTCACTCTCCCTCTGCCCCTCACTCTCCCTCTCTCCCTCTGCCCCTCACTCTCCCTCTCTCCCTCTGCCCCTCACTCTCCCTCTCTCCCTCTGCCCCTCACTCTCCCTCTCTCCCTCTGCCCCTCACTCTCCCTCTCTCCCTCTGCCCCTCACTCTCCCTCTCTCCCTCTGCCCCTCACTCTCCCTCTCTCCCTCTGCCCCTCACTCTCCCTCTCTCCCTCTGCCCCTCACTCTCCCTCTCTCCCTCTGCCCCTCACTCTCCCTCTCTCCCTCTGCCCCTCACTCTCCCTCTCTCCCTCTGCCCCTCACTCTCCCTCTCTCCCTCTGCCCCTCACTCTCCCTCTCTCCCTCTGCCCCTCACTCTTCCTCTCTCCCTCTGCCCCTCACTCTCTCTCAATGCTCACCTCACTCTCTGTCTCCCTCTTCCCTTCACACTCTCACTCTTGCCCTCACTCTCTCGCTCTCCCTCTTCCCCTCACTCGCTCGCTCTCCCTCTTCCCCTCACTCTCTCGCTCTCCCTATTCCCCTTATTCTCTCGGTCTCCCACTTCCACACCCTCTCTCGCTCTCCCTCTTCCCCTCACTCTCTCGCACTCCTGCTTCCCCTCACTCTCTCGCTCACCCGTTTCCCCTACTGTCTCACTCTCCCTCTTTCCCACACTCTCTCGCTCTCCCTCGTCCCCTCACTCTCTCGCTCTCCCCCCTTCCCCTCACGCTCTCGCTCTCCTGCTTCCCCTCACTCTCTCGGTCACCCACTTCCCCTCACAATCTCGCTCACCCCGCTTTCCTTCACTCTCTCGCTCTCCCTCTTCCACACACTCTCTCGCTCTCCCTCTTCCCCTCACTATCTCGCGCGCCCCGCTTCCACTCACTGTCGCTCACCCACATCCCCCACTCTCCCTCTCTCCCGCTGCCCCTCGCTCTCCCTCTCTCCCATTGCCCCTCACTCTCCCTCTCTCGCTCTGGCCCTCACTCTCCCTCTCTCGCCCTGCACCTCACTCACCCTCTCTCCCGCTGTCCCGCACTCTCCCTCTCTCCCGCTGCCCCGCACTTTCACTCTCCCTCTCTACCGCTGCCACTCAATCTCCCTCTCTCCCGCTGCCCCTCAATCTCCCTCTCTCCCTCTGCCCCTCACTCTCCCTCTCTCCCTCTGCCCCTCACTCTCCCTCTCTCCCTCTGTCCCTCACTCTCCCTCTCTCCCTCTGCCCATCACTCTCCCTCTCTCCCTCTGCCCCTCACTCTCCCTCTCTCCCCCTGCCCCTCATTCTCACTCTCTCCCTCTGCCCCTTACTCTCCCTCTCTCCCTCTGCCCCTCACTCTCCCTCTCTCCCGCTGCCCCTCACTCTCCCACTCTCCCATTGCCCCTCACTCTCCCTCTCTCGCTCTGGCCCTCACTCTCCCTCTCTCCCCCTGCACCTCACTCTCTCTCTCTCCCGCTGTCCCGCACTCTCCCTCTCTCCCGCTGCCCCGCACTTTCCCGCTCTCCCATTGCCCCTCACTCTCCCTCTCTCCCGCTGCCCCGCACTTTCCCTCTCTACCGTACCGCTGCCCCTCACTCTCCCTCTCTACCGCTGCCCCTCACTCTCCTCTCTCCTGCTGCCCCTCAATCTCCCTCTCTCGCTCTGCCCCTCACTCTACCTCTCTCCCTCTGCCCCTCACTCTCCTTCTCTCCCTCTGCCCCTCACTCTCCCTCTCTCCTGCTGCCCCTCTCTCTCCCTCTCTCCCGCTGCCCTCACTCTCTCTCAATGTTCACCTCACTCTCTGTCTCCCTCTTCCCCTCACAATCTCGCTCACCCGCTTTCCTTCACTCTCTCGTTCTCCCTCTTCCACACACTCTCTCAATCTCCCTCTTCCCCTCACTCTCTCGTGCGCCCGCTTCCCCTCACTCTGTCGCTCACCCCGCTTCCCCTCACTCTCTCGCTCACCCTCTTCCCCTCACTCTCTCGCACTCCTGCTTCCCCTCACTCTCTCGCTCACCCGTTTCCCCTACTGTCTCACTCTCCCTCATTCCCACACACTCTCGCTCTCCCTCGTCCCCTCACTCTCTCGCTCTCCCCCTTCCCCTCACGCTCTCGCTCTCCTGCTTCCCCCTCACTCTCTCGGTCACCCACTTCCCCTCACAATCTCGCTCACCCACTTTCCTTCACTCTCTCGCTCTCCCTCTTCCACACACTCTCTCGCTCTCACTCTTCCCCTCACTCTCTCGCGCGCCCGCTTCCACTCACTGTCGCTCACCCGCATCCCCCACTCTCCCTCTCTCCCGCTGCCCCTCTCTCTCTCTCTCTCTCCCGCTGCCCCTCACTCTCCCTCTCTCCCTCTGCCCCTCACTCTCTCTCACGCTTCACCTCATAATCTGTCTCCATCTTGCCCTCACACTTTCCCCCTTCCCCTCACTCTCTCCTTCATCCCCTCACTCTCTCGCTCTCCCTCTTCCCCTCACTCTCTCACTCTCCCTCTTCCCCTCACTCTCTCGCTCTCCCTCTTCCCCTCATTCCCTCGCTCTCCCGCTTCCCTTCACTCTCTTGCTCTCCCTCTTCCCCTCACTGTCTCGCTCTCCCCTCTTCCCCTCACTCTCTCGCTCTCCCTCTTCCTCACACTCTCTCGCTCTCCCTATTCCCCTCTCTCTCACTCTCCTTCTTCCCCACACTAGCTCGCTCTCCCCCTTCCCCTCACTCTCTCGGTCACCCGCTTCCCGTTCACACTCTCCCTCACCCGCTTCCCCTCACTCTCTCGCTCTCCTGCTTCCCCTCACTCTATCGCTCTTACTCTTCCCCTCACTCTCTCTCTCCCCCTTCCCCTCACACTCAGTCTCTCCCCCTCTTCCCCGCTCTCTCTCTCTCCCTCTTGCCCCACACTCACTCTCTCGCTCTTACCTTCACTTCCCCTCTCTTCACCTCATTCTCTCACCCTTCCCTTCACTCTCGCTCTTTACTCTTCGCTCACTCTCTCTCATCTCCTCACTCCCTTACATTTTTCCCCTCACTCTCTTTTTGCCTCTTCCCCTCTCTCTCTTCCCCTCACTCTCTCTCCCTTCCCCTCACTCTCTCTCTTGCCCTCACTCTCTCTCTCCCTACTCCTCTCACTCTCCCTCTTTCCCTCAGCCCCTCATTCTCACTCTCTTCCTCTGCCCCTCACTCTCCCTCTCTCCCCCTGCCCCTCACTCTCACTCTCTCCCTCTGCCCCTCACTCTCCCTCTCTCCCTCTGCCCCTTACTCTCCCTCTCTCCCTCTGCCCCTTACTCTCTCTCTCCCTCTGCACCTCATTCTCCCTCTCCCCCTCTTCCCGACTCTCTCCCTCACTCTCTCTCTCCCTCTTGCCCCACTCTCTCTCTCCCTCTTCCACTCACTTATACCCTCTCTTCCTGTCATTCTCTCACTCTTCCCTTTACTCCCGCTCTCTACACCTCAGTCTCTCTCTCTCTTTTCTCCTCACTCCCTCTCTCACTTTTCCCCTCACTTTTTCTTTTTCCCTCTTCCCCTCTCTGTCTCTCCCCCTCTTGCCCCATTCTCTCTCTCCCTCTTCCCCTCACTTCCCCTCTCTCGCTCTGCCCTTCACTCACTCTCTCCCTCTTCCACTCACTCTCCCTCTTCTCCTCACTCTCTCTTCCCCTCACTTTCCCTCTTCCCCTCACTTCCCCTCTCTCCTTCTTACCCTCACACTCCCTCTCCCTCTTCCCCTTGCTCTCTCTCTCCATCTTCCCCTCGCTCTCTCCCTCCATCTTCCCCTCGCTCTCTCTCCCTCTTCCCCTCACTCATTAGCCCTCTTCACCTCACTCACTCACCCTCTTTGCCTCGCTCACTCGCCCTCTTCCCCTCACTCACTCCCTCTTCCCCTCACTCACTCTCCCTCTTCCCCTCACTCACTCTCCCTCTTCCCCTCACTCACTCTCCCTCTTCCCCTCACTCACTCTCTCTTCCCCTCACTCACTCTCTCCCTCTTCCCCTCGCTCACTCTCCACTTCTTCCTCTCACTCTCTCCCCCTCTTCCCCTCACTCTCTCGCTCTTCCTCTTCCCCTCTCTTTATTTCCATCTTCCCCTCATTCTCTCTCTCCCTATTCCCCTCACACCCTCTCCCTCTTCCCCTCGCTTTCTCTCCCTCTTCCACTCGCTCTTTCTCTCTCTCTTCCCCTCACTCTATCGCTCTTACTCTTCCCCTCTCTATCGTACCCTCTTGCAATCACTCTCTCTCCCCCTCTTCCCCTCACTCTCTCTCTCCCCCTCTTCCCCTCACTCTCTCTCCCCCTCTTCCCCTCACTCTCTCTCTCCCCCTCTTCCCCTCACTCTCTCTCCCCCTCTTCCCCGCTCACTCTCTCTCCCTCTTGCCCCACACTCACACTCTCGCTCTTAGCCTCACTTCCCCTCTCTTCCCCTCATTCTCTCACCCTGGCCCTTCACTCTCGCTCTCTCTCTTCCCCTCACTCTCTCTCTTACCCCCACTCTCTCTCTCTCCCTCTTCTTCTCACTCTCCCTCTGCCGCTCACTCTCCCTCTCTCCCTCTGCCGCTCTCTCTCTGTCCCTCACACTCCCTCTCTCCCTCTGTCCCTCACTCTCCCTCTCTCCCTCTGCCCCTCACTCTCCCTCTCTCCCTCTGCCCCTCACTCTCCCTCTCTCCCTCTGCCCCTCACTCTCCCTCTCTCCCTCTGCCCCTCACTCTCCCTCTCTCCCTCTGCCCCTCACTCTCCCTCTCTCCCTCTGCCCCTCACTCTCCCTCTCTCCCTCTGCCCCTCACTCTCCCTCTGCCCCTCACTCTGCCCCTCACTCTCTCTCAATGCTCACCTCACTCTCTGTCTCCCTCTTCCCTTCACACTCTCACTCTTGCCCTCACTCTCTCGCTCTCCCTCTTCCCCTCACTCTCTCTCCCCCTCTTCCCCTCACTCTCTCGCTCTCCCTATTCCCCTTATTCTCTCGGTCTCCCACTTCCACACCCTCTCTCGCTCTCCCTCTTCCCCTCACTCTCTCGCTCTCCCTCTTCCCCTCACTCTCTCGCTCACCCGTTTCCCCTACTGTCTCACTCTCCCTCTTTCCCACACACTCTCGCTCTCCCTCGTCCCCTCACTCTCTCGCTCTCCCCCTTCCCCTCACGCTCTCGCTCTCCTGCTACCCCTCACTCTCTCGGTCACCCACTTCCCCTCACAATCTCGCTCACCCGCTTTCCTTCACTCTCTCGCTCTCCCTCTTCCACACACTCTCTCGCTCTCCCTCTTCCCCTCACTATCTCGCGCGCCCGCTTCCACTCACTGTCGCTCACCCACATCCCCCACTCTCCCTCTCTCCCGCTGCCCCTCGCTCTCCCTCTCTCCCATTGCCCCTCACTCTCCCTCTCTCGCTCTGGCCCTCACTCTCCCTCTCTCGCCCTGCACCTCACTCACCCTCTCTCCCGCTGTCCCGCACTCTCCCTCTCTCCCGCTGCCCCGCACTTTCCCTCTCTCCCGCTGCCCCTCACTCTCCCTCTCTACCGCTGCCCCTCACTCTCCCTCTCTCCTGCTGCCCCTCAATCTCCCTCTCTCGCTCTGCCCCTCACTCTACCTCTCTCCCTCTGCCCCTCACTCTTCCTCTCTCCCTCTGCCCCTCACTCTCCCTCTCTCCTGCTGCCCCTCTCTCTCCCTCTCTCCCGCTGCCCTCACTCTCTCTCAATGCTCACCTCACTCTCTGTCTCCCTCTTCCCCTCACAATCTCGCTCACCCCGCTTTCCTTCACTCTCTCGTTCTCCCTCTTCCACACACTCTCTCAATCTCCCTCTTCCCCTCACTCTCTCGCACTCCTGCTTCCCCTCACTCTCTCGCTCACCCGTTTCCCCTACTGTCTCACTCTCCCTCTTTCCCACACACTCTCGCTCTCCCTCGTCCCCTCACTCTCTCGCTCTCCCCCTTCCCCTCACGCTCTCGCTCTCCTGCTTCCCCTCACTCTCTCGGTCACCCACTTCCCCTCACAATCTCGCTCACCCACTTTTCTTCACTCTCTCGCTCTCCCTCTTCCACACACTCTCTCGCTCTCCTTCTTCCCCTCACTCTCTCGCGCGCCCGCTTCCACTCACTGTCGCTCACCCGCATCCCCCACTCTCCCTCTCTCCCGCTGCCCCTCGCTCTCCCTCTCTCCCATTGCCCCTCACTCTCCCTCTCTCGCTCTGGCCCTCACTCTCCTTCTCTCGCCCTGCACCTCACTCACCCTCTCTCCCGCTGTCCCGCACTCTCCCTCTCTCCCGCTGCCCCGCACTTTCACTCTCCCTCTCTACCGCTGCCACTCAATCTCCCTCTCTCCCGCTGCCCCTCAATCTCCCTCTCTCCCTCTGCCCCTCACTCTCCCTCTCTCCCTCTGCCCCTCACTCTCCCTCTCTCCCTCTGCCCCTCACTCTCCTCTCTCCCTCTGCCCCTTACTCTCCCTCTCTCCCTCTGCCCCTTACTCTCCCTCTTTCCCTCAGCCCCTCATTCTCACTCTCTTCCTCTGCCCCTCACTCTCCCTCTCTCCCCCTGCCCCTCACTCTCCCTCTCTCCCTCTGCCCCTTACTCTCCTCTCTCCCTCTGCCCCTCACTCTCCCTCTCTCCCGCTGCCCCTCACTCTCCCACTCTCCCATTGCCCCTCACTCTCCCTCTCTCGCTCTGGCCCTCACTCTCCCTCTCTCCCCCTGCACCTCACTCACTCTCTCTCCTGCTGTCCCGCACTCTCCCTCTCTCCCCGCTGCCCCGCTCTTTCCTGCTCTCCCATTGCCCCTCACTCTCCCTCTCTCCCGCTGCCCCGCAATTTCCCTCTCTCCCGCTGCCCCTCACTCTCCCTCTCTACCGCTGCCCCTCACTCTCCCTCTCTCCCGCTGCCCCTCAATCTCCCTCTCTCGCTCTGCCCCTCACTCTACCTCTCTCCCCTCTGCCCCTCACTCTCCCTCTGCCCCTCACTCTCCCTCTCTCCCCTCTGCCCCTCACTCTCCCCCTCTCCTGCTGCCCCTCACTCTCCCTCTCTCCCGCTGCCCTCACTCTCTCTCAATGCTCACCTCACTCTCTGTCTCCCTCTTCCCCTCACTCTCTCGTGCGCCCGCTTCCCCTCACTCTGTCGCTCACCCGCTTCCCCCACTCTCCCTCTCTCCCGCTGCCCCTCACTCTCCCTCTCTACCGCTGCCCCTCACTCTCCCTCTCTCCCACTGCCCCTCAATCTCCCTCTCTCGCTCTGCCCCTCACTCTACCTCTCTCCCTCTGCCCCTCACTCTCCCTCTCTCCCTCTGCCCCTCACTCTCCCTCTCTCCCTCTGCCCCTCACTCTCCCTCTCTCCTGCTGCCCCTCACTCTCCCTCTCTCCCGCTGCCCTCACTCTCTTTCAATGCTCACCTCACTCTCTGTCTCCCTCTTCCCCTCACAATCTCGCTCACCCGCTTTCCTTCACTCTCTCGTTCTCCCTCTTCCACACACTCTCTCAATCTCCCTCTTCCCCTCACTCTCTCGTGCGCCCGCTTCCCCTCACTCTGTCGCTCACCCGCTTCCCCCACTCTCCCTTTCTCCCCGCTGCCCCTCGCTCTCCCTCTCTCCCATTGCCCCTCACTCTCCCTCTCTCGCTCTGGCCCTCACTCTCCTTCTCTCGCCCTGCACCTCACTCACCCTCTCTCCCGCTGTCCCGCACTCTCCCTCTCTCCCGCTGCCCCGCACTTTCACTCTCCCTCTCTACCGCTGCCACTCAATCTCCCTCTCTCCCGCTGCCCCTCAATCTCCCTCTCTCCCTCTGCCCCTCACTCTCCCTCTCTCCCTCTGCCCCTCACTCTCCCTCTCTCCCTCTGCCCCTCACTCTCCCTCTCTCCCTCTGCCCCTCACTCTCCCTCTCTCCCTCTGCCCCTTACTCTCCCTCTCTCCCTCTGCCCCTTACTCTCCCTCTTTCCCTCAGCCCCTCATTCTCACTCTCTTCCTCTGCCCCTCACTCTCCCTCTCTCCCCCTGCCCCTCACTCTCCCTCTCTCCCTCTGCCCCTCACTCTCCCTCTCTCCCGCTGCCCCTCACTCTCCCACTCTCCCATTGCCCCTCACTCTCCCTCTCTCGCTCTGGCCCTCACTCTCCCTCTCTCCCCCTGCACCTCACTCACTCTCTCTCCTGCTGTCCCGCACTCTCCCTCTCTCCCGCTGCCCCGCTCTTTCCTGCTCTCCCATTGCCCCTCACTCTCCCTCTCTCCCGCTGCCCCGCAATTTCCCTCTCTCCCGCTGCCCCTCACTCTCCCTCTCTACCGCTGCCCCTCACTCTCCCTCTCTCCCGCTGCCCCTCAATCTCCCTCTCTCGCTCTGCCCCCTCACTCTACCTCTCTCCCTCTGCCCCTCACTCTCCCTCTGCCCCTCACTCTCCCTCTCTCCCTCTGCCCCTCACTCTCCCCCTCTCCTGCTGCCCCTCACTCTCCCTCTCTCCCGCTGCCCTCACTCTCTCTCAATGCTCACCTCACTCTCTGTCTCCCTCTTCCCCTCACTCTCTCGTGCGCCCGCTTCCCCTCACTCTGTCGCTCACCCGCTTCCCCCACTCTCCCTCTCTCCCGCTGCCCCTCACTCTCCCTCTCTACCGCTGCCCCTCACTCTCCCTCTCTCCCACTGCCCCTCAATCTCCCTCTCTCGCTCTGCCCCTCACTCTCCCTCTCTCCCTCTGCCCCTCACTCTCCCTCTCTCCCTCTGCCCCTCACTCTCCCTCTCTCCCTCTGCCCCTCACTCTCCCTCTCTCCTGCTGCCCCTCACTCTCCCTCTCTCCCGCTGCCCTCACTCTCTTTCAATGCTCACCTCACTCTCTGTCTCCCTCTTCCCCTCACAATCTCGCTCACCCCGCTTTCCTTCACTCTCTCGTTCTCCCTCTTCCACACACTCTCTCAATCTCCCTCTTCCCCTCACTCTCTCGTGCGCCCGCTTCCCCTCACTCTGTCGCTCACCCGCTTCCCCCACTCTCCCTTTCTCCCGCTGCCCCTCACTCTCCCTCTCTGCCATTGCCCCTCACTCTCCCTCCCTCGCTCTGGCCCTCACTCTCCCTCTCTCCCCCTGCACCTCACTCACCCTCTCTCCCGCTGTCCCGCACTCTCCCTCTCTCCCGCAGTCCCACACTTACCTTCTCTCCCGCTGCCCCTCACTCTCCCTGTCTACCGCTGCCCCTCACTCTCCCTCTCTCCCTCTGCCACTCATTCTCCCTCTCTCCCGCTGCCCCTCAATCTCCCTCTCCCCCCTGCCCCTCACTCTCCCTCTGCCCCCACACTCTGTCACTCTTCACCTCACTCTCACTCCCCCTCACTCTCTCTCCCCCGTTCTCCTCACTCTCAGTCTCTCCCCCTCTTCCCCGCTTTCTCTCTCGCTCTTGCCCCACTCTCTCTCTTTTGCGCCACTCTCTCTCTCTCTTGTCCCACTCTCTCTCTCTCCCACTTCCCCTCACTTCCCCTCATTCTCTCACCCTTCCATTCACTCAAGCTCTCTACACCTCGCTCTCTCTCTCTACCCCTCACTCTCTCTCTCCCCTCTCTCACTTTTCCCCTCACTTTTTTCCCTCTTCCCTTCAGTCTCTCTCTCCCTCTCTTGCCCCATTTTCTCTCTCCCTCTTCCCCTCACATCCCCTCTCTCGCTCTGCCCTTCAATCCCTCTCTCCCTCTTCCACTCACTCTCCCACTTCCCCTCACTCTCCCTCTTCCCCTCACTCCTCTCTCTCCTTCGTCCCCTCACACTCTCTCCCTCCTCCCCTCGCTCTCTCTCCCTTTTCCCCTCACTCACTCTCCCTCTTGCCCTCATTCACTCTCTCCCTCTTCCCCTCACTAACTCTCTCCCTCTTCCCCTCGCTCACTCTCCGCTTCTTCCACTCACTCTCCCCCACTCTTTTCACCCATTCGCTCTTCCTCTTCCCCTCACTCTCTTGCTCTTTCTTTCCCCTCTCTTTCTTCCCCTCTTCCCCTCTCTTTCTTACCCTCTTCCCCTCACTCCCTCTCTCCCTATTCCCCTCACACCCTCTCTCCCTTTTCACCTCACACCCTCTCTCCCTCTTCCCCTCGCCCTTTCTCTCCCTCTTCCCCTCGCACTTTCTCTCCCTCTTCCCCTCAATCTCTCTCTCCCTCTTCCGCTCCCACTTCCACTCACTCTATCGGTCTTACTCTTCCCCTCACATACTCGCTCTTCCTCTTCCCTCTCTATCGTACCCTCTTCCCCTCACTGTCTCTCTCCCCCTCACTCTCTCTCCCCCTCTTCCCCTCACTCTCAGTCTCTCCCCCTCTTTCCCGCTGTATCTCTCTCTCCCTCTTGCCCCACACTCACTCTCTCGCTCTTACCCTCACTTCCCCTCTCTTCCCCTCATTCTCTCGCCCTTCCCTTCACTCTCGCTCTCTACCCCTCGCTCTCTCTTCTCCTCCCTCCCTCTCACACTTTTCCCCTCACTTTCTTTTTCTCTCTTCCCCCTCTCCCTCTGCCGCTCACTATCCCTCTCCCTCTGCCCCTCACTCTCCCTCTCTTCCTCTGCCCCTCACTCTCCCTCTCTCCCTCTGCCCCTCACTCTCCCTCTCTCCCTCTGCCCCTCACTCTCCCTCTCTACCCCTCACTCTCTCTCTCTCCCTCTGCCCCTCAATCCCCCTCTCTAGCTCTGCCCTCACTCTCCCTCTGCCCCTCACACTCTCTCACTCTTCACCTCACTCTCTCTCCCCCTCACCCTCTCTCTCCCCCTGTTCCCCTCGCTCTCAGTCTCTCCCCCTCTTCCCCACTCTCTCTCTCTTGCCCCACTCACTCTCTCTCTTGTCCCATTCTCTCTCTCTCTCCCTCTTCCCCTCATTCTCTCACCATTCCATTCACTCAAACTCTCTACACCTCGCTCTCTCTCTATCCCTCGCTCTCTCTCGCTCTTCTCCTCACTCCCTCTCTCACTTTTCCCCTCACTCTTTTTTCCCTCTTCCCTTCAGTCTCTCTCTCCCCCTCTTGCCCCATTCTCTCTCTCCCTCTTCACCTCACTTCCCCTCTCTCGCTCTGCCCTTCAATCCCTCTCTCCCGCTTCCCCTCACTCTTCCTCTTCCCCTCACTCTCCCTCTTCCCCTCACCCTCCTGTCTCCTTCTTCCCCTCACACTCTCCCTCCTCCCCTCGCTCTCTCCCTCTTCCCCTCACTCACTCTCCCTCTTGCCCTCACTCACTCTCTCCCTCTTCCCCTCACTAACTCTCTCCCTCTTCCCCTCGCTCACTCTCCGCTTCTTCCACTCACTCTCCCCCCCTCTTCCCCTCACCCACTCGCTCTTCCTCTTCCCCTCACTCTCTTGCTCTTATTTTCCCCTCTCTTTCTTTCCCTCTTCCCCTCTCTCCCTATTGCCCTCACACCCTCTCTCCATTTTCCCCTCACACCCTCTCTCCCTCTTCCCCTCGCACTTTCTCTCCATCTTCCCCTCAATCTCTCTCTCCCTCTTCCGCTCCCACTTCCACTCACTCTATCGCTCTTACTCTTCCCCTCACTCTATCGCTCTTACTCTTCCCCTCTCTATCGTACCCTCTTCCCCTTACTGTCTCTCTCCCCCTCACTCTCTCTACCCCCCTTCCCCACACTCTCTCTCTCCCCCTCTTCCCCTCACTCTCAGTCTCTCCCCCCCTCTCTCTCTCCCTCTTGCCCCACACTCACTCTCTCGCTCTTACCCTTACTTCCCCTCTCTTCCCCTCATTCTCTCGCCCTTCTCTTCACTCTCGCTCTCCACCCCTCGCTCTCTCTTCTCCTCACTCCCTCACACTTTTCCCCTCACTTTCATTTTCCCTCTTCCTCTCACTCTCCCGCTCCCCCTCACTCTCCCTCTCTCCCGCTGCACCTCACTCTCCCTCTCTCCCTCTGCCCCTCAATCTCTCACTCTTCACCTCACTCTGTCTCCATCTTCCCCTCACACTTAGCCTCTTCCCCTCACTCTCTCGCTCTCCCTCTTCCCCTCACTCTCTCGCTCTCCCTCTTCCCCTCACTCTCTCGCTCTCCCTCTTCCCCTCACTCTCTCTCCCCCTCTTGCCCCATTCTCTCTCTCTCTCCCTCTCCCCTCTCTTCCCCTCTCTCCCTCTGCCCTTCACTCCCTCTCTCCCTCTTCCACTCACTCACCCTCTTCCCCTCACTCTCCCTCTTACCCTCACATTCACTCTTCCCCTCACACTCCTCTCTCCCTCTTCCCCTCACTCACTCTCCCTCTTCCCCGCACTCACTCTCCCTCTTCCCCTCACTTACTCTCCCTCTTCCCCTCACTCACTCTCTCCCTATTTCCCTCGCTCACACTCCCTCTTCCCCTCACTCACTCTCTCCCTATTCCCCTTGCTCACTCTCCGCTTCTTCCGCACACTCTCTCCCCCTCTTCCCCTCACCCACTCGCTCTTCCTCTTCCCCTCTCTTTCTTTCCCTCTTCCCCTCTCTTTCTTTCTCTCTTCCCCACACTCTCTCCCTATTCCCCTCACACCCTCTCCCACTCTTCCCCTCGCTCTTTCTCTCCCTCTTCCCCTCAATCTCTCTCCCTCACTCTATCGCTCTTACTCTTCCCCTCTCTATCGTACCCTCTTTCCCTCACTTTCTCTCTCCCCCTCAATCTATCGCTCTCTCCCTGCCCATCACTCTCTCCCCCCCCGTCTTCCCCTCAATCTCTCTCTCCCCCTCTTCCCCTCACTCTCAGTCTCTCCCCCTCTTCCCCTCACTCTCTTGCTCTCCCGCTTCCCCTCACTTTCTCGCTCATGCGCTGCCCCTCACTCTCCATCTCTTGCTCTGGCCCTCACTCTCCCTCTCCCCCTCACTCTCCTTTTCTCGCTCTGTCCCTCACTCTCCCACTGCTCTTCACTCTCCCTCTCTCCCGCTGCCCCTCACTCACCCTCTCTCCCGCTGCCCCTCACACTCCCTCTCTCCCGCTGCCCCTCAATCTCACTCTTTCCCGCTGCCCCTCAATCTCACTCTTTCCCGCTGCCCCTCAATCTCCCTCTCTCCCGCTGCCCCTCACTCTCCCTCTGCCCCCAATCTCTCTCACTCTTCACCTCATTCTCCCCCTCACTCTCTCTCTCCCCCTGTTCCCCTCACTCTGTCTCTCCCCCTCTGCCCCGCTCTCTCTCTCCCTCTTGCCCCACGCTCTCTCTCTCACCCTTCCCCTCATTTCCTCCTCTTCCCCTCATTCTCTCACCCTTCCCTTCACTCTCGCTCTCTACACCTCGATCTCTCTCTCTACCCCTCGCTCTCTCTCTCTTCTCCTCACTCCCTCTCTCACTTTTCCACTCACTTTTTCCCTCTTCCCCTCACTCTCTCTCTCTCTCTCCCCCTCTTGCCCCATTCTCTCTCTCTCTCTCTTGCCCTCACTCCCCCTCTCCCTCTGCCCTTCGCTCCCACTCTCCTTCTTCCCCTCACTCTCCCTCTTCCCCTCGCTCTCGCTCCCTCTTCCCCTCGTTCGCTCACCCTCTTCCCCTCGCTCTCTCCCTCTTCCCCTCGCTATCTCTCCCTCTTCCCCTCACTCACTCTCTCCCTCTTGCCCTCGCTCACTCTCCACTTCTTCCGCTCACTCTCTCCCCTCTTCCCCTCACTCTCTCGCTCTTCCTCTTCCCCTCTTTCATTCCCTCTTCCCCTCTTTCTTACCCTCTTCCCCTCACTCCCTCTCTCCCTATTCACCTCACACCCTCTCACCCTATTCACCTCACACCCTCTCTCCCTCTTCCCCTCGCTCTTTCTCTCCCTCTTTCCCTCAATCTCTCTCTCCCTCTTCCGCTCCCTCTTCCCCTCACTCTATCGCTCTTAATCTTCCCCTCACATTCTCGCTCTTCCTCTTCCCCTCTCTATCGGACCCTCTTCCCCTCACTCTCTCTCTCCTCCTCACTCTCTCTCCCCCTCTTCCCTTCACTCTCGCTCTCCCCCTCTTCCCCTCACTCTCAGTCTCTCCCCCTCTTCCATCCTCAATCTCCCTCTCTCCAGCTGCCCCTCACTCTCCCTCTCCCCCTCTGCCCCTTACTCACACTCTTCACCTCACACTCTGTCTCCATCTTGCCCTCACACTCTCCCTCTTCCCCTCACTCTATCGCTCTTAATCGTCCCCTCACATTCTCGCTCTTCCTCTTCCCCTCTCTATCGTACCCTCTTCCCCTCACTCTCTCTCCTCATTCTCTCTCCCCCTCTTCCCCTCACTCTCTCTCTCCCCCTCTTCCCCCCTCAATCTCCCTCTCTCCAGCTGCCCCTCACTATCCCTCTCCCCCTCTGCCCCTCACTCACTCTCACTCTTCACCTCATGCTCTGTCTCCATCTTGCCCTCACACTCTCCCTCATCCCCTCACTCTCTCCCTCATCCCCTCACTCTCTCGCTCTCCCTCTTCCTCTCACTTTCTCGCACTCCCTATTCCCCTCACTCTCTCGCACTCCCTATTCCCCTCACTCTCCCTCTTCCCCTCACTAGCTCGCTCTCCCCCCTTCCCCTCACTCTCTCGGTCACCCGCTTCCCCTTCACACTCTCCCTCTCCTGCTTCCCCTCACAAACTCACTCTTTCTCTTCCCCTCTCCATCATAACCTCATCTCCTCACTCTCTCTCTCCCCCTCACTCTCTCACTCCCCCCCTTCCCCTCACTCTCAGTTTCTCCCCCTCTTCCCCGCTTTCTCTCTCCCTCTTGCCCCACACTCACTCTCTCGCTCTTACCCTCACTTCCCCTCTCTTCCCCGCATTCTCTCGCCCTTCCCTTCACTCTCGCTCTTTACCCTTCGCTCTCTCTCTTCTCCTCACTCCCTCTCACACTTTTCCCCTCACTCTTTTTGCCTCTTCCCCTCTATCTCTCTTCCCCTCACTCTCTCCCTCTGCCCCTTACTCTCCCTCTGCCCCTTACTCTCCATCTCTGCCTCTGCACCTCATTCTCCCTCTCCCCCTCTTCCCCGCACTTCCCCTCATTCTCTCACCCTTCCCTTTACTCCTGCTCTCTACCCCTCGCTCTCTCTCTCTCTTCTCCTCACTCCCTCTCTCACTTTTCCTCTCACTCTTTTTCCCTCTTCCCCTCAGTCTCTCTCTCTCCCCCTCTTGCCCCATTTTCTCTCTCTCCCTCTTTCCCTCACTTCCCCTCTCTCCCTCTGCCCTTCGATCCCTCTCTCCCTATTCCCCTCACACCCTCTCTCCCTCTTCTCCTCGCTCTTTCTCTCCCTCTTCCCCTCAATCTCTCTCTCCCTCTTCCCCTCACTCTATCGCTCTCTCTCTCCCCCTCACTCTCTCTCTCCCTGTCTTTCATTCATTCTCAGTCTCTCCCCCTCTTCCCCGCTCTCTCTCTCTCTCTCCTGCCCTCACTTCCCCTCATTCTCTCGCCCTTCCCTTCACTCTCGCTCTTTACCCCTCGCTCTCTCTCTCTCTAATCCTCACTCCCTTTCACACTTTTCCCCTCACTCTTCTTCCCTCTTCCCCTCACTCTCTCTCTTCCTCTCACTCTCTCTCTCCATCTTCCTCTCACTCTCCCTCTGCCTCTCACTCCCCCTCTTCCTCTCCCTCTCTTCTTCTGCCCCTCACTCTCCCTCTCTCCCTCTGCCCCTCACTCTCCCTCTCTACCTCTGTCCCTCACTCTCCCTCTCTACCTCTGTCCCTCACTCTCCCTCTCTCCCTCTGCCCCTCACTCTCCCTCTCTACCTCTGTCCCTCACTCTCCCTCTCTCCCTCTGCCCCTCATTCTCCCTATCTACCTCTGCCCCTCACTCTACCCCCGCTCCCTCTGCCCCTCACTCTCCCCCTCTCCCTCTCACTCTCCCTCTCTCCCGCAGCCCCTCACTCTCCCTCTCTCCCTCTGCTCCTCAGTCTCTCTCACTCTTCACCTCACTGTCTCCATCTTGCCCTCAGATTCTCCCTCTTCCCCTCACTCTCTCCCTCATCCCTTCACTCTCTCACTCTCCCTCTTCCCCTCAATCTCTCGCTCTCCCTCTTCCCCTCACGCCCTTGCTCTCCCTCTTCCCCTCACTCACTCGCTCTCCCTCTTCCCCTCACTCACTCGCTCTCCCTCTTCTCCTCACTCTCTCGCTCTCCCTCTTCCCCTCACTCTCTCGCTCTCCCTCTTCCCCTCACTCCTTCACAGTCAATATTACCCTCACTCTCTCACTCTCACTCTTCCCCTCACTTGCTCACTCTCCCCCTTCCGCTCACTCTCTAGGTAACCCGCTTCTCCTTCACACTCTCCCTCACCCGCTTCCACTCACTCTCTCGCTCTCCTGCTTCCCCTCACTCTCTCGCTCTCCCCTCTTCCCCTCACACACTCACTCTTTCTCTTCCCCTCTCTATCGTACCCTCTTACCCTCACTCTCTCTCTCCCCCTCTTCCCATCACTCTTTCTCCCCCCTTCCCCTCAGTCTAAGTCTCTCCCCCTCTTCCCCACTCTCGCTTTCTCCCTCTTGCCCCACACTCACTCTCTCGCTCTTACCCTCACTTCCGCTCTCTTCCCCTTATTCTCTCGCCCTTCCCTTCACTCTCGCTCTTTACCCCTCACTCTCTCTCTCATCCCCTCACTCCCTCTCACACTTTTCCCCGAACTCTCTTTTTGCCTCTTCCCCCTCTCTCTCTTCCCCTCACTCTCTCTCTCTTCCCCTCACTCTCTCTTCTCCTCACTCTCTCTCTCCCTATTCCTCTCACTCTACCTCTACCGCTCACTCTCCCTCTGCTGCTCACTTTCCCTCTCTCCCTCTGCTGCTCACTCTCCCTCTGCTGCTCACTCTCCCTCTCTCCCTCTGCCCCTCACTCTCCCTCTCTCTCTCTGCCCCTCACTCTCCCTCTCTACCTCTGCCCCTCACTCTCCCTCTCTCCCTCTGCCCCTCATTCTCCCTATCTATCTCTGCCCCTCATTCTCCCTATCTATCTCTGCCCCTCACTATACCCGCTCCCTCTGCCCCTCACTCTCCCCCCTCTCCCTCTGCCCCTCACTCTCCCTCTCTCCCGCAGCCCCTCACTCTCCCTCTCTCCGTCTGCTCCTCAGTCTCTCTCACTCTTCACCTCACTGTCTCCATCTTGCCCTCAGATTCTCCCTCTTCCCCTCACTCTCTCCCTCATCCTTCACTCTCTCACTCTCCCTCTTCACCTCAATCTCTCGCTCTCCCTCTTCCTCTCCCTCCCTCGCTCTCCCTCTTCCCCTCACTCCCTCGCTCTCCCTCTTCCCCTCACTCTCTCGCTCTCCCTCTTCCCCTCACTCTCTCGCTCTCCCTCTTCCCCTCTCTCTCGCTCTCCCTCTTCCCCTCACTCCCTCACAGTCAATATTACCATCACTCTCTCGCTTACTCTTCCCCTCACTAGCTCACTCTCCCCCCTTCCGCTCACTCTCTAGGTCACCCGCTTTCCTTTCACACTCTCCCTCACCCGCTTCCACTCACTCACTTGCTCTCCTGCTTCCCCTCACTCTCTCACTCTACCTCTACCCCTCACTCTCTCTTCCCCTCTTCCCCTCACTCTCTCTCCCCTCTTCCTCACTCTAAGTCTCTCTCCTTCTTCCCCGCTCTCTCTCTCTCCCTCTTGCCCCACACTCACTCTCTCGCTCTTACCCTCACTTCCGCTCTCTTCCCCCTATTCTCTCACCCTTCCCTTCACTCTCGCTCTTTACGCCTCGCTCTCTCTCTCTTCTCCTCACTCCCTCTCACACTTTTCCTCGAACTCTCTTTTTGCCTCTTCCCCTCTCTCCCTCTGCCCCTCACTCTCCCTCTCTCCCTCTGCCCCTCACTCTCTCTCTCCCTCTACCGCTCATTCTCCCTATCTACCTCTGCCCCTCACTCTACCCCGCTCCTTCTGCCCCTCACTCTCCCCTCTCCCTCTGCCCCTCACTCTCCCTCTCTCCCGCTGCCCCTCACTCTCCCTCTCTCCCTCTGCCCCTCAGTCTCTCTCAGTCTTCACCTCACGCTCTGTCTCCATCTTGCCCTCACACTCTCCCTCTTCCCTTCACTCTCTCCGTCATCCCTTCACTCTCTCGATCTCCCTCTTCCCCTCACTAGCTCACTCTCCCCCTTGCGCTCACTTTCTAGGTCACCCTCTTCCCCTCACTCTCTCTCTCCCCCTCTTCCCCTCAATCTCTCTCCCCCCTTCCCCTCACTCTAAGTCTCTCCCCTCTTCCCCGCTCTCTCTCTCTCCATCTTGCCCCACACTCACTCTCTCGCTCTTACCCTCACTTCCCCTCTCTTCCCCTTATTCTCTCACCCTTCCCTTCACTCTCGCTCTTTACCCCTCACTCTCTCTCTCTCTTCTCCTCACTCCCTCTCACACTTTTCCCCTCACTCTCTTTTTGCCTCTTCCCCTCTCTCTCTCTTCCCCTCACTCTCTCTCTCTTCCTCTCATCTCTCTCTCTTGCCCTCACTCTCTCTCTCCCTATTCCTCTCACTATCCCTCTACCGCTCACTCTCCCTCTGCTGCTCACTCTCCCTCTGCCCCTCACTCTCACTCTCTTCCTCTGCCCCTCACTCTCACTCTCTTCCTCTGCCCCTCACTCTCTCCCTCTGCCCCTCACTCTCACTCTCTGCCCCTTACTCTCCCTCTGCACCTTACTCTCCCTCTGCACCTCATTCTCCCTCTGTCTCTCACTCTCAGCCCCTTACTCTCCCTCTGCCCCTTACTCTCCCTCTGCACCTTACTCTCCCTCTGCACCTTACTCTCCCTCTGCACCTCATTCTCCCTCTGCACCTCATTCTCCCTCTGCACCTCATTCTCCCTCTCTCCCTCTTATCCGCTTTATCTCTCTCTCCCTCTTGCCCCACTCTCTCTCTCTCACTCTTCCACTCACTTCCCCTCTCTTCCCCTCATTCTCTCACCCTTCCCTTTACTCCCGCTCTCTAACCATCGCTCTCTCTCTCTTCTCCTCACTCCCTCTCACTTTTCCCCTCACTTTCTTTTTCCCTCTACCCCGGTCTCTCTCTCTCTCTCTCCCCCTCTTGCCCCATTCTCTTTCTCTCCCTCTTGTTCTCACTTCCCCTCTCTCCCTCTGCCCTTCACTCCCTCTCTCCCTCTTCCACTCACTCTCCCTCTTCGCCTCAATCTCCCTCTTCCCTTCACTCTCCCTCTTCCTTCACTTCCCCTCTCTCCTTCTTCCCCTCACTCTCTCTCCCCCTTCCCCTCACTCTAAGTCTCTCCCCTCTTCCCCGCTCTCTCTCTCTCCCTCTTGCCCCACACTCACTCTCTCGCTCTTACCCTTACTTCCCCTCTCTTCCCCTATTCTCTCGCCCTTCCCTTCACTCTTGCTCTTTACCCCTCACTCTCTCTCTCTCTTCTCCTCACTCCCTCTCACACTTTTCCCCTCACTCTCTTTTTGCCTCTTCCTCTCGCTCTCTTCCCCTCACTCCCTCTCTCTTACACTCATCTCTCTTTCCCTCACTCCCTCTCCCTATTCCTCTCACTATCCCTCTACCGCTCACTCTCCCTCTGCTGCTCACTCTCCCTCTGCTGCTCACTCTCCCTCTGCTGCTCACTCTCCCTCTGCCCCTCACTCTCCCTCTCTCCCTCTGCCCCTCACTCTCCCTCTCTCCCTCTGCCCCTCACTCTCACTCTCTCCCTCTGCCCCTCACTCTCACTCTCTCCCTCTGCCCCTCACTCTCACTCTCTCCCTCTGCCCCTCACTCTCACTCTCTCCCTCTGCCCCTCACTCTCACTCTCTCCATCTGCCCCTCACTCTCACTCTCTCCCTCTGCCCCTCACTCTCACTCTTGCCCTCTGCCCCTCACTCTCACTCTCTCCCTCTGCCCCTCACTCTCACTCTCTCCCTCTGCCCCTTACTCTCCCTCTGCACCTTATTCTCCCTCTCCCCCTCTTACCCGCTCTATCTCTCTCTACCTCTTGCCCCACTCTCTCTCTCTCCCTCTTCCACTCACTTCCCCTCTCTTCCCCTCATTCTCTCACCATTCCCTTTACTCCCGCTCTCTACCCATCGCTCTTTCTCTCTTCTCCTCACTCCCTCTCTCACTTTTCCCCTCACTCTTTCTTTTATCCTCTTCCCCGCTCTCTCTCTCTCCCCCTCTTGCCCCATTCTCTCTCTCTCCCTCTTGCTCTCACTTCCCCTCTCTCCCTCTGCCCTTCACTCCCTCTCTCCCTCTTCCACTCACTCTCCCTCTTCGCCTCAATCTCCCTCTTCCCCTCACACTCTCTCTCCCTCTTCCCATCGCTCTCTCTCCCTCTTCCCCTCACTCTCTCCCTCTTCCCCTCACTCACTGTCCTTCTTCCCCTCATTCACTCTCCCTCTTCCCCTCACTCACTCTCACTTTTCCCTCACTCACTCTCACTCTTCCCTCACTCACTCTCACTCTTCCCCTCACTCACTCTTCCCCTCACTCACTCTCTCCCTCTTCCCCTCGTTCACTCTCCTCTTCTTCCGCTCACTCTCTCCCCCTCTTCCCCTCACTCTCTCGCTCTTCGTCTTCCCCTCTCTTCATTTCACTCTTACCCTCATTCTCTCTCTCCCTATTCCCCTCACACCCTCTCTCCCTCTTCCCCTCGCTCTTTCTCTCCCTCTTCCGCTCCCACTTCCCCTCACTCTATCGCACTTACTCTTCCCCTCACACTCCCGCTCTTACTCTTCCCTTATCATACCCACTCCCTCACTCTCTCTCTCCCCCTCACACTATCTCTCCCCCTCTTCCCCTCACTCTCTCTCTTCCCCTCTTCCCCTCACTCTCTCCCTCACCCTCTTCCCCACACTCTGTCTCTCCCCCCTTCCCCGTTCACTCCCTCTCTCCTTCTTGCCCCACACTCTCACTCTTGCTCTTACCCTCACTTCAAATCTCTTCCCCTCATTCTCTTGCCCTTCCCTTCACTCTCACTCTCTATCCCTCGCTCTCCCTCTCTCCTCACTCCCTCTCACACTTTACCCTCACTCTCTTTTTACCTATTCCCCTCACTCTCTCTCTCTCTATTCCCCGCACTCTCTCTCTCTTCCCCACACAATCTCTCTTCCCCTCACTCTCTCTCTCTTCCCCTCACAATCTCTCTTCCCCTCACTCTCTCTTCCCCTCACTCTCTCTCTCTTCCCCTCACTCTCTCCTTCTTACCCTCACTCTCTCCTTCTTCCCCTCACTCTCCCTCTACCGCTCACCCGCCCTCTCTCCCTCTGCCCTACACTCTCCCTCTCTCCCGCTGCCCCTCACTCTCCCTCTCTCCCTCTGCCCCTCATTCTCCTTATCTACCTCTGCCCCTCACTCTCCCTCTCTCCCTCTGCCCCTCACTCTCCCTCTCTCCCTCTGCCCCTCACTCTCCCTCTGCAACTCACTCCCCCTCTCACCCGCTGCCCCTCACTCTTCCTCTCTCCCGCTGCCCCTCACTCTCCCTCTCTCCCCGCTGCCCCTCACTCTCCCTCTGCCCCTCACTCTCTCTCACTTTTCACCTCACACTCTGTCACCATCTTGCCCTCACACTCTCCCTCTTCCCCTCACTCTCTCCCTCATCCCCTCACTCTCTCGCTCTCCCCTCTTCCCCTCACTCTCTCGCTCTCCCTCTTCCCCTCACTCTCTCGCTCGCCCCTCTTCCCCTCACTCTCTCCCTCATCCCCTCACTCTCTCGCTCTCCCCTCTTCCCCTCACTCTCTCGATCGCCCTCTTCCCCTCACTCTCTCGCTCTCCCTCTTCCCCCTCACTCCCTCGCTCTCCCTCTTCCCCTCACTCTCTCGCTCTCCCTCTTCCCCTCACTCTCTCGCTCTCCCTCTTCCCCTCACACTCTCGCTCTCCCTATTCCCCTCACTCTCTCCCTCACCCGCTTCCCCTCACTCTCTCGCTCTCATGCTTCCCCTCACTCTCTCGCTCTCCCTCTTCCCCTCACTCTATCCCTCTTACAATTCCCCTCACACTCTCACTCTTTCTCTTCCCCTTTCTATCGTACCCTCTTCCCCTCACTCTCTCTCTCCCCCTCTTCCCCTTATTCTCTCTCTCCCCCTCTTCCTCTCACTCTCAGTCTCTCCCCCCCTACCCCGCTCTCTCTCTCTCTCTCCCTCTTGCCCCACAATCACTCTCTCGCTCTTACCCTCACTTCCCCTCTCTTCCCCTCATTCTCTCGGCCTTCCCTTCACTCTCACTCTCTACCCCTCGCTCTCTCTCTCTTCTCCTCACTCCCTCTCACACTTTTCCCCTCACTCTTTCTCTCCCTCTTCTGCTCCTGCTTCCCCTCACTCTATCGCTCTTACTCTTGCCCTCACACTCCCCGCTCTTACTCTTCCCCTCTCTATCATACCCTCTCTCCCTCACTCTCTCTCCCCCTCACACTGTCTCCCCCTCTTCCCCTCACTCTCTCTCTCCCCCTCTTCCTCTCACTCTGTCTCTCCCCCCCTTCCCCGTTCACTCTCTCTCTCTCCCTCTTGCCCCACACTCTCACTCTCGCTCTTACCTTCACTTCAACTCTCTTCCCCTCACTCTCTCTCTCTTCCCCTCACTCTCTCTCTCTTCCCCTCACTCTCCCTCTCTCCCGCTGCCCCTCACTCTCCCTCTGCCCCTCACACTCTCACTCTTCAACTCAATCTCTCTCCCCCTCACTCTCTCTCTCCCCCTGTTCCCCTCACTCTCAGTCTCTCCCCCTCTTCCCCGCTCTCTCACTCTCTCCCTCTTCCCCTCACTTCCCCTCATTCTCTCACCCTTCCCTTCACTCTCGCTCTCTACACTTCGATCTCTCTCTCTCTACCCCCTGCCTCTCCTTACTCCCTCTCTCACTTTTCCCCTCACTCTATCTTTTTCCCTCTTCCCCTCACTCCCTCTCTCCCTATTCCCCTCACACCCTCTCTTCCTCTTCCCCTCAATCTCTCTCCCTCTTTCGCTCCCTCTTCCCTACACTCTATCGCTCTTACTCTTCCCCTCACATTCTCGCTCTTCCTCTTCCTCTCTCTATCATACCCTCTTCCCCTCACTCTCTCTCTCCTCCTCACTCTCTCTCACCCTCTTCCCCTCACTCTCTCTCTCTCCCCCTCTTCCCCTCACTCTCAGTCTCTCCCCGCTCTATCTCTCTCTCCCTCTTGCCCCACAATCACTCTCTCGCTCTTACCCTCACTCTCCTCTCTTCCCCTCATTCTCTTGCCCTTCCCCTTCACTCTCGCTCTCTACCCCTTGCTCTCTCTTCTCCTCACTCCCTCTCACACTTTTCCCCTCACTTTCTTTTTCCCTCTTCCCGACTCTCTCTCCCTCGTCTTCTCACTCTCCCTCTGCCGCTCACTCTCACTCTCTCCCTCTGCCGCTCACTCTCCCTCTCTTCCTCTGCCCCTCACTCTCCCTCTCTCCCTCTGCCCCTCACTCTCCCTCTCTCCCTCTGCCCCGCACTCTCCCTCTCTCCCTCTGCCCCTCACTCTCCCTCTCTCCCTCTGCCCCTCACTCTCCCTCTCTCCCTCTGCCCCCGAACTCTCCCTCTCTCCCTCTGCCCCTCACTCTCCCTCTCTCCCTCTGCCCCTCACTCTCCAGCTCTCCCTCTGCCCCTCACTCTCCCTCTCTCCCGCTGCCACTCACTCTCCCTCTCTCCCTCTGCCCCTAAATCTCTCTCACTCTTCACCTCACTCTGTCTCCATCTTCCCCTCACACTCACCCTCTTCCCCTCACTCTCCCGCTCTCCCCGCTGCCCCTCAATCTCCCACTCTCTCGCTGCCCCTCACTCTCCCTCTCTCTCGCTGCCCCTCACGCATCCTCTCTCCCGCTGCCCCTCACTCTCCTTCTCTCCAGCTGGCCCGCACTTTCCCTCTCTCCCGCTGCCCCTCACACTCCCTCTCTTCCGCTGCCCCTCAATCTCACTCTCTCCCGCTGCCCCACAATCTCCCTCTCTCCAGCTGCCCCTCACTCTCCAACTCTCCCTCTGCCCCTCACTCTCCCTCTCTCCCTCTGCCCCTCACTCTCCCTCTCTCCCTCTGCCCCTCACTCTCCCTCTGTCTCTCTGCCCCTCACTCTCCCTCTCTCCCTCTGCCCCTCACTCTCCCTCTCTCCCTCTGCCCCTCACTCTCCCTCTGCCCCTCAGTCTCCCTCTCTCCCGCTGCCTCTCACTCTCCCTCTCTCCCTCTGCCCCTAAAGCTCTCTCACTCTTCACCTCACTGTCTCCATCTTCCCCTCACATTCACCCTCTTCCCCTCACTCTCACGCTCTCCCGCTGCCCCTCAATCTGCCACTCTCCCACTGCCCCTCACTCTCCCTCTCTCCTGCTGCCCCTCACGCATCCTCTCTCCCGCTGCCCTGCACTCTCCCTCTCTCCAGCTGCCCCGCACTTTCCCTCTCTCCCGCTGCCCCTCACTCTCCCTCTCCTCCGCTGCCCCTCAATCTCCCTCTCTCCCGCTGCCCCACAATCTCCCTCTCTCCAGCTGCCCCTCACTCTCCCTCTCTCCCTCTGCCCCTCACTCTCTCTCACTCTTCACCTCACTCACTCTGTCTCCCCCTGTTCCCCTCACACTCTCCCCCTATTCCCTGCTCTCTCTCTCTTCTCTCTCCCTTTTGCCCCACGCTCTCTCTCTCACTCTTCCCCTTACTTCCCCTCTTCCCCTCATTCTCTCACCCTTCACTTCACTCTCGCTATCTACACCTCGATCTCGCTCTCTACCCCTCGCTCTCCATCTCTCTTCTCCTCACTCCCTCTCTCACTTTTCCCCTCACCCTTTCTTTTTCCCTCTTCCCCTCACTCTCCCTCTGCCCCTCACTCTCCCTCTCTCCCGCGGCCCCTCACGCATCCTCTCTCCCGCTGCCCCGCACTCTCCTTCTCTCCAGCTGCCCTGCACTTTCCCTCTCTCCCACTGTTCCTCACTCTCCCTCTCTTCTGCTGCCCCTCAATCACACTCTCACCCGCTGCCCCACATTCTCCCTCTCTCCAGCGGCCCCTCACTCACCCACTGTCCCTCTGCCCCTCACTCTCCCTCTCTCCCTCTGCCCCTCACTCTCCCTCTCTCCCTCTGCCCCTCACTCTCCCTCTGTCCCTCTGCCCCTCACTCTCCCTCTCTCCCACTGCCCCTCACTCTCCCTCTCTCCCTCTGCCCCTCACTCTCCCTCTCTACCTCTGCCCCTAACTCTCCCGCTCTCCCGCTGCCACTCACTCTCCCTCTCTCCCTCTGCCCCTAAATCTCTCTCACTCTTCACCTCACTGTCTCCATCTTCCCCTCACATTCACCCTCTTCCCCTCACTCTCTCGCTCTCCCTCTTCCCCTCACTCTCACGCTCTCCCGCTGCCCCCTCAATCTCCCACTCTCCCGCTGCCCGTCACTCTCCCTTTCTCCTGCTGCCCCTCACGCATCCTCTCTCCCGCTGCCCCTCACTCTCCCTCTCTCCAGCTGCCCCTCACTCTCCCTCTCTCCCTCTGCCCCTCACTCTCTCTCACTCTTCACCTCACTCACTCTGTCTCCCCCTGTTCCCCTCACTCTCTCCCCCCTTCCCTGCTCTCTCTCTCTCACTCTCTCTCCCTTTTGCCTCACGCTCTCTCTCTCTCTTCCCCTTACTTCCCCTCTTCCCCTCTATCTCTCACCCTTCACTTCACTCTCGCTATCTACACCTCGATCTCGCTCTCTACACCTCGCTCTCCCTCTCTCTTCTCCTCATTCCCTCTCTCACTTTTCTCCTCACCCTTTCTTTTTCCCTCTTCCCCTCACTCTCCCTCTGCTCACTCTCCCTCTCTCCCTCTGCCCCCACACTCCCTCTCTCCCTGTGTCCCTGATACTCCCTCTCTCCATCCCCTCACTCTCTCTCAATCTTCACCTCACTCTGTCTCCATCTTCCCCTCACACTCTCCCTCTTCCCATCACTCTCTCCCTCATCCCCTCACTCTCTTGCTCTCCTTCTTCCCCTTGCTCTCTCTCCCTCTTCCCCTCGCTCTCTCTCCCTCTTCCCCTCGCTCTCTCTCCGCTTCTTCCGAACACTCTCACTCTCTACCCCTCACTCTCTCTCTCTTCTCCTCACTCCATCACTTTTCACCTCACTCTCTCTTTTTCCCTCTTTCCCTCACTCTCCCCGCTGCCCCTCACACTCTCACTCTTCAGCTCACTCTCTCTCTCCTCCTCACTCTCTCTCCCCCTCTTCCCCTCACTCTCTCCCCGCTCTATCTCTCTCTCTCCCTCTTGCCCCACACTCACTCTCTCGCTCTTACCCTCACTCTCCTCTTCCCCTCATTCTCTCGCCCTTCCCTTCACTCTCTCTCTATAACCCTCACTCTCTCTTCTCCTCACTCCCTCTCACAGTTCTCCCCTCAATTTCTTTTTCACTCTTCCCGACTCTCTCCCTCATCTTCTCACTCTCCCTCTGCCGCTCACTCTCCCTCTCTCCCTCTGCCGCTCACTCTCCCTCTGCCCATCACTCTCCCTCTCTCCCTCTGCCCCTCACTCTCCCTCTCTCCATCTGCCCCTCACTCTCCCTCTCTCCCTCTGCCCCTAACTCTCCCTCTCTCTCTCTGCACCTCACTCTCCCTCTCTCCCTCACTCTCCCGCTCTCCCTCTGCCCCTCACTCTCCCTCTCTCCCGCTGCCCCTCACTCTCCCTCTCTGCCTCTGCCCCTAAATCTCTCTCACTCTTCAGCTCACTCTGTCTCCATCTTCCCCTCACACTCACCCACTTCCCCTCACTCTCTCTCTTCCCCTTACTCTCCCGCTCACCCTCAATCTCCCACTCGCTCGCTGCCCCTCACTCTCCCTCTCTCCCGCGGCCCCTCACGCATCCTCTCTCCCGCTGCCCCGCACTCTCCTTCTCTCCAGCTGCCCTGCACTTTCCCTCTCTCCCACTGTTCCTCACTCTCCCTCTCTTCTGCTGCCCCTTAATCACACTCTCACCCCGCTGCCCCACATTCTCCCTCTCTCCAGCGGCCCCTCACTCACCCACTGTCCCTCTGCCCCTCACTCTCCCTCTCTCCCTCTGCCCCTCACTCTCCCTCTCTCCCTCTGCCCCTCACTCTCCCTCTGTCCCTCTGCCCCTCACTCTCCCTCTCTCCCACTGCCCCTCACTCTCCCTCTCTCCCTCTGCCCCTCACTCTCCCTCTCTACCTCTGCCCCTAACTCTCCCGCTCTCCCGCTGCCACTCACTCTCCCTCTCTCCCTCTGCCCCTAAATCTCTCTCACTCTTCACCTCACTCTGTCTCCATCTTCCCCTCACATTCACCCTCTTCCCCTCACTCTCTCGCTCTCCCTCTTCCCCTCACTCTCACGCTCTCCCCGCTGCCCCTCAATCTCCCACTCTCCCGCTGCCCGTCACTCTCCCTTTCTCCTGCTGCCCCTCACGCATCCTCTCTCCCGCTGCCCCTCACTCTCCCTCTCTCCAGCTGCCCCTCACTCTCCCTCTCTCCCTCTGCCCCTCACTCTCTCTCACTCTTCACCTCACTCACTCTGTCTCCCCCTGTTCCCCTCACTCTCTCCCCCCTTCCCTGCTCTCTCTCTCTCACTCTCTCTCCCTTTTGCCTCACGCTCTCTCTCTCTCTTCCCCTTACTTCCCCTCTTCCCCACATTCTCTCACCCTTCACTTCACTCTCGCTATCTACACCTCGATCTCGCTCTCTACACCTCGCTCTCCCTCTCTCTTCTCCTCATTCCCTCTCTCACTTTTCTCCTCACCCTTTCTTTTTCCCTCTTCCCCTCACTCTCCCTCTGCTCCTCACTCTCCCTCTCTCCCTCTGCCCCCACACTCCCTCTCTCCCTGTGTCCCTGATACTCCCTCTCTCCTTCCCCTCACTCTCTCTCAATCTTCACCTCACTCTGTCTCCATCTTCCCCTCACACTCTCCCTCTTCCCATCACTCTCTCCCTCATCCCCTCACTCTCTTGCTCTCCTTCTTCCCCTCGCTCTCTCTCCCTCTTCCCCTCGCTCTCTCTCCCTCTTCCCCTCGCTCTCTCTCCGCTTCTTCCGAACACTCTCACTCTCTACCCCTCACTCTCTCTCTCTTCTCCTCACTCCATCACTTTTCACCTCACTCTCTCTTTTTCCCTCTTTCCCTCACTCTCCCACTCTCCCCGCTGCCCCTCACACTCTCACTCTTCAGCTCACTCTCTCTCTCCTCCTCACTCTCTCTCCCCCTCTTCCCCTCACTCTCTCCCCGCTCTATCTCTCTCTCTCCCTCTTGCCCCACACTCACTCTCTCGCTCTTACCCTCACTCTCCTCTTCCCCTCATTCTCTCGCCCTTCCCATCACTCTCTCTCTATAACACTCACTCTCTCTTCTCCTCACTCCCTCTCACACTTCTCCCCTCAATTTCTTTTTCCCTCTTCCCGACTCTCTCCCTCATCTTCTCACTCTCCCTCTGCCGCTCACTCTCCCTCTCTCCCTCTGCCGCTCACTCTCCCTCTCTCCTTCTGCCCATCACTCTCCCTCTCTCCCTCTGCCCCTCACTCTCCCTCTCTCCCTCTGCCCCTCACTCTCCCTCTCTCCCTCTGCCCCTAACTCTCCCTCTCTCTCTCTGCACCTCACTCTCCCTCTCTCCCTCACTCTCCCGCTCTCGCTCTGCCCCTCACTCTCCCTCTCTCCCCGCTGCCCCTCACTCTCCCTCTCTGCCTCTGCCCCTCACTCTCTCTCACTCTTCACCTCACTCACTCTGTCTCCCCCTGTTCCCCTCACACTCTCCCCCTATTCTCTGCTCTCTCTCTCTTCTCTCTCCCTTTTGCCCCACGCTCTCTCTCTCACTCTTCCCCTTACTTCCCCTCTTCCCCTCATTCTCTCACCCTTCACTTCACTCTCGCTATCTACACCTCGATCCCGCTCTCTACCCCTACCTCTTTCCCTCCCTCTTCCCCTCAATCTCTCTCCCTCTTTCGCTCCCTCTTCCCTACACTCTATCGCTCTTACTCTTCCCCTCACATTCTCGCTCTTCCTCTTCCCCTCACTCTCTCTCTCCTCCTCACTCTCTCACCCTCTTCCCCTCACTCTCTCTCCCCCTCTTCCCCTCACTCTCTCCCCGCTCTATCTCTCTCTCTCCCTCTTGCCCCACACTCACTCTCTCGCTCTTCCCCTCACTCTCCTCTCTTCCCCTCATTCTCTCGCCCTTCCCTTCACTCTCGCTCTATACCCCTCACTCTCTCTCTTCTCCTCACTCCCTCTCACACTTCTCCCCTCACTTTCTTTTTCCCTCTTCCCGACTCTCTCTCCCTGGTCTTCTCACTCTCCCTCTGCCGATCACTTTCACTCTGTCCCTCTGCCGCTCACTCTCCCTCTCTCCCTCTGCCGCTCACTCTCCCTCTCTCCCTCTGCCCCTCACTCTCCCTCTCTCCCTCTGCCCCTCACTCTCCCTCTCTCTCTCTGCCCCTCACTCTCCCTCTCTCCCTCTGCCCCTAACTCTCCCGCTCTCCCTCTGCCCCTCACTCTCCCTCTCTCCTGCTGCCCCCTCACTCTCCCTCTCTCCCTCTGCCCCTAAATCTCTCTCACTCTTCAGCTCACTCTGTCTCCATCTTCCCCTCACACTCACCCACTTCCCCTAACTCTCTCTCTTCCCCTTACTCTCCCGCTCACCCTCAATCTCCCACTCGCTCGCTGCCCCTCACTCTTCCTCTCTCCCGCTGCCCCTCACGCATCCTCTCTCCCGCTGCCCCGCACTCTCCTTCTCTCCAGCTGCCCCGCACTTTCCCTCTCTCCCCGCTGCTCCTCACTCTCCCTCTCTTCTGCTGCCCCTCAATCACACTCTCTCCCACTGCCCCACATTCTCCCTCTCTCCAGCGGCCCCTCACTCACCCACTGTCCCTCTGCCCCTCACTCTCCCTCTCTCCTTCTGCCCCTCACTCTCCCTCTCTCCCTCTGCCCTTCACTCTCCCTCTGTCCCTGTGCCCCTCACTCTCCGTCTCTCCCACTGCCCCTCACTCTCCCTCTCTCCCTCTGCCCCTCACTCTCCCTCTCTACCTCTGCCCCTAACTCTCCCGCTCTCCCCGCTGCCACTCACTCTCCCTCTCTCCCTCTGCCCCTAAATCTCTCTCACTCTTCACCTCACTCTGTCTCCATCTTCCCCTCACATTCACCCTCTTCCCCTCACTCTCTCGCTCTCCCTCTTCCCCTCACTCTCACGCTCTGCCGCTGCCCCTCAATCTACCACTCTCCCGCTGCCCGTCACTCTCCCTTTCTCCTGCTGCCCCTCACGCATCCTCTCTCCCGCTGCCCCTCACTCTCCCTCTCTCCAGCTGCCCCTCAATCTCCCTCTCTCCCCGCTGCCCCACAATCTCCCTCTCTCCAGCTGCCCCTCACTCTCCCTCTCTCCCTCTGCCCCTCACTCTCTCTCACTCTTCACCTCACTCACTCTGTCTCCCCCCTGTTCCCCTCACTCTCCCCCCCCCTCTTCCCTGCTCTCTCTCTCTCACTCTCTCTCCCTTTTGCCTCACGCTCTCTCTCTCTTCCCCTTACTTCCCCTCTTCCCCTCATTCTCTCACCCTTCACTTCACTCTCGCTATCTACACCTCGATCTCGCTCTCTAACCCCTCGCTCTCCCTCTCTCTTCTCCTCACGCCCTCTCTCACTTTTCTCCTCACCCATTCTTTTTCCCTCTTCCCCTCACTCTCCCTCTGCCCCTCACTCTCCCTCTCTCCCTCTGCCCCCACACTCCCTCTCTCCCTCTGTCCCTCACACTCCCTCTCTCCTTCCCCTCACGCTCTCTCAATCTTCACCTCACTCTGTCTCCATCTTCCCCTCACACTCTCCCTCTTCCCATCACTCTCTCCCTCGTCCCCTCATTTTCTTGCTCTCCCTCTTCCCCTCGCTCTCTATCCGCTTCTTCCGAACACTCTCACTCTCTACCCCTCACTCTCTCTCTCTTCTCCTCACTCCATCACTTTTCACCTCACTCTCACTTTTTCCCTCTTCCCCTCACTCTCGCACTCTCCCGCTGCGCCTCACACTCTCATTCTTCAGCTCACTCTCTCTCTCCCCCTGTTCCCCTCACTCTCAGTCTCTCCCCCTCTTCCCCGCTCTCTCTCTCTCCCTCTTCCCCTCATTTCCCCTGTCTTCCCCTCATTCTCTCACCCTTCCCTTCACTCTCGCTCTCTACACCTCGATCTCTCTCTCTTTCTCCTTACTCCCTCTCTCACTTTTCCCCTCACTCTATCTTTTTCCCTCTCCAACTCACTCCCTCTCTCCCTATTCCCCTCACACACCCTCTCTCCCTCTTCCCCTCGCTCTTTCGCTCCCTCATCCCCTCAATCTCTCTCCCACTTTCGCTCCCTCTTCCAAACCCTCTATAGCTCTTACTCTTCCCCTCACATTCTCGCTCTTCCTCTTCCCCTCTCTATCGTACCCTCTTCCCTTCACTCTCTCTCCTCCTCACTCTCTCACCCCCTCTTCCCCTCACTCTCTCTCTCCCCCTCTTCCCCTCACTCTCAGTCTCTCCCCGCTCTATCTCTCTTTCTCCCTCTTGCCCTCACTCTCCTCTCTTCCCCTCATTCACTCGCCCTTCCCTTCACTCTCGCTCTCTACTCCTCGCTCTCTCTTCTCCTCACTCCCTCTCACTTTTCCCCTCACTTTCTTTTTCCCTCTTCCCGACTGTCTCTCCCTCGTCTTCTCACTCTCCCTCTGCCGCTCACTCTCACTCTCCCACTCTGCCGCTCACTCTCCCTCTCTTCCTCCGCTCCTCACTCTCCCTCTCTCCCTCTGCCCCTCACTCTCCCTCTGCCCCTCACTCTCCCTCTCTCCCTCTGCCCCTAACTCTCCCTCTCTCTCTCTGCCCCTCACTCTCCCTCTCTCTCTCTGCCCCTCACTCTCCCTCTGTCCCTCTGCCCCTCACTCTCCCTCTCTCCCACTGCCACTCACTCTCCCTCTCTCTCTCTGCCCCTCACTCTCCCTCTCTACCTCTGCCCCTAACTCACCGCTCTCCCGCTGCCACTCACTCTCCCTCTCTCCCTCTGCCCCCACACTCTCTCTCTCCCTCTGTCCCTCACACTCCCTCTCTCCTTCCCCTCACGCTCTCTCAATCTTCACCTCACTCTGTCTCCATCTTCCCCTCACATTAACCCTCTTCCCCTCACTCTCTCGCTCTCCCCGCTGCCCCTCAATCTCCCACTCTCCCCGCTGCCCGTCACTCTCCCTTTCTCCTGCTGCCCCTCACGCATCCTCTCTCCAGCTGCACCGCACTCTCCCTCTCTCCAGCTGCCCCTCAATCTCCCTCTCTCCCGCTGCCCCACAATCTCCCTCTCTCCAGCTGCCCCTCACTCTCCCTCTCTCCCTCTGCCCCTCACTCTCTCTCACTCTTCACCTCACTCACTCTGTCTCCCCCTGTTCCCCTCACACTCTCCCCCTCTTCCCTGCTCTCTCTCTCTTCTCTCTCCTTTTGCCCACGCTCTCTCTCTCACTCTTCCCCTTACTTCCCCTCTTCCCCTCATTCTCTCACCCTTCACTTCACTCTCGCTATCTACACCTCGATCCCGCTCTCTACCCCTACCTCTTTCCCTCCCTCTTCCCCTCAATCTCTCTCCCTCTTTCGCTCCCTCTTCCCTACACTGTATCGCTCTTACTCTTCCCCTCACATTCTCGCTCTTCCTCTTCCCCTCACTCTCTCTCTCCTCCTCACTCTCTCACCCTCTTCCCCTCACTCTCTCTCCCCCTCTTCCCCTCACTCTCTCCCCGCTCTATCTCTCTCTCTCCCTCTTGCCCCACACTCACTCTCTCGCTCTTACCCTCACTCTCCTCTCTTCCCCTCATTCTCTCGCCCTTCCCTTCACTCTCGCTCTATACCCCTCACTCTCTCTCTTCTCCTCACTCCCTCTCACACTTCTCCCCTCACTTTCTTTTTCCCTCTTCCCGACTCTCTCACCCTGGTCTTCTCACTCTCCCTCTGCCGATCACTTTCACTCTCTCCCTCTCTCCTCTGCCCCTCACTCTCCCTCTCTCCCTCTGCCCCGAACTCTCCCTCTCTCTCTCTGCCCCTCACTCTCCCTCTCTCCCTCTGCCCCTCACTCTCCCGCTCTCCCTCTGCCCCTCACTCTCCCTCTCTCCTGCTGCCCCTCACTCTCCCTCTCTCCCTCTGCCCCTAACTCTCCCGCTCTCCCTCTGCCCTTCACTCTCCCTCTCTCCTGCTGCCCCTCACTCTCCCTCTCTCCCTCTGCCCCTAAATCTCTCTCACTCTTCAGCTCACTCTGTCTCCATCTTCCCCTCACACTCACCCACTTCCCCTAACTCTCTCTCTTCCCCTTACTCTCCCGCTCACCCTCAATCTCCCACTCGCTCGCTGCCCCTCACTCTTCCTCTCTCCCGGTGCCCCTCACGCATCCTCTCTCCCCGCTGCCCCGCACTCTCCTTCTCTCCAGCTGCCCCGCACTTTCCCTCTCTCCTGCTGCCCCTCACTCTCCCTCTCTTCTGCTGCCCCTCAATCACACTCTCTCCCACTGCCCCACATTCTCCCTCTCTCCAGCGGCCCCTCACTCACCCACTGTCCCTCTGCCCCTCACTCTCCCTCTCTCCTTCTGCCCCTCACTCTCCCTCTCTCCCTCTGCCCTTCACTCTCCCTCTGTCCCTGTGCCCCTCACTCTCCGTCTCTCCCACTGCCCCTCACTCTCCCTCTCTCCCTCTGCCCCTCACTCTCCCTCTCTACCTCTGCCCCTAACTCTCCCCGCTCTCCCGCTGCCACTCACTCTCCCTCTCTCCCTCTGCCCCTAAATCTCTCTCACTCTTCACCTCACTCTGTCTCCATCTTCCCCTCACATTCACCCTCTTTCCCCTCACTCTCTCGCTCTCCCCTCTTCCCCTCACTCTCACGCTCTGCCGCTGCCCCTCAATCTACCACTCTCCCCGCTGCCCGTCACTCTCCCTTTCTCCTGCTGCCCCTCACGCATCCTCTCTCCCGCTGCCCCTCACTCTCCCTCTCTCCAGCTGCCCCTCAATCTCCCTCTCTCCCGCTGCCCCACAATCTCCCTCTCTCCAGCTGCCCCTCACTCTCCCTCTCTCCCTCTGCCCCTCACTCTCTCTCACTCTTCACCTCACTCACTCTGTCTCCCCCTGTTCCCCTCACTCTCCCCCCCCTCTTCCCTGCTCTCTCTCTCTCACTCTCTCTCCCTTTTGCCTCACGCTCTCTCTCTCTCTTCCCCTTACTTCCCCTCTTCCCCTCATTCTCTCACCCTTCACTTCACTCTCGCTATCTACACCTCGATCTCGCTCTCTAACCCTCGCTCTCCCTCTCTCTTCTCCTCACGCCCTCTCTCACTTTTCTCCTCACCCATTCTTTTTCCCTCTTCCCCTCACTCTCCCTCTGCCCCTCACTCTCCCTCTCTCCCTCTGCCCCCACACTCCCTCTCTCCCTCTGTCCCTCACACTCCCTCTCTCCTTCCCCTCACGCTCTCTCAATCTTCACCTCACTCTGTCTCCATCTTCCCCTCACACTCTCCCTCTTCCCATCACTCTCTCCCTCATCCCCTCACTTTCTTGCTCTCCCTCTTCCCCTCGCTCTCTATCCGCTTCTTCCGAACACTCTCACTCTCTACCCCTCACTCTCTCTCTCTTCTCCTCACTCCATCACTTTTCACCTCACTCTCACTTTTTCCCTCTTCCCCTCACTCTCGCACTCTCCCGCTGCGCCTCACACTCTCATTCTTCAGCTCACTCTCTCTCTCCCCCTGTTCCCCTCACTCTCAGTCTCTCCCCCTCTTCCCCGCTCTCTCTCTCTCCCTCTTCCCCTCATTTCCCCTGTCTTCCCCTCATTCTCTCACCCTTCCCTTCACTCTCGCTCTCTACACCTCGATCTCTCTCTCTTTCTCCTTACTCCCTCTCTCACTTTTCCCCTCACTCTATCTTTTTCCCTCTCCAACTCACTCCCTCTCTCCCTATTCCCCTCACACCCTCTCTCCCTCTTCCCCTCGCTCTTTCGCTCCCTCATCCCCTCAATCTCTCTCCCACTTTCGCTCCCTCTTCCAAACCCTCTATAGCTCTTACTCTTCCCCTCACATTCTCGCTCTTCCTCTTCCCCTCTCTATCGTACCCTCTTCCCTTCACTCTCTCTCCTCCTCACTCTCTCACCCCCTCTTCCCCTCACTCTCTCTCTCCCCCTCTTCCCCTCACTCTCAGTCTCTCCCCGCTCTATCTCTCTTTCTCCCTCTTGCCCTCACTCTCCTCTCTTCCCCTCATTCACTCGCCCTTCCCTTCACTCTCGCTCTCTACTCCTCGCTCTCTCTTCTCCTCACTCCCTCTCACTTTTCCCCTCACTTTCTTTTTCCCTCTTCCCGACTGTCTCTCCCTCGTCTTCTCACTCTCCCTCTGCCGCTCACTCTCACTCTCCCACTCTGCCGCTCACTCTCCCTCTCTTCCTCCGCTCCTCACTCTCCCTCTCTCCCTCTGCCCCTCACTCTCCCTCTGCCCCTCACTCTCCCTCTCTCCCTCTGCCCCTAACTCTCCCTCTCTCTCTCTGCCCCTCACTCTCCCTCTCTTCCTCTGCCCCTCACTCTCCCTCTGTCCCTCTGCCCCTCACTCTCCCTCTCTCCCACTGCCACTCACTCTCCCTCTCTCCCTCTGCCCCTCACTCTCCCTCTCTACCTCTGCCCCTAACTCACCCGCTCTCCCGCTGCCACTCACTCTCCCTCTCTCCCTCTGCCCCCACACTCTCTCTCTCCCTCTGTCCCTCACACTCCCTCTCTCCTTCCCCTCACGCTCTCTCAATCTTCACCTCACTCTGTCTCCATCTTCCCCTCACATTAACCCTCTTCCCCTCACTCTCTCGCTCTCCCCCGCTGCCCCTCAATCTCCCACTCTCCCGCTGCCCGTCACTCTCCCTTTCTCCTGCTGCCCCTCACGCATCCTCTCTCCAGCTGCACCGCACTCTCCCTCTCTCCAGCTGCCCCTCAATCTCCCTCTCTCCCGCTGCCCCACAATCTCCCTCTCTCCAGCTGCCCCTCACTCTCCCTCTCTCCCTCTGCCCCTCACTCGCTCTCACTCTTCACCTCACTCACTCTGTCTCCCCCTGTTCCCCTCACACTCTCCCCCTCTTCCCTGCTCTCTCTCTCTTCTCTCTCCCTTTTGCCCCACGCTCTCTCTCTCACTCTTCCCCTTACTTCCCCTCTTCCCCTCATTCTCTCACCCTTCACTTCACTCTCGCTATCTACACCTCGATCCCGCTCTCTACCCCTACCTCTTTCCCTCCCTCTTCCCCTCAATCTCTCTCCCTCTTTCGCTCCCTCTTCCCTACACTGTATCGCTCTTACTCTTCCCCTCACATTCTCGCTCTTCCTCTTCCCCTCACTCTCTCTCTCCTCCTCACTCTCTCACCCTCTTCCCCTCACTCTCTCTCCCCCTCTTCCCCTCACTCTCTCCCCGCTCTATCTCTCTCTCTCCCTCTTGCCCCACACTCACTCTCTCGCTCTTACCCTCACTCTCCTCTCTTCCCCTCATTCTCTCGCCCTTCCCTTCACTCTCGCTCTATACCCCTCACTCTCTCTCTTCTCCTCACTCCCTCTCACACTTCTCCCCTCACTTTCTTTTTCCCTCTTCCCGACTCTCTCACCCTGGTCTTCTCACTCTCCCTCTGCCGATCACTTTCACTCTCTCCCTCTCTCCCTCTGCCCCTCACTCTCCCTCTCTCCCTCTGCCCCGAACTCTCCCTCTCTCTCTCTGCCCCTCACTCTCCCTCTCTCCCTCTGCCCCTCACTCTCCCTCTCTCCCTCTGCCCCTCACTCTCCCTCTCTCCTGCTGCCCCTCACTCTCCCTCTCTCCCTCTGCCCCTAACTCTCCCGCTCTCCCTCTGCCCCTCACTCTCCCTCTCTCCTGCTGCCCCTCACTCTCCCTCTCTCCCTCTGCCCCTAAATCTCTCTCACTCTTCAGCTCACTCTGTCTCCATCTTCCCCTCACACTCACCCACTTCCCCTAACTCTCTCTCTTCCCCTTACTCTCCCGCTCACCCTCAATCTCCCACTCGCTCGCTGCCCCTCACTCTTCCTCTCTCCCGGTGCCCCTCACGCATCCTCTCTCCCGCTGCCCCGCACTCTCCTTCTCTCCAGCTGCCCCGCACTTTCCCTCTCTCCTGCTGCCCCTCACTCTCCCTCTCTTCTGCTGCCCCTCAATCACACTCTCTCCCACTGCCCCACATTCTCCCTCTCTCCAGCGGCCCCTCACTCACCCACTGTCCCTCTGCCCCTCACTCTCCCTCTCTCCTTCTGCCCCTCACTCTCCCTCTCTCCCTCTGCCCCTCACTCTCCCTCTGTCCCTCTGCCCCTCACTCTCCCTCTCTCCCACTGCCCCTCACTCTCGCTCTCTCCCTCTGCCCCTCACTCTCCCTCTCTACCTCTGCCCCTAACTCTCCCGCTCTCCCCGCTGCCACTCACTCTCCCTCTCTCCCTCTGCCCCTAAATCTCTCTCACTCTTCAGCTCACTCTGTCTCCATCTTCCCCTCACATTCACCCTCTTCCCCTCACTCTCTCGCTCTCCCTCTTCCCCTCACTCTCACGCTCTGCCGCTGCCCCTCAATCTCCCACTCTCCCGCTGCCCGTCACTCTCCCTTTCTCCTGCTGCCCCTCACGCATCCTCTCTCCCCGCTGCCCCTCACTCTCCCTCTCTCCAGCTGCCCCTCAATCTCCCTCTCTCCCCGCTGCCCCACAATCTCCCTCTCTCCAGCTGCCCCTCACTCTCCCTCTGCCCCTCACTCTCTCTCACTCTTCACCTCACTCACTCTGTCTCCCCCTGTTCCCCTCACCCTCTCCCCCTCTTCCCTGCTCTCTCTCTCACTCTTTCTCCCTTTTGCCTCACGCTCTCTCTCTCTCTTCCGCTTACTTCCCCTCTTGCCCTCATTCTCTCACCCTTCACTTCACTCTCGCTATCTACACCTCGATCTAGCTCTCTACCCCTCGCTCTCCCTCTCTCTTCTCCTCATTCCCTCTCTCACTTTTCTCCTCACCCTTTCTTTTTCCCTCTTCCCCTCACTCTCCCTCTGCCGCTCACTCTCCCTCTCTCCCTCTGCCCCCACACTCCCTCTCTCCCTCTGTCCCTCATACTCCCTCTCTCCTTCCCCTCACTCTCTCTCAATCTTCACCTCACTCTGTCTCCATCTTCCCCTCACACTCTCCCTCTTCCCATCACTCTCTCCCTCATCCCCTCACTCTCTTGCTCTCCCTCTTCCCCTCGCTCTCTCTCCCTCTTCCCCTCGCTCTCTCTCCCTCTTCCCCTCGCTCTCTCTCCGCTTCTTCCGAACACTCTCACTCTCTACCCCTCACTCTCTCTCTCTTCTCCTCACTCCATCACTTTTCACCTCACTCTCTCTTTTTCCCTCTTTCCCTCACTCTCCCACTCTCCCCGCTGCCCCTCACACTCTCAATCTTCAACTCACTATCTCTCCCCCTATGTTCCCCTCACTCTCAGTCTCTCCCCCTCTTCCCCGTTCTCTCTCTCTCCCTCTTCCCCTCACTTCCCCTGTCTTCCCCTCATTCTCTCACCCTTCCCTTCACTCTCGCTCTCTACACCTCGATCTCTCTCTCTACCCCTCGCTCTCTCTCTTTCTCCTTACTCCCTCTCTCACTTTTCCCCCTCACTCTATCTTTTTCCCTCTCCAACTCACTCCCTCTCCCTATTCCCCTCACACCCTCTCTTCCTCTTCCCCTCTCTTTCTCTCCCTCATCCCCTCAATCTCTTTCCCTCTTTCGCTCCCTCTTCCAAACCCTCTATAGCTCTTACTCTTCCCCTCACATTCTCGCTCTTCCTCTTCCCCTCTCTATCGTACACTCTTCCCTTCACTCTCTCTCCTCCTCACTCTCTCACCCCCTCTTCCCCTCACTCTCTCTCTCCCCCTCTTCCCCTCACTCTCAGTCCCTCCCCGCTCTATCTCTCTTTCTCCCTCTTGCCCTCACTCTCCTCTCTTCCCCTCATTCTCTCGCCCTTCCCTTCACTCTCGCTCTCTACCCCTCGCTCTCTCTTCTCCACACTCCCTCTCACACTTTTCCCCTCACTTTCTTTTTCCCTTTTCCCGACTCTCTCTCCCTCGTCTTCTCACTCTCCCTCTGCCGCTCACTCTCACTCTCTCCCTCTGCCGCTCACTCTCCCTCTCTCCCTCTGCCCCTCACTCTCCCTCTCTCCCTCTGCCCCTCACTCTCCCTCTCTCCCTCTGCCCCTAACTCTCCCTCTCTCTCTCTGCCCCTCACTCTCCCTCTCTCCCTCTGCCCCTCACTCTCCCGCTCTCCCTCTGCCCCTCACACTCTCTCTCTCCTGCTGCCCCTCACTCTCCCTCTCCCCCTCTGCCCCTAAATCTCTCCCACTCTTCAGCTCACTCTGTCTCCATCTTCCCCTCACACTCACCCACTTCCCCTAACTCTCTCTCTTCCCCGAACTCTCCCGCTCTCCCTCACTCTCCCTCTCTCCCTCTGCCCCTCACTCTCCAGCTCTCCCTCTGCACCTCACTCTCCCTCTCTCCCGCTGCCCCTCACTCTCCCTCTCTCCCTCTGCCCCTAAATCTCTCTCACTCTTCACCTCACTCTGTCTCCATCTTCCCCTCACACTCACCCTCTTCCCCTCACTCTCCCGCTCTCCCCGCTGCCCCTCAATCTCCCACTCTCTCGCTGCCCCTCACTCTCCCTCTCTCCCGCTGCCCCTCACGCATCCTCTCTCCCGCTGCCCCTCACTCTCCTTCTCTCCAGCTGGCCCGCACTTTCCCTCTCTCCCGCTGCCCCTCACTCTCCCTCTCTTCCGCTGCCCCTCAATCTCACTCTCTCCCGCTGCCCCACAATCTCCCTCTCTCCAGCTGCCCCTCACTCTCCCACTGTCCCTCTGCCCCTCACTCTCCCTCTCTCCCTCTGCCCCTCACTCTCCCTCTCTCCCTCTGCCCCTCACTCTCCCTCTGTCCCTCTGCCCCTCACTCTCCCTCTCTCCCTCTGCCCCTCACTCTCCCTCTCTACCTCTGCCCCTAACTCTCCCTCTCTACCTCTGCCCCTAACTCTCCCGCTCTCCCCCGCTGCCATTCACTCTCCCTCTCTCCCTCTGCCCCTAAATCTCTCTCACTCTTCACCTCACTCTGTCTCCATCTTCCCTCACATTAACCCTCTTCCCCTCACTCTCTCGCTCTCCCCTCTTCCCCTCACTCTCACGCTCTCCCCGCTGCCCCTCAATCTCCCACTCTCCCGCTGCCCGTCACTCTCCCTTTCTCCTGCTGCCTCTCAGGCATCCTCTCTGCCGCTGCACCGCACTCTCCCTCTCTCCAGCTGCCCCACAATCTCCCTCTCTCCCGCTGCCCCACAATCTCCCTCTCTCCAGCTGCCCCTCACTCTCCCTCTCTCCCTCTGCCCCTCACTCTCTCTCACTCTTCACCTCACTCACTCTGTCTCCCCCTGTTCCCCACACACTCTCCCCCTCTTCCCTGCTCTCTCTCTCTTCTCTCTCCCTTTTGCCCCACGCTCTCTCTCTCACTCTTCCCCTTACTTCCCCTCTTCCCCTCATTCTCTCACCCTTCACTTCACTCTCGCTATCTGCACCTCGATCCCGCTCTCTACCCCTACCTCTTTCCCTCCCTCTTCCCCTCAATCTCTCTCCCCCTCTTCCCCTCACTCTCTCCCCGCTCTATCTCACTCTCTCCCTCTTGCCCCACACTCACTCTCTCGCTCTTACCCTCACTCTCCTCTCTTCCCCTCATTCTCTCGCCCTTCCCTTCCACTCTCGCTCTATACCCCTCACTCTCTCTCTTCTCCACACTCCCTCTCACACTTTTCCCCTCACTTTCTTTTTCCCTTTTCCCGACTCTCTCTCCCTCGTCTTCTCACTCTCCCTCTGCCGCTCACTCTCACTCTCTCCCCTCTGCCCCTCACTCTCCCTCTCTCCCTCTGCCCCTCACTCTCCCTCTCTCCCTCTGCCCCTAACTCTCCCTCTCTCTCTCTGCCCTCACTCTCCCTCTCTCCCTCTGCCCCTCACTCTGCCGCTCTCCCTCTGCCCCTCACACTCCCTCTCTCCTGCTGCCCCTCACTCTCCCTCTCTCCCTCTGCCCCTAAATCTCTCTCACTCTTCAGCTCACTCTGTCTCCATCTTCCCCTCACACTCACCCACTTCCCCTAACTCTCTCTTCCCCGAACTCTCCCTCTCTCCCTCACTCTCCCTCTCTCCCTCTGCCCCTCACTCTCCAGCTCTCCCTCTGCACCTCACTCTCCCTCTCTCCCGCTGCCCCTCACTCTCCCTCTCCCTCCCGCTGCCCCTAAATCTCTCTCACTCTTCACCTCACTGTCTCCATCTTCCCCTCACACTCACCCTCTTTCCCTCACTCTCCCGCTCTCCCCCCGCTGCCCCTCAATCTCCCACTCTCTCGCTGCCCCTCACTCTCCCTCTCTCCCGCGGCCCCTCACGCATCCTCTCTCCCGCTGCCCCTCACTCTCCTTCACTCCAGCTGGCCCGCACTTTCCCTCTCTCCCGCTGCCCCTCACTCTCCCTCTCTTCCGCTGCCCCTCAATCTCACTCTCTCCCGCTGCCCCACAATCTCCCTCTCTCCAGCTGCCCCTCACTCTCCCACTCTCCCTCTGCCCCTCACTCTCCCTCTGCCCCTCACTCTCCCTCTCTCCCTCTGCCCCTCACTCTCCCTCTGTCTCTCTGCCCCTCACTCTCCCTCTCTCCCTCTGCCCCTCACTCTCCCTCTCCCCCTCTGCCCCCTCACTCTCCCTCTCTACCTCTGCCCCTAACTCTCCCGCTCTCCCGCTACCACTCACTCTCCCTCTCTCCCGCTGCACCTCACTCTCCCTCTCTCTCTCTGCCCCTAAATCTCTCTCACTCTTCACCTCACTCTGTCTCCATCTTCCCCTCACATTCACCCTCTTCCCCTCACTCTCATGCTCTCCCGCTGCCCCTCAATCTGCCACTCTCCCGCTGCCCCTCACTCTCCCTCTCTCCTGCTGCCCCTCACGCATCCTCTCTCCCGCTGCCCCGCACTCTCCCTCTCTCCAGCTGCCCCGCACTTTCCCTCTCTCCTGCTGCCCCTCACTCTCCCTCTCCTCTGCTGCCCCTCAATCTCCCTCTCTCCAGCTGCCCCTCAATCTCCCTCTCTCCCGCTGCCCCACAATCTCCCTCTCTCCAGCTGCCCCTCACTCTCCCTCTCTCCCTCTGCCCCTCACTCTCTCTCACTCTTCACCTCACTCACTCTGTCTCCCCCTGTTCCCCTCACTCTCTCCCCCTCTTCCCTGCTCTCTCTCTCTCACTCTCTCTCCCTTTTGCCTCACGCTCTCTCTCTCTCTTCCCCTTACTGCCCCTCTTCCCCTCATTCTCTCACCCTTCACTTCACTCTCGCTATCTACACCTCGATCTCGCTCTCTACCCCTCGCTCTCCATCTCTCTTCTCCTCACTCCCTCTCTCACTTTTCCCCTCACCCTTTCTTTTTCCCTCTTCCCCTCACTCTCCCTCTGCCCCTCACTCTCCCTTTCTCCCTCTGCCCCCCACACTCCCTCTCTCCCTCTGTCCCTCACACTCCCTCTCTTCCTCTTCCCCTCGCTCTTTCCCTCCCTCTTCCCTTCAATCTCTCTCCCTCTTTCGCTCCCTCTTCCCTACACTCTATCGCTCTTACTCTTCCCCTCACATTCTCGCTCTTCCTCTTCCCCTCACTCTCTCTCTCCTCTCACTCTCTCACCCTCTTCCCCTCACTCTCTCTCCCCCTCTTCCCCTCACTCTCTCCCCGCTCTATCTCACTCTCTCCCTCTTGCCCCACACTCACTCTCTCGCTCTTACCCTGACTCTCCTCTCTTCCCCTCATTCTCTCGCCCTTCCCTTCACTCTCGCTCTATACCCCTCACTCTCTCTCTTCTCCTCACTCCCTCTCACACTTCTCCCCTCACTTTCTTTTTCCCTCTTCCCGACTCTCTCTCCCTCGTCTTCTCACTCTCCCTCTGCCGATCACTCTCTCTCCCTCTGGGGCTCACTCTCACTCTCTCCCTCTGGGGCTCACTCTCCCTCTCTCTCTCTGCCCCTCACTCTCCCTCTCTCCCTCTGCCCCTCACTCTCCCGCTCTCCCTCTGCCCCTCACTCTCCCTCTCTCCTGCTGCCCCTCACTCTCCCTCTCTCCCTCTGCCCCTAAATCTCTCTCACTCTTCAGCTCACTCTGTCTCCATCTTCCCCTCACACTCACCCACTTCCCCTAACTCTCTCTCTTCCCCTTACTCTCCCGCTCACCCTCAATCTCCCACTCGCTCGCTGCCCCTCACTCTTCCTCTCTCCCGCTGCCCCTCACGCATCCTCTCTCCCGCTGCCCCGCACTCTCCTTCTCTCCAGCTGCCCCGCACTTTCCCTCTCTCCCGCTGCTCCTCACTCTCCCTCTCTTCTGCTGCCCCTCAATCACACTCTCTCCCACTGCCCCACATTCTCCCTCTCTCCAGCGGCCCCTCACTCACCCACTGTCCCTCTGCCCCTCACTCTCCCTCTCTCCCTCTGCCCCTCACTCTCCCTCTGTCCCTCTGCCCCTCACTCTCCCTCTCTCCCACTGCCCCTCACTCTCCCTCTCTACCTCTGCCAATAACTCTCCCGCTCTCCCGCTGCCACTCACTCTCCCTCTCTCCCTCTGCCCCTAAATCTCTCTCACTCTTCACCTCACTCTGTCTCCATCTTCCCCTCACATTCACCCTCTTCCCCTCACTCTCTCGCTCTCCCTCTTCCCCTCACTCTCACGCTCTGCCGCTGCCCCTCAATCTCCCACTCTCCCACTGTCCGTCACTCTCCCTTTCTCCTGCTGCCCCTCACGCATCCTCTCTCCCGCTGCCACGCACTGTCCCTCTCTCCAGCTGCCCCTCAATCTCCCTCTCTCCCGCTGCCCCTCACTCTCCCTCTCTCCCTCTGCCCCTCACTCTCTCTCACTCTTCACCTCACTCACTCTGTCTCCCCCTGTTCCCCTCACTCTCTCCCCCTCTTCCCTGCTCTCTCTCTCTCACTCTCTCCCTTTTGCCTCACGCTCTCTCTCTCTTCCCCTTACTTCCCCGCTTCCCCTCATTCTCTCACCCTTCACTTTACTCTCGCTATCTACACCTCGATCTCGCTCTCTTCCCCTCACTCTCCCACTCTCCCGCTGCCCCTCACACTCTCACTCTTCAGCTCACTCTCTCTCTCCCCCTGTTCCCCTCACTCTCAGTCTCTCCCCCTCTTCCCCGTTCTCTCTCTCTCCCTCTTCCCCTCACTTCCCCTGTCTTCCCCTCATTCTCTCACCCTTCCCTTCACTCTCGCTCTCTACCCCTCGCTCTCTCTTCTCCACACTCCCACTCACACTTTTCCCCTCACTTTCTTTTTCCCTCTTCCCGACTCTCTCTCCCTGGTCTTCTAACTCTCCCTCTGCCGCTCACTCTCACTCTCTCCCTCTGCCCCTCACTCTTTCCTCTCTCCCTCTGCCCCTCACTCTCCCTCTCTCCCTCTGCCCCTCACTCTCCCTCTCTCCCTCTGCCCCTCACTCTCCCTCTCTCCCTCTGCCCCTCACTCTCCCGCTCTCCCTCTGCCCCTCACTCTCCCGCTCTCCCTCTGCCCCTCGCTCTCCTGCTCTCCCTCTGCCCCTCACACTCCCTCTCTCCCTCTGCCCCTCACTCTCCCTCTCTCCCTCTGCCCCTCACTCTCCCTCTCTCCCGCTGCCCCTCACTCTCCCTCTCTCCCTCTGCCCCTAAATCTCTCTCACTCTTCACCTCACTCTGTCTCCATCTTCCCCTCACACTCACCCTCTTCCCCTTCCCATCACTCTCCCTCTTCCCCTCACTCTCCCGCTCCCCCTCAATCTCCCACTGTCCCACTGCCCCTCACTCTCCCTCTCTCCCGCTACCCCTCACACATCCTCTCTCCTGCTGCCCGCGCTCTCCCTCTCTCCCTCTGCCTCTCACTCTCCCTCTCTCCCTCTGCCCCTCACTCTCCCTCTGCCCCGCACACTCCCACTCTCCCTCTGCCCCTCACTCTCTCTCTCTCCCTATGCCCCTCACTCTCCCTCTCTCCCTGCCTCTCACTGTCCCTCTCTCCCTCTGCCCCTCACTCTCCCTCTCTCCCTCTGCCCCTCACTCTCCCTCTGCCCCTCACTCTCCCGCTCTCCCTCTGCCCCTCACGCTCCCTCTCTCCCCCTGCCCCTCACTCTCACTCTCTCCCTCTGCCCCTCACTCTCCCTCTCTCCCTCTGCCCCTCACTCTCCCTCTCTCCCTCTGCCTCTCACTCTCCCGCTCTCCCTCTGCCCCTCACTCTCCCGCTCTCCCTCTGCCCCTCACTCTCTCTCTCTCCCTCTGCCCCTCACTCTCCTACTCTCCCGCTGCTACTCACTCTCCCTCCCTCCCACTGCCCCTCACTCTCCCTTCCTCTCTCTGCCCCAAATCTCTCACTCTTCACCTCTCTGTCTCCATCTTCCCCTCACATTCACCCTCTTCCCCTCACTCCCTCGGTCTCCCTCTTCCCCTCACTCTCACGCTCTCCCCGCTGCCCCTCAATCTGCCACTCTCCCGCTGCCCCTCACTCTCCCTCTCTCCTGCTGCCCCACACGCATCCTCTCTCCCGCTGCCCTGCACTCTCCCTCTCTCCAGCTGCCCCGCACTTTCCCTCTCTGCCGCTGCCACTCACTCTCCCTCTCTTCGGCTGCCCGTCAATCTCCCTCTCTCCCACTGCCCCACAATCCCCCTCTCTCCAGCTGCCCCTCACACTCCCTCTCTCCCTCTGCCCCTCACTCTCTCTCACTCTTTTCCTCACTCTCCCCCTCACTCTGCCCCCCCTGTTCCCCTCACTCTCTCCCCCTCTTCCCTGCTCTCTCTCTCTCCCTTTTGCCCCACGCTCTCTCTCTCTCTCTCTTCCCCTTATTTCCCCTCTCTTCCCCTCATTCTCTCACCCTTCACTTCACCCTCGCTATCTACACCTCGATCTCGCTCTCTACCCCTCGCTCTCACTCTCTCTTCTCCTCACGCCCTCTCTTACTTTTCCCCTCACCCTTTTTCCCTCTTCCCCTCACTCTCCCTCTGCCGCTCACTCTCCCTCTCTCCCTCTGCCCCTCACACTCCCTCTCTCCCTCTGTCCCTCACACTCCCTCTCTCCTTCCCCTCACTCTCTCTCAATCTTCACCTCACTGTCTCCATCTTCCCCTCACACTCTCCCTCTTCCCCTCACTCTCTCCCTCATCCCCTCACTCTCTTGCTCTCCCTCTTCCCCTCGCTCTCTCTCCCTTTTCCCCTCGCTCACTCTCCACTTCTTCCGAACACTCTCACTCTCTACCCCCCTCTCTCTCTCTCTCTTCTCCTCACTCCCTCTCACTTTTCACCTCACTCTCTCTTTTTCTCTCTTCCCCTCACTCTCACACTCTCCCGCTGCCCCTCACACTCTCAATCTTCAACTCACTATCTCTCCCCCTCACTCTCTCTCTCCCCATGTTCCTCTCACTCTCAGTCTCTCCCCCACTTACCCGCTCTCTCTCTCTCTCCGTCTTCCCCTCACTTCCCCTCTCGTCCCCTCATTCTCTCACCCTTCGCTTCACTCTCGCTCTCTACCCCTCGCTCTCTCTTCTCCACACTCCCTCTCACACTTTTCCCCTCACTTTCTTTTTCCCTCTTCCCGACTCTCTCTCCCTCGTCTTCTCACTCTCCCTCTGCCGCTCACTCTCACTCTCTCCCTCTGCCCCTCACGCTCCCTCTCTTCCTCTGCCCCTCACTCTCCCTCTCCCTCTGCCCCTCACTCTCCCTCTCTCCCTCTGCCCCTCACTCTCCCTCTCTCCCTCTGCCCCTCACTCTCCCTCTCTCCCTCTGCCCCTCACTCTCCCTCTCTCCCTCTGCCACTCACTCTCCCGCTCTCCCTCTGCCCCTCACTCTCCCGCTCTCCCTCTGCCCCTCACTCTCACTCTCTCCCTCTGCCCCTCACTCTCCCTCTCTCCCTCTGCCCCTCACTCTCCCTCTCTCCCTCTGCCCCTCACTCTCCCTCTCTCCCTCTCACTTTCCCGCTCTCCCTCTGCTCCTCACTCTCCCGCTCTCCCTCTGCCCCTCACTCTCTCTCTCTCCCTCTGCCCCTCACTCTCCTACTCTCCCGCTGCTACTCACTCTCCCTCCCTCCCACTGCCCTTCACTCTCCCTCCCTCCCTCTGCCCCAAATCTCTCACTCTTCACCTCTGTCTCCATCTTCCCCTCACATTCACCCTCTTCCCCTCACTCCCTCGCTCTCCCTCTTCCCCTCACTCTCACGCTCTCCCCGCTGCCCCTCAATCTCCCACTCTCCCCGCTGCCCCTCACTCTCCCTCTCTCCTGCTGCCCCACACGCATCCTCTCTCCCGCTGCCCTGCACTCTCCCTCTCTCCAGCTGCCCCGCACTTTCCCTCTCTCCCGCTGCCATTCACTCTCCCTCTCTCCCCGCTGCCCCACAATCTCCCTCTCTCCAGCTGCCCCTCACTCTCCCTCTCTCCCTCTGCCCCTCACTCTCTCTCACTCTTCACCTCACATTCCCCCTCACTCTGTCCCCCCCCTGTTCCCCTCACTCTCTCCCCCTCTTCCCTGCTCTCTCTCTCTCCCTTTTGCCCCACGCTCTCTCTCTCTCTCTCTTCCCCTTATTTCCCCTCTCTTCCCCTCATTCTCTCACCCTTCACTTCACCCTCGCTATCTACACCTCGATCTCGCTCTCTACCCCTCGCTCTCACTCTCTCTTCTCCTCACGCCCTCTCTTACTTTTCCCCTCACCCTTTTTCCCTCTTCCCCTCACTCTCCCTCTGCCGCTCACTCTCCCTCTCTCCCTCTGCCCCTCACACTCCCTCTCTCCCTCTGTCCCTCACACTCCCTCTCTCCTTCCCCTCACTCTCTCTCAATCTTCACCTCACTGTCTCCATCTTCCCCTCACACTCTCCCTCTTCCCCTCAATCTCTCCCTCATCCCCTCACTCTCTTGCTCTCCCTCTTCCCCTCGCTCTCTCTCCCTTTTCCCCTCGCTCACTCTCCACTTCTTCCGAACACTCTCACTCTCTACCCCCCTCTCTCTCTCTCTCTTCTCCTCACTCCCTCTCACTTTTCACCTCACTCTCTCTTTTTCTCTCTTCCCCTCACTCTCACACTCTCCCGCTGCCCCTCACACTCTCAATCTTCAACTCACTATCTCTCCCCCTCACTCTCTCTCTCCCCATGTTCCTCTCACTCTCAGTCTCTCCCCCACTTACCCGCTCTCTCTCTCTCTCCGTCTTCCCCTCACTTCCCCTCTCGTCCCCTCATTCTCTCACCCTTCGCTTCACTCTCGCTCTCTACCCTCTCACTTTTCACCTCACTCTCTCTTTTTCCCTCTTCCCCTCACTCTCCCACTCTCCCGCTGCCCCTCACACTCTCACTCTTCAGCTCACTCTCTCTCTCCCCCTGTTCCCCTCACTCTCAGTCTCTCCCCCTCTTCCCCGCTCTCTCTCTCTCCCTCTTCCCCTCACTTCCCCTGCCTTCCCCTCATTCTCTCACCCTTCCCTTCACTCTCGCTCTCTACCCCTCGCTCTCTCTTCTCCACACTCCCTCTCACACTTTTCCCCTCACTTTCTTTTTCCCTCTTCCCGAATCTCTCTCCCTCGTCTTCTCACTCTCACTCTCTCCCTCTGCCCCTCACTCTCCCTCTCTTCCTCTGCCCCTCACTATCCCTCTCCCTCTGCCCCTCACTCTCCCTCTCTCCCTCTGCCCCTCACTCTCCCTCTCTCCCTCTGCCCCTCACTCTCCCACTCTCCCTCTGCCCCTCACTCTCCCGCTCTCCCTCTGCCCCTCACTCTCCCTATCTCCCTCTGCCCCTCACTCTCCCTCTCTCCCTCTGCCCCTCACTCTCCCTCTCTCCCTCTGCCCCTCACTCTCACGCTCTCCCCGCTGCCCCTCAATCTCCCACTCTCCCACTGCCCCTCACTCTCCCTCTCTCCTGCTGCCCCTCACGCATCCTCTCTCCCGCTGCCCTGCACTCTCCCTCTCTCCAGCTGCCCCGCACTTTCCCTCTCTCCCGCTGCCACTCACTCTCCCTCTCTTCGGCTGCCCCTCAATCTCCCTCTCTCCCGCTGCCCCACAATCTCCCTCTCTCCAGCTGCCCCTCACTCTCCCTCTCTCCCTCTGCCCCTCACTCTCTCTCACTCTTTTCCTCACTCTCCCCCTCACTCTGTCCCCCCCTGTTCCCCTCACTCTCTCCCCCTCTTCCGTGCTCTCTCTCTCTCCCATTTGCCCCACGCTCTCTCTCTCTCTCTCTTCCCCTTATTTCCCCTCTCTTCCCCTCATTCTCTCACCCTTCACTTCACCCTCGCTATCTACACCTCGATCTCGCTCTCTACCCCTCGCTCTCACTCTCTCTTCTCCTCACGCCCTCTCTTACTTTTCCCCTCACCCTTTTTCAATCTTCCCCTCACTCTCCCTCTGCCGCTCACTCTCCCTCTCTCCCTCTGCCCCTCACTCTCCCTCTCTCCCTCTGTCCCTCACACTCCCTCTCTCTCAATCTTCACCTCACTGTCTCCATCTTCCCCTCACACTCTCCCTCTTCCCCTCACTCTCTCCCTCATCCCCTCACTCTCTTGCTCTCCCTCTCCCCCTCGCTCTCTCTCTTTTCCCCTCCCTCACTCTCCGCTTCTTCCGAACACTCTCACTCTCTACCCCTCACTCTCTCTCTCTCTCTTCTCCTCACTCCCTCTCACTTTTCACCTCACTCTCTCTTTTTCTCTCTTCCCCTCACTCTCCCACTCTGCCGCTGCCCCTCACACTCTCACTCTTCAACTCACTATCTCTCCCCCTCACTCTCTCTCCCCATGTTCCCCTCACTCTCAGTCTCTCCCCCACTTACCCGCTCTCTGTCTCTCTCCCTCTTCCCCTCACTTCCCCTCTCGTCCCCTCATTCTCTCACCCTTCCCTTCACTCTCGCTCTCTACCCCTCGCTCTCTCTTCTCCACACTCCCTCTCACACTTTTGCCCTCACTTTCTTTTTCCCTCTTCCCGACTCTCTCTCCCTCGTCTTCTCACACTCCCTCTGCCCTCACTCTCACTCTCTCCCTCTGCCCCTCACTCTCCCTCTCTTCCTCTGCCCCGCACTCTCCCTCTCTCCCTCTGCCCCTCACTCTCCCTCTCTCCCTCTGCCCCTCACTCTCCCTCTCTCCCTCTGCCCCTCACTCTCCCACTCTCTCTCTGCCCCTCACTCTCCTGCTCTCCCTCTGCCCCTCACTCTCCCTCTCTCCCTCTGCCCCTCACTCTCCCTCTGCCCCTCACTCTCCCTCTCTCCCTCTGCCCCTCACTCTCCCTCTCTCCCTCTGCCTCTCACTTTCCTGCTCTCCCTCTGCTCCTCACTCTCCCGCTCTCCCTCTGCCCCTCACTCTCTCTCTCCCTCTGCCCCTCACTCTGCTACTCTCCCGCTGCTACTCACTCTCCCTCCCTCCCACTGCCCTTCACTCTCCCTCCCTCCCTCTGCCCCAAATCTCTCACTCTTCACCTCTGTCTCCATCTTCCCCTCACATTCACCCTCTTCCCCTCACTCCCTCGCTCTCCCTCTTCCCCTCACTCTCACGCTCTCCCGCTGCCCCTCAATCTCCCACTCTCCCGCTGCCCCTCACTCTCCCTCTCTCCCGCTGCCCCACACGCATGCTCTCTCCCGCTGCCCTGCACTCTCCCTCTCTCCAGCTGCCCCGCACTTTCCCTCTCTCCCGCTGCCATTCACTCTCCCTCTCTCCCGCTGCCCCACAATCTCCCTCTCTCCAGCTGCCCCTCACTCTCCCTCTCTCCCTCTGCCCCTCACTCTCTCTCACTCTTCACCTCACACTCCACCTCACTCTGTCCCCCCCCCTGTTCCCCTCACTCTCTCCCCCTCTTCCCTGCTCTCTCTCTCTCCCTTTTGCCCCACGCTCTCTCTCTCTCTCTCTTCCCCTTACTTCCCCTCTCTTCCCCTCATTCTCTCACCCTTCACTTCACCCTCGCTATCTACATCTCAATCTCGCTCTCTACCCCTCGCTCTCACTCTCTCTTCCACTCATGCCCTCTCTTACTTTTCCCCTCACCCTTTTTCCCTCTTCCCCTCACTCTCCCTCTGCCGCTCACTCTCCCTCTCTCCCTCTGCCCCTCACACTCCCTCTCTCCCTCTGTCCCTCACACTCCCTCTCTCCTTCCCCTCACTCTCTCTCAATCTTCACCTCACTCTGTCTCCATCTTCCCCTCACACTCTCCCTCTTCCCCTCACTCTCTCCCTCATCCCCTCACTCTCTTGCTCTCCCTCTTCCCCTCGCTCTCTCTCCCTCTTCCCCTCGCTCACTCTCCGCTTCTTCCGAACACTCTCACTCTCTAACCCTCACTCTCTCTCTCTTCTCCTCACTCCCTCTCACTTTTCACCTCACTCTCTCTTTTTCCCTCTTCCCCTCACTCTCCCACTCTCCCGCTGCCCTTCACACTCTCACTCTTCAGCTCACTCTCTCTCTCCCCCTGTTCCCCTCACTCTCAGTCTCTCCCCCTCTTCCCCGCTCTCTCTCTCTCCCTCTTCCCCTCACTTCCCCTGCCTTCCCCTCATTCTCTCACCCTTCCCTTCACTCTCGCTCTCTACCCCTCGCTCTCTCTTCTCCACACTCCCTCTCACACTTTTCCCCTCACTTTCTTTTTCCCTCTTCCCGAATCTCTCTCCCTCGTCTTCTCACTCTCCCTCTGCCGCTCACTCTCACTCTCTCCCTCTGCCCCTCACTCTCCCTCTCTTCCTCTGCCCCTCACTCTCCCTCTCCCTCTGCCCCTCACTCTCCCTCTCTCTCTCTGTCCCTCACTCTCCCTCTCTCCCTCTGCCCCTCACTCTCCCTCTCTCCCTCTGCCCCTCACTCTCCCACTCTCCCTCTGCCCCTCACTCTCCCGCTCTCCCTCTGCCCCTCACTCTCCCTCTCTCCCTCTGCCCCTCACTCTCCCTCTCTCCCTCTGCCCCTCACTCTCCCTCTCTCCCTCTGCCCCTCACTCTCACGCTCTCCCGCTGCCCCTCAATCTCCCACTCTTCCACTGCCCCTCACTCTCCCTCTCTCCAGCTGCCCCTCACTCTCCCTCTCTCCCTCTGCCCCTCACTCTCTCTCACTCTTTTCCTCACTCTCCCCCTCACTCTGTCACCCCCTGTTCCCCTCACTCTCTCCCCCTCTTCCCTGCTCTCTCTCTCCCTTTTGCCCCACGCTCTCTCTCTCTCTCTCTTCCCCTTATTTCCCCTCTCTTCCCCTCATTCTCTCACCCTTCACTTCACCCTCGCTATCTACACCTCGATCTCGCTCTCTACCCCTCGCTCTCACTCTCTCTTCTCCTCACGCCCTCTCTTACTTTTCCCCTCACCCTTTTTCCCTCTTCCCCTCACTCTCCCTCTGCCGCTCACTCTCCCTCTCTCCCTCTGCCCCTCACACTCCCTCTCTCCCACTGTCCCTCACACTCCCTCTCTCCTTCCCCTCACTCTCTCTCAATCTTCACCTCACTGTCTCCATCTTCCCCTCACACTCTCCCTCTTCCCCTCACTCTCTCCCTCATCCCCTCACTCTCTTGCTCTCCCTCTTCCCCTCGCTCTCTCTCTCTTTTCCCCTCGCTCACTCTCCGCTTCTTCCGAACACTCTCACTCTCTTCCCCTCACTCTCCCACTCTCCCGCTGCCCCTCACACTCTCAATCTTCAACTCACTATCTCTCCCCCTCACTCTCTCTCTCCCCCTGTTACCCTCACTCTCAGTCTCTCCCCCTCTTACCCGCTCTCTCTCTCGCTCTCTTCCCCTCACTTCCCCTCTCGTCCCCTCATTCTCTCACCCTTCCCTTCACTCTCGCTCTCTATACCTCGATCTCTCTCTCTCTCTACCCCTCGCTCTCTCTTTCTCCTTACTCCCTCTCACACTTTTCCCCTCACTTTCTTTTTCCCTCTTCCCGACACTCTCTCCCTCGTCTTCTCACTCTCCCTCTGCCGCTCACTCTCCCGCTCTCCCTCTGCCCCTCACTCTCCTACTCTACCGCTGCCACTCACTCTCCCTCTCTCCCCGCTGCCCCTCACTCTCCCTCTCTCCCTCTGCGCCTAAATCTCTCTCACTCTTCACCTCACTCTGTCTCCATCTTCCCCTCACACTCACCCTCTTCCCCTTCCCCTCACTCTCCCTCTTCCCCTCACTCTCCCGCTCCCCCTCAATCTCCCACTGTCCCACTGCCCCTCACTCTCCCTCTCTCCCGCTGCCCCTCACACATCCTCTCTCCTGCTGCCCGCGCTCTCCCTCTCTCCAGCTGCCCCTCACACTCTCAATCTTCAACTCACTATTTCTCCCCCTCACTCTCTCTCTCCCCCTCTTACCCGCTCTCTCTCTCTCGCTCCCTTCCCCTCACTTCCCCTCTCGTCCCCTCATTCTCTCACCCTTCCCTTCACTCTCGCTCTCTATACCTCGATCTCTCTCTCTCTCTACCCCTCGCTCTCTCTTTCTCATTACTCCCTCTCACACTTTTCCCCTCACTTTCTTTTTCCCTCTTCCCGACTCTCTCTCCCTCGTCTTCTCACTCTCCCTCTGCCCCTCACTCTCCCGCTCTCCCTCTGCCCCTCACTCTCCCTCTCTCCCTCTGCCCCTCACTCTCCTACTCTACCGCTGCCACTCACTCTCCCTCTCTCCCGCTGCCCCTCACTCTCCCTCTCTCCCTCTGCCCCTAAATCTCTCTCACTCTTCACCTCACTCTGTCTCCATCTTCCCCTCACACTCACCCTCTTCCCCTTCCCCTCACTCTCCCCGCTCCCCCTCAATCTCCCACTGTCCCACTGCCCCTCACTCTCCCTCTCTCCCACTACCCCTCACACATCCTCTCTCCTGCTGCCCGCGCTCTCCCTCTCTCCAGCTGCCCCGCACTTTCCCTCTCTCCCTCTGCCCCTCACTTTCCCTCTCTCCCTCTGCCCCTCACTCTCCCTCTCTCCCTCTGCTCCTCACTCTCCCTCTGCTCCTCACTCTCCCTCTCTCCCTCTGCCCCTCACTCTCCCTCTCTCCCTCTGCCCCTCACTCTCCCTCTCTCCCTCTGCCCCTCACTCTCCCTCTCTACCTCTGCCCCTCACTCTCCCTCTATCCCGCTGCCACTCACTCTCCCTCTCTCCCGCTGCCCCTCACTCTCCCTCTCTCCCTCTGCCCCTCACTCTCCCTCTCTACCTCTGCCACTAACTCTCCCGCTGTCCTGCTGCCACTCACTCTCTCCCTCTCTCCCGCTGCCCCTCACTCTCCCTCTCTCCCTCTGCCCCTAAATCTCTCACTCTTCACCTCACTCTGTCTCCATCTTGCCCTCACATTCACCCTCTTCCCCTCACTCTCTCGCTCTCCCTCTTCCCCTCACTCTCACGCTCTCCTGCTACCCCTCAATCTCCCACTCTCCCGCTGCCCCTCACTCTCCCTCTCTCCTGCTGCCCCTCACGCATCCTCTTTCCCGCTGCCCCGCACTATCCCTCTCTCCAGCTGCCCCGCACTTTCCCTCTCTCCCGCTGCCCCTCACTCTCCCTCTCTTCCGCTGCCCCTCAATCTCCCTCTCTCCAGCTGCCCCTCACTCTCCCTCTCTCCCTCTGCCCCTCACTCTCCCTCTCTCCCTCTGTCCCTCACTCTCCCTCTCTCCCTCTGCCCCTCACTCTCCCTCTCTCCCTAACTCTCCCTCTCTCCCTCTGCCCCTCACTCTCCCTCTCTCCCCCGCTGCCCCTCACTCTCCCTCTCTCTCTCTGCCCCTCACTCTCCCTCTCTCCCTCTGCCCCTCACTCTTCCTCTCTCCCTCTGCCTCTCACTCTCCCGCTCTCCCCTCTGCCCCTCACTCTCCCGCTCTCCCCTCTGCCCCTCACTCTCCCTCTCTCCCTCTGCCCCTCACTCTCCTACTCTACCGCTGCCACTCACTCTCCTCTTTCCCGCTGCCCCTCACTCTCCCTCTCTCCCTCTGCCCCTAAATCTCTCTCACTCTTCACCTCACTCTGTCTCCATCTTCCCCTCACACTCACCCTCTTCCCCTTCCCCTCACTCTCCCTCTTCCCCTCACTCTCCGCTCCCCGTCAATCTCCCACTGTCCCACTGCCCCTCACTCTCCCTCTCTCCCGCTACCCCTCACACATCCTCTCTCCTGCTGCCCGCGCTCTTCTTCTCTCCAGCTGCCCCGCACTTTCCCTCTCTCCCTCTGCCCCTCACTCTCCCTCTCTCCCTCTGCTCCTTACTCTCACTCTGCTCCTCACTCTCCCTCTCTCCCTCTGCCCCTCACTCTCCCTCTCTCCCTCTGCCCCTCACTCTCCTACTCTACCGCTGCCACTCACTCTCCCTCTCTCCCGCTGCCCCTCACTCTCCCTCTCTCCTCTGCCCCTAAATCTCTCTCACTCTTCACCTCACTCTGTCTCCATCTTCCCCTCACACTCACCCTCTTCCCCTTCCCCTCACTCTCCCGCTCCCCCTCAATCTCCCACTGTCCCACTGCCCCTCACTCTCCCTCTCTCCCACTACCCCTCACACATCCTCTCTCCTGCTGCCCGCGCTCTCCCTCTCTCCAGCTGCCCCGCACTTTCCCTCTCTCCCTCTGCCCCTCACTTTCCCTCTCTCCCTCTGCCCCTCACTCTCCCTCTCTCCCTCTGCTCCTCACTCTCCCTCTGCTCCTCACTCTCCCTCTCTCCCTCTGCCCCTCACTCTCCCTCTCTCCCTCTGCCCCTCACTCTCCCTCTCTCCCTCTGCCCCTCACTCTCCCTCTCTACCTCTGCCACTAACTCTCCCGCTGTCCTGCTGCCACTCACTCTCTCCCTCTCTCCCGCTGCCCCTCACTCTCCCTCTCTCCCTCTGCCCCTAAATCTCTCACTCTTCACCTCACTCTGTCTCCATCTTGCCCTCACATTCACCCTCTTCCCCTCACTCTCTCGCTCTCCCTCTTCCCCTCACTCTCACGCTCTCCTGCTACCCCTCAATCTCCACTCTCCCGCTGCCCCTCACTCTCCCTCTCTCCTGCTGCCCCTCACGCATCCTCTTTCCCGCTGCCCCGCACTATCCCTCTCTCCAGCTGCCCCGCACTTTCCCTCTCTCCCGCTGCCCCTCACTCTCCCTCTCTTCCGCTGCCCCTCAATCTCCCTCTCTCCAGCTGCCCCTCACTCTCCCTCTCTCCCTCTGCCCCTCACTCTCCCTCTCTCCCTCTGTCCCTCACTCTCCCTCTCTCCCTCTGCCCCTCACTCTCCCTCTCTCCCTAACTCTCCCTCTCTCCCTCTGCCCCTCACTCTCCCTCTCTCCCGCTGCCCCTCACTCTCCCTCTCTCTCTCTGCCCCTCACTCTCCCTCTCTCCCTCTGCCCCTCACTCTTCCTCTCTCCCTCTGCCTCTCACTCTCCCGCTCTCCCTCTGCCCCTCACTCTCCCGCTCTCCCTCTGCCCCTCACTCTCCCTCTCTCCCTCTGCCCCTCACTCTCCTACTCTACCGCTGCCACTCACTCTCCCTCTTTCCCGCTGCCCCTCACTCTCCCTCTCTCCCTCTGCCCCTAAATCTCTCTCACTCTTCACCTCACTCTGTCTCCATCTTCCCCTCACACTCACCCTCTTCCCCTTCCCCTCACTCTCCCTCTTCCCCTCACTCTCCCGCTCCCCGTCAATCTCCCACTGTCCCACTGCCCCTCACTCTCCCTCTCTCCCGCTACCCTCACACATCCTCTCTCCTGCTGCCCGCGCTCTTCTTCTCTCCAGCTGCCTCGCACTTTCCCTCTCTCCCTCTGCCCCTCACTCTCCCTCTCTCCCTCTGCTCCTTACTCTCACTCTGCTCCTCACTCTCCCTCTCTCCCTCTGCCCCTCACTCTCCCTCTCTCCCTCTGCCCCTCACTCTCCCTCTCTCCCTCTGCCCCTCACTCTCCCTCTCTCCCGCTGCCACTCACTCTCCCTCTCTCCCGCTGACCCTCACTCTCCCTCTCTCCCTCTGCCCCTCACTCTCCCTCTCTACCTCTGCCCCTAACTCTCCCACTGTCCCGCTGCCACTCACTCTCTCCCTCTCTCCCGCTGCCCCTCACTCTCCCTCTGCCCCTAAATCTCTCACTCTTCACCTCACTCTGTCTCCATCTTGCCCTCACATTCACTCTCTTCCCCTCACTCTCTCGCTCTCCCTCTTCCCCTCACTCTCACACTCTCCCGCTGCCCCTCAATCTCCCACTCTCCCGCTGCCCCCTCACTCTCCCTCTCTCCTGCTGCCCCTCACGCATCCTCTCTCCCACTGCCCCGAACTATCCCTCTCTCCAGCTGCCCCGCACTTTCCCTCTCTCCCGCTGCCCTCACTCTCCCTCTCTTCCGCTGCCCCTCAATCTCACTCTCTCCCGCTGCCCCACAATCTCCCTCTCTCCAGCTGCCCCCCACTCTCCCTCTCTCCCTCTGCCCCTCACTCTCTCTCACTCTTCATCTCACTCTCCCCCCTCACTCTGTCTCCCCCTGTTCCCCTCACTCTCAGTGTCTCCCCCTCTTCCCTGCTCTCTCTCTCTCTCTCCCTCTTGCCCCATGCTCTCTCTCTCGCACTCTTCCCCTCACTTCCCCTCTGTTCCCCTCATTCTCTCACTCTTCCCTTCACTCTCGCTATCTACACCTCGATCTCGCTCTCTACCCCTCGGTCTCCTCTCTCTTCACCTCACTCCCTCTCTCACTTTTCCCCTCACCCTTTCTTTTTCCCTCTTCCCCTCACTCTCTCTCTCTCCCCCTCTTGCCCCATTCTCTCTGTCTCCCTCTTCCCCTCACTTCCCCTCTCTCCCTCTGCCATTCGTTCCCTCTCTCCTCACTCTCACTCTTCCTCCCACTCTCCTTCTTCCCCTCACACTCCTCTCCTTCTTCCCCTCACACGCCTCTCTCCCTCTTCCCCTCACACACCTCTCTCCCTCTTCCCCTCACACTCCTCTCTCCCTCTTCCCCTCGCTCTCTCCCTCTTCCCCTCGCTCACTCTCCCTCTTCCCCTCGCTCACTCTCCCTCTTCCCCTCGCTCACTCTCCCTCTTCCACTCACTCACTCTCCCTCTTCCCCTCACTCACTCTCCCTCTTCCCCTCACTCACTCTCCCTCTTCCCCTCACTCACTCTCCCTCTTCCCCTCGCTCACTCTCCCTCTTCCACTCACTCACTCTCCCTCTTCCCCTCACTCTCTCCCTCTTCCCCTCACTCTCTCTCCCCTCTTCCCCTCACCAACTCGCTCTTCCTCTTTCCCTCACTCGCTCGCTCTTCCCCTCTCTTTCTTTCCCTCTTCCCCTCTCTTTCTTTCCCTCTTCCCCTCTCTTTCTCCCTCACTCTCAGTCTCTCCACCTCTTCCCCGCTCTCTCTCTCCCTCTTACCCCACACTCACTCTCTCGCTCTTACCCCTCACTTCCCCTCATTCTCTTGCCCTTCCCTTCACTCTCACTCTTTACCCCTGCTCTCTGTTACTCTTGTCCTCACTCCCTCTCACACTTTTCCCCTCACTCTTTTTCCCTCTTCCCCTCACTCTCTCTCCCCCTCACTCTTTCTCACCCTCTTCCTCTCACTCTCCCTCTACCCTTCACTCTCCCTGTCTTCTACTGCCCCTCACTCTCCCTCTCTCCCTCTGCCCCTCACTTTCCCTCTGCCCCTCACTCTACCCCACTCGCTCTGCCCCTCTCAGCCCTCTCTCTCTGCCCCTCACTCTCCCCTCTCTCCCTCTGCCCCTCACTCTCCCGCTCTCCCCTCTGCCCCTCACTCTCCCCGCTCTCCCTCTGCCCCTCACTCTCCCTATCCTCCCTCTGCCCCTCACTCTCCCTCTCTCCCTCTGCCCCTCACTCTCCCTCTCTCCCTCTGCCCCTCACTCTCCATCTCTCCCTCTGCCACTCACTTTCCTGCTCTCCCTCTGCTCCTCACTCTCCCGCTCTCCCTCTGCCCCTCACTCTCACTCTCTCCCTCCGCCCCTCACTCTCCTACTCTCCCGCTGCTACTCACTCTCCCTCCCTCCCTCTGCCCCAAATCTCTCACTCTTCACCTCTGTCTCCATCTTCCCCTCACATTCACCCTCTTCCCCTCACTCCCTCGCTCTCCCTCTTCCCCTCACTCTCACGCTCTCACCGCTGCCCCTCAATCTCCCACTCTCCCGCTGCCCCTCACTCTCCCTCTCTCCTGCTGCCCCACACGCATCCTCTCTCCCGCTGCCCTGCACTCTCCCTCTCTCCAGCTGCCCCGCACTTTCCCTCTCTCCCGCTGCCATTCACTCTCCCCTCTCTCCCGCTGCCCCACAATCTCCCTCTCTCCAGCTGCCCCTCACTCTCCCCTCTCTCCCTCTGCCCCTCACTCTCTCTCACTCTTCACCTCACACTCCACCTCACTCTGTCCCCCCCCCCTGTTCCCCTCACTCTCTCCCCCTCTTCCCTGCTCTCTCTCTCTCCCTTTTGCCCCACGCTCTCTCTCTCTCTCTCTTCCCCTTACTTCCCCTCTCTTCCCCTCATTCTCTCACCCTTCACTTCACCCTCGCTATCTACATCTCAATCTCGCTCTCTACCCCTCGCTCTCACTCTCTCTTCCACTCATGCCCTCTCTTACTTTTCCCCTCACCCTTTTTCCCTCTTCCCCTCACTCTCCCTCTGCCGCTCACTCTCCCTCTCTCCCTCTGCCCCTCACACTCCCTCTCCCTCTGTCCCTCACACTCCCTCTCTCCTTCCCCTCACTCTCTCTCAATCTTCACCTCACTCTGTCTCCATCTTCCCCTCACACTCTCCCTCTTCCCCTCACTCTCTCCCTCATCCCCTCACTCTCTTGCTCTCCCTCTTCCCCTCGCTCTCTCTCCCTCTTCCCCTCGCTCACTCTCCGCTTCTTCCGAACACTCTCACTCTCTAACCCTCACTCTCTCTCTCTTCTCCTCACTCCCTCTCACTTTTCACCTCACTCTCTCTTTTTCCCTCTTCCCCTCACTCTCCCACTCTCCCCGCTGCCCCTCACACTCTCACTCTTCAGCTCACTCTCTCTCTCCCCCCTGTTCCCCTCACTCTCAGTCTCTCCCCCTCTTCCCCGCTCTCTCTCTCTCCCTCTTCCCCTCACTTCCCCTGCCTTCCCCTCATTCTCTCACCCTTCCCTTCACTCTCGCTCTCTACCCCTCGCTCTCTCTTCTCCACACTCCCTCTCACACTTTTCCCCTCACTTTCTTTTTCCCTCTTCCCGAATCTCTCTCCCTCGTCTTCTCACTCTCACTCTCTCCCTCTGCCCCTCACTCTCCCTCTCTTCCTCTGCCCCTCACTCTCCCTCTCCCTCTGCCCCTCACTCTCCCTCTCTCTCTCTGTCCCTCACTCTCCCTCTCTCCCTCTGCCCCTCACTCTCCCTCTCTCCCTCTGCCCCTCACTCTCCCACTCTCCCTCTGCCCCTCACTCTCCCGCTCTCCCTCTGCCCCTCACTCTCCCTCTCTCCCTCGGCCCCCTCACTCTCCCTCTCTCCCTCTGCCCCTCACTCTCCCTCTCTCCCTCTGCCCCTCACTCTCACGCTCTCCCCGCTGCCCCTCAATCTCCCACTCTCCCGCTGCCCTGCACTCTCCCTCTCTCCAGCTGCCCCGCACTTTCCCTCTCTCCCGCTGCCACTCACTCTCCCTCTCTTCGGCTGCCCCTCAATCTCCCTCTCTCCCCGCTGCCCCACAATCTCCCTCTCTCCAGCTGCCCCTCACTCTCCCTCTCTCCCTCTGCCCCTCACTCTCTCTCACTCTTTTCCTCACTCTCCCCCTCACTCTGTCCCCCCCTGTTCCCCTCACTCTCTCCCCCCTCTTCCGTGCTCTCTCTCTCTCCCATTTGCCCCACGCTCTCTCTCTCTCTCTCTTCCCCTTATTTCCCCTCTCTTCCCCTCATTCACTCACCCTTCACTTCACCCTCGCTATCTACACCTCGATCTCGCTCTCTACCCCTCGCTCTCACTCTCTCTTCTCCTCACGCCCTCTCTTACTTTTCCCCTCACCCTTTTTCAATCTTCCCCTCACTCTCCCTCTGCCGCTCACTCTCCCTCTCTCCCTCTGCCCCTCACTCTCCCTCTCTCCCTCTGTCCCTCACACTCCCTCTCTCTCAATCTTCACCTCACTGTCTCCATCTTCCCCTCACACTCTCCCTCTTCCCCTCACTCTCTCCCTCATCCCCTCACTCTCTTGCTCTCCCTCTCCCCCTCGCTCTCTCTCTTTTCCCCTCCTCACTCTCCGCTTCTTCCGAACACTCTCACTCTCTACCCCTCACTCTCTCTCTCTCTCTTCTCCTCACTCCCTCTCACTTTTCACCTCACTCTCTCTTTTTCTCTCTTCCCCTCACTCTCCCACTCTGCCGCTGCCCCTCACACTCTCACTCTTCAACTCACTATCTCTCCCCCTCACTCTCTCTCCCCATGTTCCCCTCACTCTCAGTCTCTCCCCCACTTACCCGCTCTCTGTCTCTCTCCCTCTTCCCCTCACTTCCCCTCTCGTCCCCTCATTCTCTCACCCTTCCCTTCACTCTCGCTCTCTACCCCTCGCTCTCTCTTCTCCACACTCCCTCTCACACTTTTGCCCTCACTTTCTTTTTCCCTCTTCCCGACTCTCTCTCCCTCGTCTTCTCACACTCCCTCTGCCCTCACTCTCACTCTCTCCCTCTGCCCCTCACTCTCCCTCTCTTCCTCTGCCCCGCACTCTCCCTCTCCCTCTGCCCCTCACTCTCCCTCTCTCCCTCTGCCCCTCACTCTCCCTCTCTCCCTCTGCCCCTCACTCTCCCTCTCTCCCTCTGCCCCTCACTCTCCCTCTCTCCCTCTGCCCCTCACTCTCCCTCTCTCCCTCTGCCCCTCACTCTCCCTCTCTCCCCTCTGCCCCTCACTCTCCCCACTCTCTCTCTGCCCCTCACTCTCTCTCCCCCTCTTCCCCTCACCAACTCGCTCTTCCTCTTTCCCTCACTCGCTCGCTCTTCCCCTCTCTTTCTTTCCCTCTTCCCCTCTCTTTCTTTCCCTCTTCCCCTCTCTTTCTTTCCCTCTTCCCCTCACTTCCTCTCTCCCTATTCCCCTCACCACCTTCTCTCCCTCTTCTCCTCGCTCTTTCTCTCCCTCTTCCCCTCACTCTCAGTCTCTCCACCTCTTCCCCGCTCTCTCTCTCCCTCTTACCCCACACTCACTCTCTCGCTCTTACCCTCACTTCCCCTCATTCTCTTGCCCTTCCCTTCACTCTCACTCTTTACCCCTGCTCTCTGTTACTCTTGTCCTCACTCCCTCTCACACTTTTCCCCTCACTCTTTTTCCCTCTTCCCCTCACTCTCTCTCCCCCTCACTCTTTCTCACCCTCTTCCTCTCACTCTCCCTCTACCCTTCACTCTCCCTGTCTTCTACTGCCCCTCACTCTCCCTCTCTCCCTCTGCCCCTCACTTTCCCTCTGCCCCTCACTCTACCCCACTCGCTCTGCCCCTCTCAGCCCTCTCTCTCTGCCCCTCACTCTCCCTCTCTCCCTCTGCCCCTCACTCTCCCGCTCTCCCTCTGCCCCCTCACTCTCCCGCTCTCCCTCTGCCCCTCACTCTCCCTATCTCCCTCTGCCCCTCACTCTCCCTCTCTCCCTCTGCCCCTCACTCTCCCTCTCTCCCTCTGCCCCTCACTCTCCATCTCTCCCTCTGCCACTCACTTTCCTGCTCTCCCTCTGCTCCTCACTCTCCCGCTCTCCCTCTGCCCCTCACTCTCACTCTCTCCCTCCGCCCCTCACTCTCCTACTCTCCCCGCTGCTACTCACTCTCCCTCCCTCCCTCTGCCCCAAATCTCTCACTCTTCACCTCTGTCTCCATCTTCCCCTCACATTCACCCTCTTCCCCTCACTCCCTCGCTCTCCCTCTTCCCCTCACTCTCACGCTCTCACCGCTGCCCCTCAATCTCCCACTCTCCCGCTGCCCCTCACTCTCCCTCTCTCCTGCTGCCCCACACGCATCCTCTCTCCCGCTGCCCTGCACTCTCCCTCTCTCCAGCTGCCCCGCACTTTCCCTCTCTCCCGCTGCCATTCACTCTCCCTCTCTCCCGCTGCCCCACAATCTCCCTCTCTCCAGCTGCCCCTCACTCTCCCTCTCTCCCTCTGCCCCTCACTCTCTCTCACTCTTCACCTCACACTCCACCTCACTCTGTCCCCCCCCCCTGTTCCCCTCACTCTCTCCCCCTCTTCCCTGCTCTCTCTCTCTCCCTTTTGCCCCACGCTCTCTCTCTCTCTCTCTTCCCCTTACTTCCCCTCTCTTCCCCTCATTCTCTCACCCTTCACTTCACCCTCGCTATCTACATCTCAATCTCGCTCTCTACCCCTCGCTCTCACTCTCTCTTCCACTCATGCCCTCTCTTACTTTTCCCCTCACCCTTTTTCCCTCTTCCCCTCACTCTCCCTCTGCCGCTCACTCTCCCTCTCTCCCTCTGCCCCTCACACTCCCCTCTCCCTCTGTCCCTCACACTCCCTCTCTCCTTCCCCCTCACTCTCTCTCAATCTTCACCTCACTCTGTCTCCATCTTCCCCTCACACTCTCCCTCTTCCCCTCACTCTCTCCCTCATCCCCTCACTCTCTTGCTCTCCCTCTTCCCCTCGCTCTCTCTCCCTCTTCCCCTCGCTCACTCTCCGCTTCTTCCGAACACTCTCACTCTCTAACCCTCACTCTCTCTCTCTTCTCCTCACTCCCCTCTCACTTTTCACCTCACTCTCTCTTTTTCCCTCTTCCCCTCACTCTCCCACTCTCCCGCTGCCCCTCACACTCTCACTCTTCAGCTCACTCTCTCTCTCCCCCCTGTTCCCCTCACTCTCAGTCTCTCCCCCTCTTCCCCCGCTCTCTCTCTCTCCCTCTTCCCCTCACTTCCCCTGCCTTCCCCTCATTCTCTCACCCTTCCCTTCACTCTCGCTCTCTACCCCTCGCTCTCTCTTCTCCACACTCCCTCTCACACTTTTCCCCTCACTTTCTTTTTCCCTCTTCCCGAATCTCTCTCCCTCGTCTTCTCACTCTCACTCTCTCCCTCTGCCCCTCACTCTCCCTCTCTTCCTCTGCCCCTCACTCTCCCTCTCCCTCTGCCCCTCACTCTCCCTCTCTCTCTCTGTCCCTCACTCTCCCTCTCTCCCTCTGCCCCTCACTCTCCCTCTCTCCCTCTGCCCCTCACTCTCCCACTCTCCCTCTGCCCCTCACTCTCCCGCTCTCCCCTCTGCCCCTCACTCTCCCTCTCTCCCTCGGCCCCCTCACTCTCCCTCTCTCCCTCTGCCCCTCACTCTCCCTCTCTCCCTCTGCCCCTCACTCTCACGCTCTCCCCGCTGCCCCTCAATCTCCCTCTCTCCCCGCTGCCCCACAATCTCCCTCTCTCCAGCTGCCCCTCACTCTCCCTCTCTCCCTCTGCCCCTCACTCTCTCTCACTCTTTTCCTCACTCTCCCCCCTCACTCTGTCCCCCCCTGTTCCCCTCACTCTCTCCCCCTCTTCCGTGCTCTCTCTCTCTCCCATTTGCCCCACGCTCTCTCTCTCTCTCTCTTCCCCTTTCTCTTCCCCTCATTCACTCACCCTTCACTTCACCCTCGCTATCCTACACCTCGATCTCGCTCTCTACCCCTCGCTCTCACTCTCTCTTCTCCTCACGCCCTCTCATACTTTTCCCCTCACCCTTTTCAATCTTCCCCTCACTCTCCCTCTGCCGCTCACCTCTCCCTCTCTCCCTCTGCCCCTCACTCTCCCTCTCTCCCTCTGTCCCTCACACTCCCTCTCTCTCAATCTTCACCTCACTGTCTCCATCTTCCCCTCACACTCTCCCTCTTCCCCTCACTCTCTCCCTCATCCCCTCACTCTCTTGCTCTCCCTCTCCCCCTCGCTCTCTCTCTTTTCCCCTCCCTCACTCTCCGCTTCTTCCGAACACTCTCACTCTCTACCCCTCACTCTCTCTCTCTCTTCTCTCCTCACTCCCTCTCACTTTTCACCTCACTCTCTCTTTTTCCTCTCTTCCCCTCACTCTCCCACTCTGCCGCTGCCCCTCACACTCTCACTCTTCAACTCACTATCTCTCCCCCTCACTCTCTCTCCCCATGTTCCCCTCACTCTCAGTCTCTCCCCCACTTACCCGCTCTCTGTCTCTCTCCCTCTTCCCCTCACTTCCCCTCTCGTCCCCTCATTCTCTCACCCTTCCCTTCACTCTCGCCTTCTCTACCCCTCGCTCTCTCTTCTCCACACTCCCTCTCACACTTTTTGCCCTCACTTTCTTTTTCCCTCTTCCCGACTCTCTCTCCCTCGTCTTCTCACACTCCCTCTGCCCTCACTCTCACTCTCTCCCTCTGCCCCTCACTCTCCCTCTCTTCCTCTGCCCCGCACTCTCCCTCTCCCTCTGCCCCTCACTCTCCCTCTCTCCCTCTGCCCCTCACTCTCCCTCTCTCCCTCTGCCCCTCACTCTCCCTCTCTCCCTCTGCCCCTCACTCTCCCTCTCTCCCTCTGCCCCTCACTCTCCCTCTCTCCCTCTGCCCCTCACTCTCCCTCTCTCCCTCTGCCCCTCACTCTCCCACTCTCTCTCTGCCCCTCACTCTCCTGCTCTCCCATCTGCCCCCTCACTCTCCCTCTCTCCCTCTGCCCCTCACTCTCCCTCTGCCCCTCACTCTCCCTCTCTCCCTCTGCCCCCTCACTCTCCCTCTCTCCCTCTGCCTCTCACTTTCCTGCTCTCCCTCTGCTCCTCACTCTCCCGCTCTCCCTCTGCCCCTCACTCTCTCTCTCCCTCTGCCCCTCACTCTCCTACTCTCCCGCTGCTACTCACTCTCCCTCCCTCCCACTGCCCTTCACTCTCCCTCCCTCCCTCTGCCCCAAATCTCTCACTCTTCACCTCTGTCTCCATCTTCCCCTCACATTCACCCCTCCACACTCTTCTCCTCTGTCTCCATCTTCCCCTCACATTCACCCTCTTCCCCTCACTCCTCCGCTCTCCTCTCCTTCTTACGCTCGGCCTCACTCTCCCGCTGCCCCACCACCTCCTCCTCTCTGCCCCCGCGCCCTGCACTCTCCCTCTCTCCAGCTGCCCCGCACTTTCCCTCTCTCCCGCTGCCATTCACTCTCCCTCTCTCCCGCTGCCCCACAATCTCCCTCTCTCCAGCTGCCCCTCACTCTCCCTCTCTCCCTCTGCCCCTCACTCTCTCTCACTCTTCACCTCACACTCCACCTCACTCTGTCCCCCCCCCTGTTCCCCTCACCTCTCTCCCCCTCTTCCCTGCTCTCTCTCTCTCCCTTTTGCCCCACGCTCTCTCTCTCTCTCTCTTCCCCTTACTTCCCCTCTCTTCCCCTCATTCTCTCACCCTTCACTTCACCCTCGCTATCTACATCTCAATCTCGCTCTCTACCCCTCGCTCTCACTCTCTCTTCCACTCATGCCCTCTCTTACTTTTCCCCTCACCCTTTTTCCCTCTTCCCCTCACTCTCCCTCTGCCGCTCACTCTCCCTCTCTCCCTCTGCCCCTCACACTCCCTCTCTCCCTCTGTCCCTCACACTCCCTCTCTCCTTCCCCTCACTCTCTCTCAATCTTCACCTCACTCTGTCTCCATCTTCCCCTCACACTCTCCCTCTTCCCCTCACTCTCTCCCTCATCCCCTCACTCTCTTGCTCTCCCTCTTCCCCTCGCTCTCTCTCCCTCTTCCCCTCGCTCACTTCTCCGCTTCTTCCGAACACTCTCACTCTCTAACCCTCACTCTCTCTCTCTTCTCCTCACTCCCTCTCACTTTTCACCTCACTCTCTCTTTTTCCCTCTTCCCCTCACTCTCCCACTCTCCCGCTGCCCTTCACACTCTCACTCTTCAGCTCACTCTCTCTCTCCCCCTGTTCCCCTCACTCTCAGTCTCTCCCCCTCTTCCCCGCTCTCTCTCTCTCCCTCTTCCCCTCACTTCCCCTGCCTTCCCCTCATTCTCTCACCCTTCCCTTCACTCTCGCTCTCTACCCCCTCGCTCTCTCTTCTCCACACTCCCTCTCACACTTTTCCCCTCACTTTCTTTTTCCCTCTTCCCGAATCTCTCTCCCTCGTCTTCTCACTCTCCCTCTGCCGCTCACTCTCACTCTCTCCCTCTGCCCCTCACTCTCCCTCTCTTCCTCTGCCCCTCACTCTCCCTCTCCCTCTGCCCCTCACTCTCCCTCTCTCTCTCTGTCCCTCACTCTCCCTCTCTCCCTCTGCCCCTCACTCTCCCTCTCTCCCTCTGCCCCTCACTCTCCCACTCTCCCTCTGCCCCTCACTCTCCCGCTCTCCCTCTGCCCCTCACTCTCCCCTCTCTCCCTCTGCCCCTCACTCTCCCTCTCTCCCTCTGCCCCTCACTCTCCCTCTCTCCCTCTGCCCTCACTCTCACGCTCTCACCGCTGCCCCTCAATCTCCCACTCTTCCACTGCCCCTCACTCTCCCTCTCTCCAGCTGCCCCTCACTCTCCCTCTCTCCCTCTGCCCCTCACTCTCTCTCACTCTTTTCCTCACTCTCCCCCTCACTCTGTCACCCCCTGTTCCCCTCACTCTCTCCCCCTCTTCCCTGCTCTCTCTCTCCCTTTGCCCCACGCTCTCTCTCTCTCTCTCTTCCCCTTATTTCCCCTCTCTTCCCCTCATTCTCTCACCCTTCACTTCACCCTCGCTATCTACACCTCGATCTCGCTCTCTACCCCTCGCTCTCACTCTCTCTTCTCCTCACGCCCTCTCTTACTTTTCCCCTCACCCTTTTTCCCTCTTCCCCTCACTCTCCCTCTGCCGCTCACTCTCCCTCTCTCCCTCTGCCCCTCACACTCCCTCCTCTCCCACTGTCCCTCACACTCCCTCTCTCCTTCCCCTCACTCTCTCTCAATCTTCACCTCACTGTCTCCATCTTCCCCTCACACTCTCCCTCTTCCCCTCACTCTCTCCCTCATCCCCTCACTCTCTTGCTCTCCCTCTTCCCCTCGCTCTCTCTCCCTTTTCCCCTCGCTCACTCTCCGCTTCTTCCGAACACTCTCACTCTCTTCCCCTCACTCTCCCACTCTCACCCGCTGCCCCTCACACTCTCAATCTTCAACTCACTATCTCTCCCCCTCACTCTCTCTCTCCCCCTGTTACCCTCACTCTCAGTCTCTCCCCCTCTTACCCGCTCTCTCTCTCGCTCTCTTCCCCTCACTTCCCCTCTCGTCCCCTCATTCTCTCACCCTTCCCTTCACTCTCGCTCTCTATACCTCGATCTCTCTCTCTCTCTACCCCTCGCTCTCTCTTTCTCCTTACTCCCTCTCACACTTTTCCCCTCACTTTCTTTTTCCCTCTTCCCGACACTCTCTCCCTCGTCTTCTCACTCTCCCTCTGCCGCTCACTCTCCCGCTCTCCCCTCTGCCCCTCACTCTCCTACTCTACCGCTGCCACTCACTCTCCCTCTCTCCCGCTGCCCCTCACTCTCCCTCTCTCCCTCTGCGCCTAAATCTCTCTCACTCTTCACCTCACTCTGTCTCCATCTTCCCCTCACACTCACCCTCTTCCCCTTCCCCTCACTCTCCCTCTTCCCCTCACTCTCCCGCTCCCCCTCAATCTCCCACTGTCCCACTGCCCCTCACTCTCCCTCTCTCCCGCTGCCCCTCACACATCCTCTCTCCTGCTGCCCGCGCTCTCCCTCTCTCCAGCTGCCCCTCACACTCTCAATCTTCAACTCACTATTTCTCCCCCTCACTCTCTCTCTCCCCCTCTTACCCGCTCTCTCTCTCTCGCTCCCTTCCCCTCACTTCCCCTCTCGTCCCCTCATTCTCTCACCCTTCCCTTCACTCTCGCTCTCTATACCTCGATCTCTCTCTCTCTCTACCCCTCGCTCTCTCTTTCTCCTTACTCCCTCTCACACTTTTCCCCTCACTTTCTTTTTCCCTCTTCCCGACTCTCTCTCCCTCGTCTTCTCACTCTCCCTCTGCCCCTCACTCTCCCGCTCTCCCCTCTGCCCCTCACTCTCCCTCTCTCCCTCTGCCCCTCACTCTCCTACTCTTACCGCTGCCACTCACTCTCCCTCTCTCCCGCTGCCCCTCACTCTCCCTCTCTCCCTCTGCCCCTCACTCTCCCTCTCTACCTCTGCCCCTCACTCTCCCTCTATCCCGCTGCCACTCACTCTCCCTCTCTCCCGCTGCCCCTCACTCTCCCTCTCTCCCTCTGCCCCTCACTCTCCCTCTCTACCTCTGCCACTAACTCTCCCGCTGTCCTGCTGCCACTCACTCTCTCCCTCTCTCCCGCTGCCCCTCACTCTCCCTCTCTCCCTCTGCCCCTAAATCTCTCACTCTTCACCTCACTCTGTCTCCATCTTGCCCTCACATTCACCCTCTTCCCCTCACTCTCTCGCTCTCCCTCTTCCCCTCACTCTCACGCTCTCCTGCTACCCCTCAATCTCCCACTCTCCCGCTGCCCCTCACTCTCCCTCTCTCCTGCTGCCCCTCACGCATCCTCTTCCCGCTGCCCCGCACTATCCCTCTCTCCAGCTGCCCCGCACTTTCCCTCTCTCCCCGCTGCCCCTCACTCTCCCTCTCTTCCGCTGCCCCTCAATCTCCCTCTCTCCAGCTGCCCCTCACTCTCCCTCTCTCCCTCTGCCCCTCACTCTCCCCTCTCTCCCTCTGTCCCTCACTCTCCCTCTCTCCCTCTGCCCCTCACTCTCCCTCTCTCCCTAACTCTCCCTCTCTCCCTCTGCCCCTCACTCTCCCTCTCTCCCGCTGCCCCTCACTCTCCCTCTCTCTCTCTGCCCCTCACTCTCCCTCTCTCCCTCTGCCCCTCACTCTTCCTCTCTCCCTCTGCCTCTCCCGCTCTCCCCTCTGCCCCTCACTCTCCCGCTCTCCCTCTGCCCCTCACTCTCCCTCTCTCCCTCTGCCCCTCACTCTCCTACTCTACCGCTGCCACTCACTCTCCCTCTTTCCCGCTGCCCCTCACTCTCCCTCTCTCCCTCTGCCCCTAAATCTCTCTCACTCTTCACCTCACTCTGTCTCCATCTTCCCCTCACACTCACCCTCTTCCCCTTCCCCTCACTCTCCCTCTTCCCCTCACTCTCCCGCTCCCCGTCAATCTCCCACTGTCCCACTGCCCCTCACTCTCCCTCTCTCCCGCTACCCCTCACACATCCTCTCTCCTGCTGCCCGCGCTCTTCTTCTCTCCAGCTGCCTCGCACTTTCCCTCTCTCCCTCTGCCCCTCACTCTCCCTCTCTCCCTCTGCTCCTTACTCTCACTCTGCTCCTCACTCTCCCTCTCTCCCTCTGCCCCTCACTCTCCCTCTCTCCCTCTGCCCCTCACTCTCCCTCTCTCCCTCTGCCCCTCACTCTCCCTCTCTCCCCGCTGCCACTCACTCTCCCTCTCTCCCGCTGACCCTCACTCTCCCTCTCTCCCTCTGCCCCTCACTCTCCCTCTCTACCTCTGCCCCTAACTCTCCCACTGTCCCGCTGCCACTCACTCTCTCCCTCTCTCCCGCTGCCCCTCACTCTCCCTCTGCCCCTAAATCTCTCACTCTTCACCTCACTCTGTCTCCATCTTGCCCTCACATTCACTCTCTTCCCCTCACTCTCTCGCTCTCCCTCTTCCCCTCACTCTCACACTCTCCCGCTGCCCCTCAATCTCCCACTCTCCCGCTGCCCCTCACTCTCCCTCTCTCCTGCTGCCCCTCACGCATCCTCTCTCCCACTGCCCCGAACTATCCCTCTCTCCAGCTGCCCCGCACTTTCCCTCTCTCCCGCTGCCCCTCACTCTCCCTCTCTTCCGCTGCCCCTCAATCTCACTCTCTCCCGCTGCCCCACAATCTCCCTCTCTCCAGCTGCGCCCCACTCTCCCTCTCTCCCTCTGCCCCTCACTCTCTCTCACTCTTCATCTCACTCTCCGCCTCACTCTGTCTCCCCCTGTTCCCCTCACTCTCAGTGTCTCCCCCTCTTCCCTGCTCTCTCTCTCTCTCTCCCTCTTGCCCCATGCTCTCTCTCTCGCACTCTTCCCCTCACTTCCCCTCTGTTCCCCTCATTCTCTCACTCTTCCCTTCACTCTCGCTATCTACACCTCGATCTCGCTCTCTACCCCTCGGTCTCCCTCTCTCTTCACCTCACTCCCTCTCTCACTTTTCCCCTCACCCTTTCTTTTTCCCTCTTCCCCTCACTCTCTCTCTCTCCCCCTCTTGCCCCATTCTCTCTGTCTCCCTCTTCCCCTCACTTCCCCTCTCTCCCTCTGCCATTCGTTCCCTCTCTCCTCACTCTCACTCTTCCTCCCACTCTCCTTCTTCCCCTCACACTCCTCTCTCCTTCTTCCCCTCACACGCCTCTCTCCCTCTTCCCCTCACACACCTCTCTCCCTCTTCCCCTCACACTCCTCTCTCCCTCTTCCCCTCGCTCTCTCCCTCTTCCCCTCGCTCACTCTCCCTCTTCCCCTCGCTCACTCTCCCTCTTCCACTCACTCACTCTCCCTCTTCCCCTCACTCACTCTCCCTCTTCCCCTCGCTCACTCTCCCTCTTCCACTCACTCACTCTCCCTCTTCCACTCACTCACTCTCCCTCTTCCCCTCACTCTCTCCCTCTTCCCCTCACTCTCTCTCCCCCTCTTCCCCTCACCAACTCGCTCTTCCTCTTTCCCTCACTCGCTCGCTCCTTCCCCTCTCTTTCTTTCCCTCTTCCCCTCTCTTTCTTTCCCTCTTCCCCTCTCTTTCTTTCCCTCTTCCCCTCACTTCCTCTCTCCCTATTCCCCTCACACCTTCTCTCCCTCTTCTCCTCGCTCTTTCTCTCCCTCTTCCCCTCACTCTCAGTCTCTCCACCTCTTCCCCGCTCTCTCTCTCCCTCTTGCCCCACACTCACTCTCTCGCTCTTACCCTCACTTCCCCTCATTCTCTTGCCCTTCCCTTCACTCTCACTCTTTACCCCTGCTCTCTGTTACTCTTGTCCTCACTCCCTCTCACACTTTTCCCCTCACTCTTTTTCCCTCTTCCCCTCACTCTCTCTCCCCCTCACTCTTTCTCACCCTCTTCCCTCTCACTCTCCCTCCACCCTTCACTCTCCCTGTCTTCTACTGCCCCTCACTCTCCCTCTCTCCCTCTGCCCCTCACTTTCCCTCTGCCCCTCACTCTACCCCACTCGCTCTGCCCCTCTCAGCCCTCTCTCTCTGCCCCTCACTCTCCCTCTCTCCCGCTGCCCCTCTCTCCCTCTGCCCCTCACTCTCTCTCACTCTTGACCTCACGCTCTGTCTCCATCTTACCCTCATACTCTCCCTCTTCCCCTCACTCTCTCCCTTATCCCCTCTCTCTCGCTCTCCCTCTTCCCCTCAATCTCTCGCTCTCCCTCTTCCCCTCACGCTCTCGCTCTCCCTCTTCCCCTCACTCTCTCGCTCTCCCTCTTCCCCTCACTCTCCCGCTCCCCCTCAATCTCCCACTGTCCCACTGCCCCTCACTCTCCCTCTCTCCCGCTGCCCCTCACACATCCTCTCTCCCGCTGCCCCGCGCTCTCTCTCTCCAGCTGCCCCGCACTTTCCCTCACTCCCTCTACCCCTCACTTTCCCTCTCTCCCTCTGCCTCTCACTCTCCCTCTGCCCCTCACTCTCCCTCTCTCCCCGCTGCCACTCACTCTCCCTCTCTCCCGCTGCCCCTCACTCTCCCTCGCTCGCTCTGCCCCTCTCTCCCCTCTCCCTCTGCCCCTCACTCTCCCTCTCTCCCGCTGCCCCTCTCTCCCTCTGCCCCTCACTCTCTCTCACTCTTGACCTCACGCTCTGTCTCCATCTTGCCCTCATACTCTCCCTCTTCCCCTCACTCTCTCCCTCATCCCCTCTCTCTCGCTCTCCCTCTTCCCCTCAATCTCTCGCTCTCCCTCTTCCCCTCACGCTCTCGCTCTCCCTCTTCCCCTCAATCCCTCGCTCTCCCTCTTCCCTTCACTCTCTCACTCTCCCTCTTCCCCTCACTCTCTCGGTCTCCCTCTTCCCCTCACTCTCTTGCTCTCCCTCTTCCCCTCACTCTCTCGCACTCCCAATTCCCCTCACTCTCTCGCTCTCCCTCTTACCCTCACTTGCTCGCTCTCCTTCCGCTCACTCTCTCGGTCACTCGCTTCCCCTTCACACTCTCCCTCACCCGCTTCCCCTCACTCTCTCGCTCTCCTGCTTCCCCTCACTCTCTCGCTCTCCTGCTTCCCCTCACTCTCTCGCTCTCCCACTACTCCCTCACTATCGCTCTTACTCTTCCCCTCGCACTCTCTTTCTCTTCCCCTCTCTATCGTAGCCCCCTCCCCTCACTCCCTCTCTCCTCCTGTTCCACTCACTCTCTCTCTCCCCTTCCCCTCACTCTCAGTCTCTCCCCCTCTTCCCCGCTCTCTCTCTCTCCCTCTTACCCCACACTCACTCTCTCACTCTTAACCTCACTTCCCCTCATTCTCTCGCCCTTCCCTTCACTCTTGCTCTTTACCCCTCGCTCTCTCTCTTCTCCTCACTCCCTCTCACTTATCCCCTCACTCTCTTTTGCTTCTTCCCCTCTCTCTCTCTTCCCCTCACCCTATCTTCCCCTCACCCTCTCTCTCCCTATTGCTCTCACTATCCCTCTACCGCTCACTCTCCCTCTGCTGCTCACTCTCCCTCTGCTGCTCACTCTCCCTCTCTCCCTCTGCCCCTCACTCTCATTCTCTTCCTCTGCCCCTCACTCACTCTCTCCCACTGCTCCTCACTCTCATTCTCTCCCCCTGCCCCTTACTCTCCCTCTGCCTCTTACTCTCCCTCTCCCCCTCTTCCACGCTCTCTCTCTCCCTCTTGCCCCACTCTCTCTCTCTCCCTCTTCCCCCCACTTCCCCTCTTTTCCCCTCATTCTCTCGCCCTTCCCTTCACTCTCACTCTCTACCCCTCGCTCTCTCTCTCCTCCTCACTCCCACTCTCACTTTTCCCCTCACTCTTTCTTTTTCCCTCTTCCCCTCAGTCTCTCTTTCTCCCCCTCTTGCCCCATTCTCCCTCTATCCCTCTGCCCTTTGCTCCCTCTCTCCATCTTCCACTCACTCTCCCTCTTCCCCTCACTCTCCCTCTTCCCCTCACACTCGTCTCTCCCTCTTACCCTCGCTCTCTCTCCCTCTTCCCCTCGCTCACAATCCCTCTTCCCCTCGCTCACTCTCCCTCTTCCCCTCGCTCACTCTCCCTCTTCCCCTCGCTCACTCTCCCTCTTCCACTCACTCACTCTCCCTCTTCCACTCACTCACTCTCCCTCTTCCCCTCACTCTCTCCCTCTTCCCCTCACTCTCTCTCCCCCTCTTCCCCTCACCAACTCGCTCTTCCTCTTTCCCTCACTCGCTCGCTCTTCCCCTCTCTTTCTTTCCCTCTTCCCCTCTCTTTCTTTCCCTCTTCCCCTCTCTTTCTTTCCCTCTTCCCCTCACTTCCTCTCTCCCTATTCCCCTCACACCTTCTCTCCCTCTTCTCCTCGCTCTTTCTCTCCCTCTTCCCCTCACTCTCAGTCTCTCCACCTCTTCCCCGCTCTCTCTCTCCCTCTTGCCCCACACTCACTCTCTCGCTCTTACCCTCACTTCCCCTCATTCTCTTGCCCTTCCCTTCACTCTCACTCTTTACCCCTGCTCTCTGTTACTCTTGTCCTCACTCCCTCTCACACTTTTCCCCTCACTCTTTTTCCCTCTTCCCCTCACTCTCTCTCCCCCTCACTCTTTCTCACCCCTCTTCCTCTCACTCTCCCTCCACCCTTCACTCTCCCTGTCTTCTACTGCCCCTCACTCTCCCTCTCTCCCTCTGCCCCTCACTTTCCCTCTGCCCCTCACTCTACCCCACTCGCTCTGCCCCTCTCAGCCCTCTCTCTCTGCCCCTCACTCTCCCTCTCTCCCGCTGCCCCTCTCCCCTCTGCCCCTCACTCTCTCTCACTCTTGACCTCACGCTCTGTCTCCATCTTACCCTCATACTCTCCCTCTTCCCCTCACTCTCTCCCTTATCCCCTCTCTCTCGCTCTCCCTCTTCCCCTCAATCTCTCGCTCTCCCTCTTCCCCTCACGCTCTCGCTCTCCCTCTTCCCCTCACTCTCTCGCTCTCCCTCTTCCCCTCACTCTCCCGCTCCCCCTCAATCTCCCACTGTCCCACTGCCCCTCACTCTCCCTCTCTCCCGCTGCCCCTCACACATCCTCTCTCCCGCTGCCCCCGCGCTCTCTCTCTCCAGCTGCCCCGCACTTTCCCTCACTCCCTCTACCCCTCACTTTCCCTCTCTCCCTCTGCCTCTCACTCTCCCTCTGCCCCTCACTCTCCCTCTCTCCCGCTGCCACTCACTCTCCCCTCTCTCCCGCTGCCCCTCACTCTCCCTCGCTCGCTCTGCCCCTCTCTCCCCTCTCCCTCTGCCCCTCACTCTCCCTCTCTCCCCGCTGCCCCTCTCTCCCTCTGCCCCTCACTCTCTCTCACTCTTGACCTCACGCTCTGTCTCCATCTTGCCCTCATACTCTCCCTCTTCCCCTCACTCTCTCCCTCATCCCCTCTCTCTCGCTCTCCCTCTTCCCCTCAATCTCTCGCTCTCCCCTCTTCCCCTCACGCTCTCGCTCTCCCTCTTCCCCTCAATCCCTCGCTCTCCCTCTTCCCTTCACTCTCTCACTCTCCCTCTTCCCCTCACTCTCTCGGTCTCCCTCTTCCCCTCACTCTCTTGCTCTCCCTCTTCCCCTCACTCTCTCGCACTCTCCCAATTCCCCTCACTCTCTCGCTCTCCCTCTTACCCTCACTTGCTCGCTCTCCTTCCGCTCACTCTCTCGGTCACTCGCTTCCCCTTCACACTCTCCCTCACCCGCTTCCCCTCACTCTCTCGCTCTCCTGCTTCCCCTCACTCTCTCGCTCTCCTGCTTCCCCTCACTCTCTCGCTCTCCCACTACTCCTCACTATCGCTCTTACTCTTCCCCTCGCACTCTCTTTCTCTTCCCCTCTCTATCGTAGCCCCCTCCCCTCACTCCCTCTCTCCTCCTGTTCCACTCACTCTCTCTCTCCCCTTCCCCTCACTCTCAGTCTCTCCCCCTCTTCCCCGCTCTCTCTCTCTCCCTCTTACCCCACACTCACTCTCTCACTCTTAACCTCACTTCCCCTCATTCTCTCGCCCTTCCCTTCACTCTTGCTCTTTACCCCTCGCTCTCTCTCTTCTCCTCACTCCCTCTCACTTATCCCCTCACTCTCTTTTGCTTCTTTCCCCTCTCTCTCTCTTCCCCTCACCCTATCTTCCCCTCACCCTCTCTCTCCCTATTGCTCTCACTATCCCTCTACCGCTCACTCTCCCTCTGCTGCTCACTCTCCCTCTGCTGCTCACTCTCCCTCTCTCCCTCTGCCCCTCACTCTCATTCTCTTCCTCTGCCCCTCACTCACTCTCTCCCACTGCTCCTCACTCTCATTCTCTCCCCCTGCCCCTTACTCTCCCTCTGCCTCTTACTCTCCCTCTCCCCCTCTTCCACGCTCTCTCTCTCCCTCTTGCCCCACTCTCTCTCTCTCCCTCTTCCCCCCACTTCCCCTCTTTTCCCCTCATTCTCTCGCCCTTCCCTTCACTCTCACTCTCTACCCCTCGCTCTCTCTCTCCTCCTCACTCCCACTCTCACTTTTCCCCTCACTCTTTCTTTTTCCCTCTTCCCCTCAGTCTCTCTTTCTCCCCCTCTTGCCCCATTCTCCCTCTATCCCTCTGCCCTTTGCTCCCTCTCTCCATCTTCCACTCACTCTCCCTCTTCCCCTCACTCTCCCTCTTCCCCTCACACTCGTCTCTCCCTCTTACCCTCGCTCTCTCTCCCTCTTCCCCTCGCTCACAATCCCTCTTCCCCTCGCTCACTCTCCCTCTTCCCCTCGCTCACTCTCCCTCTTCCACTCACTCACTCTCTCCCTATTGCCCTTGCTCACTCTCCGCTTCTTCCGCTCACTCTCTCCCCCTCACCCACTTGCTCTTCCACTTTCCCCCACTCTCTCGCTCTTCCTCTTCCCCTCTCTTTCTTTCCCTCTTCCCCTCATTCACTCTCTCCCTATTCCCCTCACACCCTCTCTCCCTCTTCCCCTCGCTCTTTCTCTCCCTCTTCCCCTCAATCTCTCTCCCTCTTCCCCTCACTCCATCGCTCACTCTCTCCCCCTCACTCTCTCTTTTCCTGTCTTCCCCTCACTCTCTCTCTCCCCCTCTTTCCCTCACTCTGTCTCTCCCCCTCTTCCCCGCTCTATCTCTCTCCCTCTGCCCCTCACTCTCCCTCTCTACCTCTGCCTCTAACTCTCCCGCTCTCCCGCTGCCACTCACTCTCCCTCTCCTCCCCGCTGCCCCTCACTCTCCCTCTCTCCCCTCTGCCCCTAAATCTCTCACTCTTCACCTCACTCTGTCTCCATCTTGCTCTCACATTCACCCTCTTGCCCTCACTCTCGCTCTCCCTCTTCCCCTCACTCTCACGCTCTCCCGCTGCCCCTCAATCTCCCACTCTCCCGCTGCCCGTCACTCTCCCTCTCTCCCTCTGCCCCTCACTCTCTCTCACTCTTCATCTCACTCTCCCCCCTCACTCTGTCTCCCGCTGTTCCCCTCACTCTCAGTGTTTCCCCCTCTTCCCTGCTCTCTCTCTCTCCCTCTTGCCCCACGCTCTCTCTCTCACTCTTCCCCTCACTTCCCCTCATCTCTCACCCTTCCCTTCACTCTCGCTATCTACACCTCGATCTCGCTCTCTATCCCTCGCTCTCCCTCTCTTCACCTCACTCCCTCTCTCACTTTTCCCCTCACCCTTTCTTTTTCCCTCTTCCCCTCACTCTCTCTCTCTCCCCCTCTTGCCCCATTCTCTCTGTCTCCATCTTCCCCCTCACTTCCTCTCTCTCCCTCTGCCATTCGTTCCCTCTCTCCTCACTCCCTCTTCCTCCCACTCTCCCTCTTCCCCTCACACTCCTCTCTCCTTCTTCCCCTCACACTCCTCTCTCCTTCTTCCCCTCACATGCCTCTCTCCCTCTTCCCCTCACACTCCTCTCTCCCTCTTCCCCTCGCTCATTCTCCCTCCTCCCCTCGCTCACTCTCCCTCCTCCCCTCGCTCACTCTCCCTCTTCCCCTCGCTCACTCTCCCTCTTCCCCTCGCTCACTCTCCCTCTTCCCCTCACTCACTCTCCCTCTTCCCCTCGCTCACTCTCCCTCTTCCCCTCGCTCACTCTCCCTCTTCCACTCACTCACTCTCCCTCTTCCACTCACTCACTCTCCCTCTTCCACTCACTCACTCTCCCTCTTCCACTCACTCACTCTCCCTCTTCCACTCACTCACTCTCCCTCTTCCACTCACTCACTCTCTCCCTATTCCCCTCACTCACTCTCCGCTCTCTCTCCCCCTCTTCCCTTCACCAACTCGCTCTTCCTCTTTCCCTCACTCGCTCGCTCTTCCTCTCTCTTTCTTTCCATCTTCCCCTCTTTCTTTCCCTCTTCCCCTCTTTCTTTCCCTCTTCCCCTCACATCCCCTCTCCCTATTCCCCTCACACCTTCTCTCCCTCTTCTCCTCGCTCTTTCTCTCCCTCTTCCCCTCAATCTCTCTCCCCGTCTTCCCCTCACTCTCTGTCCCCCTCTTCCCCTCACTCTCTGTCCCCCTCTTCCCCTCACTCTGTCTCTCCCCCTCTTCCCCGCTCTCTCTCTCCCTCTTGCCCCAACACTCACTCTCTTGCTCTTCCCCTCACTTCCCTTCATTCTCTCGCACTTCCCTTCACACTCGCTCATTACCCCTCGCTCTCTATCTCTCTTCTCCTCACTCCCTCACACTTTTCCCATCACTCTTTTTCCCTCTTCCCCTCACTCTCTCTCCCTCTCACTCTCCCTCTGCCGCTCACTCTCCCTCTCTCCCTCTACTCCTCACTCTCTCTCTCTTCTACTGCCCCTCAAACTCCCTCTCTCCCTCTGCCCCTCACTATCCCTCTCTCCCTCTGCCCCTCACTCTCCCTCCCCCTCTGCCCCTCACTCTCCCTCTCTCCCTCTGCCCCTCATTCTCCCTCCCCCTCTGCCCCTCACTCTCCCTCTCTCCCTCTGCCCCTCATTCTCCCTATTCACCTCTGCCCCTCACTCTACCCCGCTCCCTCTGCCCCTCACTCTCCCCCTCTCCCTCGCCCTCTGCCCCTCACTCTCCCTCTCTCCTGCTGCCCCTCACTCTCCCTCTCTCCAGCTGCCCCTAAATCTCTCACTCTTCACCTCACTCTGTCTTCATCATCCCCTCACACTCACCCTCTTCCCCTCACTCTCTCGCTCTCCCTCTTCCCCTCACTCTCTCGCTCTCCCTCTTCCCCTCACTCTCTCGCTCTCCCTCTTCCCCTCACTCTCTCGTTCTCCCGCTTCCCCTCACTCTCTCGTTCTCCCGCTTCCCCTCACTCTATTGCTCTCCCACTGCCCCTCAATCTCTAGCCTTCCCTCTTCCCTCACTCTCTCGCTCTCTCTCTTCCCCTCACTCTCCATCTTCCCCTCACTCTCTCGCTCTCCCTCTTCCACTCACTCTCCCTCTTCCGCTCACTCTCCCTCTTCCCCTCACTCTCCCTCTTCCCCTCACTCTCCCTCTTCCCCTCACTCTCCCTCTTCCCCTCACTCTCCCTCTTCCCCTCACTCTCCCTCTACTCCTCACACTCCTCTCTCCTTCTTCCCCTCACACTCCTCTCTCCGTCTTGCCCTCACACTCCTCTCTCCTTCTTCCCCTCACACTCCTCTCTCCTTCTTCCCCTCACACTCCTCTCTCCTTCCCCTCACACTACTCTCTCCCTCTTCCCCTCACACTCTCTCCCTCTTCCCCTCACACTCTCTCCCTCTTCCCCTCACTCACTCTCTCCCTCTTCCCCTCGCTCACTCTCCGCTTCTTCCGCTCACTCTCTCCCCTCTTCCCCTCACCCACTCGCTCCTCTTCCCCTCACTCTCTCGCTATTCCTCTTCCCCCACTCTTTCTTTCCCTCTTCCCCACACACTCTCTCTCCCTCTTCCTCTCGCTCTCTCTCTACCTCTTCCCCTCACTCTCTCCCTCTTCCCCTCACTCACTCTCCCTCTTCCCCTCACTCTCTCCCTCTTCCCCTCACACTCTCTCCCTATTCCTCTCGCTCACTATCTGCTTCTTCCGCTCACTGTCTCCCCAACTTCCTCTCACCCACTCGCTCTTCCTCTTCCCCTCACTCTCTCGCTTTTCCTCTTCCCCACTTTCTTTCCCTCTTCCCGTCTCTTTCTTTCCCTCTTCCCCTCACTCTCTCTCTCCCTATTTCCCTCACACCCTCTCTCCCTCTTCTCCTTGCTCTTTCTCTCCCTCTTCCCCTCAATCTCTCCCTCTTCCACTCCCTCTTCCCCTCACTCTATTGCTCTTACTGTTCCCCTCTCTATCGTACCCTCTTCCCCTCACTCTCTTTCTCCCCTCACTCTCTCTCACCCTCTTCCCCTCACTCTCTCTCTCCCTCTCTTCCCCTCACTCTCAGTCCTCTCCCCCTTTCCCGCTCTCTCTGTCTCTCCCTCTTGCTCCACACTCACACTCTCGCTCTTACCCTCACTTGCCCCTTCTTCCCCTCATTCTCTCGCCCTTCCCTTCAATCTCGCTCTCTACCCCTCACACTCTCTCTCTTCTCCTCACTCCCTCTCACACTTTTCCCCTCACTTTTTTTTTCTCTCTTCCCCTCTCTCTCTCTTCCCCTCACTCTCTCCCTCTTCCTCTCACTCTACCTCTGTTCCTCTGGCCCTCACTCTCCCTCTCTCCCTCTGCACCTCATTCTCCCTATCTACCACTGCCCCTCACTCTCCCTCTCTCCCTCTGCCCCTCATTCTCGCTCTCTCCCTCTGCCACTCACTCTCCCTCTCTGCCTCTGACCTTCACTCTCCCTCTCTCGCTCTGCCCCTCAAACTCACTCTCTCACTCTTCACCTCACTCTCTGTCTCCATCTTCCCCTCACAGTCTCCCTCTTCCCCTCACTCTCTCCCTCATCCCCTCACTCCCTTGCTCTCCCTCTTCCACTCGCTCACTCTCTCCCTCTTCTCCTCGCTCTCTCTCTCCCTCTTCCCCTCGCTCTCTCTCTTCCTCATCCCCTCGCTCTCTCTCCGCTTCTTCCGTACACTCTCACTCTCTACCCCTCACTCTCTCCCTCTTCTCCTCACTACCTCTCTTTTCGCCTCACTCTCTCTTTTTCTCTCTTCCCCTCACTCTCCCTCTCTCCCTCACACTCTCTCACTCCAACTCACTCTCTCTCCCCCCTCACTCTCTCTCTCCCCCTGTTCCCCTCACTCTCAGTCTCTCCCCCTCTTCCCCCGCTCTCTCGCTCTCTCTCCCCTCTTGCCCCACTCTCTCCCTCTCGCCCCACTCTCTATCTCTCCTTCTTCCCCTCTCTTCCCCTTATTCTCTCACCCTTCCCTTCACTCTCGCTCTCTACACTTCGCTCTCTCTCTCTCTACCCCTCGCTTTCACTCTCTCTTCTCCTTACTACCTGTCACTTTTCCCCTCACTATTTCTTTTTCCCTCTTCTCACACTCTCTCTCCCCCTCTTGCCCCATTCTCTCTCTCCCACTTCCCCTCCCCCCTCTCTCGCTCCGCCCTTCAATCCCTCTCTCCCTCTTCCACTCACTCTCCCTCTCCCCCTCACTCTCCCTCTTCCCCTCACACTCATCTCTCCCTCTTCCCCTTGCTCTCTCTCCCTCTTCCCCTCGCTCTCTCTCCCTCTTCCCCCTCGCTCTCTCTCCCTCTTCCCCTCGCTCTCTCTCCCTCTTCCCCTCGCTCTCTCTCCCTCTTCCCCTCGCTCACAATCCCTCTTCCCCTCGCTCACTCTCCCTCTTCCCCTCACTCACTCTCCCTCTTCCCCTCACTCACTCTCCCTCTTCCCCTCACTCACTCTCTCCCTATTGCCCTTGCTCACTCTCCGCTTCTTCCGCTCACTCTCTCCCCCTCACCCACTTGCTCTTCCACTTTCCCCCACTCTCTCGCTCTTCCTTTTCCCCTCTCTTTCTTTCCCTCTTCCCCTCTCTTTCTTTCCCTCTTCCCCTCATTCACTCTCTCCCTATTCCCCTCACACCCTCTCTCCCTCTTCCCCTCGCTTTCTCTCCGTCTTCTCCTCGCACTTTCTCCCCCTCAATCTCTCTCTCCCTCTTCCCCTCACACCATCGTTCTCTCTCTCCCCCTCACTCTCTCTCTTCCTGTCTTCCCCTCACTCTCTCTCTCCCCTCTTCCCCTCACTCTGTCTCTCCCCCTCTTCCCCGCTCTATCTCTCTCCCTCTTGCCCCACACTCACTCTCTCGCTCTTACCCTCACTTCCTTTGATTCTCTCGCAATTCCCTTCACACTCGCTCATAACCCCTCGCTCTCTATCTCTCTTCTCCTCACTCCCTCACACGTTTCCCCTCACTCTTTTTCCCTCTTCCCCTCATTCTCGCCCTCTCACTCTCCCTCTGCCGCTCACTCCCCCCTCTCTCCCTCCACTCCTCACTCTCCCTCTCTTCTACTGCCCCTCACACTCCCCTCTCTCCCTCTGCCCCTCACTCTCCCTCTCTCCCTCTACCCCTCACTCTCCCTCTCCCTCTCACTCTCCCTCTCTCCCTCTGCCCCTCATTCTCCCTATCCACCTCTGCCCACCCCGCTCCCTCTGCCCCACACTCTCCCCCTCTCCCTCTGCCCCTCACTCTCCCTCTCTCCTGCTGCCCCTCACTCTCCCTCTCTCCGCTTCCCCTCACTCTCCCTCTCTCCAGCTGCCCCTAAATCTCTCACTCTTCACCTCACTCTGTCTTCATCTTCCCCTCACACTCACCCTCTTCCCCTCACTCTCTCGCTCTCCCTCTTCCCCTCACTCTCTCGCTCACCCTCTTCCCCTCACTCACTCTCTCCCTTTTCCCCTCGCTCACTCTCCACTTCTTCCGTTCACTCTCTCCCCGACTTCCCCTCACCGACTCGCTCCTCCTCTTCCCCTCACTCTCTCGCTTTTCCTCTTCCCCACTCTTTCTTTCCCTCTTCCCCTCTCTTTCTTTCCCTCTCTCCCTCACACCCTCTCTCTCTTCCTATTCCCCTCACACCCTCTCTCCCTCTTCCCCTCAATCTCTCTCCCCTTTTCCACTCCCCCTTCCCCTCACTCTATCGCTCTTACTCTTCCCCTCTCTATTGTACCCTCTTCCCCTCACTCTCTCCCTCCCCCTCGCTCTCTCTCTCACCCTCTTCCCCTCACTCTCTTTCTCCCCCTCTCTTCCCCTCACTCTCAGTCTCTCCCCTTCCCCGCTCTCTGTCTCTCCCTCTTGCCCCACACTCACTCTCTAGCTCTTCACCTCACTTCCACTCTCTTCCCCTCATTCTCTCGCCCTTCCCTTCACTCTCGCTCTCTACCCCTCGCTCTCTCTCTTCTCCTCACTCCCTCTCACACTTTTCCCCTCACTTTCTTTTTCCCTCTTCCCCTCACTCTCTCTTCCCCTCTCTCTCTCTTTCCCCTCTCTCTCTCTTCCCCTCTCTCTCTCTCTCCCTCTTCCTCTCACTCTCCCTCTGTCCCCTCTGCCCCTCACTCTCCCTCTCTCCCTCTGCACCGCATTCTCCCTATCTACCTCTGCCCCTCACTCACCCTCTCTCTTCTCTTCACTCCCTCTCACTTTTCCCCACTCTTTTTTTCCCTCTTCCCCTCACTCACCCTCTCTCCCGCTGCCCCTCACTCTCCCTCTGCCCCTCACACTCTCTCACTCTTCAAACTCACTCTCTCTCCCCCTCACTCTCTCTCTCCCCATTCCCCTCACTCTCAGTCTCTCCCCCTCTTCCCCGCTCTCTCTCCCTCTTGCCCCACTCTCTCTCGCCCCACTCTCTCTCTTGCCCCACTCCCTCTCTCCCTCTTCCCCTCACTTCCCCTCTCTTCCCCTCATTCTCTCACCGTTCCCTTCACTCTCGCTCTCTACACCTCGCACTCTGTCTCTCTTCACCTTACTCCCTCTCTCACTTTTCCCCTCACTCTTTCTTTTTCCCTCTTCCCCTGTCTCTCTCTCCCCCTCTTGCCCCATTCTCTCTCCCCCCACTTCCCCTCACTTCTCCTCTCTCGCTCTGCCCTTCAATCACTCTCTCCCTCTTCCACTCACTCTCCCTCTTCCCCTCACTCTCCCTTTTCCCCTCACTCTCCTCTCTCCTTCTTCGCCTCACACTCCTCTCTCCCTCTTCCCCTCACACTCTCTCCCCACTTCCCCTCACTTAATCACCCTCTTCCGCTCACTCACTCTCCCTCTTCCCCTCACTCACTCTTCCCCCCACTAACTCTCCGCGTCTTCCGGTCACTCTCTCCCCCTCTTCCCCTCACCCACTCGCACTTCCTCTTCCCCTCACTCACTCGCTCTTCCTCTTCCCCTCTCTTTCTTTCCCTCTTCCCCTCTTTCTTTCCCTCTTCCCTCACTCCCTCTCTCCCTATTTCCCTCACTCCCTCTCTCTGTCTTCTACTCGCACTTTCTCTCCCTCTTCCCCTCAATCTCTCTCCCCCACTTCCACTCCCTCTTCCCCTCACTCTATCGCTCTTATTCTTCCCCTCTCTATCGTACCATCTTCCCCTCACTCTCCCTCTCCCCCTCACTCTCTCTCTCACCCTCTTCCCCTCACTCTCAGTCTCTCCCCCTTTTCCCCTCACTCTCAGTGTCTCCCCACTTCACCGCTCTCTCTGTCTCTCCCTCTTGCCCCACACTCACTCTCTCGCTCTTACCCTCACTTCCCCTCTTTTCCCCTCATTCTCTCGCCCTTCCCTTCACTCTCGCTCTCTACCCCTCGCTCTCTCTCTTCTCCTCACTCCCTCTCACACTTTTCCCCTCACTTTCTTTTTCCCTCTTCCCCTCACTCTCTCTTCCCCTCTCTCTCTCTCTTACCCTCACTCTCTCCCTCTTCCTCTCACTCTCCCTCTCTCCCTCTGCCCCTCACTATCCCTCTCTCCCTCTGCCCCTCACTCTCCCTCTCCCTCTGCCCCTCACTCTCCCTCTCCCTCTGCCCCCTCACTCTCCCTCTCTCCCCTCTGCCCCTCATTCTCCCTATCCACCTCTGCCCCTCACTCTACCCCCGCTCCCTCTGCCCCTCACTCTCCCCCCTCTCCCTCTGCCCCTCACTCTACCACTCTCCTGCTGCCCCTCACTCTCCCTCTCTCCGCTTCCCCTCACTCTCCCTCTCTCCAGCTGCCCCTAAATCTCTCACTCTTCACCTCACTCTGTCTTCATCTTCCCCTCACACTCACCCACTTCCCCTCACTCTCTCGCTCTCAGTCTTCCCCTCACTCTCTCCCTCATCCCCTCACTCTCTTGCTCTCCCTCTTCCACTCACTCACTCTCTCCCTCTTCCCCTCGCTCTCTCTCTCCCTCTTCCCCTCGCTCTCTCTCTTCATCATCCCCTCGCTCTCTCTCCGCTTCTTCCGTACACTCACTCTCTACCCCTCACTCTCTCCCTCTTCTCCTCACTACCTCTCTTTTCGCCTCACTCTCTCTTTTTCTCTCTTCCCCTCACTCTCCCTCTCTCCCTCTGCCCCTCACACTCTCTCACTCTCTCTCCCCCCTCACTCTCTCTCTCCCCCTGTTCCCCTCACTCTCAGTCTCTCCCCCTCTTCCCCGCTCTCTCTCCCTCTTGCCCCACTCTCTCCCTCTCGCCCCACTCTCTATCTCTCCCTCTTCCCCTCACTTCACCTCTCTTCCCCTTATTCTCTCACCCTTCCCTTCACACTCGCTCTCTACACCTCGCTCTCTCTCTACCCCTCGCTTTCACTCTCTCTTCTTACTCCCTCTCACTTTTCCCCTCACTCTTTCTTTTTCCCTCTTCTCCTCACACTCTCTCTCCCCCTCTTGCCCCATTCTCTCTCTCCCACTTCCCGTCACTTCCCCTCTCTCGCTCCGCCCTTCAATCCCTCTCTCCCTCTTCCACTCACTCTCCCTCTCCCCCTCACTCTCCCTCTTCCCCTCACTCTCCCTCTTCCCCTCACACTCATCTCTCCCTCTTCCCCTCGCTCTCTCTCCCTCTTCCCCTCGCTCTCTCTCCCTCTTCCCCTCGCTCTCTCTCCCTCTTCCTCGCTCACACTCCCTCTTCCCCTCGCTCACACTCCCTCTTCCCTTCACTCACTCTCCCTCTTCCCCTCACTCACTCTCCCTCTTCCCCTCACTCACTCTCTCCCTATTGCCCTTGCTCACTCTCCGCTTCTTCCGCTCACTATCTCCCCCTCACCCACTTGCTCTTCCACTTTCCCCCCACTCTCTCGCTCTTCCTCTTCCCCTCTCTTTCTTTCCCTCTTCCCCTCACTCACTCTCTCCCTATTCCCCTCACACACTCTCTCCCTCTTCCCCTCACTCTTTCTCTCCCTTTTCCCCTCACTCTTTCTCTCCCTCTTCCCCTCACTCTTTCTCTCCCTCTTCCCCTCACTCCATCGTTCTCTCTCTCCCCCTCACTCTCTCTCTTCCTGTCTTCCCCTCACTCTCTCTCTCCCCTCTTCCCCTCACTCTGTCTCTCCCCCTCTTCCCTGCTCTATCTCTCTCCCTCTTGCCCCACACTCACTCTCTCGCTCTTACCCTCACTTCCCCTCTCTTCCCCACATTCTCTCGCCCTTCCCTTCACTCTCACTCTCTACCCCTCGCTCTCTCTCTCCATTCTCCTCACTCCCTTTCACACTTTCCCCCTCATTTTCTTTTAACTCTGCCCCTCACTCTCTTGCTCTTCCCCTCACTTCCTTTGATTCTCTCGCAATTCCCTTCACACTCGCTCATAACCCCTCGCTCTCTATCTCTCTTCTCCTCACTCCCTCACAAGTTTCCCCTCACTCTTTTTCCCTCTTCCCCCATTCTCGCCCTCTCACTCTCCCTCTGCCGCTCACTCCCCCTCTCTCCCTCCACTCCTCACTCTGCCTCTCTTCTACTGCCCCTCACACTCCCTCTCTCCCTCTGCCCCTCACTCTCCCTCTCTCCCTCTACCCCTCACTCTCCCTCTCCCTCTGCCCCTCACTCTCCCTCTCTCCCTCTGCACCTCATTCTCCCTATCCACCTCTGCCCCTCACTCTACCCCGCTCCCTCTGCCCCTCACTCTCCCCCTCTCCCTCTGCCCCTCACTCTCCCTCTCTCCTGCTGCCCCTCACACTCCCTCTCTCCGCTTCCCCTCACTCTCCCTCTCTCCAGCTGCCCCTAAATCTCTCACTCTTCACCTCACTCTGTCTTCATCTTCCCCTCACACTCACCCTCTTCCCCTCACTCTCTCGCTCTCCCCTCTTCCCCTCACTCTCTCGCTCTCCCTATTCGCCTCACTCTCTCGCTTTCCCTCTTCCCCTCACTCTCTCGCTCTCCCCGCTTCCCCTCACTCTCTCGGTCACCCGCTTCCCCACACTCTTTCGCTCTCCTGCTTCCCCTCACCCTCTCCCTCTTCCCCTCACTCTCTCGCTCTCCCACTTCCCCTCACTCTATTGCTCTCCCACTGCCCCTCAATCTCTAGCCCTCCCACTTCCCCTCACTCTCTCGCTCTCCCCCTCTTCCCCTCACTCTCCATCTTCCCCTCACTCTCTCGCTCTCCCTCTTCCACTCACTCTCCCTCTTCCCCTCACTGGCCCTCTTCCCCTCACTCGCCCTCTTCCCCTCACTCGCCCTCTTCCCCTCACTCGCCCTCTTCCCCTCACTCGCCCTCTTCCCCTCACTCGCCCTCTACTCCTCACACTCCTCTCTCCTTCTTCCCCTCACACTCCTCTCTCCTTCTTGCCCTCACACTCCTCTCTGCTTCTTCCCCTCACACTCCTCTCTCCTTCTTCCCCTCACACTCCTCTCTGCTTCTTCCCCTCACACTCTCTCCTTCTTCACCTCACACTGCTCTCTCCTTCTCCTCACACTCCTCTCTCCTTCCCCTCACACTCCTCTCTCCCTCTTCCCCTCACACTCTCTCCCTCCCTCTTCCCCTCACACTCTCTCTCCCTCTTCCCCTCACACTCTCTACCCCCCTCCCCTCACACTCTCTCTACCTCCTCCCCTCACACTCTCTCCCTCTTCCCCTCACTCACTCTCCCTCTTCCCCTCACTTACTCTCTCCCTACTCCCCTCGCTCACTCTCCGCTTCTTCCGCTCACTATCTCCCCCTCTTCACCTCACCCACTCGCTCCTCTTCCCCTCACTCTCTCACTATTCCTCTTCCCCACTCTTTCTTTCCCTCTTCCCCACACACTCTCTCTCCCTCTTCCTCTCGCTCTCTCTACCTCTTCCCCTCACTCACTCTCCCTCTTCCCCTCACTCACTCTCCCTCTTCCCCTCACTCACTCTCCCTCTTCCCCTCACTCTCTCCCTCTTCACCTCACACACTCTCTCCCTATTCCTCTCGCTCACTCTCTGCCTCTTCCGCTCACTGTCTCCCCCACTTCCACTCACCCACTCGCTCTTCCTCTTCCCCTCACTCTCTTTCTTTCCCTCTTCCCCTCTCTTTCTTTCCCTCTTCCCCTCTCTTTCTTTCCCTCTTCCCCTCACTCTCTCTCTCCCTATTTCCCTCACACACTCTCTCCCTCTTCTCCTCGCTCTTTCTCTCCCTCTTCCCCTCAACCTCTCCCTCTTCCACTCCCTCTTCCCCTCACTCTATCGCTCTTACTCTTCCCCTCTCTATTGTACCCTCTTCCCTTCACTCTCTTTCTCCCCCTCACTCTCTCTCTCACCCTCTTCCCCTCACTCTCAGTCTCTCCCCTCCCCTGCTCTCTCTGTCTCTCCCTCTTGCCCCACACACTCTCACTCTTACCCTCACTTGCCCCTTCTTTCCCTCATTCTCTCGCCCTTCCCTTCAATCTTGCTCTCTACCCCTCGCTCTCTCTCTCTTCTCCTCACTCCCTCTCACACTTTTCCCCTCACTTTCTTTTTCTCTCTTCCCCTCACTCTCTCTCTTCCCCTCACTCTCTCTCTCCCTCTTCCTCTCACTCTACCTCTGTTCCTCTGGCCCTCACTCTCCCTCTCTCCCTCTGCACCTCATTCTCCCTATCTACCTCTGCCCCTCACTCTCCCTCTCTCCCTCTGCCCCTCATTCTCCCTCTCTCCCTCTGCCCTTCACTCTCCTTCTTTCCCTCTGCCCCTCAAACTCCCTCTCTCCCTCTGCCCCTCACACTCCCTCTCTCCCTCTGCCCCTCACTCTCTCTCACTCTTCACCTCACTCTCTGTCTCCATCATCCCCTCACAGTCTCCCTCTTCCCCTCACTCTCTCCCTCATCCCCTCACTCTCTTGCTCTCCCTCTTCCACTCGCTCACTCTCTCCCTCTTCCCCTCGCTCTCTCTCTCCCCCTTCCCCTCACTCTCTCTCTTCCTCATCCCCTCGCTCTCTCTCCGCTTCTTCCGCACACTCTCACTCTCTACCCCTCACTCTCTCTCTCTTCTCCTCACTCCCTCTCACTTTTCCCCTCACTCTCTCTTTTTCTCTTCCCCTCACTCTCCCTCTCTCCCTCTGCCCCTCACACTCTCTCACTCTGCAACTCACTCTCTCTCCCCCTGTTCCCCTCACTCTCAGTCTCTCCCCCTCTACCCCGCTCTCTCTCCCACTTGCCCCACTCTCTCCCTCTCGCCCCACTCTCTCTCTCGCCCCACTCTCTATCTCTCCCTCTTCCCCTCACTTCCACTCTCTTCCCCTCATTCTCTCACCCTTACCTTCACTCTCGCTCTCTACACCTCGCTCTCTCTCTACCCCTCGCTTTCACTCTCTCTTCTCCTTACTCCCTCTCTCACTTTTCCCCTCACTCTTTCTTTTTCCCTCCTCCCCTCACACTCTCTCTCCTCCTCTTGCCCCATTCTCTCTCTCCCACTTCCCGTCACTTCCCCTCTCTCGCTCCGCCCTTCAATCCCTCTCTCCCTCTTCCACTCACTCTCCCTCTCCCCCTTACTCTCCCTCTTCCCTCACTCTACTCTCTCCCTCTTCCCCTCACACTCCTCTCTCCCTCTTCCCATCACACTCTCGCTCCCCCTCTTCCCCTCACTCAATCTCCCTCTACCCCTCACTCACTCTCTCCCTCTTCCCCTCGCTCACTCTCCGCGTCTTCCACTCACACTCTCCCCCTCTTCCCCGCACCCACTCGCAATTCCTCTTCCCCTCACTCTCTTGCTCTTCCTCTTCCCCTCTTTCTTTCCCTCTTCCCCTCTTTCTTTCCCTCTTTCCCTCACTCCCTCTCTCCCTATTCCCCTCACACACTCTCTCCCTCATTCCCTCGCTCTTTATCTCCCTTTTCCCCTCACTCTTCCTCTCTCCCACTGCTCCTCACCGTTCCTCCCTCTGCCCCTCAATCTCTCTCACTCTTCACCTCACTTTGACTTCATCTTACCCTTACACTCTCGCTCTCCCTCTTTCCCTCACTCTCTCGCTCCCCCTCTTCCCCTCACTCTCTCGCTCTCCCCTCTTCCCCTCACTCTCTCACTCTCCCTCTTCCCCTCACTCTCTCCCTCTCCCTCTTCCCCTCACTCTCTCGGTCACCTGCTTCCCCTCACTCTCTCGCTCTCCTGCTTCCCCTCACTCTCTCGCTCTCCCCGTCACTCTCTCGCTCTCCCCGTCACTCTCTCGCTCTCCTGCTTCTCCTCACTCTCTCGCTCTCCCCCGTCACTCTCTCACTCTCCCACTTCCCCTCACTCTCTAGTCCTCCCTCTTCCCCTCACTCTCTCGCTCTCCCTCTTCCTCTCACACTCTCGCTCTCCCGCTTCCCCTCGCTCCCTCACTCTCCCACTTCCTCTCACTCTCTAGCTCTCCCTCTCCCCCTCACTCTCCATCTCTTGCTCAGCCCCTGACTCTCCCTCTGCCCCTCACTCTACCTCTCTCCCCGCTGCCCCTCACTCCCCCTCTCTCCCGCTGACCCTCACGCACCCTCCCTCCCGCTGACCCTCACTCTCCCTCTCTCCCGCTGCCCCTCACTCTCTCTTTGCCCCTCACTCTCTCTCTCCTCCTGTTCCCCTCACTCCCAGTCTCTCCCCCTCTTCCCCGCTCACTCTTTCTGTCTCCCTCTTGCCCCACTCTCTCTCTCCATCTTCCCCTCACTTCCCCTCTCTTCTCTCATCCTTCTCTTCACTCTCGCTCTCTACCCCACTCTCTCACTTCTCCTCACTCCCTCTCTCACTTTTCCCCTCACTCTTTCTTTCTCCCTCTTCCCCTCAGTCTCTCCCTCTCCCCCTCTTGCCCCATTCTCTCACTCTCCCTCTTCCCTTCACTTCCCGTCTCTCCCTCTGCCCTTCACTCCCTCTCTCCCTCCTCCACTCACTCTCCCTCTACACCCACTCTCCCTCTTCCCCTCACTCGCCCTCTAACCCTCACACTCCTCGCTCCATCATCCCCTCACACTGCTCTCTCCTTCCCCTCACGCTCCTCTCTCCTTCTTCCCCTCACACTCCTCTCCTTTGCCTCACACTCCTCTCCTTCTTCCCCTCACACTCCTCTCTCCTTCTTCCCCTCACACTCCTCTCTCCTTCTTCCCCTCACACTCCTCTCTCCTTCTTCCCCTCACACTCCTCTCTCCTTCTTCCCCTCACATTCCTCTCTCCTTCCCCTCACACTCCTCTCTCCTTCTTCCCCTCACACTGCTCTCTCTCTCTTCCCCTCACACTCTCTCTCCTTCTTCCCCTCACACTCCTCTCTCCTTCTTCCCCTCACACTCCTCTCTCCTTCTTCCCCTCACACTCCTCTCTCCTTCCCCTCACACTCTTCTCTCCTTCTTCCCCTCACACTGCTCTCTCTCTCTCTTCCCCTCACACTCTCTCTACCTCCTCCACTCACACTCTCTCCCTCTTCCCCCACTCACTCTCTCTCTTCCCCTCACTCACTCTCCCTCATCCCCTCACTCACTCTCTCCCTATTACCCTCGCTCATTCTCCGCTTCTTCCGCTCACTCTCTCCCCCTCTTCCCCTCACCCACTCGCTCCTCTTCCCCTCAGTCTCTCGCTTTTCCTCTTCCACACTCTTTCTTTCCCTCTTCGCCTCACTCACTCTCCCTCTTCGCCTCACTCACTCTCCCTCTTCGCCTCACTCACTCTCCCTCTTTCCCTCACTCTCTCCCTCTTCCCCTCACTCACTCTCTCCATTTTCCCCTCGCTCACTCTCCACTTCTTCCGTTCACTCTCTCCCCCACTTACCCTCACCCACTCGCTCCTCCTCTTCCCCTCACTCTCTCGCTTTTCCTCTTCCCCACTCTTTCTTTCCCTCTCTCCCTCACACCCTCTCTCTCTTCCTATTCCCCTCACACCCTCTCTGCTTCTTCCCCTCACACTCCTCTCTCCTTCTTCCCCTCACACTCCTCTCTCCTTCTTCCCCTCACACTCCTCTCTCCTTCTTCCCCTCACACTCTCTCCTTCTTCTCCTCACACTCCACTCTCCTTCCCCTCACACTCCTCTCTCCTTCCCCTCACACTCCTCTCTCCCTCTTCCCCTCACACTCTCTCTCCCTCTTCCCCTCACACTCTCTCTCCCTCTTCCCCTCACACTCTCTCCCTCTTGCCCTCACACTCTCTCTCCCTCTTCCCCTCACACTCTCCCTACCTCCTCCCCTCACACTCTCTCCCTCTTCCCCTCACTCACTCTCCCTCTTCCCCTCACTTACTCTCTCCCTATTCCCCACGCTCACTCTCCGCTTCTTCCGCTCACTCTCTCCCCTCTTCCCCTCACCCACTCGCTCCTCTTCCCCTCACTCTCTCACTATTCCTCTTCCCCACTCTTTCTTTCCCTCTTCCCCTCTTTCTTTCCCTCTTCCCCTCACTCTCTCTCTCCCTATTCCCCTCACACACTCTCTCCCTCTTCTCCTCGCTCTTTCTCTCCCTCTTCCCCTCAACCTCTCCCTCTTCCACTCCCTCTTCCCCTCACTCTATCGCTCTTACTCTTCCCCTCTCTATTGTACCCTCTTCTCTTCACTCTCTTTCTCCCCCTCACTCTCTCTCCCCCTCTTCCCCTCACTCTCAGTCTCTCCCCTTCCCTGCTCACTCTGTCTCTCCCTCTTGCCCCACACTCACACTCTCGCTCTTACCCTCACTTGCCCCTTCTTCCCCTCATTCTCTCGCCCTTCCCTTCAATCTCACTCTCTACCCCTCGCTCTCTCTCTCTTCTCCTCACTCCCTCTCACACTTTTCCCTCACTTTCTTTTTCTCTCTTCCCCTCACTCTCTCTCTTCCCCTCACTCTCTCTCTCCCTCTTCCTCTCACTCTACCTCTGTTCCTTTGGCCCTCACTCTCCCTCTCTCCCTCTGCCCCTCACTCTCCCTCTCTCCCTCTACCCCTCACTCTCCCTCTCCCTCTGCCCCTCACTCTCCCTCTCTCCCTCTGCACCTCATTCTCCCTATCCACCTCTGCCCCTCACTCTACCCCGCTCCCTCTGCCCCTCACTCTCCCCCTCTCCCTCTGCCCCTCACTCTCCCTCTCTCCTGCTGCCCCTCACTCTCCCTCTCTCCGCTTCCCCTCACTCTCCCTCTCTCCAGCTGCCCCTAAATCTCTCACTCTTCACCTCACTCTGTCTTCACCTTCCCCTCACACTCACCCTCTTCCCCTCACTCTCTCGCTCTCCCTCTTCCCCTCACTCTCTCACTCTCCCTATTCGCCTCACTCTCTCGCTCTCCCCCCTTCCCCTCACTCTCTCGATCTCCCGCTTCCCCTCACCCTCTCGCTCTCCCCGCTTCCCCTCACTCTCTCGCTCTCCCACTGCCCCTCAATCTCTAGCCCTCCCTCTTCCCCTCACTCTCTCGCTCTCCCTCTTCCCCTCACTCTCCATCTTCCCCTCACTCTCTCGCTCTCCCTCTTCCACTCACTCTCCCTCTTCCCCTCACTCACCCTCTTCCCCTCACTCGCCCTCTTCCTCTCACTCGCCCTCTTCCCCTCACTCGCCCTCTACTCCTCACACTCCTCTCTCCTTCTTCCCCTCACACTCCTCTCTCCTTCTTGCCCTCACACTCCTCTCTTCTTCTTCCCCTCACACTCCTCCCTTCTTCTTGCCCTCACACTCCTCTCTCCTTCTTGCCCTCACACTCCTCTCTCCTTCTTCCCCTCACACTCCTCTCTGCTTCTTCCCCTCACACTCCTCTCTCCTTCTTGCCCTCACACTCTATCCTTCTTCCCCTCACACTCCTCTCTCCCTCTTCCCCTCACACTCTCTCTCCCTCTTCCCCTCACACTCTCTCTCCCTCTTCCCCTCACACTCTCTCTCCCTCTTCCCCTCACACTCTCTCTCCCTCTTCCCCTCACACTCTCGCCCTCTTCCCCTCACTCACTCTCCCTCTTCCCCTCACTTACTCTCTCCCTATTCCCCACGCTCACTCTCCGCTTCTTCCGCTCACTCTCTTCCCCTCTTCACCTCACCCACTCGCTCCTCTTCCCCTCACTCTCTCACTATTCCTCTTCCCCACTCTTTTTTTCCCTCTTCCCCACACACTCTCTCTCCCTCTTCCTCTCGCTCTCTCTCTACCTCTTCCCCTCACTCACTCTCCCTCTTACCCTCACTCACTCTCCCTCTTCCCCTCACACACTCTCTCCCTATTCCTCTTGCTCAGTCTCTGCCTCTTCCGCTCACTGTCTCCCCCACTTCCCCTCACCCACTCGCTCTTCCTCTTCCCCTCACTCTCTTTCTCCCCCTCACTCTCTCTCTCACCCTCTTCCCCTCACTCTCTCTCTCCCCCTCTTCCCCTCACTCTCAGTCTCTCCCCTTCCCTGCTCTCTGTCTCTCCCTCTTGCCCCACACTCACACTCTCGCTCTTACCCTCACTTGCCCCTCCTTCCCCTCATTCTCTCGCCCTTCCCTTCAATCTCGCTCTCTACCTCTCGCTCTCTCTCTCTTCTCCTCACTCCCTCACACACTTTTCCCCTCACTTTCTTTTTCTCTCTTCCCCTCACTCTCTCTCTTCCCCTCACTCTCTCTCTCCCTCTTCCTCTCACTCTACCTCTGTTCCTCCGGCCCTCACTCTCCCTCTCTCCCTCTGCACCTCATTCTCCCTATCTACCTCTGCCGCTCACTCTCCCTCACTCCCTCTGCCCCTCATTCTCCCTCTCCCTCTGCCCTTCACTCTCCCTCTCTCCCTCTGCCCTTCACTCTCCTTTCCCTCTGCCCCTCACTCTCCTTCTTTCCCTCTGCCCCTCAAACTCCCTCTCTCCCTCTGCCCCTCACTCTCTCTCACTCTTCACCTCACTCTCTGTCTCTATATTCCCCTCACAGTCTCCCTCTTCACCTCACTCTCTCCCACATCCCCTCACTCTCTTGCTCTCCCTCTTCCACTCGCTCACTCTCTCCCTCTTCCCCTCGCTCACTCTCTCCCTCTTCCCCTCACTCTCTCTCTTCCTCATCCCCTCGCTCTCTCTCCGCTTCTTCCGTACACTCTCACTCTCTACCCCCTCACTCCCTCTCTCTTCTCCTCACTCCCTCTCACTTTTCCCCTCACTCTCCCTTTTACTCTTCCCCTCACTCTCCCTCTCTCCGTCTGCCCCTCACACTCTCTCACTCTGCAACTCACTCTCTCTCCCCCTCACTCTCTCTCTCCCCCTGTTCCCCTCACTCTCAGTCTCTCCCCCTCTTCCCCGCTCTCTCGCTCTCTCTCCCTCTTGCCCCACTCTCTCCCCTCTCGCCCCACTCTCTATCTCTCCCTCTTCCCCTCACTTCCACTCTCTTCCCCTCATTCTCTCACCCTTACCTTCACTCTCGCTCTCTACACCTCGCTCTCTCTCTCGCTACCCCTCGCTTTCACTCTCTCTTCTCCTTACTCCCTCTCTCACTTTTCCCCTCACTCTTTTTTCCTCCTCCCCTCACACTCTCTCTCCTTCCCCTCACACTCCTCTCTCCTTCTTGCCCGCACACTCCTCTCTCCTTCTTCCCCTCACACTCCTCTCTGCTTCTTCCCGTCACACTCTATCCTTCTTCCCCTCACACTCCTCTCTCCTTCCCCTCACACTCCTCTCTCCTTCCCCTCACACTCCTCTCTCCTTCTTGCCCTCACACTCCTCTCTCCTTCTTCCCCTCACACTCCTCTCTCCTTCCCCTCACACTCCTCTCTCCCTTTTCCCCTCACTCTCTCTCCCTCTTCCCCTCACACTCTCTCTCCCTCTTCCCCTCACACTCTCTCTACCTCCTCCCCTCACACTCTCTCCCTCTTCCCCTCACTCACTCTCCCTCTTCCCCTCACTTACTCTCTCCCTACTCCCCTCGCTCACTCTCCGCTTCTTCCGCTCACTCTCTCCCCCTCTTCACCTCATCCACTCGCTCCTCTTCCCCTCACTCTCTCACTATTCCTCTTCCCCACTCTTTCTTTCCCTCTTCCCCACACACTCTCTCTCCCTCTTCCTCTCGCTCTCTCTACCTCTTCCCCTCACTCTCTCCCTCTTCCCCTCACTCACTCTCCCTCTTCCCCTCACTCACTCTCCCTCTTCCCCTCACTCACTCTCCCTCTTCCCCTCACACACTCTCTCCCTATTCCTCTTGCTCACTCTCTGCCTCTTCCGCTCACTGTCTCCCCCACTTCCCCTCACCCACTCGCTCATCCTCTTCCCCTCACTCTCTCGCTTTTCCTCTTCACCACTCTTTCTTTCCCTCTTCCCCTCTCTTTCTTTCCCTCTTCCCCTCACTCTCTCTCTCCCTATTCCCCTCACACACTCTCTCCCTCTTCTCCTCGCTCTTTCTCTCCCTCTTCCCCTCAACCTCTCCCTCCTCCCCTCACTTTATCACTCTTACTCTTCCCCTCTCTAATGTACCCTCCTCCCTTCACTCTCTTTCTCCCCCTCACTCTCTCTCTCCCCCTCTTCCCCTCACTCTCTATCTCCCCCTCTTCCCCTCACTCTCAGTCTCTCCCCTTCCCTGCTCTCTCTGTCTCTCCCTCTTGCCCCACACTCACACTCTCGCTCTTACCCTCACTTGCCCCTTCTTCCCCTCATTCTCTCGCCCTTCTCTTCAATCTCGCTCTCTACCCCTCGCTCTCTCTCTCTTCTCCTCACTCCCTCTCACACTTTTCCCCTCACTTTCTTTTTCTCTCTTCCCCTCACTCTCTCTCTTCCCCTCACTCTCTCTCTCCCTCTTCCTCTCACTCTACCTCTGTTCCTCTGGCCCTCACTCTCCCTCTCTCCCTCTGCACCTCATTCTCCCAATCTACCTCTGCCCCTCACTCTCCCTCTCTCCCTCTGCCCCTCATTCTCCCTCTCTCCCTCTGCCCTTCACTCTCCCTCTCTCCCTCTGCCCTTCACTCTCCTTCTTTCCCTCTGCCACTCAAACTCCCTCTCTCCCTCTGCCCCCACACCTCCCTCTCTCCCTCTGCCCCTCACTCTCTCTCACTCTTCACCTCACTCTCTGTCTCCATCTTCCCCTCACAGTCTCCCTCTTCCCCTCACTCTCTCCCTCATCCCCTCACTCTCTTGCTCTCCCTCTTCCACTCGCTCACTCTCTCCCTCTTCCCCTCACTCTCTCTCTCCCTCTTCCCCCACTCTCTCTCTTCCTCATCCCCTCGCTCTCTCTCCGCTTCTTCCGTACACTCTCACTCTCTACCCCTCACTCTCTCTCTCTTCTCCTCACTCCCTCTCACTTTTCCCCTCACTCTCTCTTTTTCTCTTCCCCTCACTCTCCCTCTCTCCCTCTGCCCCTCACACTCTCTCACTCTGCAACTCACTCTCTCTCCCCCTCACTCTCTCTCTCCCCCTGTTCCCCTCACTCTCAGTCTCTCCCCCTCTTCCCCACTCTCTCGCTCGCTCTCCCTCTTGCCAAACTCTCTCCCTCTCGCCCACTCTCTCTCTCGCCCCACTCTCTATCTCTCCCTCTTCCCCTCACTTCCACTCTCTTCCCCTCATTCTCTCACCCTTACCTTCACTCTCGCTCTCTACACCTCGCTCTCTCTCTACCCCTCGCTTTCACTCTCTCTTCTCCTTACTCCCTCTCTCTTTTCCCCTCACTCTTTCTTTATCCCTCCTCCCCTCACACTCTCTCTCCTCCTCTTGCCCCATACTCTCTCTCCCACTTCCCCTCACTTCCCCTCTCTCGCTCCGCCCTTCAATCCCTCTCTCTCTCTTCCACTCACTCTCCCTCTCCCCCTTACTCTCCCTCTTCCCCTCACTCTACACTCTCCCTCTTCCCCTCACACTCCTCTCTCCCTCTTCCCATCACACTCTCGCTCCCCCTCTTCCCCTCACTCAATCTCCCTCTACCCCTCACACTCTCTCCCTCTTCCCCTCTCTCACTCTCCGCGTCTTCCACTCACACTCTCCCCCTCTTCCCCGCACCCACTCGTACTTCCTCTTCCCCTCACTCTCTCGCTCTTCCTCTTCCCCTCTTTCTTTCCCTCTTTCCCTCACTCCTCTTCCCCTCTTTCTTTCCCTCTTTCCCTCACTCCCTCTCTCCCTATTCCCCTCACACACTTTCTCCCTCATCCCCTCGCTCTTTATCTCACTTTTCCCCTCAATCTCCCTCTCTCCCTCTGCCCCTCGCTCTCCCCCTCTCCTGCTGCCCCTCACTCTTCCTCTCTCCCGCTGCCCCTCACCATTCCTACCTCTGCCCCTCAATCTCTCTCACTCTTCACCTCACTTTGTCTTCATCTTACCCTTACACTCTTGTTCTCCCTCTTTCCCTCACTCTCTCGCTCTCCCTCTTTCCCTCACTCTCTCGCTCTCCCTCTTCCCCTCACTCTCTCGCTCTCCCTCTTCCCCTCACTCTCTCGCTCTCCCTCTTCCCCTCACTCTCTCGCTCTCCCTCTTTCCCTCACTCTCTCGGTCACCCGCTTCCCCTCACTCTCTCGCTCTCCTGCTTCCCCTCACTCTCCCACTTCCCCTCACTCTCTAGTCCTCCCTCTTCCCCTCACTCTCTCGCTCTCCCTCTTCCTCTCACACTCTCGCTCTCGCGCTTCCCCTCGCTTCCTCACTCTCCCTCTCCCCCTCACTCTCCATCTCTTGCTCAGCCCCTGACTCTCCCTCTGCCCCTCACTCTACCTCTCTCCCGCTGCCCCTCACTCCCCCTCTCTCCCGCTGACAATCACGCTCCCTCTCTCCCGCTGACCCTCACTCTCCCTCTCTCCCGCTGACCTTCACTCTCCCTCTCTCCCGCTGCCCCTCACTCTCTCTTTGCCCCTCACTCTCTCTCTCTCCTCCTGTTCCCCTCACTCCCAGTCTCTCCCCCTCTTCCCCGCTCACTCTTTCTGTCTCCCCCTTGCCCCACTCTCTCTCTCCATCTTCCCCTCACTTCCCCTCTCTTCTCTCATCCTTCTCTTCACTCTCGCTCTCTACCCCACTCTCTCACTTCTCCTCACTCCCTCTCTCACTTTTCCCCTCACTCTTTCTTTCTCCCTCTTCCCCTCAGCCTCTCCCTCTCCCCCCTTGCCCCATTCTCTCACTCTCCCTCTTCCCTTCACTTCCCGTCTCTCCCTCTGCCCTTCACTCCCTCTCTCCCTCCTCCACTCACTCTCCCTCTACACCCACTCTCCCTCTGCCCCTCACTCGCCCTCTAACCCTCACACTCCTCGCTCCATCATCCCCTCACACTGCTCTCTCCTTCTTCCCCTCACACTCCTCTCTCCTTCCCCTCACATGCCTCTCTCCTTCCCCTCACACTCCTCTCTCCTTCTTCCCCTCACACTCCTGTCTCCTTCTTCCCCTCACACTCCTCTCTCCTTCTTCCCCTCACACTCCTCTCTCCTCCTTCCCCTCACACTCCTCTCTCCTTCCCCTCACACTCCTCTCTCCTTCTTCCCCTCACACTCCTGTCTCCTTCTTCCCCTCACACTCCTCTCTCCTTCTTCCCCTCACACTCCTCTCTCCTCCTTCCCCTCACACTCCTCTCTCCTTCCCCTCACACTCCTCTCTCCTTCTTCCCCTCACACTCCTCTCTCCTTCTTCCCCTCACACTCCTCTCCTTCTTCCTCTCACACTCCTCTCTCCTTCTACCCCTCACACTCCTCTCTCCTTCCCCTCACACTCCTCTCTCCTTCCCCTCACACTCCTCTCTCCTTCCCCTCACACTCCTCTCTCCTTCTTCCCCTCACACTCCTCTCTCCTTCTTCCCCTCACACTCCTCTCTCCCTCTTCCCTTCACACTCCTCTCTCCTTCTTCCCCTCACACTCCTCTCTCCTTCTTCCCCTCACACTCCTCTCTCCTTCTTCCCCTCACACTCTTCTCTCCCTCTTCCCCTCACATTCCTCTCTCCTTCTTCCCCTCACACTGCTCTCTCTCTCTTCCCCTCACACTCTCTCTACCTTCTCCACTCACTCACTCTCCCTCTTCCCCCACTCACTCTCTCTCTTCCCCTCACTCACTCTCCCTCATCCCCTCACTCACTCTCTCCCTATTACCCTCGCTCATTCTCCGCTTCTTCCGCTCACTCTCTCCCCCTCTTCCCCTCACCCACTCGCTCCTCTTCCCCTCAGTCTCTCGCTTTTCCTCTTCCACACTCTTTCTTTCCCTCTTCCCCTCACTCACTCTCCCTCTTCGCCTCACTCACTCTCCCTCTTCGCCTCACTCAGTCTCCCTCTTTCCCTCACTCTCTCCCTCTTCCCCTCACTCACTCTCCCTCTTCCCCTCACTCACTCTCCCTCTTCCCCTCACTCACTCTCCCTCTTCCCCTCACTCACTCTCTCCCTTTTCCCCTCGCTCACTCTCCACTTCTTCCGTTCACTCTCTCCCCCTCTTCCCCTCACCCACTCGCTCCTCCTCTTCCCCTCACTCTCTCGCTTTTCCTCTTCCCCACTCTTTCTTTTCCTTTTCCCCTCTCTTTCTTTCCCTCTCTCCCTCACACCCTCTCTCTCTTCCTATTCCCCTCACACCCTCTCTGTTTCTTCCCCTCACACTCCTCTCTCCTTCTTCCCCTCACACTCCTCTCTCCTTCTTCCCCTCACACTCCTCTCTCCTTCTTCCCCTCACACTCTCTCCTTCTTCCCCTCACACTCCTCTCTCCCTCTTCCCCTCACACTCTCTCTCCCTCTTCCCCTCACACTCTCCCTCTTCCCCTCACACTCTCTCTCCCTCTTCCCCTCACACTCTCTCTACCTCCTCCCCTCACACTCCCTCCCTCTTCCCCTCACTTACTCTCCCTCTTCCCCTCACTTACTCTCTCCCTACTCCCCACGCTTACTCTCCACTTCTTCCGCTCACTCTCTCCCCCTCTTCACCTCACCCACTCGATCCTCTTCCCCTCACTCTCTCACTATTCCTCTTCCCCACTCTTTCTTTCCCTCTTCCCCACACACTCTCTCTCCCTCTTCCTCTCGCTCTCTACCTCTTCCCCTCACTCACTCTCCCTCTTCCCCTCACTCACTCTCCCTCTTCCCCTCACTCTCTCCCTCTTCCCCTCACACACTCTCTCCCTATTCCTCTCGCTCACTCTCTGCCTCTTCCGCTCACTGTCTCCCCCACTTCCCCTCACCCACTCGCTCTTCCTCTTCCCCTCATTCTCTCGCTTTTCCTCTTCACCACTCTTTCTTTCCCTCTTCCCCTCTTTCTTTCCCTCTTCCCCTCACACTCTCTCTCTCGATTCCCCTCACACACTCTCTCCCTCTTCTCCTCGCTCTTTCTCTCCCTCTTCCCCTCAACCTCTCCCTCTTCCACTCCCTCTTCCCCTCACTCTATCGCTCTTACTCTTCCCCTCTCTATTGTACCCTCTTCTCTTCACTCTCTTTCTCCCCCTCACTCTCTCTCTCCCCCTCTTCCCCTCACTCTCAGTCTCTCCCCTTCCCTGCTCTCTCTGTCTCTCCCTCTTGCCCCACACTCACACTCTCGCTCTTACCCTCACTTGCCCCTTCTTCCCCTCATTCTCTCGCCCTTCCCTTCAATCTCGCTCTCTACCCCTCACACTCTCTCTCTTCTCCTCACTCCCTCTCACACTTTTCCCCTCACTTTCTTTTTCTATCTTCCCCTCACTCTCTCTCTCTTCCCCTCACTCTCTCTCTCCCTCTTCCTCTCACTCTACCTCTGTTCCTCTGGCCCTCACTCTTCCTCTCTCCCTCTGCACCTCATTCTCCCTATCTACCTCTGCCCCTCACTCTCCCTCTCTCCCTCTGCCCCTCATTCTCCCTCTCTCCCTCTGCCCTTCACTCTCCCTCTCTCCCTCTGCCCTTCACTCTCCTTTCCCTCTGCCCCTCAAACTCCCTCTCTCCCTCTGCCCCTCTCTCTCTCACTCTTCACCTCACTCTCTGTCTCCATCTTCCCCTCACAGTCTCTCTCTTCCCCTCACTCTCTCCCTCATCCCCTCACTCTCTTGCTCTCCCTCTTCCACTCGCTCACTCTCTCCCTCTTCCCCTCGCTCTCTCTCCCTCTTCCCCTCACTCTCTCTCTTCCTCATCCCCTCGCTCTCTCTCCGCTTCTTCCGTACACTCTCACTCTCTACCCCTCACTCTCTCTCTCTTCTCCTCACTCCCGCTCACTTTTCCCCTCACTCTCTCTTTTTCTCTTCCCCTCACTCTCCCTCTCTCCCTCTGCCCCTCACACTCTCTCACTCTGCAACTCACTCTCTCTCCCCCTCACTCTCAGTCTCTCCCCCTCTTCCCCGCTCTCTCGCTCTCTCTCCCTCTTGCCCCACTCTCTCCCTCTCGCCCCACTCTCTCTCTCGCCCCACTCTCTATCTCTCCCTCTTCCCCTCACTTCCACTCTCTTCCCCTCATTCTCTCACCCTTACCTTCACTCTCGCTCTCTACACCTCGCTCTCTCTCTCTCTACCCCTCGCTTTCACTCTCTCTTCTCCTTACTCCCTCTCTCACTTTTCCTCTCACTCTTTCTTTTTCCCTCCTCCCCTCACACTCTCTCTCCTCCTCTTGCCCCATACTTTCTCCCACTTCCCCTCACTTCCCCTCTCTCGCTCCGCCCTTCAATCCCTCTCTCCCTCTTCCACTCACTCTCCCTCTCCCCCTTACTCTCCCTCTTCCCTCACTCTACTCTCTCCCTCTTCCCCTCACACTCCTCTCTCCCTCTTCCCATCACACTCTCGCTCCCCCTCTTCCCCTCACTCAATCTCCCTCTAACCCTCACTCACTCTCTCCCTCTTCCTCTCGCTCACTCTCTGCTTCTTCCACTCACACTCTCCCCCTCTTCCCCGCACCCACTCACACTTCCTCTTCCCCTCACTCTCTCGCTCTTCCTCTTCCCCTCTTTCTTTCCCTCTTCCCCTCACTCCCTCTCTCCCTATTCCCCTCACACACTCTCTCCCTCATCCCCTCGCTCTTTATCTCCCTTTTCCCCTCAATCTCCCTCTCTCCCTCTGCCCCTCGCTCTCCCCCTCTCCTGCTGCCCCTCACTCTTCCTCTCTCCCGCTGCCCCTCACCGGTCCTCCCTCTGCCCCTCAATCTCTCGCACTCTTCACCTCACTTTGTCTTCATCTTCCCCTTACACTCTCGCTCTCCCTCTTCCCCTCACTCTCTCGCTCTCCCTCTTCCCCTCACTCTCTCGCTCTCCCTCTTCCCCTCACTCTCTCGCTCTCCCTCTTCCCCTCACTCTCTCCCTCTCCCTCTTCCCCTCACTCTCTCGGTCACCCGCTTCCCCTCACTCTCTCGCTCTCCTGCTTCCCCTCACTCTCTCGCTCTCCCCGTCACTCTCTCACTCTCCCACTTCCCCTCACTCTCTAGTCCTCCCTCTTCCCCGTCACTCTCTCGCTCTCCCTCTTCCTCTCACACTCTCGCTCTCCCGCTTCCCCTCGCTTCCTCACTCTCCCACTTCCTCTCACTCTCTAGCTCTCCCTCTCCCCCTCACTCTCCATCTCTTGCTCAGCCCCTGACTCTCCCTCTGCCCCTCACTCTACCTCTCTCCCGCTGCCCCTCTCTCCCACTGCCCCTCACTCCCCCTCTCTCCCGCTGACAATCACGCTCCCTCTCTCCCGCTGACCCTCACTCTCCCTCTCTCCCGCTGCCCCTCACTCTCTCTTTGCCCCTCACTCTCTCTCTCCTCCTGTTCCCCTCACTCCCAGTCTCTCCCCCTCTTCCCCGCTCACTCTTTCTGTCTCCCTCTTGCCCCACTCTCTCTCTCCATCTTCCCCTCACTTCCCCTCTCTTCTCTCATCCTTCTCTTCACTCTCGCTCTCTACCCCACTCTCTCACTTCTCCTCACTCCCTCTCTCACTTTTCCCCTCACTCTTTCTTTCTCCCTCTTCCCCTCAGTCTCTCCCTCTCCCCCTCTTGCCCCATTCTCTCACTCTCCCTCTTCCCTTCACTTCCCGTCTCTCCCTCTGCCCTTCACTCCCTCTCTCCCTCCTCCACTCACTCTCCCTCTACACCCACTCTCCCTCTTCCCCTCACTCGCCCTCTAACCCTCACACTCCTCGCTCCATCATCCCCTCACACTGCTCTCTCCTTCCCCTCACACTCCTCTCTCCTTCCCCTCACACTCCTCTCTCCTTCCCCTCACACTCCTCTCTCCTTCTTCCCCTCACACTCCTCTCCTTTGCCTCACACTCCTCTCCTTCTTCCCCTCACACTCCTCTCTCCTTCTTCCCCTCACACTCCTCTCTCCTTCTTCCCCTCACACTCCTCTCTCCTTCTTCCCCTCACACTCCTCTCTCCTTCCCCTCACACTCCTCTCTCCTTCTTCCCCTCACACTCCTCTCTCCTTCTTCCCCTCACACTCCTCTCCTTTGCCTCACACTCCTCTCCCTCTTCCTCTCACACTCCTCTCTCCTTCTTCCCCTCACACTCCTCTCTCCTTCCCCTCACACTCCTCTCTCCTTCCCCTCACACTCCTCTCTCCTTCTTCCCCTCACATTCCTCTCTCCTTCTTCCCCTCACACTCCTCTCTCCTTCTTCCCCTCACACTGCTCTCTCTCTCTTCCCCTCACACTCTCTCTACCTCCTCCACTCACACTCTCTCCCTCTTCCCCCACTCACTCTCTCTCTTCCCCTCACTCACTCTCCCTCATCCCCTCACTCACTATCTCCCTATTACCCTCGCTCATTCTCCGCTTCTTCCGCTCACTCTCTCCCCCTCTTCCCCTCACCCACTCGCTCCTCTTCCCCTCAGTCTCTCGCTTTTCCTCTTCCACACTCTTTCTTTCCCTCTTCCCCTCACTCACTCTCCCTCTTCGCCTCACTCACTCTCCCTCTTTCCCTCACTCTCTCCCTCTTCCCCTCACTCACTCTCCCTCTTCCCCTCACTCACTCTCCCTCTTCCCCTCACTCACTCTCCCTCTTCCCCTCACTCACTCTCTCCCTTTTCCCCTCGCTCACTCTCCACTTCTTCCGTTCACTCTCTCCCCCACTTCCCCTCACCACTCGCTCCTCCTCTTCCCCTCACTCTCTCGCTTTTCCTCTTCCCCACTCTTTCTTTCCCTTTTTCCCTCTCTTTCTTTCCCTCTCTCCCTCACACCCTCTTTCTCTTCCTATTCCCCTCACACCCTCTCTGTTTCTTCCCCTCACACTCCTCTCTCCTTCTTCCCCTCACACTCCTCTCTCCTTCTTCCCCTCACACTCCTCTCTCCTTCCTCTCACACTCCTCTCTCCTTCTTCCCCTCACACTCCTCTCTCATTCTTCTCCTCACACTCCTCTCTCCTTTCCCTCACACTCCTCTCTCCCTCTTCCCCTCACACTCCTCTCTCCTTCTTCCCCTCACACTCTCTCCTTCTTCCCCTCACACTCCTCTCTCATTCTTCTCCTCACACTCCTCTTTCCTTTCCCTCACACTCCTCTCTCCCTCTTCCCTTCACACTCTCTCTCCCTCTTCCCCTCACACTCTCCCTCTTCCCCTCACACTCTCTCTCCCTCTTCCCCTCACACTCTCTACCTCCTCCCCTCACACTCCCTCCCTCTTCCCCTCACTTACTCTCCCTCTTCCCCTCACTTACTCTCTCCCTCTTCCCCTCGCTCACTCTCCGCTTCTTCCACTCACACTCTCCCCCTCTTCCCCGCACCCACTCACACTTCCTCTTCCCCTCACTCTCTCGCTCTTCCTCTTCCCCTCTTTCTTTCCCTCTTCCCCTCTTTCTTTCCCTCTTCCCCTCACTCCCTCTCTCCCTATTCCCCTCACACACTCTCTCCCTCATCCCCTCGCTCTTTATCTCCCTTTTCCCCTCAATCTCCCTCTCTCCCTCTGCCCCTCGCTCTCCCCCTCTCCTGCTGCCCCTCACTCTTCCTCTCTCCCGCTGCCCCTCACCGGTCCTCCCTCTGCCCCTCAATCTCTCGCACTCTTCACCTCACTTTGTCTTCATCTTCCCCTTACACTCTCGCTCTCCCTCTTCCCCTCACTCTCTCGCTCTCCCTCTTCCCCTCACTCTCTCGCTCTCCCTCTTCCCCTCACTCTTTCGCTCTCCCTCTTCCCCTCACTCTCCCTCTCCATCTTCCCCTCACTCTCTCGGTCACCCGCTTCCCCTCACTCTCTCGGTCACCCGCTTCCCCTCACTCTCTCGCTCTCCTGCTTCCCCTCACTCTCTCGCTCTCCCCGTCACTCTCTCACTCTCCCACTTCCCTCACTCTCTAGTCCTCCCTCTTCCCCTCACTCTCTCGCTCTCCCTCTTCCTCTCACACTCTCGCTCTCCCGCTTCCCCTCGCTTCCTCACTCTCCCACTTCCTCTCACTCTCTAGCTCTCCCCCTCACTCTCCATCTCTTGCTCAGCCCCTGACTCTCCCTCTGCCCCTCACTCTATCTCTCTCCCGCTGCCCCTCACTCTCCCTCTCTCCCGCTGACCCTCACTCTCCCTCTCTCCTGCTGCCCCTCACTCTCTCTTTGCCCCTCACTCTCTCTCTCCTCCTGTTCCCCTCACTCCCAATCTCTCCCCCTCTTCCCCGCTCACTCTTTCTGTCTCCCTCTTGCCCCACTCTCTCTCTCCATCTTCCCCTCACTTCCCCTCTCTTCTCTCATCCTTCTCTTCACTCTCGCTCTCTACCCCACTCTCTCACTTCTCCTCACTCCCTCTCTCACTTTTCCCCTCACTCTTTCTTTCTCCCTCTTCCCCTCAGCCTCTCCCTCTCCCCCTCTTGCCACATTCTCTCACTCTCCCTCTTCCCTTCACTTCCCGTCTCTCCCTCTGCCCTTCACTCCCTCTCTCCCTCCTCCACTCACTCTCCCTCTACACCCACTCTCCCTCTTCCCCTCACTCGCCCTCTAACCTTCACACTCCTCGCTCCATCATCCCCTCACACTGCTCTCTCCTTCCCCTCACACTGCTCTCTCCTTCTTCCCCTCACACTCCTCTCTCCTTCCCCTCACACTCCTCTCTCCTTCCCCTCACACGCCTCTCTCCTTCCCCTCACACTCCTCTCTCCTTCTTCCCCTCACACTGCTCTCTCTCTCTTCCCCTCACATTCCTCTCTCCTTCTTCCCCTCACACTCCTGTCTCCTTCTTCCCCTCACACTCCTCTCTCCTTCCCCTCACACTCCTCTCTCCTTCCCCTCACACTCCTCTCCTTCTTCCCCTCACACTCCTCTCTCCTTCTTCCCCTCACACTCCTCTCTCCATCTTCCCCTCACACTCCTCTCTCCTTCTTCCCCTCACACTCCTCTCTCCTTCCCCTCACACTCCTCTCTCCTTCTTCCCCTCACACTCCTCCTTTGCCTCACACTCCTCTCCCTCTTCCTCTCACACTCCTCTCTCCTTCTACCCCTCACACTCCTCTCTCCTTCTTCCCCTCACACTCCTCTCTCCTTCTTCCCCTCACACTCCTCTCTCCTTCCCCTCACACTCCTCTCTCCTTCTTCCCCTCACACTCCTCTCTCCTTCTTCCCCTCACACTCCTCTCTCCTTCTTCCCCTCACACACCTCTCTCCTTCCCCTCACACTCCTCTCTCCTTCTTCCCCTCACACTCCTCTCTCCTTCTTCCCCTCACACTCCTCTCCTTTGCCTCACACTCCTCTCCCTCTTCCTCTCACACTCCTCTCTCCTTCTACCCCTCACACTCCTCTCTCCTTCTTCCCCTCACACTCCTCTCTCCTTCTTCCCCTCACACTCCTCTCTCCTTCCCCTCACACTCCTCTCTCCTTCCCCTCACACTCCTCTCTCCTTCCCCTCACACTCCTCTCTCCTTCTTCCCCTCACATTCCTCTCTCCTTCTTCCCCTCACACTCCTCTCTCCTTCTTCCCCTCACACTGCTCTCTCTCTCTTTCCCTCACACTCTCTCTACCTCCTCCACTCACACTCTCTCCCTCTTCCCCCACTCACTCTCTCTTTCCCTCACTCACTCTCCCACATCCCCTCACTCACTATCTCCCTATTACCCTCGCTCATTCTCCGCTTCTTCCGCTCACTCTCTCCCCCTCTTCCCCTCACCCACTCGCTCCTCTTCCCCTCAGTCTCTCGCTTTTCCTCTTCCACACTCTTTCTTTCCCTCTTCCCCTCACTCACTCTCCCTCTTCGCCTCACTCACTCTCCCTCTTTCCCTCACTCTCTCCCTCTTCCCCTCACTCACTCTCCCTCTTCCCCTCACTCACTCTCCCTCTTCCCCTCACTCACTCTCTCCCTTTTCCCCTCGCTCACTCTCCACTTCTTCCGTTCACTCTCTCCCCCACTTCCCCTCACCACTCGCTCCTCCTCTTCCCCTCACTCTCTCGCTTTTCCTCTTCCCCACTCTTTCTTTCCCTTTTTCCCTCTCTTTCTTTCCCTCTCTCCCTCACACCCTCTTTCTCTTCCTATTCCCCTCACACCCTCTCTGTTTCTTCCCCTCACACTCCTCTCTCCTTCTTCCCCTCACACTCCTCTCTCCTTCTTCCCCTCACACTCCTCTCTCCTTCCTCTCACACTCCTCTCTCCTTCTTCCCCTCACACTCCTCTCTCATTCTTCTCCTCACACTCCTCTCTCCTTTCCCTCACACTCCTCTCTCCCTCTTCCCCTCACACTCCTCTCTCCTTCTTCCCCTCACACTCTCTCCTTCTTCCCCTCACACTCCTCTCTCATTCTTCTCCTCACACTCCTCTCTCCTTTCCCTCACACTCCTCTCTCCCTCTTCCCTTCACACTCTCTCTCCCTCTTCCCCTCACACTCTCCCTCTTCCCCTCACACTCTCTCTCCCTCTTCCCCTCACACTCTCTCTACCTCCTCCCCTCACACTCCCTCCCTCTTCCCCTCACTTACTCTCCCTCTTCCCCTCACTTACTCTCTCCCTCTTCCCCTCGCTCACTCTCCGCTTCTTCCACTCACACTCTCCCCCTCTTCCCCGCACCCACTCACACTTCCTCTTCCCCTCACTCTCTCGCTCTTCCTCTTCCCCTCTTTCTTTCCCTCTTCCCCTCTTTCTTTCCCTCTTCCCCTCACTCCCTCTCTCCCTATTCCCCTCACACACTCTCTCCCTCATCCCCTCGCTCTTTATCTCCCTTTTCCCCTCAATCTCCCTCTCTCCCTCTGCCCCTCGCTCTCCCCCTCTCCTGCTGCCCCTCACTCTTCCTCTCTCCCGCTGCCCCTCACCGGTCCTCCCTCTGCCCCTCAATCTCTCGCACTCTTCACCTCACTTTGTCTTCATCTTCCCCTTACACTCTCGCTCTCCCTCTTCCCCTCACTCTCTCGCTCTCCCTCTTCCCCTCACTCTCTCGCTCTCCCTCTTCCCCTCACTCTCTCGCTCTCCCTCTTCCCCTCACTCTCCCTCTCCATCTTCCCCTCACTCTCTCGGTCACCCGCTTCCCCTCACTCTCTCGGTCACCCGCTTCCCCTCACTCTCTCGCTCTCCTGCTTCCCCTCACTCTCTCGCTCTCCCCGTCACTCTCTCACTCTCCCACTTCCCTCACTCTTTAGTCCTCCCTCTTCCCCTCACTCTCTCGCTCTCCCTCTTCCTCTCACACTCTCGCTCTCCCGCTTCCCCTCGCTTCCTCACTCTCCCACTTCCTCTCACTCTCTAGCTCTCCCCCCCACTCTCCATCTCTTGCTCAGCCCCTGACTCTCCCTCTGCCCCTCACTCTATCTCTCTCCCGCTGCCCCTCACTCCCCCTCTCTCCCGCTGACAATCACGCTCCCTCTCTCCCGCTGACCCTCACTCTCCCTCTCTCCCGCTGACCCTCACTCTCCCTCTCTCCTGCTGCCCCTCACTCTCTCTTTGCCCCTCACTCTCTCTCTCCTCCTGTTCCCCTCACTCCCAGTCTCTCCCCCTCTTCCCCGCTCACTCTTTCTGTCTCCCTCTTGCCCCACTCTCTCTCTCCATCTTCCCCTCACTTCCCCTCTCTTCTCTCATCCTTCTCTTCACTCTCGCTCTCTACCCCACTCTCTCACTTCTCCTCACTCCCTCTCTCACTTTTCCCCTCACTCTTTCCTTCTCCCTCTTCCCCTCAGCCTCTCCCTCTCCCCCTCTTGCCCCATTCTCTCACTCTCCCTCTTCCCTTCACTTCCCGTCTCTCCCTCTGCCCTTCACTCCCTCTCTCCCTCCTCCACTCACTCTCCCTCTACACCCACTCTCCCTCTTCCCCTCACTCGCCCTCTAACCTTCACACTCCTCGCTCCATCATCCCCTCACACTGCTCTCTCCTTCCCCTCACACTCCTCTCTCCTTCTTCCCCTCACACTCCTCTCTCCTTCCCCTCACACTCCTCTCTCCTTCCCCTCACACTCCTCTCTCCTTCCCCTCACACTCCTCTCTCCTTCTTCCCCTCACACTGCTCTCTCTCTCTTCCCCTCACATTCCTCTCTCCTTCTTCCCCTCACACTCCTGTCTCCTTCTTCCCCTCACACTCCTCTCTCCTTCCCCTCACACTCCTCTCTCCTTCCCCTCACACTCCTCTCCTTCTTCCCCTCACACTCCTCTCTCCTTCTTCCCCTCACACTCCTCTCTCCATCTTCCCCTCACACTCCTCTCTCCTTCTTCCCCTCACACTCCTCTCTCCTTCCCCTCACACTCCTCTCTCCTTCTTCCCCTCACACTCCTCCTTTGCCTCACACTCCTCTCCCTCTTCCTCTCACACTCCTCTCTCCTTCTACCCCTCACACTCCTCTCTCCTTCTTCCCCTCACACTCCTCTCTCCTTCCCCTCACACTCCTCTCTCCTTCCCCTCACACTCCTCTCTCCTTCCCCTCACACTCCTCTCTCCTTCCCCTCACACTCCTCTCTCCTTCCCCTCACACTCCTCTCTTCTTCCCCTCACACTCCTCTCTCCTTCTTCCCCTCACACTCCTCTCTCCTTCTTCCCCTCACACTCCTCTCTCCTTCTTCCCCTCACACTCCTCTCTCCTTCTTCCCCTCACACTCCTCTCTCCTTCTTCCCCTCACACTGCTCTCTCTCTCTTCCCCTCACACTCTCTCTACCTCCTCCACTCACACTCTCTCCCTCTTCCCCCACTCACTCTCTCTCTTCCCCTCACTCACTCTCCCTCATCCCCTCACTCACTCTCCCTCATCCCCTCACTCACTCTCTCCCTATTACCCTCGTTCATTCTCCGCTTCTTCCGCTCACTCTCTCCCCCTCTTCCCCTCACCCACTCGCTCCTCTTCCCCTCAGTCTCTCGCTTTTCCTCTTCCACACTCTTTCTTTCCTTCTTCGCCTCACTCACTCTCCCTCTTCGCCTCACTCACTCTCCCTCTTCGCCTCACTCACTCTCCCTCTTCGCCTCACTCACTCTCCCTCTTCGCCTCACTCACTCTCCCTCTTCGCCTCACTCACTCTCCCTCTTCGCCTCACTCACTCTCCCTCTTTCCCTCACTCTCCCTCTTCCCCTCACTCACTCTCCCTCTTGCCCTCACTCACTCTTCCTCTTCCCCTCACTCACTCTCTCCCTTTTCCCCTCGCTCAATCTCCACTTCTTCTGTTCACTCTCTCCCCCACTTCCCCCCACCCACTCGCTCCTCCTCTTCCCCTCACTCTCTCGCTTTTCCTCTTCCCCACTCTTTCTTTCCCTTTTCCCCTCTCTTTCTTTCCCTCTCTCCCTCATACCCTCTCTTCCTTCCTATTCCCCTCACACCCTCTCTGTTTCTTCCCCTCACACTCTCTCCTTCTTCCCCTCACACTCCTCTCTCATTCTTCTCCTCACACTCCTCTCTCCTTTCCCTCACACTCTCTCTCCCTCTTCCCCTCACACTCTCTCCTTCTTCCCCTCACACTCCTCTCTCATTCTTCTCCTCACACTCCTCTCTCCTTTCCCTCACACTCTCTCTCCCTCTTCCCCTCACACTCTCCCTCTTCCCCTCACACTCTTTCTCCCTCTTCCCCTCACACTCTCTCTACATCCTCCCCTCACACTCCCTCCCTCTTCCCCTCACTCACTCTCCCTATTCCCCACGCTCACTCTCCGCTTCTTCCGCTCACTCTCTCCCCCTCTTCACCTCACCCACTCGCTCCTCTTCCCCTCACTCTCTCGCTTTTCCTCTTCACCACTCTTTCTTTCCCTCTTCCCCTCTCTTTCTTTCCCTCTTCCCCTCACACTCTCTCTCTCTATTCCCCTCACACACTCTCTCCCTCTTCTCCTCGCTCTTTCTCTCCCTCTTCCCCTCAACCTCTCCCTCTTCCACTCCCTCTTCCCCTCACTCTATCGCTCTTACTCTTCCCCTCTCTATTGTACCCTCTTCTCTTCACTCTCTTTCTCCCCCTCACTCTCTCTCTCACCCTCTTCCCCTCACTCTCAGTCTCTCCCCTTCCCTGCTCTCTCTGTCTCTCCCTCTTGCCCCACACTCACACTCTCGCTCTTACCCTCACTTGCCCCTTCTTCCCCTCATTCTCTCGCCCTTCCCTTCAATCTCGCTCTCTACCCCTCGCTCTCTCTCTTCTCCTCACTCCCTCTCACACTTTTCCCCTCACTTTCTTTTTCTCTCTTCCCCTCACTCTCTCTCTTCCCCTCAATCTCTCTCTCCCTCTTCCTCTCACTCTACCTCTGTTCCTCTGGCCCTCACTCTTCCTCTCTCCCTCTGCACCTCATTCTCCCTATCTACCTCTGCCCCTCACTCTCCCTCTCTCCCTCTGCCCCTCATTCTCCCTCTCTCCCTCTGCCCTTCACTCTCCCTCTCTCCCTCTGCCCTTCACTCTCCTTCTTTCCCTCTGCCCCTCAAACTCCCTCTCTCCCTCTGCCCCTCACACTCCCTCTCTCCCTCTGCCCCTCACTCTCTCTCACTCTTCACCTCACTCTCTGTCTCCATCTTCCCCTCACAGTCTCCCTCTTCCCCTCACTCTCTCCCTCATCCCCTCACTCTCTTGCTCTCCCTCTTCCACTCGCTCACTCTCTCCCTCTTCCCCTCGCTCTCTCTCCCTCTTCCCCTCACTCTCTCTCTTCCTCATCCCCTCGCTCTCTCTCCGCTTCTTCCGTACACTCTCACTCTCTACCCCTCACTCTCTCTCTCTTCTCCTCACTCCCGCTCACTTTTCCCCTCACTCTCTCTTTTTCTCTTCCCCTCACTCTCCCTCTCTCCCTCTGCCCCTCACACTCTCTCACTCTGCAACTCACTCTCTCCCCCTCACTCTCAGTCTCTCCCCCTCTTCCCCGCTCTCTCGCTCTCTCTCCCTCTTGCCCCACTCTCTCCCTCTCGCCCCACTCTCTCTCTCGCCCCACTCTCTCTCTCGCCCCACTCTCTATCTCTCCCTCTTCCCCTCACTTCCACTCTCTTCCCCTCATTCTCTCACCCTTACCTTCACTCTCGCTCTCTACACCTCGCTCTCTCTCTCTCTACCCCTCGCTTTCACTCTCTCTTCTCCTTACTCCCTCTCTCACTTTTCCTCTCACTCTTTCTTTTTCCCTCCTCCCCTCACACACTCTCTCCTCCTCTTGCCCCATACTCTTTCTCCCACTTCCCCTCACTTCCCCTCTCTCGCTCCGCCCTTCAATCCCTCTCTCCCTCTTCCACTCACTCTCCCTCTCCCCCTTACTCTCCCTCTACCCCCACTCTAACCTCTCCCTCTTCCCCTCACACTCCTCTCTCCCTCTTCCCATCACACTCTCGCTCCCCCTCTTCCCCTCACTCAATCTCCCTCTACCCCTCACTCAATCTCCCCCTCTTCCCCTCGCACTCTCCCCCTCTTCCCCGCAGCCACTCACAATTCCTCTTCCCCGCACTCTCTCGCTCTTCCTCTTCCCCTCTTTCTTTCCCTCTTCCCCTCTTTCTTTCCCTCTTCCCCTCACTCCCTCTCTCCCTATTCCCCTCACACACTCTCTCCCTCTTCCCCTCGCTCTTTATCTCCCTTTTCCCCTCAATCTCCCTCTCTCCCTCTGCCCCTCGCTCTCCCCCTCTCCTGCTGCCCCGCACACTTCCTCTCTCCCGCTGCCCCTCACCGGTCCTCCCTCTGCCCCTCAATCTCTCGCACTCTTCACCTCACTTTGTCTTCATCTTCCCCTTACACTCTTGCTCTCCCTCTTCCCCTCACTCTCCCTCTTCCCCTCACTCTCTCGCTCTCCCTCTTCCCCTCACTCTCTCCCTCTCCCTCTTCCCCTCACTCTCTCCCTCTCCCTCTTCCCCTCACTCTCTCGCTCTCCCTCTTCCCCTCACTCTCTCGCTCTCCTGCTTCCCCTCACTCTCTCGCTCTCCCCGTCACTCTCTCGCTCTCCTGCTTCCCCTCACTCTCTCGCTCTCCCCGTCACTCTCTCACTCTCCCACTTCCCCTCACTCTCTAGTCCTCCCTCTTCCCCTCACTCTCTCGCTCTCCCTCTTCCTCTCACACTCTCGCTCTCCCGCTTCCCCTCGCTTCCTCACTCTCCCACTTCCTCTCACTCTCTAGCTTTCCCTCTCCCCTTCACTCTCCATCTCTTGCTCAGCCCCTGACTCTCCCTCTGCCCCTCACTCTACCTCTCTCCCGCTGCCCCTCACTCCCCCTCTCTCCCGCTGACAATCACGCTCCCTCTCTCCTGCTGACCCTCACTCTCCCTCTCTCCTGCTGCCCCTCACTCTCTCTTTGCCCCTCACTCTCTCTCTCCTCCTGTTCCCCTCACTCCCAGTCTCTCCCCCTCTTCCCCGCTCACTCTTTCTGTCTCCCTCTTGCCCCACTCTCTCTCTCCATCTTCCCCTCACTTCCCCTCTCTTCTCTCATCCTTCTCTTCACTCTCGCTCTCTACCCCACTCTCTCACTTCTCCTCACTCCCTCTCTCACTTTTCCCCTCACTCTTTCTTTCTCCCTCTTCCCCTCAGTCTCTCCCTCTCCCCCTCTTGCCCCATTCTCTCACTCTCCCTCTTCCCTTCACTTCCCGTCTCTCCCTCTGCCCTACACTCCCTCTCTCCCTCCACCACTCACTCTCCCTCTACACCCACTCTCCCTCTTCCCCTCACTCGCCCTCTAACCCTCACACTCCTCGCTCCATCATCCCCTCACACTGCTCTCTCCTTCTTCCCCTCACACTCCTCTCTCCTTCCCCTCACACTCCTCTCTCCTTCCCCTCACACTCCTCTCTCCTTCTTCCCCTCACACTCCTCTCTCCTTCTTCCCCTCACACTCCTGTCTCCTTCTTCCCCTCACACTCCTCTCCTTTGCCTCACACTCCTCTCTCCTTCCCCTCACACTCCTCTCTCCTTCTTCCCCTCACACTCCTCTCTCCTTCCCCTCACACTCCTCTCTCCTTCTTCCCCTCACACTCCTCTCTCCTTCTTCCCTTCACACTCCTCTCTCCTTCTTCCCCTCACACTGCTCTCTCTCTCTTCCCCTCACACTCCTCTCTCCTTCTTCCCCTCACACTCCTCTCTCCTTCTTCCCCTCACACTCCTCTCTCCTTCTTCCCCTCACACTCCTCTCTCCTTCTTCCCCTCACACTCCTCTCTCCTTCTTCCCCTCACACTCCTCTCTCCTTCTTCCCCTCACACTGCTCTCTCTCTCTTCCCCTCACACTCCTCTCTCCTTCTTCCCCTCACACTCCTCTCTCCTGCTTCCCCTCACACTCCTCTCTCCTTCCCCTCACACTCCTCTCTCCTTCTTCCCCTCACACTGCTCTCTCTCTCTTCCACTCACATTCCTCTCTCATTCTTCTCCTCACACTCCTCTCTCCTTTCCCTCACACTCCTCTCTCCCTCTTCCCTTCACATTCTCTCTCCCTCTTCCCCTCACACTCTCCCTCTTCCCCTCACACTCTCCCTCTTCCCCTCACACTCTCTCTCCCTCTTCCCCTCACACTCTCTCTACCTCCTCCCCTCACACTCCCTCCCTCTTCCCCTCACTTACTCTCTCCCTATTCCCCACGCTCACTCTCCTCTTCTTCCGCTCACTCTCTTCCCCTCTTCACCTCACCTACTCGCTCCTCTTCCTCACTCTCTCACTATTCCTCTTCCCCACTCTTTCTTTCCCTCTTCCCCACACACTCTCTCTCCCTCTTCCTCTCGCTCTCTACCTCTTCCCCTCACTCACTCTCCCTCTTCCCCTCACTCACTCTCCCTCTTCCCCTCACTCTCTCCCTCTTCCCCTCACACACTCTCTCCCTATTCCTCTCGCTCACTCTCTGCCTCTTCCGCTTACTGTCTCCCCCACTTCCCCTCACCCACTCGCTCTTCCTCTTCCCCTCACTCTCTCGCTTTTCCTCTTCACCACTCTTTCTTTCTCTCTTCCCCTCTCTTTCTTTCCCTCTTCCCCTCACACTCTCTCTCTCGATTCCCCTCACACACTCTCTCCCTCTTCTCCTCGCTCTTTCTCTCCCTCTTCCCCTCAACCTCTCCCTCTTCCACTCCCTCTTCCCCTCACTCTCTCTCTCCCTCTTCCTCTCACTCTACCTCTGTTCCTCTGGCCCTCACTCTTCCTCTCTCCCTCTGCATCTCATTCTCCCTATCTACCTCTGCCCCTCACTCTCCCTCTCTCCCTCTGCCCCTCATTCTCCCTCTCTCCCTCTGCCCCTCACTCTCCCTCTCTCCCTCTGCCCTTCACTCTTCTTTCCCTCTGCCCCTCAAACTCCCTCTCTCCCTCTGCCCCTCACACTCCCTCTCTCCCTCTGCCCCTCACTCTCTCTCACTCTTCACCTCACTCTCTGTCTCCATCTTCCCCTCACAGTCTCTCTCTTCCCCTCACTCTCTCCCTCATCCCCTCACTCTCTTGCTCTCCCTCTTCCACTCGCTCACTCTCTCCCTCTTCCCCTCGCTCTCTCTCCCTCTTCCCCTCACTCTCTCTCTTCCTCATCCCCTCGCTCTCTCGCCGCTTCTTCCGTACACTCTCACTCTCTACCCCTCACTCTCTCTCTCTTCTCCTCACTCCCGCTCACTTTTCCCCTCACTCTCTTTTTCTCTTCCCCTCACTCTCCCTCTCTCCCTCTGCCCCTCACACTCTCTCACTCTGCAACTCACTCTCTCTCCCCCTCACTCTCAGTCTCTCCCCCTGTTCCCCGCTCTCTCGCTCTCTCTCCCTCTTGCCCCACTCTCTCCCTCTCGCCCCACTCTCTCTCTCGCCCCACTCTCTATCTCGCCCCACTCTCTATCTCTCCCTCTTCCCCTCACTTCCACTCTCTTCCCCTCATTCTCTCACCCTTACCTTCACTCTCGCTCTCTACACCTCGCTCTTTCTCTCTCTACCCCTCGCTTTCACTCTCTCTTCTCCTTACTCCCTCTCTCACTTTTCCTCTCACTCTTTCTTTTTCCCTCCTCCCCTCACACTCTCTCTCCTCCTCTTGCCCCATACTCTTTCTCCCACTTCCCCTCACTTCCCCTCTCTCGCTCCGCCCTTCAATCCCTCTCTCCCTCTTCCACTCACTCTCCCTCTCCCCCTTACTCTCCCTCTTCCCTCACTCTACTCTCTCCCTCTTCCCCTCACACTCCTCTCTCCCTCTTCCCATCACACTCTCGCTCCCCCTCTTCCCCTCACTCAATCTCCCTCTACCCCTCACTCACTCTCTCCCTCTTCCCCTCGCTCACTCTCTGCTTCTTCCACTCACACTCTCCCCCTCTTCCCCGCACCCATTCACACTTCCTCTTCCTCTCACTCTCTCGCTCTTCCTCTTCCCCTCTTTCTTTCCCTCTTCCCCTCTTTCTTTTCCTCTTCCCCTCACTCCCTCTCTCCCTATTCCCCTCACAAACTCTCTCCCTCATCCCCTCGCTCTTTCTCTCCCTTTTCCCCTCAATCTCCCTCTCTCCCTCTGCCCCTCACTCTCCCCCTCTCCTGCTGCCCCTCACTCTTCCTCTCTCCCGCTGCCCCTCACCGTTCCTCCCTCTGCCCCTCAATCTCTCTCACTCTTCACCTCACTTTGTCTTCATCTTCCCCTTACACTCTCGCTCTCCCTCTTTCCCTCACTCTCTCGCTCTCCCTCTTCCCCTCACTCTCTCGCTCTCCCTCTTCCCCTCACTCTCTCGCTCTCCCTCTTCCCCTCACTCTCTCCCTCTCCCTCTTCCCCTCACTCTCTCGGTCACCCGCTTCCCCTCACTCTCTCGCTCTCCTGCTTCCCCTCACTCTCGCTCTCCCCGTCACTCTCTCACTCTCCCACTTCCCCTCACTCTCTAGTCCTCCCTCTTCCCCTCACTCTCTCGCTCTCCCTCTTCCTCTCACTCGCTAGCTCTCCCTCTCCCCCTCACTCTCCATCTCTTGCTCAGCCCCTGACTCTCCCTCTGCCCCTCACTCTACCTCTCTCCCGCTGCCCCTCACTCCCCCTCTCTCCCGCTGACCCTCACGCTCCCTCTCTCCCACTGCCCCTCACTCTTTGCCCCTCACTCTCTCTCTCCTCCTGTTCCCCTCACTCCCAGTCTCTCCCCCTCTTCCCCGCTCACTCTTTCTGTCTCTACCCCACTCTCTCTCATCTCCTCACTCCCTCTCTCACTTTTCCCCTCACTCTTTCTTTCTCCCTCTTCCCCTCAGTCTCTCCCTCTCCCCCTCTTGCCCCATTCTCTCACTCTCCCTCTTCCCTTCACTTCCCGTCTCTCCCTCTGCCCTTCACTCCCTCTCTCCCTCCTCCACTCACTCTCCCTCTACCCCCACTCTCCCTCTTCCCCTCACTCGCCCTCTAACCCTCACACTCCTCGCTCCATCATCCCCTCACACTGCTCTCTCCTTCTTCCCCTCACACTCCTCTCTACTTCTTCCCCTCACACTCCTCTCTCCTTCTTCCCCTCAGACTCCTCTCTCCTTCCCCTCACACTCCTCTCTCCTTCTTCCCCTCACACTCCTCTCTCCTTCTTCCCCTCACACTCCTCTCTCCTTCTTCCCCTCACACTCCTCTCTCCTTCTTCCCCTCACACTCCTCTCTCCTTCTTCCCCTCACACTCCTCTCTCCTTCTTCCCCTCACACTCCTCTCTCCTTCTTCCCCTCACACTCCTCTCTCCTTCCCCTCACACACCTCTCTCCTTCCCCTCACACTCCTCTCTCCTTCTTCCCCTCACACTCCTGTCCTTCTTCCCCTCACACTCCTCTCTCCTTCTTCCCCTCACACTCCTCTCTCCTTCCCCTCACACTCCTCTCTCCTTCCCCTCACACTCCTCTCTCCTTCCCCTCACACTCCTCTCTCCTTCCCCTCACACTCCTCTCTCCTTCCCCTCACACTCCTCTCTCCTTCTTCCCCTCACACTCTCTCTACCTCCTCCACTCACACTCTCTCCCTCTTCCCCTCACTCTCCCTCTTCCCCTCACTCACTCTCCCTCATCCCCTCACTCACTCTGCCTCATCCCCTCACTCACTCTCTCCCTATTACCCTCGCTCACTCTCCGCTTCTTCCGCTCACTCTCTCCCCCTCTTCCCCTCACCCACTCGCTCCTCTTCCCCTCAGTCTCTCGCTTTTCCTCTTCCACACTCTTTCTTTCCCTCTTCCCCTCACTCACTCTCCCTCTTCGCCTCACTCACTCTCCCTCTTTCCCTCACTATCTCCCTCTTCCCCTCACTCACTCTCCCTCTTCCCCTCACTCACTCTCTCCCTTTTCCCCTCGCTCACTCTCCACTTCTTCCGTTCACTCTCTCCCCCACTTCCCCTCACCCACTCGCTCCTCCTCTTCCCCTCACTCTCTCACTATTCCTCTTCCCCACACTTTCTTTCCCTCTTCCCCTCTTTCCCTCACACCCTCTCTCTCTCCCTATTCCTCTCACACCCTCTCTCCCTGTTCTCCTCGCTCTTTCTCTCCCTCTTCCCCGCAATCTCTCTCTCCCTCTTCCACTCCCCCTTCCCCTCACTCTATCGCTCTTACTCTTCCCCTCTCTATTGTACCCTCTTCCCCTCACTCTCTCTCTCCCCCTCACTCTCTCTCTCACCCTCTTCCCCTCACTCTCTTTCTCTCCCTCTCTTCCCCTCACTCTCAGTCTCTCCCCCTTCCCCGCTCTCTGTCTCTCCCTCTTGCCCCACACTCACTCTTCGCTCTTCACCTCACTTCCACTCTCTTCCCCTCATTCTCTCGCCCTTCCCTTCACTCTCGCTCTCTACCCCTCGCTCTCTCTCTTCTCCTCACTCCCTCTCACACTTTTCCCCTCACTTTCTTTTTCCCTCTTCCCCTCATTCTCTCTTCCCCTCTCTCTCTCTCTTCCCCTCACTCTCTCTCTCCCTCTTCCTCTCACTCTCCCTGTGTCCCTCTGCCCCTCACTCTCCCTCTCTCCCTCTGCACCGAATTCTCCCTATCTACCTCTGCCCCTCACTCACCCTCTCTCTTCTCTTCACTCCCTCTCACTTTTCCCCACTCTTTTTTTCCCTCTTCCCCTCACTCTCCCTCTCTCCCGCTGCCCCTCACTCTCCCTCTGCCCCTCACACTCTCTCACTCTTCAAACTCATTCTCTCTCCCCCTCACTCTCTCTCTCCCCATTCCCCTCACTCTCAGTCTCTCCCCCTCTTCCCCGCTCTCTCTCCCTCTTGCCCCACTGTCTCTCGCCCCACTCTCTCTCTTGCCCCTCACTCTTTCTCCTCCTCTCTTCCCCTCACTCTCAGTCTCTCCCCCTTCCCCGCTCTCTGTCTCTCCCTCTTGCCCCACACTCACTCTTCGCTCTTCACCTCACGTCCACTCTCTTCCCCTCATTCTCTCGCCCTTCCCTTCACTCTCGCTCTCTACCCCTCGCTCTCTCTCTTCTCCTCACTCCCTCTCACACTTTTCCCCTCATTTTCTTTTTCCCTCTTCCCCTCACTCTCTCTTTCCCTCTCTCTCTCTTCCCTTCACTCTCTCTCTCTCTTCCCCTCACTCTCTCTCTGTCCCTCTGCCCCTCACTCTCCTTCTCTCCCTCTGCACCGCATTCTCCCTATCTACCTCTGCCCTTCACTCACCCTCTCTCTTCTCCTCACTCCCTTTCACTTTTCCCCACTCTCTCTTTTTCCCTCTTCCCCTCACTCTCCCTCTCTCCCCGCTGCCCCTCACTCTCCCTCTGCCCCTCACACTCTCCCCCTCACTCTCTCTCTCCCCATTCCCCTCACTCTCAGTCTCTCCCTCTCTTTCCCGCTCTCTCTCCCTCTTGCCCCACTCTCTCTCTCTCTCTCGCCCCACTCTCTCTCTTGCCCCACTCTCTCTCTCTCCCTCTTCCCCACACTTCCCCTCTCTTCCCCTCATTCTCTCACCGTTCCCTTCGCTCTCTACACCTCGCTCTCTCACTCTCTACCCCTTGCACTCTGTCTCTCTTCACCTTACTCCCTCTCTCACTTTTCCGCTCACTCTTTTTCCCTCTTCCCCGTCTCTCTCTCCCCCTCTTGCTCCATTCTCTCTCTCCCACTTCCCCTCACTTCCGCTCTCTCGCTCTGCCCTTCAATCCCTCTCTCCATCTTCCACTCACTCTCCCTCTTCCCCTCACTCTCCCTCTTCCCCTCACTCTCCTCTCTCCTTCTTCCCCTCACACTCCTCTCTCCCTCTTCCCCTCACACTCTCTCCCCACTTCCCCTCACTCAATCTCCCTCTTCCCCTCACTCACTCTCCCTCTTCCTCTCACTCACTCTCTCCCTCTTCCCCTCGTTCACTCTCCGCGTCTTTCGCTCACTCTCTGCCCCTCTTCCCCTCACCCACTCGCTCTTCCTCGTCCCCTCTCTTTCTTTCCCTCTTCCCCTTTCTTTCCCTCTTCCCCTCACTCCCTCTCTCCCTATTCCCCTCACACACTCTCTCCCTCATCCCCTCGCTCTTTCTCTCCCTCTTCCCCTCAATCTCCCTCTCTACCGCTGCCGCTCACTCTCCCCCTCTCCCGCTGCCCCTCACTCATCCTCTCTCACCCTGCTCCTCACAGTCAGTCCCTCTCTCCCTCTGCCCGTCAATCTCTCTCACTCTTCACCTCACTGTCATAATCTCCCACTCGCACTCTCGCTCTCCCTCTTCCCCTCACTCGCTCGCTCTCCCTCTTCCCCTCACTCTCTCGCTCTCCCTCTTCCTCCACTCTCTCGCTCTCCCTCTTCCACTCACTCTCTCGCTCTCCCTCTTCCCCTCACTCACTCTCTCCCTCTTCCCCTCGCTCACTCTCCGCGTCTTCCGCTCACAATCTGCCCCTCTTCCCCTCACCCACTCGCACTTCCTCTTCCCCTCACTCTCTCGCTCTTCCTCGTCCCCTCTCTTTCTTTCCCTCTTCCCCTCTTTCTTTCCCTCTTCCCCTCACTCCCTCTCTCCCTATTCCCCTCACACACTCTCTCCCTCGTCCCCTCGCTCTTTCTCTCCCTCTTCCCCTCAATCTCCCTCTCTACCGCTGCCGCTCACTCTCCCCCTCTCCCGCTGCCCCTCACTCATCCTCTCTCACCCTGCTCCTCACAGTCAGTCCCTCTCTCCCTCTGCCCGTCAATCTCTCTCACTCTTCACCTCACTGTCATAATCTCCCACTCGCACTCTCGCTCTCCCTCTTCCCCTCACTCGCTCGCTCTCCCTCTTCCCCTCACTCTCTCGCTCTCCCTCTTCCTCCACTCTCTCGCTCTCCCTCTTCCACTCACTCTCTCGCTCTCCCTCTTCCCCTCACTCACTCTCTCTTCCCCTCGCTCACTCTCCGCGTCTTCCGCTCACTCTCTCCCCCTCTTCCCCACACCCACTCGCACTTCCTCTTCCCCTCACTCTCTCGCTCTTCCTCTTCCCCTCTTTCTTTCCCTCTTCCCCTCTTTCTTTCCCTCTTCCCCTCACTCCCTCTCTCCCTATTCCCCTCACTCCCTCTCACCCTATTCCCCTCACACACTCTCTCCCTCGTCCCCTCGCTCTTTCTCTCCCTCTTCCCCTCAATCTCCCTCTCTCCCGCTGCCGCTCACTCTCCCCCTCTCCCGCTGTCCCTCACTCTTCCTCTCTCCCCCTGCCCCTCACAGTCCCTCTCTCCCTCTGCCCCTCAATCACGATCACTCTTCACCTCACTGTCATCATCTCCCCCTCACACTCTTGCTCTCCCTCTTTCCCTCACTCTCTCACTCTCCCTCTTCCCCTCACTCTCTCGCTCCCCCTCTTCCACTCACTCTCTCGCTCTCCCTCTTACCCTCACTCTCTCGCTCTCCCTCTTACCCTCACTCTCTCGCTCTCCCTCTTCCCCTCACTCTCTCGCTCTCCCTCTTCCCCTCACTCTCTTGCTCTGCCTCTTCCTCTCACTCTCTCGCTCTGCCTCTTCCCCTCGCTCTGCCTCTGCCCCTCACTCTCTCGCTCTCCCTCTTCCCCTCACTCTCGCTCTCACTCTTCTCCTCACTCTCTCGCTCTCCCTCTTCCCCTCACTCTCTCGCTCTCCCTCTTCCCCTCACTCTCTCGCTCTCTCTCTTCCCCTCACACACTCGCTCTCCCACTTCCCCTCACTCTCTCGGTCACCCGCTTCCACTCACTCTCTCGCTCTCCCGCTTCCGCTCACTCTCTCGCTCTCCCACTTCCCCTCACTCTCTCTCTGCCCCTCACTCCCTCTCACTCTCTCTCCCCCTCTCTCTCTCTTCCCCTGTTCCCCTCATTCCCAATCTCTCCGCCTCTTCCCCGCTCACTCTTTCTCTCTCCCTCTTGCCCTTCTCTCTCTCCCTCTTCCCCTCACTTCCCCTCTCTTCCCTCATTCTCTCACCCTTCTCTTCACTCTCGCTTTCTCTCTCTCTTCTCCTCACTCCCTCTCTCACTTTTCCCCTCACTCTTTCTTTCTCCCTCTTCCCCTCAGTCTCTCCCTCTCCCCCTCTTGCCCCATTCTCTCACTCTCCCTCTTCCCTTCACTTCCCGTCTCTCCCTCTGCCCTTCACTCCCTCTCTCCCTCCTCCACTCACTCTCCCTCTACACCCACTCTCCCTCTTCCCCTCACTCGCCCTCTAACCCTCACACTCCTCGCTCCATCATCCCCTCACACTGCTCTCTCCTTCTTCCCTTCACACTCCTCTCTCCTTCCCCTCACACTCCTCTCTCCTTCCCCTCACACTCCTCTCTCCTTCTTCCCCTCACACTCCTCTCTCCTTCTTCCCCTCACACTCCTCTCTCCTTCTTCCCCTCACACTCCTCTCTCCTTCTTCCCCTCACACTCCTCTCTCCTTCTTCCCCTCACACTCTCTCTCCCTCTTCCCCTCGGTCACTCTCCCTCTTCCCCTCACTCTCTGTCTCCAACTTCCCCTCACACTCACCCTCTTCCCCTCACTCACTCTCCCTCTTCCCCCCTCACTCTCCCTCTTCCCCTCGCTCACTCTCTCCCCCCTTCCCCTCACCCACTCGCTCTTCCTCTTACCCTCACTTTCTCGCTTTTCCTCTTCCTCACTCTTTCTTTCCCTCTTCCCCTCTCTTTCTTTCCCTCTTCCCCTCACTCTCTCTCTCCCTATTCCCCTCACACCCTCTCTCCCTCTTCTCCTCGCTCTTTCTCTCCTTCTTCCCCTCAATCTCTCTCCCCCTCTTACACTCCCTCTTCCCCTCACTCTATCGCTCTTACTCTTCCACTCTCTATCGTACCCTCTTCCCCTCACTCTCTCTCCCCCTCACTCTCTCTCTCACCCTCTTCCCCTCATTCTCTCTCTCCCCCTCTTCCCCTCACTCTCAGTCTCTCCCCCCAACCCCGCTCTCTCTCTCCCCCTCTTGTCCCACACTCACTCTCTCGCTCTTACCCTCACTTCCCCTCTCTTCCCCACATCCTCTCGCCCTTCCCTTCACTCTCGCTCTCTACCCCTCGCTCTCTCTCCCTTCTCCTCACTCCCTCTCACACTTTTCCTCTCATTTTCTTTTTCCCTCTTACCCTCACTATCTCTCTCTTCCCCTCACTGTCTCTCTTTCCCTTACTCCCTCTCTCTTCGCCATACTCTCTCCCTCTTCCCCTCACTCTCCCTCTGCCCCTCTCTCTCCCTCTGCACCTCATTCTCCCTATCTACCTCTGCCCCTCACTCTCCTCTCCCTCTGCCCCACACTCTCCCTCTCTCCCTCTGCCCCTCACTCTCCCTCTCAACCTCTGCGCCTCACTCTCTCACTCTTCACCTCACTCTGTCTCCATCTTCCCCTCACACTCTCCCTCTTCCCCTCACTCTCTGGCTCTCCCTCTTCCCCTCGCTCTCTCTCTCCCTCTTCCCCTCGCTCTCTCTCCGCTTCTTCCGTACACTCTCCCTCTCTACCCCTCACTCTCTCTTCTCCTCACTCCCTCTCACTTTTCACCTCACTCTCACTTTTTCCATCTTCCCCTCACTCTCCCTCTCTCCCGCTGCCTCTCACTCTCCCTCTGCCCCTCACACTCTCTCACTCTTCAACTCTCTCTCCCCCTCACTCTCTCCCCCTGTTCCACTCACTCTCAGTCTCTCCCCCTCTTCCCTGCTCTCTCTCTCCCTCCCTCTTGCCCCACTCTCTCTCTCTCTTGCCCCACTCTCTCTCTCTCGCCCCACTCTCTCTCTCTCCCTTTTCCCCTCACTTCCACTCTCTTCCCCTCATTCTCTCACCCTTCCCTTCACTCTCGCTCTCTACACCTCGCTCCCTCTCTCTCTACCCCTCGCTCTCTCTTCTCCTAACTCCCTCTCTCACTTTTCCCCTCACCATTTCTTTTTCCCTCTTCCCCTCTGTCTCTCTCTCCCCCTCTTGCCCCAATCTCTCTCTCCCTCTTCCCATCACTTCCCCTCTCTCGCTCTGCCCTTCAATCCCTCTCTCCCTCTTCCACTCACTCTCACTCTTCGCCTCACTCTCCCTCTTCCCCTCACTCTCCCTCTTCCCCTCACACTCCTCCCACCCTCTTCCCCTCACACTCTCTCCCTCCTCCCCTCACACTCTCTCCCTCCTCCCCTCACACTCTCTCCCTCTGCCCCTCACTCTCCCTCTCTCCCTCTGCCCCTCACTTTCCCTCTCTCCCTCTGCCCATCACACTCCCTCTCTCCCTCTGTGCCTCACTCTCTCACTCTTCACCTCACTCTGTCTCCATTTCCCCTCACACTCTCCCTCTTCCCCTCACTCACTCCCTCATCGCCTCACTCTCTTGCTCTCCCTCTTCCCCTCGCTCTCTCTCTCCCTCTTCCCCTCGCTCTCTCTCTCTCTTCCCCTCGCTCTCTCTCCGCTTTTTCCGTACACTCCCTCTCTACACCTCACTCTCTCTTCTCCTCACTCCCTCTCACTTTTACCCTCACTCTCACTTTTTCCCTCTTCCCCTCTCTCACGCTGCCCCTCACTCTGCCTCTGCCCCTCACACTCTCTCACTCTTCAACTCACTCTCTCTCCCCCTCACTCTCTCCCCCTGTTCCACTCACTCTCAGTCTCTCCCCCTCTTCCCTGCTCTCTCTCTCCCTCCCTCTTGCCCCACTCTCTCTCTCTCTTGCCCCACTCTCTCTCTCTCCCTTTTCCCCTCACTTCCACTCTCTTCCCCTCATTCTCTCACCCTTCCCTTCACTCTCGCTCTCTACACCTCGCTCTCTCTCTCTACCCCTCGCTCTCTCTTCTCCCCACTCCCTCTCTCACTTTTCCCCTCAGAATTTCTTTTTCCCTCTTCCCCTCACTTCCCCTCTCCCGCTCTGCCCTTCAATCCCTCTCTCCCTCTTCCCCTCACTCTCACTCTTCCTCTCACTCACTCTCTCCCTCTTCCCCTCGTTCACTCTCCGCATCTTCCGCTCACTCTCTGCCCCTCTTCCCCTCACCCACTCACACTTCCTCTTCCCCTCACTCTCTCGCACTTCCTCGTCCCCTCTCTTTCTTTCCCTCTTCCCCTCTTTCTCTCCCTCTTCCCCTCAATCTCCCTCTCTACCGCTGCCGCTCACTCTCCCCCTCTCCCGCTGCCCCTCACTCATCCTCTCTCACCCTGCTCCTCACAGTCCCTCTCTCCCTCTGCCCGTCAATCTCTCTCACTCTTCACCTCACTGTCATAATCTCCCACTCACACTCTCGCTCTCCCTCTTTCCCTCACTCTCTCGCTCTCCCTCTTCCCCTCACTCTCTCGCTCTCCCTCTTCCCCTCACTCTCTCGCTCTCCCTCTTCCCCTCACTCTCTCGCTCTCCCTCTTCCCCTCACTCTCTCGCTCTCCCTCTTCCCCTCACTCACTCTCTCCCTCTTCGCCTCGCTCACTCTCTCCCTCTTCCCCTCGCTCACTCTCTCCCTCTTCCCCTCGCTCACTCTCCGCGTCTTCCGCTCACTCTCTCCCCCTCTTCCCCACACCCACTCGCACTTCCTCTTCCCCTCACTCTCTCGCTCTTCCTCTTCCCCTCTCTTTCTTTCCCTCTTCTCCTCTTTCTTTCCCTCTTCCCCTCACTCCCTCTCTCCCTATTCCCCTCACTCCCTCTCTCCCTATTCCCCTCACTCCCTCTCACCCTATTCCCCTCGCTCTTTCTCTCCCTCTTCCCCTCAATCTCCCTCTCTCCCGCTGCCGCTCACTCTCCCCCTCTCCCGCTGCCCCTCACTCATCCTCTCTCACCCTGCCCCTCACAGTCCCTCTCTCCCTCTGCCCGTCAATCTCTCTCATTCTTCACCTCACTGTCATAATCTCCCACTCACACTCTCGCTCTCCCTCTTTCCCTCACTCTCTCGCTCTCCCTCTTCCCCTCACTCTCTCGCTCTCCCTCTTCCCCTCACTCTCTCGTTCTCCCTCTTCCCCTCACTCTCTCGCTCTCCCTCTTCCCCTACTCTCTCGCTCTTCCTCTTCCACTCACTCTCTCGCTCTCCCTCTTCCACTCACTCTCTCGTTCTCCCTCTTATCCTCACTCTCTTGCTCTGCCTCTTCCCCTCACTCTCTCGCTCTGCCTCTTCCCCTCACTCTCTCGCTCTGCCTCTTCCCCTCACTCTCTCGCTCTCCCTCTTCCCCTCACTCTCTCGCTCTGCCTCTGCCCCTCACTCTCTCTTTGCCCCTCACTCTCTCTCTCCTCCTGTACCTCACTCCCAGTCTCTCCCCCTCTTCCCCGCTCACTCTTTCTGTCTCTACCCCACTCTCTCTCTTCTCCTCACTCCCTCTCTCACTTTTCCCCTCACTCTTTCTTTCTCCCTCTTCCCCCCAGTCTCTCCCTCTCCCCCTCTTGCCCCATTCTCTCACTCTCCCTCTTCCCTTCACTTCCCGTCTCTCCCTCTGCCCTTCACTCCCTCTCTCCCTCCTCCACTCACTCTCCCTCTACCCCCACTCTCCCTCTTCCCCTCACTCGCCCTCTAACCCTCACACTCCTCGCTCCTTCATCCCCTCACACTGCTCTCACCTTCTTCCCCTCACACTCCTCTCTCCTTCTTCCCCTCACACTCCTCTCTCCTTCCCCTCACACTCCTCTCTCCTTCCCCTCACACTCCTCTCTCCTTCCCCTCACACTCCTCTCTCCTTCTTCCCCTCGCTCTTTTTCTCCCTCATCCCCTCTCTCTCCCCCTCCTTCCCCTCACTCTCAGTCTCTCCCCCTTACCCGCTCTCTCTGTCACTCCCTCCTGCCCCACACACACTCTCTCGCTCTTACCCTCACTTCCCCTCTCTTCCCCTCATTCTCTCGCCCTTCCCTTCACTCTTGCTCTATACCCCTCACTCTCTCTCTTCCCCTCACTCACTCTCCCTCTTCCCCCACTCACTCTCCCTCTTCCCCTCACTCTCTCCCTCATCCCCTCACTAACTCTCTCCCTATTCCCCTCGCTCACTCCCCGCTTCTTCCGCTCACTCTCTCCCCCTATTCCCCTCACCCACTCGCTCCTCTTCCCCTCACTCTCTCGCTTTTCCTCTTCCCCACTCTTTCTTTCCCTCTTCCCCTCACTCACTCCCTCTTCCCCTCACTCTCTCCCTCTTCCCCTCACTCTCTCCCTCTTCCCCTCACTCACTCTCCCTCTTCCCTTCACTCACGCTCTCCCTATTCCCCTCGCTCACCCTCCACTTCTTCCGCACACTCTCTCCCCCACTTCCCCTCACCCACTCGCTCTTCCTCTTCCCCTCACTCTCTCGCTTTTCCTCTTCCCCACTCTTTCTTACCCTCTTCCCCTCACTCTCTCTCTCCCTATTCCCCTCACACACTCTCTCCCTCTTCCCCTCGCTCTTTTTCTCCCTCATCCCCTCAATCTCTCTCTCCCCCTTTCACTCCCGCTTTCCCTCACTCTATCGCTCTTACTCTTCCCCTCTCTATCGTACCCACTTCCCCTCACTCTCTCTCCCCCTCACTCTCTCTCTCACCCTCTTCCCCTCACTCTCTCTCTCCCCCCTCTTCCCCTCACTCTCAGTCTCTCCCCCTTCCCCGCTCTCTGTCTCTCCCTCTTGCCCCACACTCACTCTCTCGCTCTTACCCTCACTTCCCCTCTCTTCCCCTCATTCTCTCGCCCTTCCCTTCACTCTTGCTCTCTATCCCTCGCTCTCTATCTTCTCCTCACTCCCTCTCACACTTTTCCCATCACTTTCTTTTTCCCTCTTCCCTTCACTCTCTCTTCCCCTCACTCTCTCTCTCTTCCCCTCACTCTCTCTCTCTCTTCTCCTCACTCTCCCTCTCTCCCGCTGCCTCTCACTCTCCCTCTGCCCCTCACACTCTCTCTCTTCAACTCACTCTCTCTCCCCCTCACTCTCTCTCTCCCCATTCCCCTCATTCTCAGTCTCTCCCCCTCTTCCCCACTCTCTCTCCCTCTTGCCCCACTCTCTCTCTCGCCCCACTCTCTCTCTCTTGCCGCACTCTCTCTCTCTTGCCCCACTCTCTCTCTCTCCCTCTTCCCCTCACTTCCCCTCATTCTCTCACCGTTCCCTTCACTCTCGCTCTCTACACCTCGCTCTCTCTCTCTCTACCCCTCGCTCTCTGTCTCTCTTCACCTTACTCCCTCACTTTTCCCCTCACTCTTTCTTTGTCCCTCTCCCCCTGTCTCTCTCTCCCCCTCTTGCCCCATTCTCTCTCTCCCACTTCCCCTCACTTCCCCACTCTCGCTCTGCCCTTCAATCCCTCTCTCCCTCTTCCACTCACTCTCCCTCTTCCCCTCAGTCTCCCTCTTCCCCTCACTCTCCCTCTTCCCCTCACTCTCCCTCTTCCCCTCACTCTCCCTCTTCCCCTCTCTCCCCCTCACTCTCCCTCTTCCCCTCACTCTCCTCTCTCCTTCCCCTCACACTCCTCTCTCCCTCGTCCCCTCACACTCTCACCCCACTTCCCCTCACTCAATCTCCCTCTTCCCCTCACTCACTCTCTCCCTCTTCCCCTCACTCACTCGCTCATCCAATCGTTCACTCTCCGCGTCTTCCGCTCACTCTCTCCCCCTCTTCTCCTCACCCACTCGCACTTCCTCTTCCCCTCACTCTCTCGCTCTTCCTCTTCCCCTCTCTTTCTTTCCCTCTTCCTTCTTTCTTTCCCACTTCCCCTCACTCCCTCTCCCTATTCCCCTCACTCCCTCTCACCCTATTCCCTCACACACTCTCTCCCTCGTCCCCTCGCTCTTTCTCTCCCTCTTCCCCTCAATCTCCCTCTCTCCCACTGCCCCTCACTCTCCTCCTCTCCCGCTGCCCCTCACTCTTCCTCTCTCCCCCTGCTCCTCACTCTCCCTCTCTCCCTCTGCCCCTCAATTTCTCACTCTTCACCTCACTGTCTTCATGTACCCCTCACACTTTCCCTCTTCCCCTCACTCTCTCGCTCTCCCTCTTCCCCTCACTCTCTCGCTCTCCCTCTTCCCCTCACTCTCTCGCTCTCCCTCTTCCCCTCACTCTCTCGCTCTCCCTCTTCCCCTCACTCTCGCTCTCCCTCTTCCCCTCACTCTCGCTCTCCCTCTTCCCCTCACTCTCGCTCTCCCTCTTCCCCTCACTCTCTCGCTCTCCCTCTTCCCCTCACTCTCTCGCTCTCCCTCTTCCCCTCACTCTCTCGCTCTCCCTCTTCCCATCATACACTCGCTCTCCCACTTCCAATCACTCTCTCGCTCTCCTGCTTCCGCTCACTCTCTCGCCCTCCCTCTTCCCCTCACTCTCTCGCTCTCCCCTCTTCCCCTCGCTCCCTCACTCTCTCACTTCCTCTCGTTCTCTAGCTCTCCCTCTCCCCCTCACTCTCCATCTCCCGCTCTGCCCCTCACTCTCCCTCTGCCCCTCACTCTATCTCTCTCCCCGCTGCCCCTCACTCCCCCTCTCCTGCTGCCCATCACTCTCCCCCTCTCCCACTGACCCTCACTCTCCCTCTCTCCCGATGCCCGTCACTCTCTCTCTGCCCCTCACTCCCTCTCAATCTCTCTCCCCCCCTCTCTCTCTCCCCTGTTCCCCTCATACCCAATCTCTCCGCCTCTTCCCTGCTCACTCTCTCTCTCCCTCTTGCACTTCGCTCTCTCCCTCTTCCCCTCACTTCCCCTCTCTTCCCTCATTCTCTCACCCTTCTCTTCACTCTCGCTTTCTCTCTCACTTCTCCTCACTCCCTCTCTCACTTTTCCCCTCACTTTCTTTCTCCCTCTAACCCTCAGTCACTCTCCCCCTCTTGCCCCATTCTCTCTCTCTCCCTCTTCCATTCTGTCCCTCTGCCCTTCACTCCCTCTCGCCCTCTTAACCTCACTCGCCCGCTTCTCCTCACACTACTCTCTCCTTCTTCCTCTCACACTCCTCTCTCCTTCTTCCTCTCACACTCCTCTCTCCTTCCGTTAACACTCCTGTCTCCTTCTTCCCCTCACACTCCTCTCTCCCTCTTCCCTTCACACTCCCCTCTCGCTCTTCCTCTCACACTATCTCTCCCTCTTCCCCTCACTCACTCTCCCTTTTCCCCTCACCTACTCTCCCTCTTCCCCTCACCTACTCTCCCTCTTCCCCTCACCTACTCTCCCTCTTCCCCTCACCTACTCTCCCTCTTCCCCTCACCTACTCTCCCTCTTCCCCTCACCTACTCTCCCTCTTCCCCTCACTATCTCTCTTTCCCTTACTCCCTCTCTCTTCCCCTCACTCTCTCTCCCTCTTCCTCTCACTCTCCCTCCGCCCCTCACTCTCCCTCTTTCCCTCGGCACCTCATTCTCCCTATCTACCTCTGCCCCTCACTCTCCCTCTCTCCCTCTGCCCCTCACTCTCCCTCTCTCCCTCTGCCCCTCACTCTCCCTCTCTTCACCTCACTCTGTCTCCATCTACCCCTCACACTTTCCCTCATCCCCTCACTCTCTTGCTCTCCCTCTTCCCCTCGCACTCTCTCCCTCTTCCCCTCACTCTCTCTCTCTCTTCCCTTCGCTCTCTCTCCGCTTCTTCCGTACACTCTCCCTCTCTACACCTCACTCTCTCTTCTCCTCACTCCCTCTCACTTTTCCCCTCACTCTCACTTTTTCCCTCTTCCCCTCACTTTCCCTCTCTCCCACTGCCCCTCACTCTCCCTCTGCCCCTCACACTCTCTCACTCTTCAACTCACTCTCTCTCCCCCTCACTCACTCCCCCTGTTCCAAACACTCTCAGTCTCTCCCCCTCTTCCCTGCTCTCTCTCCCTCCCTCTTGCCCCACTATCTCTCTCTCTTGCCCCACACTCTCTCTCTCGCTCCACTCTCTCTCGCTCCACTCTCTCTCTCTCCCTTTTCCCCTCACTTCCACTCTCTTCCCCTCATTCTCTCACCCTTCTCTTCAGTCTCGCTCTCTAAACCTCGCTCTCTCTCTCTACCCCTCGCTCTCTCTCTTCTCCTCACTCCCTCTCTCACTTTTCCCCTCACCATTTCTTTTTCCCTCTTCCCCTCAGTCTCTCTCTCCCCCTCTTGCCCCAATCTCCCTCTCCCTCTTCCCCTCACTTCCCCTCTCTCGCTCTGCCCTTCAATCCCTCTCTCCCTCTTCCACTCACTCTCCCTCTTCCACTCACTCTTTGCCTCACTCTCCCTCTTCCCCTCACTCTGCTCTCTCCTTCTTCCCCTCACACTCCTCCCACCCTCTTCCCCTCACTCTCTCTCCCTCCTCCCCTCACACTCTCTCCCTCTTCCCCTCACTCACTCTCCCTCTTCCCCTCACTCCCACTCTCCCTCCTCCCCTCACACCCTGTCTGCCTCTTCCCCTCGCTCCTTCTCTCCCTCTTCCCCTCAATCTCCCACTCCCTCTGCCCCTCACTCTCCCTCTCTCCCTCTGCCCCTCACTCTCCCTCTCTCCCGCTGACCCTCACTCTCCCTCTGCCCCTCAATCTCTCTCTCTCCTCCTGTTCCCCTAACACCCAGTCTCTCCCCCTCTTCCCCGCTCACTCTCTCACTCTCCCTCTTGCCCCACTCTCTCTCTCCCTCTTCCCATCACTTTCTCTCTTCCCTCATTCTCGCACCCTTCTCTTCACTCTCGCTCTCTACCCCTCTCTCTCTCTTCTCCTCACTCCCTCTCTCACTTTTCCCCTCACTCTTTGTTTCTCCCTCTTCCCCTCAGTCTCTTTCTCTCCCCCTCTTGCCCCATTCTCTCACTCTCCCTCTTGCCCTCACTTCCCCTCTCTCCCTCTGCCCTTCACTCCCTCTCTCTCTCTTCCACTCACTCGCCCTCTTCCCCTCACTCGCCCTCTTCCCCTCACTCGCCCTCTTCCTCTCACTCGCCCTCTTCCTCTCACTCGCCCTCTTCCTCTCACTCTCCTCTCCTTCTTCCCCTCACACTCCTCTCTCCTTCTTCCCCTCACACTCCTCTCTCCTTCTTCCCCTCACACTCCTCTCTCCTTCTTCCCCTCACACTCCTCTCTCCTTCTTCCCCTCACACTCCTCTCTCCTTCTTCCCCTCACACTCCTCTCTCCTTCTTCCCCTCACACTCCTCTCTCCTTCTTCCTTTCAAACTCCTCTCTCCCTCTTCCCCTCACACTCCTCTCTCCCTCTTCCCCTCACACTCCTCTCTCCCTCTTCCCTTCACACTCTCCCTCTTCCCCTCGCTCTCTCTCCCTCTTCCCCCTCACTCACTCTCCCGCTGCCCCTCACTCACACTCCCTCTTCCCCTCACTCACTCTCTACCTATTACCCTCGCTCACTCTCCGCTTCTTCCGCTCACTCTCTCCCCCCTTCCCCTCACTCACTCGCTCTTCCTCTTCCCCTCACTCTCTCGCTTTTCCTGTTCCTCACTCTTTCTTTCCCTCTTCCCCTCTCTATTGTACCCTCTTCCCCTCACTCTCTCTCCCCCTCACTCTCTCTCTCACCCTCTTACCCTCTCTCCCCCTCTTCCCCTCTCTCCCCCTCTTCCCCTCACTCTCAGTCTCTCCCCCCTTCCCCGCTCTCTGTCTGTCCCCCTCTTGCCCCACACTCACTCTCTCGCTCTTACCCTCACTTCCCCTCTCTTCCCCTCATTCTCTCGCCCTTCCATTCATTCTCGCTCTCTACCCCGCACTCTCTCTCTCTTCTCCTCACTCCCTCTCACACTTTTCCCCTCACTTCCTCAACAGGACTCTCTCTCTCCACTTTCACTCTCTCTCTCCTTTCCTCTCCTCACTCTCTCTCTCTTCCCCTCACTCTCTCTCTCTCACTTCACTCTCTCTCTCCCTCTTCCTCTCACTCTCCCCTCAGTCCCTCCTTCACCTCTCTCTCTCTCTCACTCTCTCACCTCATTCTCCCTCTCACTCTCCCTCTGCTCTGCCCTCACCTCTCCTCTCTCCTTCTCCCCTCACTCTCCCTCTCTCCTCCTCTGCCCTCACCTCTCTCCTCCTCTCTGCCCTCCTCTCCCTCTTCCCCTCACTCTCTCGCTCTCCCTCTTCCCCTCACTCTCTCGCTCTCCCTCTTCCCCTCACTCTCTCGCTCGTCCTCTTCCCCTCACTCTCTCGCTCTCCCTCTTCCCCTCACTCTCTCACTCTCACTATTCGCCTCACTCTCTCGCTCTCTCCCTTTCCCTCTCTCTTGCTCTCCCACTTCCCCTCACTCTCTCGGTCACACGCTTCCACTCACTCTCTCGGTCTCCCGCTTGCCCTCACTCTCTCCCACTTCCCCTCACTCTCTCGCTCTCCCACTTCTCCTCACTCGCTAGCCCGCCCTCTTCTCCTCACTCCCTCGCTCACCCTCTTCCCCTAACTCTCTCGCTCTCCCCGCTTCCCCTCACTCTCTCGCTCACCCGCTTCCCACCACTCTCTCGCTCTCCCGCTTCCGCTCGCTCCCTCACTCTCCCATTCGCTCTCTAGCTCTCGCTCTCCCCCTCACTCTCCCACTTCCTCTCGCTCTCTAGCTCTCGCTCTCTCCCTCACTCTCCATCTCTCGCTCTGCCCCCCACTGCCCCTCTGCCCCTCACTCTCCCTCTCTCCCGCTGCCCCTCACACCCTCTCTCTCGTTGCCCCTCACTCTCCCTCTCTCCCGCTGCCGCTCACTCTCCCTCACCCCCGCTGCCCCTCATTCTCCCTCTCTCCAGCTGCCCCTCACACTCCCTCTCTCCAGCTGCCCCTCACTCTCCCTCTCTCCCGCTGCCCCTCACTCCCCCTCTCGCCCACTGCCCCTCACTCTCCCTCTCTCCCGCTGCCCCTCACTCTCTCTCTGCCCCTCACTCACTCTCTCCCCGTTCCCCTCACTCCCAGTCTCTCCCCCTCTTCACCCCTCAATCTCTCTCTTTCCCTCTTGCGCCATTCTCTCTCTCCCTCTTCCCTCACTTCTCCACTCTTCCCTCATTCTCTCACCCTTCTTTTCACTCTCGCTCTCTACCCCTCGCTCTCTCTCTTCTCCTCACTCCCTCTCTCACTTTTCCCCTCACTCTTTCTTTCTCCCTCTTCCCCTCAGTCTCTCTTTCTCCCCCCCTTGCCCCATTCTCTCTCTCTCCCTCTGCCCCTCACTTCCCTCATTCTCTCACCCTTCTCTTCACTCTCGCTCTCTACCCCTCGCACTCTCTCTTTCTTCTCCTCACTTCCACTCTCTTCCCCTCATTCTCTCACCCTTCCCTTCACTCTCGTTCTCTACACCTCGCTCTCTCTCTCTCTACCCCTCGCTCTCTCTCCGCTTCTTCCGTACACTCTCCTCTCTACCCCTCACTCTCTCATCTCCTCACTCCCTCTCACTTTTCCACTCTCTCAGTTTTTCCCTCTTCCCCTCACTCTCCCTCTCTCCCGCTGCCCCTCACTCTCCCTCTGCCCCTCACACTCTCTCACTCTTCAACTCACTCTCTCTCCCCCTCACTCTCTCCCCCTGTTCCACTCACTCTCAGTCTCTCCCTCTTTCCTGCTCTCCCTCTCCCTCCCTCTTACCCCACTATCTCTCTCTCTTGCCCCACTCTCTCTCTCGCTCCACTCTCTCTCTCTCCCTTTTCCCCTCACTTCCACTCTCTTCCCCTCATTCTCTCACCCTTCCCTTCGCTCTCTCTCTCTACACCTCGCTCTCTCTCTCTCTACCCCTCGCTCTCTCTCTTCTCACTCCCTCTCTCACTTTTCCCCTCACCATTTCTTTTTCCCTCTTCCCCTCAGTCTCTCTCTCCCCCTCTTGCCCCAATCTCTCTCTCCCTCTTCCCCTCACTTCCCCTCTCTCACTCTGCCCTTCAATCCCTCTCTCCCTCTTCGCCTCACTCTTCCTCTTCCCCTCACTCTCCCTCTTCCCCTCACACTCCACCCACCCTCTTCCCCTCACACTCTCTCTCCCTCTTCCCCTCACACTCTCTCCCTCCTCCCCTCACACACTCTCCCTCTTCCCCTCACTCACTCTCCCTCTTCCCCTCACTCCCTCGCTCCCTATTCCCCTCACACCCTGTCTGCCTCTTCTCCTCGCTCCTTCTCTCCCTCTTACCCTCAATCTCCCACTCTCCCTCTGCCCCTCACTCTCCCTCTCTCCCTCTGCCCCTCACTCTCCCGCTCTCGTGCTGCCCCTCACTCTCTCCCGCTGCCGCTCACTCTACCTCTCTCCCGCTGACCCTCACTCTCCCTCTCTCCCGCTGCCCCTCACTCTCCCTCTCTCCCCGCTGCCCCTCACTCTCTCTCTGCCCCTCACTCTCTCTCTCCACCTGTTCCCCTCACTCCCAGTCTCTCCCCCTCTTCCCCACTCACTCTCTCACTCTCCCACTTGCCCGACTTTCTCTCTCCCGCTTCCCATCACTTCCCCTCTCTTCCCTCATTCTCTCACCCTTCTCTTCACTCTCTACCCCTCTCTCTCTCTCTTCTCCTCACTCCCTCTCTCACTTTTCCCCTCACTCTTTGTTTCTCCCTCTTCCCCTCAGTCTCTTTCTCTCCCCCTCTTGCCCTATTCTCTCACTCTCCCTCTTGTCCTCACTTCCCCTCTCTCCCTCTGCCCTTCACTCCCTCTCTCCCTCTTCCACTCACTCTCCCTCTTCCCCTCAGTCGCCCTCTTCCCCTCACTCGCCCTCCTCCCCTCACTTGCCCTCTTCCCCTCACTCGCCCTCTTCCCCTCACTCTCCTCTCTCCTTCCCCTCACACTCCTCTCTCCTTCTTTCCCTCACACTCCTCTCTCCTTCTTCCCCTCACACTCCTCTCTCCTTCTTCCCCTCACACTCCTGTCTCCTTCCCCTCACACTCCTCTCTCCTTCTTCCTCTCAAACTCCTCTCTCCCTCTTCCCCTCACACTCCTCTCTCCCTCTTCCCTTCACACTCTCCCTCTTCCCCTCGCTCTCTCCCTCTTCCCCTCACTCACTCTCCCGCTGCCCCTCACTCACACTCCCTCTTCCCCTCACTCACTCTCTACCTATTCTCCTCGCTCACTCTCCGCTTCTTCCGCTCACTCTCTCCCCCCTTCCCCTCACTCACTCGCTCTTCCTCTTCCCCTCACTCTCTCGCTTTTCTTCTTCCTCACTCTTTCTTTCCCTCTTCCCCTCTCTTTCTTTCCCTCTTCTCCTCATTCTCTCTCTCCCTATTCCCCTCAATCTCTCTCCCTCTTTCCCTCACTCTATCGCTCTAACTCTTCGCCTCACTCTCTCGCTCTCCCCCTCACTCTCTCCCACTTCGCCTCACTCTCTCGGTCACGCGCTTCCCCTCACTCTCTCGGTCTCCCGCTTCCCCTCACTCTCTCGCTCTCCCCGCTTCCCCTCGCTCCTCACTCTCCCACTTCCTCTCGCTCTCTAGCTCTCGCTCTCCCCCTCACTCTCCATCTCTCACTCTGCCCCTCACTCTCCCTCTCTCCCGCTGCCCCTCACTCACCCTCTCTCCCGCTGCCCGTTACTCTCCCTCTCTCCCGCTGACCATCACTCTCCCTCTCTCCCGCTGCCCCTCACTCTCTCTCTCCCCTGTTCCCCTCACTCCCAGTCGCTCCCCCTCTTCCCCGCTCACTCTCTCTCTCCCTCTTGCACTCACTTCCCCTATCTCCCTCTTCCACTCACTCTCACTCTTCCCCTCACTCGCCCTCTTCCCCTCACTCGCCCTCTTCCCCTCACTCGCCCTCTTCCCCTCATTCACCCTCTTCCCCTCATTCGCCCTCTTCCCCTCACTCGCCCTCTTCCCCCACTCGCCCTCTTCCCCTCACTCGCCTCTACCCCGCACTCGCCCTCTACCCCTCACATTCCTCTCTCCTTCCCCTCACACTCCTCTCTCCTTCTTCCCCTCACACTCCTCTCTCCTTCCCCTCACACTCCTCTCTCCTTCCCCTCACACTCCTCTCTCCTTCCCCTCACACTCCTCTCTCCTTCTTCCCCTCACACTCCTCTCTCCTTCTCCTCTCACACTCCTCTCTCCTTCCCCTCACACTCCTCTCTCCCTCTTCCCCTCACACACTCTCCCTCTTCCCCTCGCGCTCTCTCCCTCTTCCCCTCACTCACTCTCCCTCTTCCCCTCACTCACTCTCCCTCTTGCCCTCACTGACGCTCTCCCTATTCCCCTCGCTCACTCTCTGCTTCTTCCGTTCACTCTCTCCCCCCTTCCCCTCACCCACTCGCTCCTCCTCTTCCCCTCACTCTCTCGCATTTCCTCTTCACCACTCTTTCTTTCCCTCTTCCCCTCTCTTTCTTTCCCTCTACCCCTCACTCTCTCTCTCCTTATTCCCCTCACACCCTCTCTCCCTCTTCTCCTCGCTCTTTCTCTCCCTCTTCCCCTCAATCTCTCTCCCTCTTCCATTCCCTCTTCCCCTCACTCTATCGCTCTTACTCTTCCCTTCTCCATCGTACCCTCTTCCCCTCACTCTCTCTCCCCCTCACTCTCTCTCTCACCCTCTTCCCCTCACTCTCTCTCTCTCCCCCTCTTCCCCTCACTCTCAGTCTCTCCCCCTTCCCCGCTCTCTCTCTCTCCCTCTTGCCCCACACTCACTCTCTCGCTCTTACCCTCACTTCCCCTCTCTTCCCCACATTCTCTCGCCCTTCCTTTCACTCTCGCTCTCTACCCCTCGCTCTCTCCCTTCTCCTCACTCCCTCTCACATTTTTCCCCTCACTTTCTTTTTCCCTCTTCCCCTCACTCTCTCTCTCTTCCCCTTACTCCCTCTCTCTTCCCCTTACTCTCTCTCTTCCCCTCACTCTCTCTCTCCCTCTTCCTCTCCCTCTGCCCCTACTCCCCCTCTCTCCCTCTGCACCTCATTCTCCCTATCTACCTCTGCCCCTCACTCTCCCTCTGCCCCTAACTCTCCCTCTCTCCCTCTGCCCCTCACTCTCCCTCTGCCCATCACACTCCATCTCCCTTTGCGCCTCACTCTCTCACTCTTCACCTCACTCTGTCTCCATCTTCCCCTCACCCTCTCCCTCTTCCCCTCACTCTCTCCCTCATCCCCTCACTCTCTTGCTCATCCCCTCACTCTCTTGCTCTCCCTCTTCCCCTCGTTCTCTCTCTCCCTCTTCCCCTCACTCTCCCTCTCACCAGCTTCCCCTCCCTCTCTCGCTCTCCCGCTTCCCCTCACTCCCTCACTCTCCCACTTCCTCTCGCTCTCTAGCTCTCCCTCTGCCCCTCACTCTACCTCTCTCCCTCTGCCCCTCACTCTCCCTCTCTCCAGCTGCCCCTCACGCTCCCTCTCTCCCGCTACACCTCACTCTCCCTCTCTCCCGCTGTCCCTCACTCTCTCGCTCCCGCTGCCCCTCACTCTCCCTCTCTCCCGCTGCCCCTCACTCTCCCTCTCTCCCGCTGCCCCTCACTCTGCCTCTCTCCTGCTGCCTCACTCTCCCTCTCTCCCGCTGCCCCTCACTCTCTCTCTGCCCCTCTCTCTCACTCTCTCTCCCCCTCACTCTCTCTCTCGCCCTGTTCCCCTCATTCCCAGTCTTTCCCCCTTTTCCCCGCTCACTCTATCTCTCTCCCCCTCTTGTCCAACTCTCTCTCCCTCTTCCCCTCTCTTCCCTCATTCTCTCACCCTTCTCTTCACTCTCGCTCTCTACCCCTCGCTCTCTCTCTCTCTTCTCCTCACTCCCTCTCTCACTTTTCCCCTCACTCTATCGTTCTCCCTCTTCCCGTCAGTCTCTCTCTCTCCCCCTCTTGCCCCATTCTCTCTCTCGCCCACTACCCCTCACTTCCCCTCTCTCCCTCTGCCCTTCACTCCCTCTCTCCCTCTTCCACTCACTCTCCCTCTTCCCCTCACTCGCCCTTTTCCCCTCACTCGCCCTCTTCCCCTCACTTGCCCTCTTCCCCTCACTCGCCCTCTTACCCTCACTCGCCCTCTTCCCCTCACTCGCCCTCTTCCCCTCACACTCCTCTCTGCTTCTTCCCCTCACACTTCTCTCTCCTTCTTTCCCTCATACTCCTCTCTCCTTCTTCCCCTCACACTCCTCTCTCCTTCCTGCTCTCATACTCCTCTCTCCTTCTTCCCCTCACACTCCTCTCTCCTTCCCCTCACACTCCTCTCTCCTTCTTCCCCTCACACTCCTCTCTCCTTCCTCTCAAACTCCTCTCTCCCTCTTCCCCTCACATTCCTCTCTCCCTCTTCCCTTCACACTCTCTCTCCCTCTTCCCCTCGCTCACTCTCCCTCTTCCCCTCACTCACTCTCCCTCTTCCCCTCACTCACTCTCTCCCTATTCCCCTCGCTCACTCTCCGCTTCTTCTGCTCACTCTCTCCACCCTTCCCCTCACCAACTCGCTCTTCCTCTTCTCCTCACTCTTTCTTTCCCTCTTCTCCTCACTCTCTCTCTCCCTCTTCCCCTCAATCTCTCTCTCCCTCTTCCCCTCACTCTATCGCTCTTACTCTTCCTCTGTCTATTGTACCCTCTTCCCCTCACTCTCTTTTTCCCTCTTCCCCTTACTCTCCCTCTCTCCCACTGCCACTCACTCTCCCTCTGCCCCTCACACTCTCTCACTCTTCAACTCACTCTCTCTCCCCCTCACTCTCTCCCCCTCTTTCCCGCTCTCTCTCCCTCTTGCCCCACTCTCTCTCCCTCTTGCCCCACACTCTCACTCCCTCTTCCCCTCACTTCCCCTCTCTTCCCCTCATTCTATCACCCTTCCCTTCACTCTCGCTCTCTACACCTCGCTCTCTCTCTCTCTACCCCTCGCGCTCTCTCTCTCCTCCTCACTCCCTGTCTCACTTTTCCCCTTACTCTTTCTTTTTCCCTCTTCCCCTCTGTCTCTCTCTCCCCCTCTTGCCCCAATCTCTCTCTCCCTCTTCCCCTCACTTCCCCTCTCTCGCTCTGCCCTTCAATCCCTCTCTCCCTCTTCCACTCATTCTCACTCTACGCCTCACTCTTCATCTTCCCCTCACTCTCCCCCTTCCCCTCACACTCCTCTCTCCTTCTTCCCCTCACACTCCTCTCTCCCTCTTCCCCTCACACTCTTTCTCCCTCCTCCCCACACATTCACTCCCTCTTCCACTCACTCACTCTCCCTCTTCCTCACACTCACTCTCCCTCTTGCCCTCACTCACTCTCTCCCTCTTCCCCTCACTCACTCTCTCCCTCTTCCCCTCACTCCCTCTCTCCCTCTTCCCCTCACTCCCTCTCTCCCTCTTCCCCTCACACCCTCTCTGCCTCTTCCCCTCGCTCCTTCTCTCCCTCTGCCCCTCACTCTCCCTCTCTCCCTCTGCCCCTCACTCTCCGTCTCTCCCTCTGCCCCTCACTCTCCCGCTCTCGCGCTGTCCCTCACTCTCTCTCTCTCCCGCTGCCCCTCACTATCCCTCTCTCCCTCTGCCCCTCAATGTCTCTCACTCTTCACCTCTGTCTTCATCTTCACCTCACACACACCCTCTTCCCCTCACTCTCTCGCTCTTCCTCTTCCCCTCACACTCTCATTCTCCCTCTGCCCCTCACTCTCCCTCTCTCCCGCTGCCCCTCACTCTCCACTGCTGCCCCTCACTCTCCCTCTCTCCATCTGCCCCTCACTCCCCCCCTCTCCTGCTGCCCCACACTCTCCCTCTCTCCCGCTGCCCTTCACTCTCTCTCTGCCCCTCACTCTCTCTCTCCCCCTGTTCCCCTCACTCCCAGTCTCTCCCCCTCTTCCCTGCTCACTCTTTCTCTCTCCCTCTTGCCCCACTCTCTCTCTCCCTCTTCCACTCACTTCTCCACTCTTCCCTCATTCTCTCACCCTTCTCTTCACTCTCGCTGTCTACCCCTCGCTCTCTCTTCTCCCCACTCCCTCTCTCACTTTTCCCCTCACTTTCTTTCTCCCTCTTCCCCTCACTCTATCTCTCTCCCCCACTTGCCCCGTTCTCCCTCTCTCCCTCGTCCCCTCACTTCCACTCTCTCCCTCTGCCCTTCACTCTCACTCTCCCTATTCCACTCACTCTCCATCATCCCCTCACACGCCATCTTCCCCTCACTCGTCCTCTTCCCCTCACTCGCCCTCTTCCCCTCACTCACCCTCTTCCCCTCACACTCCTCTCTCCTTCTTCCCCTCACACTCCTCTCTCCTTGCCCTCACACTCCTCTCTCCTTCTTCCCCTCACACTCCTCTCTCCCCTTCCCCTCACACTCCTCTCTCCCCCTTCCCCTCACACTCCTCTCTCTTCAACTCACACTCCTCTCTCCCTTTTCCCCTCACAGTCTCTCTCCCTCTTCCCCTCGCTCGCTCTCCCTCTTCCCCTGACTCACACTCTCTCTTCCCCTCACTCACTCTCCCTCTTCCCCTCACTCACTCTCGCGCTTCCCCTCACTCACTCTCCCTCTTCCCCTCTCACTCACTCCCCCTCTTCCCCTCTCACTCTCTCCCTTTTCCCCTCGCTCACACTCCGATTCTTCCACTCACTCTCTCCCCCTCTTCACCTCACCAACTCGCTCCTCCTCTTCCCCTCACTCTCGCTTTTCCTCATCACCACTCTTTCCTTCTTCCCCTCTCTTTCTTTCCCGCTTCCCCTCACCCTCTCTCTCCCTATTCCCCTCACACCCGCTCTCCCTCTTCTCCTCGCTCTTTCTCTCCCTCTTCCCCGCAATCTCTCTCTCCCTCTTCCACTCCCTCTTCCCCTCACTCTATCGCTCTTACTCTTCCCCTCTCTATCGTACCCTCTTCCCCTCACTATCTCTCTTCCCCTCACTCTCTCTCTTCCCCTCACTCTCCCTCTTCCCCTCACTCTCTCTCTCTTCCCCTCACTCTGTCTCTGCCTCTTCCTCTCACACTCCCTGTCCCTCTGCCCCTCACTCTCCCTCTCTCCCTCTGCACCTCATTCTCCCTATCTACCTCTGCCCCTCACTCTCCCTCTCTCCCTCTGCCCCTCACTCTCCCTCTCTCCTTCTGCCCCTCACTCTCCCTCTCCCTCTGCCCCTCACTCTCCCTCTCTCCCTCTGCCCCTCACTCTCCCTCTCTCCCTCTGCCCCTTACTCTCCCTCTGCCCCTCACTCTCCCTCTCTCCCTCTGCCCCTCACTCTCCCTCTCTCCAGCTGCCCCTAAATCTCTCACTCTTCACCTCACTCTGTCTTCATCTTCCCCTCACACTCATCCTCTTCCCCTCACTCTCTCGCTCTCCCACTTCCCCTCACTCTCTCACTCTCCCTGTTCCCCTCACTCTCTCGCTCAACCTCTTCCTCTCACTCTCTCTCACTCTCTCGCACCCTCTTCCCCTCACTCTCTCGCTCTCCCTCTTCCCCTCACACGCCCTCTTCCCCTCACACTCCTCTCTCCTTCTCCCCTCACACTCCTCTCTCCTTCTTCCCCTCACACTCCTCTCTCCTTCTTCCCCTCACACTCCTCTCTCCTTCTTCCCCTCACACTCCTCTCTCCTTCTTCCCCTCACACTCCTCTCTCCTCCTTCCCCTCACACTCCTCTCTCCTTCTTCACCTCACACTCCTCTCTCCTTCTTCCCCTCACACTCCTCTCTCCCTCTTCCCCTCACACTCTCTCTCTCTTCCCCTCGCTCACTCTCCCTCCTTCCCCTCGCTCACTCTCCCTCCTCCCCTCACTCACTCTCCCTCCTCCCCTCACTCACTCTCCCTCTTCCCCTCATTCACTCTCCCTCTTCCCCTCACTCACTCTCTCCCTATTCCCCTCGCTCACGCTCCGCTTCTTCGCTCACTCTCTCCCCCCTTCCCCTCACCCACTCGCTCTTCCTCTTCCCCTCACCCACTCGCTTTTCCTGTTCCTCACTCGTTCTTTCCCTCTTCCCCTCTCTTTCTTTCCCTCTTCTCCTCACTCTCTCACTCGCTATTCCCCTCACTCTCTCCCTCTTCCCCTCACTCTATCGCTCTTACTCTTCCCCTCTCTATCGCACCCTCTTCCCCTCACTCTCTCTCTTCCCCTCACTCTCTCTCTTCCCCTCACTCTCTCTTCCCCTCACTCTCTCTCTCTCTCTTCCCCTCACTCTCTCTCCCTCTTCCTCTCACGCTCCCTCTGTCCCACTGCCCCTCACTCTCCCTCTGCCCCTCACTCTCCCTCTCTCCCTCTGCCCCTCACTCTCCCTCTGCCCCTCACTCTCCTTCTCTCCCTCTGCCCCTCACTCTCCGTCTCTCCCTCTGCCCCTCACTCTCCCTCTCTCCCTCTGACCCTCAATATCTGTCTCTTCACCTCCCTCTGTCTTCACCTTCCCCTCACACTCACCCTCTTCCCCTCACTCTCTCGCTCAACCTCTTCCCCTCACTCTCTCGCTCCCTCTTCCCCTCACTCTCTCGCTCTCCCTCTTCCCCTCACTCTCTCGCTCTCCCTCTTCCCCTCACTCTCTCGCTCTCCCTCTGCCCCTCACTCACCCTCTTCCCCTCACACTCCTCTCGCCCTCTTCCCCTCACACTCCTCTCTCCTTCTTCCCCTCACACTCCTCTCTCCTTCTTCCCCTCACACTCCTCTCTCCTTCTTCCCCTCACACTCCTCTCTCCTTCTTCCACTCACACTCCTCTCTCCTTCTTCCACTCACACTCCTCTCTCCTTCTTCCCCTCACACTCCTCTCTCCTTCTTCCCCTCACACTCCTCTCTCCCTCTTCCCCTCACACTCCTCTCTCCCTCTTCGCCTCGCTCTCTCTCTCTCTTCCCCTCACTCTCTCTCTTCCCCTCACTCTCTCTCTTCCCCTCACTCTCTCTCTCTTCCCCTCACACTCTCTCTCTCTTCCACTCACTCTCTCTCTCCCTCTTCCCCTCACTCTCCCTCTGTCCCTCTGCCCCACACTCTCCCTTGCCCTCGGCCCCTCACTCTCCCTCTCTGCCTCTGCCCTTCACTCTCCCTCTCTGCCTCTGCCCCTCACACTCCCTCTCTCCCTCTGCCCCTCAATCTCTCTCTTCACCTCACTCTGTCATCGGGTTCCCCTCACACTCACCCTCTTCCGCTCACTCTCTCGCTCTCCCTCTTCCCCTCACTCTCTCGCTCTCCCTCTTCCCCTCACGCTCTCGCTCTCCCTCTTCCCCTCACGCTCTCTCTCCTTATTTCCCTCACACCCTCTCTCCCTCTTCTCCTCACTCTTTCTCTCCCTCTTCCCCTCAATCTCACTCTCCCTCTTCCACTCCCTCTTCCCCTCACTCTATCGCTCTTACTCTTCCCCTCTCTATCATATTCTCTTCACCTCACACTCTCTCCCCCTCACTCTCTCTCTCACCCTCTGCCCCTCACTCTCTCCCCCTCTTCTCACTCTGTCTCTCCCTCATTCCTCACTCTCTCTCTCTCCCTCTTGCCCCACACTCACTCTCTCGCTCTTACCTTCACTTCCCCTCATTCTCTCGCCCTTCCCTTCACTCTCGCTCTCTACTCCTTGCTCTCTCTCTCTTCTCGTCACTCCCTCTCACACTATTCCCCTCACTTTCTTTTTACCTCTTCCCCTCACTCTCTCTCTTCCCCTCACTCTCCCTCTCCCTCTGCCCCTTACTCTCCCTCTCTCCATCTGCCCCTCACTCTCCCTCTGCCCCTCACACTCCCTCTCTCCCTCACACTCCCTCTCTCCCTCTGCCCCTCACTCTCTCTCACTCTTCACCTCACTCTCTGTCTCGATCTTCCCCTCACACTCTCCCTCTTCCCCTCACTCTCTCCTTTATCCCCTCACTCTCTTGCTCTCCCTCCTCCCCTCGCTCTCTCTCTCCCTCTTCCCCTCGCTCTCGCTCCCTCTTCCCCTCGCTCTCGCTCCCTCTTCCCCTCGTTAACTCTCTCCCTCCTCCCCTCGCTCTCGCTCCCTCTTCCCCTCGCTCTTGCTCCCTCTTCCCCTCGCTAACTCTCTCCCTCTTCCCCTCACTCACTCTCTCCCCTTCCCCTCACTCCATCTCTACCTCTTCCCCTCGCTCCTTCTTTCCCTCTGCCCCTCAATCTACCTCTCTCACTCTGCCCCTCACTCTCCCTCTCTCTCTCTGCCCCTCAATCTCTCTCACTCTTCACCTCACTCTGTCTTCATATTCCCCTCACACACACCCTCTTCCCCTCACTCTCTCGCTCTCCCTCTTCCCCTCACACTCTCGCTCTCCCTCTTCCCCTCACTCTCTCGCTCTCCCCTCTTCCCCTCACACTCTCGCTCTCCCTCTTCCCCTCACTCTCTCGCTCTCCCTCTTCCCCTCACTCTCGCGCTCTCCCTCTTCCCCTCACTCTCTCGCTCTCCCTCTTCCCCTCACTCTCTCATTCTCCCTCTTCCCCTCACTCTCTCGCTCTCCCTATTCGCCTCACTCTCTCGCTCTCCCCGCTTCCCCTCAGTCTCTCTTTCTCCCCCTCTTGCCCCATTCTCTCTCTCTCCCTCTTTCCCTCACTCTCTCGGTCATGCGCTTCCCCTCACTCTCTCGCTCTCCCGCTTCCTCTCACTCTCTCGCTCTCCTGCTTCCCCTCACTCTCTCCCACTTCCCCTCACTCTCTCGCTCTCCCACTTCCCCTCACTCTCTCCCACTTCCCCTCACTCTCTCCCACTTCCCCTCACTCTCTCGCTCTCCTGCTTCCCCTCACACTCTCCCCACTTCCTCTCACTCTCTCGCTCTCCTGCTTCCCCTCACTCTCTCCCACTTCCCCTCACTCTCTCGCTCTCCCACTTACCCTCACTCTCTCGCTCACACCGCTTCCCCTCGCTCCCTCCCTCTCCCACTTCCTCTCGCTCTCTAGCTCTCGCTCTCCCCTTCACTCTCCATCTCTTGCTCTTCCCCTCACTCTTCCTCAGCCCCTCACTCTCCCTCTCTCCCGCTGCTCCTCACTCCCCCTCTCTCCTGCTGCCCCTCACTCTCCCTCTCTCCCGCTGCCCCTCACTCTCTCTCTGCCCCTCACTCTCTCCCCCTGTTCCCCTCACTCCCAGTCTCTCCCCCTCTTCCCCGCTCACTGTCACTCTCCCTCTTGCCCCACTCTCTCTCTCCCTCTTCCCTCACTTCTCCACTCTTCCCTCATTCTCTCACCCTTCTTTTCACTCTCGCTCTCTACCCCTCGCTCTCTCTCTTCTCCTCACTCCCTCTCTCACTTTTCCCCTCACTCTTTTTTTCTCCCTCTTCCCTTCAGTCTCTCTCTCTCCCCCTCTTGCCCCATTCTCTCTCTCTCCCTCTTCCCCTCACTTCCACTTTCTCCTACTACCCCTCACCCTCTCTCCCGCTGCCCCTCACTCTGCACTGCTGCCCCTCACTATCCATCTCTCGCTCTGCCCCTCACTCAGCCTCCCTCCCGCTGCCCCTCACTCACCCTCCCTCCCGCTGCCGTTCACTCTCCCTCTCCGCCGATGCCTCTCACTCTCCCTCTTCCCCTCACTCTCTCGCTCTCTCTTCCCCTCGCTCTCTCGCTCTCTCTCTTCCCCTCACTCTCTCGCTCTCTCTCTTCCCCTCGCTCTCTCGCTCTCTCTCTTCCCCTCGCTCTCTCGCTCGCTCTCTTCCCCTCACTCTCTCGCTCTCTCTCTTCCCCTCGCTCTCTCGCTCGCCCACTTCCCCTCACACTCTCGCTCTCCCTCTATCCCTCACTCTCTCGCTCTCCCTCTTCCCCTCACTCTCTCGCTCTCCCTCTTCCCCTCACTCGCCCTCTTCCCCTCACACTCCTCTCTCCTTCCCCTCACACTCCTCTCTCCTTCTTCCCCTCACACTCCTCTCTCCTTCTTCCCCTCACACTCCTCTCTCCTTCTTCCCCTCACACTCCTCTCTCCTTCTTCCCCTCACACTCCTCTCTCCTTCTTCCCCTCACACTCCTCTCTTCTCCTTCCCCTCACACTCCTCTCTCCTTCTTCCCCTCACACTCCTCTCTCCTTCTACCCCTCACACTCCTCTCTCCTTCTTCCCCTCACACTCCTCTCCCCTTCTTCCCCTCACACTCCTCTCTCCTTCTTCCCCTCACACTCCTCTCTCCTTCTTCCCCTCACACTCCTCTCTCCTTCTTCCCCTCACACTCCTCTCTCCTTCTTCCCCTCACACTCCTCTCTCCTTCTTCCCCTCACACTCCTCTCTCCTTCTTCCCCTCACACTCCTCTCTCCTTCTTCCCCTCACACTCCTCTCTCCTTCTTCCCCTCACACTCCTCTCTCCTTCTTCCCCTCACACTCCTCTCTCCTTCTTCCCCTCACACTCCTCTCTCCTTCTTCCCCTCACACTCCTCTCTCCTTCTTCCCCTCACACTCCTCTCTCCTTCTTCCCCTCACACTCCTTTCTCCTTCTTCCCCTCACACTCCTCTCTCCCTTTTCCCCTCACAGTCTCTCTCCCTCTTCCCCTCACACTCCTCTTCCCCTCGCTCGCTCTCCCTCTTCCCCTGACTCACTGTCCCTCTACCCCTCACTCACTCTCCCTCTTCCCCTCGCTCACTCTCGCTCTTCCCCTCACTCACTCTCCCTCTTCCCCTCACTCACTCTCCCTCTTCCCCTCTCACTCACTCTCCCTCTTCCCCTCTCACTCACTCTCCCTCTTCCCCTCTCACTCACTCTCCCTCTTCCCCTCGCTCACACTCCGATTCTTCCACTCACTCTCTCCCCCTCTTCACCTCACCCACTCGCTCCTCCTCTTCCCCTCACTCTTGCTTTTCCTCATCACCACTCTTTCCCTCTTCCCCTCTCTTTCTTTCCCTCTTCCCCTCACCCTCTCTCTCCCTATTCCCCTCACACCCTCTCTCCCTCTTCTCCTCACTCTTTCTCTCCCTCTTCCCCGCAATCTCTCTCTCCCTCTTCTACTCCCTCTTCCCCTCACTCTATCGCTCTTACTCTTCCCCTCTCTATCGTACCCTCTTCCCCTCACTCTCTCTCTTCCCCTCACTCTCTCTCTTCCCCTCACTCTCTCTCTTCCCCTCACTCTCTCTCTTTCCCTCACTCTCTCTCTCCCTCTTCCTCTCACACTCCCTCAATCCCTCTGCCCCTCACTCTCCCTCTCTCCCTCTGCACCTCATTCTCCCTATCTACCTCTGCCCCTCACTCTCCCTCTCTCCTTCTGCCCCTCACACTCCCTCTCTCCCTCTGCCCCTCACTCTCTCTCTCACCCTCTGCCCCTCTCTCTCTCCCCCTCTTCTCACTCTGTCTCTCCCTCATTCCTCACTCTCTCTCTCTCCCTCTTGCCCCACACTCATTCTCTCGCTCTTACCTTCACTTCCCCTCATTCTCTCGCCCTTCCCTTCACTCTCGCTCTCTACTCCTTGCTCTCTCTCTCTTCTTGTCACTCCCTCTCACACTATTCCCCTCACTTTCTTTTTCCCTCTTCCCCTCACTCTCTCTCTTCCCCTCACTCTCCCTCTCCCTCTGCCCCTCACTCTCCCTCTCTCCATCTGCCCCTCACTCTCCCTCACACTTCCTCTCTCCCTCTGCCCCTCACTCTCTCTAACTCTTCACCTCACTCTCTGTCTCGATCTTCCCCTCACACTCTCCCTCTTCCCCTCACTCTCTCCTTTATCCCCTCACTCTCTTGCTCTCCCTCCTCCCCTCGCTCTCTCTCTCCCTCTTCCCCTCGCTCTCGCTCCCTCTTCCCCTCGCTCTCGCTCCCTCTTCCCCTCGTTAACTCTCTCCCTCCTCCCCTGGCTCTCGCTCCCTCTTCCCCTCGCTCTTGCTCCCTTTTCCCCTCGCTAACTCTCTCCCTCTTCCCCTCACTCACTCTCTCCCCTTCCCCTCACTCCCTCTCTACCTCTTCCCCTCGCTCCTTCTTTCCCTCTGCCCCTCAATCTACCTCTCTCACTCTGCCCCTCACTCTCCCTCTCTCCTTCTGCCCCTCACTCTCCCTCTCTCCGTCTGCCCCTCAATCTCTCTCACTCTTCAGCTCACTCGGTCTTCATCTTCCCCTCACACACACCCTCTTCACCTCACTCTCTCGCTCTCCCTCTTCCTCTCACACTCTCGCTCTCCCTCTTCCCCTCACTCTCTCGCTCTCCCTCTTCCCCTCACTCTCTCGCTCTCCCTCTTCCACTCACTCTCTCGCTATCCCTCTTCCCCTCACTCTCTCACTCTCCCTCTTCCCCTCACTCTCTCGCTCCCCCTCTTCCCCTCACTCATCGCTCTCCCTCTTCCCCTCACTCATCGCTCTCCCTCTTCCCCTCACTCTCTCCCACTTCCCCTCACACTCTCGCTCTCCCTCTTCCCCTCACTCTCTCGCTCTCCCTCTTCCCCTCGCTCTCTCGCTCGCCCACTTCCCCTCACACTCTCGCTCTCCCTCTACCCCTCACTCTCTTGCTCTCCGTCTTCCCCCTCACTCTCTCGCTCTCCCTCTGCCCCTCACTCTCTCGCTCTCCTTCTTCCCCTCACTCTCTCATTCTCCCTCGTCCCCGCACTCTCTCGCTCTCCCTATTCGCCTCACTCTCTCGCTCTCCCCCTTCCCCTCACTCTCTCGCTCTCCCGCTTCCCCTCACTCTCTCGGTCACGCGCTTCCCCTCACTCTCTCGGTCTCCCGCTTCTTCTCACTCTCTCCCACTTCCCCTCACTCTCTCGCTCTCCCACTTACCCTCACTCTCTCACTCACCCGCTTCCCCTCGCTCCCTCCCTCTCCCACTTCCTCTCGCTCTCTAGCTCTCGCTCTCCCCCTTCACTCTCCATCTCTCGCTCTGCCCCTCACTCTTCCTCAGCCCCTCACTCTCCCTCTCTCCTGCTGCTCCTCACTCCCCCTCTCTCCCGCTGCCCCTCACTCTCCCTCTCTCCCGCTGCCCCTCACTCTGTCTCTGCCCCTCACTCTCTCTCTCCCCCTGTTCCCCTCACTCCCAGTCTCTCCCCCTCTTCCCCGCTCACTCTCTCTCTCTCCCTCTTGCCACACTCTCTCTCTCCCTCTTCCCTCACTTCTCCACTCTTCCCTCATTCTCTCACCCTTCTTTTCACTCTCACTCTCTACCCCTCGCTCTCTCTCTTCTCCTCACTCCCTCTCTCACTTTTCCCCTCACTCTTTCTTTCTCCCTCTTCCCCTCAGTCTCTCTTTCTCCCCCTCTTGCCCCATTCTCTCTCTCTCCCTCTTCCCCTCACTCTCTCGGTCACGCGCTTCCCCTCACTCTCTCGGTCTCCCGCTTCCTCTCACTCTCTCGCTCTCCTGCTTCCCCTCACTCTCTCCCACTTCCCCTCACTCTCTCGCTCTCCCACTTCCCCTCACTCTCTCGCTCACCCGCTTCCCCTCGCTCCCTTCCTCTCCCACTTCCTCTCGCTCTCTAGCTCTCGCTCTCCCCTTCACTCTCCATCTCTCGCTCTGCCCCTCACTCTTCCTCAGCCCCTCACTCTCCCTCTCTCCCGCTGCTCCTCACTCCCCCCCTCCCGCTGCCACTCACTCTCCCTCTCTCCCCGCTGCCCCTCACTCTCTCTCTGCCCCTCACTCTCTCTCTCCCCCTGTTCCCCTCACTCCCAGTCTCACCCCCTCTTCCCCGCTCACTCCCTCTCTCTCCCTCTTGCCCCACTCTCTCTCTCCCTCTTCCCTCACTTCTCCACTCTTCCCTCATTCTCTCACCCTTCTTTTCACTCTCGCTCTCTACCCCTCGCTCTCTCTCTTCTCCTCACTCCCTCTCTCACTTTTCCCCTCACTCTTTCTTTCTCCCTCTTCCCCTCAGTCTCTCTTTCTCCCCCTCTTGCCCCATTCTCTCTCTCTCCCTCTTCCCCTCACTCTCTCGGTCACGCGTTTCCCCTCACTCTCTCGGGCTCCCGCTTCCTCTCACTCTCTCGCTCTCCTGCTTCCCCTCACTCTCTCCCACTTCCCCTCACTCTCTCGCTCTCCCTCTTCCCCTCACTCCCTCGCTCTCCCTCTTCCCCTCACTCTCTCGCTCTCCCTCTTCCCCTCACTCTCTCGCTCTCCCTCTTCCCCTCACTCGTCCTCTTCCCCTCACACTCCTCTCTCCTTCTTCCCCTCACACTCCTCTCTCCTTCTTCCCCCACACTCCTCTCTCCTTCTTCCCCTCACACTCCTCTCTCCTTCTTCCCCTCACACTCTCTCCTTCTTCCCCTCACACTCCTCTCTCCCTCTTCCCCTCGCTCTCTCTCTCTCTTCCCCTCACTCTCTCTTCCCCTCACTCTCTCTCTCTTCCCCTCACACACTCTCTCTCTCTTCCACTCACTCTCTCTCTCCCTCTTCCCCTCACTCTCGCTGTCCCTCTGCCCCACACTCTCCCTTGCCCTCGGTCCCTCACTCTCCCTCTCTGCCTCTGCCCCTCACTCTCCCTCTCTGCCTCTGCCCCTCACACTCCCTCTCTCCCTCTGCCCCTCAATCTCTCTCTTCATCTCACTCTGTCTTCGGGTTCCCCTCACACTCACCCTCTTCCGCTCACTCTCTCGCTCTCCCTCTTCCCCTCACTCTCTCGCGCACCCTCTTCCCCTCACTCTCTCGCTCTCCCTCTTCCCCTCACGCTCTCTCTCCTTATTTCCCTCACACCCTCTCTCCCTCTTCTCCTCACTCTTTCTCTCCCTCTTCCCCTCAATCTCACTCTCCCTCTTCCACTCCCTCTTCCCCTCACTCTATCGCTCTTACTCTTCCCCTCTCTATCATATTCTCTTCACCTCACACTCTCTCCCCCTCACTCTCTCTCTCACCCTCTGCCCCTCACTCTCTCCCCCTCTTCTCACTCTGTCTCTCCCTCATTCCTCACTCTCTCTCTCTCCCTCTTGCCCCACACTCACTCTCTCGCTCTTACCTTCACTTCCCCTCATTCTCTCGCCCTTCCCTTCACTCTCGCTCTCTACTCCTTGCTCTATCTCTCTTCTCGTCACTCCCTCTCACACGATTCCCCTCACTTTCTTTTTACCTCTTCCCCTCACTCTCTCTCTTCCCCTCACTCTCCCTCTGCCCCTCACTCTCCCTCTCTCCATCTGCCCCTCACTCTCCCTCTGCCCCTCACACTCCCTCTCTCCCTCACACTCCCTCTCTCCCTCTGCCCCTCACTCTCTCTCACTCTTCACCTCACTCTCTGTCTCGATCTTCCCCTCACACTCTCCCTCTTCCCCTCACTCTCTCCTTTATCCCCTCACTCTCTTGCTCTCCCTCCTCCCCTCGCTCTCTCTCTCCCTCTTCCCCTCGCTCTCGCTCCCTCTTCCCCTCGCTCTCGCTCCCTCTTCCCCTCGTTAACTCTCTCCCTCCTCCCCTCGCTCTCGCTCCCTCTTCCCCTCGCTCTTGCTCCCTCTTCCCCTCGCTAACTCTCTCCCTCTTCCCCTCATTCACTCTCTCCCCTTCCCCTCACTCCCTCTCTACCTCTTCCCCTCGCTCCTTCTTTCCCTCTGCCCCTCAATCTACCTCTCTCACTCTGCCCCTCACTCTCCCTCTCTCCCTCTGCCCCTCAATCTCTCTCACTCTTCACCTCACTCTGTCTTCATATTCCCCTCACACACACCCTCTTCCCCTCACTCTCTCGCTCTCCCTCTTCCCCTCACTCTCTCGCTCTCCCTCTTCCCCTCACTCTCTCGCTCTCCCTCTTCCCCTCACACTCTCGCTCTCCCTCTTCCCCTCACTCTCTCGCTCTCCCTCTTCCCCTCACTCTCGCGCTCTCCCTCTTCCCCTCACTCTCTCGCTCTCCCTCTTCCCCTCACTCTCTCCCACTTCCCCTCACTCTCGCTCTCCCTCTTCCCCTCGCTCTCGCTCTCCCCTCTTCCCCTCGCTCTCTCGCTCTCCCTCTTCCCCACGCTCTCTCGCTCGCCCACTTCCCCTCACACTCTCGCTCTCCCTCTACCCCTCACTCTCTCGCTATCCGTCTTCCCCTCACTCTCTCGCTCTCCCTCTTCCCCTCACTCTCTCGCTCTCCCTCTTCCCCTCACTCTCTCATTCTCCCTCTTCCCCTCACTCTCTCGCTCTCCCTATTCGCCTCACTCTCTCGCTCTCCCTCTTCCCCTCACTCTCTCGCTCTATCTCTTCCCCTCACTCTCTCATTCTCCCTCTTCCCCTCACTCCCTCGCTCTCCCTATTCGCCTCACTCTCTCGCTCTCCCCGCTTCCCCTCACTCTCTCAGTCATGCGCTTCCCCTCACTCTCTCGGTCTCCCGCTTCCTCTCACTCTCTCGCTCTCCTGCTTCCCCTCACTCTCTCCCACTTCCCCTCACTCTCTCGGTCACGCGCTTCCCCTCACTCTCTCGGTCTCCCGCTTCCTCTCACTCTCTCGCTCTCCTGCTTCCCCTCACTCTCTCCCACTTCCCCTCACTCTCTCGCTCTCCCACTTACCCTCACTCTCTCGCTCACCCGCTTCCCCTCGCTCCCTCCCTCTCCCACTTCCTCTCGCTCTCTAGCTCTCGCTTTCCCCTTCACTCTCCATCTCTCGCTCTGCCCCTCATTCTTCCTCAGCCCCTCACTCTCCCTCTCTCCCGCTGCTCCTCACTCCCCCTCTCTCCCGCTGACCCTCACTCTCCCTCTCTCCCGCTGCCCCTCACTCTCTCTCTGCCCCTCACTCTCTCTCTGCCCCTCACTCTCTCTCTCCCCCTGTTCCCCTCACTCCCAGTCTCTCCCCCTCTTCCCCGCTCACTCTCTCTCTCTCCCTCTTGCCCCACTCTCTCTCTCCCTCTTCCCTCACTTCTCCACTCTTCCCTCATTCTCTCACCCTTCTTTTCACTCTCGCTCTCTACCCCTCGCTCTCTCTCTTCTCCTCACTCCCTCTCTCACTTTTCCCCTCACTTTCTTTCTCCCTCTTCCCCTCAGTCTCTCTTTCTCCCCCTCTTGCCCCATTCTCTCTCTCTCCCTCTTCCCCTCACTCTCTCGGTCACGCGCTTCCGCTCACTCTCTCGGTCTCCCGCTTCCTCTCACTCTCTCGCTCTCCTGCTTCCCCTCACTCTCTCCCACTTCCCCTCACTCTCTCGCTCTCCCACTTCCCCTCACTCTCTCGCTCACCCGCTTCCCCTCGCTCCCTCCCTCTCCCACTTCCTCTCGCTCTCTAGCTCTCGCTCTCCCCTTCACTCTCCATCTCTCGCTCTTCCCCTCACTCTTCCTCAGTCCCTCACTCTCCCTCTCTCCCGCTGCTCCTCACTCCCCCTCTCTCCTGCTGCCCCTCACTCTCCCTCTCTCCCGCTGCCCCTCACTCTCTCTCTGCCCCTCACTCTCTCCCCCTGTTCCCCTCACTCCCAGTCTCTCCCCCTCTTCCCCGCTCACTCTCTCTCTCTCCCTCTTGCCCCACTCTCTCTCTCCCTCTTCCCTCACTTCTCCACTCTTCCCTCATTCTCTCACCCTTCTTTTCACTCTCACTCTCTACCCGTCGCTCTCTCTCTTCTCCTCACTCCCTCTCTCACTTTTCCCCTCACTTTCTTTCTCCCTCTTCCCTTCAGTCTCTCTCTCTCCCCCTCTTGCCCCATTCTCTCTCTCTCCCTCTTCCCCTCACTTCCACTCTCTCCTGCTACCCCTCACCCTCTCTCCCGCTGCCCCTCACTCTGCACTGCTGCCCCTCACTATCCATCTCTCGCTCTGCCCCTCACTCACCCTCCCTCCCGCTGCCCCTCACTCACCCTCCCTCCCGCTGCCGTTCACTCTCCCTCTCCGCCGATGCCTCTCACTCTCCCTCTTCCCCTCACTCTCTCGCTCTCTCTCTTGCCCTCGCTCTCTCGCTCGCCCACTTCCCCTCACACTCTCGCTCTCCCTCTACCCCTCACTCTCTCGCTCTCCCTCTTCCCCTCACTCACTCGCTCTCCCTCTTCCCCTCACTCTCTCATTCTCCCTCTTCCCCTCACTCTCTCGCTCTCCCTATTCGCCTCACTCTCTCGCTCTCCCCCCTTCCCCTCACTCTCTCGCTCTCCCGCTTCCCCTCACTCTCTCGGTCACGCGCTTCCTCTCATTCTCTCGATCTCCTGCTTCCCCTCACTCTCTCGCTCTCCCTCTTCCCCTCACTCTCTCATTCTCCCTCTTCCCCTCACTCTCTCGCTCTCCCTATTCGCCTCACTCTCTCGCTCTCCCCCCTTCCCCTCACTCTCTCACTCTCCCGCTTCCCCTCACTCTCTCGGTCACGCGCTTCCTCTCATTCTCTCGATCTCCTGCTTCCTCTCACTCTCTCGCTCTCCCACTTCCCCTCACTCTCTCGCTCTCCCTCTTCCCCTCACTCTCTCGCTCTCCCACTTCCCCTCACTCTCTCGCTCTCCCTCTTCCCCTCACTCTCTCGCTCTCCCTCTTCCCCTCACTCTCTCGCTCTCCCTCTTCCCCTCACTCGCCCTCTTCCCCTCACACTCCTCTCTCCTTCCCCCACACTCCTCTCTCCTTCTTCCCCTCACACTCCTCTCTCCTTCTTCCCCTCACACTCCTCTCTCCTTCTTCCCCTCACACTCCTCTCTCCTTCTTCCCCTCACACTCCTCTCTCCTTCTTCCCCTCACATTCCTCTCTCCTTCTTCCCCTCACACTCCTCTCTCCTTCTTCCTCTCACACTCCTCTCTCCTTCTTCCCCTCACACTCCTCTCTCCTTCTTCCCCTCACATTCCTCTCTCCCTCTTCCCCTCACACTCCTCTCTCCTTCTTCCCCTCACACTCCTCTCTCCTTCCCCTCACACACCTCTCTCCTTCTTCCCCTCACATTCCTCTCTCCCACTTCCCCTTACACTCCTCTCTCCCTCTTCAACTCACACTCCTCTCTCCCTTTTCCCCTCACAGTCTCTCTCCCTCTTCCCCTCACTCGCTCTCCCTCTTCCCCTCACTCACTCTCCTTCTTCCCCTCGCTCACTCTCCCTCTTCCCCTCGCTCACTCTCGCTCTTCCCCTCACTCACTCTCCCTCTTCCCCTCTCACTCACTCTCCCTCTTCCCCTCTCACTCTCTCCCTTTTCCCCTCGCTCACACTCCGATTCTTCCACTCACTCTCTCCCCCTCTTCACCTCACTCACTCGCTCCTCCTCTTCCCCTCACTCTTGCTTTTCCTCTTCACCACTCTTTCCCTCTTCCCCTCTCTTTCTTTCCCTCTTCCCCTCACTCTCTCTCTCCCTATTCCCTTCACACCCTCTCTCCCTCTTCTCCTCGCTCTTTCTCTCCCTCTTCCCCGCAATCTCTCTCTCCCTCTTCCACTCCCTCTTCCCCTCACTCTATCGCTCTTACTCTTCCCCTCTCTATCGTACCCTCTTCCCCTCACTCTCTCTCTTCCCCTCACTCTCTCTCTTCCCCTCACTCTCTCTCTTCCCCTCATTCTCTCTTTCTCTTCCCCTCACTCTCTCTCTCCCTCTTCCTCTCACACTCCCTCTATCCCTCTGCCCCTCACTCTCCCTCTCTCCCTCTGCACCTCATTCTCCCTATCTACCTCTGCCCCTCACTCTCCCTCTCTCCTTCTGCCCCTCACTCTCCCTCTGCCCCTCACTCTCCCTCTCTCCCTCTGCCCCTCACTCTCTCTCTCACCCTCTGCCCCTCACTCTCTCCCCCTCTTCTCACTCTGTCTCTCCCTCATTCCTCACTCTCTCTCTCTCCCTCTTGCCCCACACTCACTCTCTCGCTCTTACCTTCACTTCCCCTCATTCTCTCGCCCTTCCCTTCACTCTCGCTCTCTACTCCTTGCTCTCTCTCTCTTCTCGTCACTCCCTCTCACACTATTCCCCTCACTTTCTTTTTCCCTCTTCCCCTCACTCTCTCTCTTCCCCTCACTCTCCCTCTCCCTCTGCCCCTCACTCTCCCTCTCTCCATCTGCCCCTCACTCTCCCTCACACTTCCTCTCTCCCTCTGCCCCTCACTCTCTCCCACTCTTCACCTCACTCTCTGTCTCGATCTTCCCCTCACACTCTCCCTCTTCCCCTCACTCTCTCCTTTATCCCCTCACTCTCTTGCTCTCCCTCCTCCCCTCGCTCTCTCTCTCCCTCTTCCCCTCGCTCTCGCTCCCTCTTCCACTCGCTCTTGCTCCCTCTTCCCCTCGTTAACTCTCTCCCTCCTCCCCTGGCTCTCGCTCCCTCTTCCCCTCGCTCTTGCTCCCTCTTCCCCTCGCTAACTCTCTCCCTCTTCCCCTCACTCTCTCTCCCCTTCCCCTCACTCCCTCTCTACCTCTTCCCCTCGCTCCTTCTTTCCCTCTGCCCCTCAATCTACCTCTCTCACTCTGCCCCTCACTCTCCCTCTCTCCCTCTGCCCCTCACTCTCCCTCTCTCCCTCTGCCCCTCAATCTCTCTCACTCTTCACCTCACTCTGTCTTCATCTTCCCCTCACACACACCCTCTTCCCCTCACTCTCTCGCTCTCCCTCTTCCTCTCACACTCTCGCTCTCCCTCTTCCCCTCACTCTCTCGCTCTCCCTCTTCCCCTCACACTCTCGCTCTCCCTCTTCCCCTCACTCTCTCGCTCTCCCTCTTCCCCTCACTCTCTCACTATCCCTCTGCCCCTCACTCTCTCGCTCCCCCTCTTCCCCTCACTCATCGCTCTCCCTTTTCCCCTCACTCTCTCCCACTTCCCCTCACACTCTCGCTCTCCCTCTTCCCCTCACTCTCTCGCTCTCCCTCTTCCCCTCACTCTCTCGCTCTCCGTCTTCCCCTCACTCTCTCGCTCTCCCTCTGCCCCTCACTCTCTCGCTCTCCTTTCCCTCACTCTCTCATTCTCCCTCGTCCCCTCACTCTCTCGCTCTCCCTATTCGCCTCACTCTCTCGCTCTCCCGCTTCCCCTCACTCTCTCGGTCACGCGCTTCCCCTCACTCTCTCGGTCTCCCGCTTCCTCTCACTCTCTCGCTCTCCTGCTTCCCCTCACCCTCTCCCACTTCCCCTCACTCTCTCGCTCTCCCACTTACCCTCACTCTCTCGCTCACCTGCTTCCCCTCGCTCCCTTCCTCTCCCACTTCCTCTCGCTCTCTAGCTCTCGCTCTCCCCCTTCACTCTCCATCTCTCGCTCTGCCCCTCACTCTTCCTCAGCCCCTCACTCTCCCTCTCTCCCACTGCTCCTCACTCCCCCTCTCTCCCGCTGCCCCTCACTCTCCCTCTCTCCCGCTGCCCTCACTCTCTCTCTGCCCCTCACTCTCTCTCTCCCCCTGTTCCCCTCACTCCCAGTCTCTCCCCCTCTTCCCCGCTCACTCTCTCTCTCCCTCTTGCCCCACTCTCTCTCTCCCTCTTCCCTCACTTCTCCACTCTTCCCTCATTCTCTCACCCTTCTTTTCACTCTCGCTCTCTACCCCTCGCTCTCTCTCTTCTCCTCACTCCCTCTCTCACTTTTCCCCTCACTCTTTCTTTCTCCCTCTTCCCCTCAGTCTCTCTTTCTCCCCCTCTTGCCCCATTCTCTCTCTCTCCCTCTTCCCCTCACTCTCTCGGTCACGCGCTTCCCCTCACTCTCTCGGTCTCCCGCTTCCTCTCACTCTCTCGCTCTCCTGCTTCCCCTCACACTCTCCCACTTCCCCTCACTCTCTCGCTCTCCCTCTTCCCCTCACGCGCCCTCTTCCCCTCACACTCCTGTCTCCTTCTTCCCCTCACACTCCTCTCTCCTTCTTCCCCTCACACTCCTCTCTCCTTCTTCCCCTCACACTCCTCTCTCCTTCTTCCCCTCACACTCCTCTCCTTTGCTTCACACTCCTCTCTTCTTCCCCTCACACTCCTCTCTCCTTCTTCCCCTCACACTTCTCTCTCCTTCTTCCCCTCACACTCCTCTCTCCTTCTTCTCACACTCCTCTCTCCCTCTTCCCCTCACACTCCTCTCTCCCTCTTCCCCTCACACTCCTCTCTCCCCTTCCCCTCACACTCCTCTCTCCCTCTTCAACTCACACTCCTCTCTCCCTTTTCCCCTCACAGTCTCTCTCCCTCTTCCCCTCGCTCGCTCTCCCTCTTCCCCGACTCACTCTCCCTCTTCCCCTCACTCTCTCCCTCTTCCCCTCGCTCACTCTCGCTCTTCCCCCCTCACTCACTCTCCCTCTTCCCCTCTCACTCTCTCCCTTTTCCCCTCGCTCACACTCCGATTCTTCCACTCACTCTCTCCCCCTCTTCACCTCACCCACTCGCTCCTCCTCTTCCCCTCACTGTCGCTTTTCCTCTTCACCACTCTTTCCCTCTTCCCCTCTCCCTCTTCCCCTCACCCTCTCTCTCCCTATTCCCCTCACACCCTCTCTCCCTCTTCTCCTCGTTCTTTCTCTCCCTCTTCCCCGCAATCTCTCTCTCCCTCTTCCACTCCCTCTTCCCCTCACTCTATCGCTCTTAATCTTCCCCTCTCTATCGTACCCTCTTCCCCTCACTCTCTCTCTTCCCCTCACTCTCTCTCTTCCCCTCCCTCTCTCTTTCTCTTCCCCTCACTCTCTCTCTCCCTCTTCCTCTCACACTCCCTCTGTCCCTCTGCCCCTCACTCTCCCTCTCTCCCTCTGCACCTCATTCTCCCTATCTACCTCTGCCCCTCACTCTCCCTCTCTCCTTCTGCCCCTCACTCTCCCTCTCTCCCTCTGCCCCTCACTCTCCCTCTCTCCCTCTGCCCCTCACTCTCCCTCTCTCCCTCTGCCCCTCACTCTCCCTCTCTCCCTCTGCCCCTTACTCTCCCTCTGCCCCCTCACTCTCCCTCTCTCCCTCTGCCCCTCATTCTCCCTCTCTCCAGCTGCCCCTAAATCTCTCACTCTTCACCTCACTCTGTCTTCATCTTCCCCTCACACTCATCCTCTTCCCCTCACTCTCTCACTCTCCCTGTTCCCCTCACTCTCTCGCTCAACCTCTTCCTCTCACTCTCTCTCACTCTCTCGCTCCCTCTTCCCCTCACTCTCTCGCTCTCCCTCTTCCCCTCACACGCCCTCTTCCCCCACACTCCTCTCTCCTTCTTCCCCTCACACTCCTCTCTCCTTCTTCCCCTCACACTCCTCTCTCCTTCTTCCCCTCGCACTCCTCTCTCCTTCTTCCCCTCGCACTCCTCTCTCCTTCTTCCCCTCGCACTCCTCTCTCCGCCTTCCCCTCGCACTCCTCTCTCCTCCTTCCCCTCACACTCCTCTCTCCTCCTTCCCCTCACACTCCTCTCTCCTTCTTCCCCTCACACTCCTCTCTCCCTCTTCCCCTCACACTCTCTCTCTCTTCCCCTCGCTCACTCTCCCTCCTCCCCTCACTCACTTTCCCTCTTCCCCCACTCACTCTCCCTCTTCCCCTCACTCACTCTCCCTCTTCCCCTCATTCACTCTCCCTCTTCCTCTCATTCACTCTCCCTCTTCCCCTCACTCACTCTCTCCCTATTCCCCTCGCTCACTCTCCGCTTCTTCGGCTCACTCTCTCCCCCCTTCCCCTCACCCACTCGCTCTTCCTCTTCCCCTCACTCTCTCGCTTTTCCTGTTCCTCACTCTTTCTTTCCCTCTTCCCCTCTCTTTCTTTCCCTCTTCCCCTCACTCTCTCTCTCCCTATTCCCCTCACTCTCTCCCTCTTCCACTCCCTCTTCCCCTCACTCTATCGCTCTTACTCTTCCCCTCTCTATCGTACCCTCTTCCCCTCACTCTCTCTCTTCCCCTCACTCTCTCTCTCTCTCTTCCCCTCACTCTCTCTCCCTCTTCCTCTGACGCTCCCTCTGTCCCACTGCCCCTCACTCTCCCTCTGCACCTCATTCTCCCTATCTACATCTGCCCCTCACTCTCCCTCTCTCCCTCTGCCCCTCACTCTCCCTCTGCCCCTCACTCTCCTTCTCTCCCTCTGCCCCTCACTCTCCCTCTCTCCCTCTGCCCCTCACTCTCCCTCTCTCCCTCTGCCCCTTACTCTCCCTCTCTCCCTCTGCCCCTCAATATCTGTCTCTTCACCTCCCTCTGTCTTCACCTTCCCCTCACACTCACCCTCTTCCCCTCACCCTCTCGCTCTCCCACTTCCCCTCTCCCACTTCCCCTCACTCTCTCGCTCTCCCTGTTCCCCTCACTCTCTCGCTCAACCTCTTCCCCTCACTCTCTCGCTCCCTCTTCCCCTCACTCTCTCGCTCTCCCTCCTCCCCTCACTCACTCTCCCTATTCCCCTCATTCACTCTCCCTCTTCCCCTCACTCACTCTCTCCCTATTCCCCTCGCTCACACTCTGCCTCTTCCGCTCACTGTCTCCCCCACTTCCCCTCACCCACTCGCTCTTCCTCTTCCCCTCATTCTCTCGCTTTTCCTGTTCCTCACTCTTTCTTTCCCTCATCCCCTCTCTTTCTTTCCCTCTTCTCCTCTCTCCCCCTCTTGCCCCACACTCTCTCTCGCTCTTACCCTCACTTCCCCTCTATTCCCCTCATTCTCTCGCCCTTCCATTCACTCTCGCTCTCTACCTCGCTCTCTACCTCGTGCTCTCTCTTCTCCTCACTCCCTCACACCTTTCCCCTCACTTTCTTTTTCCCTCTTCCCCTCACTCTCTCTCTTCCCCTCACTCTCTCTCTCTTCCCCTCACACTCTCTCTCTCACTTCCACTCACTCTCTCTCTCCCTCTTCCCCTCACTCTCCCTCTGTCCCTCTGCCCCACACTGTCCCTTGCCCTCGGCCCCTCACTCTCCCTCTCTGCCTCTGCCCCTCACTCCCCCTCTCTGCCTCTGCCCCTCACACTCCCTCTCTCCCTCTGCCCCTCAATCTCTCTCTTCACCTCACTCTGTCTTCAGGTTCCCCTCACACTCACCCTCTTCCCCTCACTCTCTTGCTCTCCCTCTTCCCCTCACTCTCTCGCTCTCCCTCTTCCCCTCACGCTCTCCCTCTTCCCCTCACGCTCTCTCTCCCTATTTCCCTCACACCCTCTCTCCCTCTTCTCCTCACTCTTTCTCTCCCTCTTCCCCTCAATCTCACTCTCCCTCTTCCACTCCCTCTTCCCCTCACTCTATCGCTCTTACTCTTCCCCTCTCTATCATACTCTCTTCCCCTCACTCTCTCTCCCCCTCACTCTCTCTCTCACCCTCTGCCCCTCACTCTCTCCCCCTCTTCTCACTCTGTCTCTCCCTCATTCCTCACTCTCTCTCTCTCCCTCTTGCCCCACACTCACTCTCTCGCTCTTACCTTCACTTCCCCTCATTCTCTCGCCCTTCCCTTCACTCGCGCTCTCTACTCCTTGCTCTCTCTCTCTTCTCGTCACTCCCTCTCACACTATTCCCCTCACTATCTTTTTACCTCTTCCCCTCACTCTCTCTCTTCCCCTCACTCTCCCTCTCCCTCTGCCCCTCACTCTCCCTCTCTCCATCTGCCCCTCACGCTCCCTCTGCCCCTCACACTCCCTCTCCCTCACTCTCCCTCTCTCCCTCACTCTCTCTCACTCTTCACCTCACTCTCTGTCTCGATCTTCCCCTCACACTCTCCCTCTTCCCCTCACTCTCTCCTTTATCCCCTCACTCTCTTGCACTCCCTCCTCCCCTCGCTCTCTCTCTCCCTCTTCCCCTCGCTCTCGCTCCCTCTTCCCCTCGTTAACTCTCTCCCTCCTCCCCTCGCTCTCGCTCCCTCTTCCCCTCGCTCTTGCTCCCTCTTCCCCTCGCTAACTCTCTCCCTCTTCCCCTCACTCACTCTCTCCCCTTCCCCTCACTCCCTCTCTACCTCTTCCCCTCGCTTCTTCTTTCCCTCTGCCCCTCAATCTACCTCTCTCACTCTGCCCCTCACTCTCCCTCTCTCCCTCTGCCCCTCACTCTCCCTCTCTCCCTCTGCCCCTCAATTTCTCTCACTCTTCACCTCACTCTGTCTTCATCTTCCCCTCACACTCTCGCTCTCCCTCTTCCCCTCACTCTCTCGCTCTCCCTCTTCCCCTTGCACTCTCGCTCGCCCACTTCCCCTCACACTCTCGCTCTCCCTCTACCCCTCACTCTCTCACTCTCCGTCTTCCCCTCACTCTCTCGCTCTCCCCTCTTCCCCTCACTCTCTCGCTCTCCCTCTTCCCCTCACTCTCTCGCTCTCCCTATTCGCCTCACTCTCTCATTCTCCCCCTTCCCCTCACTCTCTCGCTCTCCCCGCTTCCCCTCACTCTCTCGGTCACGCGCTTCCCCTCACTCTCTCGGTCTCCCGCTTCCTCTCACTCTCTCGCTCTCCTGCTTCCCCTCACTCTCTCCCACTTCCCCTCACTCTCTCCCACTTCCCCTCACTCTCTCCCACTTCCCCTCACTCTCTCGCTCTCCCACTTCCCCTCAATCTCTCGCTCACCCGCTTCCCCTCACTCTCTCGCTCACCCCGCTTCCCCTCGCTCCCTTCCTCTCCCACTTCCTCTCGCTCTCTAGCTCTTGCTCTCCCCTTCACTCTCCATCTCTCGCTCTGCCCCTCACTCTTCCTCAGCCCCTCACTCTCCCTCTCCCCCGCTGCTCCTCACTCCCCCTCTCTCCCGCTGCCCCTCACTCTCCCTCTCTCCCGCTGCCCCTCACTCTCTCCCCCTGTTCCCCTCACTCCCAGTCTCTCCCCCCTTCCCCGCTCACTCTCTCTCTCTCCCTCTTGCCCCACTCTCTCTCTCCCTCTTCCCTCACTTCTCCACTCTTCCCTCATTCTCTCACCCTTCTTTTCACTCTCGCTCTCTACCCCTCGCTCTCTCTCTTCTCCTCACTCCCTCTCTCACTTTTCCCCTCACTCTTTCTTTCTCCCTCTTCCCCTCAGTCTCTCTTTCTCCCCCTCTTGCCCCATTCTCTCTCTCTCCCTCTTCCCCTCACTCTCTCGGTCACGCGCTTCCCCTCACTCTCTCGCTCTCCCCGCTTCCTCTCACTCTCTCGCTCTGCTGCTTCCCCTCACTCTCTCCCACTTCCCCTCACTCTCTCTCTCTCCCACTTCCCCTCACTCTCTCGCTCTCCCACTTCCCCTCACTCTTCCTCAGCCCCTCACTCTCCCTCTCTCCCGCTGCTCCTCACTCCCCCTCTCTCCTGCTGCCCCTCACTCTCCCTCTCTCCCGCTGCCCCTCACTCTCTCTCTGCCCCTCACTCTCTCCCCCTGTTCGCCTCACTCCCAGTCTCTCCCCGTCTTCCCCGCTCACTCTCTCTCTCTCTCTTGCCCCACTCTCTCTCCCTCTTCCCTCACTTCTCCACTCTTCCCTCATTCTCTCACCCTTCTTTTCACTCTCGCTCTCTACCCCTCGCTCTCTCTCTTCTCCTCACTCCCTCTCTCACTTTTCCCCTCACTCTTTCTTTCTCCCTCTTCCCCTCAGTCTCTCTCTCTCCCCCTCTTGCCCCATTCTCTCTCTCTCTCCCTCTTCCCCTCACTTCCACTCTCTCCTGCTACCCCTCACCCTCTCTCCCGCTGCCCCTCACTCTGCACTGCTGCCCCTCACTATCCATCTCTCGCTTTGCCCCTCACTCTCCCGCTGCCCCTCACTCACCCTCCCTCCCGCTGCCCCTCACTCACCCTCCCTCCCGCTGCCGTTCACTCTCCCTCTCCCCCGATGCCTCCCACTCTCCCTCTCTCCCGCTGCCCCTCACTCTCCCTCTCTCCCGCTGCCCCTCACTCTACCTCTCTCCCGCTGCTCCTCACTGCCCCTCTCTCCTGCTGCCCCTCACTCTCTCTGCCCCTCACTCTCTCTCTCCCCCTGTTCCACTCACTTCCAGTCTGTCCCCCTCTTCCCCACTCACTCTCTCTCTCTCCCTCTTGCCCCACTCTCTCTCTCCCTCTTCCCCTCACTTCTCCACTCTTCCCTCATTCTCTCACACTTCTCTTCACTCTCGCTCTCTACCCCTCGCTCTCTCTTCGCCTCACTCCCTCTCACTTTTCCCCTCACTCTTTCTCCCTCTTCCCCTCAGTCTCTCTCTCTCCCCATCTTGCCCCATTCTCTCTCTCTCCCTCTTCCCCTCACTTCCACTCTCTCCCTCTGCCCTTCACTCCCACTCTCCCTCTTCCACTCATTTTCCCTCTTCGCCTCACAGTCCCTCATCCCCTCACTCGCCCTCTTCCCCTTCCCTTCACACTCCTCTCTCCTTCCACTCACACTCCTCTCTCCTTCCCCTCACACTCCTCTCTCCCTCTTCCCCTCACACTCCTCTCTCCCCCTTCCCCTCACACTCCTCTCTCCCTCTTCCTCTCACTCCTCTCTCCCACTTCCCCTCACACTCTCTCTCTCTTCAACTCACACTCCTCTCTCCCTCTTCCCCTCACAGTCTCTCTCCTTCTTCCCCTCGCTCTGTCTCCCTCTTCCCCTCACTCACTCTCCCTCTTCCCCTCACTCACCCTCCCTCTTCCCTTCACTCACTCTCCCTCTTCCCCTCACTCAATCTCCCTCTTCCCCTCTCACTCTCTCCCTTTTCCCCTCGCTCACTCTCCGAATCTTCCACTCACTCTCTCCCCCTCTTCCCCTCACCCACTCGCTCCTCTTCTTCCCCCCACTCTCTCGCTTTTCCTCTTCCTCACTCTTTCCCTCTTCCCCTCTTTTTCTTTCTCTCTTCCCCTCACCCTCTCTCTTCCTATTCCCCTCACACCCTCTCTCCCTCTTCTCCTCGCTCTTTCTCTCCCTCTTCTCCTCAATCTCTCTCTCCCTCTTACACTCCCTCTTCCCCTCACTCTATCGCTCTTACTCTTCCCCTCTCTATCGTACCCTCTTCCGCTCACTCTCTCTCTTACCTTCACTCTCTCTCTCCCTCTTCCTCTCACTCTCCCTCTGTCCCTCACCCTCCCTCTGCCCCTCACTCTCTTGCTCTCCCTCTTCCTCCCACTCTCTCGCTCTCCCTCTTCCCCTCATTCTCTCGCTCTCCATCTTCCCCTCACTCTCTCGCTCTCCCTCTTCCTCTCAATCTCTCGCACTCCCACTTCCCCTCACTCTCTCGCTCTCCCTCTTCCCCTCACTCTCTCGCTCTACCTCTTCCCCTCAATCGCCCTCTTCCCCTCACACTCCTCTCTCCTTCCCCTCACACTCCTCTCTCCTTCTTCCCCTCACACTCCTCTCTCCTTCTTCCCCTCACACTCCTCTCTCCTTCTTCCCCTCACACTCTTCTCCTTCTTCCCCTCACACTCTTCTCCTTCCCCTCACACTCCTCTCTCCCTCTTCCCCTCACACTCCTCTCTCCTTCTTCCCCTCACACTCCTCTCTCCTTCCTCTCACACTCCTCTCTCCTTCTTCCCCTCACACTCTCTCGCCCTCTTCCCCTCCTTCTCTCTCCCTCTTCCCCTCACTCACTCTCCCTCTTCCTCACACTCACTCTCTCCCTATTCCCCTTGCTCACTCTCTGCTTCTTCCGCTCACTCTCTCCCCCCTTCCCCTCACCCACTCGCTCTTCCTCTTCCCAACACTCTCTCGCTTTTCCTCTTCCTCACTCTTTCTTTCCCTTTTCCCTTCTTTCTTTCCCTCTTCTCCTCTCTCTCTCCCTATTCCCCTCACACCCTGTCTCCCTCTTCTCCACACTCTTTCTCTCCCTCTTCCCCTCAATCTCTCTCTCTCTTCCACTCCCTCTTCCCCTCACTCTATCGCTCTTACTCTTCCCCTCTCTATCGTACCCTCTTCCCCTCACTCTCTTTCTCACCCTCTTACCCTCACTCTCTCTCTTCCCCTCTTCCCCTCACTCTCAGTCTCTCCCTCCTTCCCCGCTCTCTGTCTCTCCCCCTCTTGCCCCACACTCACTCTCTCACTCTTACCCTCACTTCCCCTCTCTTCCCCTCATTCTCTTGCCCATCCATTCACTCTCGCTCTCTACCCCGTGCTCTCTTACTCTCTTCTCCTCACTCCCTCTCACACTTTTCCCCTCACTTTCTTTTTCCCTCTTCCCCTCACTCTCTCTCTTTCCCTTTCTCTCTACCCCTCACTCTCTCTCTTCCCCTCACTCTCTCTCTCCCTCTTCCTCTCACTCTCCGTCTGTCCCTCTGTCCCTCACTCTCTCTCTCTCTTCCTCTGCACCTCATTCTCCCTATCTACCTCTGCACCTCACTCTCCCTCTCTCCCTCTGCCCCTCACTCTCCCTCGCCCTCTGCCGCTCACTCTCCCTCTCTCCCTCTGCCCTTCACTTTCCCTCTCTCCCTCTGCCCCTCAATCTCTCTCTCTTCACCTCACTCTGTCTTCATATTCCCCTCACACTCACCCTCTTCCCCTCACTCTCGCTCTTCCTCTTCCACTCACTCTCTCGCTCTCTCTCTTCCCCTCACTCTCTCGCTCTCCCTCTTCCCCTCACTCTCTCATTCTCCCTCTTCCCCTCACTCTCTCGCTCTCCCTCTTCCCCTCACTCTCTCGCTCTCCCTATTCGCCTCACTCTCTCGCTCTCCCCGCTTCCCCTCACTCTCTCGGTCACGCGCTTCCCCTCACTCTCTCGGTCTCCCGCTTCCTCTCACTCTCTCGCTCTCCTGCTTCCCCTCACTCTCTCCAACTTCCCCTCACTCTCTCGCTCTCCCACTTACCTTCACTCTCTCGCTCACCCGCTTCCCCTCGCTCCCTCCCTCTCCCACTTCCTCTCGCTCTCTAGCTCTCGCTCTCCCCTTCACTCTCCATCTCTTGCTCTGCCCCTCACTCTTCCTCAGCCCCTCACTCTCCCTCTCTCCCGCTGCTCCTCACTCCCCCTCTCTCCCGCTGCCCCTCACTCTCCCTCTCTCCCGCTGCCCCTCACTCTCTCTCTGCCCCTCACTCTCTCTCTCCCCCTGTTCCCCTCACTCCCAGTCTCTCCCCCTCTTCCCCGCTCACTCTTTCTCTCTCCCTCTTGCCCCACTCTCTCTCTCCCTCTTCCCTCATTTTCCACTCTTCCCTCATTTTCTCACCCTTCTTTTCACTCTCGCTCTCTACCCCTCGCTCTCTCTCTTCTCCTCACTCCCTCTCTCACTTTTCCCCTCACTCTTTCTTTCTCCCTCTTCCCCTCAGTCTCTCTTTCTCCCCCTCTTGCCCCATTCTCTCTATCTCCCTCTTCCCCTCACTCTCTCGGTCATGCGCTTCCCCTCACTCTCTCGGTCTCCCGCTTCGTCTCACTCTCTCGCTCTCCTGCTTCCCCTCACTCTCTCCCACTTCCTCTCACTCTCTAGCTCTCCCTCTTCCCCTCACTCTCTCGCTCTCCCTCTTCCCCTCACTCTCTCGCTCTCCTTCTTCCCCTCACTCGCCCTCTTCCCCTCACACTCCTCTCTCCTTCTTCACCTCACACTCCTCTCTCCTTCTTCCCCTCACACTCCTCTCTCCTTCTTCACCTCACACTCCTCTCTCCTTCTTCCTCTCACACTCCTCTCTCCTTCTTCCCCTCACACTCCTCTCTCCTTCTTCCCCTCACACTCCTCTCTCCCTCTTCCCCTCACACTCCTCTCTCCCTCTTCCCCTCACACTCCTCTCTCCCTCTTCCCCTCACACTCCTCTCTCCCCTTCCCCTCACACTCCTCTCTCCCTCTTCAACTCACACTCCTCTCTCCCTTTTCCCCTCATAGTCTCTCCCTCTTCCCCTCGCTCGCTCTCCCTCTTCCCGACTCACTCTCCCTCTTCCCCTCACTCACTCTCCCTCTTCCCCTCGCTCACTCTCGCTCTTCCCCTCACTCACTCTCCCTCTTCCCCTCACTCACTCTCCCTCTTCCCCTCTCACTCACTCTCCCTCTTCCCCTCTCACTCACTCCCTTTTCCCCTCGCTCACACTCCGATTCTTCCACTCACTCTCTCCCCCTCTTCACCTCACCCACTCGCTCCTCCTCTTCCCCTCACTCTCGCTTTTCCTCTTCACCACTCTTTCCCTCTTCCCCTCTCTTTCTTTCCCTCTTCCCCTCACCATCTCTCTCCCTATTCCCCTCACACCCTCTCTCCCTCTTCTCCTCGCTCTTTCTCTCCCTCTTCCCCGCAATCTCTCTCTCCCTCTTCCACTCCCTCTTCCCCTCACTCTATCGCTCTTACTCTTGCCCTCTCTATCGTACCCTCTTCCCCTCACTCTCTCTCTTCCCCTCACTCTCTCTCTTCCCCTCACTCTCTCTTTCTCTTCCCCTCACTCTCTCTCTCCCTCTTCCTCTCACACTCCCTCTGTCCCTCTGCCCCTCACTCTCCCTCTCTCCCTCTGCACCTCATTCTCCCTATCTACCTCTGCACCTCACTCTCCCTCTCTCCTTCTGCCCCTCACTCTCCCTCTCTCCCTCTGCCCCTCACTCTCCCTCTCTCCCTCTGCCCCTCACTCTCCCTCTCTCCCTCTGCCCCTTACTCTCCCTCTGCCCCCTCACTCTCCCTCTCTCCCTCTGCCCCTCACTCTCCCTCTCTCCAGCTGCCCCTAAATCTCTCACTCTTCACCTCACTCTGTCTTCATCTTCCTCTCACACTCCCCCTCTTCCCCTCACTCTCTCGCTCTCCCTCTTCCCCTCACTCTCTCACTCTCCCTGTTCCCCTCACTCTCTCGCTCAACCTCTTCCTCTCACTCTCTTTCACTCTCTCGCTCCCTCTTCCCCTCACTCTCTCGCTCTCCCTCTTCCCCTCACACGCCCTCTTCCCCTCACACTCCTCTCTCCTTCTTCCCCTCACACTCCTCTCTCCTCCTTCCCCTCACACTCCTCTCTCCTCCTTCCCCTCACACTCCTCTCTCCTCCTTCCCCTCACACTCCTCTCTCCTTCTTCCCCTCACACTCCTCTCTCCTTCTTCCCCTCACACTCCTCTCTCTCTCTTCCCCTCGCTCACTCTCCCTCCTCCCCTCACTCACTCTCCCTCTTCCCCTCACTCACTCTCCCTCTTCCCCTCACTCACTCCCTCTTCCCCTCATTCACTCTCCCTCTTCCCCTCATTCACTCTCTCCCTATTCCCCTCGCTCTCTCTCTCTCTCTTCCCCTCACTCTCTCTCCCTCTTCCTCTCACGCTCCCTCTGTCCCACTGCCCCTCACTCTCCCTCTGCACCTCATTCTCCCTATCTACATCTGCCCCTCACTCTCCCTCCCTCCCTCTGCCCCTCACTCTCCCTCTGCCCCTCACTCTCCTTCTCTCCCTCTGCCCCTCACTCTCCCTCTCTCCCTCTGCCCCTCACTCTCCCTCTCTCCCTCTGCCCCTTACTCTCCCTCTCTCCCTCTGCCCCTCACTCTGCCCCTCTCCCTCTGCACCCCACTCACCCTCTCTCCCTCTGCCCCTCACACTCCCTCTCTCCCTCTGCCCCTCAATATCTGTCTCTTCACCTCCCTCTGTCTTCACCTTCCCCTCACACTCACCCTCTTCCCCTCACTCTCTCGCTCTCCCTCTTCCCCTCACTCTCGCTCTCCCTGTTCCCCTCACTCTCTCGCTCAACCTCTTCCCCTCACTCTCTCGCTCCCTCTTCCCCTCACTCTCTCGCTCTCCCTCTTCCCCTCACTCTCTCGCTCTCCCTCTTCCCCTCACTCTCTCGCTCTCCCTCTTCCCCTCACTCTCTCGCTCTCCCTCTTCCCCTCACTCGCCCTCTTCCCCTCACACTCCTCTCTCCTTCTTCCCCTCACACTCCTCTCTCCTTCTTCCCCTCACACTCCTCTCTCCTTCTTCCCCTCACACTCCTCTCTCCTTCTTCCCCTCACACTCCTCTCTCCTTCTTCCCCTCACACTCCTCTCTCCTTCTTCCCCTCACACTCCTCTCTCCTTCTTCCCCTCACACTCCTCTCTCCTTCTTCCCCTCACACTCCTCTCTCCTTCTTCCCCTCACACTCCTCTCTCCTTCTTCCCCTCACACTCCTCTCTCCCTCTTCCCCTCACACTCCTCTCTCCCTCTTCCCTTCACACTCTCTCTCTTCCCCTCGCTCACTCTCCCTCCTCCCCTCACTCACTCTCCCTCTTCCCCTCATTCACTCTCCCTCTTCCCCTCACTCACTCTCTCCCTATTCCCCTCGCTCACTCTCTCCCTATTCCCCTCGCTCAATCTCCGCTTCTTCCGCTCACTCTCTCCCCCCCTTCCCCTCACCCACTCGCTCTTCCTCTTCCCCTCACTCTCTCGCTTTTCCTGTTCCTCACTCTTTCTTTCCCTCTTCCCCTCTCTTTCTTTCCCTCTTCTCCTCTCTCTCCCTCTTCTCCTCAATCTCTCCCTCTTCCACTCCCTCTTCCTCTCACTCTATCACTCTTACTCTTCCCCTCTCTATCGTACTCTCTTCCCCTCACTCTCTCTCTCTCCCCCTCTTCCCCTCACTCTCAGTCTCTCCCCCCTTCCCCGCTCTCTGTCTCTCCCCCTCTTGCCCCACACTCTCTCTCGCTCTTACCCTCACTTCCCCTCTATTCCCCTCATTCTCTCGCCCTTCCATTCACTCTCGCTCTCTACCTCGCTCTCTACCTCGCGCTCTCTCTCTCTTCTCCTCACTCCCTCACACCTTTCCCCTCACTTTCTTTTTCCCTCTTCCCCTCACTCTCTCTCTCTTCCCCTCACTCTCTCTCTCTTCCCCTCACTCTCTCTCTTCCCCTCACTCTCTCTCTCTTCCCCTCACTCTCTCTCTCTCTTCCCCTCACTCTCTCTCTTCCCCTCACACTCTCTCTCTCTCTTCCACTCACTCTCCCTCTCCCTCTTCCCCTCACTCACCCTCTGTCCCTCTGCCCCACACTCTCCCTTGCCCTCGGCCCCTCATTCTCCCTCTCTGCCTCTGCCCCTCACTCTCCCTCTCTGCCTCTGCCCCTCACACTCCCTCTCTCCCTCTGCCCCTCAATCTCTCTCTTCACCTCACTCTGTCTTCAGGTTCCCCTCACACTCACCCTCTTCCCCTCACTCTCTTGCTCTCCCTCTTCCCCTCACTCTCTCGCTCTCCCTCTTCCCCTCACGCTCTCGCTCTCCCTCTTCCCCTCACGCTCTCTCTCCCTATTTCCCTCACACCCTCTCTCCCTCTTCTCCTCACTCTTTCTCTCCCTCTTCCCCTCAATCTCACTCTCCCTCTTCCACTCCCTCTCCCCCTCACTCTATCGCTCTTACTCTTCCCCTCTCTATCATACTCTCTTCCCCTCACTCTCTCTCCACCTCACTCTCTCTCTCACCCTCTGCCCCTCACTCTCTCCCCCTCTTCTCACTCTGTCTCTCCCTCATTCCTCACACTCTCTCTCTCCCTCTTGCCCCACACTCACTCTCTCGCTCTTACCTTCACTTCCCCTCATTCTCTCGCCCTTCCCTTCACTCTCGCTCTCTACTCCTTGCTCTCTCTCTCTTCTCGTCACTCCCTCTCACACTATTCCCCTCACTATCTTTTTACCTCTTCCCCTCACTCTCTCTCTTCCCCTCACTCTCCCTCTCCCTCTGCCCCTCACTCTCCCTCTCTCCATCTGCCCCTCACTCTCCCTCTGCCCCTCACACTCCCTCTCTCCCTCTGCCCCTCACTCTCTCCCACTCTTCACCTCACTCTCTGTCTCGATCTTCCCCTCACACTCTCCCTCTTCCCCTCACTCTCTCCTTTATCCCCTCACTCTCTTGCTCTCCCTCCTCCCCTCGCTCTCTCTCTCCCTCTTCCCCTCGCTCTCGCTCCCTCTTCCCCTCGCTCTCGCTCCCTCTTCCCCTCGTTAACTCTCTCCCTCCTCCCCTGGCTCTCGCTCCCTCTTCCCCTCGCTCTTGCTCCCTCTTCCCCTCTCTAACTCTCTCCCTCTTCCCCTCACTCACTCTCTCCCCTTCCCCTCACTCCCTCTCTACCTCTTCCCCTCGCTCCTTCTTTCCCTCTGCCCCTCAATCTACCTCTCTCACTCTGCCCCTCACTCTCCCTCTCTCCCTCTGCCCCTCACTCTCCCTCTCTCCCTCTGCCCCTCAATCTCTCTCACTCTTCACCTCACTCTGTCTTCATCTTCCCCTCACACACACCCTCTTCCCCTCACTCTCTCGCTCTCCCTCTTCCCCTCACACTCTCGCTCTCCCTCTTCCCCTCACTCTCTTGCTCTCCCTCTTCCCCTCACTCTCTCGCTCTCCCTCTTCCCCTCACTCACTCGCTCTCCCTCTTCCTCTCACTCTCTCCCACTTCCCCTCACACTCTCGCTCTCCCTCTTCCCCTCACTCTCTCGCTCTCCCTCTTCCCCTCGCTCTCTCGCTCGCCCACTTCCCCTCACTCTCTCGCTCTCCCTCTACCCCTCACTCTCTCGCTCTCCGTCTTCCCCTCGCTCCCTTCCTCTCCCACTTCCTCTCGCTCTCTAGCTCTCGCTCTCCCCCTTCACTCTCCATCTCTCGCTCTGCCCCTCTCTTCCTCAGCCCCTCACTCTCCCTCTCTCCCGCTGCTCCTCACTCCCCCTCTCTCCCGCTGCCGCTCACTCTCCCTCTCTCCCGCTGTCCCTCACTCTCTCTCTGCCCCTCACTCTCTCTCCCCCTGTTCCCCTCACTCCCAGTCTCTCCCCCTCTTCCCCGCTCACTCTCTCTCTCTCCCTCTTGCCCCACTCTCTCTCTCCCTCTTCCCTCACTTCTCCACTCTTCCCTCATTCTCTCACCCTTCTTTTCACTCTCGCTCTCTACCCCTCGCTCTCTCTTCTCCTCACTCCCTCTCTCACTTTTCCCCTCACTCATTCTTTCTCCCTCTTCCCCTCAGTCTCTCTTTCTCCCCCTCTTGCCCCATTCTCTTTCTCTCCCTCTTCCCCTCACTCTCTCGGTCTCCCGCTTCCCCTCACTCTCTCGGTCACGCGCTTCCCCTCACTCTCTCGGTCTCCCGCTTCCTCTCACTCTCTCGCTCTCCTGCTTCCCCTCACTCTCTCCCACTTCCCCTCACTCTCTCGCTCTCCCACTTACCCTCACTCTCTCGCTCTCCCACTTCCCCTCACTCTCTCGCTCACCCGCTTCCCCTCGCTCCCTCCCTCTCCCACTTCCTCTCGCTCTCTAGCTCTCGCTCTCCCCTTCACTCTCCATCTCTCGCTCTTCCCCTCACTCTTCCTCAGCCCCTCACTCTCCCTCTCTCCCGCTGCTCCTCACTCCCCCTCTCTCCTGCTGCCCCTCACTCTCCCTCTCTCCCGCTGTCCCTCACTCTCTCTCTGCCCCTCACTCTCTCCCCCTGTTCCCCTCACTCCCAGTCTCTCCCCCTCTTCCCCGCTCACTCTCTCTCTCTCCCTCTTGCCCCACTCTCTCTCCCTCTTCCCTCACTTCTCCACTCTTCCCTCATTCTCTCACCCTTCTTTTCACTCTCGCTCTCTACCCCTCGCTCTCTCTCTTCTCCTCACTCCCTCTCTCACTTTTCCCCTCACTCTTTCTTTCTCCCTCTTCCCCTCAGTCTCTCTCTCCCCCTCTTGCCCCATTCTCTCTCTCTCCCTCTTCCCCTCACTTCCACTCTCTCCTGCTACCCCTCACCCTCTCTCCCGCTGCCCCTCACTCTGCACTGCTGCCCCTCACTATCCATCTCTCGCTCTGCCCCTCACTCTCCCGCTGCCCCTCACTCACCCTCCCTCCCGCTGCCCCTCACTCACCCTCCCTCCCGCTGCCGTTCACTCTCCCTCTCCCCCGATGCCTCTCACTCTCCCTCTCTCCCGCTGCCCCTCACTCTCCCTCTCTCCCCGCTGCCCCTCACTCTACCTCTCTCCCGCTGCTCCTCACTGCCCCTCTCTCCTGCTGCCCCTCGCTCTCTCTGCCCCTCATACTCTCTCTCCCCCTGTTCCCCTCACTTCCAGTCTGTCCCCCTCTTCCCCGCTCACTCTCTCTCTCTCCCTCTTGCCCCACTCTCTCTCTCCCTCTTCCCCTCACTTCTCCACTCTTCCCTCATTCTCTCACACTTCTCTTCACTCTCGCTCTCTACCCCTCGCTCTCTCTTCTCCTCACTCCCTCTCACTTTTCCCCTCACTCTTTCTCCCTCTTCCCCTCAGTCTCTCTCTCTCCCCATCTTGCCCCATTCTCTCTCTCTCCCTCTTCCCCTCACTTCCACTCTCTCCCTCTGCCCTTCACTCTCACTCTCCCTCTTCCACTCATTTTCCCTCTTCGCCTCACAGTCCCTCATCCCCTCACTCGCCCTCTTCCCCTCACTTGCCCTCTTCCCTTCACACTCCTCTCTCCTTCCACTCACACTCCTCTCTCCTTCCCCTCACACTCCTCTCTCCCTCTTCCCCTCACACTCCTCTCTCCCCCTTCCCCTCACACTCCTCTCTCCCTCTTCCTCTCACACTCCTCTCTCCCACTTCCCCTCACACTCCTCTCTCCCTCTTCAACTCACACTCCTCTCTCCCTCTTCCCCTCACAGTCTCTCTCCCACTTCCCCTCGCTCTCCCTCTTCCCCTCACTCACTCTCCCTCTTCCCCTCACTCACTCTCCCTCTTCCCTTCACTCACTCTCCCTCTTCCCCTCACTCACTCTCCCTCTTCCCCTCTCACTCTCTCCCTTTTCCCCTCGCTCACTCTCCGATTCTTCCACTCACTCTCTCCCCCTCTTCCCCTCACCCACTCGCTCCTCCTCTTCCCCCCACTCTCTCGCTTTTCCTCTTCCTCACTCTTTCCCTCTTCCCCTCTTTTTCTTTCCCTCTTCCCCTCACCCTCTCTCTTCCTATTCCCCTCACATCCTCTCTCCCTCTTCTCCTCGCTCTTTCTCTCCCTCTTCTCCTCAATCTCTCTCTCCCTCTTACACTCCCTCTTCCCTTCACTCTATCGCTCTTACTCTTCCCCTCTCTATCGTACCCTCTTCCGCTCACTCTCTCTCTTACCTTCACTCTCTCTCTCCCTCTTCCTCTCACTCTCCCTCTGTCCCTCACTCTCCCTCTCTCCCTCTGCATCTCATTCTCCCTATCTACCTCTGCCCCTCACTCTCCCTCTCTCCCTCTGCCCCTCACTCTCTCGCTCTCCCTCTTCCTCTCACTCTCTCGCACTCCCACTTCCCCTCACTCTCTCGCTCTACCTCTTCCCCTCAATCGCCCTCTTCCCCTCACACTCCTCTCTCCTTCCCTTCACACTCCTCTCTCCTTCTTCCCCTCACACTCCTCTCCTTCCCCTCACACTCCTCTCTCCTTCTTCCCCTCACACTCCTCTCTCCTTCTTCCCCTCACACTCCTCTCTCCTTCTTCCCCTCACACTCCTCTCTCCCTCTTCCCCTCACACTCCTCTCTCCCTCTTCCCTTCACACTCTCTCCCTCTTCCCCTCCTTCTCTCTCCCTCTTCCCCTCACTCACTCTCCCTCTTCCCCTCACTCACTCTCCCTCTTCCCCTCACTCACTCTCTCCCTATTCCCCTTGCTCACTCTCTGCTTCTTCCGCTCACTCTCTCCCCCCCTTCCCCTCACCCACTCGCTCCTCCTCTTCCCAACACTCTCTCGCTTTTCCTCTTCCTCACTCTTTCTTTCCCTCTTCCCCTCTTTCTTTCCCTCTTCTCCTCATTCTCTCTCTCCCTATTCCCCTCACACCCTGTCTCCCTCTTCTTCTCACTCTTTCTCACCCTCTTCCCCTCAATCTCTCTCTCTCTTCCACTCCCCCTTCCCCTCACTCTATCGCTCTTTCTCTTCCGGTCTCTATCGTACCCTCTTCCCCTCACTCTCTCTCTCCCCTCACTCTCTCTCTTCCCCTCACTCTCTCTCTCACCCTCTTCCCCTCACTCTCTCTCTTCCCCTCTTCCCTCACTCTCAGTCTCTCCCCCATTCCTCACTCTCTCTCTCTCCCTCTTGCCCCACACTCACTCTCTCGCTCTTACCCTCACTTCCTCTCATTCTCTCGCCCTTCCCTTCACTCTCGCTCTCTACTCCTTGCTCACTCTCTCTCTCTTCTCGTCAATCCCTCTCACACTTTTCCCCTCACTTTCTTTTTCACTCTTCCTCTCACTCTTTCTCTCTTCCCCTCACTCTCTCTTCCCCTCACTCTCTCTCTCTTCCCCTCACTCTCTCTCTCTTCACCTTACTCTCTCTCTTCCCCTCACTCTCTCTCTCTTCCCCTCACTCTCTCTCTCTTCCCCTCACTCTCTCTCTCTCTCTTCCCCCTCTCTCTCTTCCCGTCTCTCTCTCTCTCCCTCTTCCTCTCACTCTCCCTCTCTCCCTCTGCCCCTCACTCTCCCTCTCTCCCTCTGCACCTCATTCTTCCTATCTAACTCTGCCCCTCTCCCTCTCCCTCTGCCCCTCACTCTCCCTCTCTCCATCTGCCCCTCACTCTCCCTCTCCCTCTGCCCCTCACACTCCCTCTCTCCCTCACACTTCCTCTCTCCCTCCGCCCCTCACTCTCTCTCACTCTTCACCTCTCTCTCCTTTATCCCCTCACTCTCTTGCTCTCCCTCTTCCCCTCGCTCTCTCTCTCCCTCTTCCCCTCGCACTCGCTCCCTCTTCCCCTCGCTCTCTCTCCGCTTCTTCCGTACACTCTCACTCTCTACCCCTCACTCTCTCTCTCTCTTCTCCTCACTCCCTCTCACTTTTCCCCTCACTCTCTTTTCCCTCTTCCCCTCACTCTCTCTCTTCCCCTAACTCTCCCTCTTCCTCTCACTCTCCCTCTGCCCATCACTCTCCCTCTCCCTCTTCCTCTCACTCTCCCTCTGCCCCCAACTCTCCCTCTGCCCCCCACTCTCCCTCTCTACCTCTCCCCCTCATTCTCCCTCTCTCCCTCTTCCCCTCAGTCCCACTCTTCCTCTTCCCCTCACTCTCTCTCTTCCTCTTCCCCTCACACTCTCTTGCTCTTCTCCTCACATTCTCTTGCTCTTCCCCTCACTCTCTCTCTCTTTTCCCCTCACTCGTTCTCTCCCACTTCCCAGCACTCTCACTCGTTCTCTCCCTCTTCCCAGCACTCTCACTCGTTCTCTCCCTCTTCCCAGCACTCTCACTCGTTCTCTCCCTCTTCCCAGCACTCTCACTCGTTCTCTCCCTCTTCCCAGCACTCTCACTCTCATCCTCTTCTCCTTACTCTCACTCGCATCCTCTTCCCCTCACTCTCACTCTCATCCTCTTCCCCTCACTCTTTCTCTCTAGCCCTCAATCTTGCCCTCTCCCCCTCACTCTCCTTCCCCTCACACTCCCTCTTCCCCTCACTCTCCTACTTCCCCTCTCTCCCTCTTCACCTCACTCTCCCCCTCTTCCCTTCACTTTCCCTCTCCCTCTTCCCCTCACTCACATTCTCCCTCTTCCCCTCACACTCTCCCTCTTGCCCTCACTCACACTCTCCCTCTTGCCCTCACTCACTCTCCCTCTTGCCCTCACTCACTCTCCCTCTTGCCCTCACTCACACTCCTCCTCTTCCCCTCACTCGCACTCTCATCCTCTTCCCCTCACTCGCACTCTCACCCTCAATCTCACCCTCTACCCCTCACTCTCCTTCCCCTCACGCTCCCTGTTCCCCTCACTCTCCTACTTCCCCTCTCTCCCTCTTCACCACACTCTCCCTCTTCCCTTCACTTTCCCTCTCCCTCTTCCCTTCAATTTCCCTCTCCCTCTTCCCTTCACTTTCCCTCTCCCTCTTCCCTTCACTTTCCCTCTCCCTCTTCCCCTCACTCACACTCTTCCTCTTCCCCTCACTCACACTCTTCCTCTTCCCCTACTCACACTCTCCCTCTTCCCCTCATTCACTCTCTCCCTCTTCCCCTCAATCTTTCACTCAGTCCCTCTTCCCCTCACACTCACACTCTTCCCCTCACTCTTTCACTCTCACACTATTCCCCTCACTGTTTCACTCTCTGCCTCTTCCCCTCACTCTTACTCTCTTTGTTCCCCTCACTCTTTCACTCTCTCCCTCTTCCCCTCACATTTTCACTCTCGCCCTCACTCTCTCACTCTTCCCATCACTCTTTCTCCCCCTCAATCTTGCCCTCTGCCCCTCACTTTTTCACTCTTGCCATCACTTTCTCCCTCTTCCCCTCACTCTCCCTCTTGCCCTCACTCTCCTACTTCCCCTCTCTCCCTCTTCACCTCACTTTCCATCTTCACCTCACTCTTCCTCTTCCTCTCACTCTCCCTCTTCCCCTCACTCTCCCTCTCACTCTCGCTCTTCCCTTCACTTTCCCTCTCCCTCTTCCCCTTACTCTCCCTCTTCCCCTCACTCGCACTCTCCCTCTTCCCCTCACTCGCACTCTCCCTCTTCCCCTCACTCGCACTCTCCCTCTTCCCCTCACTCGCACTCTCCCTCTTCCCCTCACATTCTCACTCTCTATCATCCCCCTCACTCTCATCCTCTTACCCTCTCACGCTTTACTCTCTTATCTTCCCCCTCACTCTCACCCTCTTCCCCTCTCTCCCTCACTCTTTCACATTCTCCCTCTTCCCCTCACTCTTTCCCTCTCTCCCTCTTCCCTTCATTCTTTCACTCTCACCCTATTCCCCTCTCTTTCACTCTCTCCCTCTTCCCCTCACTCTCTCCCTCTTTCCCTCTCACTCTCACCCTCTTCCCCTCACTCTTTCACTCTCACCCTCTTCCCCTCACTCTCACCCTCTTCCCCTTACTCTTTCACTCTCTCCCTCTTCCCCTCACTCGCACTCTCCCTCTTCCCCTCACTCGCACTCTCCCCCTCACTCGCACTCACCCTCTTCCCCTCACTCGCACTCTCCCTCTTCCCCTCACTCGCACTCTCCCTCTTCCCCTCACTCGCACTCTCACTCTCTATCTTCCCCCTCACTCTCATCCTCTTCCCCTCTCACTCTCTATCTTCCCCCTCACTCTCACCCTCTTCCCCTCACTCGCACTCTCCCTCTTCCCCTCACTCGCACTCTCCCCCTCACTCGCACTCACCCTCTTCCCCTCACTCGCACTCTCCCTCTTCCCCTCACTCGCACTCTCCCTCTTCCCCTCACACTCTCACTCTCTATCTTCCCCCTCACTCTCATCCTCTTCCCCTCTCACTCTCTATCTTCCCCCTCACTCTCACCCTCTTCCCCTCTCACTCTTCCCCTCACTCTTTCACTCCCTCCCTCTTCCCCTCGCTCTTTCACTCTCTCCCTCTCCCCCTCACTCTTTCACTCTCTCCCTCTTTTCCTCACTCTTTCACTCTCTCCCTCTTCCCCTCACTTCCCCAGCACTCTCACTCGTTCTCTCCCTCTTCCCAGCACTCTCACTCATTCTCTCCCTCTTCCCCTCACTCTTTCACTCTCTCCCTCTTCCCTTCACTCTTTCACTCTCTCCCTCTTTTCCTCACTCTTTCACTCTCTCCCTCTTCCCCTCACTTCCCCAGCACTCTCACTCGTTCTCTCCCTCTTCCCCTCACTCTTTCACTCTCTCCCTCTTCCCTTCACTCTTTCACTCTCACTCTCTTCCCCTCACTCTCTCTCTTCCTCTTCCCCTCACTCTCTCTCTCTTTTCCCCTCACTCGTTCTCTCCCACTTCCCAGCACTCACTCGTTCTCTCCCTCTTCCCAGCACTCTCACTCGTTCTCTCCCTCTTCCCAGCACTCTCACTCGTTCTCTCCCTCTTCCCAGCACTCTCACTCGTTCTCTCCCTCTTCCCAGCACTCTCACTCTCATCCTCTTCCCCTTACTCTCACTCGCATCCTCTTCCCCTCACTCTCACTCTCATCCTCTTCCCCTCACTTTCTCTCTAGCCCTCAATCTTGCCCTCTCCCCCTCACTCTCCTTCCCCTCATACTCCCTCTTCCCCTCACTCCTACTTCCCCTCTCTCCCTCTTCACCTCACTCTCCCTCTTCCCCTCACTCTCTCCCTCTTCCCTTCACTTTCCCTCTCCCTCTTCCCCTCACTCACACTCTCTTCCCCTCACTCACATTCTCCCTCTTCCCCTCACACTCTCCCTCTTGCCCTCACTCACACTCTCCCTCTTGCCCTCACTCACTCTCCCTCTTGCCCTCACTCACACTCCTCCTCTTCCCCTCACTCGCACTCTCATCCTCTTCCCCTCACTCGCACTCTCACCCTCAATCTCACCCTCTACCCCTCACTCTCCTTCCCCTCACGCTCCCTGTTCCCCTCACTCTCCTACTTCCCCTCTCTCCCTCTTCACCACTCTCCCTCTTCCCTTCACTTTCCCTCTCCCTCTTCCCTTCAATTTCCCTCTCCCTCTTCCCTTCACTTTCCCTCTCCCTCTTCCCCTCACTCACACTCTTCTTCTTCCCCTCACTCACACTCTTCTTCTTCCCCTCACTCACACTCTTCCTCTTCCCCTACTCACACTCTCCCTCTTCCCCTCATTCACACTCTCCCTCTTCCCCTCACTCACTCTCTCTCTTCCCTCACTCTTACCCTCTCCCCTCTCATTCTTTCCTTCTTCCCCTCACTCATTCACTCTCTCCCTCTTCTCCTCAATCTTTCACTCAGTCCCTCTTCCCCTCACGCTCACTCTTCCCCTCATTCTTTCACTCTCACACTATTCCCCTCACTGTTTCACTCTCTGCCTCTTCCCCTCACTCTTACTCTCTCTGTTCCCCTCACTCTTTCACTCTCTCCCTCTTCCCCTCACATTTTCACTCTCGCCCTCACTCTCTAACTCTTCCCATCACTCTTTCTCGCCCTCAATCTTGCCCTCTGCCCCTCACTTTTTCACTCTTGCCATCACTTTCTCCCTCTTCCCCTCACTCTCCCTCTTCCCCTCACTCTCCTACTTCCCCTCTCTCCCTCTTCACCTCACTTTCCGTCTTCACCTCACTCTCCCTCTTCCCCTCACTCTCCCTCTTCCCCTCACTCTCCCTCTTCCCCTCACTCTCCCTCTCTCTCGCTCTTCCCTTCACTTTCCCTCTCCCTCTTCCCCTTACTCTCCCTCTTCCGCTCACTCGCACTTTCCCTTTTCCGCTCACTCGCACTCTCCCTCTTCCCGTCACTCGCACTCTCCCTCTTCCGCTCACTCGCACTCTCCCTCTTCCGCTCACTCGCACTCTTCCCCTCACTCGCACTCTCCCTCTTCCCCTCACTCGCACTCTCCCACTTCCCCTCACTCGCACTCTCCCTCTTCCCCTCACTCGCACTCTCCCTCTTCCCCTCACTCGCACTCTCCCTCTTCCCCTCACTCGCACTCTCCCTCTTCCCCTCACTCGCACTCTCCCTCTTCCCCTCACATTCTCACTCTCTATCATCCCCCTCACCCTCATCCTCTTCCCCTCTCACACTTCACTCTCTTATCTCCCCCTCACTCTCACCCTCTTCCCCTCTCTCCCTCTCCCCCTCACTCTTTCACATTCTCCCTCTTCCCCTCACTCTTTCACTCTCTCCCTCTTCCCCTCACTCTTTCCCTCTCTCCCTCTTCCCTTCATTCTTTCACTCTCACCCTCTTCCCCTCACTCTTGCACTCTCACCCTATTCCCCTCTCTTTCACTCTCTCCCTCTTCCCCTCACTCTCACCCTCTTCCCCTCTCACTCTCACCCTCTTCCCCTCACTCTTTCACTCTCACCCTCTTCCCCTCACTCTCACCCTCTTCCCCTTACTCTTTCACTCTCTCCCTCTTCCCCTCACTCGCACTCTCCCTCTTCCCCTCACTCGCACTCTCCCTCTTCCCTTCATTCGCACTCTCCCTCTTCCCCTCACTCGCACTCTCCCTCTTCCCCTCACACTCTCTCACTCTCTATCTTCCCCCTCACTCTCATCCTCTTCCCCTCTCACTCTCTATCTTCCCCCTCACCCTCACCCTCTTCCCCTCTCACTCTCTTCCCCTCACTCTTTCACTCCCTCCCTCTTCACCTCGCTCTTTCACTCTCTCCCTCTTCCCCTCACTCTTTCCCTCTCTCCCTCTTCCCTTCATTCTTTCACTCTCACCCTCTTCCCCTCACTCTTGCACTCTCACCCTATTCCCCTCTCTTTCACTCTCTCCCTCTTCCCCTCACTCTCACCCTCTTCCCCTCTCACTCTCACCCTCTTCCCCTCACTCTTTCACTCTCACCCTCTTCCCCTCACTCTCACCCTCTTCCCCTTACTCTTTCACTCTCTCCCTCTTCCCCTCACTCGCACTCTCCCTCTTCCCCTCACTCGCACTCTCCCTCTTCCCTTCATTCGCACTCTCCCTCTTCCCCTCACTCGCACTCTCCCTCTTCCCCTCACACTCTCTCACTCTCTATCTTCCCCCTCACTCTCATCCTCTTCCCCTCTCACTCTCTATCTTCCCCCTCACCCTCACCCTCTTCCCCTCTCACTCTCTTCCCCTCACTCTTTCACTCCCTCCCTCTTCACCTCGCTCTTTCACTCTCTCCCTCTCCCCCTCACTCTTTCACTCTCTCCCTCTTCCCTTCACTCTTTCACTCTCACCCTCTTCCCCTCACTCTTGCACTCTCACCCTATTCCCCTCACTCTCTCTCTCTTTCCCTCACTCTTTCCCTTTCCCTCTCACTCTCACCCTCTTCCCCTCACTCTTTCACTCTCACCCTCTTCCCCTCACTCTCACCCTCTTCCCCTTACTCTTTCACTCTCTCCCTCTTCCCCTCACTCGTACTCTCCCTCTTCCCCTCACTCTCTCTCTCCCACTCACTCTCTCTCTCACCCTCTTACCCTCACTCTATCTCTCCCCCCTTCCCCTCACTCTCAGTCTCTCCCCCCTTCCCCGTTCTCTGTCTCTCCCCCTCTTGCCCCACTCTCTCGCTCTTACCCTCACTTCCCCTCTCTTCCCCTCATTCTCTCGCCCTTCCATTCACTCTCGCTCTCTACCCCGCGCTCTCTCACTCTCTTCTCCTCACTCCCTCTCACACTTTTCCTCTCACTTTCTTTTTCCCTCTTCCCTTCACTCTCTCTCTCTTCCCCTCACTCTCTCTCTTCCCCTTTCTCTCTGCCCCTCACTCTCTCTCTCTCTTCCCCTCACTCTCTCTCTCCCTCTTCCTCTCACTCTCCCTCTGTCCCTCACTCTCCCTCTCTCCCTCTGCACCTCATTCTCCCTATCTACCTTTGCACCTCACTCTCCCTCTCTCCCTCTGCCCCTCACTCTCCCTCACCCTCTGCCCCTCACTCTCCCTCTCTCCCTCTTCCCCTCACTCCCTCTCTCCCTCTGCCCCTCAATCTCTCTCTCTTCACCTCAGTCTTCATATTCCCCTCACACTCACCCTCTTCCCCTCACTCTCTCGCTCTTCCTCTTCCACTCACTCTCTCGCTCTCCCTCTTCCCCTCACTCTCTCGCTTTCCCTCTTCCCCTCACTCTCTCGGTCTCCCTCTTCCCCTCACTCTCTCGCTCTCCCTCTTCACCTCACTCTCTCGCTCTCCCTCTTCCCCTCACTCTCTCGCTCTCCCTCTTCCCCTCACTCTCTCGCTCTCCCTCTTCCCCTCACTCTCTCCCTCTACCCCTCTCTCTCTCACTCTCCCTCTTCCCCTCACTCTCTCGCTCGCACTATTGCCCTCACTCGCACTCTCCCTCTTCCCCTAACACTCTCTCACTCTCTATCTTCCCCCTCACTCTCATCCTCTTCCCCTCTCACGCTCTCACTCTCTATCTTCCCCCTCACTCTCACCCTCTTCCTCTCTCACTCTCTTCCCCTCACTCTTTCACTCCCTCCCTCTTCCCCTCTCTCTTTCACTCTCTCCCTCTCCCCCTCACTCTTTCACTCTCTCCCTCTTTTCCTCACTCTTTCACTCTCTCCCTCTTCCCCTCACTTCCCCAGCACTCTCACTCGTTCTCTCCCTCTTCCCAGCACTCTCACTCATTCTCTCCCTCTTCCCCTCACTCTTTCACTCTCTCCCTCTTCCCTTCACTCTTTCACTCTCTCCCTCTTTTCCTCACTCTTTCACTCTCTCCCTCTTCCCCTCACTTCCCCAGCACTCTCACTCGTTCTCTCCCTCTTCCCCTCACTCTTTCACTCTCTCCTTCTTCCCTTCACTCTTTCACTCTCACCCTATTCCCCTCACTCTCATTCTCTCTCTCTTTCCCTCACTCTCTCCCTCTTTCCCTCTCACCCTCTTCCCCTCACTCTTTCACTCTCTCCCTCTTCCCCTCACTCGCACTCTCCCTCTTCCCCTCACTCTCTCTCCCTCTTCCCCTCACTCACTCCCTCTTCCCCTCACTCACTCTCTCCCTCTTCCCCTCACTCACTCTCTCCCTCTTCCCCTCACTCTCTCTCCCTCTTCCCCTCACTCACTCTCTCCCTCTTCCCCTCACTCTTTCATTCCCTCACTCTTCCCCTCACTCACTCTCTCCCTCTTCCCATCGCTCTTTCACACTCTCCCACTTCCCCTCATTCTCTCGCTCTTCCCCTGTCACTCTTTCCCTCACACTCTCTCTCTCTCCAACTTCCCCTCCCCCTCTCTCTCTCTATCATCCACCTGACTGTCTCTCTTCCTCTCATTCTCTCCCTATTTCTCTCACTTTCTTTCCCGCTCTTCCCCTCACTCACTCTCTCTCCTAACCTCACACTCTCTTTTCCCCTTACTCTATCTCTCTCTTCCCTTCACTCTCTCTAGCCTGTTTGTCTCTCTCTTCCCCTCACTCTCTCTCTCTTGCCCTCACACTCTCCATCTTCCCCTCACTTTACACTGTCCTTAAAGTGGATACTTTCATCTCCTGGAATCAGTTCAAAGCTGTTCTCCACTCCTGATGGTCTGCTTCCTTTTTCCTTTCCCAGCCTAATCCCGAACTGACTTTCACAGTGAGGGTTACCCTGGAGATTCCTCCCTCAATCCAAATATAGGCAAATCTTCCAGCCTCACTTAAATCCTCATGAACTTGGTCTTTCCAATCTGAGGGTGAGCAATCGAGCCAGCATTTTCTCCGCTCCAGGTGCAGGAGTAGCTGCCTCTACATCCTGCACTCCCTCTTGCAGACTTCCTTGGGTCTAAGGGTTTCAGAGATAGCTTAGGAAATCCTGTTATCGATTCTACAATGGCTTGCTATGGACTCATTCCCTCTCATGGCCCAACTCCATGACAACGTGAATCACATGGGCCTCGCACCCAGATAGAAATACTAATTAGCTATCCTGTAGATCCCGAACTCCATTCTATCTTGGAATTAAATACAGTTTACAGTATAACCATTTATAAAATCTAACATTCCTAATACCTCCCTTTAAGACTTGGAGACCAACAGTCTAACCACATTCAGCATAGATGCTCTTGCCATTGTCCACAGGTGTGAACATCTTCTGAGCAAGTCTCCAGTGTTGGGTCCCTCTTGTCTCCATATGAACCAAGCCATTCAGGTTTGTTGTTGGGCAGAATTCAGAGCAGGTCACATGACCCTCTTCATTCCTCCATTGTAAATTAAAGAGACAGTCCCAAAACATAATCTTACAAACTTCATATTTGCAACACTACCACAACCTCCTTGCTCTCACTCATTCTCGCACACTCCTCGCTCTCTGTCACTCCAGGCTCACCCTAACACTGTCACCAAGCCCATTCCTGCTCTCTCACCGACCTCATGCTCTCTCTCTCTGTCATACCCCTTGTTCTCTCACCCCTTCTCATTCACGCTCTCCCTTATCCCACCTCACTCACGTTCTTTCTCACCAGATCTCGTTCTTCACTCACTCAAGCTACCCCTTAAGTCTCTCTCGTACCTTTCCTCCTCTGTCTCTCCTCTTCTTTCTCAACCCCTTATCTTCTGTCACCCTTGGCTCTCTCTGTCACCCCACTTTCTCTCTCCCACCCTCTCTCTAACTCTCTCTCTCCCCGTTGCTCTCACATTCAATCTTTCTCCGTCTCACCCTCAATCTCACTTTTCCTGTCTCTCACCTTCACCCTCATTCTCTCTCTTGTTGCTCTCTCACTCTTTCTCCACTTAGTTTCCCGCCCAATGGCCTTCCCCGATTCTCTCACCCACACTTTCCCCTTCACTCCCTATCCCTCTTCATTTCTTTTATCCCCTCGCATGCTCTTTCTCAGTCTCTCATCTTACTCTCTCCCCCTTTCACCATCACTTAGCCCTACCTCAGTCACTGAGTCACTGTCACAGTCTCTCTACTTCCCATCGCCTCACGGCCACTCTACTCCCATTAGGATTATACTCTCCCCTCATTTGCTGCTAACAATGGTATAGCATTATTATATGTGTGAAGCCGGTATCATGATCAACACTGCAGGCGTATTTTCTAATGCACCCTCTCAGCACAAAGTCTGGTCAGTGAGGAGTTTATAATGGAAACTGCAGCTAACTACACTAACTGCTGCCAACTGAGGGTAACTGACAGTAATTATGACTAACTGTAGGTAAACGAGGGCAACTCAGAGTAACTGTGGCTAAATGAGGGTAACCGATTAACTGCAGAGCTCTGTGGCTAAATGTGACTAACTGTAGCTAACAGCAACTACCTGCTGTTAAGTGTGAATAAGTGAAGCTTAACTTGGGATTTACACTACAGGCAACAGGTGTTGAGATTCCCCCCAAGATCCAGTCACTAATATTAATCAGCCTTTAAATGCTTCATAAATGATGAGGATGAGTTTGCTAGGCATGCTTTTCTAAATACAGTTGACCATAACTAGAATTGTGCTGTTATCCTCAATCATATTTCCCAGGGTATCTTTACCATGAGCTGCGTCATTCTCAAGTCTTCCATGTTCAATTCCCATGTCTATGTAGCAGGAGTGACTACATAGCAATCAGAGACAGGAGCTCTGAATTCAAAGGAATGGAAGGTGAGACATTTCAGTCAGTAAAGCACAGCTGACACTGAATTTATCAAACGGATTCAAGGGGGAATCATCTGACACTGCTGTGAGCCAATTGTTAGTGGTCCAGCAAGTCTCACTGCCCCTTGGCATGTGTAGAGAATCTATGGCATTCATAAAAGATTCTGATTTAAATCTCGAGGCAGTAGCTGCTGTGAATTGTACCTGACACTCTCTTTGCCTGCGATGAATGTTGGCATGGCTGTGAGTGGGCTCCTCAGGTCTTTCCTGATGTAGATTTTTTCCGTGGAAGCTGCGCAGTTTGCTGGTTTTTCTCGCTGTGTTTCAATCGGTTTTCTCTCGCACTGAACAGCTAATTTTAGAAGAAAAATTAAAACACGTTACGAGCACAGTGAGACTTGTGTGTTCTCAGTACATCCCCAGGCTCTTTTAACTTGACAACACTTCATACACAGCTGGTCATGGTTCTTGGGAAGCATTCTGTGCTTCTTTACGAAAGACATGCAGTGATCCTGACACTCCAGATATTTGCCCTGTTCTCGTGCTTCAATCACCCCACTAACATGTACAAGGAGCTTTATCCAGCATGTTCTGCAGACAGAGACATGGATAGAAAGTTTTAATTAGTGTGTCCAACAGAGAAAAGAGGAACTGCTAGACCTGGTTCTAGGGAATGAGGTGCCAAGGGGATCAAGTGTCAATAGGGGAATGTTTAGGGGACAATGATCATTCTATCATAAGGTTTAGGTTGGGTCTGGAAAAGGATAGGGAACAATTCAGAGCAAGAATAATTAATGGGGAGAAAGCCAACCTCAAGGGTAAGAACAGATCTGGGCTGAATAAATTGGAATCAAAAACAAAAACAGAATTACCTGGAAAAACTCAGCAGCAATTGGAATCAAAGTTTGGCAGGAAAAACAATAACAGAACAATGCTCGGGCACAGTCAAGACATATTTCCATGAAGGGGAAAGGTACGGCAAACAAATCCACAGCTCCCTGGATGATGAAAGAAATAGAAATTAAAATAAAGACAACCTCTCCCTCCAGCAGCACCGCCGTACCCTTTTTCAAAGCCGCACGTTTCATTTTATTCTCCAGCTCATCCGACGCCTTAACAAGAAACTTTTTCTCTTTCTCTCAAGTGCTAAGGAACGCAAGCTCCAACAACTCATCGACACCAACACCCATCCAGGACCCTCCACCCCTGCCCGTCCCTCCCTCCCCACCCCATCTTCCAATCCCAACCCCAGACGTGTATTCACTATACCCCCTGACCTTCCCCTCTCCGATGCTGAATGTTCAGTGCTCAGCAAAGGACTTAGTTTCATACCCCTACGCCCTCACCCCAATGAATTTCGGGCTCGGCATGATGCTGAACTCTTCTTCCGCCGTCTTCGTCTCCGGGCTCACTTCTTTGGGCAGGAGTCCTCTCCCATTTCAACGGATCCTTTTACCCATCTCCAATATTCTCCCTCCACCTGGACCCCTCCCTCTGGATTCTTACCTTCTCTTGATCTTTTCATTGAGAACTGTCGGCGCGACATTAGTCGTCTCAATTTCTCTGCTCCTCTCACCCATTCTAACCTGTCTCTCTCTGAACTTACTGCACTCCATTCTCTCAGGTCCAACCCTGACATTGTCATCAAACCCGCTGACAAGGGTGGTGCTGTTCTTGTCTGGCGCACTGACCTCTACCTCGCGGAGGCTGAGTGTCAACTCGCAGACACTTCCTCTTACCTCTCCCTGGACCATGACCCCACCACTGAACATCAAGCATTGTTTCCAGCACTGTCACTGACCTCATCTTCTCTGGGGATCTTCCTCCCACAGCTTCCAACCTAATAGTCGCCCAACCACGGACGGCCCGTTTCTATCTCCTACCCAAAATCCACAAACAGAACTGACCCGGTAGACCAATCGTCTCAGCTTGCTCCTGCCCCACAGAACTCATTTCTCGTTATCTTGACTCCCTTCTCTCTTCCCTTGTCCAGTCCCTTCCCACCTACATCCGTGATTCCTCTGACACCTTACGTCACATCAACAATTTCCAGTTCCCTGGCCCCAATCGTTTCCTCTTCACCATGGACGTCCAAACCCTCTGCACCTCCATCCCCCATCAGGATGGTCTGAAGGCCCTTAGCTTCTTCCTCGAACAGAGGCCCGAACAATCCATATCCACCAGTACTCTCCTCCGTCTGGCTGAACTTGTTCTCACGCTGAATAATTTCTCCTTCAACTCCTCTCACTTCCTCCAAATAAAAGGTGTGGCTATGGGTACCCGCATGGGCCCCAGCTATGCCTGTCTTTTTATGGGGTATGTGGAACATTCCTTGTTCCAGTCCTACTCCGGCCCCCTTCCACAACTCTTTCTCTGGTACATCGATGATTACTTCGGTGCCACTTCATGCTCTCGTCGGGACTTGGAAAACTTTATTAATTTTGCTTCCAATCTCCACCCCTCCATCATTTTCACGTGGTCCATCTCTGACACTTCCCTTCCCTTCCTTGACCTCTCTGTCTCAATCTCTGGTGATAGACTGTCCACCAATATCCAGTATAAACCCACCGACTCCTACAGCTACCTCGACTACAGCTCCTCCCACCCCGCTTCCTGTAAGGACTCCATCCCATTCTCTCAGTTCCTTCACCTCCGTCGCATCTATTCCGATGATGCCACCTTCAAAAACAGTTCCTCTGACATGTCCTCCTTCTTCCTTAACCGAGGTTTTCCACCCACGGTCGTTGACAGGGCCCTCAACCGTGTCCGGCCCATCTCCCGCGCATCCGCCCTCACGCCTTCTCCTCCCTCCCAGAAACATGATAGGGTCCCCCTTGTCCTCACTTATAACCCCACCAGCCTCCACATTCAAAGGATCATCCTCCGCCATTTCCGCCAACTCCAGCATGATGCCACCACCAAACACATCTTCCCTTCACCCCCTCTATCGGCATTCCTTAGGGATCGCTTCCTCCAGGACACCCTGGTCCACTCCTCCATCACCCCCTACTCCTCAACCCCCTCATATGGCACCACCCCATGCCCACGCAAAAGATGCAACACCTGCCCCTTCACTTCCTCTCTCCTCACCATCCATGGGCCCAAACACTCCTTTCAAGTGAAGCAGCATTTCACTTGCATTTCCCCCAACTTAGTCTACTGCATTCGTTGCTCCCAATGTGGTCTCCTCTACATTGGACAGACCAAATGTAAACTGGGCAACCACTTTGCAGAACACCTGCGGTCTGTCTGCAAGAATGACCCAAACCTCCCTGTCACTTGCCATTTTAACACTCCACCCTGCTCTCTTGCCCACATGTCTGTCCTTGGCTTGCTGCATTGTTCCAGTGAAGCCCAATGCAAACTGGAGGAACAACACCTCATCTTCCGACTAGACACTTTACAGCCTTCCGGACTGAATATTGAATTCAACAACTTTAGGTCGTGAGCTCCCTCCCCCATCCCCACCCCCTTTCTGTTTCCCCCTTCCTTTTTTTTCCAATAAGTTATATAGATTTTTCTTTTCCCACCTATTTCCATTATTTTGAAATATCTTAAAATCTTTTATGCTCTCCCCATCCCCACTAGAGCTTTACCTTGAGTGCCCTACCATCCATTCTTAATTAGCACATTCGTTTAGATAATATCACCAACTTTAACACCTATGTGTTCTTTTGTTCTATTGTTGTTGACATCTTTTGATGATCTGCTTCTATCACTGCTTGTTTGTCCCTACAACCACACCCCCCCTCCACTTCTCTCTCTCTCACTCTCTCTCTGCCCCCCCCCACACACCTTAAACCAGTTTATATTTCAACTCTTTCTTGGACTCGAACTCAAGTTCTGTCGAAGGGTCATGAGGACTCGAAACGTCAACTCTTTTCTTCTCCGCCGATGCTGCCAGACCTGCTGAGTTTTTCCAGGTGATTGTTTTTGTTGTTGAAGACAACAAAATGTGTCAGGATAATACAGGCTGTGAAGCAGGCTAAATATTGAAGGTTCAGAGGGAAAGTGAAAAAGCAAATAAGAGAAGCTAAGAGAGAGTTTGATAAAAGACTGGCTAACATAGAAGGGAATCCAAAAGTCTTCTGTAAGCATATAGAGAGTTAAAGGGTGGTAAGAGGAGGAATGGGGCCAATTAGGGACCAAAAAGGGGATTTACACATGGAAGTAGTGGGTATGGCTGGGGTATTAAATAAATACTTTGTATCTGTTTTTGTGTTGTTGTAACACTCCCCTGACACTTCAGGTACAATGTGACACGCCCCTGATGCTCCGGGTACAGTGCGACACGCCCCAACGCTCCGGGTACAGTGTGACAACTTCCCTGGCACTCGAGGTACAGTGCGACAACTCCCCCGGCACTCGGGGTACAGTGTGACAACTCCCCCGGCACTCGGGGTACAGTGCTACCCTCCCCCGGCACTCGGGGTACAGTGCGACACTCCCCCGGCACTCCGGGTACAGTGCGACACTCCCCCGGCACTCCGGGTACAGTGCGACACTCCCCCGGCACTCCGGGTACAGTGCGACACTCCCCCGGCACTCCGGGTACAGTGCGACACTCCCCCGGCACTCCGGGTACAGTGCGACACTCCCCCGGCACTCCGGGTACAGTGCGACACTCCCCCGGCACTCCGGGTACAGTGCGACACTCCCCCGGCACTCCGGGTACAGTGCGACACTCCCCCGGCACTCCGGGTACAGTGCGACACTCCCCCGGCACTCCGGGTACAGTGCGACACTCCCCCGGCACTCCGGGTACAGTGCGACACTCCCCCGGCACTCCGGGTACAGTGCGACACTCCCCCCGGCACTCCGGGTACAGTGCGACACTCCCCCGGCACTCCGGGTACAGTGCGACACTCCCCCGGCACTCCGGGTACAGTGCGACACTCCCCCGGCACTCCGGGTACAGTGCGACACTCCCCCGGCACTCCGGGTACAGTGCGACACTCCCCCGGCACTCCGGGTACAGTGCGACACTCCCCTGGCACTCCGGGTACAACGTGAAACTCCCCTGACACTCTGGATACAGTGTAATACTTACATTCTATTTTCATGCCCATCTCTAAACATTTTTGAAGCCTGCAGAACTGACAGCGGTTACGATGATGCTTGTTGATGACACAGTCTTGACTGCTACGGCAGCTGTACGTCAGATTTTTCCTCACACTACGTTTGAAGAATCCTTTACAACCCTCACAGCTGACAGCACCATAGTGACGTCCTTTAAAAGTAAAGGTGTACAGGGTTACATTGTCAGATTTGGTGACTGAGCATAATCAAATAGTACTGAATCAGTCTCAAGCCATGCCTTCTGGCTTTCACATTTGTGGGAATCCCACTGCGAGGACGTTCAGGTGGTCCTTGCTTCTGGATACCTGACATCACAGGTTAAAGAAGTACATTCTTCAGCACTGCACTGAAACCACAGCCTGGATTATGGGGCTCAGGTTTCTGGGGTGGGGCTTAAACCCACAACTTTAAGCTTCTCACTGATACAGTTATTCCTGAGGCAGGAAATCACTGGAGATAATACTGGAAATCAGTTAGATAATAATTAATGGCACTGTGTATTTTGTTCTGAAAGAGGAAATGTATTGCTGGTGAAATGGTGCGTAATTCAGCTCTTAGTCTCCTGTTCTGTGTGAAGCACCTTAAAACATAAACTCCCTGCAACGGGGCGGGAGAGGGATTAAAAACTATAAATCTTGAAATATAACTACAACCCAGTGTCCTTCGATTTTTAAAGCAGAGAGGTGCAAGTGTCTTGGCGGGGCTAGACACTTGTCACATTTAACTCGGGTTCTCACAGTGCAATTGCAGCATTTACTGCATTTAAATTTATAGCCAGCAGGATGGGTTTCCCTCTAGCTGAAGGGAGTCTGAAGTCGTAGAGTCAATATAACACTGAGGAGGCTGTTTGGTCCATCAAATCCATATCCAGATCAAGAAGATGACGAGATCAACTGATCTTGCATCCAGTCCAATTGCTCCTCCCACCCTCCTGAGCACTGTGCTCCACCCTCACCACCATGTCTCAGTCATTCCCTCCCAGGCACAGTGCTCAGCATTCCCCACTGTCCCTTCATGTCCCAGTCGTTCCCTCTCAATCAGTGCTCAGCATTCCCCACTGCCCCTTCACCAGGTCCCAGTCATTCCCTTCCGATCAGTGCTCAGCATTCCCCACTGTCCCTTCACCATGTCCCAGTCGTTCCCTCCCAATCAGTGCTCAGCATTCCCCACTGCCCTTTCACCATATCCCAGTCATTCCCTTCCGGGCACAGTGCTCAGCATTCCCCACTGTCCCTTCACCATGTCCCAGTCATTCCCTTCCAAGCACAGTTCTTAGCATTCCCCACTGCCCCTTCACCACATCCCAATCGTTCTCTCCCGAGCACCATGTTCACCTACCAATGCCCCATCACCTTGTTCCAATTATTCCCTCTCCATTCTGGCAATTGTATGGTCGAGGCAGAATCCTTCATTGCATTTAAAAAGTACTTGGATATGCACTTGACGTGCTATAATCTAAAAGCTATGGCCAAGAGACAAAAGATGGGATTAGACTGGATTTTTCAGCCATCACAAACACAATGGGCCAAATGGCCTCCTTCTGTGTTGTAATTGTGCCTATCAATCATTCAATTAATTAAAAACAAAAACAGAATTACCTGGAAAAACTCAGCAGGTCTGGCTACATCGGCGGAGAAGAAAAGAGTTGACCTTTCGAGTCCTCATGACCCCTTAACTGAAGGGTCATGAGGACTCGAAACATCAACTCTTTTCTTCTCCACCGATGCTGCCAGACCTGCTGAGTTTTTCCAGGTAATTCTGTTTTTGTTTTAGATTTCCAGCATCCACAGTTTTTTGTTTTTATTCAATTAATTAAGCCTGTCTCATGGCACAACACTAGTGGGAGATGGTGGCGTAACGGTAATATCACTAGACAAGTAATCCAGAGGCTCTCGGGACACGGGTTCAGATCTCAGCAAGGCAGCTGGTGGAATTTAAGTTCAGTTAATGAAAAAAAAAGTCTGGAATTAAAAGCTAGTCCCTGTAATAGTGAAATTATCATCAATTGTCATAAAAACACATCTAGTTCACTAATAGAATTACCTGGAAAAACTCAGCAGGTCTGGCAGCATCGGCGGAGAAGAAAAGAGTTGACGTTTCGAGTCTTCATGACCCTTCGACAGAACTTGATTTCGAGTCCAGGAAAGAGTTGAAATATAAGCTGGTTTAAGGTGTGTGGGGGGGGGGGGAGGGAGAGAGAGAGAGAGAGAGACAGAGGTGCTTGTGTAGACAAACAAGCAGTGATAGAAGCACATCATCAAAAGATGTCAGTGACAATGGGACAAAAGAACACATAGGTGTTAAAGTTAAAGTTGGTGATATTATCTAAACGAATGTGCTAATTGAGAATGGATGGTAGGGCACTCAAGGTACAGCTCTAGTGGGGGTGGGGGGAGCATAAAAGATTTTAAAATATTTAAAAATAAGTGGGAAAAGAAAAATCTGTAAAATTTATAGGGAAAAAAAAGGGGGGAAAAAAAGGGGGAAACAGAAAGGGGGTGGGGATGGGGGAGGGAGCTCACGACCTAAAGTTATTGAATTCAATATTCAGACCGGAAGGCTGTAAGGTGCCTAGTCGGAAGATGAGGTGTTGTTCCTCCAGTTTGCGTTGGGCTTCACTGGAACAATGCAGTAAGCCAAGGACAGACATGTGGGCAAGAGAGCAGGGTGGAGTGTTAAAATGGCAAGCGACAGGGAGGTTTGGGTCATTCTTGCGGACAGACCGCAGGTGTTCTGCAAAGCGGTCGCCCAGTTTACGTTTGGTCTCTCCAATGTAGAGGAGATCACATTGGGAGCAACGAATGCAGTAGATTAAGTTGGGGGAAATGCAAGTGAAATGCTGCTTCACTTGAAAGGAGTGTTTGGGCCCTTGGACGGTGAGGAGAGAGGAAGTGAAGGGGCAGGTGTTACATCTTTTGCGTGGGCATGGGGTGGTGCCATAGGAGGGGGTTGAGGAGTAGGGGGTGATGGAGGAGTGGACCAGGGTGTCCCGGAGGGAGCGATCTCTACGGAATGCCGATAAGGGGGGCGAAGGGAAGATGTGTTTGGTGGTGGCATCATGCTGGAGTTGGCGGAAATGGCGGAGGATGATCCTTTGAATGCGGAGGCTGGTGGGGTGATAAGTGAGGACAAGGGGGACCCTATCATGTTTCTGGGAGGGAGGAGAAGGCGTGAGGGCGGATGCGCGGGAGATGGGCCGGACACGGTTGAGGGCCCTGTCAACGACCGTGGGTGGAAAACCTCGGTTAAGGAAGAAGGAGGACATGTCAGAGGAACCGTTTTTGAAGGTAGCATCATCGGAACAGATGCAACGAAGGCGAAGGAACTGGGAGAATGGGATGGAGTCCTTACAGGAAGCGGGGTGTGAGGAGCTGTAGTCGAGGTAGCTGTGGGAGTCGGTGGGTTTGTAATGGATATTAGTGGACAGTCTATCACCAGAGATTGAGACAGAGAGGTCAAGGAAGGGAAGGGAAGTGTCAGAGATGGACCACGTGAAAATGATGGAGGGGTGGAGATTGGAAGCAAAATTAATAAATTTTTCCAAGTCCCGACGAGAGCATGAAGCAGCACCGAAGTAATCATCGATGTACCGGAGAAAAAGTTGTGGAAGGGGGCCGGGGTAGGACTGCAACAAGGAATGTTCCACATATCCCATAAAGAGACAGGCATAGCTCTTTATGGGATATGTGGAACATTCCTTGTTGCAGTCCTACCCCGGCCCCCTTCCACAACTTTTTCTCCGGTACATCGATGATTACTTCGGTGCTGCTTCATGCTCTCGTCGGGACTTGGAAAAATTTATTAATTTTGCTTCCAATCTCCACCCCTCCATCATTTTCACGTGGTCCATCTCTGACACTTCCCTTCCCTTCCTTGACCTCTCTGTCTCAATCTCTGGTGATAGACTGTCCACTAATATCCATTACAAACCCACCGACTCCCACAGCTACCTCGACTACAGCTCCTCACACCCCGCTTCCTGTAAGGACTCCATCCCATTCTCCCAGTTCCTTCGCCTTCGTCGCATCTGTTCCGATGATGCTACCTTCAAAAACGGTTCCTCTGACATGTCCTCCTTCTTCCTTAACCGAGGTTTTCCACCCACGGTCGTTGACAGGGCCCTCAACCGTGTCCGGCCCATCTCCCGCGCATCCGCCCTCACGCCTTCTCCTCCCTCCCAGAAACATGATAGGGTCCCCCTTGTCCTCACTTATCACCCCACCAGCCTCCGCATTCAAAGGATCATCCTCCGCCATTTCCGCCAACTCCAGCATGATGCCACCACCAAACACATCTTCCCTTCACCCCCCTTATCGGCATTCCGTAGAGATCGCTCCCTCCGGGACACCCTGGTCCACTGCTCCATCACCCCCTACTCCTCAACCCCCTCCTATGGCACCACCCCATGCCCACGCAAAAGATGTAACACCTGCCCCTTCACTTCCTCTCTCCTCACCGTCCAAGGGCCCAAACACTCCTTTCAAGTGAAGCAGCATTTCACTTGCATTTCCCCCAACTTAGTCTACTGCATTCGTTGCTCCCAATGTGGTCTCCTCTACATTGGAGAGACCAAACGTAAACTGCGCGACCGCTTTGCAGAACACCTGCGGTCTGTCCGCAAGAATGACCCTGTCGCTTGCCATTTTAACACTCCACCCTGCTCTCTTGCCCACATGTCTGTCCTTGGCTTACTGCATTGTTCCAGTGAAGCCCAACGCAAACTGGAGGAACAACACCTCATCTTCCGACTAGGCACCTTACAGCCTTCCGGTCTGAATATTGAATTCAATAACTTTAGGTCGTGAGCTCCCTCCCCCATCCCCACCCCCTTTCTGTTTCCCCCTTTTTTTCCCCCCTTTTTTTTCCCTATAAATTTTACAGATTTTTCTTTTCCCACTTATTTTTAAATATTTTAAAATCTTTTATGCTCCCCCCACCCCCACTAGAGCTGTACCTTGAGTGCCCTACCATCCATTCTCAATTAGCACATTCGTTTAGATAATATCACCAACTTTAACTTTAACACCTATGTGTTCTTTTGTCCCATTGTCACTGACATCTTTTGATGATGTGCTTCTATCACTGCTTGTTTGTCTACACAAGCACCTCTGTCTCTCTCTCTCTCTCTCCCTCCCCCCCCCCACACACCTTAAACCAGCTTATATTTCAACTCTTTCCTGGACTCGAAATCAAGTTCTGTCGAAGGGTCATGAAGACTCGAAACGTCAACTCTTTTCTTCTCCGCCGATACTGCCAGACCTGCTGAGTTTTTCCCGGTAATTCTGTTTTTGTTTTGGATTTCCAGCATCCGCAGTTCTCTTTGTTTTTATCTCTAGTTCACTAATGCTCTTTAGGGAAGGAAATCTTACCTACATGGTCTGGCCTACATGTGGCTTCAGATCCACAGCATTGTGGATACTCTTAATTGGCCTTTGAAATGACCTAGCAAGTCACTCAGTTCAAGGGCAGTTGGGGAAGGGCAACAAATACTGGCTGTGCCAGCAATGCCCACATCTCATGAAAGAATTTTAAAATTACTAGATCTAAAACAGACCGTCCCCTAGTTGGTTCCTTGGCATACTGATCAAGAAACCTGCATTCCATGAAGTTCTCCACAATATGGTTTTCCCTATCCATATGAAAATTGAAGTCCCCCAATGATTGCTGAATTATCCTTATTAATTTACAGATTTATATTTTACCCTACACTACTAATGTCAGGGGACCTATAAACTATTCTGCCCCTTGCTCCTTCTTAGCTCCACCCAAACTGATTCTATGTCATAATTTTCTGCGTTAAGATCCTTTTTCTCTATTGTCTTGATCCCATGCTTTACTGTCAGGGCTATCCTTCCACCTTTTTCATCTCCTAAAAATAAAGTACCCTGGAATATTTAGTTCCCAATCTTGACCACTCTGCAACTGCACCTCTGTAATGGCTACTAAGTCAAAGTACAAAGGAAGATGGTTGTGGTTGTTGGAGGTCAATCATCTCAGCTCCAGGACATCACTGCAGGAGTTCCTCAGGGTCGTGTCCTAGGCCAAACCATTTTCAGCTGCTTCATCAATGACCTTCCTTCCATCATAAGGACAGAAGTGGGGATGTTGGTTGATGATTGCACTATGTCCAATACCATTTGTGACTCCTCAGATACTAAAGCAGTCCATGTCCAAATGCAGCAAGACCTGGACAATATCCAGGCCTGGGCTGCCTAGTGGCAAGTAATATTCATGCTACACAAGTGCCAGGTGATGACCATCTCCAGCAAGACAGAATCTAACCATCGCCACTTAGTATTCAAGTGGTGATGGTTAGATTGGCTGAATCCACCCACTATCAACATATTGCGGGTTACTGTTGTCATAACTAAGGATCGTAGTCCCGAATTCCTTATGGACATATTGCACTTTTAAGTGAGTCTTTTTTTTAAAAAGACATACAAGCAAAAGTTGGCTGAGAGTGTAAAGTAACCACATGCTGGACGATTCCTATGTGGATTAGGCTTGACCAACTAGTTCAGAGAGAATGGAATGTCACACCTAAAAAGGTGTCAAAGCAGAGACAGAAGTACTTCAAAGGAAGCGATGCAATGCAAATAAAATGATTACCATCTCAGCAGAAACCATCTCCTGTTAAGTTATATTCCAGACTGTGCACATGAACTAAGTTGAAAGAAAGAAGTTTATGGTTGAAAGACATGTTTATTTTTCCCTTCCAGGAATACACAAGAAGGGTTAAAAGCCAACTGCAACCCTGGTCTCTGTGTGTTAGTTTAGGTGTTCTATTCTGGTGGTAGGAGGTGCTATAAAGTCCACAGCTGAAGAACATCAACTAGCCATCCATGCACTTGCAAGCAAAAAATCTCTCTCCGATTGCTGGAAGCAAAGTCACAAATCAGCAAAGCCACAGTCGAAAAGAAAACAAGCCAACTCCTTTCAGCTAACCTGCAGAACCAAGAATCTCCAAATCAACTGCTCAACTGGCAAAGTCTGCTCTACTGGAATCATCCAACTTAATGGCCGCACCATTTCACCATCTATTCCTCACGGACAAGCCAAAGACTGATTCATATAGCTTGTTTAACTTTTACTTCTGGACTCTGTTAGGAAATAGAGATAGTTTAAGTAAGTTATATGTGTATTTGAGTGTGTTAGGAATAAGGTATATCTTTAAGTTTAAGTTTAATTTGTATTTCTGTATTTCTGGGTTAAAAGGATGAAACCTGAGTTTTAGTTTCATTTTAAAAGATGTCTGTGTTTTAGTTAAATTTTATGATTCTTGAAGGGGAGTTAAAATAATCAAGCTAGCAAAAACTGTGCTGTTGCCTAGCAACAGGAGTCCAGAGAGAGAGGCCACACACACACACACACACACACACACACACACACACACACACACACACACACACACACACACACACACACACACACACACACACACACACACACACACACACACACACACACACACACACACACAGAAACCCCGTTTGAGTTCAGTTTGTCAGTTTGCTCTAAAGTTGAAAGGAGTTGTCCAAAAGGACTATAGGGAGGGTACAGATAGCAAGTCCAAAACTAAAGTTGAAACCAGCTATCAGGAGAAGCTTGACAGGAGGGAGCTACAAGAAACAGTTTTCCCCAAAGAACAGAAGAGGGGTCCCAAAAAGACTTCTAGTCAAAGGGAATGAACAGGAATCTGTAAATGCTCCTGTTAAATGAAGTTAAAATAAGCAGAGAAAGGCTCCATACTTAAAGGGAGAAAGCTGCAGGATGCAGAGTTAAAGCAAAATAGACTTGTGAGAAGCCAGGAGATCCAAGGAGTTAGCTGAAGGTCTGTAACTCTTTACTATGGCACATCAAGTAATGGTGTTCTGTTGGCATGGCTGAGCCTGAGACAGTGCATGGAAGGAAGCTTGAATGAACGTGACAATCCAGGGGAAAGGAACATTGGAAGGAAAGTTCGAAACCCAGGAGGCGGACCCTTGTGGAAGGCGTCTGAGGGAAAGCTGGAAGAAGATTCCAAAGAGAGTTTTTTGAGAGTGAAGATTGGAAACCCTCATGTGAAAGACGGAGTTCAGTGAGGCCTGTTGGCTCACGGTGCGACAAGCATCTGGGGGAGTTGATGAGGGATCCAGAGCATCTGTTTGGGGTGGCATCTGTCATTTGGTTTCAGAGTGTGGTGTGTCTGACTACAGGTCACCTATTGGTTTACATGGACTGTGTACTTACTGGGAACATTAGAGTACAAAATAGAATTTGTAACTTGTGTTATCCTTACGAATCTGTATCTATCTGCAAAGGTATTGTGGGTGAAGGAGTATTGTAATATAGTTCATCTTTTCTTGTTTAATAAATGATCTATTCTTTTGTTAAAAGTTCAACAGCTGACTCTTGTGACTGTTCAGTAGCCACTCTCCACATTTCTAAAAAAATAAAAGCTAGGATCTATCAAGCCGAGTTCCATCCTGGAATCTGACTTGTCCAGTAGTAAAATCAGGTGGGGGCATAACAACTTACTTCTCATTTCCAATCTGTGTCACATTTTTATTATTTTATCTTGCGTTTTATTAACTAATAAGTTCACTTTTCCTTTAACTCGGGAAAGCCTGGTTAAATTGACCCCTTCTAAAACATAAATACATTTGGACCAGAAAAAGACATCCACGAGGGATGGGATCCTTTTTTAAATTAACTTTGTTGCAAACAACTGAGGTGGGGGGAGATGGGATGGGGAGGGGGTGATGTTGAATGAAAAAAAGGGAGCCAGTTCATTCCTCCTTACCTGGTAACTTAACGATTTGGGGGACCTCACCCGGGGACCAGTCATAACACCGTTGACCAGAAACTGAACTTGGCTAACCATATAAATACTGTGGCTACAAAAGCAGGTCAGAGGCTAGGAATCCTGTGATGAGCAACTCACCTCCTGACTCCCCAAAGCCTGTCCACCATCTACAAGGCACAAGTCGGAGTGTGATGGAATACTCTCCACTTTCCTGCATGAGTGTAGCTCCAACAACACTCAAGAAGTTTGACACCATCCAGGACAAAGCATTCTGCTTGATTGGCACCACATCCACAAACATTCATTCCCTCCACCACCAATGCACAGTAGCAGCAGTGTGTACTATCTACAATATGCGCTGTAGGAACTCACCAAGGCTCCTTAGACAGGACCTTTGGAACCCATGACCACCACCATCTAGGAGGACAAGGGTAGCAGACACATGGGAACACCACCACCTGGAAGTTTCCCTCCAAGCCACTCACCATCCTGACTTGGAAATATATCGCTGTTCCTCCACTGTCACTGGGTCAAAATCCTGGAACTCTTTCCCTAACAGTGCTGTGGGTGCACCTACACCACATGGACTGCAGTAGTTCATGAAGATGGCTCACCACTACCTCCTCAAATGCAATTAGGGATGGGCAATAAATGCTGGCCTAGCCAGTAACACCCACATCCCATGAAAGGATAATAAAAAAAGCATGCCTCTTCCAAGAAATCACATGACGTCAGCTAAATGACCAGCAAGGCATTTGTGGAGGGGAGCTATTTGTTTATTTGAACTGCAAACACTTTAAAACACTTTTTTTCCATTAATTAAAAGCAAAGGCCTGGTGATTTACTGGAAACCACCTGATGGAGGAGCTTTATGTTTTGAACTCAGCTGGGAATGAACTGAGAAGGGGAAAAGCTGCCCAGCTCACATTCTCCTTGACTTGCATGAAAGACAGTGTGGTTATCATTATCCAGCTAGGAATCCTCATCTCAGGGGAATTTGTCTGCATTTGGAAACCCGAGAGGCTGAGATAAGAACGATTGATCCGGCTCTATTTTCCTCCACGCTGAAGCTCCTTTGGTGAGAACCTCAAAAACATCTACTGGGACTAGCAACCCATCCTCGCACAAGGGAGCACCAAATCAACAGCATCAAAACCCTGCGAACTTTATCCTTTTTACAAAGCTTTTTTATTCAACCATCCATCTCTGCAGACACCCTATTTGTTTGTCCTTGTGTGGGTGTGTGTATGCGTGCACACACACACAGGAGATGCTAAGACTTTTCTGGAGATGGAAGATGTAACCCTGAGTAGTTTACATAAAGCAACCAAGACTAAGTTAATGGGATTGACAGATGAGTTGAAGTTAGCATTAAACGTAGAATTGAGGAGAACAGACATGGTTGAAATAACAGCGCAGCATTTGACATGAGAAGGGACACAAGAGAGACCACATTCTCTGGGAGATAAGTTAATTGAGTTAGCTAGGATTCAGTTGCAAATGAAGCAGCTTGAACATGAAAAAGAAATGCAGAAACTTAAACTTGAAAAAGAAAAAGAAATGAAAAGAAACTTGAATTGGAGAAAAAAGAAAGAAATGGAAATGCGAAAACTTTACCTCCAGGGAGAGAAGTTAGCAAGGGGGGGAAAGAGAGCAGGAACGAGAAAGGGAATACCAGCTTACAAGGCTAGAATTTAAAAATAGAGATCTCAGATGCTGGGGGGATTTCTGATGACACAAAAACTGTCCAAAACTGTTCCCAATCCAAAGCTCAGTGGGGAGATGTTTAAATTTGTACAAGCTGTCCCAAAGTTTGAAGAAAGGGATGTAGAGGCATTCTTTATTTCGTTTGAGAAGGTAACTAAGCAAAAGAAGTGGCCAAAGAAATCGGGACATTGCTGTTATAGAGTAAGTTGGTGGGTAGAGGTCGTGAGGTTTATGTATCATTTTCAGAAGAGGTTTCTGTGGAATATGCTGCAGTTAAAAATTTTCTTAGTGCATATGAGTTAGTCCCTGAGGCATACAGGCAAAAATTTCGAAACATAAGAAAACAGCTTGGACAGAGATACATTGAATTTGAGAGGGTAAAACAAAGTATTTTTGAGCTTTGGATATGGACATTAAAGGTAGATGCAACGTATGACCCTCTTAGGGAAATAATTCTCCTGAAAGAATTAAAAAATTCACTTCCTCCAGGAGTTAGAACCCACATTGAAGACCAAAGGGTTACATCAGCTAGACAGGCAGTGGAGATGGCTGACAATTATGAGCTGGTCCATAAACCCAAACCTTTTTTCTGTCATCCCCACAAACCCGAGAAGGATAGCAGGTGGGAAAGTGAAAGGAAGGCAAATGGCCAGGGAAGAGAAGGGACAGCTGGGAATACCCTGGAAACTCCTCCTCAGACCAGAAAGGAAGGTGCTGAGGGTGGAAATGATAGTTGAAGGCCTAAGTGTTTCATTGTAAAAAGGTGGGACATGTTCATGCAGGTTGTTAGAAGTTGTGCAGGAAATCCATGTAGCATCAACTACAGCTGTGAAACAGAGTGTGAATACTGCTGAGAGTTCAGGAAATGTGAATGAGATACATGAGGGTTATAAACAATTTTGTTGTGAGGAAAATAACCCCTTATCCTTCAAATGGGGCAGCTAAACCTATAATTATATTAAGGGATATGGGCTCCACTCAAACACTTTTGCTGGAGAAAGGCACAACTTTTCTCCCAGCAAACGCGTTAAAAGCCAAAGTTTTAACAAATGGTGTTGGTGGGGAGTATACACCCATGCCATTGTACAGGGTACATTTGGGAGTGACCTAAGATGCAGGACAGTGATGGTATGGGTTGTCCAGAAGTTACCTGTAAACAGAATTGACTTACTCTTGGGTGATGGTAGAGGGATGTTTCTGTGACTGGAAGTCTGTTTCCAGTGGGATTCCGCAGGGCTCGGTGCTGGGGCCCTTGCTGTTTGTGGTGTACATAAATGATTTGGACTTAAATGTAGAGGGTGTGATCAAAACGTTCACAGATGACACGAAAATTGGTAGGGTGGTAAGTAGTGAGGAGGATAGCCGTAAACTGCAGGAGGATATCAATGGGCTGCTCAGGTGGGCAGAGCAGTGGCAACCTGGAAAAGAGTGAGGTAATGCAATTGGGGAGGGCTAACATGGCAAGGGATTACATTATGAATGGTAGGATCCTGGAAAGTACTGGACATCAGAGGGGCATTGGTGTGCATATCCACAGGTCCCTGAAGGTAGCAGGGCAGGTAGATAGAAGGTGGCATATGGGATACTTGCCTTTATTAGCCAAAACATTGAATACAAGAGTGGGGAGGTTATGCGAGAACAACTAGAGCACAGCATGCAGTTCAGGGCACCATATTAAAGGAAGGGTGTGATTGCACTGAAGAGGGTGCTGGGGAGGTTAACCAGGGTGCTACTTGGGCTGGAGGGTCTGAACTATGAGGGAAGATGAGGATAGGCTGGGGTTGTATCCTTGAGTAGTGAAGGTTGAGAGGGGACCTGATAGTGGTGTATAAGATTATGAGGGGCATAGATAGGGTGGATAGGAAGGCAATTTTTCCATTAGTAGAATGGTCAATAATCAGGGGCCATAGATTTAAGGTAAGAGACAGAAGGCTAAGTGGGGAGTTGTGAAGAAATTTTTCACCCAGAGGGTGGCAGACTGGAACTCATTGCCTGAAAGGGTGGTTAAATCAGAAACTCTCATAACATTTAAGAAATATTTAGATATTCACTTGCGTTGCCATACCCTCCAGGTCTATGAGGCAAGCGCTGGAAAATGGGATTAGTGTAGTCAGATCTTTGTTGACCAGTATAGACATGATGGGCCGAATGGCTTCCTTCTGTGAGTCTAAAATCAACCCATCTAATCTTGTACTCTGGATTGGTGCTATTGAGCTGTTTTATCTCACCCTTAAAATCCATGTTTTGTGTGTCTTGTGTCTGTGTCGAGTGAGAGAGAGAGAGAGAGAGAGATATTGAGTTAGAAATTAGCAGTTCATATTTCTTTCTTTTGGCACTAGTTAAAGACAATTTGTTTAATGAACAATTATTTACTTATTATGTTTACAAACCTGGTACTCCTATTGTGGTAACCTAAATTAAACAGTTAGGTAGAATTGGGACAATCTGGTGATCTGATCAAACTTTTCACATTTGTCGCGGCTCGGGGGGCAGCGGGGCTTGATATTGCAGCACACGCTCCCCAGTGAGTTGTGACACCATAGACAGATATTTGGTTGGATGAAACTTTCTTTGAAGACATAGATAATGCGAAAGAGATGTTGAATAAATCTCTACTTGAGGCTCAATAAAGCAATCTAGAGTTAAGTAACATAGCACAATCAGCCCAAAATGAAGCTGAAGCTGAGGAAGTTCCATGATGATAATATGCTAAAGATGGCATACTTATGAGGAAGTGGAGACCTCCTCAGAGGCCTGTAGAAGAAGAGTGGATGTTTGTTCATCAGGTAGAGGAACCACCTAAATCTGGTAAAGAGATATTACGGGTAGCAGATGAAATTCTTATGGCAGGACATGTAGGGATATGGAAAACTCAGGCACAGATAAACCAAAATTTTCACTGGCCAGGTCTTCAGAAGGACGTGGTGCAATTTTGGAAAATGTGCCATACGTGCCAGATACTGGGGAAACCACAACCTGCAATCAAACCGACACCCTTAATTCCCACAACAGTTTTTGGGCAACCATTTAGTAGGATGTTAGTACCTGTTTGAGACTATTACCAAAAACAAAAGCAGGACACTAATGGATTTATAGCAAAAGGCGGCAAAGGTGGTATGGTCAAGAGTGCCAGACAGCTTTTGAGAGGCTGACGAAAATCCTTACAAATGAACCAGTGTTGGCTGTCCATCATGGCTATAAAGAAACCCTCATATATACTGACCATAATCCCTTGGTCTTTGTAAAAAAGTTTAAGACATAGAATGCCAGGCTGTTCTGATGGAGCTTACTCATACAGCCTTATAACTTAAAGGTTGTTCATACTGCTGGGGAGGATAATATGATTGTTGATGCATTATTAAGAATGTGATTTCTGTTAGAATTATTTAGAAAGCAAGAAGATCAGAAAAAGCTGCATAGGTTCTGTGCATCGATTGAATGAGAATGGGTGAGTGCACGTTTAAATTTTTAAAATATGTCGTATACACTTTTCTTGTATGCTTTGTAATGAAGCATATTTGGAAATGGTCTTTCATTCCTTAAGGGTGGAGGCATGTGAGGAGTATGATTTTTTTTAAATTGGAAGGACATTGGAATTTTGGATATTCTCCGCCCTAATTTTTTTTAAAGGCTACAAGTGTTCACTTTGGTCTGTGAGTAAGCTGCTTTTTCCAAGAAATCACATGACTTCAACTTGATGACCAGCAGGACACCTGGTGAGAGAAGAGTTATTTTGTTTATTTGATCTAAAGAAAAAAACTGCTGTTGCCAGGCTGGGACACCTGCTGATTGGTTGAAAACATCTGGCCTGGGAGAAGTTCCTGTGAACATTTTATTTTGAGCTCAATGTGTGCCTTAGGAGCAAACTGTGAATGAAGACTGCTTCTCCCTCTCCCCCTCTTGCCTGCAGTCCAGAGTGGAGTGTTCAACTTTAGCCAGAATATTCTCATCTCAGTACTACTGCTCTATACTTTGAAAGCTTGTGAAGCTGTGACAAGTGAAAGTTAACAAAGACAGTGTTTCACTGAAGACCCATCTGAAAGGATTTCCAGCTAACTACTGTGGCCAGCGTGTTGTCAGATCGACAGCATCAAGATGTTTTTGAACTTTATCCTTTTTATAGTGTTCTCTTACTCCAACTTCTGCAGAGACCTTATTGTGTTGTCCTTTGTTTTGTGTCTGTGTGCATGTTGGGATTTTATTTTTAAAAATCTTAACACTTCCGAATTACAAGTTGTTTGTTAAACAGTTTTGAAACTTGTTTTTGTAAAAGGAAGTTTTGTTTCATAATAAATCAATTGTTTATTAATGAGTTTATGAAGCCTGGTTAAAGTCCCTTTTATTCTGGGTCTAGCAGTAGCGAAGGTAAATAACTGGCCATTTTGGTGACTGAATTAAACATTTACACTATTGCTGCCACCTGTGGAGTAGTGGAGCTAGAAAACCTGCACACACCTCCTATTGCAGTCATAACATAACCTATAAGGCTATGGATCAGGAGCTGGAAAATGGGGGTAGGCTGGATGGCTCCTTGTCTGCTACTCCAGACACACTGGACTGAATGGTCTCCTTCCATGCTGCAAAGTTCTATGATTCTATGATCTCATTGAAACATACAAAATTCCTAAGGGCTTGACAGAGTAGATGCTGGGAAGTCTTGAACTAAGGATTACAGTTTGAGAATAAAGGGCCGGCCATTTACGTCTGAGGTGGGAACAAATTTATTCACCCACAGGGCTGTGAATCTTAGAAAATCTGTACCACAGAGAGCTGTGGATACTCCATCACTGAATATATTCAAGACAGGGATCAATAGATTTTTGGGTACTAAGGAAATTAAGGGATATGAGCAGAATGCAGGAAGTTGGAATTAAGGTGCAAGGTCAACAATGATCATATTGAATGGCAGAGCAGGCTCGAAGGGCTGAATAGCCTACTCATGCTCCTGTTGCTGATATTTTTATGGTTCCAAAACCCTAGCCTAATAATCTATCAATCTATGTTTTGAAATTTTCAATTGGCCTCTAGCCTCAATAGCTTTTTCAGGGACAGAGTTTCACTTGCACTGCCCTTTGGGTGAAGTGCTTTCTGATATCACTCCTGAACAGCCAAGCTCTAATTTTAAGGCTATGTCCCCTTGTTCTTGACTCCCCAACTAGATGGGATAGTTTCTATTTCTCAGCTCCATTAATCATCTTCAACATTTCAACCAGATCTCTCCTTAATCTTCCATACTCAAGGGAATGCAAATCCAGTCTATGCAACCTGTCCTCAGAGTTTAACCCTAAAAACCCTGGTATCATTCTGACAAATCTATGCCATACTCTCTCCAAGGCAATACATCCTTCCTGAGGTATCCAGAATTGAATGCAGTACTCCACATGGGGTATAGCCAACGCTCTGTACAACTGTAAGTAAATTTCCACTCTCTTGCATTCTAGCCTTAAACTAAAGGCCTATACTCCATTAACCTTTCTAATTAACCAGTTCCACTCTATTGCAAACTGCATCAATATTGCTGTTCAACTAAACAAAACAAAATATAAAACCAAAGTACATATGATACAACTATAAAGAACAGCATGTATGACTTAAAAAGGAGGCTTATTTAGCACAGTACACTCTGCTCCCTGTAGCTGCTGTATCCCTAAAGTCTAAACTTACTCTTAACTATTTCTGGTGATGTATTAAAATCCTGCCCTATCTGCCTCCTCTGGCATTAGTTGAGGGAGAAATGTTCAAATAAAACCAGCAAAAGCAGATCAAGGGATCACTAATCTCAGTTACTGCTTGTGGGGCCTCAGTATCCTTCCTAACTATTTACTTCTAAGGGAGCATATTGGCTGTGAAGTGCTTTGTGAATCCAGAGAATATTTACATTGCTTTCTGAGAATGGCAAATATCTGTATCACTCAACCCAAGTGTGAGACTAAGTATGCCAACATACACAATGGGCAGGATTTTCCGGCCCCTCCCACCAGCGGAAATCCCACTGAAGTAAACGGAGATTTGAATGGAGCAATGGGACAGGAAAATCCAGGCCATTATTTCTATGACCAGAATGTACAATACGCATTCCTGTTTGATATCTATACTAAATATAGTTAATACGCATACATGCTTAGAACGTGTGCTGGTTTATACAAGAAACATGCCAGGTTTATACCTTGGAATATGTTCAAGTTATCAGTTAGAATACATTCGAGATTATACCTTAGCACATGACAAGATCCGTACCGTAAAATACTTTAGGTTACAGGTATACATTCCAATTTATAACTGAGAATACATAGAAAATTATTTTTAAATTGGAATTGCAGTAGGGTCTGTGTCTCTGCGTGTCTACGTGTGTGTCTTAATTGGATTAAAGACAGCTAGTCTGGGTGTTTTGATGTATAGTAGTTTGAAATTTTAATTACATGAACGTAAAGAAGTTAAAAGGTAAAGTACAATCTGCATTTGTTGAATAAACCATTCAAATGAATGGGTAAAATCTTGCACCTAGCTGGGAGGCGCCAAGCAATGTGCTTATATTACTAATAAAATTGATGGAATGAAAGGATTATTATTAGGAGAGGTAAAATTTAAAAACTTAGTAATACAATGGAAAATTTACATTCAAAGGGGAAGCTGGGTATAAACAGAAAGGAGTTTGTGTGTAAGTCAGAGGCATTTAAGATCTAACCAGCCTGTAAGCCAAGAACTGTGTCTGCAAATGAACCTCATTTTGAATTCACATGGTTAAATATTTTTTGTCTGGTGTCTGTTTAAAGTCTATGGGTTACTGTTGCCTTGGTGAAGATTTAGCTGGGAGTGATTAATTTGGGGATTTGTTTAAAGTTATTATGTAGCAATTTGTAGATATGTGTATGTGTTTATTTTGTTGTTAAATTAATAAATGTTTCATTTAGTTTTATATAAAAAACCTCTCAAAGCTTGGTGGTTTTATTCCTGAATTCATACCTGCATCTCAAACACACCAATTGAAAATATAGGTTATGACAGTTGTTCAAGTTTCCCTCCAGGATTTAAAAAACTCAGCCTTTATCAACTGCCGTGTCATAACGGGGGGCTCTTGTCAGTATAATATCTGTAATTTCTTGATTGCTTTGGAATTGGTGAATCTTAAGGTTATGAGTACAAGAAACACTTTGAATTAAGGAGTTGGTGAGTTATTTTTATAAGTGATGAGACTGCAAGATGGCTTTGGCAATTGCTAAGACATGTCTGGGAGTAGAAGATATAACTCTAACTGGGTTACAAAAAGTAACCAAGAGTAGGTTAACAGAGTAGGCAGATAAGTTAAAATTAGGGTTCCCTGCGGGACTAGGAAAGCAGTTATAATTAAAAGTATAGCACAGCATCTACAGTTGGAAGTGCTACCTGACACTAGTGAGTAACAACTGGAGGTAGTGAGACTTCAGTTACAAATGAAGATACTTGAACTTGAACAAGCAAAGGAACTGAAAAAAACGCGAATTAGAAGCAAAGGAAAGAGAAAGGGCATTTCAATGGCAATTAGAAATTGTGAAGATAGAGGAGGAAAGAGAGAGAACTTCAACTGAAAATGTTAGCAGTTAAAAAAAATGCCAGGAGGTGAGGAAGGACTTTTCTCTAGAGTAGAACCCAGTGGGAAGATATTTAATTTTGTACAAGCTCTTCCAAAGTTTGAGAAAAAGATATTGAAGCATTTTTTATTTCATTTGAGAAGATAGCTAAACAAATGAAATGGCCACAGGAGAACTGGATGTTATTGTTACAGTCTAAGTTGGTAGGTAGAGTTCATGAGGCATATGCTTCGCTGTCTGAAGTAGTATTGGTGAATTATGATGTAGTGAAAAAGGCTATTTTGAGTGCATATGAGCTGGTGCCTGAGGCATACAGGCAGAAATTTAGGAATATGAGAAAACAGCCTGGGCAAACTTATATTGAATTTGAGAGAGTAAAGCAAAAGAAATTTTGACCGGTGGATATGGGTGGTAAAAAAAGAGACCACATATGCAGCTCTTAGGGAAGTAATTCTTTTGGGAAAATTTAAAGACTCAATCGCTTTGGTAGTGAGAACTCATGCGGAGGAACAGAGGGTTGATTCTGTAAGGCAAGCAGCAGTGGTAGCTGATGATGATGAGTTAGTTCATAGAGTTAAACCTTTTTTTGACACCCTTTCAAATCGGAAAAGGATAGTAAGTGGGAAGGTGAAAGGAAGGTAGGTAGTTAGGGAAGAGGAGTAGCTGGAAATTCCCAGGAAGTTTTTTCTCAAAATAAAAAGGTGCTGAAGGTAGAAGTGACATTCGAAAATTCAGGTGTCTTCATTGCAATAAAGTCAGGGCACACAAGGTCAGTTTAATGGAAATTGCAAGGGAAATCTGTTGGAATTATTGGAGTACAGAAAAGTTCTGGAAGTACAGAGGGTTCTGAGGTTCAGGCATTGGAGAAACCAGTGGTTTGTGTACAGGTAAAACAGAGAGAATCTGTGATAGGAAATGAAGTGGGAATGTGTTTACAGTTTACCCAAGGGAATTCTGAGGAGCAGGTTGCAGAAATGTTTAAAGACTTTGTATGTGAAGGGAAAGTCTTTCCGTGTGTACAGGATGGAGTAGGTAAAGGTGTTGAAATTTTAAGAGACATAGAGGCTACTAATGTTTGTTGTTCAGAGGGAGTAATGCAGGAACAGGTGATAATAAGTGGAGTTCATGGATATGCTAAACTTATCTCCTTGTGGAAGGTGAATTTAGAGAGCAAATGGAAGACAGGTGAAGTCATTGTTGGGGTGGTGGAAAAATTACCCATTGCAGGGGTTCAATTTATTCTGGGTAATGATACAGCTGGATCACAAATGTTGGTGATGTCTATGGTAGTTGAGCAGCCTGCAGAAGTGTTTTCAACAGATGTGTTACAGAAGGAGCATCCTGGATTATTCCCAGATTGTGTGAGAATGAGATCACAGGTTGAAACAAGAAAAACAAGGGCAGGCTGTTCAAAGGCAAGAAGGTGTTGAATCCAATTAGATGCCAATGTGTTTGATAACATTGCTCAGGAAGAAAGACCACAGTTCAATTCAGCTGAAGTGTTTAATTTAAGGAGGTTAGTGGAGTTACAGAAAAAAGATTTGCAATTAAAACAGTTATATCAGGCAGCTTACTCAGGAACAGAAGCAAAACGTATTCCAGTATGTTATTACCATAAGGGTGATATTTTAATGAGAAAACGGAGGTTGGGTCATGTCTCAACAAATGAAACCTGCAATGAGGTGTTCCCATTAGGGAACAGAAATGAGATTCTGAGAATTGCTCCAGAAATTCCAATGGGGGCACACTTAGGAATTAGGAAAACACAGGAAAAGATACAGAGGCATTTTCTTTTGGCCAGGATTGCATAGGGATGTAGTCAAATTCTATAGGACATGTCACACGTCAGGTAACAGGGAAACCACAAGCAGTAATAAGCTGGCACCTTTAATCCCATGCCAGCATTTGAAGAACCTTTTACTGGGAGATTTGTCTACCAGGCTTCTTGAAGCAATGCCTTTAAGAAATACCACAACTAAGAAGATTGTGGAGGAGTTAACTAAATTTTTATTAGATATGGTTTACCTAAAGAAATACAATCAAACCAGGATTCAAATTTTATGTCACAGCCATTAAAGGAAGTAATGAACAGCTTGGGGATAAAACAATTTACATCAACACCTTATCATCTGGAGTCACAAGGAGCTTTGGAAAGATGGCATTAAACTTTAAAAACTATGATCTGTCAAGATTATCCACAGGATTGGGATAGGGGAATTCCATTCTTGCTATTTGCTATTAGAGATGCTCCTAATCCATCAACTGGTTTTAGCCCTTTTGAACTAATTTATGGTCATTTATGGAAAGGGGACCACTGAAGCTGATTCATGAGAAATTGGTGGGTCTAAATTTAGGAGCTATTCTTCTTAATTATATATTAAATTTCAGGGGAAGATTGAATAGAGCATGTGAGTTGGCTAGGGAACATTTAAAAATATTACTGCAAGTGATGAAAGTGAAGGCAGAGAAGAAAGCTAAAGCGCGCAGTTTTGTTTCTGGAGAGAAAGTATTAGTTTTGTTACCAGTACTAGGTGATTCATTAAATGCAAGGATTAGTGAACCTTACAGGATTGAAAAGAAATTGAATGAAGTAAATTATTCAATAAATACTCCAGATAGAAGAAAGAAGCAGAGGGTGTGTCATGTAAATATGCTTAATAAGTACTTTGACATGGAAGAGGAACAAAAATAAGTATTAGTGATGATGGATGATGAGAAAGAGGTAGAACTGCAGGACTCTGAAACTGATTTTCCACTAATCAAATTAGGTAATGAGAGGGTACTTGAAAATTTAAATGAAATATTGAGTTATCTTCCAAACGAGTGTCAAAGTGATTTGGAAAAGCTATTGCAGTCACACAAATCTATTTGTGGGAATAAGTTGGGAAAGACAGATTTAGCTATACACAGGCAGAAGGGCCTCTTCTGCACTGTGTGATTGTGATTCTATGATGTGTCTGTACAGGTTTCATCTTCGATAAGGCAACATCCTTATAGATTAAATCTGGCAAAGTTATCACAAGTACAAAAAGAAATTGATTTCAGGCTTCAAAATGATATCTAGTCCAGCTGCAGTAACTGGCGGTCGCCTATTGTGCTGGTACCGAAACTGGATGGAACACAAAGACTGTGTGTGGACTATCAAAAAGTGAATGCGGTGACAAAAGCGGATTGCATTGGAAGATTGCATTGAGAAAATCGGACAATCGAAATTTATCACAAAGATTGACTTGCTAAAATGATATTAGCAGGTATCATCGTCGAAGAGAGCAAAGGAGATATTGGCTTTTGTGACACCAAATGGACTAAAACAATTTAAAGTCATGCCATTTGGTATGAAGATTGCACCTGCGACATTTCAAAAACTGACAAAGTAATTGCAGGTCTAAGCAATTGTACTGTTTATATTGATGACTTGATGGTTTTCAGTCAGACCTGGGAGGAACATTTACAGCATCTGGAAGAATTATTTACTAGACCACAAGAAGCTAATTTGGTGATGAAAGTGGCTAAAAGTGAACTTGCAAAAACACTAGTTACATATCTAGGCCATACCATTGGACATGGTAAGGTGGCTCAAAGAGATGCAAAAGTCAAGGCTATCATGGGTTTCCTAGAGCTTACAACAAAAAGAGAAGTTTTAAGATTTCTGGGCATGAAAGGGTTTTACTGGAAATTTTTTCCAAATTTTAGCAGTGTGGTTGCTCCACTGGCTGAACTATTAAAAAAAACAAGGAGTTTCAATGGGCACCGGAGCATCAGAAGTCATTTGATAGTTTGAAAGTCGTATTGGCTATGACACCATTTTTGACAGTACCCAATTATGTCAAGCAATTTAAATTGACCGTTGACACAAGTGATATAGGCATTGGGACTATACTGTTACAAGATGTTGTCACTGGAATTGAAAAACCAATTGGGTATTTTTCATGGAAGTTGAATGCACAACAGAGAAGATATTCAATGATCCAAAAAGAGATCTTTGGTTTGGTGTTAGCGTTGCAGCATTTTGAAATTTAGGTTCCAAACAATTCATCAGAAACAATTGTTTATACAGAGCACAATCCTTTGAGGTTTTTGGACAAATTATGTGACAAAAGTGCAAGACTTCTCAGGTGGAGTCTATTATTACAACCATTTAATCTACAGATTACACATGTTGTTAGTAGAAAAAACTGTTCACAGATGCGTTATCAAAAGTTTGAAGCTTAAAGGGAAGGTTGGACATTTTAAAAAAAAACTGGACACAACTGAAATGATTTCTGTTGATACCAAGGACTTGTATATTATGTCAATACATGCATCTGGTAATGTAATAGCATGATAAGTATAGGAGATGAGGTGAGGTAAATTATTAAAAAAATGAAGCCATCTTTTAAAACTATGACGGTTCATTTTTCGATAAGAAATGTCATGAAGAGCTATTAATGTCTATAATGTCATTGGAAATTATTTTAAAATTGGAATTACAGTAGAGTCTGTGTCTATGTGTGTGTCTTAATTGGATTAAAGACAGCTAGTCTGGATACTTTGAAGTATAGTAGTATGAGATGTTAATTAGATGAACATTAGGAAGTTAAAAGGTAAAGTGCAATTTGCATTTGTTGAATAAACCATTCAAATGAATGGGTAAAATCTTGCACGTAGCTGGGAGACGCCAAGCAATGTGCTTATATTACTAATAAAATTGATGGAATGAAAGGATTATTGTTAGGCGAGGTAAAATTTAAAACAGCCTAGTAATACAATGGAAAATTTACATTCAAAGGGGAAGTTCGGTATAAACAGAAAGGCGTTTGTGTGCGAGTCAGGGGCATTTAAGATCTAACCGGCCTGTAAACCAAGAACTGTGTCTGCAAAGGAAGGAACCTCATTTTGAACGTGTATGATCAAATGTGCTTTGCCTGGTGTCTGTTTAAGGTCTATGGGTTACTGTTGCCTTGGTGAAGATTTACCTGGGAGTGATTAATTTGAGGATTTTAAAAGTTATTATGGTAGTAATTTGTAGACATGTGTATGTGTTTAATTTGTTGTTAAATTAATAAATGTTTTATTTAGTTTTATATAACAAAACCTCTTGAGGCTTGGTGGTTTTAATTCCTGAATTCAGAGCTGCATGTCAAACACACCAATTGAAAATGTAGGTTATGACAATTGTTCAAGTTTCCCTCTAGGATTTAAACAACTTAGCCTTTACCAACTACTGTGTCATAACAATCTGTGCCGGCTCTGTAAAAGCGACTCAGATAGTCCCACTACCCACCTTTTACCCATAAGCCTCAATAATCTCCTCTCTTCAGATAATTATCCAATACCCTTTGTTAAACCACAAATGAATCTGTCACCACCACACTCACAGGCAGTGTTTTCCAGATCCTAAACACTCACTGTTTAAAAACGTTTTTCTACATGAGATCCCTGGTTCTTATGGCCAATTACCTTAAATCATACGAACATATACATTTGCAGCAGGAGTATGCCAATCGGCCTCTTGAATCTGCTCCGTCATTCAGTCACATTAAGGCTGATCGGATTGTGGCCTCAACTCCCGCCTATCCCTGGTAACTTTTGACTCCCTTGTTAGTCAAGAATCTATCTACCAATACCCTAAAAATATTCAATGACCCTGCCTCTACTGCTCCCTGGGGAAGAGGGTTCCAAAGACTCATGCTCCTCTGAGAAAAAAATTCTCCTCATCTCTGTCTTTAATGGGAGACCCCGTATTTTTAAATGGTGTCCCCTAGTTCACTTCCTCCCATAAGGAGAAACATCTTTTCAACATCCACCCTGTCAAGTCCCCTCAAGATCTTATGTGTTTCAATAAGGTCATCTCCCATTCTTCTGAACAGGCCCAGCCTGTCCACTTTCCTCCTAAGATAATCCCAGCCTCCCCCATGCCAGTATCGTTCAAGTCAACTTTCTCTGAACTGCTTCTAATGCATTTATATCCATACTTAAATAAGGAGACCAAAACTGTACATAGTGCTCCAATGTGGTCTCAACAACTGTATAACTGTAGCAAAACATCCCTATGTTTATATTCCCCTTGCAATAAATGGCAACATTCTATTTGCCTTCCTAATCACTTGCTGTACCTGCATACTAACTTTTTGTGATTCATGTACTGGGACACCCAGATCTCTCTGTGACTTAAGAGATCTGCAATCTCCTTCAATTTAGAAAACTTGCTGCTTTTCTATTGTTCCTGCCAAAGTGGACAAGTTCACATTATCCCACATTATATTCCATTTGCCAATTTTTTGCCAACTCACTTAACCTGTCAATATTCCTTTGTAGATTTTTTATGTCCTCTTCACAATTTACTTTCCTATCTTTGTGTCAATAGCAAATTTAGCAACCATGCATTCGGTCCCTTCATCCAAGTCATTGATATAAATTGTAAATAGTTGAGGCCCCAGCACTGGTCCCTGTGGCACTCCATTCATCACATCTTGCCAACCCGAAAATGACTCATTTATGCCTACTCTCTGTTTCATGTTATCTAACCAATTCACTATGCATGCTAATATGTTAACCCCTACACCATGAGCTCTTGTTTTGTGTGGTAACCTTTGATGTGACAGCTCCTCAAATGCCTTCTGGAAATTTAAATACAGCTCATCCACAGGTTCCTCTTTATCCATGTTTGCTTTTTACTCCTTCAAAGAGCTCCAATAAATTAGTCAAACATGATTTCTCTTTCACAAAAGCATATTCATTTTGTCTGATTGCATTGAGGTTTTCTAAGTGCCCCGCTATAACCTCCTTAATAATAGATTCCAGCATTTTCTCTATGAGATGTTAAGCTAACTGGCCTGTAATATCCCGCTTCCTTCCTTTCTTGAATAGAGTCATGTTCTGATGGGTCTCTTCCAGAATCTAGAGAGTTTTGAAAAATTAAAACTAATATACCTACTATTTTAGCAGCCACTTCTTTCAAGACCCTAGGATGAAGTCATTCAAGACCTGGGGTCTTGTCAACTTCCAGTTCTAATAATTTCTCAGTACCCTTTCCCTGGTGATTGTAATTGTTTTAAGTTCCTCCCTCCCTTTCATCTTCTGATTCACACTTAGTGCTGGGATGTTATTTATATCCTCTACAGTGAAGAAATCTTCTTTTGTTCTTGAGCCATCCGTCAATAGGAATAGTTTCTCCCTATGTACTCCAACCAGACTGCTTATGATCTATCAAATCCCCTCTCAACCTTCTCTTCTCTAAGGAGAACAGCTCCAGCTTTGCCAATCTATCCATGTAACTGAAGTCTCTTATCCCCACAGCCATTCTCGTGAATTTTTTCTGCACCCTCTCTAATGCCTTTATATCCTTCCTAACGTGTAGTGCCCAGAATTGGATACAATGCTCCAGTGTTTTATAAAGGTGCATCATAAATTCCATGCTTTTGTACTCTAGCACTCTATTTATAAAACTCTGCATCCATATGCCTTATTAAGCATTTTCTCAACCTTCCTTACCACCTTCAGCAATTTATACACATACAGCCCCAGGTCTCTCGGCTCCTGCATTCCCTTTAGAATTGCATCTTTTATTTTATATTGCCTTTTCTCGTTCTTCCTCTTAAAGTGAATTACTTCACACTTCTTGGCATTAAATTTAATCTGTCATGTGTCAACCTATTCCACCAGCCGCTTTATGTCATCATAAAGTTCACGATACTTCCAAGCCTTGTTTCACCTGCGTTCAGATCATACTTCAGTTAGGGTTTACCTGATGCTTTGTCTCCACACACGACACAGTATTCGACTGGCTGTGACCGTTGTACTTCTGTTTTTATTAACAGATGTTCTACTGCAGCTGCATCTGTCACAATCTGGAAGAAGAGGACAGTCAAAATATTACAGTAAACTTTGCAATATCCGGCACTCTACCAACTAGAAATCTCGAGTAACTGGAATTTTTGACAGCTCAATTTTTGTAAAAGCTGATCACTTACAGTGCTCAGATAATGCTTTTTTTTAAAAAAACTAATAATAACAATAGATTGTAAATCTGTAAAGTGGGTTTTAGGTTTTACATTGAAATTATTCAGTTTTGGTTACTGTGCCTGAACAAAGATATTCCGTGCCTTATCTTATGTCCAGAGTAATGTAACTCTCAATTAAGTGCCATTTTGATTAACCAGGGTTACCCATTCCCCATGCATGCCGGAAAACAAAGACATTACTCTAGTAACAGGATACCAGAACAATTCACTAGGCCCTCATGGCTGCACCCTATACTACTGATGTAGGCTATAAAGGAAATAGCAGAGGCTGTCTACAATGTCTCCTTTTCAAAGTTCAATTAACTGAATTTTAAGCTCTCGACCTGCCCTACCACATGTATGATTTAAGATGAATATCTAATGAGGTACGCCTTTTAAAATAGAGGAATATAATGAGGGGCAAGTGTAGCCTTCAACCAACCATTAACTTTAGCTTCAAATGAGACCTCTTGAGACATCAGGGACATGCTAACCCTACTTGGTTGATTCAGGGAGTACAGGTTACAATGTAATGTGTTGCAACAATGAGTGGAAACTGAAATTTAGACCAGGTGTTTATTAGCCAGCCTTGCATAGAAAAATTAGGTTTAATTGGTCCAAGAGAGAGAGCCCCTAACATGCGCCTTTGTTATCCAGCCCCTGGCCTAGCTATGTGTATATATATATAAAAAAAATAGATATATATATTCTCATACATAAATATATATATGCGTGTGTGTGTGTGTGTGTGTATATATGTATATGTGTGTGTCTAGATATATATATGTATGTGTGTGTATATATATGTATATATAAATATATGTATATAAAATATATATATATCTTATAGATAACAGATCTCCTGTGGGCTGCTCATGCCAATTCAATGGAATCACTGCTTATGCAATGTAGAGGATAACATGAGGATCTCTGACCTATAGCCATTGAATTTATAGAATGTATATCATTTATACATTCTATAAACTTAAATGGTGCTTTGGAGATTTAATTCTACATTTTTGTTCATTAATTTGTGCAATCTTTCTAGATATCACTTTACTTAACTCTCAGCAATTTTAAAGATGAAGGATGCATCAATGGAAACCAGGTCACTGGCGGGAAAATGGCCAATGGAGAAACTCTGGAATTTGGGAGCACTGGAGAAAAGGTAACGGCTTGATAGAAAAGGGAGGGTTTCCTGCAGTTTGACAGTACTAGAGGGTGACTGACTCAATTGTCTCGGTTTGAGGAGGCCCTGGAGTACTTCCATTTGGTATCATTAGATTGAAAATCTCAGGTTTGGTCAAACTGGATGATACACGATATAAAAACAAAAAAACTGCAGATGCTGGAAATCCAAAACAAAAACAGAATTACCTGGAAAAACTGAGCAGGTCTGGCAGCATCGGCGGAGAAGAAAAGATATTGAACCTTTAACCTTGTGGCTTAGAGGTGAGAGTGCTACTAACTGAACAATGTCAAAGAATGACTGGTCATGCTGAATATGAAAGGATATTTAGTGTAAAGCCATGAAATTTGTATAACTCGTGTATCATCCAAAACAAAAACAGATTTACCTGGAAAAACTCAGCAGGTCTGGCAGCATCGGCGGAGAAGAAAAGAGTTGACGTTTCAAGTTCTGTCGAAGGGTCATGAGGACTCGAAACATCAACTCTTTTCTTCTCCGCCGATGCTGCCAGACCTGCTGAGTTTTTCCAGGTAATTCTGTTTTTGTTTTGGATGATACACGAGTTATACAAATTTCATGGCTTTACACTAAATATCCTTTCATATTCAGCATGACCAGTCATTCTTTGACGTTGTTCAGTTAGTAGCACTCTCACCTCTAAGCCACAAGGTTAAAGGTTCAAGTCGCACTTCAGAACTTGAGCACAAAAATCAATGCTGACACCCCATTGCAATGGGAGTGCTGTAGTGTTGGCACAGTCATGATTCAGAGGACACGTCAAACAGGCCTTCTCTGCCCTCTCCAGGTGGATGTAATAGGGAAGTTGTCCTGGTTAATATTTAACCTTCAATCAATATTACAAAAGCGGATTGCTTGGTCATTATCACAGTGGTGTTTGTGGGAACTTGCTGTGTGCAGACCAGCTGCCATGTTTCCTACATTAGAACAATGACTACACGTCAACAAGTATATAAATGGCTGTAAAACACTGAAATATCTGGCGATCATAAAAGCATTACATCTTTCATTCTTTTCTTGAGTGCCCATTACATCTTTCATTCTTTTCTTGAGTGCCCTTACATCTTTCATTCTTTTCTTGAGTGCCCAAGACTCACTGCCCAAAATCCAAAGCAATTGAATACAAGGTCATGATCAAACTGTGCAGTCCCCTGGTCAGACCACACCTTAAAATCTGACTCTGATAAACCAAAGGGAGACCTTCAAATGCTGGGACACTGTAGAGAAGAGTCACAATGCTCATTTTTATTGTTAAGGGTCAAAGTTATAAGGAAAAAATGGAAAATTGGGCTTTTCTTCCTGAGTGGAGTTGATTATATAGAATTAAAGAATTTACATAGCACCTTTCACCACATCAGGGTGTCCAAAAGTGCTACACAGCCAATGAGGTACTTTTGAAATGAAGTTGTTGTAATATGGGAAATGTGACAGCAAAGTTCCCACAAGCAGCAATGAGATGAATGACCAGATAATCTGTTTTACTGATGACGCTCGTTGTGCGATAAATATTGTCTCATACAAAAGGAGAACACCCCTGCACTTCAAATAGTGCCATGGAAATTTTTACAACCATGAGAGGACTGACAGGGCCTAATTTGAAAGATTGTAAGAATATAGGTTTAGGAGGGTATTTAAGGGGATTAGTTTCAACAGGATGAAATGACTGCAGCTTTGGTTGAAATTACTGTTCTGCAAAGTCATTTGTTTTTAGGCTTCCAAACTAAGCTGCTGCAGGTGGAGGACAATTAACAGTCACAAACATCCTTTTATTGTAAACGAGGGGAGGGAAAACTAGTTTGAGACATCAAGCTGTCTACATCGTTATCTCTTGTCCCTCCCTACCTATGGTCAAAGAAATCATTTCCAATTTTGGGCTTTTCTAGATAGCTGTTTAATGTCAAGTTTGCAGAACTGTAATCATATCTCTCATTTATTAAAATTATTAAAGCATATGATACAAGATTGACATCTACCTAACAATATGGAAAGTTGCCCAGATACAGTATGTCCTATCCACAATAAGCAGGCCAAATTAAATCCAGCCAATTACTACCCTTCAGTCTACTCTCAATCATCAGCAAAGTGATGCCTCGGTGGCTCCTTGCAGCCGTTGCCCGTCTTTTACCAGGACCTGATCAAAGTCTGGAAAGTGGTCGCGTCGCGACGCAGCTCTCCCCCATCAGGAGTAGCGGCTATTGTCAGAGAGCCGCTGCTCAGGAATCCCCCCCTCCGTCCTTTTCAGTGGTTGGCGGAGAGGAGGGCTGTGGCCGCAGGGGTGACCAGGATCGGGGACGTGCTGGGTGGCGGAGGACTGGGCTGGATGCTCCCGCAGGAGTTGGCGCGATGCGCGTCTGTGAGTGTCCAGGTCGCAGCTGATGCCATCCAAGATCTGAGAACGGTCGTGCTCGGACCCGATGTTATTTTGGGTCTTGAGGTGGCCCAGGTGCGCGGTGGTCTTCCGTCTGAACGTTCCCCTGTTCGGACGGAATTCCACATTGGCCCCAAGCCCCGAACCCTCCCTCGGGTGCTGGTGCCCCGCAATATGAGCCGCCTCGGGGACATGCCCTCTGTGCGTTTTGGCACGGCAAAGAGGGGCTTTTTGTACGGACTGCTGCTGCACACCTTCCATTTTCTCGCCCTTGTCCGCCGCCCGGATACACCCTGGCGTGCCTTGTTGCCGTCCGGCAGCGGAGGCCCCCGATGGGAGGCCCTCTACGGAGGTGTCCTCCCCCTTTCTATCGGGGACCTGGGTTGGAGGGTGTTGCATGCAGCAGTCCCCTATAATAAGAGGATGCATAGGTTCGCGGACTCTCAGGACACGTGCCCTTTTTGCGGTCTTGTGGAGTCCGTGGACCATGTATACATAGGGTGTTGTAGGCTGCACTCCCTTTTTAGTTATTTGAAAAACCTTTTATTGATGTTTTGTTTGCACTTCAGCCCCACGCTCCTGATCTATGGGCACCCAGTGCGGAAGGGGGTCGGGAAGGAGGAGGACCTCCTCGTGAACCTGCTCCTGGGCCTGGCCAAGTTGGCCATTAACAGGTCCAAGCAGCGGGCGATCGACGGGGGAGTCCCACCCGATTGTTTGTCCCTCTTCCGCGACTACGTTCGCTGCCGGATGTCCCTGGAGAGGGAGCACGCGGTGTCTGCTGGCACTCTCGAGGTCTTCCGTGCTCGGTGGGCACCGCGGGGACTGGGGTGTTTTGTTGACCCCTTTAATCACATTTTGATTTAAAGTTTGTAAGTTTCCTTTAAACTTTGTTCTTGGTTTTACAGCTGACCTGAATTAGGGGCTGTGCCTGATTTATCCCGATTTTGTTGATTTGGTTTTCATTTAAAAGATTATCAGCAAAGTGATGGAAATGTCACTGATAAGGCTATCAAAAGGCACTTATTCAGCAAGAATCTGCTCACTGATGCTAGGTTTTAGTGTCAGAAGTGGGGATGTTCGCTGATGATTTCACAAGCTTCAGCACCAATCTCAACTCCTCAGGTACTGAAGCAGTCCTTTTCCAAATGCAGCAAGACCTCAACAACATTCAGGCTTGGGCAGATAAGTGGCAAGGAACTTGTGCGCCAAAAGCACTGAATAATGACCATCTCCAACAAGAGCAAACCTAACCATCTCCCACTGAGTCATTACCATTGCTGAATCCCCACCATCAATATCCTGGAGGTTACCATTTACCAGAAACTTAACTGGACCAGCTATATAAATACTGTGTCTACAAAAGCAAGCGAGAGGCTGGGAATTCTGTGACGAGCAACTCACCTTCTAATTTCCCAAAGCCCGTCCACCATCTAGAAGGCACAAATTAGCAGTGTGATGGAATACTCGCCACTTGCCTGGATGAGTGCAACTCCAACAACACTCAAGAAGCTTGATCCCACTCAGGATAAGGCAGCCTGTTTGATCAGCACCCATCCACCACTTAAACATTCACTCCCTCCACTATGGGCACACATTGGCAGCAATGTATACCATCTACAAGGTGCAAGCAAGGCTCCTTCAATTGCACCGTCCAAACTGCAACCTCTACCGCCTAGAAGATTGAAGGTGACATACACATGGGAATACCACCACCCGCAAATACTCCTCCAAGTCACACACCATCGAACTATATCGCCGTTTCTTCACTGCGGATGGGTCAAAATCCATCTCTAACAACATTTTGGGAGTACCTACACCACAAAGACTACAGCGATTCAAGGAGGTGACATCACCTTTCATGGGCAATTAGAATGGGCAACAAATATTGTCCTTGCTAATGATGCCCACATCCCATGAACAAAAAAAAAGTTAGGATTACTTTACAGATTGATTGGGCTTTAGTTCATGGTCTCCAGTAACTGCAAAACCAAAAGAAGCTTGTGCTGAGGTCAAGAACTTAGAAACTAGGAACAGGAGTAGGCCATTCGGCCCTTTGAGCCTGCTCCACCATTCATTATGATCATGGCTGATCATCCAACTCAATAGCCTGTTCCTGCTTTCTCCCCATACCCTTTGATCCCTTTCACCCCAAGAGCTATATCTAACTCCTTCTTGAAAACATACAATGTTTTGGTTTCAACTACTTTCTGTGGCAACGAATTCCACAGGCTCACTACTCTCTGGGTGAAGAAATTTCTCCTCAGAGAAACAGAAAATAGGAGCAGGAGTAGGCCATTCAGCCTTTCAAGCCTGCTCCGTCATTCTTCATGATCATGGCTGATCATCAAACTCAATAGCCTGCTCCTGCTTTCTCCCTATATCTTTTGATCCCTTTTGCCCCAAGAGCTATATCTAACTCCTTCTTGAAAACAGTCAGACTCAATACAAAACCATTGGCAATTTCTTTCATCATTACAGGATTGTCACCCACATTACAATGCAGTAATGGGAGGCTCCACTGTATTAGCTTGTAATTGGGCACCAACAAGCTGAAGCTTTCACACAACATCTTGTGTCCACAGCATAAACTAGTATAGAAAACAAAAACAGAATTACCTGGAAAAACTCAGCAGGTCTGGCAGCATCGGCGGAGAAGAAAAGAGTTGACGTTTCGAGTCCTCATGACCCTTCGACAGAACCATCAAGTTCTGTCGAAGGGTCATGAGGACTCGAAACGTCAACTCTTTTCTTCTCCGCCGATGCTGCCAGACCTGGAGTTTTTCCAGGTAATTCTGTTTTTGTTTTGGATTTCCAGCATCCGCAGTTTTGTTTTGTCTTTAAACTAGTATAGATTCACTGATGGAACATGGATGAATATGGGGTAATTACTATACCCCAGATCAAATTTAAGACATAGTACCACAATAAAGGTACCTCCTTGCCCATTGATTGGGCAAGAGAACAGAGATAAAGGGCTCATAAAACAGTTCTGGGCCTGGACATGTACGAATGACCCTATGATTCAACAAAATCTATCCCATTTAGCATGGTGGCAGTGCCACACATCATGATGGAGTGTACTCTCAATGTGAAGGCGGGACTTGGTCTCCACAACAACTGTGCGGTGGTCTTTCCTACCGATACAGTCATGGACAGATGCATCTGCGGCAGGCAGATTGGTAGGATGAGGTCAAGTATGTTTTTCCCTCTTGTTGGTTCCCTCAGTGCTTCCTCCATGTGGTGTTCAACATGGAGGAGCACTGATTCATCACTGAAGGAGGGTGGTACGTGGTAATCAGCTGGAGGTTTCCTTGCCCATGTTTGACCTGATGCCATGAGACTTCATGGGGTCTGGAGTCAGTGTTATAACATATACCAGGCATGTTATCTCATCCAATATACTTCTAGAACTACAGTTCATGCTACATGCCTTGACCCTGAGACAACAACACTCATCAAATATGTACTGAAATCAACCGGATGAAAGGTTAAGCTATTCTTCTTATATACACTGAGTAGGAAATGATTTCATCAATTTTCTTTGTGGAAATGAAGATTAATGAAGATAGCCAATGTTTTGATGTCATATTCTCGTGTCCATGTTTCCATGAAGACCTTGCTCCTAATAAATCAGTCATTCTTTGCAGAAAAATGAATTATTCAATGATTCAAATAAATGAATGCAGATAACAGGCATAGTGGGAGTTTAGGGCTGAGGTTAAATGTGAATGCTTTGTTACTTCATATCCTGTATTTCAGAAAGCCTGTTGGTGAGGCACAGAACTGGAGTCAATCTCTACACTCTTAATATTTATTTACAGAGTTACACATGACAACCACAGTTGCAGTCAGTTTATTTATAGGGGCACATGTGGATCCCTCGTTAATACCCACCACCTGCATGAAATTAAATACAACTTAAGATTCCCTTATCTCTTAAAATAAAAACCTAAATTTCAAAACAAATTAAATCAATTAGCTCTGTACTCTGTACAAAGCTTTGCATTGTGAGATGCCCCTTCTCTATGACCCTTAACAATTTCTTCGTACATATTCTTATTCTTGTCTAAAAAAAAAATCACACAGTCAACGATTTGCATCCACCCGTTTAATTTTAGAGATTTCCATTCTCTCCAGTATTTGTTTCAAACTAGTAGGGTCAATCTGTAACATTTTCTCATTCATAACTTTCATAGAACGTACATTATTCCACAATGAACGATAATCCACATAACATATAATTATATAATTTTCAGTATGCCCTTTGTACAGAACCTTATTTAAAATATTTGGTAAATGGAATCCCACATCCATTTGCACCATAAGAATCAATGTTTCAGCAGCTAAAGCACTTTTTATTTCTTAGTTTACCCATCTAAATGGCTACATTTCCCACTTTCACCCATAAGCTATACTATGAAACCAGCTGCACTGAAATGCCCATCAGGAAGGTTAGCATGTGAAACATCGCCATAAATGTTCTTTGTGTCACCTAAGGATGGGAACTTAAGTTTGAAATTTTCCGGATTCAATTTTTAAAATTTTTATTTACCCATAGGACATTCTCAACTTTAAGTGTTTCATTATAGCACTTAACTGCAAACATTAAAGCAAGCGTCTGGTCCAGTCTCAGTCCACAACCAGTTCAACTGACCAATCAAGTCCTGCAACTGCTCTGTCTCTTCTATTGATGTAGCATTATCTTTCTATGATGTCCTAGTCTGATTAACTGGGATAGGAGTAACACTCTCTAAATAGGATTGCTGATTTCAAGTTATTCATACTTAAACCAATAGTAGCACAAAATCCTGCTCAATGGAGTACTGCTGGACAGGATGCATAATAATTGTGGAATTTGGGAGTGATGGAATTTTGAGAGTTGAACTCTTTCTAAAATTAAGTCAAGTTTGCATTTAATATTTAACTCAAACTTAACATTAAGTTGTACATTTTTCCAGTCTTAATGATAACCAAGTTGCCTCTAGCGTCAGCTCTGCATTTTAGTTCACTGGATGGTTAGTTAGAACTGGTTCCCTCGTCAGCAGTCCTGGCTCAGGTCTCAGGAAATTCAGCTAGTAGAAATCCAGGAGGTTTTGCTAGTGCACAAAGTCCAACTCGACAGAGTACTGCGAGACAGTGTACTTAACTTAACTCACGGAATTTAGAAGAGGGGACAGTGAAGGAAGAGGCACTGTTTTGGTCATTTATGGAACAAGAAGTGATCAGAGAGAGTGAATAAGGGACAGCGAGAACTCAGAGCTCAAGTTCAGAGGCATTAACTAGGTAAACAGGTAGTTGACTGGTTGGTGAATTTCAAGGTTACTTATTTTCTCTAAAATGGAACAGCAGTTTAAACTAGTACCGAGGCAATACAAGAACTACATAAAATTTATAGCTTAACCAGTTAAAAAACTTCATATAACTACAAAGAATTCTTCCAATCCCAGCCCCAGCCGTGTATTCACCATACCCCCTGACCTTCCCCTCTCCGATGCTGAACGTTCAGTGTTCAGCAAAGGACTTAGTTTCATACCCCTACGCCCTCACCTTAATGAATTTCGGGCTCGGCACGATGCTGAACTCTTCTTCCGCCGTCTTCGTCTCCGGGCTCACTTCTTTGGGCAGGAGTCCTCTCCCCGTTCAACGGATCCTTTCACCCATCTCCAATATTCTCCCTCCACCTGGACCCCTCCCTCTGGATTCTTACCTTCTCTTGATCTTTTCATTGAGAACTGTCGACGCGACATTAGTCATCTCAATTTCTCTGCTCCTCTCACCCATTCTAATCTCTCTCTCGCTGAACTTACTGCACTCCATTCTCTCAGGTCCAACCCTGATATCGTCATCAAACCCGCTGACAAGGCTGGCGCACTGACCTCTACCTCACGGAGGCTGAGCGTCAACTCACAGACACTTCCTCCTACCTCTCCCTGGACCATGACCCCACCACTGAACATCAAGCCATTGTTTCCAGGACTATCACTGACCTCATCTCCTCTGGGGATCTTCCTCCCACAGCTTCCAACCTGATAGTCGCCCAACCTCGGGCGGCCCACTTCTACCTCCTACCCAAAATCCACAAACAGAACTGTCCAGGTAGACCGATCGTCTCAGCTTGCTCCTGCCCCACAGAACTAATTTCTCGTTATTCTGACTCCCTTCTCTCTCCCCTTGTCCAGTCCCTTCCCACCTACATCCGTGATTCCTCTGACACCTTACATCACATCAACAATTTCCAGCTCCCTGGCCCCAACTGCTTCCTCTTCACCATGGATGTCCAATCCCTCTACACCTCCATCCCCTACCAGAATGGTCTGAGGGCCCTTAGCTTCTTCCTCGAACAGAGGCCCGAACAATCCATATCCACCACTACTCTCCACCGTCCGGCTGAACTTGTTCTCACACTGAACAATTTCTCCTTAAACTCCTCTCACTTCCTCCAAATAAAAGGTGTGGCTATGGGTACCCGCATGGGCCCCAGCTATGCCTGTCTCTTTATGGGGTATGTGGAACATTCCTTGTTCCAGTGCTACTCTGGCCCCCTTCCACAACTCTTTCTCCGGTACATCGATGATTACTTCGGAGCTGCTTCGTGCTCTCGTCAGGACTTGGAAAAATTTATTAATTTTGCTTCCAATCTCCACCCCTCCATCATTTTCACGTGGTCTGTCTCTGACACTTCCCTTCCCTTCCTTGACCTCGCTGTCTCAATCTCTGGTGATAGACTGTCCACCAATATCCATTACAAGCCTACCGACTCCCACAGCTACCTTGACTACAGCTCCTCACACCCCGCTTCCTGTAAGGACTCCATCCCATTCTCTCAGTTCCTTCGCCTCCGTCGCATTTGTTCCAATGATGCTACCTTCAAAAACAGTTCCTCTGACATGTCCTCCTTCTTCCTTAACCGAGGTTTTCCACCCACGGTCGTTGACAGGGCCCTCAACCGCGTCCGGCCCATCTCCCACGCATCCGCCCTCACGCCTTCTCCTCCCTCCCAAAAACATGATAGTGTCCCCCTTGTCCTCACTTATCACCCCACCAGCCTCCGCATTCGAAGGATCATTCCCCCGCCATTTCCGCCAACTCCAGCATGATGCCACTACCAAACACATCTTCCCTTCATCCCCACTGTCGGCATTCCGTAGGGATCGTTCCCTCCAGGACACCCTGGTCCACTCCTCCATCACCCCCTACTCCCCAACCCCCACCTATGGCACCACCCCATGCCCACGCAAAAGATGTAACACCTGCCCCTTCACTTCCACTCTCCTCACCGTCCAAGGGCCCAAACACTCCTTTCAAGTGAAGCAACATTTCACTTGCACTTCCCCCAACTTAGTCTACTGCATTCGTTGCTCCCAATGCGGTCTCCTCTACATTGGAGAGACCAAACGTAAACTGGGTGACCGCTTTGCAGAACACCTGCGGTCTGTCCGCAAGAATGACCCAAGCCTCCCTGTCGCTTGCCATTTCAACACTCCACCCTGCTCTCTTGCCCACATGTCTGTCCTTGGCTTGCTGTATTGTTCCAGTGAAGCCCAATGCAAACTGGAGGAACAACACCTCATCTTCCGACTAGGCACTTTACAGCCTTCCGGACTGAATATTGAATTCAACAACTTTAGGTCTTGACCTCCCCATTCCATCCCCACCCCCTTTCTGTTTCTTCCCCCTTCCTTTTGTTTTTTTTCAATAAATTATATAGATTTTTCTTTTTCCCACCTATTTCCATTATTTTAAAATATTTTTAAATCTTTTATGCTCCCCCCACCCCCACTAGAGCTATACATTGAGTGCCCTACCATCCATTCTTAATTAGCACATTCGTTAGATAATATCACCAACTTCGACATCTATGTGTCCTTTTGTTCTGCTGTCTGTGACATCTTTTAATGATCTGCTCCTATCACTGCTTTTGCCTACAACCACACCACCCCTCTCCACTTCTCTCCCCCCACCCAACCCCACCCCCCCCACCACCTTAAACCAGCTTATATTTCACCCCTTCCTGGGATTCGCCTAGTTCTGTCGAAGGGTCATGAGGACTCGAAACGTCAACTCTTTTCTTCTCCGCCGATGCTGCCAGACCTGCTGAGTTTTTCCAGGTAATTCTGCTTTTGTTTTGTATTTCCAGCATCCGCAGTTTTTTGTTTTTTGTTTTTAAGAGCTATTTCTCACCACGAAACCTAATTAGTTCAAGAAAATAAAGATGGCACAGCAGGTGATGTGTTGTATCTGTAGCAAGTGGGTGCCGGTGGACGCTAGTATGATCCACAGCAACCAGATCTGCAATAAATATTGATAGCTTGAGGAATTTCAGCTCAGAGTTGATGAATTGGAGTCTGAGGTTAAAACTCTGCAATTCATCAAGGAGAGGGAAAGTTACCTGGACACTTTGTTCCAGGAGGTAGTCACAGCTCTTATGCTAGCTTCTTCAAATTTTGGTACATGGTCAGAGACCTGAGAGTGTGATCACAACTAAGGCTGGTCTAGGAAAGACAGAAATGGAGGGGCCTCAGCCCTTGCACTTGTCCAGCAAGTTTGAGATTCTTTCAACCTGTGTGGATGAAAGTGGGGATTCCAAGGAGATTGAGCAAACTGACCACAGCACTGTGATACATGAGAGCCGTTCAAGTGGGGGGAATAAAAAGGAATGCAGTAGTTGTGGGGGACAGCATTATTTGGAGAATAGACACTATTCTCTGCAGATGAGAGTGAGGGTCCTAAAGGCAGTGTTGGCTGCCTGATGTCAGGGTTAAGGACATCTCTTCAGGGCTGGAGAGGAACTTGAAGTGGAAGGGAAAGGATCCAGTTGTCATGGTTCATGTGGGTCCCAATGACACAGTTAGGTTTAAGAAAAAACTTCTGCTGAGGGAGTATAAGCAGCTTGGGGCTAAATAAAAAAAAAGCAGAACCACAAAGGTAATAATCTCTGGATTACTACCTAATTCATTATTGAGTCTTGGAGCTCAGCCAAAGATTCATAATGAGGCCATCAGTGAGCTGTATCAAGAGAAACAGATGGTCAGGTTCTGTTTCTCCAAGGGTCTGTTTTTGCAAGTGGAAGTGAAGTGTTTGCTTTAATCAACTGATATCTTAATGAGGTTATAATGAGTTATTCTTTCTTTGAACTCTTTCTTTCAATGTCTATACAGTTATTTGGACATGATTAAAAGCTGTGAAGTGTGGTAAAACTTCTGTTATTGGGTTGTAACAGGAGTAGTTTTTTTGTTAAAGAAGATTTCTGAATGGGTGTTTTTATCAAATGCATTTCAAGACCTGCCACTGTTACTATATGGCTCATTCCATGCTGCACACTGGGTGAGAGCACACGGGGGATATAGAGAGGGCATGGGTAAGACCTTTGGAACATACCTTTCAAAAGATTCCAGAATCCAGATTATGATTCAAGAGTCCTCCAAGAGGCTGTGAAACACATGTCGAGAAAAGGCCCTGAAGAAATCATCTGACTCGAAACGTTAACTGTTTCTATCTCCACAGATACTGTCAGACTTTTCTTTCCCTGCACTTAAAGTTTTTATTTCAGGTTTCCAGCATCCAAAGTATTTTTGATTTTATTTTATTATAAAGTAAGATGGTTGTGGCTGTTGGAGGTCAATCATTTCAGTACCAGGGCATCATTGCAGGAGCTCCTCAGGATAGTGTCCTAGGCCCAACATTCTTCAGTGCTTCAATGACCTTCCCTCCATCATAAGGTCAGAAATGGGAATGTGCACTGTTGTTCAGCACCATTTGCAAACCCTAAGATACTGAAGCAGTCCTTATCCATGCAGCAAGACCCATACCATTCTCAATTCCTCACATGTTAATTGTATAAATTAAGGCTAAGCGTCCACAAGTGGAGGGCACTCATTGGATAATAACTTGTACACATAAAAAGAGACACTTCCAAGTATCATCCAACAGAGGTCAAGTGCTGGTCATAAACCAACTGAGGGCCGCAATGTTGTGGTACTGGTTGGTCATTTTGATCCCTGCCCGGGAGTTTGTCACTAAGTTACAGAAGAAGATCATTGACTTCTTCTGAGGCAAAAAGATGCATTGAGTTGCTGAGGTACTGAGCCTCCTGCTTAGGAAGGGTGGTCACAGCTTGATCCTGGGTTCTGAAACCGCCCCACGGGAACCTTAGTCCCACAATTTCAGTCATCTCAATTTTGCACGGAGGGGTTTCCTGTTTGGTCTGCTGCTACACACCCTCCACTTCCTCACCCTTGTATTCATCCAGAAATGCCATGGTGTTCCATCCTGCCATCTGGTTTAGGTGGGGACCCCCGGTGAGAGGCTCTCTACGTGGAGTCCTCCCCTTTTCCATTGGGGGTTTGGCATGGAGGGTGTTACATGGAGCAGTCCCATGCATTAGAAAATTAAGACGGTTCACAGACTCCCAGGTCGCCCATATTTTCTGCAGCCTTGAGGAGTCTGAGTTCCACAAATATTTAGGTAGCTTGAGGTTGCAGCCTTTGTTTCATTATTTGTTCCTCAAGTTTTGGTTACACATCAGCCCCAGGCTCCTGATCTTTGGTCACCCAGTGCAGAGGGAGGTGGGCAGGGCGGAGGGCCTCTTTGTTGACCTGTTCCTGGTCCTGGCCAAGGTGGGCATTAACAGGTCCAAGCAGGGAAGGGGGGGGGGTGTCATTTGACCCAACTGTCTGCCTCTCTCCCGCAGCTAAATCTGGGCCTGGATGTCCCTGGTGAGGCATATGCTTGATGCCTTCCTCGACTGGTGGGCACTGCAGGGGCTGGAGTGCATTCTCCCCCTTCCAAATGTAATTTTCATTTAATTTGTTAAGTTTCCTTTGAAGTTTTACTTTTGTTACAGTGTCCCTTTAAGGGGCTGTTATCTTTTAATTTGTTTATTAGTTAATATGTTTATTTGGTATACACTTATTGACACTGGTGTTAGGTTACAGAGTCGGGAGCTATGCATTGGTAATGTCTCACAATGTGGATTGATTTCTGGCCACTTTCACCAAATGGCTATAAGAAATTTAACATCACATATTGAAGCAGTCAGTGTCCATACGCAGTAAGACCTGACAACTTTCAGACTTGGGCTGATAAGAGGCAAGTAAAGTCCCCCACTTCACCGACTGGCTACAAGAAGTTTAACATGATAGCAGAGAATGGTTGCCCAAGGGTGAAGGTTTGAAACTAAGGATTTTTTTTAAAAATGGAAGATCACAATCTGAGGAGCTTTTGTGAAGAATGCATGAAAGTAAGTATACATTGTTGGGCTATGATCACCCACTGATGTTCTCAGAGTCTGAACCTTATGACCAGTAGAAGAACAAAGTGGATATGTGGACACCAGTTATGTCCCTACCAAAGAGGAAAGAAAGACTCCATTGTCACTCTTAATAAAAGTAAAATCAGAAGTGAAGCACTTTGAGAGTTGGAAGCCTATTAGTTCAATGCTGAGGAAGGTTTGTCTCTTCTATCAGGTTTCATGGGTGAAATTTACCTGAAAGATGATCTAATGCTTGCCTACGAGGCAAGCCACAGCAGATGTCAGGATTGGGGCAGAAATGGTAGGCGAAGAGTCAACAGGTGCTTCAGATGTGACTCAAAATATACAATGAACTGTCCAAAGCAAAACAGCAGGGTTCTCGAAATGACACATGAGGCAGAGAATTCTGAGGCTCAAGATGATGATGGTGTTGATCAGCCTGAAGCAACTGCGCTAGTCACAAGAAGCTTTAGTCCAGTGATGAATATATTAGTTGTGGATTAATTTAACTCTGCATTGTTAACTAATGATTGCACCTCTTCAGTGTGTGGAACAGATTGGCTAAAGCATTAGTTAGATTCACTCAGTAGTGAGGATCAACGGAAGGTCAGTGATACAGAAGTTTTACTTGTTTTAGGTTGGGGATCACAATACACTGAGGTCACTAAAAAGAGTGATGATTATATGCAAAATAGCTGGAGTAAGCTGTCGCATTAACATAAGAACTAGGAGCAGGAGTAGGCAGTTCAGCCCCTCGAGCCTGCCCCGCCATTCATTACAATCATGGCTGATGTCATTTCGGCCTCAACTCCAATTTCCCGCTCTCTCCCCATAACCTTTCAACCCATTACTAATTAAAAATCTATCTCCTCCTTAAATTTATTCAGCGTTCCGGCAACTACTGCACTCTGCGGTAGTGGATTCCACAGATTCACAACCCTTTGAAGAAAGTGATTCCTCCTCAACTCTGATTTAAATCTACTCCTTAGCCTAAAACTATGGCCTCTCATTCTAGAATGCCCCACAAGGGGAAACATCTGCTCCACGTCTACTTTGTCTATCCCCTTGAGCATTTTATATACCTCAATTAGATCTCCTCTCATCCTTCTAAACTTTAGCGAGTATAGGCCTGAACTGCTCAATCTCTCCTCATAAGACAAGCCCTGCATCTCTGGAATCAATCTAGTGAACCTTCTCTGAACTGCCTCCAATGCAACAACTTCCTCAAGTAAGGAGACCAAAATTGTGCACAGTACTCCAGGTGCGGTCTCACCAATGCCTTGTACAGTTGCAACAACACTTCCCTATTTTTATACTCTATTCCTTTAGCAATAAATGCCAAAATTCCATTTGCCTTCCTTATTACCTGCTGTACCTGCATACTAGTTTTCAGCAATTCATGCACGAGATCATCCAGATCCCTCTGCACTGAAGCATTCTGAAGTTTCTCTCCATTTAAATAATAAGTTGCCTTTTTATTCTTCCGACTAAAATGGATAACCTCACACTTATCCACGTTAAACTCCATCTGCCAAATTTTGGCCCATTCACCTAACTTGTCCATATCCATTTGTAAATTTCTTATTTCTTCACTGCAACTTACTTTCCCACCTATTTTGGTGCCACCTGCAAGTTTAGCTATAGTATCTTCTTTCCCTGAATCCAAGTCATTAATATAGATTGTAAATAGTTGGGGCCCAAGGACCAAACCCTGTGGCACCTCACTGGTTACAGTTTGCCATCCAGAAAAAGACCCATTTATCCTGACTCTCTGCTTTCTGTTGGTCAGCCAAGCTAATATATTAGCCCTAACACTGTGTGATCTTATCTTATCTTGTGTATTAATCTTTTGTGCAGCACCTTATCAAAGGCCTTCTGGAAGTCCAGATATACTACATCTACAGGATCCCCATTATCCACTTTGCTTGTCACATCTTTAAAGAACTCTAGCAAATTAGTCAAGCACGATTTACTCTTCATAAAACCATGCTAACTGATGGATTGCATTTTGACTTTCCAAATGCCCTATTATTACTTCCTTAATAATGGATTTCAACAATTTTCCAACGACAGACATTAAACTAACTGGTCTAGAGTTTCCTACTTTCTGCCTCCCCCATTTTTGATTAAGGCCATTATATTAGCATTTTTCCAATCCACTGGAACCTTTCCAGAATCCAGGGAGTTTTGGAATATTATAGCCAATGCATCCACTATCTCCGCTGCCACTTCCTTTAAGACCGTGGGATGTAGGCCATCAGGTCCTGGGGACGTGTCACCCTTTAATCCCAATAGTTTGCTCAGTACTTTTTCCTCTAGCGATGGTGATTGTTCTAAATTCCTCCTTCTCTATATCCTCTGCACCACCTGTTACTATTGGGGTGGTACTAGTGTCCTCCACTGTGAAAACTGAGGCAAAATATTGAATAAGCGTCTCTGCCATTTCTGCGTTCCCCACTATTAACTTCCCAGTCTTGTCCTCCAAGGGACCAACATTCACTTTAGCTACTCTCTTTCCTTTTATTTACTTATAGAAGCTTTTGCTATCAGTTTTTACATTTTGCGCTAGTTTTCTTTCATAATTTACCTTTGCTCTTTTTACTTTTTTTTAGTAACCCTTTGCTGATCTTTAAAAGTTTCCCAATCTTCCAGCCTGCCACTGACCTTTGCAATTTGGCATACCTTAGTTTTTGCCTTTAAATTATCTTTAACTTCCTTGTTTAGCCATGAATGCTTTTTACCCCTCTCACCATCTTTCTTCCTCATTAGGATATATTTTACTTGGGAGAAATTGAATATCTCCTTAAATATTTGCCACTGTTCATCAACTGTCCTACCTTGTAGACTTCCTGCCCAGTCCACTAGGGCCAAATCTGCCCTCATACCTATGTAGTTACCTTTATTTAACTCCAGAACACTAGTGTGGGACTCAAGTTTCTCACTCTCAAACTAAACTTGAAATTCTATCATGCTCTGATCACTCTTCCCTAGAGGATTCTTTACTATGAGATCATTAATTATCCCATCTCATTATACAAGACCAAACCCAGAATAGCCTGCTCCCTGGTTGGTTCCACAACATATTGCTCCAAGAAACAATCTCTAATACACTCTATGAACTCTCTCCCTCAAGGCTACCCTTGCCAATTTGATTAACCCAGTTAATGTATATTAAAATCATCCATGATTAGTACTCTAGTCAGATACCTTTGCTGTTAAGTAAGCCTTCCGTGAAAAATACATAAATGAAACCGGACATGGGACATGATAAAGCAATTGTTTTTGGAAAGTCAGTGGATCTGTTGTTTGCCCAATCAGGGCCCTTAATGAAACCTCATGTTTCTAATTAGAACACTAGAGAAATACTAGTTTCGTCAGGTTATAAGAATCAGAGTTAACCAAAGGTAACTACATAGGTATGAGGGCAGATTTGGCCCTAGTGGACTGGGCAGGAAGACTACAAAGGAAAAACAACAAATTGTCTTAAAGCTGCATAATTTCCTCACTCTTCTTCTCAAAGATTAAAAATCCTGCTAAAGGATGCAGGTGTAGTTGATGAGAAGCAGACAAGACTCATTGAAGAGATTAGTGCAAAATGTGAAATATGTAAGAAGTATCAGAGGATGCCACCACATCCTATTGGAAGCCTTCCATTGGCAAATGACTTTAATAAGGTAGTTGCCATGGATTCAAAGGCATGGGACAAAGTCAAAAATGTATTAATTTTACACTTTATACACATGGCAGCCAGATTTAATTATTTTGTAAAACATGGTCAGGACAAAAGGGTATTGTGGATAATGTCATAATGTTATGACATTATCTAGTCCTGGATTGGGGCTAAACTTGGAGCACTGGCTAAGTTTCTACTTGATAATGGAGGGGAATTTGCTCATGATGGGTTCAGAGACATGTGAAAACATGAACACCGCAAATGGGAGTGCTTTCAACAATGGACTCTGAAGAGAATTACACAGTGATAGACGGAATGCTGCATAAAATCTTAGTAGATCAACCAAACATCAAGTTGATCACATCAATGACTTAAATGAGAGAAATAAAGGCATGGTAGCTAAATTTGCAGATGACACAAAGAGAGGCAGGAAAGTATGTTGCAAAGATGATGTAAGGAGTTTGTAGATGGATATAGACAATCACAAAGTTTTAACGGCACAAAAGGAGGCCACCATGTCCGCACTGGCTCTTCAAATGAGTGTTATGACTTAGTGCCATTGCCCTACCTTTTCCCCATACGCCTGCACATTGTTGCTATTCAAATAATCATCTAATGCCCTCTTGAATGGTCTCGATTGAACCTGCCTCCACCACACTTCCAGGCAGTGCATTCCAGACCTGAACCACTCGTTGTGTGAAAATGTTTTTTCTCGTATCACACTTGCTTCTTTTGCAAATCACATTAAAACTGTGCCCTCACGTTCTTGATCCTTTTTAAGTTGACTGAGTGGGCAAAAATCTGGCAAATCGAGTATAATGTGGGAAAATGTGAAGTTGTTCACTTTGTCAGGAAGAATATAAAAAGCAGAGTATTATTTAAATGGAGAACATCAGCAGAATTCCAAGGTGCAGAGGCATCTAGGTATTCTAATGCATGAGTCACAAAAGGTTAATATGCAGATCCAGCAAGTAATCAAGAAGGCAAATTGAATGTTACCCTTTATTATAAAAGAGGAATTGAACATAAAAGTAAGGATGTTATGCTTCATTTATGCAGGGCACTGGTGAGGCTGCATCTCAAAAACTGTATGCAGTTTTGGTCTCCTTATTTAAGGAAGGATATATACGCGTTGGGAGGGCGGTTCAGAGGAGGTTTACTAGATTGATATTGAGTTCAACAATTTTAGATCATGAACTCTCTCCACAGGGGTGGGGTTACCCTCTTTCCGTTCCCCTTTATTCCAATAATTTATTTAGATTTTTCTTTTCCCACCTATTTCCATTATTTTAAAATGTATTTCCATCCATTGTTTTATCTCTACCTTTTAACCTATTTTGATCCGTTCCCCCCACCCCACCCCCACTAGGGTTATCTGTACCTTGCTCGTCTTTCCTATCCTTAATGTCACCTATTAGCATATTTCTTAGCTAATATCACCACCTTCAACACCTCTTTGTCCTTTTGTCTATGACATCTTTTGGCAATCTCCACCTATCACTGGCACTCTATCCAGCTCCACTTGTCCCACCCCCTCCCCCTTAAACCAGCTTATATTTCACCTCTCTTCTATTTTTCCTTAGTTCTGTTGAAGAGTCATACGGACTCAAAACGTTAACTGTGTTCCTCTCCGCAGATGCTGAGTTTTTCCAGGTATTTTTATTTTTGTTTTGGGTTTCCAGCGTCCGCAGTTTTTTGCTTTTACTAGCTTAATACCTGGAATGAGTGGGCTGTCGTATGAGGATAGATTGGACAGGCTGGGCTTGCTTCCACTGGAGTTAAGAAGAGTGAGGGGTGACTTGATTGAAGACTATAAGATTCTGAATGGTCTTGACAAGGTGGACGTGAAAAGGGTTTTTTTTCTTGTGGGTAAGTCCAGAACCATATTAAAATCTGGGGTTGCCCTTGTAGGACAGAGATGAGGAGATTTTTTTTCCTCTCAGGGGGTTGTTCGACTTTGGAATTCTCTGCCTCAGAAGGCGGTGGAGGCGGGATCATTGAATATTTTAGAGCAGATGTAGATGGATTCTTGTTAGGCCAGGGAATCAAAGATTATCGGGGGTGGTAAGGAATGTGGAATTTGAAACACAAACAGATCAACCACGATCTTATTGAATAGGTGGGCAGGTTCCAAGGACCAAGCGGCCTACTCCTGCTCCGATTTCATATGTTCGTATGTTGTAACTGCACTGGCTCATGCAAAGAATTAGCTTTGGATGGTTGGGCCCCATCAATTGGTCTATGCAGGGAATCCCAAATTACCTTCGCTGCTGGGGATGGTCTCCCTGCCCTACAGAGGACTACGATTAGTTACATTTTTTCTGCATATTGGAATACACCATATGCAGGGAGAAGGGCTTTCCTCAAGGCTGAGTCTTACAGAAAATTCTAAGGTACCATATAAGACTGACCAATATAGACTTTAATTCTGGGGATATATTACAAAAGAGAGGGCCATAGGGAATGTAACAGCTCTGGTAAGGTAACAGGACATGATGGTAAAACAGTGGTTATCCAAAATGATAATCAACTATTAAAGTTTATTCCTCACAGTAAATCAGGGTTGTTTACAAATTTCCAGAAATTGAGCATTTGATAGAAGGCGATGCACCCTGTACTTCACAGGTGTTTGGCAATGACAGCCCTGAGAAAGAAAATACAATAAATCAGGGACTGGATGGTGGAAAGCTTAGTGATCACGATGCACAGGACAGGGCTATCACATCCAAAGGTCAAGTGCCTAAAGTGTGATGAATGTTCCAGGAGCATCCAGTGAATGGAGGAGTGTGGCTATTGTAGCGTGTGCAGGAAAAGCTACTGGCTAGTATAAATATTGATTAAATATTTAATTAGATGGACAAGAAGCAAAGTCCATGGATGGGCAGAATAGCGTAAAAGAATGGAAAACAAGAAAGCACAGTTCAAGTTCTAATAGTGCGTCTGAGAGTGACTATTGTGTTACAAAACAATCACGTACTGGAGAAAGAGTCTCTAACCTTGTGAGAGGGAAAGATCCTACAGTATTAGTCCCGAAAGACATCCAAGTGCAAACAGAAGTTGCAGCTTAATGAAAGGAGGGTATATAGAACAGTCTTGAGATAGGACTAGAAGTAGATGTCCTCATGACCATGAAGCTTAAACGAATAAGAGAGGCAGGATAAAAAGAATTAGATGGAAGGAAAAAATTTAGAAATTTTGGGCCAGAGCTTCCGAGAAGTGGCAATCACAGACAGGTTGCACTTCGCTCCTGTACTAAAATGCAGCTGCAACTTTCACTGCCAACATTCCGACTCGAGCTTCTTCAGAAAAGTGCAGAGCAGCTGGTTCCCAGGGCCTTCAGTTGATTGCAGCCAAAGTCGGAGGAAAGGAGTTGAAAATATTAACTCTTTTTCTTTCCACAAATGCCATCAGACCTGCTGAGTTTTACCAGCATTTTCTGTCTTTATTTCAGATTTCCAGCATCCACAGTATTTTGCTTTAATGATACTGCCGTAAATCTGGTAAGTTTAAAGCCACTTTGAGAAGCCAGGGAGAAAGTAAGTGTGTAAGGTAAGTGGTGGGGGGGGGATACAGGTGATCACTGAGGTTTGGGTGGGGTGGGGAGGGGTCGTGTGGTCAGTCTTACACAGCATTTGATCAGAAACAACCTGCTCACTGACACTCAGTTTGGGTTCCACCAGGGCCTCTCAGCTCCTGACCTCATTCCAGACTTAATACGAACATGGACAAAAGAACTGAACTCCAGAAATGAGGTGAGAATGACTGCCCTTGACATCAAGACCGCATGTGACTGAGTGTAGTATCAAGGAGCCCTAGCAAAACTGTGAATCAGGGCGAAACCTCTCCACTGGTTGCAGTCATACCTAGTACAAAGGAAGATGGCTGTGGTTGTTGGATGTGGTTGTCATCTCAGCTCCAGGATATCACTGTTGGAGTTCCTCAGGGTAGTGTCCTTGGCCCAACCATCTTCAGCTGCTTCATTAAGAACCTTCCCTCCATCATTAGGTCAGAAGTGGGGATATTCGCTGATGATTGCACAATGCTCATGTCTCCTCAGATACTGAAGCAGTTCATGTCCAAATGCAGCAAGACCTGGGCAATATCCAGGCTTGGGCTGACAAGTGGCAAGTAACATTCATGCCAAACAAGTGCCAGGCAATGACGATCGCCAACAAATCCAATCATCTCCCCGAGGCATTCAATGTCATTACCATCACTGAATCCCCCACTATCAACATCCTGGGGTCACCATTACCAGGAACTGAGCTGGACTAGCCATATAAATATTGTGGTTACAAAAGCAGGTCAGAGGCTAGGAATTCTGTGGAGAGTAACTCACCTCTTGCCTCCCCAAAGCCTGTCCACCATTTACCAGGCACAAGTCAGAACCGTGATGAAATACTCTCCACTTGCCTGGATGAGTGTGGCTCCAAAAACAGTCAAAAAACTCAACACCATCCAGGACAAAGCAGCCCACTTGATTTTCACCACATCCACCAACTCCAACATCCACTCTCTCAACCACCAATGCACTGTGGCAATAGCGTGTACCATATATAAGATGCACTGCAGCAACTCGCCGTGCCTCTTTCAACATCGCCTTCCAAACCCGCGACCTCTACCACCTAGAAGGGCAAGGGCAGTAAACACATGGGAACATGGATCGTTTCTCAGATCCAATATTTCCCTCAATAGCAGTAACCAGCTGACTGCAGCAGGGAATCCAACAGAAGGCCAATACTATACCACCCACTTATATTACCATCCGAGGTGAATTTCTACCTCAGTAACTCAAAGAACATGATTAAAGCAGTAAAGAACAGTATGTTGCATGCGTTAATTACCTGAAATCTTTGGGGTACAATGCCATCTGTAGTGGTGAGAATTAGCTGCTTTGAACTGGAGCTTTCAGGCGTTGTCAGAACAAATTTTCCTTGGGCCGTGTTGTCTCCACCATCCAATATTACCTTTCCTGCACCTCTGCCATCCGGAGTGGCCAAGATAAACTCTTTGGAGGATACAGCTGTGTCTAAGGCTGTCACTATCTGTATTTTCTGCCCTGTTTGTTGATCAGTTACAATCTGCAAAAAATAAAGTTGCCAATTTTTAAAAAATCATGAGCATGAATGATTCAGTTTTAACATCAGATATGAGTTCTACTGCTGGACCTACAACCAGGAACTTTTAAGTTGTGCAATATTTTTCAGCTAATTTTGCTGTATATTGTTACATTTTTAGGGTTAACGTTGAATGTTCTACTTAGGTTTAATACCAATAAGCACACCCAATATGGGAACTTGCATCCATAGGAACTGAATGAGCCTTTACTTCGGCCCAGAGCATGCTTATTATTGTACAATGTGCTACCACATGATGCTCCTCATCTACTGACATACACTGATTCAGATCAAGGCTCGAGCTATTGACTAACAGTTTATTTACCATCAATCGGGTAAATGAATAGTACAAAATACAAAAAATTATTTATAGTTGTTACAAACTTACTCTACTCACATATCTGGCCTAGATTTCCATCTCAATGAAAACCACTGCCCCTTGACAACTCTATATATTGATGTACCAGATAACTTGAATGATCTGTTTAAAGCCTGTGTATATGTATTCAAAAGAAGACCTACTATGGCTCACATAACTATTCAAACAATGTTCCATAAAGACAGACAGAATGTTATCCCTTAAACTGACTAGCTGTTGAAACAATCCAATTGTCACTTGCCTGCAGCAGCAGGTTGCATGTCGTGCTGCTGGCCAGCAGCTGCAGAATTACTAATTACATAAGCATATCCCATTGACCCCCTTCCATACAGGTAATATGTCTGGGTTCAGGCACCATCCCTGACCTCTCGGTAACACTGATGACGTTGTCAGTGGTGCTTCCAACTCTCGCCCCGGTCTAAAAAATTTCATTAATTCTGCTTCCAATTTCTGCCCCTCCTCTACTCTACATGATCCATCTCTGACTGGCCCTTCCTGGACTTCATCTTCTGTTAGATGGGAAATCTTCAAAAATTTGGAACATAGGCATTCATACATTGCCAATCCCTAATTGCCCTTGAGAAGATGGTGATGAGCTTCTTCTTGAACCACTGCAATCATGTGGCGAAGGAACTCTCAGAGTGCTGTTAGGTCAGGAATTGCCAGATTTTGACTCAGTGACAGTAAAGGAATGGCCATATCTTTCCAAGACAGAATATGTGCAGCTTTGAGGGAAACTTGCAAGTAGTGGTGCACCCATGCTTCTGCTTCCATTGTCCTTCTAGGTGATAGAGATGATGGGTTTGGAAAGGGCTGTTGAAGGAGCCTTGGCGAGTTATTGCAATGAACCTTGTAGATGATAAACAGTATAGCTATAACATGCCAATGGTGGAGGGGGGTAATGTTTAAGATGGTGGATAGGCAGCCAAGAAACTGCTTTGTCCTGGATGGTGTCGAACATCTTAACTTTTGTTGGAGCTGCAGTCATTCAGACAAGTGATGAGTGTTCCATCACACTATGTCTTGTGCCTTGTGCCTTGTAGGTGGTATGTAGACTTTGGGGGAGTCAGGAGGAAAGTTACTTGCCACAGAATTGCCAACCTCTGATCTATGGCATTAGTGACGTGCTTGGATTGAGAATCCCCTTCTTCCCATGTTGGAACACTGTGCTGGCTGGGTCCTCTCCACTCTTCATGCCAACCTGTCCGTTCTCATCCAGCTAGATTTTCATGCTTCCTTTTCACCTGCCTGTCTCCCACCCCTTCAGTTATTAACACATTCTTTATGTCCCATACAACCCTCTCCCTCCAAAATCCTTGAATTTGCAGACACATCAGGCTGAATTAACCTGCAGGTCTCGTGGATTTGGTTGCCAGCTTGGTTAGTTGGTGACAGCACATTGTGAAGCTGGCCCCAACATGCCAACTTCTGCACTTAACTCCAGCCTGTTAATCTGCATGTGATTGAGAAGTGCATTCACAATTAACATCTTTTAATCACCCAGTTAGTGATATTTCAATACACTTTTCAGTTTAGTGTCAGGTCCACAAGGTTTCCTGAAATTCATCATTGATGCCAAGCTGAGTATATAATGGCAATTGACAGGGCTGAATCACCGTCAAACAAATATGCCAATAATTACTCAGTACTCTCCGCTACTTTCTTACTGGTTTGTGACAAAGGGTTTAACCGAAAGGTTACTTTCTACATTTTGGGGGTTCGCACTATCACATCAGGACGGCTGTCATTTATGCTGCCTTAGCTGACTATTACTATTTTTATGGACAGGGAGAGAGATGGTGGAATAACTTTTTCTCCCTTGGGTGTCTGCAACAAGACGTGTGTTTAGAGTGAGTGTTTTACCTGTTTAATGTTGTGACATGCTGCAGGTCAGATATGTTTTCTCATTTCTTTGGAGAGGATTGAAAGTTGGAAGTTTCTGGATTTCCAGACAATGTTATGGCCAAGTTTCTGTAAAGGCAAATCTTCACAGGTGAAAAGAAATGAGCCTCCCTTGCACTGCCTGAGTTGGCTATCTTTAGTTCTACCGTCTGGAGGAATGGTCCCTCTTTCCTGATGGTTTCCAGACAGATCTGGTTTCAGCCTGGTTCTTGCGGTAATAAAATTCATTATATGTGGCTAGTTTTGGTCACATAATCAATACTTCTATTATCCACCCAGAATGATTTTGAAGTCCAAAGCCATTGCTACACAACAGGGAAATGGATGGTTTATTTACACCTACTTATGAGGAACTGGTTTCTGCACAGCTCTCTTTGTTAAGCTTCTGGACTTGAGTTTTGTGTACATGCCCAGTCAATAAAAGGGGTAAATTTACAAGTGGTTTCACATTGTGAATGTCTATTCAAGGGAGGGCATTCCACTCATGGTCATTTAAATTTTAAGAAGTTTCCAGAAGCATATTCAGGCATGAGTCTCTTAAGGAGAGTCATACAGGCTCAAAACATTAACTCTGTTTCTCTCTCCACAGATGCTGCCAGACCTGCTGAGTTTTTCCAGTATTTTCCTTTTTTATTTTATTTCTGGCATGAGTCAATCCTTTGTCTGCCTGGAAATCACAAAAGATCACCTGACTGTTGGTGGCTATACTTGGGCAGCATTTTGACCACATTTTAAAGTTAATTTCAAAGGGTCCACATTGACTGAAGTCTTGAAGGTTAGGAATATGATATTCTTACTGGGCATGACACTACCCCAAAGGGACTGGTAACTTTTGAAAAAGAAATGAATTTCCCAAACATCCAATGGAAATAACAATCGGACAAGATTTCATTTTAAAGACTTCTACTGAAACAAACAAAGAAATTAAAATCAACATAGATCATATATTGCTTGACAAGCAACTAAAACATCGAACTAAAGAAAAGATACTTCTGCATTAATTATCTAACACAATCGAGCTACGTCTTATAACCCTTTCACTGCACACTGCATTCCTGGCAGATGCTTAGCATTACAAGAACAAATCTAAAGTTACTATCAGCTCTCCAGCAGGCTCATTTCTCCCTGTTACTCTAGGTCAAAACTTCCAGTGTCTTATGAAAATCGTTCCACTCAGCCCGAGTTTTCCAGATCTGACTTCCACCAGCAAGTCCCACCTAGGTGACTCCTTGTTCCTTAAATCTCCAAAAGACCCGTCGGTTCTGTCCCCTTCCTTCCAAACAGAAAACCAACTCTCAAGCATCCTGCTTGCTTGTTAACACAAAACAGTTCTTTCTGCTCTTCAGAGCAGAAAGCTGCTCTGTCCCTCTTCCTGTGTCTTCCAGCTGTCCCTTTACTGTGAATTAATGTGGAAAGATGTGAAAATTGTCACTTGATTTCAATAGGTTTCTGTTTGACTTCACCCCCATGCCAACCAGTCCACATAGGCATGCCTCCAAGCTGGGGAGTTTTCAGAATTCCCTATTTTACCTTAAGTAAACCTTAAAGTTATGCCTTAGGCATTTAATACATAGCCATCTTGTAAAGTCCAGCTTTCGTAACACCTCCCCATTAAAAAAGGAAGCATTACCCTAATAACATTTTTACTTGTGGAGCCTTCCAGGATTCTGCTGCAGACAAATTCCTGTTGACCCCACCCCCAAATGCATAAGACAGGTCACTGGTGGCTTATTTATATCAACTTTGGCACCAATGATGTCAGTCAGAATGTGTGGGCACTCAGCTCTGCCTCTCTGGCTGGTTTCCCACAATTGCAGGACACAAGCAACTGCTCACACGTGACAATCTGGGCCCATCAGAACAACCAGGGGTATTTGTCAACTGAAGGGTTTGCACTCCATCGACATGCAGCTGGTGTCCAACCGTAAAAAAGATCTTTTTGCAGCTGTATGGCAGATTCCCAGGCAGCTGCTATGATGCTTTCAGCCCATGGCAGTCCAAGATCCCAGATGTCATTGGACCTGGAAGCAGATTTAAGGTGTGGCTGCTAGAGAAAGCAGAAAAACAAAATGCTGGAAAAACTCAGCAGGTCTGGTAACTTGGGTTGGACTTTATAGCAAGTTTGCAGGTGGAACAGCCTGTAAAATACCACGGTGCCCACCATCGCCTTTGCCCCACTGCAGTTTTACTAGCAGAGGGGGAGGCATCAGGAGGCCTGCCTACCTGTGGGCCAATTGAGGGCCTTAAGTAGCCAATTAAAGGAAATTTGTTGCTTGTGGGATTTAACTAGCGGCAAGAGAGGCCCACATCAAATCATCCAGCCCAGCAGTTATCACTGCATAGGTTGATGGTGGGCAAGGAGCAGGGATCTCCTCAACGGTTTCAGGGCCCATTGGGGGAGCCCTCCTGTTAGATCTTTTCCTCCTCCCCGGTTCTCCTCCCCACCCTCTCTACCATATCCTTCCCCAACCATCCCCACCAACTTAGCTTTAACCCTGGCTCCATGGCTTCTCATGGTTGGGGACTGGATGCAGTGTCTTCTCTTCTTGTTTGTCCTTGAGGCGAAAATGACCATGTTTATCATCTGGAGGTGTTTGGTAGAGTTCCATTCGGTACTTAGGTGACTGCTAAGGCCGATCTATACCCAGAAGGTTCGGCTGCAAATAGGACAGGATACTGCTGACAAGTGAGTTTTGGGCGAGTTGCTGGCTCAGGATTTCCTTGCCTTATATTTTATCTCTGCCTCTAATATGTACTTGCTTTCAAAGGAGACTGCACCATTTTTTATTTCGTTGTGCCAGGGTCAGCAATCCTGCGCAAACTTCTTCCAGGAATCAATGCTGATATCAAAATTCCTAAGTGCGGCCTTCAGAGTGTCCTTGTAATGCTTCTTTTGACTGCCATGAGTGTGCATCCCAAACTCACTCTTCATAAAAGATTCACTTTGGTAAGTGAGTGTCAGGCATTCTGGCTACATTATCAGTCCAACTCAGTTGTGACTGTCTCAATATGGTGCAGATGCTTGATACACCAGCTTGGCGAGCACCTCGGTGCCTGATATCTTGTCTTGCCATCTGACCTTCAGAAGCTTCCAAAGGCAGCTCAAGTGAAAGTGGTTCAGCTTCTTGGCTGGTACACAGAGCAAGTCTTGCATGCATAGAGCAGAATGAACAAAACTATTACTCTTTCGGCTTTCAGTTTGTTAGGTAGGCTTTCTCCTCTTTGTTCCCAGACTTATGGTTGAAGTCTGCTGACGGCTACACTTATTTTTATTCTTTCACAGAATGTGGGTGCCACTGGCTTGTTGCCCATCCCTAATTGTCCTTAAACTGAGTGGCTTGCTAGGCCATTTGAGAGGGCAGTTAAGAGTCAACTACATTGCTGTGGATCTGGAGTCTCATGTAGGCCAAACTGGATAAGGATGGCAGATTACCTTCCCTAAAGGACACTAGTGAACCAGGTGGGATTTTACAACAATCAATGATAGTTACATGGTCACCATTACTGAGACCAGCTTTCAATTCCAGATTTTATTAAATTAATTTAAATTCTACGAGCTGCTGTAGTACATGCTTTGGCAAATTCTAGTGCCACTCCCTGCCTTCTCCCCATTGCCCTGAAAATTTTTCCTTTTCAGATAATGATCCAATTCCCTTTTGAAAGCCTCAGTTGATCCGGCCTCCACACACTCTCGGGCAGTGCATTCCAGATCCTAACCAGTGAAAAAGTTTTTCTTCATGGCATCATTGCTTCTTTTGGCAATTACCCAAAATCTTTGCCCTCGCATTCTTGATCCTTCCGTCAATGGGAACAGTTTCTCCCCTCATGATGTAGAACACTTCTATCCAATTTCCTCTCAACCTTCTCTTCTCCAAGGAGAACAGTCTCAACTTCTCCAATTTTTCTATGTAACTGAAGTTCCTTATCCCTGGGACTATTCTCATCAATCTTTTCTCTAATACCTTCACATCCTTCCTAAAGTATGACGCCCAAAACTGGGCACAATATTCTAGTTGGGGCTGAACCAGTGTTTAATACAAGTTTAACATAACTTCCTTGCTTTTGTACTCTATTCCCCTATTAATAAAACCTTGGATATAAGGATACAAGGAGGCAACAAAAAGATATTGGTAGGTTAATTGAGTGGGCAAAGATCTGGCAATATAATGTGGGACAATGTGAAATTGTCCATTTTGGCAGGAAAAAGAGAAGCATATTATCTAAGTAGTCAGAGATTGTAGAGCTCTGAGATGCAGAGGGATCTGGGTGTCCTAGTGCATGAATCACAAAAGGCTAGTATGCAGGTCCAGCAATAATTAGGAAAGCTAATAGAATGTCATCATTTATTGTGAGGGGAATTGAATATAAAAGTAGGGAGGTTATGTTTCAGTTGTACAGGGCACTGGTGAGACCACAGCTGAAGTACTGTGTACAATATTGGTCACATTATTTAAGGAAGGAATTAAATGTGTTGGAAGCAGTTCAGAGAAGGTTTACAGACTAATACCTGGAATGAGCGGGTTGTGTTATGAGGACAGACTAGGCTTGTATCCACTGGAGTTTAGAAGAGTAAGAGGAGACTTGATTGGTTAAGATCCTGAGGGGTCTTCAAAGGATGAATATGGAGAGGATGTTTACGCTTATGGGAAAATCTAGAACTCTTTAAAAAATAAAGGGTTGCCCATTTAAAACGGGGATGACGGAAAATTTTTTTCTCTAAGAGTCGTGAGCTTCTGGAACTCTTCCTGAAAAGGCGGTGGAAGCAGAGTCTTTAAATATTTTTAAGGCAGAGGTGGATAGATTCTTGGTCATCAAGGGGGGTGATAGGTCGCTAGGTGTAGGTGGGATGCAGATTTGAGGTTACCATCAGATCAGCCATGATCTTATTAAATGGCGGAGCAGGCTCAAGGGGCTGAATAGCCTACTCCTGCTCCTTGTTCGTCTGTTTGTATGTTTTATTAAGCACTCTCTTAACCTGTCTTGCCATTTTTAAATAATTTATGCACACATACACCAAGGTCCCTCTGCTCCTTTATAATTGTATCCTATATTTTATATTGTCTTTCTGCGTCCTTCAACCAAAATGAATCAATTCACATTTCTCTATGTTAAATTTCATCTGCCACTTGTCCGCCTATTCCATCAGTCTGTCTGTGTCCTTTTGAAGTTCTACAGCATCCACCTCACAATACTTGCAAGTTATGTATCATCTGTAAACTTTGAAATTTTGTCATATACACTAAGGTCATTAATATAGATCAGGAAGAGCATGGAGTCCTAATACTGACTTCTACTTTACAGCTTCCTCCAGTCCAAAAAAAAACCGACCACTCTTCGTTTCCTGTCACTCAGCCAATTTCGTATCCATGTTGCTACTGTCCCTTTCATTCCACGAGCTCTAACTTTGCTCACAAGTCTGTTGCATCGCTTTATCAAAATCCTTTTGGAAGTCCATGTACACAATATAACAGCATTACCCTCATCAACCTTCTCTGCTACCACCTGAAAAACTCCAGCAAGTTAATTAAACACAATTTTCCCTTAACAAATCCATGCTGGCTTTCCTTAATTAACAGGCAAGTGATTATTAATTTTCTCCCGAATTATCATTTATAGAAACTTCGCCTAATAAACAGGCAAGTGATTATTAATTTTCTCCCAAATTATCGTTTATAGAAACTTCGCCTAATAAACAGGCATGTGATTATTAATTTTCTCCCGAATTATCGTTTCTAGAAGCTTCCCCTAATTAACAGGCAAGTGATTATTAATTTTCTCCCGAATTATCGTTTATAGAAACTTCGCCTAATAAACAGGCAAGTGATTATTAATTTTCTCCCAAATTATCGTTTCTAGAAGCTTCCCCACCACATAGGTTAAACTGATTTGCTGGCCTTATTCAAACACTCTTTTCTGACGGAAAAATGTAACCTTTGCTATTCTCCAATCCTCTTGCACCATGCCTGTGTCTCAGGAAGATTAGAAAATTATGCTCAGTAGTCTGAAATCTTCACTCTCACTTCCCTCAGTATACTTGGGTGCATCTCATCCGGTCCTGGTGCCTTATCAACCTTTAAGTAAAGACAGCCCATCCAAAGCTCCTCATTATCAACTTTAAAACATTCAAGTGTCTGAATTACTTCCCCTGTCACCATGACCAGTACAGCAGCATCCTCCTAAAGAAAGACAGGAGCAAAATATTCATTTAATACGTCAGCCATGCTGCCTGCCTCTATGTGCAAAACCCCTTTTTGGTCCCTCATTGGCCCTACTCCTCTTCTTACCACCCTTTAACTATTTATATGCCTATAGAAGGCTTTTAGATTCCCTTTTATGTTAGCTGCCAGTCTCTTCTCATACTCCTTATTTGCTTCTCTTATTTGCTTTCTCACTTCTCTTCTGAACCTTTTATATTCAGACTGGTTCTTGGATGTATTATCCACCCAGCATCTGTCATAAGCAAACTTTTTCCACTTCATCTTAATCTCTATCTCTTTCATCATCCAGGGAGCTCTGGATTTCTTAGTCTTACCTTTCCTCTTCGTGGGAATAAACCTTGACTGTACTTGAATTCTCTTACTGAAAGGGAGCCCATTCCTCAGTTGTAATTTTGCCCGCTAATCTTTGATTCCAATTTATCTGGGTCAGATCTATTCTTACTCCAGTTTTGGGCTATCGTCTGTTAATTAGTCAGGCTCGGGATTGCTCCTTGTCCTCTCCCATAATCAACCTTGAGATACAATGATCACTGTTACCTCAATATTCGCCGCACTGACACTTGATCTACTTGACCCACCTCATTCCCAGGAACCAGGTCCAGCAGTGCCTCCTATGTCGTTGGACTGGACACATACCGCTGTAGAAAATTTTCCTGAGCGCACTCTAGGAACGCTTGCCCCTCTCCCCCTTTTACGCAACTCCTATCCAAGTCTACATTCAGTTATTAAAGTTCTCAGTATAACGATGGAGCGGGGCATCACACCGACAGGGCGACTGATCACATGGAACTTATTTGTGTTTCAGTTTGATTGTTAAACACATTTCCAAACAAGGAACTCACTCTTCAAACATCAACACTGCTAACTTAGTTACCCAGAAAGAAGCCAATGTTGTTCACACATTATGGCACACATCTGAATACCACTGCACCATGGAATATGCTGCCACATACCTGGATCCTTTGAGGAGAGGATACAGGAGAGTCTGTGGAGATTAACTGGATTTTCTGAGGAGGACTGGTCATCACCGGTGATCCTGGCAGTGTGGCCTAAACCACAGTACTAGTGACTTGAGCATGGACTTGTGTAGCCTAGAATACAATAATTCAAAATGAATGCATTAAAGCTTTCAGGACTCGGGTCATTTTTATAAAAAATGTACCATATGGTTTGAAAGCATGCAATGAAACCTATTTCCAAATCCTCATTGGAGGGAATCAAATGTCATTCATTACTAATGCAATGCTGACTCAATTCACAGAGGACTTTCAATTTCCAAAGGAATGGACAATTTAACTTTGGAGATTGAAACATTGGCGTACTGATAGTATCCCTACAAAAATCCCACCTTGGACAGGGATAGTATCCCTACAGAAACTCCACCACAGACAGGGATAGTATCCCCACAGAAACCCCACCATGGACAGGGATAGTATCCCTACAGAAACCCCACCATACACAAGGATAGTATCTCTACAGAAACACCACCAAACACAGGGATAGTATCCTTACAGAAATACCACCAAACACAGGGATAGTGTCCCGACAGAAAACCCAACAAACTCAAGGATAGTGTCCCCACAGAAAGCCCACCAAAGAGAGGGACAGTATCCCTACAGAAATCCCACCAAACATACAAAACTATATTTTTCATAATAGAATTGTGGGATATTGTAAGATAGGGTTATGTGGGTGGCTGATTTAATTGAATTCGAGTCAGATAGACTGCAAGGTGGAAATCACCAAATGTGTTAGGTATAAAAAGGGTATTTAAAATGTTAATGAGTGAGCTAGAGTATAAGAGTCAATAGGTAAAGTGAGTTAAATTTACATTATAAGTGTTTGATTTTCAAAGGGACAGTAGGGTGTTTACAACTAACAAGATAAATAGGGCAAGGTTATTATGTTTATTTTTTCCAAAAGGAAAACACCATAAGGATGACATGAAAGATTATTATATAATGGGAAAAGTAAATTTCCAAAGACATGTAGAACAATGGGATCTTACACATTAAGAGAGAAACATATATAAAGAAGGATGGAAGGCTATATTGGGTGTGACCATGTAAAATCTTGTGACACAGACTTGGAAGAAGCCCTAGGCACTCTGAAAAAGTGCTGCTCCAGTAACTAAAATTGTGTTAAAGGCCTTTGGAATTCCACTTTCGAGTGGGTGTCTTGGTAACCTTGCTGGATTGCCTATTTAAATTTAAAATCTATTTTGAACTGTTGCCTTGAAGGGGGGGGTGTGTAGTCAGGTTAAATAGAATTTTTGGGGTTTGTTATAATATCAAGTAGCTGTCATCTTATGTATGTTTAAACTTGTTCTTTTGTTAATAAATGTTCAAATTTAATTTTTAAAAGCACTAAAGGTGTTAGTGGACTCATTGCTTCTGAATTCAGTGCACAAATCTTGTAATAAATACAAATTGCAAAACCATTGTGATAGTGTGGCCAAGTTTTCCTTATGGATTTGGTTCTGCCTGGTACATATGACCTGCAAATCATAACAAAATTGGGGGCTCTTTTCTGGATTTTTAAAATTTCTTGATTGGCTTAGAGTTGGTGAACCTTCAGGCTACAAGTACGAGAAGAGCACTGAACTCAGGAGTTGATGTTGAGAGATTTTAAAGAGGTGAGACTGCAGATATAGCTTTATCCCTAGCTAGGCTTTTCTGGAGTAGACGATATAACTAATTGGTTTCCAAAAGGTAACTACGGTTAAGTTAATAGAATTGGTGAATAAGTTGCAGTTGAGTTTAACTGCAGGGGCAAAGAAAGCAGACATAATTAAAGTAATATTACAACATTTGAAATTGGAAGGGAAACCTGAAGCTAATGAGTCACTTGAATTCAGTTGCAAATGAAAGCACTTGAGTTGGAGACAAAAGCAAAGGAACAGGAAAAAGAGAGCATTTCAAAGGGAAATTGTAATGAGAAAAGTTGATCTTCAGAGGGAGAAATTAGCAATGGAGAAAAGAGAAAAGGAAAGGGGAAGAGATATCAGCTTTAAAAAACTGGAGGATAAAAATGAGGTCTCAGATGCTGAGGAAGGTTCTGATGTAGATTTCTTTCAATTTAAAAACCAGTAGGGAATTTGTGCAGGCACTTTGAAGTTTGAGGCAAGGGTTGTAAAGGCATTCATTATTTTGTTTGAGAAGATAGCTAAGCAGATAAAATAGCCATAATAAGAAATCAGGACATTGCTTTTACAGTCTAGGTCGGTAGGTAGAGCTCATGAGGTATATGCATCGCTGTCAGAAAAGATATCAGTGGATGATTATGAGGCGGTAAGAAAGGCTATTTTGAATGCATATAAGTTAGTTCTTGAGACGTGCAGGCAGAAATTTAAGGATATAAGGAAACAGCCTGGTCAGATTTATATTAAGTTTGAGAGAGTAAAACTAAGTAATTTTGTGGATACAGACATTAAAAGGTAGAGACAACATATGCAGCTCTTAGAGAAGTAATTCTTTTGGAAGAATTTAAAGATTGAATTCCTTAGGTAGTGAGAACTCATATGGAGGAACAGAGGGTTAAAAAGGCAAGGCAAGCAGCAGAGATAGCTTATGAGTTAGTTGACAGGTCTAAACCTTTTCTTGGTCACCCAGAGAAGGATAGGAAGTGGGAAGGTGAAAGGAAGATAGTTAATCAAAGAAGAGAAGGAGCAGTTGGAAATTTTCAGCAAGTTTCTCTTCAGACCAAAAAGGAAGGTGCTGAGGGTAGAAGCGATACTCGAAAACTGAGTTTTCATTGTAATAAGGCGGGGCACACAAAGTCAATGGCCAGGATTTCCCGCCCGCCAACCTGTTAATCGCCAATTAAGGCCATTGACAGACTAATCAAGATTGTTAAAGACCTTGCCCGTCCAACCTTAAGGTTGACAGGCAGGCCAGGAGCCCCAGCGGGCTCCTGATTATACATGAAACTTCATCCACTGGCGGGATGAGGTTTCATGTCCACTTTTAAAAAGTTTCATAAAGTTTATGTGTTTCTTATTTACATGTCCCACTTCGTGTGACATTGTCACATGAGGGGGACATGTTAATAATTTTAATACTTTTCTATTTTTGGAGTTTTTTTTTTAAACTGTCAGTAATCTTCCTGAGACAGCACTTGGTCTCAGGGAGCAGTGCACTCTTTCGTGCACGTGTGAAAGAGCGCACCTTGACAGTTGGGGAATCCCTTCCCCTGCACACAGGAAGCGCATAGCGCTTCCTGTCGGCAGGCCGCTGGACGAGCCTTAATTGGCCCACCCACTCAAAATGGCGGTGGGCCCCATTTCAGCGACAGAGTTCGGCTGCCTGCCCGCCCACCAAGGGCAAAATTCTGCCCAATTTGTTGGAGGTTACAGGGAAAATCCATTTCAGTAACTGGAACGCAGGAAAGTTCTGGAAATAAGAGCACTGTGGGTTCTGAGATCCAGAATCAGGAAAAACCAGTGGTTTATATACAGATGAAGCAGGAAGAATTGGTGAAAGGTAAAGAAGGGGGAATGTGTTCACAACTTAGCCAAGGGAAGGCTGATGGGCAGGTTACAGAAACGTTTAAAGATTTTGTATGTGAAGGGAAAGTCGTTCCATGTGTACAGGATGGAGCAGACAAGGCTGTTAACATTTTAAGGGATACAGGGGCTAGTCAATCCTTAATGTTATGGGGTAGAGCTATTTGTTGTCCAGAGGGAGAGAGTGGTAATAAGTCGAATTCATGGAGATGCTCAACCTATTCCATTGTTGAAGGTAAATTTAAAAGGCAAGTTGAAAACAGTTGAGGTGATTGTTGCAGTAGCGGAAAGATTGCCTAAAATAAGTTAAATCCCTGCAATGGGCAATGATACAACTGGGTCACAGATGTTGGTGATGCTTGCTGTAGTCAAGCAGTCTGTGGAGGTGCATTCAACAGAGGTATTGCAGGGTCAGGGAATTCCATTCTTGCTATTTGCTATTAGGGACGCTCCTAATGAATCCACAGGATTTAGTCCTTTTGAATTAGTCTATAGTCATGAGGTAAGGGGATCACTTAAATTGATTCAGGAGAAATTAGTGGATCAGAATTCGGAAACTACTCTCTTAGATTATGTGACAAACTCCAGAGAAAGATTGAACAGGGCATGTGAGTTAGCTAAAGAACATTTAAAGATATCACAGCAGGTGATGAACGCAAAGGCAGATAAGAGAGCCAGAGCTCATAATTTTGCTGCTCGGGAAAAAGTGTTAGTTTTGTTACCAGTGTTGGGGGAACCACTGAAGGCAAGGTTTAGTGGGCCTTACAGGATTGAGGAGTAACCGAGTAAAATAAATTATTTAATAAATACTCCAGATAGAAGCAGAAAGTCTGTCATGTAAATATGCTTAAAAGGTACTTTGATGGGGAAGATAACCAAAAGGTGGTATTAGTGATGGTAGGTAAAGAGAAATAAATTGATTTTCCTCTAATCAAATTGGCTAATGACAGGAGAACTTAAAAATCTAAATGTAATACTGAGTTACCTTCCAGACAAATGTCAAAAAGTGATTTGGAGAAGCTATTGCAGTCACACAAAGCTATTTGTGGGAATAAGCTGGGGCAGGTCAGATTTAGCTACACATGATGGAAGTGTCGGTGATTTAGAATCAATAAGGCAACATCCTTATAGACCAAATTCAGTAAAATTATCGCAAGTACAGAAAGAAATCAAATTCATGCTTCAAAATTACATCATTGAGTATGGTTACAATAACTGGAGTTCGCCTATTGTGATGGTACCGAAACTAAATGGAACACAAAGACCGTTTGTGGATTATCGAAAAGTAAATGCAGTGACAAAAGTGCATTCAAATCCTATTCCATGGTTGGAAGATTGTTTTGAGAAAGTGGGACAGTCAAAGTTTATTACAAAGATCAACTTGCTGAGAGGACATTGACAAGTACTGTTATCAGAGAGAGCAAAAGAGATATCAGCTTTTGTGAAACAAGATGGACTATGGGTTATGCCATTTGGTATGAAGAATGCACCAGCAACATTTTAAAGACTGACAAACAAAGTAAAAATGATGGTGGGGTGGAAATTGGAAGCAAAATTAATAAATTTTTCCAGGTCCAGACGAGAGCTTGAAGCAGCTCCGAAGTAATCATCGATGTACCGGAGAAAGAGTTGTGGGAGGGGGCCGGAGTAGGACTGGAACAAGGAATGTTCCACATTCCCCATAAAGAGACAGGCATGGCTGGGGCCCATGTGGGTACTCATAGTCACATCTTTTATTTGGAGGAAGTGAGAGGAGTTTAAGGAAAAATTGTTCAGTGTGAGAACAAGTTCAGCCAGACGGAGGAGTGTAGTGATGGATGGGGATTGTTCGGGCCTCTATTTGAGGAAGATGCGGAGAGCCATCAGACCATCCCGGTGAGGGATGGAGGTGTAGAAGGATTGGACGTCCATGGTGAAGAGGAGGCGGTTGGGGCCAGGGAACTGGAAATTGTTGATATGATGTAGGGTGTCAGAGGAATCACAGATGTAGGTGGGACGGGACTGGACAAGGGGAGAGAGAATGGAGTCAAGATAGCAAGAAATGAGTTCCGTGGGGCAGGAACAAGCTGACATGATCGGTCGGCCGAGACAGTCCTGTTTGTGAATTGTGGGTAGGAGGTAGAAGCAGGCCGTCCGAGGTTGGGAGACCATCAGGTTGGAAGCTGTGGAAGGTAGGCTTATGTGGGTGGCTGATTTAATTGAAATAGAGTCAGATAGACTGCAAGTGGAAATCACCAAATGTGTTAGGTATAAAAAGGGTATTTGAAATGTTAATGAGTGAGCTAGAGTATAAGAGTCAGTAGATAAGGTGTGAATGAAATTTGCATTATAAGATAAGTGGGGGATTGTTTGATTTTCAAAGGGATGGTAGGGTGTTTACAACTAACAAGATAAATAGGGCAAGGTTATGACGTTTATTTTTCCCAAAAGGAAAACACCATAAGGATGACATGAAAGATTGTTATATAATGGGAAAAGTAAATTTCCAAAGACATGTAGAACAATGGGATCTTACACATTAAAAAGAGAGAAACATATATAAAGAAGGATGGAAGGCTATGTGGTTGTGGCCGTGTAAAATCTTGAAAGGTATACCATGTGACACAGACTTGGAATAAGCCCTAGGCACTCTGAAGAAGTGTTGCTCGAGTAACTAAAATTGCGTTAAAGGCTTTTAGAATTCCACTTTTGAGTGGGTGTCTTTGTAACCTTGCTGGATTGCCTATTTAAATTTAAAATCTATTTTGGACTGTTGCCTTGAAGGGGGGGTGTGTAATTGGTAGTCAGGTTTATTGGAATTTTTGGGATTTGTTATAATATCAAGTAACTGTAATCTTATGTATGTTTAAGCTCATTCTTTTGTTAATAAATGTTCAAATTTAATTTTTAAAAACACTAAAGGTGTTGGTTAACTCATTACTTTTGAATTCAGTGTGCAAATCTTCTCATAATAAATTGAAATTGCAAAACTGTTGTGAAAGCGTGGCCATGTTTCACTTGTGGATTTGGTCTGCCTGGCGCACATCACCTGCCACATCATAACAGGATTAGTATCCCTATAGCAACCCTGCAATAGACAGCAATAGTATCTCTACAGAAACCCAAACAAACACAGGGATAGTATCTCTACAGAAACCCAACCATAGACAGAGGTTGGTATCCCCACAGAAACCCCACCATAGACAGAGGGTGCATCTTTTATTCTCTCAAAGAATGCAGACAGTATTTATTGTCCATCCCTAATTGCCCTTGAGAAGGGGGTGTTGATTCGCCTTCTTGAATCACTGCAATCCATGTGACATAGATACACTCACACTGTTGTCAGGCAGGGAAGTCTATGATTTTGTCCAACTGCGAAAGATTCAGTGAATCATAAAATGATTACAGCACAGAATGGAAGGAATGGCAAAATAGTTTCAAGTCAGGATGGTGTGAGACTTAATAGGGAACCTGTTCCCATGCACGTACTGCCCTTTCGCTGCTTCAGTCAGTTCTGTAGATGAAGCCGTGGTGACCTGCCCGAGTGGTGGGGGAACTAGATATTTAAAATGGTGGATGGGGTGCTGATCATGCTGCTTTGTCCTGGATAGTGAGATTCTTGAGTGTTTTTGGAGCCGCATTCTTACATGCAAGTTGGGAGAATTCCAATACATGCCTGACTTAAGAGTCATATAGCCATTATGGCACAGAAGTAGGTGATTTGGCCTATCAAAGTCATGCCAGCTCTCTGTACAGCAATCCAATCAGTCCAAGTCCCACTCTCTATTCCCACTGCCCTAAACATGTATTTCCCTCAAGTGCCCATCCAATTTCCTTTCGAAATCACTGGTCGTTTCCACTTCCACCACCCTTGTAGGCAACATGTTCGAGCTCATTACCACTCGCTGCATATAAAAATTCTTCCTCGCATCCCCACTGCATAATTTAGCCAAAATGTTAGATCTATGTTCCCAGGCCTCATAGGATTAGTTAACAGGAACAGCTTTTCCTTGTCTACCTTATCTAAGCCTGTCTTAATCTTGTACACCTCTATCAAATCTCCCCACAATCTCCTTTGCGCCAAAGAGAACAACCCTAAATGCTCCAACCTAAAGTTGTAGTTAAAATCTACCATCCCTGGAACCATTCTGGTAAATCTCCTCTGCACCCTCTGAAGGACCCTCACATCCTTCCTGAAGCTTTTAGGAAATAGAAGGTGAATTACTGCTGCAGAATACCCAGAATCTGACCTGCTCTTGGAGTCTCAGTATTTATGTGGCTCTTCCAATTAGGTTTCTGGTCAATGGCGACCCCAAGGATATTGATGACAAGGCTTTGCGTGATGGTAATCTAATTGAATGTCAAGAGGAGGTGGTTAGATTCTCTCTTGTTGGAAATGGTCATTCTCTGGCACTTGTGTGGCTCAAATGTTACTACCTTCTTATCAGCCTAAGGTTGAATGTTGCCCAGGTCTTCCTGCATGTGGGTGCAGGCTGCTTCAGAATTTTAGGAGGTGTGAATGGTGCTGAACATTGTCCAATCATCAACAAACATCTCCAATTTTGACCTTATGATGGAAGGAAGGTCATTGATGAAGCAGCTGAAGATGGTTGGGCCGAGGACACTACTCTGAGGAACTCCTGCAGTGATGATTGGCCTCCAACAATCATAGCCATCTTCCTTTGTGCTCAGTATGACTCCAACTAGTGGAGAGGTTTCCCCTGATTCCCACTGACTTCAATTTTACTACAGCTCCCTAATGCTACATTCGGTCAAATGCTTAACCTCAAGGACAGTCACGCTCACCTCATCTCTGGATTTCAGCTCTTCTGTCCATGTTTGGACCAAGGCCATAATGAGGTGAGGAGCCGAGTGCCCCTGACAGTGAACAAGTTATTGTAAGTGGTGTTTGATAACATAGTCAATGACCCCTTCCATCACTTAGCTGATGACTGAGCGTAGACAGATGGGCTGGTAGTTGGCCAGATTGGAGTTGTCCTGCTTTTTGTGGAAAGGACATCTTGGGAAATTTTCCACATTGTCAAGTAGATACCATTGTTATAGCTGTACTGGAGCAGCTTGGCTAGAGGCACAGTTAGTTCTGGAGCGCATGTCTTCAGCACTACAACCAGGATGTTGTCAGGCCCATTGCCTTTAATGCAGCCAGTGGTCTCAGCCATTTCAGAGGACAGTTAAGAGTCAATCATTTCACTGTGAATTCGGAGTCGCATGTAGGCCAGGCCAGATAAAGACAGCAGATTTCCTTCCCTAAAGGATATTAATGCAGTGGACAGGTTATCACAGCAGCCTGGCAGTTTCATGGTCACCATGACCAATAAATTCATTTCAGCCTTATTTATTCATTGATTAAGTTGTCCAGCTGCCATGTTGGGATTTGAACTAATGTCTCTGGACCATTCATCCAAGCCTCTGTTACTACCCAGGAACATAATCACATGCTACTTTAGTCCAAACAGAACCTTCAGTAAACAGCAGGAATACTATCCCAACAGAAATTCCACCATACACAGGTAATATTGCATCAGCAGAAACTCCAGCATCATTGGTGGTATTATAACAGCAAGTTCAGCATACACAGGTGATATAATTCCAAAAGAAACAACAGTATACATAACTGATTCCATCCAAATATAAAATTCAGCATACACTTGGAAACCTGCACCAACCCACATTCCTGCTTAAATAGGTGGTAGTGTCCAGTCTGTGATAAACAAGCTACATAGTTAGTTAATTAGATGGCTAGCTACAACTGATTACCAAGTCGGCAGGACCTGGCTCATATCTTTGAAATTCCAGTTAATTTTTGCTCATGTACAAAGTAGCACGAAAGCCAGCTCGACGGAGGACAACTTCGACAGTAATGAACTCAGGAATTTGGTGGGTGAGGGAATTAGGTGCAGGAAGAGAAGAGGTGAAGTCTGGTATTTTACAGGACAAGTAGTGGTCTCAGAGAAGAAGTGAGAGCCAGCAAGATCTGAGAACTGAAACCAAGGGGATTAATTAGGTTCTGATGGAAGGGCATCAATCTGAAATGTTAACGCTGTATCGCTTCACAGATGCTACCTGACTTGCTGAGTATTTCCAGCATTTTCTGTTTTTGTTTCAGATTTCCAGATTCTGCAGTATTTTGCTTTTGCATTAATTAGACAAGCAGCTTAAGTGGTTGATTGGTGAATTTTAAGATTCCTTTTCCCTCTAATTTAGCAGTTTAAACAAGTACCAGAGAAATATTAGCATTGTATTAAATGTATCAACTAAAAATAATCATATGATGCTTTCTAAACCTGAATCCTAATTAGTTAAATTAAAGAAAGATGGCAGGGTAGGTGAGTGTTGCAGCTGTAGCATGTGGGATTTCCTGGACACTAGTATGATCCACAGCAACGACATCTGCAGTGGGAGTCAGCAGCTTGCAGAAATTAGGCCTAGAGTCAATGAGATAAAGTCAAAGCTCTGGACATTGTGGTGCACCGGGGGCGGGGGGGAAGGTACTTAGACCTTGTTCTAGGAGGCACTCACTCCCCTTAGGTTAGGTACAACAAATTTAGTCCATAGTCGAGGATAGGAGGGTGTTACTACGAGTGAGGCAGCTATAGGGAACAAAACAGCACTGAAGGAGCCTTAGTCTCTGCCTGTGCCCAATAGGTTTGCGTTTTTTGCAGCCTGTGTGGACAAGAACAGGGACTGCAGGGTGGATGAGCAAACTAACCACAGCAATGTGATACAGGACACTATTCAAGAGTGGGATGAGAGAATAAAAAGGAATGTAGTTGTAGTGCTACAGGACAATACAGTTACCAAAATAAACACTGTTCTCTGTAGCTGAGAGTGCGAGTCCAGGAGGTTGTGTTGCCTGACCACTGAATGGGTTAAGGACATCTCCTGAGGGCTGGAGAGGAACCTGGAGTGGGAGTTGTTGTACCAGCTAGCAATCACAGAATCACACAGTGCAGAAGAGGCCCTTCGGCCCATCGAGTCTGCACCGACACGTGAGAAACACCTGACCTACCTACCTAATCCCATTTACCAACACTTGACACATAGCCTTGAATGTTATGACATGATAAGTGCTCAACCAGGTACTTTTTAAAGGATGTGAAGCAACCCACCTCCACCACCCTCCCAGGAAGTGCATTCCAAACCGTCACCACCCTCTGGGTAAAAAGGTTTTTTCTCACATCCCCCCTAAACCTCCTGCCCCTCATTTTGAACTTGTGTCCCCTCGTAACTGACCTTCAACTAAGGGGAACAGCTGCTCCCTATCCACCCTGTCCATGCCCCTCATAATCTTGTACCCCTCGATCAGGTCGCCCCTCAGTCTTCTCTGCTTCAATGAAAACAACCCAAGTCTATCCAACTTCTCTTCATAACTTAAATGTTTCATCCCAGGCAACATCCTGGTGAATCTCCTCTGCACCCCCTCCAGTGCAATCACATCCTTCCTATAATGTGGCGACCAGAACTGCACACAGTACTCCAGCTGTGGCCTCACTAAGGTTCTATACAACCCCAACATGATCTCCCTACTTTTGTAATCTATGCCTCGATTGATAAAGACAAGTGTCCCATATGCCTTTTTCACTGCCCCACTAACATGCCCCTTCCCCTTCAGAGATCTATAGACACTCATGCCAAGAGCCCTTTGTTCCTCGGAACTTCCTAGTGTCATGCCATTCATTGAATACTTCCTTGTCAAATTACTCCTTCAAAAGTGTATCACCTCACTTTTCAGGGTTAAATTCCATCTGCCACTTATCTGCCCATTTGACCATCTTGTCTATATCTTCCTGTAGCCCAAGACACTCAACCTCACTGTTAACCACCCAGCCAATCTTTGTGTCATCCACAAACTAAGAAAGAGGTTCTGCAAAGGTGTGTGAGCAGCTAGCGGCTACACTAAAAAGCAGAATCACAAAGGTAACAATCTCTGGATTATTTTCGGAGCCACGAGCAAATTTACATAGAGTAAATAAGATCAGTGAATTGCATGGCTCAAGGATTGATGTGGGAGGAAGCACTGAAGCAGTCCCTAGTCCAAATGCAGCAAGACGTGGACAGTATCCAGGCTTGGGCTGACAATTGGCAAGTAACATTCACACCACACAAGTGCCAGGCAATGACCATCTCCAACAAGGAGGAATCTAACCATCACCCATTGACATTCAATAGTATTACCATCACTGAATCCCCACACTATCAACATCCTGGGGGTTACCATTGACTAGAAATTGAACTAGTCATAAAAATAGTGTGGCTACAAGAACAGGTCAGATGCTAGGAATTGTGTGATGAGTAACTCACCTTCTGACTCCCCAAAGCCTGTCCACCATCTACAAGGCTCAAGTCAGGAGTGTAATGGAATACTCTCCAATTGCCTGGATGAGTGCAGCTCCCACAACACTCAAGAAGCTTGACAACATCCAGGACAAAGCAGCCCGCTTGGCTGGCACACCATCCACAAACTTCCTTCCTATAATGTGGCGACCAGAACTGCACACAGTACTCCAGCTGTGGCCTCACTAAGGTTCTATACAATCCAACATGACCTCCCTACTTTTGTAATCTATGCCTCGATTGATAAAGGCAAGTGTCCCATATGCCTTTTTCACTGCCCCACTAACATGCCCCTTCCCCTTCAGAGATCTATGGACACTCACGCCAAGATCCCTTTGTAGTAGAAATCTAGCCCTAGGGAAAGTATAGTTAACAAGGAGTCAATAATTAGATTTAAATTAATTTATTAAATAGTTCTAGAAATGGCAGTTGCTGGGGTGAAGTGCTTCACCTGAGGGATGTGGGAAATCTGTGACGCTTCAAGTGTCCCGGACAACTACATCTACGGGAAGTGTACCCAATTGCAACTCCTCACAGACTGCATGGATCGGTTGGAGCAGCAGTTGGATGCACTTAGGAGTATTCAGGTGGCGGGAAGCGTCATAGACAGGAGTTTTGCAGATGTGGTCACATCCAAGGTACAGACAGATAGTTGGGTGACAGCTAAAATGGACAGGCAGTCAGTGCAGAAATCCCCTGTGGCTGTCCCCTTCGCTAACAGCTATACTGTTTTGGATACTGTTGTGGGAGATGGCCTATTAGGGGAAAACAACAGTTGTAGCCAGAGCAGCAGCACCAAGGCTGGCTCTGTTGGTCAGCGAGGGGTGGGGGGGGTGGGGAGGGGGTCAAAGCACAGAAGAGCTATCATCATAGAGGACTCTATAGTGAGGGGCTCAGATAGGCGCTTCTGTGGTCGTGAAAGAGACACCAGGATGGTATGGGTCCAGGATGTCGCTGATCAGGTATGGGACATTCTGAAGAGGGAAGGAGAACAGCCAGAGGTTGTGGTACACAGTGGTACTAACGACATAGGCAGGACGAATGACGAGGTCCTGCAGTGGAAGTTTAGGGAGTTAGGCAGAAAGTTAAAAAACAGGACCTCCAGGGTTGTAATCTCAGGATTACTCCCTCTGCCACGTGCCAGTGAGGCTAGAAATAGGAAGATAGTGCAGCTAAACACGTGGCTGAACAGTTAGTGTAGGAGGAAGGGTTTCTGATATCTGGATCATTAGGAACTCTTCAGGAGCAGGTGGGACCTATACAAGGTTGGGTTGCATCTAAACTGGAGGAGCACCAATATCCTGGCTGTGAGGTTTGCTAATGTCACTCGGGAGGGTTTAAACTAGTATGGTGGGGGGTGGGAACTAGAGCAATAGGTCAGCAGGTGAAATAAATGACTGGGAACTAGGTAATATGGCCAGTAGGACTAAGAGGAAGAGCAGGCAGGGAGAAATTACTGAACACAGTGGGACTGGGGGTCAGAAATGCATTTGTTGGGGGTTTACAATAGGCCTCCCAATTGCCAGCGGGAGATTGAGGAACAGTTAGGTAGGCAGATTTTGGAAAGATGTAAAAGCAATAGGGTTGTTGTGGTGGGTGATTTTAACTTTCCCTATATTGACTGGGAATCACTTAGTGCTAGGGATTTGGATGGTGCAGCCCTCCAGGAGGGCTTCATGAGACAATATGTAGATACTCCAACTAGGGAAGGGGCAATACTGGACCTGGTATGAGGGAATGAACCCGGCCAGGTGGTGGAAGTTTCAGTAGGGGAGCATTTCAGGAAAAGTGGCCATAATTCAGTAAGTTTCAAGGCACTGGTGGAGAAGGATAACAGGAGTCCTCAGATTAAGGTGCTTCATTGGGGGAAGACTACTTATATAATATTAGGCAGGATCTGAGGAATCTAGACTGGAGGCGGATGTTTGAGGGCAAATCAACAACTGATATGTGGGGGGTTTTCAAATGTCAGTTGATAAGAATTCAGGACTGGCAAGTTCCTGCTGGGATGACGAATAAGTATGGCAAGTTTCAGGAACCTTGGATAACAAAGGATATTGTGAGATTAGTCAAAAAGTAAAGGGAAGCATTCGTAAGGGCTAGAAGGCTGGGAACAGATGACGGCCATGGAGAATATAAAGAAAGTAGTTAGAAACTTAAGCAAGTAGTCAGGAGGGCTAAAAGGAGTCATGAAAAGTCAATGGCAACCAGGATTAAGTAAAATCCCAAGGCCTTTTATACATATGTCAAAAGCAAGAGAGTAGCCAGGGAAAGGGTAGGCCCACTCAGGCTCAGAGGTGGGAATCTGTGTGTAGAGACAGAAGAAATGGGAGAGATACGAAATGAGTACTTCTCATCAGTATTCACCAAAGAGAAGGACTCAGCAGTCGATTTGTCTAGGGAAGTGTGTGTAGATAGCCTGGATCATGTTGAGATCAAAAATGAGGTGTTAGGCGTCTTGAAGAATATTAAGGTGGATAAGTCCCCAGGGCCAGATGGGATCTACCCCAGAGTACTGTGGGAGGCAAAGGAGGAGATTGCTGGGGCCTTGACAGAAATCTTTGTATCCTCACTGGCTACAGTTGAGGTCCCAGTGGACTGAAGAATGGCCAATGTTGTTCCATTGTTTAAGAATGGTAGCAGGGATAATCCAGGAAATTACAGGCCAGTGAGTCTTACATCGGTGGTAGGGAAATTATTGGAGAAGAATCTTCGTGACAGGATTTACTACCAAAGCAAATGGGCGTATTAGTGAGAGGCAGCGTGGTTTTGTGAAGGGGAGGTCATGTTTCACTAACTTGATTGAGTTTTTCGAGGAAGTGACAAAGATGATTGATGATGGAAGGGCCGTGGATATTATCTACATGGATTTCAGTAAGGCCTTTGACAAGGTCCCTCATGACAGACTGGTACAGAAGGTAAAGTCGCACAGGATCAGAGGTGAGCTGGCAAGATGGATACAAAACTGGCTTGGTCATAGAAGACACAGGGTAGCAGTGGAAGGGTGCTTTTCTGAATGGAGAGCTGTGACTAGTGGAGTTCCGCAGGGATTAGTGCTGGGACCTTTGCTGTTAGTAGTATACGTAAATGATTTGGAGGAAAATGTAACTGGGCTAATTAGTAAGTTTGCAGACGACACTAAGGTTGGAGGAGTTGCAGACAGTGAAGAGGATTGTCAAAGGATACAACAGGATATAGATCGGTTGGAAACTTGAGCGGAGAAATGGCAGATGGAGTTTAATCCAGACAAATGCGAGGTAATGCATTTTGGAAGGTCTAATACGGGTAGGAATTATACAGTAAATGACAGAACCCTTCAGTGCATCGACATACGGAGGGATCTGGGTGTACAGGTCCACAGGTCACTGAAAGTGGCAACGCAGGTGGATAAGGTAGTCAGGAAGGCATATGACATGCTTGCCTTCATCAGCAGGGGTATTGAGCATAAAAGCTGGGAAGTCATGCTGCAGCTGTATAGACCCTTGGTTAGGCCACACTTGGAATTTGCATGCAATTCTGGTCGCCACATTACCAGAAGGATATGGAGGCATTGGAGAGGGTGCAGAGGAGGTTTACCAGGATGCTGCCTGGTCTGGAGGTTATTAGCTATGAGGAGAGATTGGAGAAACTCGGACTGTTCTCACTAGAGCGACGGAGATTGAGGGGCGACTTGATAGAAGTTTACAAAATTATGAGTGGCATGGACAAAGTAGAAAGTCAGAAGCTTTTTCCCAGGGTGGAAGAGTCAATTACTAGAGGGCATAGATTTAAGAGGAGATGTGTGGGGCAAGTTTTTTATGTAGAGGGTAGTGAGTGTCTGGAATTCGCTGCCAGAGGAGGTGGTGGAAGCAGGTACAATAGTGGTGTTTCAGAGGCAGCTTGACAAATACATGAATAGGATGGGAATAGAGGGATACGGACCCCGGAAGTGCAAAATGTTTTAGTTTGATGGGCAATATGACCAGCGTGGGCTTGGAGGGCCCAAGGGCCTGTTCCTGTGTTGTATTTTTCTTTGTTCTTTATTCTATTCAGTGCCTGCACCATGCCACACAAGTGCCAAGCAATGCCAATCTCCAACAAGAGAGAATCTAACCATTGCTCCTTGACGTTCAATGGCATTACCATCACAGAATCCACGACTATCAACATTCTGGGGGTTACCATTGACCAGAAACTGAACTGGACTAGCCATATAAATACTGTGGCTGCAAGAGCAGGTCAGAGGCTAGGATTCCTACAGCGAGTAGCTCACCTCCTGACTCCCCAAAGCCTGCCCACAATCTACAAGGCATAAGTCAGGATTGTGATGGAATACACCCCACTTGCCTGGATGAGTACAGCTCCAACAACGCTCAAGAAGCTTGACACCATCCAGGACAAAGCAGCCCGCTTGATTGGCACCCATGCACAAACATTCACTCTCTCCACCACCGACGGATAATAGCAGCAGTGTGTACCATCTACAAGATGCACTGCAGAAACTCACCAATACTCCTTAGACAGCACCTTCCAAACCCACGACTGCTATCATCCAGAAGGACAAGGACAACAGATAGATGGGAGCACCGCCACCTGGAAGTTCCCCTCCCAGCCACTCACCACCCTGACTTGGAAATAATCTCCGTCCCTTCACTGTCGCTGGGTCAAAATCCTGGAACTCCCTCTCTAACAGCACTGTGGGTGTACCTACAGCACATGGACTGCAGCAGTTCAAAAAGTCAGCTCACCACCACCTTCTCAAGGGTAATTAGGGATGGGCAATAAATGCTGGGCTACCCAGCAATTCCCACATCCCATGAATGAGTAAAAAAAATGTGTTTTGATTCATAGGGCACTAGAACCATTACTGGGAAAAGAGGGAGCTGGACCATTGGGACAGCCTTCACTTGAACTTCTCCAAGACCAGTGTCCTGGAAAATCGTTTAACTAGAACTTTACGAGGGGGCTTTAACGTAAGTTGTAGGGTGGCAGGGTTCACATGAGGGGGGATTTAGAAAGTTAGTGAAGAAGGATAAGGCAATAGTGAGGGTAGCGATATGGGTAATATTAACCAGAATGAACCAGGAAGGGACAGAGCATGCAAACATGAGTGCACCACCAAATAGGGTTAGCGTTAGGAAAAGTTATAAAAAGACAGAATCTGAATACACAGCATTTGCAAGAAAATGGGTGAATAGAAATTGAAATAATTGGGTACGATGTGATTGCCATTACAGAGACATGGTTGCAAAGTGACTGAGACTGGGAACTTAATATTCAAGGGTAACTGACATTTCAGAAAGATAGGAAGAAGGGAAAAGGAATTGGGGTAGCTCTGTTAATTTTTAAAAATTCATTCATGGGATGTGGGCTCTGCTGGCTGGGCCAGCATTTATTGCCCATCCCTAGTTGCCCATGAGAAGGTGGTGGTGAGCTGCCTTCTTGAACCGCTGCAATCTATGTGGTGTAAGTACATGCACAGTGCTGTTAGGAAGGGAGTTCCAGGATATTGACCCAATTGACCCAGTGAAGTAACGGTGATATATTTCCAAGTCAGGGTGGTGTGTAATTTGGAGGGGAACTTCAAAGTGGTGGTGTTCCCATCTATCTGCTGCCCTTGTCCTTCCAGATGGTAGTGGATCATGGGTTTGGAAGGTGGTGTTGAAGAAGCCTTAGTGAATTCCTGTAGAGCATGTTGTAGATGGTACACACTGCTGCTACTGCGGGTCGGTGGTGGAGGGAGTGAATGTTTGTGGATGCGGTGCCAATCAAGCAGGCTGCTTTGTCCTGAACGGTGTCAAGCTTCTTGAGTGTCGTGGGAGCTGCACTTCTCCAGGCAAGTGGGGAGTATTCTATCACAGTCCTGAGGTGTGCCTTGTAGATAGTGGACAGGCTTTGGGGAGTCAGGAGGTGAGTTACTCGTCACACAATTCTTGGCTTCTGGCCTGCTGTTGTAGCCACAGTATTTATATGGCTAGTGCAGTTCAGTTTCTGGTCAATTGTAACCCCCCAGGATGTTGATAGTGGGGGGATTCAGTGATGGTAATACCACAGAACATTAGGAAAGACAGGGAAGGAAGAAAAGGATGTGGGGTGCCAGTACTAATTAAGAAAGATACTGTAGTGTTGGAAAATATGGATGTCCATGAGGAGGCGAGGGCAGAATCATTTGGTTGCAGTTGAGAAACAAGGAAGGTATGATCATGCGACTGGGGTATTCAAATAGTGAGAGAGAGAGATAGAGGAACAAATCTGCAGGGAAATCACAAAGGAATGCAATAACTATGATATTAAGTGACATTAATTACCCAAATATCAATTAGAAACTTTCAAGTAAAGGCAAACCAGGGGGAGGAACTTCCTTCACTAGTATGTTCTCTGCCAACAAAGAAAGAGGCATTGCTGAATCTGGTGCCAGGGAATGAGGGGAGCCAAGTGATCCAACTATGATAAGGGTGATCATTACATCATAAAGTTTTAGATTACTACTGGAGAAAAGCAAGAACCAAATCTAACTTCAAAATTGGAGAAGGCAAATTTCAGTAGGATGAGAGGGGATCTAGCCAAGGCGAAATGGATCTAAAGACTGACTGAAAAATTCATAACTGAACAATATGTGATATTTAAAGGAGGAGATCTTCCAGGTAAATCCCAACAAGTGCGAAAGATATAGCGATCAAAGTCAGGGCTCCTTGCATGATGAAGGAGATAGAGAATATGATGAAACCAAAAAAAAGGGGGTGTATGATGGACGTCAGGTAAATTCTTCAAGCAAGAACTCAGATAATATGATAAACTTGGATGGAAGGTGAAGAGGAAAATAAGTCTGGCTAAAAGAGAATATGAGAACAGAATGGCAGTTAATATTAAAGGAAACCCATAAATCTTCAACCAGCATGCAAACAGTGAGTGGGCAGTAAGAGGGGGTTAGGTCCCATTCAGGACAAAGAGGGCAATAAATGCTTAGCAGTGTAGGCCAAATCTAGAATACTTAATTAGTACTTAGTACTTAGTACTCTTTACTAACAAAGAGGATGCTGACAAAATATCGGTAGAAGCGGAGATGGTAGAGGTAATGAATGGAGTAGAAATTGATAGGCAGGATGTACTGAAAAGGCCGGCTCTACTTAGAATGCATATGTCACTGGATCTGGATGGCTTGCATCCCAGGTTGCTAAACCAAATGAGGGTATATATAATGGAAGGGCTCTTCCTTAGATACAGGGGAGGCGCCAGAGGATTGCAGAGTCGCAAACATAACACCCTTACTTAAGAGAGTAAGGACATTACCGTTAACTACAGGCTGGACAGTTTAACATCAGTGGTAAGTAAGGTTTTAGAAATAATAATCATGAAAATAATCAACAGATATTTGGGGAGGTTTGAGTTAATTAAGGAGAGCCAGCACGGATTTGTAAAAGGCAAATCATGCTTGACTAATCTAATTGAATTTTTTGATGAAATTACAGAGCAGGTTAATGAAGGGAATGTAGTTGATGTTGTCTATATGGATCTTGAGAAAGATTTTGACAAAGGTACCATGTAAAGGGCTAATTAACATAATTGAGGCTCATGGTTTAGGGAGATCAATGTCATCTTCGATAAAAAAATTGGCTTAGAGGCAGCAAACAGTGAGTCATGGTAACTGAGTCAGACTGGAGAGTGGTAGACAGTAATGTTCCCCAAGGGTCAGTACTAGGATCACTGCATTCTTTATATGTATTAAATGACTTAAACTTTGGAACACAGAGTGAGATTCCAAAATTTATCAATGTTACCAAGCTTGGAGGCAAGACAAAATAGTGAGGGTGATACTAATTGGCTGGCAGAATTTGCAACATGTGGCAGATGGAATTTAATACAGAGAAGTGTGAAGTGATGCATTTTGGCAAAAAGGGAGGGAGAGGCAATATAGGCTTAATAGGACATTTCTAAAGAGTTTGCAGGACAGAGAGACCTGAGGGTTCATGTGCATAGATCTCTGAAGGTGGCAGGACATACTGGGATTGTAATTAGCAAAGCATACGAGCTTCAGAGAGGCATTGAGTAAACAAGCTGGGATGTTATGCTGAACTTTTATAAAACTCTGATTACGTCACAACTAGAGTATTGAGTCATGTTCCGGTCAACACGCTTCACGAATGGTGTAAAGACCTTTAGAGATTTAGCAGGGATGGGGGATTCTAGCTACAAGGTTAGGTTGGAGAAACTGGGATTGCTCTCCTTGGAGTAAAGGAGACGAAGTGGAGATTTGATAGAGGTGTGCAAGATTATGACAGGTTTAGATAAAGAAAACAAAGGAAAATTGATTTACATTAGCTAATGGTACAAGGATGAGGGAACATAGATTTAAGGCTTTCGGCAACAGACACAAGAGGGGATGTGGGAAAGGACTTTTTTTTTTAAACACAGTTAGTGGTAATGCCCTGGACCTCAATGTCTATAAAGGTGGTGAAAGCGAATGCAAGAAATGATTTCAAAAGGAAACTGCATGGGCATTTGAAGGAAATAAACTTAGGGGGCTACAGGGATAGAGCGGGAGAATAGGACCGACTGGATTGCTCTACAGAAAGAGCCTCATGGATTCAACGGGCCAAATGGTCTCCTTTTGTACTTCAACAACTCTATGACTCTAAAGAGGAAAGTTGCCCAGGTATGTCTTGTCCAAAAAAAGCAGAATGAATCCAATCTAGCCACAATTTGTCAGTCTACTGTCAATCTTCAGCAAAGTGATAGAATGGGTCAAACCTTGCAATTCACCAATATTCTGGTCAGTTTAATAGACCACTGAGCTCCTGACCTCATTACAGCCTTGGCCCACACATAGACAAAAAAGCTGAATTCCAGAGGTGAGGTGACTCGACCCTTTACATGAAGGCATCATTTGACCAAAAGGTACATCAAGCAGCCCCAGTAAAAGTGAAATCAAAGGGGATCAGAGAGGGAACTCTCCACTGATTGGAGTCATACTGAGCCCATAGGGGGAAGATGGTTGTGATTGTTGGAGGCCAATCAACTCAGTCCCAGGACATTGCTACCAGAGTTCCTCAGGGTAGTATCCTGGGTCCAACCATTTTCAGCTTCTTCCTTTTATTAAATATCAGAGGTGGGGAAGTTCACTGATGATTGCACAATATTCAGCATCATTTGCAACTTCTCAGACTATGAAGCAGTCCATGCTGCATGCAGAAAGACCTGGACAACATTTAAGCTCAAGTTGATAAGTAGTAAATAACATTTGCACTGGCCAGGTGCCAACCAATGACTATCTCCAACAAGCAAAGTCCAACAACCTCACCTTGATATTCAACAGCATTACCATCGCCAAATCCTCTATCATCAATATCCTAGGCTACCATTGACCAGAAACTGAACTGGACCAGCCATATTAATATTTGCGGCTACAAAAGCAAGTTAGAGTTGGATATTCTGCTGCAAATAACTCACCTCCTGACTCCCCAGATCCTCCACCATCTACAATGAGCAAGTCAGCAGTGTGATGGAATACTCTCCACTTGCTTGATGAGTGCAGCTCCAACAACACTCAAGAAGCTTGACATCATCCGGGACAAAGCAGCCCACTTGATCAACACCCTACCCACCACCTTCAATATCCACTCCCTCCACCAGCAGTGCATAGTGACTGCAGTGCGTACAATCTAACTGCATCAACTCACCAAGGCTCCTTCAATAGCATCTTTGAAAACTGTGACCTTTGCTGCGTAGAAGGACAAGGGCTGCAGACCAAGGGAACACCACCACCTGTATGTTCCCCTCCAAGTCACACAATATTCTAACCTGGAAATAAATTGCCCTTTCTTCATTGTCTCTGGGGCAAAACCCTTCCTAACAGCACTGTGTGTGTACCTACATCAGATGGACTGCAGCAGTTCAGGAAGGCAGTTCATCGCCATCTTCTCAAGGGACAATTAAGGATGGGCAATAAATGGTGGCATTGAGAGTGATGCCTGCATCCCATGAACAATTTTTTAAATCACACAGGTGATACTGCATGAGCAGAAACTCCACAATACTCGGGTGATACAGCACCACCAGGTCTTCAGTTGTTTGGAGAAAATTTCACAGAAAACATCTGCAGTATTCATCAGTAGAGTTCCATGCACTAAATGCACCATGTGATGCTGGTGAAGGTGCAGTCTGTTCTGGTGGAGTGTTTTACTCATTAATCGTATTGCTGGAGATGCTAGAGACAAGTAAGAAACTGTTCCATAAACAAATTCAGAATTAGTACATTTAAATTTGCATTTAACCGTGCATTGTATTAAACATAACATCCAGATACTCAAAATAAAAACAGGGTGGTTAAATAAAATTCCCACAGCTGAGCAGTTGGGATACCATAATATTAGTGTCTATGTTTCTGGGTTCCTGCTGGAAACAAGTGCAGACATCGGGGGAGGGCAGGACCGGGCTAGGCTATGAATCTCCCATGGTCAAACAAAGTGCCAGAAATCACCATGTGGACTCACACATGAAGAATGGTCAGTTGGGTGAACTGTTGGAGAGTGACTGGCTCAGCGTAACTGAATTCACTAAGTCAGGAAAGGAGGGAGAGGTGAGAAAACTGGAACAAAATGGAGTCTGGGAAAACTTCAAATTGTTTTAAATTCCCACTGAAATGCTGAAAGTTTTTTTAAACTGTTATTTAGGTTGATGAAAAGCTACAATAAGACAATTTACTACAATCTTTGTTCAATCAGTTGACTGCTGCAGTAAGATGAAGCATCCTGCTACATTAACACCTCATGTAATTTCAGCTGTCAGGCACCTCTGAAATTAGTTGACAGGATACTCTACAGCAATAAAAACATTTTTATATTTTCTGTAAGGTACATGGACACACATTGGCACAATAAATATTGTAGCCTGTGACCTTTACCCACATCTGTCTCACTGTTTGCTTCTCGGCCTGCATGTTCTGACAGCCACCTTTATTATATCTGTGTTACTAGAAGCTTCCTATTGATACTATACAGAGGTTACTCACAGTATCAAAACCTTCTTGCAACTTTCACATTTATCCTGCAGCTGCTTCCTGACGATGATATGAAAATCTGTTTGCTGATCAGTGATCTAAGTATTTAAAAACCTTCTTCTGACTCTTCAGATGTATAAATTCACTAAACAGGCAGGAATGTCAAATATGCCCTCAGTGACCCTGCTCCTGTGAAGGTCAAGTACACTCTCACATATGGTTACCAAGGTAGCAAAATTGACAATTCCTGCTGTTTTGCCAGCTGCTGAAGCAATTTACCTATTTACTGGATTCATTCCACTTGAGATCCACTTGCAGGGATCACATTGCTATCTTTTGGAAGTGTGTTGAGTAGAAAAGGAGTTTGATTGCAGACCAAACTTGCTTAATGACGTCAATTTGCTATTTATCTTAATACAAATACATTATTATCCAAAGATCCTTGTACACCACAGCAGAAATCCCCATGAGAAAAAAATGCTCTTTTAAAAACAATTGGCCTCTGTGAATGAAATACATGCTGATTTGAGGTAGAGCAATAGGATGTAAGAATCGCATAATAATTAGAAAACAATAACAGCAGAAAAAATACCTAATTAACATTAAGATGAAAACAGAATCCATATACACTGGGATAAATGGTCAGAAGAGATTGATCATCTTAAGAGGGGCATTCTATAGATCATCGCATAGTAAAATGGTGGGAGTACAGATGTAACGAGGCCTAAATGTGACAAGATGCGAGTCCAAACTTGGGAATTTGTTGCAGGCAAGAATCCCTCTGGTAAATTTTTCTCAAACTATAATCTAGATTAGCAGTCAGACTCTGATTTAGAACTTTAAAATTGCATGTTAGTTAAGGAGCCTAACAAAATCTGCCCAGCAATGGCAGTTAACTGTCATTCAACTGAAAGTGAATTGGTGTTAATCACTGTAGCAGTTGCTGCTTGGGTGTGAGTCATCAGCAGTCTTAAAAGTATAAAGCAGATTTTTCTGCCACAGAGTACAGTGAGGTCTGAGTGCGACAAGGTACGATAACTGAGTTGGGAATTTGATGCAGGTAGGAATTCAGGAAGGGGGTCCTGCTTTTTATATATTTGTTTCAGCCTCCAGAAGCTGGTGAGTGTTTAAGGCTTTAATTAAGTGAGCAGGGAGGTGATTGGTGAGCTTTTAAGACGTTATTCCCCTAAATTCAGGCAGTATCTTAAACCAGTATTGGGGAGATGTAAGTATTGCAACAAATTTATAACTGAACTGTTTGAACTACTTGGTACAACTACAGACAACAGTTGAGTGCTATTTCCAAACTTGAAACCTAATTAGTTAAATTAAACACAGAAGAGATGACAGGGCAGGTGATGTGTTGCAGCTATAGCACATGAGGGCTAGTGGGCACCAGTGTGATCCACAGCCACCACATCAACAGTAGGTGTCTGCAGCTCAAGGAATCTCGGCTCAAAGTTGATGAGCTGGAGTCCAAGTTTCAAACACTTCAATGCATCAGGGAGGGGTAAGGTTACCTGGGCACTTTGTTCCAGGAGGCAGTGACACCCCTTAGGCTGAGTACATCAGATTGGATCTGTGGTCAGGGACAGGGTGTGACTCAGAGAGGCAGGAATGAGGGTGCAGAAGGTAGCAATGGAGGATCTTCAGCCCTTGAAATAGTCCAACAGGTTTGAGGATTTTGCAACTCATGTGGACGAGAGTAGGTGCTACAGGGAGGAAATTAACAACAGCACTGTGGTGCAGGTAGCCATTCAAGTGGGGAGTAAACAGGAATGTAGCTGTAATAAGGGGATGGTATAGTTGGCTGCAGAGAACAACATCTATTCTGATAACTATGTAAGTCCAAAAGCTGTATTGCCTGCTCGGTGCCAGGGTTAAGGACATTTCTTCAGGGCTGGAAAGGAACTTGGAATGGGAAGGAAGTTGTTGTGGTCCATGTATGTAGGAATAAGAAAAAGGTGTTGGTTAAAGAGTCTGAAGAACTAGGACTAAATTAAAAAGCAATAATAATCCATAATAAAGTAATAATCCTTGGATTACCACCTGAGCCACAAGCAAATTGGCATAGGCTAAATAAGATAAGACAGTTGAATGTGTGGCTGAAAGACTGATGTGGGAGAAATGGGTTTTCATTCCTGGGGCACTGGCACCAGTACTGGGGAAAGAGAGAGCTGTACCTCTGATACGGCCTTCACCTGAACTGCCCTAGGACCAGTGCACTGGCAAATCATATGTCTAAGGCTGTTGAGAGGACCTTAAACTATATTTTAGGTCGGGTTGGGTTGGGTTGGTTGTTGGCGGTGGGGGGGGGGGGGGGGGGGGCGCAGGGGGAGGAAATAGAAGCAGGTTTCACCTGCAGGGAGATTTGGAAAGTTAAAGAGAAAGGACAAGGCAATAGTGCAGGGTAGCAACATGGATAATGTTAACCAGAGAGTGTGACTGGAAGGGACAGAGCATACAAACATAAGAATGCGCCAGCAAACAGGGTCAGAATAGGAAGAAATGGTAAAAAAAAAGATAGAATTAAAGGCTCTTTATCTGAAAAATTCATAACAAGGTGGAAGCATTGATAGCACAAATAGAAATCTATGAGTATGATATGGTAGCCAACACAGGGAAGTTGTTGCAACATAACCAAAACTTGGACATGAATACACAATGGTATCTGACATTTTGGAAGGACAGGAGGAAAAGAAAAGGAGGTGGGTAGCTCTGTTAATCAAGGATGAGATCAATACAGTAGTGAGAAATGATCTTGGTTCAGAGAATCAAAATATATAATCAGTTCAGCTGGAGATGAGAAATAGTAAAGGAAAGAAGTCATTGATAAGAGTGGCTTATAGACCCCATGACAGTAGCTACATTGTAGGACAGAATATAAATAAAGAAACAAGCAAGTCGGAGGCTAGAAATCCTGCGACAAGTAACTCACCTCCTGACTCCCCAAAGCCTGTCCGCCACCTAAAAGGCATAAGTCAAGGGTCTGTGTCCCCACTTCCCTGGATGAGTGCAGCTCCCACAACATTCAAGAAGCTTGACACCATCCAGGACAAAGCAGCCCACTTGATTGGCACCACATCCACAAACATCCACTCCCTCCACCACCAACACACAGAAGCAGCAGTGCGTACCATCTACAAGATGCACTGTAGGAATTCACCTAGTCACTCACCATCCTGACTTGGAAATATATTACCGCTCCTTCACTGTCGCTGGGTCAAAATCCTGGAACTCCCTTCCTAACAGCAGTATGTGTGTACCTACACCACATGGACTGCATGGTTCAAGAAGGCAGCTCACCACCACCTTCTCAAGGGCACGAGGGATAGGCAATAAACGCTGGCCCAGCCAGCGAAGCCCACATCCTGTGAATGAATATAAAAAAAAAGAAAATAATGGAGGCTTGTAAGAAAGATACTGCAATAACCATAGAGATTTTAATCTTCATTGATTGGATGGATAAAATTGGCAAAAGTAGCCTGGAGGATGAGTTAATAGAGTATATTTGGGACAGTTTCTTAGAACAATAAGTTCTGGAACCAACCAGGAAACAGACTATGGTAATGTGCAATGAGACAAGATTAATTAACAAAGAATCCTCATAGTAAAGAATCCACTAGGGAAGAGTGATCGTAACTTGATGGAATTTCACATTCAGTTTGAGAGAGAGAAATTTGGGTCTGAAACTAATGTCTTAAACTTAAATGAAGATATAAAGACAGAGTTGGCTCCGGTGGAATGGGAAAATACGTTAAAAGGTAAGGACAGTAGAAAAGCACTGGAAGACATTGAAGGAGATATTTTATAACTCTCAGCAAAATATGTTGTTACACTGAGAAAGAACAACGCGGCGAGAAGGATGCATCATCCATGGCAAACTAAAGAAGTTAAGGGTGGAATCAAATTGAAAGAAAAGATGTGCAATACTGCAGGCTTAGTGGTAGTCCAGAAGAATGGGAAAATTGTAGCAATCAGCAAAAGATAAAAAAAGGGAGAAATATAAAAACAGGCAGTAAAAGCTTCTACAAGTATATAAAAAAGAAGAGAGCAGCTAAAGTAAACATTGGTCCCTTGGAAGATGAGACTGGGGAATTAATGATTGGAAACAACGAAATGGCAGACACTTTAAACATATATTTTGTATCTGTCCTCATTGTAGAAGACACAGAAAGCATCCCAAGCAAAATTAAGAAGCTAAAGGAAGAGCAGAACTTAAAACAATCACAATCACTAGAGAAAGAATACTGGAAAAACTAATGAGACTAAAGGCTGACAAGTCCCCTGGACCTGATTGCTTGCGTCCTATGATCTGAAAATAAGTGGCTACAGAGATAATTGTTGTAATTTTGATATTGGCTGTAATCTTCCGAAATTCCTGAAAGGTCCCAGCAGACAGGAAAACCGCAAATGTAAACCACGATTCAAGAAAGGAAAGAGACAGAAAGCAGGAAACTATACATCAGTTAGTCTAACATCTGTCATTGGGAAATTGCTAGAATCCATTATGAAGGAGGTAGTAGCAGAACATTTAGAAAATCATAATACAATCAGACAGTCAACATGGTTTTATGAAGAGTCTGTTAAGGACATAAATAGGAAGAATAGAAAAGCAGAATATTATTTAATAGAGAGAGACTGCAAAATGCTGTGGTAGAGGGATCTTGCATATGAATCACAAGAAGTCGACATGCAGGTACAGCAAGTGATTAGGAAGGCAAATGGAATTTCGCCGTTTATTGCAAAGGGGATGGAGTATAAAAATAGGGAAGTCTTGTTACATGTGTACAGGGCACTGGAGAGACTGCACCTGGAGTACTGTGTACAGTTTTGGTTTCCTTAATTAAGGAGGGATATACCGGCATTGGAAGCATATCAGAGAATGTTCACCTAGGCTGATTCCTGGGATGAAAGGAATTATGAGGAAAGGTTAAGCAAGTTGGACTTATACTCACTGAAGTTTAGAAGAACGATAGGTGATCTTATTGAAACATATAAAGATTGAGGGGGTTTAACAGGGGAATTGCTCTGAGGATGTTTCCTCTCATGGAGGAATGTAGAACTAGGGGGGCACAGTTTCAAAGTAAGGGGTCTCCCATTTAAGATGGAGATGAGGAGAAATTTCTTCTCTCAGAGGATCGTTAGTCTTTGGGATTCTCTTCCACAGAGAGCAGTGGATCATTCAATACATTCAGAGCTAAGTCAGACTGATTTTTGATCAACAAGGGAGACAAGGGTTATGGGGGAGAGGCAATCGCTAAGCCCACAATCAGGTCAGCCATGATCTTATTGAATGTCAGAGCAGGCTCGATGGGCCAAGTGGACTACTCTTGCTCCTTATTCTTATGATCTACTAAAATAGGAAGTGGAGGAAAAAATGTAAGCAAATCTATGAAATGAGGAAAAGAGAATAATAATCATGGAAGATTATAACTACCCCTAAGTAAACTGGTGCAAAGAGGCAGGTAAAGAGGAAAAGGAAGTGGATTTTTACAGTGAGGGCCGGACCCTTTTCTTAGCCACTAAGTAAGAAGCCCAACAAGAGAAGCATCATTGAAGGAAGATGCTGTGGTTGGAAACCAACCAACTCAGTCCGAGGACATTGCTGCATGAGTTCCTCAGGGTCGTGTTCTAGGCCAAACTATCATTAGCTGTTTCATTACTTATCCTTCCTTCCATCATAAAATCAGAAGTGGGGACGTTTGCTGATGATTGCACAATGTTCAGTACCATTCGGGACTCCTCAGACACTGAAGTCATCCATGTCCATATATAGCAAGACCTGAACATTAGTCTTGGGCTGATAAATGGCAAGTAATATTCACATCACACAAGTGCCAGACAATGACCATATCCAACAAGAAGCTAACCATCTTCCCTTGACATTCAATGGCATTACCATCACTGAATCCCCAATTATCAGCATCCTGGAGGTCACCATTGACTAAAAGCTTTACTGTGGCTACAAGAGCAGAACAGAGACTGAGAACTCTGCGGCAAGTAATTCACCTCCTGATTTCCCTACTTGCCAGGATGAATGCAGCTCCAAAATTCAAAAAGCTTGACAACATCCAGGACAAAGCAACTGGCTTAATTGGCACCCAATTCGCCACATTAACCATTCATTTCCTCCTCCACCTACGACAAACAGTATGCATGATCTACAAGATCACAGGAGCAACTTGCAAAAGTTCCTTTGACAATTCCTTCCAAACCCTCGACATTAACCAGCTAGAAGAACAAGAGAAGTTGGTGCATGGAAACACCACCACCTGCAAGTTTTTATCCAAGCCACACATCATCTCGACTTAGGAATGTATCACCATTCCTTCACTGTCACTGAGAAAATCCCAAATTCTCTCCCTACCAGCACTGTAGGAGTACTTAAACGACAAGGACTAAAGCAAGAGGGCAATTCATTACCAACTTTGTAACTTCTTCAAAAAATTACAATTAGATTTTGGAACCAACCATTTCATGAAGCCATGCTGGGCATCCTTAACTTCTCTTTATTCAAAATTTCATATATTACATCAGAATTCAAAATACATGGGGGCAGCAAGCAGATTTGCCCTCAGAAGGCTCCAAAACCCCCAGGAAAGCTCAATTGCGGGGGAGGCTACTGAGAGGAAAGCTGTCCCTGTACCTGGAAATGACAGAATTGGCGAGCAGCTGCTCTTCCAATCACAGGTTGTTTCTTTCCCATGCTTGCTGCTGCTAGGCTTACTACTAAGTCTGTCAACAGTGAAGATGGGAGAGAAACAGTGTGTGATTGGAGGAGCAGTGTGCAGTGGGGAAGCGAGTGGCAGCACATCAGCTTCAGCACCTGAGCAGCGACGGTGAGAGAGGCTGTGGAGTGATGCGGGGGAGGGGGTGGGGAAAAGAGGCTGCCCATCTTCCTCACTTGCTCCAGACCAAATGAGCAGCTGGTACAACATTGCCTGCTCATCACTGCTGGCAAGTAAGCAGAGTGAACCTCTAGCCCACGCAAGAGGCACCAGACACAAACAACCAAAGGTCTGGGGCCTGCCACCCTGTGAGCAATCCAGCTGGTCTCTGCACATCAGGCTCAAATGAGAGAGAAGAGGTGCAGCGGGGGGAGCTGCACGGGGGGTGGGGAGTCAGGGAAGAGGAGCTGTGAAGGTGAGAGGTAAGTTTTCAACTTGTCAACTAAGGAATACTCAGCTAACTGGGAGCCAGGAAAACTTGACGTCACTTGCTAACGAATTCCTTGCAAATAAATGTGTAGTCTAACTTAAGGCTGCATAAGTTCAAGAGCTGCTGTATGAGGAAAAAAGGGAGCAGATGCTATCATTACTAATTGTGTTAATTGGATAATTTAATATTAAACAGTTTATTTACAGTGATTTACAGTGAGAGAAAAACAGCGTGGTCATTTACAGGGTGAGAGAGAAACAGCGTAGTCATTTACAGTGACAGAGTGAGAGAAACAGTGGGATCATTTACTATAGACAGTATGAGAGAAACAGCAGGGGCATTTACAGCAAGAGAGTGAGGGAGAAGCAGCGGGGTCATTTACAGCGAGAGCGCGAGAGAAACAGCGGGGTTGTTTACAGGGTGAGAGTGAGAGAGAAGCAGCGTGGTCATTTACAGGGAGTGAGTGTGAGAGGAACTAGCCTTTAACAGTGAGAGAAGAGTGTGAGAACATTACAGAGCGTGAGAGGGAAAAGTGCATGGAGAGCAGCTGATTGGTGAGTGGGACTGGTGAGTATTTCTAGTCTTTAAAGTAAAAGTAAGGTCTTTAGTTTCTGTTTAGATCCCTAGTCTTTTTTTCTCTTTTTCTTAAAGTTGGTTTGTTAAGTATAAAATCGATAATTGTAGGACAACCTACAACCACACCCACCCCCCCCCACCTCTCTCTCTCTCTCTCTCTCTGCCCCCCACACACACACACCTTAAACCAGCTTATATTTCAACTCTTTCTTGGACTCGAACTCAAGTTCTGTCGAAGGGTCGTGAGGACTCGAAACGTCAACTCTTTTCTTCTCCGCCGATGCTGCCAGACCTGCTGAGTTTTTCCAGGTAATTCTGTTTTTGTTTTTGTTTTGGATTTCCAGCATCCGCAGTTTTTTTGTTTTTATCATCAGAAACAATTGCTTATATAGGCCATAATCTTTTTAAGTTTTTGGACAAATTTCAAGACAAAAGTGTAAGGCTTTTCAGATGAAGTCTATTATTACAACCATTTAATCTACGGATTATACATATTGCTGGAAAAGAAAATCTGTTCACAAATGCGTTATCAAAAGCTTGAACCTTAAAGGAAAATGGGATTTTTTTTTTTAAACCTAGACACTGAACTGGAGTGATTTCTATTGACACCAAGGACTTGTGTCCATACATATTTATTATATACATACATACACACATACATACATATATACACACATACATATATACATACATAAACACACACATACACATGCATCTGGTATTGTAATAAGTATAGGAGATAGTGTGAGATGGGTTATTAAAATGAAGCTATCTTTTAGAATTATGACGGTTCATTTTTCCATAGGGGATCATGAAGCTATTAAGGTATATAATATTATTGGAAAATATTTTTCTTTTAAAATAGAGGTTTAGTCTGTGAGTGTGTCTTAATTGGATTAAAAAACAGCTAGTTTGGGTGCTTTGATGTGTACTAGTTTTAAGATGTAAGAGAGGTAGAGTGCATGTGCATTTTTTGAATTGAGCATTCAAGAAGTCAGGTGAAATTTGGCACCTAGCTAGCAGAGACCAAGCAATATGTTTATATTATTAATAAAATTGGTACTATGAAGGGGTTTTATTATTAGAAGAGGTGGAGCTCAAAGAGGCTAGTGAACAATGAGAATTTACATTCAAAGAGCTGTGCTAGGTATAAGGATAGCAGTTTGGTGTGTGCAAGATAGAGGCAACGTAAGATCAAAGTAGCTGTCAGCCTACGGTTGTCTCCACAGGAAACAATGTGAAAGGAACCTCATTCTGAATTTGTAAGGTGAAAATGTTTTGCCTGGTGTCTGGTTAAGTCTACAGGTTTCTGTTGTCTTAGTGGAGATTAATTTGGGAATTTGTTAAAAGTTATGATTGAAGTAATTTGAAGCCATGTATATATTTAACTTATGCAAATTAATAAAATGTTTCATTTAGTTTAATATAAAACCTCTTGAGAACTGAATTTAGAGTTGCACCTCAAACATACCACTTAAAAATATAGGTTATGACAGTTGTTTAAAGTTTCCCTCTGGGATTTTTAAATAACTCAGTTTTACCTAAAGGCTGTCTCATAACAGTTCTAGAAGAGTGTCTCATAATGTAAAATAGAAAGTAAGTTTCTTTCTTCTTTGATTTTTGAAATATTGTTTGCACAAATATTGTTAATTTTTTTTAAAAGAAATCAAGGGAATCAGTCAATTGTGTTAATTGAGATTAAGTTTATACAGGTAATGGGCATTGATTGGAGGATTAGTTGAGCATTTATAAAGAGAAATTTACAGACACAGATGTGGGTTGTGTGAGGAGGTATAAACCCCTTCACTCTGTGAATAAATCTATTCAACGTAAAAACTGGTCCTCCTTCTTCTCTCACAAACTGGCCATCAAGATTACACATCGAACATAATGCTGAGGAACTCCTGTAGTAATGTTCTCCAGCTGAGATAATTAGCCTCCAACAACCACAACCATCTTCCTTTCTGTTAGGTATGACTCCAGTGGATACATCCCCCCTGATTCCCATTGACTCCAGTTTTGCTAGGACTCCTTGATGCCACACTCAGTCAAATGTTGCCTTGTCGTCAAGGGCAGTCACTCTCACCTCACCTCTGAAGTTCAGCTGTTTAGTTTATGCTTGGACCAAAGCTGTAATGAGTTCTGCAGCTGAGTGCCCTTGGAAGACAAACCGAGCATCGATAAAGCAGGTTATTGCTGAACAAATTTCCCTCTGTTTGATAGCACTGTCAATGACGCCTTCCATCACTTTACTGATTGAGAGTGGAAAGATGGGCGGGAACCAGCCAGACTGGATTTGTCCCGTTTTTGTGTGGACAAGACATGCCTGAGCAATTTTCTACATTGTCAGGTAGATGCCACTGTTGTAAATCCATCAGAAAAGCTTAGCTAGAGGTACAACTGGTTCACAAGTCTCAGAATCACAGAATGGTTACAGCACAGAAGGAGGATATTCATGTCTGTACTGGCTCTCCAAAGGAGGAGCAACTTACCCTGGCCATCTCCCCACAGCCCTGCACATTCTTTCTTTTCAGATAATAATCCAATTCCCTCTTTAGTGCTTTGATTCAATCTGCCTCCACCAGATTCTCAGGCACTGCATTCCAGATACCAACCACTCACTGCGTGAAATAGTTTTTCATCATATTTCGTGTTTCTTTTGCCAATTATCTTAAATCTGTGGCCACTTGCTCTCAATTCTTCCACCAATGGGAACAGCTTTTCCTATCTACTCTGTCCAGACTCCTCATGAATTTGTATATCTCTATTAAATCTCCCCTCAACCTTCTGTTCTCCAGGGAAAACAGTCCCAACCTCCCTAATCTAACTCGGTAACTGAAGTTCCTCATTCCTGGGACCATTTTCATGAATCTTTTCTCCAATGTTTTCATATCTACCCTCAAGTGTAGCACCCAGAACGGGACACAATGGGCCAGAACTTGCGAGGAGTGGCAATTACAGTTGGATTGCCACTCCAATCCTTTTTACTTCCCAGGTCGGGAGCTACACATTTCTGTCCTGTTCTTCTGACCTGGGCCTGGTGAGGAATATGCACCACACCTGGATTCCGAGGCCTTCCTGTACAGCATCAGGGTGAAGTGAAGCCATGGTCCCTTTTTATGGCACTAGCTGCCATAAAGCACGTAGGTTTAAAGCCAATTTGAGAAGCCAGGGACAAGGTAAGTGTGTAAGATAAATAGATAGGATGGGGTGGTCGGAGGATAGGATGGGGGTGGGGGTATATGGAGGTGGGGACATTCAGGGTTTTGTCAGGGGGGCTGGGGGGGGGGGGGGGGGGGGGGGGGGGGGGGGGAGGTGAGGAAGGTAGCCAGGAGTGATGAGGGTGCAGGTGGAGGGTTATCAGAAGGCTGGGAGGGTTGTGGGGCATTGGGAGGGTGTTCGGGGGTGGTGGCAGTGGTATTTGGGGGTTAAGGGCTAGTCGGGGGGGTGGGGGTGGGTATGTGGGTGAGGAGATCAGCACCATAGTTACCCAGCAGTTAGAACTACATTTAATCCTTCTAACTTTACCTGGGTAAATATTCTACTAAGAGAGTTGGAACCATCCAAAGTTTCCGATTTAAATTGGAATATTGGATGATTCTCAGTGCAGGGTAATTGTACATCAGAGGTTTGAACATCCTGAGCAATTCCCGTGTAGTCCTTGCGTGGGGACTTCTTAGGGTTTCCCAGCACATCTTCAGGTGTATCTCCTGGTTCAACCACCCCCGAAGATCGGATTCTGGGCCAGTACGCCAGTTGAGACTGAACCAGTGTTTTATAAAAGTTGAACAAAAGCTCCTTGCTTTTGTACTCTGTGCCTTTATTAATAAAGCCTAGGATACTGCAAGCTTTATTAAACACTCTCTCAATCTGTCCAGCCACGTTCAAGGACTTATGCACATATACACCCAGGTCCCTCTGCTCCTGTTCACCCTTTAGAGTATACCATTTATCTTATATTTACCCAGGTAAAGTTAGAAGGATTAAATCTAGTTCTAACTGCTGGGTAACTATGATGCTGATCTCCTCACCCACATACCCACCACCCCCCCCAACCCGACTAGCCCTTAACCCCCAATTACCACTGCCCCCCCCACCCCGATCACCCTCCCAATCTCCCGACAACCCTCCCAGCCCTCTGATAACCCTCCATATTCTTCCTAACAAAATAAATCACCTCATACATCTCTGCATTAAATTCCATCTGCCACTTGGCTGCCCATTCCACCCAGTCTATGTCCATATTAGCAGCATTACCCTCATTAACCCTCTCTGTTGCCTCATCAAAAAAACTCCAGCAAATTAGTTAAGCATGATTTTCCCTTAACAAATCCTGAGGGCTTTCCTTAATTAGCCCACATTCACCAAGTGACTATGAATTTTGTCCCAAATTATCATTTCTAGAAGCTTCCCCACCACCTAGATTAAACTGACTGGCCTATAGTTGCTGGGTTTATCTTTACACCTTGAAACAAGGGTGTAATGTTTGCAACTCTCCAGTCCTCTAACACCATCCCTGAGTCTAAGGGAGACCTGGAACATCAGTGTCAGTGCCTCAGCAATTTCCACTCTCACTTCCTTCAGTAGTATCAGCTCCTAATGCCTTATCAGCTTCAAATGCAGACAGCCTATCCCATACCTTCTCCTTATCAAATTTAAAGCTGTCAAGTATCTGGATTACCCTATCTTTCACCATGACCTGCACAGCAACATCTTCCTTGGTGAAGACAGGTGCAAAATATTCATTTAATACCTCAGCCTCCATACAAAAATCTGCTTTTGGGTTCCTATTCAGCCCCATTCCTCCTTTACCACCTTTTTACTATTTATATTTCTATAGAAGAAATTTGGATTCCCTTTTATGTTAGCTGCCAGTCTCTTCTCATACTCTCACTCTGCTTCTCTTACTTGCTTTATCACTTCTCCTCTGAACCTTCCAAGTTCAGCCTGGTTCTCAGTTTTATTATCCACCTGACATAGAAACATAGAAAATAGGAGCAGGAGTAGGCCATCCGGCCCTTCGAGCCTGCTCCACCATTCATTTTGATCATGGCTGATCATCCAACTCAATAGCCTGCTCCTGCTTTCTCCCCATATCCTTTGATCCCTTTCACCCCAAGAGCTTTATCTAACTCCTTCTTGAAAACATACAATGATTTGGCTTCAACTACTTTCTGTGGTAGCGAATTCCACAGGCTCACCGCTCTCTGGGTGAAGAAATTTCTCCTCATCTCAGTCCTAAATGGTCTACCCTGTATCCTCAGACTGTGACCCCTGGATCTGGACTCCCCCACTATCGGGAACATCCTTCCTGCATCTACCCTGTCTAGTCCTGTTAGAATTTTATAGGCTTCTATGAGATCCTCACTCATTCTTCTGAACTCCTTCTTCTGACATTTGTCGTGAGTACACTTTTTCTTCATCTTAATCTCTACCTCTTTCATCATCCAGGGAGTCCTGCATTTGTTTGCCCTACCTTTCTCCTTTGTGGGAATATACCTTGGCAGTACCCAAGCTATCTCTTCTTTAAAGCCCATTGTTCAGTCACAGTTTTGCCTGCCAACCATGAATTCCAATTAATCTTGGTTAGATTCATTCTTACCCCACTGAAGTTGACTTCCCCCCAGTTAATTATTCTTACTCAGAATTGTCCCCTATCCTTTTCCAATAGCAAACCTAAACCTTATGATAAAATGATCACTGTCCCCTAAATGTTCCTCTACTTGCCCTTGATCCATTTGACCCCACCTCATTCCTAAGTTCCAGGTCTAGCAGTGTCTCCCCTCTCAATGCACTAGATAGATACTGCTGTAGAAAATTTTCCCGAACACACTGTAGGAACTCTTTCCCCTCTCTGCGCCTTACACTACCCAGTCTATATTAGGATAATTCAGAACTACTCTCTAATCTTGCAATTCTTCAGAACCACAGCCAGGATGTTGTCAGGTCCAATAGTCTTTGCTGTATCCAAGGCCTTTAGAGTTTCAAGATGGAATGAATCAAATTTTCTAAAAGACTGGCATTTGTGACGGTGGGGCCCTCAGGAAAAGGCCTAGATTGATCATCTACTCGGCACTTCTGGCTATGCCAATATATGGGATACATTATACCAAAGTTTGTGAGAAACTATACAAATGTAGGGGACGCACTACAGCACCAAATTGTTGGGTATCGATTACCTGTCTTAAGTGGAGCCCTCCTCAGTTTTTCAATCTTCAACTTCCACCTTGAAATCAGCATTTCTATCATTGCCCCTGGATGATCCAGGTATGCTGTTCTTTAGTTTGCATGTTCCAGTCGTGTTTGTCCAATTCCACTCTTTAGAAAGTGTTCCACAGGGTTGCAAGGTTTCTTAATCTGAAGAGGCAGCAGGGACTTCAAAAACCAGCAACAGCACTGAAACAAACAGAAGAAAGCAAAAATGAGGAAAAGCCAATTGCTCATCAAATCATTTCTTCTTCAGCCCATGTTGCATTCTACTCTACAATGGACAGCAAACACCCATTTAATCTCTTCGCACAGCTCTCTCAGGTGGATGTGAAAAACACCAGGGTACTATTCAAGGAGGAGCAGGACAGCCCACCCCATAATCCTGGCAAACATTTTTCCTAACCCAACACCACTAAAAGTGGATATCTGGTAATTTATTTAATGACTGTCTGTGGGAGTCTCCTGTGCGCAAATTGACTTCTGTATTTCCGACATTGCAACAATGACAACAATTTGTCTGAATGCTTTGGGACATCCTGAAGTTGTGGAAGACTCTTTGTAAGTGCTTTATTTTTTTGGTCTCAACAAACAACAACCATAATCTATTATAGCTACACTATTCTGATGTCCCTTTATTCACTTTTCCTTCAACCGCCTTTCTAACCGCTTCTTAAATATTGGCTCTCTCTCTGTTTTAAACATTAATTCCGGGAGTCCATGACACATCCTCTGTGATAAAGGTTTCTCTTGCTTTCTGTCCTAAATCTCTTGCATTTAATCTTGAGCCCTCAACCATTGGAAAAAGTATGTTTCTGTCCTCTCTGCCCTTCATTATTGTTAACACCTCCTCTGCTCTAATTGAAGCAGATCCAAGTCTCTTGGTATTTTGTTTTCTCGTTCTATCCAACATCATGGTAAAGCTCTGTGGTACCATCTTTATTATCTCAACATTTTGAACAGTTAACACTAGCATTCTCCATTCCACCCTGTAAAGAACAGATACCATCCCCCTCACCTCCCCATGCTCTGATTAACACTGACAATAGTCTTCCAACCCACTCCCCTTAACTCCAGGCATTCCTTCTCCCTGTGACCACATAGACATATTAATGATAAGCATCTGCTATCACAGTCCACACTAAATTAGTGGTCACGTTCTCCTTCCTCTTTTTCTTTTGCTTAATGCTAACAGCATCTAACAACTTGCATTTATGTAACATTTTTTCTCTTAGAAAACATCCATCCAGAGGTAAAATTTGACGCTGAACCAAAGAAAGAGATATTAGATGGGATGGTCAAAGCTCAGTCAAAGAGGTGAAGGAAAAGGGCGAGGTGTGGGCTCAGGGAGGTTGGGGGGAGATTCCAGAGCTTAGATCCTAGATGAGTGAAAGTACCACCACCAATGGTAGTTTAAATGAAGTGGGGGATGTGTTCTGGGGCAGTTGTAGGACTTGAGAATTTTACTGAGATGGGGGAGTGGAGGGTGGAGATGGGAACTAGGCCCTGGAGCAATCTGAACACATTGTGTCCTTCTCCCCCACAGCTCCTGAGGCTAGGTGTGAAATATCACAGAGGAGCCAGACACTAGTGGTACCTGTGCAGGAAGGAAAGCTATTACCAGAAAAGATCTGGCTATATTGGGATAGATAAGATGATTATGGCGAAATGTGTGTGGTTGACTGGGCTGAAGCTGCAGAAGGGTCAAGAGGGATAGTGCACCATAGTCATAGACCACGACAATGTTGTTGGTAGCTTTGATTACTATAATTCCAGTGTGGCGGGAGGAATAAAAACCTCAATGGAGAAATTCAAATATGTAGTTGGTGTATAAACTCTCCCAAACTCAGAATATGGTTTTCATTATCTATGGTGCCAAACTCTAATGAACAATGTTGACAACTGCTGCAACAAATTAAAGAAACTTCTTTAGGTTGCTGCCTCAGTGGAGAATGAAAGTGGCATGAATGTTATGCATGATTTCACCACTTTGTATTAATAATCAAGCACCAGCAAATATTGCTTGATTTTTGCAGGATGGATCACCAGGTTTTAGGGTTAAAGTGTATACATACATATTATAAATTACTGTCCATCTATCTAACTTTTATATGGGCTATGATTCCAATGGAAGCAGAGTAACTGGTAAATTATTCTAGAACCATAGAACACTACAGCACAGAAAAACAGGCCATTCGGCCCTTCTAGTCTGTGCCGAAATATTATTCTGCTAGACCTATTGACCTGCACTCAGTCCATAACCCTCTAGACCTCTCCCATCCATGTATCTAATAGAACTACTTATTCTAATTGTAATAAATAGTTTTTAATGTTACGGTATAGCAGGTCAGTTCAGCCGAGTGGAATGTACATCCTGTGGTATGTGGGAAGTCATGTACACATCATGTGTCCGAGACAAACACATCTTCAAGAAGTGTCACTGACTACAGCAGTTTGAGTTCTGGGTTTCAGAACTCGAGCGGCAGCTGGAATCACTGTGGTACATCCATGAGAACTATGTGGATAGCATGTTTACACTGCAGCTTAGGAGCATACAGGCAGAGAGGGAATGGGTGACTGCCAGGCAGTCTAAGAGAACCAAGCAGGTAGTGCAGGAGTCCCCTGAGTCTATCTTGCTTGCTAATTGGTCTTCCATCTTGGATACTGAGGAGCGCGATGGTTTCACAAGGGAGAGCCAAGTCTGTGGCACCACAGGTGGCTCAGCTGCACAGGAGGGGAGGAAGAAAAGTGGAAGAGCAATAGTGATAGGGCATTTCATAGTCAGGCGATTAAACAGGCCTTTCTGCAGCTGGAAATATGATTCCAGGATGGTTTGGTACCTTCTTGGTGCTAGGGTCAAGGATGTCAAGGAACTACTGCAGGACATGCTTTTGGGGAAGGGTAAACGGCCAGAGGTTGTGGTCCACATTGGTACCAACAACATAGGTAGGAAGTGGGATAAGGTCCTGAAAGCAAACTGTTGTGAGTTCAAAAGGAAGTTAAAAAGCAGGACCTCAAGAGAAATAATCTCAGGATTACTCCCAGTGCCACGTGCTAGTCAGCATTGATTGACTGGAGTGGCTGGAGAATTGGTGTAGAAGGGAGGGCATCAGATTTCTGAAGCATTGGGACCAGTTCTTGCGCAGGTGGGACCTGTGCAAGGTGGACGGGCTACACCTTAACAGGACCAGGACTAATATGCTCACAGGGAGATTTGCTGGTGCTGTTGGGGAGGGGTTAAACTAGCTTGTTGGGGGATCGGAATCTGAGGGGTAGTTCAAATTGGAAGGAAGTAAAGCTGGTAACAGAAAGTAGGAAAAGTAGCAAGCGAAATTAGAAGACGAAGGCGAGCATCAACTAAACAAGGTAGATGATTTAAAGGCACAAGTAGAGGTAAATGGGTATGATCTAATTGCCATTACGGGAACATGGCTGTAGGGTGACCAAGACTGGGAACTGAATATTCAAAGATATTCAACATTTAGGAAGGCCAGGCGAAAAGGAAAAGGAGGTGGAGTTGTGCTGATAATAAGGGATGAAATCAGTACATAAGTAAGGGAGGACCTCAGATCTGAAGAACAAAATGTGGAATCTGTTTGGGTGGTGCTAAGAAACAGCAAAAGGCAACAAACATTGGTAGGAGTATTTATAGGCCAGCAACAATAGTTGTATTGTAGGGCATAGTATTAATCAGATTAGGGAAACATGTAGCATGGGTAATACAGTAATCATGGGTGACTTCAATCTGCATTTAGACTGGGTAAGCCTGATGAGTACTAATGCTGAGGAGGGTGAGTTTCTGGAGTGGGTTAGGGATAGTTTTCTAGAGCAATATGTTGAGGAACCAACTAGAGAACCGGCTAATTTAGGATTAGTATTATATAACAAAAAATGGCTAATTAATAATCTTATTGTAAAAGAACTTTTAGGGACGAGTGACCATAATATGATAGAATTTTACGTTATGTTTGAAAGTGAAGTAGTTTAATCTGAAGCCAGGGTGTTAAATTTGAACAAAGGGAATTATGAAGATATGAGAGACAAATTGGCCGAGAAAGATTGGGAAAATACATTAAAAGGTACGATGGTACACAGGCAATGGATAGTTTTTAAAGAATCATTGCATAGTTTACAGCAATAGTTACATAGTTTCAAGGCACAAAAACCCAAAAAGAAAAGTCAGTCAACTGTGGCTGACAAAGTAAGTTGAGGCTGGTATAAGATTAAAAGAATAGACCTATAAAGTTGCCAGAAATAGTAGTAAACCAGATGATTGCGAGGATTTTAGAACACAACAAAGGAGGGCCAAGAAACTGATAAAGGGAGAACAGAATATGAATGTAAACTAGAGAAAAGTATAAAAATGGACTGTAAAAGCTTCTATAGGTAGATAAAAAGGAAACATATGGTTAAGACAAAAGTAGGTCCATTACAGGCAGAGTCAGAAGAACTTATAATAGGGAATAGAGAAATGGCAGAGAAGCTGAATGATTACTTCATGTCTGTCTTCACTGAGGAAGGTACAAGAAATCTACAAGATTTAGAGATCCAAGGGATGAGGAAGGATCAGGAATTGAAGTAAATTATTATTAGTAAGAAGATTGTATTGGAGAAATTCATGGGACTGAACGCTGATAAGTCCCTGGCACCTGATATTCTAAATCCCAGATTTTTGAAAGAGGTAACTATGGTGATAATGGATGCATTGATGATCATTGTCCAAAATTCTATAGATTCTGGTATAGGTTCCTGCAGGTTGAAGGCAGCAAATGTCAACCCACTATTTAAGAGAGGGGGAGGGAAAACAGGGAACTATGGACCTGTTAGCCTTACATGAGACGTAGGAAAAATGCTATAATCTATTCTAAATGATACGATAAATGAACACTTGGATGATAATGATCTGATTCGACAAAGTCAGCATGGATTTACAAATGGGAAATCATGTTTGACAAATCTGCTGGAGTTTTTTGAGGGTATTACTAACAGAATTGATGAAGGGGAGTGTGTGGATGTAGTGTACTTGGATTTCCAGAAGGCTTTTGATAAATTCCCCAAGGGAAGTTGGTCAGCTAAATTATAGGAGGTAATATACTGGCATGGATTAAGGATTGGCTAACAGGCAGAAAACAGAGAGTAGGAATAAACGGGTCATTCTCATGTCGGCAGGCTGTGACTAGTGGGGTATCACAAGGATCAGTACTCGGGCCCCGGCTGTACACAATATATATCAATGATTGGATGTGGGGACCAAACGTAATATTTCCAAGTTCATGGATGATACAAAGCTAGGTGGGAACGTGTTCTAGTTCTGTCGAAGGGTCATGAGGACTCGAAACATCAACTTTTTTCTTCCCCGCCGATGCTGCCAGACCTGCTGAGTTTTTCCAGGTAATTCTGTTTTTGTGTTGGATTTCCAGCATCTGCAGTTTTTTGTTTTTATATATTTGGTGGGAATGTGTGTTGTGAGGAAGATGTAAAGTGGCTACAGGAGGATTCGGACAGGCTTAGTGAGTGGGCAGGAACATGGCAGATGGAATATAATGTGGAAAAATGTGAGGTTATCCACTTTGGTAGAAGGAACAGATGTGCAGAGTATTTCATAAATGGTAGGAGACTAGAAAGTGTAGATGCATTAAAGGGAACTGGGTGTCCCTGTCAATAAGTCACTGAATGCTAACATGCAGGTGCAGCAGGCAATTTTAGGAAGGCTAATGGTCTGCAAGCCTTTATCAAAGAGGGTTTGAGTACAGTCATGAAGTCTTGCTTCAATTGTATAGAACCTTGGTTAGATCGCACCTGGAGTACCATGTGCAGTTTTGGTCCCCTTACCTTAGGGAGGACATTATTGCCATAGAGGAAGTACAATGAAGGTTCACCAGGCTTGTTCCCAGGATGCCAGGACTGTCCCATGGAGATTGGGAAAATTGGGCCTGCATTCTGTAGAGTTTTGAAGAATGAGATGTGATCTTATTGAAATCTACAAAATACTTAAAGGAATAGACAGGGTAGACGTAGGTAAGATGTTTCTCTTGGTTGGGGAGTCTAGAACCAGGGTACACAATTTCAAAATAAGGGGGAAGTCACTTAGGATTGAAATAAGGAGAATGTTTTTTTTTACTCAGAGGCTTGTGAATCTTTGGAATTCTCTATGGGATGTAGAAACTCAGTCATTGACTATGCTTAAAGCAGAGATTGACAGATTTCTAAATACCAATGACATAAAGGAATATGGGGATAGTGTGGGAAAAAGGCACTGAAGTAGATGAGCAGCCATGATTATATTGAATGGCGGTGCAGGCTCGATGGGCTGAATGGCCTACTCCTGTTCCTGTGTCCCTCTGACCAATAAGCTAAAAGACCCAAACTTCCAAAACGAACCTGATTGAAGAAGATTTCACTTTTAATAACTTTTACTCTAACAATCAAACCAGAATCAACATAAATTAAACATGAATTACCAGGCAAATTGTATTCAAGAGAAACTATAAATTAGCCTCTGAAATGGCCTAGCAAGGCATTCAGTTGTATCAAACCGCTAGAAAGTCACCTCTACTCAAGTCAATAGTCATACTCATGGAATCATACTTTACAGATCATGTCCCAGACACCATCCCAGATATCGTCCTTGGGTATGTCCTGTCCCACCGGCAGGACAGGCCCAGCAGAGGTGGTGGCAGAGTGGTATACAGTCAGGAGGGAGTTGCCCTGGGAGTCCTCAACATCAACTCCGGACCCCATGAAGGTCAAACATGGGCAAGGATTACATGTTGATTACCAAGAACCGCCCTCTCTCAGCTGATGAATCAGTGCTCCTCCATGTTAAACACCACTTGGAGGAAGCACTGAGGATGGCAAGGGTGCAGAATGTACTCTGGGTGGGGTAATTCAATGTCCAACATCAAGAGTGGCTTGGTAGTACCACCACAGAATAAGCTGGCAGAGTCCTAAAGCACACAGCTCCTCGGCTGGGCGTGTGGTGGGTGGTGAGGGAACCAACAAGAGGGAAAAACATACTTGACCTCATCTTCACCAACCTGCCTGTGACAAATGAATCTGTCCATGACAGTATCAGTAGCAGTGACTACCGCACACTCGTTGTGGAGACAAAGACCCACCCTCACATTGAGGATACCCTCCATCATGTTGTGTGATATTATCACCGTGCTAAATGGGATAGATTTTGAGCAACCATGAGGCGCTGTGGGCCATCAACAACAGCAGAATTGTACTCGAACATAATATGTAACGTCATGGCCTGGCATATCCCCCACTCTACCATTACCATCCAGGAGCAGCACCAGGCATACCTAAAAATGAGGTGTCAACCTGGTGAAGCTACAACATAGGACTACTTGTGTACCAAACAGCATAAGCAGCAAGTGATAGACAGAGCTAAGAGATTCCACAAGATGTTCAGTGGCATTACCCATCACTGAATCCTCCACTATCAACATCGGGTCGGGGGGGTTTACCATTGACCAGAAACTGAACTGGACTAGCCATATAAATACTGTGGCTACAACAGCAGGTCAGAGACTAGGAATCCTATGGCGAATAACTCATCTCCTGACTCCCCAAAGCCTGTCCATCATCTACAAGGCACAGGTCAGGAGTGTGATGGAATACTCCCCACTTGCCTGGATGAATGCAGGCCAAAGGCTGATTTTTCAGGAGTTTGATGTCACAGCCAGGAATTCAGGGTTACAGTCCCCACCACCCCCCAAGCCCCCCAACAACCTGCCCACCCCCTCAACCACCACCCTCACAGCCCCGCCCCAACCACCAGCCCCCCACCCCCCACCACACCCACCCCACCACCCCCACACCCCCACCCCCCATCCCACCACCCCCACACCCCACCCCACCACCAACTTTCACAATAAAGCAGCTGAATTTTGAAGTTGACTAATTATCTCACCTGACAGCTAGAAAAGGTCAATGTTACTTATTGGCTATGTTGGTAAGCAACAGAGAGAGAAACGCAGACTCAGTCAGATATATAGAACTGCGAAAGAGACTGGGTAAGCATGAGAAGGGGTTAGAGTGAGAAAAATGAAGTGGTTGAGAGTGGTGCTTGGGAGAGAACGACAGGTTGGATGAGAGAGAGGGACACACACAAAAGGGAGAAAGACAGATACATAGGGCAGAATTTTAACTCCCCCAAACCATGGGCAGGAAGGGAGATTAAATATGCAACTAACTGAAACTCCATCTCAAACCATGTGCAGAACCTACTTCCATTTAAACCTCAGCAGGTCGAGTAACCCACTTGGGAGTGGTGTGCGCATTCTTATTATATGTAAATTAGGCTTAATTCATAATATTTTGGCAGCAATTTCAATTTAAAGCTAAGCTACTGGGGAAACCACCAGCTAAGGTGGCTTGGCAGTTTAAGTGCTTTTTTATAGCACTGCTTGTGAGCCAGAAGTAGGAGAGTCTACACAGTGGGGTGGCATAGTGCTATTGTCACTGGACTGGTAATCCAGAGACCCAGGGTAAAGCTCTGGGAACCTGGGTTCAAATCGTAGGATTTGGTAGCAAATGGTGAAATTTGAGTTCAATAGAAACCTGGAATTAAAAGTCTGATGATGATCATGAAACCATTGTCGATTGTTGTAAAAACCCATCTTTAGGGAAGGAAATCTGTTGTCCTTACTTGGTCTGACCTACATGTGACTCCAGACCCACAGCAATGTGTGAATTAGGGTTGGGCAATAAATGCTGGCCCAGCCAACGACACCACCACCCCCCTTAACTGTATGGACTCTCCTACTCCTGGCTCACAAGCAGTGTTATAAAAAGCACTTAATCTCCCACCCAACTTTAGCTGGTGGTTTCCCCAGTAATTCAGCTGCCAAAATATTATGAACAATTAAAAAAAAAAGTTTGTCAAGCAAATCTGCCACAGAAAAGAACACTCCCCACACCCTCACCGTCCTCCAGATTGCCAGGCTGACTACCATCAACCAATATCATCAACCAAGGATGTTTGTCAGCCACAGCCACCCACCCCCACTTCTCCTGATTGCTGGCCTGATTTTTTACCCCCATCTCCTCATCAACCATCAATGTTTGCCATTCCGCCCGTCCTTCCGGTTGCCAGTCTGACTCCCAATGACCAACCCCGATGTTTCCCAGTTACCAGAGACCATTAGTTCTCCCACCAAGTAACCGGTCAGCCTATTAATCTGCCCAGCTACTGAGCAGGAAATGGAGCAAAAAAAAGACAATGACTTCCTGTCATTAAATTTGGAAGGGCTTACTCATTCCCACATCCTAGCATTTCCAGGTTAACATCACCCAGCCACATCCTTTACTCCATCCCCAATTTCCTTTTCTCCTCTCATTCCATTCTCCAAGTTAAACTTTGCAAGCCAAGTCTTTGTGAAGGAAAGCAGAAAGGAAAACCTTTGAAGAGAGCTGGCATGGACATGATGGGTCAGATGACTTCCCCCTCTGCTATAACCATTCTATGACTGGAGTGGAGGGGGAAGGAAGGTTAAAAAAACAGATTACACATGAGAGGAGTCTCTTGACTTCCACTGTTGGAGGCTGTGAGTGGATGTTAGGTTGTATGGAAAGGTAAGGGTAAGTGACTGGAGAGCAAGTGGAAGGCAGAATACAGGGGTTAACTAAGTAGTTCAAAGAAGAGCACCCACACTAAATACAGCCTACATCCAGTGATGGCTACTTTCCTTAGCACCTCCCACTGAAAGGAAATAAAGAAACAGAAGATAGGAAAGAACGGCGAGAATTGAGGAGAGACCAGATGAGACCAAAACACAGCCAGATATGAAAGTGACTATAATCTCTCAGTAACCATATGAAAATCCACGGTAGATCAACTAGTAACATGTAATAAAACTTTACATCTGCTTACTTTTCCTACATAAATGTCTCTGTCTATATTTATAATAGAAACTGCCTATGTAAACTTGTAAGACTACAATTCTGCACACAATGAAGATAATGCAGTACTACTATTAGCTGGATAGTGTAATTTCAGAAACAAGAGAAGAAACACACTCTTCTAAGTTATCGTGAGCAGGGATTCTGCTGGCAGATTTGTGAACTCACTCACATTTCCTGTAGCTGTCCAGACATACGTGACTGACTACACTCCCCTGTTATGAACCAGAATAATCATGAATCACTCTGCAATTCCATGGGTGATCTTCCAATATAGACTTTGGAACAATCCTGCATCAAGCATGATTCCTACCCAATTCCTATCCAATTTGGCTTTGCAACTAATTTCAGCTTATGGTTGACCTTTTCCTAAACCTCCACTCCACCACCCTACGCTTTATCCCTGCTTCTCAACAACTGCAGACAATAGAGCTAAACTAACTCAAACTAATTGTTTTACTTTCTTAATGTTCAAAACAAATTCTCTAAATCCTGTCACTATAGAGAGGAAGTTGTGAACAGAACCATGTTAGCACTTTAACCAGGAGCAACGCCACAGGAGGTCAGCCAGGCCAGGACCCGCTCCTACATACAGCTGATTCGCTGATCACTGGTTGCTCACCAGTTGGCAGACGCTGTGATTGGCTGAGGTGGTTGTCAATCACTGCTGGCCCGCTGCTGTTTTATTGAAGGCGGTTTAGGGGAGGAGCAGAGGCCGCTGGCCGGCCCGCCGGCAACCCCGCCCGCCGGCTGAGGTGCGGCCGGTCAGTTCGCCGGCCCGAGTGATCCTTGAAGCGAGTGCCAGGGCCCCGCTCGCACTCCGCTCCTTACCTCAGAATAACCAGGGCCCCGGGATCGGTTCACAATCAGCTGGAGAAGTCCTGGTTTCTCACTGCGGCATTGAAACCCGACAACTTCCGGAGCGGGCCGAGTTAGGGCTGGACTTACCTGCAGCTAAACCTTTTATTTCATAGTTTTTAAAACCATTTTCTTTCCTTCAGAGGTCATAGTTCACGACCTTGGCGCTTTTTTTTCTGTCGCGTGCATTAGCGATTCAATCAGCGGATGGAGCCGGCCTGTGCGCTTGCGCGAGCCGGGTGGCGGCCACTGCTTATTCCTATTGGCTGGCACAGCTCGGCGTCCCACGTGTGCTTGTCGGCGGGGTTCGGCCGCACCTCGGCTGTTTCCGGAGACCGCGGTGACCTTCGGCTGTTTCCGGAAGCTTCGATGCGCGCCTTGTAGCCTCCCATTGTAATTCTGCAATGGCCTTCGCAGCCCTTATGTATCTCGCCCAGGATTTCATGGTGATGACCACACCAAGTGTGCATCAACCGATGAAATTGCTGTATCAAATATGATCAGGGTTCCTGATTATCTTGGGCACCTGTCTCCCTTTCTCTACAGGCAGGGAATTAGTATAAGGAGCTGAGAAATTAACATTTTAATTTTTTAAAAATAATACAGGTTAAGTCAAACATTTCAGTTAGTTTCCCCTTAAGCGATATAAACAGAAAGGAAGTGAGTAGCTTATTTATTGCCTATCAGACAGAGGAATGGTTGGGCAGCTCTGACATGAGTGCTCATCCTGTGCCATGTGGGAACAACAGGACAGTTGCCTTGATTACCACATGTGCAGGAACTGTCATCAGCTGCAGCAGCTTAAACTCTGTGTTTTGGACCTTACGCGGCAGCAGGCATCACTGTGGAACATCTGTGAGGTTGAGAGTTTAGTGGATAGCATGTTTATAGATGTCACCCTGCATCTTCAGAGAGGAAATGGGTGACCACCAGACAGTCAAGTAGAAATAGGTAGGTATTCATTCCCCTGCATTCATCCTGCTCTCCAACGAATGTTCAGTTCTGAAGACTGATGAGAGTGGTGGTTCATCCAAGGATGGCAGCCAGAGCCAAGTCCATGGCACTACAGCTGGGTCAGCTGTATAGGGGAGCACTAAGAAGACTGGAAGAACAATAGTTTGGGGAGAGTAGATAATTGAGGGAACAGACGGGTGTTTCAGTGTCCACAGATGTGAATCCAGGATGGTATGTTGTCTCCCAGTGCCAGGGTAAGAATGTCACTGGCTGCAAAGCATCCTCAGGGGAGCAGGGTGAATTGTCGGGGGTCAGAATTTAAGGAGCTAGGTTACTAGCTTTTCCAGTACCACATGCAAGTGAATATAGGAGGATAAAACAGATGAATGCGTGGCTGGAAAAATGGTGCAGAAGGAAGGGCTTTAGTTTTCTGGGACACTGGGACAGCTTTGTGGAAGATGGACCTAATTGCACCTAAACAGAGCTGGGAGCAGTTTCCCTGCGGGGTAATTAGTTAGCGCCACTGGGGAGGGTTTAAACTAACTTGGCAGGAGTGTGGGAATGAGGAGGTAATACAAGAGAGGAAGACCAAGGTGCACAGAATGCTGGGAGAGACATTGCACCAGAGTAGGAAATAGTAAGATATAAGGTGGGTTCAGAGTCAGGTGGTAAATACTAAATTAGGGTTCCTTTGTGCATGCATGTGAATACGCAGAATATGGTAAATAAGATTAGTGCAGATTACCATGTGGAAATATGATGTTGTGGCAGTAACAGAGAAGAGTTAAAGAAGGTCAGGACTGAGTGTTAAATATTCCAGGATACAAGGTGTTCAGAAAATGAAGAAAAGGGGGAGGGGTGGCAGTATTGATGAAGGAAAGTATGGCTGTACCGGTGAGAGAGAATGTCCCAGAGGGGTCAAAAATGGCTGGAGCTAAGGAACAAAATAGTTGCAATTATATTGCTCGGTGTTTTCTATAGGCCACCAACTAGGGGGAAAGATGTAGAGGAACAAATTTGCAAAGAAATTATAGAGAGGTGAAAGAATTATAGAGCAGTTATAATGGGGTGTTTCAATTATCTGAATACATACAGGGATAGTAGCAGTGTAAAAGGCAGAGATTCAAGAGTTCCTAGAATGCATTCCGGGGAATATTACACATTAATAGGTTTCCAGTCCAAAGAAAAAGGAAGATAGGAGCAGGAGTAGGCCATTCGGCCCATCAAATCTGCTCTGTCATGCAATTAGATCATGGTTGATCATTTACCTCAATGCTGCTTTGCTGCACTAAATCCCTATCCCTTGATGTCATTAGTCTCCAGAAATCTATCAGTTTCTGACTTGAACATGCTCAATGATTGAGCTTCCACGACCCTCTGGGGTTAAGAATTCCAAAGGTTCACCACACTCTGAGTGAAGAAATTCCTCCTCTTCTCAGTCCTAAATGGCCTACCCCTTATTCTGAGACTGTGTTTCCTGGTTCTAGAACTCACTAGTTGGGGGAAACATCCTATCATATCTACCCTGTCACGTGCTGTAAGAATTTTGTTTCAATGAGATAACCTCTCACTCTTTGAAATTCTAGAGAATACAGACCCAGTGTCCCCAATCTCTCCTCAAGACAATCCCACCATCCCAGGGATTAGTCTGGTGAACCTCCAAAATTATACCCTTCTTTAGATATGGAGACCAAAACTGTTCACAATACTCCAGGTGTGGTCTCACCAAGACTCTATACAATTGCAGCAAGAAATCTTTACTCCTGTACGCAAATCCCTTTGCAATGAAGGCCAAAATGCCATTTGTCTTCTTAATTGCTTGCTGCACCTACATGCTAACTTTGTGTCTTATGAACAAGTACATTCAGGTCCCTTTGGACATCAACATTTCCCAACATCTCACCATTTAAGAAATACTCTGCCTTTCTGTTTTATCTACTAAAGTGGATAACTTCACACTTATTCACATTGTATTCCATCTGCCATGTTTTTGCTCATTCACTTAGCCTGTCCAAGGCCTCTTGAAGCCTCCTTGCATCCTCCTCACAACTTACATTCCCAACTAGTTTTGTATCATCAGCAAATTTGGAAATATTATATTTGGTCCCCACATCCAAATCATAATTAGATTGTGAACAACTGTGGCCCAGCACTGATCCTTGTGATAACTCACTAGTAACAGACTGCCATCCTGAGAATGACTTGTTTATTCCTACTCTCTGGTTTCTGTCTGTTAACCAATTCTCAATCCATATCAGTATATTGCCCCAATCCCATGTGCTCTCATTGTGTTTACTAACCTCCTGTGTGGGACCTTATCAAAAGGTGACAGCTCAAAAACTCCAACAGGTTTGTCAAACATGATTTCCCTTTCATAAATTCATGCTGACTGTGCCCGATCATATCATTATGTGTCCAGTTATCACATTTGTTATAATAGATACTAACGTTTTCCTTACTACTGACATCAAACTAACAGGTCTGTAGTTCTCTGTTTTCTCTCTTCCTCCATTCTTAAATAGTGGGGTTACATTTGCTACTTTCCAGTCTGCAGGAACCTTTCCAAAATCTATATAAATTTGAAAGATAACCACCAATGCATCCACTATCTCCCTAAGCACTTCCTTCAACACTCTGGGATTTATCAGACTTCAATCCAGTTAATTTTTCGAGTACTACCACTTTATGAATACTAATTTCTTTCAGTTCCTTATTTTCACAAGCCCCTTGGTTCTTTAGTATTTCTGGGAAATTTTCTACATCTTTGTCCATAAAGACAGACACAAAGTAATTATTTAGTTTCTCCTCCATTTTCCTATTCTCCATAATAAATTCTGTAATGGACCCACATTTGTACTAAATAATCCTTTCCTTTTCACATACCTCAAGAAGCTTTTACAGACTGCCTTTATGTTTCTCGTCAGCTTGCATTCATATTCTTTTTCCCCTTTCTTGATCCTCCTTTTGTTGGGTTCTAAATTGCTCCCAATCCTCATGTTTACCACTTTTTCTGGCAACTTCATAAGCCACTTCTTTGATCTAATGAAATCTTTAACTTTTCTTAGCCACAGTTGATTCCCTGTTGGGTTTTTGTACCTGAGAGAAATGTATATTTGTTGTTTATTATGGCACAGCTGATGATAAATGCTGAGCTGCTCAAATCCCAAAGGGAAACTTGAAACAACTGCCGCAACTGTTTTGCAATTTGTATAAATTTCGAAATGCTGCATTGAATTCAGTAATAATAAGATCACCAAGTCTTATAGGTTCTTATAAACATTTATTAATAGAAGAAATTATTTTAAGTACACACATAAATCTACAAATTACTACTATGATACCTCCTAAAACCCCTAATTAATCTAATTTCCAGTTACACTTTTGTTAAGGCAACAGTACGACACATATATTGTAAAATACCCAGGCAAAGAAACACGATACCCTGAACAATCCAATTCAAAGTGAGTCTTCTTAACTTCAGTTCTTTGCAGACAGCAGCTTGAGGCTTAAATGTTAGAGGTTTTTCACACTTGTTAGATCTTAGAATTCCTCCCTTGCACACAGCCTTCTCTCCTTTATACATATTTTCCCCTTTGAATGCAAATTCCCATTGTTTCACTTTGGACTTTATGAGTAAAATTTTTCGGTTGGTTGGCGAGCGGGCACACGCCCAGCCCAACCAAGCACACACCTGGCCCGACCAAGCATAAAATGATGTATGATGACATCGGCAAGTGACCAGACATCATCATGCACTCACTTGATATTTCTGTTGGTGCGTGTGCGCCAGAGTTGGCAGCACGCCCGCCAATAATTAAAAGGTCTATTAAGGCCATTAAAAAGTTAATTAAAATACATTTTTTGCTGCCCACCCAACCTTATGATTGATGGGCAGATGAAAACGCCAAGGGTCTTTTGCACCTTTTTGGAAACCTCATCCATGGATGGGATGAGGTTTCCAAAAACAAATAAAAATAAAATAAAAATTTTAATTTTTCATTAATAACATGCCCCTGCTCATGTGACAGAGTCACATGAGGGGACATGTTTCATTACATTTTTATCTTTTTAATTATTTTTTTCATATACCTTCTTCTCCCTGAGGCAGCTCAACGCTGCTGCTCGTGTTTCACGCTGGGTGGGCCTTAATTGGCTCAGCAGCATGAAATTGCCTTCTGGGCTCGATGACAGGCAGTAGTTGGCATCCCAACCTCCTGCGCCTGCTCCTGCCGAGCCTGCACGCCAAGGGCAAAATTCTGCTCTGCCTCTCTAATAATAAAAAATCCATCAAAGTACCAATTTTACCAGTAACCTTTGGGGAAAATAAACACACTGTTACTTAACTTCTCCTGGCTATGTGAAACATTTCAGTCCCCGCTTTGAATTCATGCCAGTCTGGTTTATTTAAAATATAAATGTTCCCTTTATACATTACATTCTAAAACTTCCCCCATGTTTACCTACTTAACATTTCAAACCTAGCTTATCTGATACATCAAAGCCTTCAGACCAGCTTCCTTTAATTCAATTAAGTCCCACACACACACACATGCGAACACACATAGACACAGACCCCACTATTACTCTACAATAAATTCCAATAACATTATGAAAATTATTATATCTTCCTGACATGTAGCCATTGCCCATCTACCATCAAAACTCTTGGTGTATTTTCCCAATCCACCATAGCCAACATGCTCCTCATATTTTGATAGTTTTCTTTATTCAGATTTAAGACCCTAGCTTCAGAATGAACTATATCATTTCCAAACTTCATGTGGAATTCTATCATATTATGGTCACTATTTCCTAAAGGCTCCTTTACAGCAATTAGCCCTTTCTTATTACATAATACTAATTCCAAAATAGCGCAATCCCTTGTTGGTTCTTGAACATGCTGTTCCAGAAATCCATCTCATAACACGCCAAGAATTCATCCTCCACAGCATTAGTGCTAATTAGGTTTACCCAGACTATGTGTAAATTGAAGTCACTCATTATTACCATAATTTCACATGATTTACCTTATGGTGAGCGATGCGTGAATTCAGATACAGCACCTTTAACTTTTTCTTTTTAACATTATTCCACAGTCTGATCCTATTTAATGCTTGCCTTCGCTTCATCTACCTTCTAATTTTGCTTTTACTTTTCTACCTCCCATTACCAGTTTTGCTTCCTTCCAATCTGAGCTCCATCTCAAGTTCCCATCCCTCTGCCAATCTACTTTGAACCCTTCCCAACAGCACTAGCAAAAGTCCCTGTGAGGATATTAGTCTCTGTCCAGCTAAAATGCAACCCTCCCATCTTGTACCTGCCCCAGAACTGGTCTCAATGCCTTGGGAATCTGATGCCTGCCCCCAACACCAATTCTCCAGGCAATTGTTCAATCGCTCAATCCTCCTATCCCTATGCTCACTAACACATGGCACTGAGATTACTGTTATTGAGATCCTGCTTTTTAATTTGTTTCCTAACTTCCTAAAATCTGTTTTCAAGACATCATCGCTCTTCCTACCTATGTCCTTGGTACCAATGTGGACCTTTGGCTGTTCAGCCTCCCTCAGAAGAATGTCCTGTAGCTGCTCTGTGACACCTTTGACCCCGTCACCAGGGAGGCTGAAAGGAGGCACTGCTATGCTTGGTTCTTGGAAATGGGATGAACCAAGTTATTCAAATGTCAGTGAGAGAATATTTAGGTGACGATGATCATTGTATCATAAGGTTTAGGTTGGTTATGGAAAAGGACTAGGAACAATCCGGAGTAAGAATAATTAACTGGGAGGAAGCCAAATTCAATAGCATAAGAATGGATCTGACCCAGATCAAATTGGAGTCAAAGATTGGAAGATAACTAGACAACAGGCTACCTTTAAGGAAGAGATAGTCCGGACACAGTCAAGGTATATTCCCATGAAGAGGAAAGGTAAGGCAAGCATTTTAGAGCACCCTGGATGGTGGATGAGATAGAGAATTAGATGAAGAAGAAAAAGTGTGCTTATGACAGATGTCAGGTGGACAATACTACCTGGTTGAATATAGAAGGTTCAGAGGAGAAGTAACAAAGCAGTTAAAAGAAGCAGAGTGAGAGTATGAGCAGAGACTGGCAGTTAACATAAAAGGGAAGCCAGAAGTCTTCTATAGACATATAACTAGTAAATGCAATGCTTTGGCATCAGGCCTGTAGCCAGAGAGTATTGGAAAATGACAGACAGAACTTCCATTTTATCTCCCTGGATTCTCTTAGTTCACGAGGATATATTTCATCTAGGCTAGAGATTTGTCCATTTTGAAAAAATTTAAACGCATTAAAATTAATTATAAAAACAAAGTGCTGGAAAAACTCAACTGGTCTGGCAGCATCTGTGGAGAGAGAAAATCAGTTAACATTTCAAGCCCGATATGACTCTTTTTCAGAAATGTGATGGATTTTATGGTGTTGAGAAAGGGAGACGGGCAGATGGAGCAAAAGATGTGGTCAGGGTTACATGGTGGGGAGATTAAATGAAACATGGAACATAGGCAAAGATAATGATAGTATTAAAGACACAAAGCATTGGTCCAGAGTTAATAGAAGGTCAGTGCTTTCTGAAAGCAAAAACATGAGAACAAGACAGACTGACATGGGGGGTTGTGGCGGGTGGGTGGGGGGGGGGGGGGGTGGCGGGGCAGGGATGTGCAATTCAAAATGGAGGACAAAGTTCATGGCCTGAAATTGTTGAACTCAATGTTGAATCCAGAAGGCTTAAAAGCTCCTAACCAGAAGATGAGGTCTGCTTTGGAGTGATGTGTTTGACTGCAGTAGAAAGCTTCAGTTGGAGCTTGGTGACTGAGGGAGTTTAAGGGTTAAATTCTTCTAAAGTCGAGTCTTTCTTTAATTTATCAATTAACTAAAAGTTGCTGTTAGGGTTGGAAGGAGGTAAGTTTTAGTCCAACTTTAAAATAGGGCTGATACAGGCTCCACTTGCAGCTGCAACTGGTTAATTAGACAACTGGCTTAATCAGGTTTCCAGAGGCTCAGTTCAGAGAGTATAAAAGTAGGCTACCTTGCATTGCTGACTTTGTCTGCACTGGATTGCTGTGTTTGGCTGCAGTAGAGAGCTTCAGTTGGAGTTTAGTGACTGAGGGGGTTCAGTGAGGAGGTGCTCCTTTCTTTTTCTACCTATGCTCAGAAAGAAGAGTGGAGCCTTAAAAAGTATGAACTGGTGAGTAAATTAGAAAAGTGTAATATTTTTAAACTTCCTATACTTGGATTTAACTGTGAAGTGCCAGGAATAAGGGAAATTTAAGGGCCAATATAATAAAGTAATATAAATAATCCAAAATAGAATAAAGTTAGCATAAGGGAAGCTCAGTCAAGTGGAATGCATGTCCTGTAATATGTGCAAAGTCATGGACGCTCTCGGTGCCCCAGACGACCACATCGCAGGGAGTGTCACCAGCTGCAGAAACATGAGCTCCAGGTTTCAGAGCTTGAGCAATGGCTGGAGTCACTGTGGCACATTCGTGAGGCTGAGAGCCACGTGGATAGCATTTTCAGAGAGGTGGTCATGCTACAGCTTAACGGCCTGGAGACAGAGGGAATGGATGACCACCAGGCGGTCCAAGCAAAGTAGGCAGGTAGTGTAGGAGTCCCCTGGAGTCCTGCTCAAATTGGTTTTCCATTTTGAAAGCTAGTGAGGGCACTGGATCCTCAGAGGAGTGCAGGCAGAGCTACGTTTGTGGCACCACGAGCGGCTCAGCTGTACAGGAGAGGAGGAAGAAGAAAGGAAGAGCTATAGTGATAGGGGTTCATTGATTAGGGGAGCAGACAGGTGTTTCTGTGGCTGTAGACATGACTCCAGGATGGTATGGTGCCTTACTGGTGCCAGAGTCAAGGATGTCTCAGAGCGGCAGTAGGACATTCTTCTGGGGGAGGGTGAACAGCTAGAGATCGTGGTCCACATTGATACCAATGACTTAGGTAGGAAGGGGGATGTGGTCCTGCAATCAGAATTCAGGGAGCTAGGTAGAAAATTAGCAAGCAGGACTAGAATGTAGCAATCTTTGGATGGCTCCCAGTGCCATGTGCCAGTGAGTATAGAAATAGGATAAGGCAGATGAGTGCATGGCTGGAAAGATGGTGCAGGAGGGAGGGCTTTAAATTCCTGGAACACTGGAACTGGCTCTAGGGGAGATGGCACCTGTACCAGCTGGACGGGTTGCACTGAACAGGGCTGGGACTGACTTCCTTGAGGGGCATTTTGCTGGTGCTGTTGGGAGGGTTTTAAGCTAACTCAGCAGATGTGTGGGAACCAGGAGAGAATATTAGACAGGAATACCAGGGTGCACACATAGCACTAAAATAGAGAATAGTAAGTTAATAGGTAAAGTCAGGATTAGGGAGAAAGTAACAAAATCTAAATCAGTGTTGCATGTGATCGCACAGAGTATAGTAAGTAAGATTGGGGAGTTACAGGTGCAGATTGCCATATGATGTTGCAAGAACAGAGACCTGGCTCAGCGAGGGGCAGGACTGGGTGTTAAATATTCCTGGCTACAAGGTGTTCAGAAGAGATGGGAAAGGAGGAAGGGTGGCGGTATTGATTAAGGAGAGCACTTCTGTGCTGGAGAAAGAGGATGTCCTGGAGGGTTCACGGACAGAATCAATTTGACTAAAGCTAAGGAACAAAAAGGGTGAAATTGCATTGCTCGGCATAGTCTATAGACTGCCAACTAGTGGGAAGGACGTAGAAGAACAAATCTGCAGGGAAATTAGAGATGCAGGCATTATAGAGTAGTTATAATGGGCGACTTTCATTACCTGAATGTAGACTGGGACAGTGGCAGTGTAAAGGGTGGAGAGGGGCAAAAGTTCCTAGATTGTGTTCAGGAAGATTTTCTACAGCAGCATATGTCCAATCCAACCAGACAAGAAGCACAGTTGGACCTGGTTCTTGGAAATGAGGCAGGCGGGCCAAATAGAACAAATTTCAGTGGCGGAACATTTAAGAGACAGTGATCATTGTATTGTATGTTTTAGGATGATGATAGAAAAGGACGATGGGGAAACCAGAGTAAGGATAATTAACTGGACAAGAGCTGATTTCGATGGGGCAAGAACAGAGCTGGGCCAGATTGACTGGAATGAAAGTGTTAGGAAAAAATGTAGCTGAACAATGGGCTACCTTCAAAAAAGAATTGGTTTGGGCACAGTCAAGGTATGTTCCATCGAAAGGGAAAGGTAGGACAAACAAGTCCAGAGCTCCCTAGATGAAAAAGGAGATAAAAATTAAGATAAAGAAGAAAAGAAAAATACCTGCCTATGACAGGTATCAGGTAGAAAATAGAATTGAGAACCAGGAGGAATACAGAGGTTCAGAGGGGAGATGAAAAAGCATATTAGTGAAACAAAGCAGAATTGTGAGAAAAGACTGGCAGCCAACATAAAGGGGAATCCCAAAGCCTTCTATAGGCACATAAATAGTAAAAAAGTGGTAAAAGGAGATTGGGGACCTAAAAGGGAATTTACACATGGATGAAGAGACCATGGCTGAGATATTAAATGAATACTTTTAATCTGTCTTTACCAAGGAGGTAGATGCTACCCAGGCCATGGTGACAGAAGAGGAAACTGTCACTAGAAAGGTTAAAAATTGATAAGGAGGGAGTGTTAAATAAACTGTTGGTACTTAAAGTTGACAAGGCACTGGGACCAGATGAAGTGCATCCAAGGCTATTGAAGGAAGTGAGAGTAGAAATTGCAGGAACGCTGGCCATAATATTTCAGTCATCCCTAGACTCAGGGGTGGTGCCAGAGGACTGGGGAATTACAAACATTACACCCTTGTTCAAAAAATTACAGACCAGTCAGTTTAACTTCAGTGGTGGGCAAGCTTCTAGAAACAATTATTTGGGGAAGAATTAGTTGTCACATTGAAAAATATGGGTTGATAAGAAGGAGCCAGCATGGATTTCTAAAGGGGAAATCACGTTTAACTAACTTGCTGGAGATTTTTGAAGAGGTAGCAGAAAAGGTTGACGAGGGTAATGCTGTTGATGTGCTGTACCTGGATTTTGTAAAGGCATTTGATACAGTGCCACACAACAGACTTGTGAGAACAGTTATTGCTCATGGAATAAAAGGGACAGTAGCAACTTGGATACAAAATTGGCTGAAAAATAGGAAGCAGAGAGTAATGGTCAATGGATATTTTTCGGGTTGGAGGAAGGTTTGTAGTAGAGTTCCCCAGGGGTTGTTATTGGGACCCTTGCTCTTCCTGGTATATATTAATGATCTAGATCTTGGTGTGCAGGGGACAATTTCAAAGTTTGTGAGTGGTACAAAGCTTGGGAGTGTTGTGAACTGTGAGGAGGACAGTATGAAACTTCAAGAGGACATAGACAAGTCAGAGTGGGCAGATAGGTGGCAGATGAAGTTCAATGTGGAGGAGTGTGAGGTGATGCATTTTGGTAGGAAGAACATGGACAGACAATACAAAATAAAGGGTTAAATTTTGAAGGGGGTGCAGGAGCAGGAAGACTTGGGTGTATTATGTGCATAGATCATTGCATGTGGCAGGACAGATGGAGAGAGCAGTTAATAAAGCATATAGCATCCTGGCATTTATTAATAGGGCATAGAGTACAAGAGCAAGGAGGCTATGCTGAATTTATATAAGACACTCATTAGGCCTCAGCTGGAGTGTTGTGTACAACTCTGGACACCAAGCTATAGGATGTGAACACATTGGAGAGCGTGCAGAAGAGGTTTACAAAAGTAGTTCCAGGGATGAGAAACTTCAGCTATGAGGATAGATTGGAGAGGTTGGGACTGTTCTATTTGGAGAGAAGGCGGCTAAGAGGAGGTTTGATAGAGGTGTACAAAATCATGAGGGTGTTGGACGGAGTAGATAGGGAGAAACTGTTCCCACTCGTAAACAGATCAAGAACAAGAAGGCACAGATTTAAAGTGATTTGCAAAAGAAGTAAGTGTGATGTGAAAAAACTTTTTCACACGAGTGGTTTGGATCTGGAATACTCTGCCTGGAAGTGTGGTAGAGGCAGGTTCAATTGAGGCATTCAAGATGGTATTTGTTTGTATTTAAATAATCATCTATGTGCAGAGGTACAGGGAAAAGGCAGGGCAATGGCACTAAGTCATAATGCTCATTTGGAGAGCTGGGGCAGTCACGATGGGCCGAATGGCCTCCTTCTGTGCTGTTAAGATTCTGTGATTCCTCCAGCTTGTACTGGATTTCACTGGAACATTGTAGCAGGCCAAGGAGAAAGCTGAGCATGAGAGCAAAATGATGAATTGAAGTGGGAAGCTACTGAAGGTCTGGGTCATGCTTGCTGACTGAGCAAAGGTGTTCAGCAAAGCAGTCACTTACAGTGCAGTTGCTCTTCCCAATGTAGAGGAGACCACATTGTGAGCAGGGAATACAATAGACTAAACTGAAAGAAGTACAAGTAAATCACTGCTTCACCTGCAAGGAGTGTTTGGGGCTTTGGAGATTGAGGAGGGAGGAGGTAAAGGGGCAGGTGTTATGCCTCCTGCGACTGCGTGGGAAGGTGCTGTAGGAAGAGGATGGGGTGAAGAGCATTGGGGGTGAAGAGGAATGGACCAGGGTGTCCTGGAGGGAACAGTTCCTTTGGATGCTGATGGGGAAGGGGAGGGGAGGGTCTGATGTCTTTGGTGGTGGCATCATGCTTGAGCTGTTGGAAATGGTGGAGAACCATTAATTAATGTTAATAAGTTTAGGATGGGTTTAAAGTCAGTAACACTGTATTAGAGCTTGGGCCATCACTGTTAGGGCTCAGCTGAGAGCCCAATATCTTTCCTAGGGATATTCCTTTTGGGAGACATGTTACAGGAAAAAACTCAGGTTGGTATATATTTGGATCTTCCAACAACAGAATGCCGAACCTGAAATGAGAGGCAACAAATAGAACATGCGATTTCAAAATGTTTATTGATTGCTAATATTTTCCTTTCAGACATTCTTACTTTTCCCTTTGTTTGCAATCAGTCATCAAGTGTTGGCTCCGGCCTACAGCAGGCAGTGACCATCATTATTTATAATATATTATACATTTACAATTCCTGCTCAGCCATTTCCAGGACATTATTTGAATTCCAAGTTTCTATAGTACACTTTATTCAGTTCCAGTGAGATTAGTTCTAGTTCAGGCACTATTGTTTTACAATCACTAACAAATCATAAGGAACCCTTTTCAAGTCATTGAGATGCCTACAGCCCTGAGGTTCAGCCCACCTTCAGTGAGCAGTCAGACCCCACCCTCCAAGGTCAGACTCAGCCTCCTGGCAGCAGGTCTGTCCGAGTGCAGTCCCAAAGAGGACCCTTGCTGCAGTTTCAATACACAATGATGGGGCAGGAAGATTGCCAGGTTTTGTACACATGGATGGCCCTTAAACCTCATTTATATCAGACAATAATACGTCCTGTTCGTCCAGCAAGCAAAAGATTACATTTCTGTCTTGCTGCCAAGACAGCTCAATAAACCCATTGGAAAAGAATGAGCCAAACCAGTCCAGCTCAGCTCTATATAGTGGGTGCTGAGCATTACTGAAGCTGGATTGTTTAACAGCATTGACTCGGGTTCAAGAGGAATCCCAACTTGGAAGTGACTGACACCTATTGCTGCAGCCTGATCTTGACTGCAATGCACTGTCACCAACTCCACCCCAACACAACCCTATTCCTCCTTCACCATGAACCTGATCAATCAGGGACTGGTTTGCTATTCAAGGGAACCTCAAATACCCAAAAGGAACATTTTAAATCAGACGGCTGGTATTTTCATTTCCCAGTGTTCCGGCTGCATTGGAGTCACTTGCTGCTCCCAATATTCCAGAGTAGGGAGAACTTGTTGCAGTGGCTGTTGGAAGAGGAGCAACTTGTTTAATTATGATAAAATTGGAAGAAAAATTGGCAATTTGTGTGGAATGCTGAATGTGAATGATTGAGAGCACTTGGAGTGGAATACAACCAAAAACTTCCCTTTAACTGTCTTGTGCTGCGAGGAATATCTTATAGTAGCAAATCAAGATGATCTCCTCGCACACCCACTGGAGGACAGAGCAAAAAAAGGAATATCTCACATGGTGAGGACCCACGGATGCTATAATATAGAGGCTTCGAACATAGCTTCAATCCATCTGAAACAGAGTGTCAAAACAGTTTAGAACAACAGTGAGAACAGATATAGTCAGTAAGCACTACAGTGAGAACGGATAATTAGCCACTACCACTGCACACACCCTGAAGGCTAGTATAGAGTTGGGATAAGGGCCTCAAATGGATGGGATGAGTGATGCTCAATGTGCATCCACACCAAGATGTTGGGTACATGGGTTGGACTGCCAGACATCTCCCTGTCACTATCAAGGAGCATCGAGGAGTCCAACTCCAGCTTGGCAGAGGGAATGGCATGAGTTTGCCCTCTCTGCATCCTCTTCTCCATGTCCCTGTTTTTCAACAGACCCAGAGGCACAGCCACAGTGTGCCCTTTCATCTCCTGCAAGCCATGTCTTTTGCAGATCCTGCACATTCCTGTGTTACTGTGGCAAAACACTGCCTGCTACAGGCTGAGGGTCATTTCTTGCCCAGTATTATGATAGTTAGACAACACGCACACAGCAACAACACCTCATTCTGACTGTGTTTGTCACCCACATTCAAAGCCATTCTGTTCAGTTTTCTACTGCCATTCACATTGATTAACGGATACTCCAAATCACAGGCTTTTCAGCCCGTACATGGGGCTACATTCAGGGTTGGAATGACTAACAAACTGGCACCACTTCCCACCCCATCTTCATCTTAAAACTGGCTGTTAAAACATGCCTGGAACCTCAAGCTGACTGAAGCACAGACTCCAAACCTATAGGCACAGCATTCCCTGCAACCCCACCCCTGTCTAGACTGAGTAACCTTGCTGAGTGAGGGCAGCACCTACCTTTGTGCTGTATGGGTGTCCTCAGCTTTGAAGGAATAGTAAAGGATGTTCTTGTGGTAAAGTTGGAACAGCACATTGGGTCCGGGGGTGTCATCATCCTTCGATCCCTTGATAGTGAAGCCCAACAGAGGCAAGCTCTCTGCAGCAGCCTTGTTCTGTCACGTAAATTGATGAACACCCAAATGATTAAACCTTTAACAAAGCTTTTAACCTGATCTACATTGGTTGCCGGTGTCCCAATTATAAAATTCTCATCCTTATTTTCCAATTGCACCATGGTCTTGCCCCTCCCTATCTCTGTCATTTTCTCCAGCTCTCAGATCCTATGCCCACCATTGATGGTCATACCTCCAGCTGCCTGGCCTCTAAGCTCTGGAATTCTGTCATGTTTTTCAACATTAAAGGTGTCAAATAAATGTAAGTTGTTGTTGGTTCTCCATTTTGAATGTTAGTTCATTCTAGTCCAACCCTTGTCTACCCCAAGGACTGTATACAATACAGTACAGCTCTAATTCTGTGGGTGCAAGAGGTGTCCCTAGGGTAAATAATTTCACCGTCCCATCACACTTCCCTAAATCAGTGCCAATCCAGGGAATACAAATCCCTACATAACTAGCCTTGGCATAATATTCCATGTTTGTGCCCTGAAATGTAGCATGAATAGGGCCAGAGATGTTATATCTTTTGGATGGCATGATAACCAGAAACACATAATAAATTATTCTGCAACTAGGATGCAATTACTTGGCCTGTCTCTTTAAAGGTGAATTTGCTGTTCCTTCCCCCAGAGGCTTGGGTGCCTTCAACAACCTCAGAGTGACCCATAATACTTCATAGCCAATGCAGGAGGCAGCTCACCACCACCTTCTCAAGGGCAATTAGGGATGGGCAATACATGCTGGCTTAGCCAGCGGTGCACACATCATCCCATGAATTAATAAATTTTAAAGTATTTTTGAAGTGTAGTCACTTGTTTTGTAGGTAAACACAGCAGCTAATTTGCACAAAGCAATATCTGACAAACAGCAGTGAGATAAATAACTAGGACTTTTGATGGTCTTGGCTGAGTGATTAATGGTGGCTAGGACATCAGGAGAACTCCCGTTTTTCTCAGTGACACCCAAGGTGACTTCAAAAAGAAAAGGGCATAACTTAAATATCTAACGTTAACTCTGTAGCCTGCCTGACAGCAGATCAAATCACGCATTGTAGATTTATTTATTTATTTTGTGAATCACACAGCCAAGTGATAGTATCTTCATTTGCTGAGTTTGTGATTATCCCACCATTTAGCTTATTGGCACGGATGGTTTCAACCAGCTTGTGGGTTTTCATCAATTGGCAGATGTGGGGTAGGGTGATATTTGCTTGGACAGGAAGCCATAGGAGGGGTGTTGAGTGGAGGGTTCCAGTTATGATGTGCACTGCTGTGTTCAGTTGAGTGTTCACAAGATGTGTGTGTGATGACTTTTTCCAGACAGGTACACATGATAGGGAAGTGCTGAGGTTTGGAGTGTTGTGGCAGCAGCACCCCACGTAGATCCAGCAAGTTTGGTTAGTAAGCTGTTTCTGGTTTTGACCTTTGCTGCTGTTTTCTTCAGATCTTCCTGGAAGGACAGAGTCCTAAGTAGAGTCACTCCCAAGTACGTTGGGCTGGGATCATGCTTTAGTCTCTGGCCCTTCATGAAGATATGAATTATTTTTGGCATTGTGGAGGTGGAATACAGTGGATATGGTTTTAGAGGGATTCGGCATGAGACGCCATGTGCTGCAGTAGTCTGTCAACTTTGTAACGTCTTCATTAAGGGCCTGGTCCAGGGTGCAGAGGATGGAGCTTGGAAGACATAACAGATGTCATTAGCATTTATGAACTTGTGGGACGTGGTTGTTAGCAGATCTTTTTTTTATTGACCAGGGTTGGGGCTAGCACTGAGCCCTGCCTTCTCATTGTAGGGACCTTGAACATTTACAGCAGAACTCAAAACTATCCTGCTAGCTGTGTCCTCTCCTCCAGAGGGACCAGTACAAAAACTGGTACAACCCAGTTGGTACAGCCTGTGGAATAAGGAAAGATCACGTTCTGCAATGTGAATCCAAAAGGGACTCGTGATCTGCCTGGGAATAGCTCCTCAGCTCATTTCTCCACACCTCACCATCTTGTGCTCTCCTTTTCAGCTGCTCACAGGAACCTCCCATTTTCAACTTCAAGTTGTCTTAACATTATCCTCTTTCTCCCTCCTGGTTTACTTCCCTCTCATCTTCCTTCAAACACCTCCTTCAGCAAGCTTTCATGTTTTAGAATATGGTCAATCCAATATTGCTGCCTTTTCTTGATGCTATTCATAAATACTCATTCCTCCTCCTGAGAGCACTCTTCATTACTCCTATGTTCTCTCCAACTGACCCACTCCATCCTTCTCCAGAACCACCTTTGTAACTTGCTAATCTTTGGATGCCTGCTTTTCTTAAGGTCCACATTTCAGCGCCGTATAACAAAACACTCCAAATCACAATTTGATCATTAAGATCTCTACTCATTCCCATGCTGAGCAATTCTTTACATTTAACATAAAAGTAAAATACTGCGCATGCTGGAAATCTGAAATAAAAACAGAAAATTATGGAAAAACTCAGCAGCATCTGTGGAGAGAGAAAGAGTTAATGTTTTGAGTCCATATAAAGTCTGCTCTGAAGAAGGGTCATAAGGACTCGAAATGTTAACTTTGCTTTTCTCTCTCCACATCTGCTGTCCGACCTGCTGAATTCTTTCCATTTGTAACCATCTCTTGACAAGATGCTCCCTGGAATGATTTAGGTCCTGATCCTCTGCAGTGTGAAATATTTAGAACTGGAAAAGAACTGAATTCAGGAAAAACAGAAGGGTGCAATGAAATCCTTGCCGGAATAATAAAAGGCTCTAGATGGAGGACAACAAGAGAATTGATTTGCTTGTGTCAGGAAACACTAAGGGCGAATGGCCAGAAGACATATTGAGGAGTACAATGGTCTCCCTGGAGTAGGCAAATACCACAAAATATGAAGATCATTACACCATAACTTTGATTATACATATGTTCAAGGAAATATTAAAGAATATAGATTGGATAAAGCAAATAGATTGGAAGCAAAAGCAAGCCATTAGATTAGTGTCCTCGGCCCAAACATCTTCAGCTGCTTCAATGACTTTCCCTCCATCATAAGGTCAGAAGTGGAAATGCTTGCTGATAAATTCATGGCGTTCAGCACCATTCGCAACTCCAGGACAAAGCAACCCGATTAATCAGCACTCGATCCACCACCTTAAACATTCACTCCCTCTAACCCGGTGAACAATGGCAGCAGCGTGTACCATATATAAAAAGCACTCCAATAACTCACTACAGCTCCTTCAAAAGTACCTTCAAAACCTGAAATCTCTACCACCTAGATAGTAAGAGTTTCTATAGATATTTAAAAAAGAAAAAAGTTAACAGTGAGCATTGGTCCTATATAGCGCGAGTCTGGGGAATTAAAAATGGAAAATAAGGAGATGGCAGATGAATTGAACAGGTATTTTGCATTGGTCTTCACTACAAAGGACACAGGTAACATTCCAGGAATCGCTGTAAATCAGGAAATGGGAACGATGAAAAATTACAATCACCAGGGAAGTGATATTGAGCAAATTGTTGGGGCTGTGGGCTGACAAATTCCCAGGTCCAGATGGACTTCATCCCAGTGTCTTAAAAGAAATGGTTACTGAGACAGTTGCTGAATTAGTTTAAATTTTCCAAAATTCCCTAAATTCAGGGAAGTTCCATTAGATTGGAAAGTAGCAAATATAATTCCTTTATTCAAAAAGAGAGGGAGACAGAAAGTAGGAAATTACAGGCCAGTTAGTTTAACATCTGTCATAGGGAAAATGCTAGAAGCTATTATTAAAGATGTTATAGCAGGACACTTTGAAAAATTCAAGGCAAACATGGTTTTGTGAAAGGGAAATCATGTTTAACCAATTTATTGGAGTTCTTTGAAGCAGTCACATGTGCTGTGGATAAAGAGGAACTGGTGGATTTGCTGTACTTAGATTTCCAGAAGACATTTGATACGGTGCTGCATCAGAGGTTATTGCAGGAAGTAAAAGCTCATGGTGCAGGGGGTAAGATATTGGCATGGATAGAAGATTGGTTAGCTAACAGGAAAGAGAGTTGACATAAATGGGTCATTTTTTGATTGGCAAGGTGTAACGAATAGTGTGCCACAAGGATCAGTGCTGGGGCCTCAACTTTTTACAATTATGTAAATGACTTGGATGAAAAGACCAAATATATGGTTGCCAAATGTGCTGATGATGCAAAGATAGGTAGGAATGTAAGTTGTGAAGAGCACATATAGAGGCTACAAAGGGATATAGATAGGTTAAGTGAGTGGGCAAAGACCTGACAAATGGAGTAAAATGTGGGAAAATGTGAAATTGTTCATTCTGGTAGGAAGAATTAAAAAAACAGCTTATTGTCTAAATGGTGGGAGATTGCAGAGGGATCTGGCTGTCCTAGTGCATGAATCACAAAAGGCTAGCATGCAAGTACAGCAAGTAATTAGGAGAGCTAATAGAATGTTATCATTTATTGTGAGGGGAATTAAGTACAACTGTTGCGAGGTTATGTTTCAGTTATACAGGGCACTGGTGAAACCACATCTGGAGTATTGTGTACAGTACTTATTTATAGGAAGATGTAAACATGATGGAAGTAGTTTAGAGAAGGTTTACTAGACTAATACCTGGAATGGGTGGGTTGTCTGATGAGGAAAGGTTGGACGGGCTAGGAGTTTAAAAGATTCAGAGGTGACTTGATTGAAACCTTTAAGATCCTGAGGGGACTTGACAGGGTGGATGTGGAGAGGATGTTTCCTCTTGTGGGAAAATCTAGAACTAAGGGGTCACAGTTTAAAAATAAGGGGTCGCCCATTTAAGAGAGATGAGGAGAAATTTTTTGAGGTCGTGAATTTTTGGAACTCTCTCCTCTAAATGCAGTGGAAGCAGCATCTTTGAATATTTTTAAGGCAGAACTAGACAGAATCTTGATTAACAAAGGAGTGAAAGGTTATCTGGGGGAGGCAGGAATTGAGGAGTTGAGGTTACAATCAGGTCAGCCATGATCGAATAGTTGAGCAGGATCGAGGGGCCGAGTGCCCTACTCCTGCTCCTTATTCATATGCTCACCTAGAAGGACAAGGGCAGCAGACACATTGGAACACCACCACCTGGAACTTGCCCTCCAAGTCACTCACAATCCTGACCTGGAAATATATTGCCGTTCCTTCACTGTCGCTGGGTCAAAATCCTGGAACTCCCTTCCTAACAGCATTGTGGGTGTACCTACACCATATGGACTGCAGAGAGTCAAGAAGGCAGATCACCACCACCTTCTCAAGGGCAACTAGAGATGGGCAACAAATACTGGCCTATCCAGCGAAACCCACATCCCATGAAAGAATTTTTAAAAAATTCTGTTTACCTCAGCTTTGAATGTATTCAATGATCCAGACTTCACTGCTCTCTGATGAAGTGAATACCAAAGATTCACAAACTTCTGAGTGTATGAAGTTCCCCTCATCTCCATATTAAATGGGAGACCCCTTATTTTTAATCTGTGGCCCCTAGTTCTAGATACCCCCACCAGGGGAAACATTCTCTCAGCATCTACTACGTCAGGGCCCCCCAGAATCTTAGATAAAAGCAAAATACTGTGGATGCTGGAAATCTGAAACAAAAACAGAAAATGCTGGAAAAATTCAGCAGGTTTAACAGCATCTGTGGAGAGAGAAACAGAGTTAACGTTTCAAGTCTGTATGACTCTCTTCTTCAGAGCTGAAGAGAAGTGGAACTGTGAAATTTATACTGTTTAAGTGGGTTGGGGCAGGTGAAGCTGGATAGAAGGCCAGCGAGAGGTGGGGGGGCAAAGGAGAGGTTGACACTGATGTCATGAACTAAAGGACAAAGGGATGTTAATGGCAGTGGTACTGACTAAAGGAGGTGCAGATGGTGGCATTAAGGTCAGAGCAGAATGTGATAAAAGCAGAACAAGGGCCAGAGCTCAGTGAAAGAATAACATGAACAAGTGACAAATGGCCCTTGTGGGGGTGGGGGAGGGGACAGTGGTGGGGAAAAAAGATTGAAAATAGGATAAGGTGGGGATAAAACAATGAATGAAAATAAATAAAAATGTGGATAAAAATTTAAAAAAAAATGAAAATGAACATTGAAAAAAGGGATTAAAAAAAGGGGTGAAGGTGGAGGAGAGAGTTCATGGTCTGAAGTTGTTGAACTCAATGTTAAGTCCGGCAGGCTATAAAGTGCCTAGTCAGAAGATGAGGTGCTGTTCCTCCAGTTTGTGTTGGGCTTCACTGGAATATTGCAGCAGGCCAAGGATGGACATGTGGGCATGAGAGCAGGGTGGTGTGTTGAAATGGCAAACAACAGTGAGATCCCTCTGCCCCTTCTTCCCAGTCATAAATGTAGGTTGTAAATAGTTGAGGCCCCAGCATTGATCTCTGTGGCACACCATTAGTTACAGTTTGCCAATCTTAAAATTACCCATTTATCCCGACTCTCTGTTTCCTGTTAGTTAGTCAATCCTCAATCCACATGAATAAAAACAAAATGCTGAAAAAACTCGGCAGGTCTGTTAAGTCTGTTAACATTTTGAGCCCAACATAACTCTTCAGAATGGAGGAAAAGTCATATTTGACTTGAAACATTGGGTGGGATTTTCCCCTCTGTTCACTAAGTTTTTCCTTATGGGTTTTCATGCCATATTGTCTGCTTCCTGGCTCATTAAATATGCATAAGCATTGTATCCCAGGTGATCAAGCTCTGATTCACTCGCCCCCAATGTGACCACAGCGGATTAACCCTCCGGGCGCCATAATTAAACTACACCTGCGCACAGCGTTCTCAATGTCTGCATCCTAGGACTGTTCCACGTGAAAGATGGCCCTCCAAGTCAAGAAATGTTCTGCCCCCAAGTTCAGTGATGCTTCACTGGGCCACCTTCCAGACACTGTAGAGGACCGCTGTGATGTGCTCTACCCCCCATGCTGGCAGTAGGAGCTCCACAAAGCTCAGAACTGGGCGTGGGAGGTGGTGACCATGGTGGTGAGCACAACACTGCACAGAGGTGGTCAGCCATCCAGTGTAGAAAGAGGATGAATAATCTAACCCGTTCTGCCAGGGCAAGTCAACCAGCTCATCACACTCAACTCACACCCCCACAAACACATCAGACATTTGCAGAATGACACTCTGCAGGGATTTCACTCCACTGCCAGCTCAAGGGACAACACCACTCACTCACTTTCCCACACACACATTCACATCTCCATTTGGGCTCACATCCTGTTAGCACATCCCGTACGTGGCTCCACTCAACACACACACAAGGCAGACATCCTTCTTCTCTGCCTTGGCATGCTTCCTGCTCACACTCTCTCCATCTCTCTTCAATTAGGCTAAGCTCGCGCACAATAGAAGGGAGAGGTCCAAGACCGGTGGTAGCATAGCCGACTTAAAATCCCTCACTCCCTTTGAGGAGTGGGCTACCGAGCTGGCCAAAGAGGACTGGGACTGTTCATGTGGCCATGGTGAGATCAGCTTGAATACGTCACGTGAGGATCCAGCACCAGGTGATCCCTCAGACAGTGATACAGTGAGTCCATTGCCATGTTTAGTCGCCTACCATTCACTCAATTCCTCTGCTCTCTTTCATAGGCACATCTGGAAAATTCCTCTGGGAGACCATGAGCCAACCCCTCATCTCCAGCCCTGAGGACGTCTCCAATGAAGATGCTGAACAAAGTCATGGACAAGACCCGTCACAGCACTCGCCCACACCCTGCACCAGTGCAGAGACACAGGCCTAAATCTAGAGTAGGCTCAGGTTCACAATCTGGTCCACAGCAGGCGGAGGCAGGGACATCTGAGGTTGTCAGTACTCCGAGGACTGTTGGCGACCAGAAATCTGCTAAGTCTGAGTCAGATGAAGAGCCTCAGGACTCAGACCGAACTCAGCTGGTGGAGCTGCAGCACCAATCATGGGAATATCAGGAAAGAACTTCAGCTGCATTCCTCAGATTATAACGTACGATGGAGGTGTCCCTCTGTTTGGTCTGAGGTGATAGCACTGATATACCAGCACGCGGAGCTCCACGCTGATGGAGCAGCAGCACTCCATCGGTATAGTTATTGGTGGTATCCAACAATGGTTACACAAAAGATGGGGTGGGGCACCTAGGTCTCACTCAGGCTAACCCGAGTCAGTCAGGGGCCCTCAGGCACACATAGGGAGGAGGACCAGCAGCTGGACACCCCAGGGCCATCCACCCAGGTGACTCCGGGAGTGTCCAGCCTCCGCATGTGACCCCATCATCTCCAGCTCCATGTGCCAAGGAGGGTGCACCTGCCTCACAGCAAGAAACCCAAAGCAGGGCGGGGTCCTCCAGGTGTCAGCCTTCCAGAGGGTCCCTGCCAAGGTCATCATAGACAACAGGGCATAGTAGTCAGCAAGCTGCCTCCACCTCTGCTGTGGATGTCACGGGAGCACCAAGTCGTAGCTGTAAGGTTAGGAAGAGAAAGAAGCATTCGGAGCACAACAGTTGCACGGGTGTTCACCACTGTAAATGGAAAGGCACACATTTTAAGTCCCCTCATGTATGCCTCCTCTTTATGCTGAGCTGTGTTGTAGTCAGTCAGATGTAACACCATGGTCCTTCCCTCCACTTATTGCAGATGTCGCTATCATGTGTCTCTGTTCGATGTTCACCACAGTGTGTGTCTGTTCTCAGCTCATTGTTGACTTCAGTGTGCTTGTGGAAAACCCTCCAGTCACCTGCCCTGCTGGGTCACGTCATGTTCATTCTTGTCTGTGTAAGATTGAGGTTGACGGTGACTCAGTTGCTTTCTTGAACATAGAAGGCATACTGTGAAAGGATAGATGTTGAAATGCCTGGGGAAGGGGAAAAGTTCTGGAACTCCATGTGCTCTCTGTCATCCGGCAGGGCTTTCAATCTATGAGCCCATAGTCAGAGCTTGTGTGCACTCCTGTCTGCCTGGGCGTTGCCAACTCTCCGAGTGTCCACCTGCTAAACTCAGCAATAATTGTGAGCACCTTCCCACCTCAAAGTACTGGAGCTCTGCCCCTCACAGCCACATTATTGTCCTAGTCCTCGTGCTCAAAGCTACAACATTGAGAGTTTCCCATCTTGCAGTTGTTTGTGTTGTTCTCAAGACTCTTGTCACAATGTAGGGAAGCAGCGCTGGGCCGTATGTTCTGCTCAGCGTCCCCTCACCGACACAACCACTGAGGTCAGCAATGATAAGTCCAAATGGTGATGTGTTGCAGTCAATGGAACCTTTGAGCATGCTCTTGACTCGCATCTGTTAGCTTGATGGGACAACAATGAGTGGGACAACAAAGAGGGCAGCAATGGGCTAGTAGCAAGGATGTAATGAAGCTGATGTGTGTTCTTTACTATCAATGAAGCATCAGCTTGAGGGTTCCATGGTGTGTTTGCCTCTTTATGATCACAAGAGCCAGGGCTGGCCATTAGGGGAGATTGTGTTGAAGAGGAGGCAGCTTGATGTCTGGTAGGCAAGGGTGTGAATATGGTCATCCTGAGGTGCTTCACCTCTATTGATAGATCTGGCTTAATGCTGGCCCACATCTCTAGCCGAGTGCAGGGTATTGATATGATGGGGAAGGTGTTACAGAGGACTGAGTGATCTCCAAATGGATTAATACCTGTGCTCCTCTGCTGTCTTGGCCCAAGTGTCACCCATCAGTTTCACCAATAATGTTTCTCAGAATGTGTTATCCCATTGCTGGAGATGGATCTTCTGGAGGAACTTTGTCAGGTTGAAGGCATACAGCTGCAAGCCCACTGAGGATGGTGAAACAGCTCCTGGCTGCCGCTGAGACTGGGATGCTGGAGGGAAGCTTGAAGAGGTAGCACATTCTGACATCTGATCCCAGGACTCCCTCCCCCAGTTAGCACCTCATCTCAGCCAGGACATTCCCGAGGCTGTGTCATCCTTCAAAGGATCAGGAAAATGTGAGCCTGATGTGTAACTACTCACTCTCAGATTGAAGTACATGGTTGAAATGAGAGGAACAGCAATGCTGGTGTTAATGTTGGCCTATGATGGAGGACACTTATCCAAGAGGAAACTCAGTGCTATCATCATCCTCCTCATGGATGGTCCTGAGGGCCTCATGCGAATGACTGCCTCATCTGGCCTGTGCTATGGTCTCTTTCCCTGCAGCCTCACTTTCCTCAAACTCAACACCCCCATCTCCTTTGATGTCCTCCTTATTGGAGGAGACGTGCAGCTCCTCCATGTTGGCATCTGGCAAATGCACCCCTTTGCAGGGTCAGATTGCGTGGGTGCAGCATCCCACGAAGATCCATGGGGCCCTCTGGGGAGTTCACCGGAGTGCTCCACCAGATCTATCCACACATTGGAATCGCATCTTCAAGATGTCAATGGTCTGCCCTAACAATATTTGTGTGGTAGAATAAGCATCATTGTACCTTCTCTCAGACGGAATTTGTGACCTTTGTCACCGAGGAGCCAACCTTGGATGTTGTGTTATCCCTTGAAGATGTCCAGGGTCTGCAATCTACTCAAGATGTAGCAGTGGTGGCAGCTTCCAGGGTACCTTGCACAAACTTACATGATGTGTTTCTGGTGGCCACAGACCAGCTGCACATTGAGTGAGTGGAAGCCTTTCCTGTTGATGTGTTGGAGTGCCTGCTGCCAGGGAGCTCTTATAGCCCCAAGAGTGCAGTGGCTGGCACCCTGCACCTATCCAGAAACAGCAGCAAAGCTCAGTGCTTTGGCATCCTGGCCAGCCTGATCTCTAGCGAAGTACACATAACTGCGGGCCTTGGCAAACAGGGCGTCTGTCACCTCTTGCATGCATTTGTGGGTGGAAGTTTAAGAAATACCACAGAGGTCCCCAGTGGAGCCCTGGAAAGAGCCACTCTCGTAGAAATTAGCAGTGGCGGTGACTTTCAGAGCCACTGGCAATGAATGTCCTCCCAGTCCCCATGGTGTCAACTCATGGAGAATGTGGCAGATGTGAGCCACCAGATTCCTGGACATGTGGAGGCATCAGCGACATGGACTCTTGCTCATCAGCAGAAAAGACATGTGTGCTCTGTACACCCTTGTTCTTGGGGCCTGCTTATATGCAGCGTTTCTGTGAGCCTCATCCTGGAGGGGCCCTGCTTCCTCTTGCTAATCAGGGTGAAGCTCCTCTCTTTAGTGAGCTTGGTGCCACTGTCACAATCTGCTCCCACCTTCTTTTCTGCCTGTATGCAATGATGTAGGCAGCAGTAAATTCAGCCTCCATCTTCCTGAAGGTCTCCCCTCTCTGCCGGATCAATGAGAAGACAACAAGACTGAGCATCAGCTTCCAAAGATCCTATATGTGTCGACGGTAATGAGTGACTGTGGGTTCAAGGACTCGGTACCAGCAACAGCACCTATTCACCACTGAAATCCTGGCCAGCACAATGTCCATTTCAAGGATCACACTATGCTTCCCATCTCTTACATGACCGTCTGCATTGAAATTTGGTCTGGCCAGGCATTGGATGTGCTGCTTGTACGATTATACTCTTTGGAATACAGATGAGGGCAAATGTTTAGTGAGGGAGTGAGCTTATTTCAGGGTGGCTTTCGGTTTCCATATTGCCAGCACCAAGATTCAGACCTCCTGCTCCTAACAGATATATGCAGCTTGTCCAGTTGCCCACTTGCTCTTGATGTCATTCTCACTCTGGGGAATTTCCACACTTGGAACTCCTTGTAATAAGCCTTTGTTCCATTAGTGGCAGGATTTGAGAGTAGTCTCACATGAATGCACTTTAGTGATTAACACTCCTGATTCCCTGCATTGTCATTGAAAGGCTCCTAATATTTCTCAGCTGTGCATCTCATTTGCTCATACAAAGTTCAGCTGGATGTCCCTTTAATCAGGCCCCCAGTACAGTGCAGCATTTCTCGAGGCCCTCGGAGGCAGAGTTGTTGCTCATTTTTAATTTCTACTGTGCCATCGCTTCAGGTTTCAAGATGGTGGTGCTGAGGTTTTACTACCAGACTGGCTTGGACCCTCCCTATTATGTGATTGTGGAAACCACCACCACCCCTCCCCATTGTTCTGGGGAAGCCTAATGTTCAGGTTTCCTTCTGTCCAATAACTCTTGGTCCTCCCCCGGTAACCCTTAATCCCATTGTGATTATGGTGGATATGCTTGTCCTACCCCCTGATTCATTTGAGATGAATGTGCCTGCGCCCCAAGTGGAACTTAACCCTCACCATCTTCAGACCTATTGCACAGTGACATACAGAGACACCCACCCCCATGAGACCTTCAAGTGCCCTTACACTACCTTTTCTCCATCTACAGGCTGCAGATGCCTCCCCTGATTGTGTGTGCCATCCGCAGCCCTGTATTACACCAGAAAACCCCCGGACCAATGCGCGTGATGTTACACTTCCCCACTTCCTGCGCACACCATGCTGGGCACGGCTGACAGTGGACTGACATGGTTTCCCCCTCCCTGGGAGGGGCATGGTGATTTCAGTGAGCTGTCTTCACAATGAGCATTCGTGACATTCAAATGTATTGAGATGGCGTCCCCAGCATGGCGCAGTGGGAGCCATTGTGCTCTCGAGCGGATAATCACAACCTGTTTTTATGTATTAACCTGTTTTACCTATTATATCAGGAAAGTGATATTTTCCGCTCCCATCTGCCGTGACGGCCACTGGGGGAGGGAACGGAAAATCCTGCCCATTAACTTTGTTTCTCACTCCACAAACATTGCCAAGTCTGCTGCAGTTTTCCAGCATTTTCTGCTTTTATTTCAGCATCTGCAGTCTTTTGCCTCTATCCATGCTAATATATACCCACAATCCCCTTGATGTGGCACCTTTGGAAATCCAAATACACTACATCTACTGATTCCCCTTTATCCACACCGCTTGTTACCTCTTTAAAGAATTCCAATAAATTGTCAAACATGATTCCCACTTTGATAAAACCATGTCAACTCTCCTTAATTGTATTATGATTTTCTAAATATTCTGCCACTACTTCCTTAATAATAGATTCCAGCATTTTCACAACGACAGATGTTCAACTAACTGGCCTATGGTTTCCCGCTTTCTGTCTCCTTCCTTTCTTGAATAAAGGTGTTACATTCATGGTTTTCCAATCCAACGGGACCTTTCCAGAATCTAGGGAATTTTGGAAGGTTACAGCCAGTGCAGCCACATCTATTAAGGCCCTAGGATGCAGGCCATCAAGTCCAGGGGACTTGTCTGCCTTTAATCCTAAACAAAAACAGAATTACCTGGAAAAACCCAGCAGGTCTGGCAGCATCGGCGGAGAAGAAAAGAGTTGACGTTTCGAGTCCTCATGACCCTTCAACAGAACTTGAATTCGAGTCCAAGAAAGAGTTGAAATATAAGCTGGTTTAAGGTGTGTGTGTTGGGGGGCGGAGAGATAGAGAGAGAGGTGCTTGTGTAGATAAACAAGCAGTGATAGAAGCAGATCATCAAAAGATGTCAGCGACAATGGTACAAAAGAACACATAGGTGTTAAAGTTAAAGTTGGTGATATTATCTAAACGAATGTGCTAATTAAGAATGGATGGTAGGGCACTCAAGGTACAGCTCTAGTGGGGGTGGGGGAGCATAAAAGATTTTAAAATATTTAAAAATAATGGAAATAGGTGGGAAAAGAAAAATCTATATAATTTATAGGGAAAAAAAAGGAAAAAGGGGGGAAACAGAAAGGGGGTGGGGATGGGGGAGGGAGCTCACGACCTAAAGTTGTTGAATTCAATATTCAGACCGGAAGGCTGTAAGGTGCCTAGTCGGAAGATGAGGTGTTGTTCCTCCAGTTTGCATTGGGCTTCACTGGAACAATGCAGTAAGCCAAGGACAGACATGTGGGCAAGAGAGCAGGGTGGAGTGTTAAAATGGCAAGCGACAGGGAGGTTTGGGTCATTCTTGCGGACAGACCTCAGGTGTTCTGCAAAGCGGTCGCCCAGTTTACGTTTGGTCTCTCCAATGTAGAGGAGACCACATTGGGAGCAACGAATGCAGTAGACTAAGTTGGGGGAAATGCAAGTGAAATGCTGCTTCACTTGAAAGGAGTGTTTGGGCCCTTGGACGGTGAGGAGAGAGGAAGTGAAGGGGCAGGTGTTACATCTTTTGCGTGGGCATGGGGTGGTGCCATAGGAGGGGGTTGAGGAGTAGGGGGTGATGGAGGAGTGGACCAGGGTGTCCCGGAGGGAGCGATCCCTACGGAATGCCGATAAGGGGGGTGAAGGGAAGATGTGTTTGGTGGTGGCATCATGCTGGAGTTGGTGGAAATGGCGGAGGATGATCCTTTGAATGCGGAGGCTGGTGGGGTGATAAGTGAGGACAAGGGGGACCCTATCATGTTTCTGGGAGGGAGGAGAAGGCGTGAGGGTGGATGCGCAGGAGATGGGCCGGACACGGTTGAGGGCCCTTTCAACGACCGTGGGTGGAAAACCTCGGTTAAGGAAGAAGGAGGACATGTCAGAGGAACCGTTTTTGAAGGTAGCATCATCGGAACAGATGCGACGAAGGCGAAGGAACTGGGAGAATGGGATGGAGTCCTTACAGGAAGCGGGGTGTGAGGAGCTGTAGTCGAGGTAGCTGTGGGAGTTGGTGGGTTTGTAATGGATATTGGTGGACAGTCTATCACCAGAGATTGAGACAGAGAGATCAAGGAAGGGAAGGGAAGTGTCAGAGATGGACCACGTGAAAATGATGGAGGGGTGGAGATTGGAAGCAAAATTAATAAATTTTTCCAAGTCCCGACGAGAGCATGAAGCGGCACCGAAGTAATCATCGATGTACCGGAGAAAAAGTTGTGGAAGGGGGCCGGAGTAGGACTGCAACAAGGAATGTTCCACATACCCCATAAAGAGACAGGCATACCTGGGGCCCATGCGGGGTACCCATAGCCACACCTTTTATTTGGAGAAAGTGAGAGGAGTTGAAGGAGAAATTGTTCAATGTGAGAACAAGTTCAGCCAGACGGAGGAGAGTAGTGGTGGATGGGGATTGTTCGGGCCTCTGTTTGAGGAAGAAGCTAAGGGCCCTCAGACCATCCTGGTGGGGGATGGAGGTGTAGAGGGATTGGACGTCCATGGTGAAGAGGAAGCGGTTGGAGCCAGGGAACTGGAAATTGTTGATGTGACGTAAGGTGTCAGAGGAATCACGGATGTAGGTGGGAAGGGACTGGACAAGGGGAGAGAGAAGGGAGTCAAGATAACGAGAAATGAGTTCTGTGGGGCAGGAGCAAGCTGAGACGATCGGTCTACCGGGGCAGTTCTGTTTATGGATTTTGGGTAGGAGATAGAAGCGGGCCGTCCGAGGTTGGGCGACTATCAGGTTGGAAGCTGTGGGAGGGAGATCCCCAGAGGAGATGAGGTCAGTGACAGTCCTGGAAACAATGGCTTGATGTTCAGTGGTGGGGTCATGGTCCAGGGAGAGGTAGGAGGAAGTGTCTGTGAGTTGATGCTCAGCCTCCGCGAGGTAGAGGTCAGTGCGCCAGACAACAACAGCACCACCCTTGTCAGCGGGTTTGATGACAATGTCAGGGTTGGACCTGAGAGAATGGAGTGCAGTAAGTTCAGAGAGAGACAGGTTAGAATGGGTGAGAGGAGCAGAGAAATTGAGACGACTAATGTCGCGCCGACAGTTCTCAATGAAAAGATCAAGAGAAGGTAAGAATCCAGAGGGAGGGGTCCAGGTGGAGGGAGAATATTGGAGATGGGTAAAAGGATCCGTTGAACTGGGAGAGGACTCCTGCCCAAAGAAGTGAGCCCGGAGACGACGACGGCGAAAGAAGAGTTCAGTATCATGCCGAGCCCAAAATTCATTGAGGTGAGGGCGTAAGGGTATGAAACTAAATCCTTTGCTGAGCACTGAACGTTCAGCATCGGAGAGGGGAAGGTCAGGGGGTATAGTGAATACACGGCTGGGGCTGGGATTGGAAGATGGGGTGGGGACGGAGGGACAGGCTGGGGTGGAGGGTCCTAGATGGGTGTTGGTGTCGATGAGTTGTTGGTTTTCCCAGTACTTTTTCCCTAGTGATTGTGATCGTGATCGTTTTAAGTTCCTCCCTCCCTTTTGCCTCTTGATTTTCTTCCATTATACGTGGAATGCTTTTTGTGTCTTCTACCATGAAGATAGATAAAAAATACTTGTTTAAATTCTCTGCCATTTTCTTACTTCCCAATATTAATTCCCCAGTTTCATCCACTAAGGGACTAACACTTACGTTAGCTACTCTCTTTCTTTTAATATATTTGCATTAGCGCTTACCGTTTTTTTTTGTGAGTTTACCATCATATTCCAATTTCTGCCTCTATTATTTTTTTAATCATCATTTGCTGATTTCTAGAACTTTCCCAATCCTCTTGCCTACCACTAATCTTTGCAGCATTGTATGCCTTTTCTTTCAATTTGATGCCATCTTGAACTTCCTTAGTCAGTCAGGATGGTGCATCCTTCCAATTGTATCTTTCTTTTTCGATTGAATATATTTTTGTTGAGAGTTTTGATACATCTCCACAAGTGACTATTCCTTTGCTCTTTCTTATCTCCAGCCAAACTGATTCTACCTTGCTCTTCCATGCCAAGGTCACTTCTCACTACTGTACTGACCTCATCCTTTATTAACAGAGCTACCCCTACCCCCGTTTCCTTTCTATAAAAGCAAAATGCTGCAGATGCTCGAGATCTGAAATACAAATGAAGTGCTGGAAAAACTCAGCAGGTCTGGCAGCATTTGTGGAGAGAGAAACAGTTAACATTTTGAGTTCAATATGACTCTTCTTTGGAACCCTCACATTTTACTCTCCTACTTTTCCTTTCTTCCTATCTTTCCGAAATGTCAACTAACCTGAAGATTCAAATCCCAGCCTTAGTCACCGTGCAAACGTGTCTCTGTATTGACTATCATATCATACCCATTTATTTCAATCTGTGCTATCAATTGACCTATCTTGTTGCAAATGTTGGTCATGTAGGGATGGGCAACAAATGTTGGCCTTGCTAGCAATGGTCACATCCAATGAAAGAACAAAACAAAAAACATCCACTGTGATCAATTCAGTTTTTAGACTCCAAAAGCCTTCAGCCTAAATATTGCCAAGTATCACTATTAGCACAGGTGTACCAGGTAAAGTAGCCAAAAGCAAACTTCTGTTAATATAAAATATATAGTCACATATTAAAGATTGGTTTAGCAGTGTTTAACGGTCATATAAGATAGTTTAGGAGACATTGATTCATAAGAAGAGATATGAAATATAGCAGGTTTATAGCAAGTCATTCAAGGAGGTTGTAATCTGAATACGGGTTGTGATATGGATGTTGGGATTGAAGTAAAAATTTTAAGTCGACAGATAATAACGAAGCAGTCATTTAGAATGTGCAATGAACAAGCACAAAACAAATGATATTACCTGGAAAAACTCAGCACGTCTGGCTGCATCGGCGGAGAAGAAAAGAGTTGACGTTTCGAGTCCTCATGACCCTTCGACAGAACTTGAGTTCAATTCCAAGAAAGAGTTGAAATATAAGCTGGTTTAAGGTGTGTGGGGGGATGGCGGAGAGAGAGAGAGAGAGAGAGAGAGAAGTGGAGGGGGGGTGTGGTTGTAGGGACAAACAAGCAATGATAGAAGCAGATCATCAAAAGATGTCAACAACAATAGAACAAAAGAACACATGGGTGTTAAAGTTGGTGATATTATCTAAACGAATGTGCTAATTAAGAATGGATGGTAGGGCACTCAAGGTATAGCTCTAGTGGGGGTGGGGAGAGCATAAAAGATTTTAAGGTATTTAAAAATAATGAAAATAGGTGGGAAAAGAAAAATCTACATAATTTATTGGAAAAAAAAGGAAGGGGGAAACAGAAAGGGGGTGGGGATGGGGGAGGGAGCTCACGACCTAAAGTTGTTGAATTTAATATTCAGTCCGGAAGTGCCTAGTCGGAAGATGAGGTGTTGTTCCTCCAGTTTGCGTTGGGCTTCACTGGAACAATGCAGCAAGCCAAGGACAGACATGTGGGCAAGAGAGCAGGGTGGAGTGTTAAAATGGCAAGCGACAGGGAGGTTTGGGTCATTCTTGCGGACAGACCGCAGGTGTTCTGCAAAGCAGTCGCCCAGTTTACGTTTGGTCTCTCCAATGTAGAGGAGACCGACTACAGCTCCTCACACCCCCGCTTCCTGTAAGGACTCCATCCCATTCTCTCAGTTCCTTCACCTCCGTCGCATCTATTCCGATGATGCCACCTTCAAAAACAGTTCCTCTGACATGTCCTCCTTCTTCCTTAACCGAGGTTTTCCACCCACGGTCGTTGACAGGGCCCTCAACCGTGTTCGGCCCATCTCCCGCGCATCCGCCCTCACGCCTTCTCCTCCTTCCCAGAAACATGATAGGGTCCCCCTTGTCCTCACTTATCACCCCACCAGCCTCCACATTCAAAGGATCATCCTCCGCCATTTCCACCAACTCCAGCATGATGCCATCACCAAACACATCTTCCCTTCACCCCCCCTATCGGCATTCCGTAGGGATCGCTCCCTCCGGGACACCCTGGTTCACTCCTCCATCACCCCCTACTCCTCAACCCCCTCATATGGCACCACTCCATGCCCACGCAAAAGATGCAACACCTGCCCCTTCACTTCCTCTCTCCTCACCATCCAAGGGCCCAAATACTCCTTTCAAGTGAAGCAGCATTTCACTTGCATTTCCCCCAACTTAGTCTACTGCATTCGTTGCTCCCAATGTGGTCTCCTCTACATTGGACAGACCAAACGTAAACTGGGCGACCGCTTTGCAGAACACCTGCGGTCTGTCCGCAAGAATGACCCAAACCTCCCTGTCGCTTGCCATTTTAACACTCCACCCTGCTCTCTTGCCCACATGTTTGTCCTTGGCGTGCTGCATTGTTCCAGTGAAGCCCAATGCAAACTGGAGGAACAACACCTCATCTTCCGACTAGGCACTTTACAGCCTTCCGGACTGAATATTGAATTCAACAACTTTAGGTCGTGAGCTCCCTCCCCCATCCCCACCCACTTTCTGTTTCCCCCTTCCTTTTTTTTCCAATAAATTGTATAGATTTTTCTTTTCCCACCTATTTCCATTATTTTTAAATATCTTAAAATCTTTTATGCTCTCCCCACCCCCACTAGAGCTATACCTTGAGTGCCCTACCATCCATTCTTAATTAGCACATTCGTTTAGATAATATCACCAACTTTAACACCTATGTGTTCTTTTGTTCTATTGTTGTTGACATCTTTTGATGATCTGCTTCTATCACTGCTTGTTTGTCCCTACAACCACCCCCCCTCCACTTCTCTCTCTCTCTCCGCCCCCCCGCCCCCCCCCCCCCCCCACACACACACACCTTAAACCAGCTTATATTTCAACTCTTTCTTGGACTCGAACTCAAGTTCTGTCGAAGGGTCATGAGGACTCGAAATGTCAACTCTTTTCTTCTCCGCCGATGCTGCCAGACCTGCTGAGTTTTTCCAGGTAATTCTGTTTTTGTTTTGGATTTCCAGCATCCGCAGTTTTTTTGTTTTTAACAAAACAAATGGTAGAAGCTAATTCTACGACTACACAATGCACGTGTCACCTGCTTACACACTAACAATGATGACAGATGACCCACATTCGTAGATACATAATTAAATCAACAAAATGTACAACTGACTAGAGATCATGGAAACGCCAATCAAGTCCTGCTAAGGCAAATGTAAGTTGTCAAGGCAATAAACTTGAAAGCTCCTGAAGGAATGCCTGGTATATGGGCTTTAGTTTCTAATACACTGAGTTCTGTTTTACGATCCAATTGGCATCAATTCATTGTTAACCAGATGTTTCAGTGTTTCCTACTCCAGGAAGAAAGGAGAGGATATAAACAATATCTGAGAAGGCATCCAAAGGGCGGCAATGTCCTATAATACCGCACATTAGGGCAATAGGAATATCTGGCATTGTTTTATTCATTCACAGAATTTGGCTGTCAGTGGCAAAGAGGGGCAAAGGGAGAGAGTAAAGGGCAAAGGGAGAGAGGTGAGGGGCAAAGGGAGAGAGTAAAGAGGCAAGGGAGAGAGTGGACGGGAAAAGGGAGAGAGGTGAGGGGCAAAGGAGAGATTGGAGGGGCAAAGAGAGATAGGTGAGGGGCAGAGGAGAGAGTAAAGGGGCAATGGAGAGAGTGGAAGGGAAAAGGGAGAGAGGTGAGGGGCAAAGGAGAGAGTAAAGGGGCAAAGGAGAGAGTGCAGGGGGAAAAAGGGAGAGAGAGTGGAAGGGCAAAGGGAGAAAGTAAAGGGGCAAAGGAGAGAGTTGTGATGCAGACACTTACGTCTCTGGCTCCGTATGTGTACAGCACCTTCTCATGAATGACGAACCAGAGTTTCTTCCAGTGCCTCTTGTTCCTCTTACACCTCAAGAGATATCCACTCATCAAAACTCCATCTGAGGAAGCTCCAACCTGAAAATCAACCAAACATTCCATGAGGAAATAGCACACTCAATAGTGAGGGAGTCAGAGTCAACCATAGAGTGGGGGAGCCGTGGGGTCAAAGTCACCCACAGGTAAGGGGGTCTCCAAAGTCAGTGTCACCTGCAGGGAGACCGGACCCCTCTTCCAGGGTCAGTGTCACTCACAGGGAGTGATCTCTCCCGGGGATCAGTGTCTGTCACAGGGAGAGGTCTCTCCTGGGGGTTAGTGTCTGTCACAGGGAAAGGTCTCTCTCCTAGGGGTCAGTGTCTGTCACTGGGAGTGGTCTCCCCCTGTAGACAACCTACCTCTTTCAGTGCTGAGGGTATCTTCTTCTGTTTGCGAATGGAGGGTGTGTGGATCATGTGGAACACTGAAGAGAGGGCACTGCGTGGTGAGCGAGTCAGTAATGATGGAGATCTTTCATTAACTGTCATCAACTCTGCAGAAAAGAAGCCTCATCAGAGTACCATCTCATGGAACAATTACAACACAGAATGTGGGCATGTTGCTTGTCAGCTCTCTCCAAAAGTAATTCAACTAATCCCTCTGCCCCTTAATCCCAATTTTTTTTTATCCAGATAATTATCCACTCCTCTTTTGAAAGCCATGATTGAATCTGCTTCCATTACACTCTTGAACAGCTCATTCCAGATTCTAACCACTCGCTGTGGAGAAATGTTTTCTTTATGTTGCCTTAACTTCTTTTGCTACTAAATCAGTGTCCTCTGCTTCTCCATCCAACCATTCCATCTACTCTGAATTTTCAATGCCTCTGTCAAATTTCCTCTCAACCTTCTCTTCCCACTCCAGAGAAAACACCTAACTTCCCCTAACTATCCACGGACTCAAATTCCTCCTCCCTGGAACCATTCTCGTGACAGTGACTGCCCTTGACATCAAGGCAGCATTTGACCGAGTGTGGCATCAATGAGTCCTAGCAAAATTGGAGTCAATGAGAATCAGGGGGAAAACTCTCCGCTGGTTTGAGTCACAACTAGCACAAAGGAAGATGGTTGTGGTTGTTGGAGGTCAATCAGCTCAGTTCCAGGACATCACTGCAGGAGTTCCTCAGGGTAGTGTCCTAGGCCCAACCATCTTCAGCTGCTTCATCAATGACCTTCCTTCCATCATAAGGTCAGAAGTGGGGATGTTCGCTGATGATTGCACGATGTTCAGCACCATTTGCAACTCCTCAGATACTGAAGCAGTCCATGTCCAAATGCAACAAGACCTGGACAATATCCATGCTTGGGCTGACAAGTGGCAAGTAACATTCGTGCTGCACAAGTGTCAGGCAATGACCATCTCCAACAATAGAGAATCCAACCATCACCCCTTTACATTCAATGGCATTACCATCACTGAACCCCCACTATCAACATCTTGGGGGTTACCATTGACTAGAAACTGAACTGGGCTAGCCATATAAATACTGTGGCTAGAACAGCAGGTCAGAGACGAGGAACCTGCCATGAATAACTCAATTACTGACTCTCCAAAGCCTGTCCACCATCTACAAGGCACAAGTCAGGAGTGTGATGGAATACTCCCCACTGGCCTGAATGAGTGCAGCTCCCACAACACTCAAGAAGCTTGACACCATCCAGGACAAAGCAGCCCACTTGATTGGCACCATATCCACAAACATTCACTCCCTTCACCACCGACGCACAGTAGCAGCAGTGTGTACCATCTACAAGATGCACTGCAGGAACTCACCAAGCCTCCTTAGGCAACACCCTCCAAACCCACGATCACTACCTTCTAGAAGGACAAGGACAGCAGATAGATGGTAACACCACCACCTGGAAGTTCCCCTCCAAGTCACTCACCATCCTGACTTGGAAATATATCGCTATTCCTTCATTGTCACTGGGTCAAAATCCTGGAACTCCCTTCCTAACAGCACTGTGGGTGTACCTACACCCACATGGACTGTAGCAGTTCAAGAAGGCAGCTCACTACTGCCTTCTCAAGGGCAATTAGGGATGGGCAATAAATGTTGGCCTAGCCATTTGTACTCACATCCCATTTTGAATAAAAAAATCCCTCTGTAATGCCTTCACATCCTTCCTAAAGTGTGGTACCTAGAACTGGATGTAATACTCCAGTTGAGGCCGAACCATTTTTATTTAGGTTTATCATAACTTCCTTGCTTTTATACTCTGTGTCTCCATTTATAAAGCCTAGGATCCGGTCTGCTCCATGAACCACTTTCTCAACCTGCACTGACACCTTTATGATTTATACATAGGTACCCCCAGTTCCATCTACTCCTGCACTCCATATAGAATTGTACCCTTTAGTTTAAATTGTCTTTTCTCATTCTTCCTACTAAAATGTATCACCTGACACTCTCTACATCAAACTTTATCTGCCACGAAGTATGAGGTTAAAAGGAGAGGTTTATAATGTTGCAAAGAATGGTAGCAAATCTGGGGATTGGGATTGTTTCAGAAACTAGCAAAGGCCAACCAAAAAGTTTGTTAAAAAGTAAAAAATGGAATCTGAGAATCATCTGGCCAGGAATGCGAAGACAGATTGTAAGAGCTTTTGCAGGAACATGAAAAGGTGGAGAGTAGCTGAAGTAAACATCGGTAACTTAGACACAGAGACAGGAGAAATTATCAAAGGAAATGAGGAAATGGCAGAAAGATTGAACAAGTATTTTGTGTCCGTATTCATCATAGAAAACACAAATTACTTACCAAAAATAGAAGGTAACCTTGGAGATAATAAGAATGAAGAACTTAAAGTAATTAATATCAACAAAGAAAAAGTACTGGAGAAACTCAAGGGACTTAAAAGCTAATGAATCCCCAGGGCCTGATGGTCTACATCCCAGGGTTCTAAAGGTGCTAGCTGTAGACATAGTGAATGCATTGGCTATGATTTTACAGAATTCCCTAGAATCTAGAACAGTCGCAGTGCATTGGAAGTTAACAAATGCAACACCACTATTCAAGAAAGGAGAGAGAGAGAGGAAACAAGGAACTGTGGGCCGGTTAGCCAGACATCAGATGTCAGGAAAATGCTGGAATTTATTAAGAAAGGCATAACAATGCACTTAGGAAACCACAGTGTGATCAGACAATGTCAATATGGCTATACTAAAGAGAAATTATGTTTGACAATTTTATTAGAGTTTTTTGAGCATCACTACTAGGATAGATAAAGGGGAACCAGTTGATACAGTATATAGGGATTTCCAAAAGGCATTCGATAAGGCATCACATAAAAGATTAATAGGCAAGACAAGGCTCATGGAATGGGGGTTACTATATTAACATGGGTAATGGATTGGCTAACAGACAGGAAGTAGAGTGTAGGGATTAACAGGACATTTTCAAGTTGACAGACTGTAAATAGTGGAGTGCTGCAAGGATCAGGGCTAGGGCCTCAGCTGTCTACAATCGATGTTAATAACATAGACAATGAGACAGAAATAATGTATCTACGCTGACTGACAATACAAAGCTAGGTGGGGATGCAAACTTTGAGGACACAGGGAGGCTGCAGAGATATAGCCAGGTTAGGTGAGAGGGTAACAAGATGGCAGGTGGCATACAATGTGGTGTAGTGTGAGATTATTCTCTTTGGTTGTAAAAATAGAAAAAGCAGAATATTTTTAAAAGGCATGAAACTTGTAAATGCTTATGTTCAATGAGACTTGAGTGTGCTCGTACAGGGAACACAGAGATTTAACATGTAGGTACAGCAAGCAATTTGGAAAGCAAATGATAAATTAACCTTTATTGCAAGAAGATTGGAGTCTAGGAATAAAGAAGTCTTGCAACAATAGTACAGGGCTTTGGTGAGACCGCACCTGGAATACTGTGTACTGTTTTGATCTCCATATTTAAGGAAAGATATACTTGTATTAGAAGCTGTATAGTGAAGGTTCATAGAAACATAGAAAATAGGAGCAGGAGTAGGCCATTTGGCCCTTCGAGCCTGCTCTGCCATTCACTATGATCATGGCTGATCATCCAACTCAATAGTCTGCTCCCACATTCTCCCCATATCCTTTGATCCTTTTCACCCCAAGAGCTGTATCTAACTCCTTCTTGAAAACATACAATGTTTTGGCCTCAACTACTTTTTGTGGTAATGAATTCCACAGGCTCACCACTCTCTGGGTGAAGAAATTTCTCCTCATCTTAGTCCTAAATGGTCTACCCATATCCTCAGACTGTGACCCCTGGTTCTGGACTGGTCCTCCATCGGGAATATCTTTCCTGCATCTACCCTGCCTAGTTCTGTTAGAATTTTATAGGTTTCTATGAGATCCCCCCTCATTCTTCTGAACTCTAGTGAATATAATCCTAACCGACTCAATCTCTCCTCATATATCAGTCCCGCCATCCCAGGAATCAGTCTGGTAAACCTTCGCAGCACTCCCTCTATAGCAAGACCTTCCTCAGATAAGGAGACCAAAACTGCACATAATATTCCAGGTGTGGTCTCACCAAGGCCCTGTACAATTGCAGCAAGGCATCTCCGTTCCTGTACTCGAATCCTCTCGCTATGAAGGCAAACATACCATTAGCCTTCTTTACCATCTGCTGTACCTGCATGCTTACCTTCAGCGACTGGTGTACGAGGACACCCAGGTCTCGTTGCACATTCCCCTCTCTCAATTTATAGCCATTCAGATAATAATCTGCCTTCCTGTTTTTGCTACCTAAGTGGATAACCTCACATTTATCCACAGTGTACTGCATCTGCCATGCATTTGCCCACTCAATCAGCTTGTCCAAATCACACTGAAGCATCTCTGCATCCTCCTCACAGCTCACCCTACCACCCAGCTTTGTGTTATATGCAAATTTGGAGATATTACGTTTAACTGCCTGACATTCGGAAAAAGACCAGTTTATTCCCACTCTTTGTTTCCTGTCTGCCAACCAGTTTTCTATCCATTTCAATACACTACCCCCAATCCCACGCGCTTTAATTTTACATGCTAATCTCTTATGTGGGACTTTGTCGAAAGCCTTCTGAAAGTCCAAATAAACCACATCCATTGGCTCCCCCTCATCAACTCTACTAGTTACATCCTCGAAAAAATTTCAGTAGATTTGTCAAGCATGATTTCCCTTTCATAAATCCATGCTGACTCTGTCTGATTCTGCCATTATTTTCCACATGCTCAGCTACTAAATCTTTAATAATGGACTCTAGAATTTTCCCCATTACCGATATGTCTATAATTCCCTGTTTTCTCTCTACCTCCCTTTTTAAATAGTGGGGTTACATTAGCTACCCTCCAATCTGTAGGAACTGTTTCAGAGTCTATAGAATCTTAGACGATGACCACCAGTGAATCCACTATTTCTAGGGCCACTTCCTGAAATATTGTGGGATGTAGATTATCAGGCCTTAGGGATTTATTGGCCTTGAATCTCATCAATTTCCCCAACACCATTTCCCTACTAATAATGATTTCTTTCAGTTCCTCCCTTTCACTAAATCCTGTGTTCCCCAACATTTCTGGTATGTTATTTGTGTCCTCCTTTGTGAAGACAGAACCAAAGTATGTATTTAGTTCAAAACAAAAACAGAATTACCTGGAAAAACTCAGCAGATCTGGCAGCATCCGTGGAGAAGAAAAGAGTTGACATTTCGAGTCCTCATGACCCTTCAACAGAACTGGGTGAATCCAAGGAGAGCGGTGAAATATAAGCTGGTTTAAGGTGGGGGGGGTTGGGTGGGGGGAGAGAAGTGGAGGGGGATGGTGTGGTTGTAGGGACAAGCAAACAGTGATAGGAGCAGATAATCAAAAGATGTCACAGACAAAAGAACACAGAGGTGTTGAAGTTGGTGATATTATCTAAACGAATGTGCTAATTAAGAATGGATGGTAGGGCACTCAAGGTATAGCTCTAGTGGGGGTGGGGGGGCATAAAAGATTTAAAAATAATGGAAATAGGTGGAAAAAGAAAAATCCATATAAATTATTGGAAAAACGAAAGGAAGGGGGAAGAAACAGAAAGGGGGTAGGGATGGAGGAGGGAGTTCAAGATCTAAAGTTGTTGAATTCAATATTCAGTCCAGAAGGCTGTAAAGTGCCTAGTCGGAAGATGAGGTGCTGTTCCTCTAGTTTGCGCTGGACTTCACTGGAACAATGCAGCAAGCCAAGTACAGACATGTGGGCAAGAGAGCAGGGTGGAGTGTTAAAATGGCAAGCGACAGGGAGGTTTGGGTCATTCTTGCGGACAGACCACAGGTGTTCTGCAAAGCGGTCGCCCAGTTTACGTTTGGTCTCTCCAATGTAGAGGAGACCGCATTGGGAGCAATGAATGAAGTAGACTAAGTTGGGGGAAATGCAAGTGAAATGCTGCTTCACTTGAAAGGATGTTTGGGTCCTTGGACGGTGAGGAAAGAGGAAGTGAAGCGGCAGGTGTGCATCTTTTGCGTGGACATGGGGAAGTGCCATAGGTGGGGGTTGAGGACTAGGGGGTGATGGAGGAGAGGACCAGGGCGTCCCAGAGGGAATGATCCCTACGGAATGCCGCCAGGTGGGGTGAAGGAAAGATGTGTTTGGTGGAGGCATCATGCTGGAGTTGGCGGAAATGGCAGAGGATGATCCTTTGAATGCGGAGGCTGGTGGGGTGATAAGTGAGGACAAGGGGGACCCTATCATGTTTCTGAGAGGGAGGAGAAGGCGTGAGGGTGGATGCGCAGGAGATGGGCCGGACACGGTTGAGGGCCCTTTCAACGACCGTGGGTGGAAAACCTCGGTTAAGGAAGAAGGAGGACATGTCAGAGGAACTGTTTTTGAAGGTAGCATCATCAGAACAGATGCGATGGAGGCGAAGTTTGTGGATGCTCCATTGTTGAATACATTTAAGGCTGGGATAGAAAGAGTTTTGGCCTCCCAGTGAATAATTGGATATGGAGAGAGGGTGAGAAAATGGAGTTAAGGCCAGTGATCAGCCATGATCGTATTGAGTGGCCTTTTATAGCCCCAGTGCCAACTTAGGGCCAACTCCTGGCAAGCCATATGCCCCACCCACCACCCTTTGTTCTTACTCCCCCTCTAGGCCAACTCACCTAGTCTCCTCCATGGGCCATCCTCAGGAACCATGCTGATAGAAAATAAAGTTGTGTGTCTATTGAAGATGTCACGAGATTAAAAAAAATCTTTGATCAAGGCTCGAGAGGCTGAATGGTCTACTCCTGCTCCTACTCCAAGTTTTTATGTCCCCTTCTCATGTTCCAGGACTCACTCATCCTCCACTTCTTGTGTAACAGGTGCTTTGCCTACCACCCTGTTGTGGGACACTCTGCTTACCTTTCCTCTTTAGCTCCCTGTGGCACTGGTCACACACTCTGGCCATCCTGCCTTTGAGATACCTGAGTGGATATTTGTTCCTGGAGCATGTCCGACATACAACCTATAAGACAAAGAGAGGGAGAGAGTGTGAGTGCAACTGTACCACTTGTTATCCCCACATTCCCATCTCTGATGCGGTATGTCGCAGTCTGCTGCCACCCTATATGAAGAGGATCTCAATGTAGACCTCAAGGGGTCTGTCTCTGTGCTATCTATACTAAGTGAGATATTGAGGCTGATGAGGGTTCTGGTCAAACACAAGTATCTAAAGTTTATTACTAGCAACAACTGTATACCACTCCGCACAGGCCTTGATCTGGCCTGGGTCCTAACAATTACAAAGGCTGGTTACTTGATGATATGCCTGACTCATAAGATGTACATAGAGTCTTGCTGATACAGGGTCACAGGTAATAGTGAGTATCTGCAATAGAGTGTGCAAACAAAAGTGAACATCTAATATGGAGGCTGTACTCTTATCCTCCAGTCTCACACACGGTGATGTCACTAGGCAACTTCTTAAAGGCACATGTCACTGTCTGCATTGGCATGTGTACTATATCACAACAGTCTCCAACTTCCCCTTCCTGTCCAAAATCCTTGAACATGTTGTTGCCTCCCAAATCCGTGCCCATCTTTCCCGGAACCCCATGTTTGAACCCCTCCAATCAGGTTTCCGTCCCTGCCATCGTACTGAAACAGCTTTTATCAAATCACAGTGACATCCAAAGTGACTGTGGGAAAGGTAAACTTTCCCTCCTCGCCCTGCCTGCAGCCTTTCACATGGTCGACCACACCATCCTCCTCCAACCCCTCTCCACTGTCATCCGGCTGTGGGACTGCTCTCACCTGGTTCCATTCTTAGCCATCTAATTGTAACCAGAGAATCACTTGCAGCGGATTGTCTTCCTGATCCTGAAGTGTTCCCTCTGGTGTTCCCCAAGGATCAATCCTGGACCCCCTCCTATTTCTCATCTACATACTGCCCCTCAGCAACATCATCTATAACATAAGTTTCCACATGTATGCTGATGACAGAGAGCTCTACCTCACCACCAACTCTCTCAACCCTTGACTGTGTTTAAATTGTTAAGTCGCTTGTCTGTCATAAGGTACTGGATAAGCAAAAACCTGCTCCAACTAAATGTTGGGAAGATTGACACCATGGTCTTTGGTTCCGGCTACCGACTCCATCCCTCTCCCTGGTAACCGTTTGAAGCTGAATGCAATCTGTTCACTAACTTGGTGTCTTATTTGACCCCAAGATGTGCTTCCAATCACATCAGCGCTCCATCATTCAGACTACCCATTTCCACCTCCATAACATAGGCTGCCTCTGCCCCTATCTCACTTCATCTTAAAGCTGCTGAAATCCTCATTCATACCTTTCTTACTCGTAGTCTTGACTATTCCAATGCACTCCTGGCTGCTCTCCCACATACAACCCTCTGTAAACTTGAGGTAATCCAAAACTCTGCTGCCCATGCCCTAACTCGTACCAAGTCCTGTTCCCCTATCACCTCTGTGCTCACTGGCTTACATTGTCTCTGGGTCAAGCAACACCTCAGTTTTAAAACTCTCATCTTTGTTTTCAAATTCTTCCACAGCCTCACCCTCCCTATATCTGTAATCTCCTCCAGCCCACAACCTTCCCAGATATCGGCGCTCCTCTGATTCTCCCTGACTTTAATCGCTCTCACACTGGCGGCTGTGCATTCAGGTGCTGAGGCCCTGAACTCCCTCATTAACCAACTTTTGGTAGCCTGTCCTAGGATCTCCTTCCATGATCCAAACTAATCTTGTTTAATTGCTCCTATCAAGCACCTTGCTATATTTCACTGTGTTAAAGTCACTATATAAATGCAGAGTTGTTGTAAGTGGGTTCTGATGGAGTTACCCACCTTCCCACATGCGTTACAGTGCTGGCGCCTCCAGGTCAGGGAAAAGTCACTTGCACAGATCATGCACACCACCACTCGGGAGTCAGGGATCAGCATAGGCGGCTTGGCACCCAGGCCACCTTCAGTCTTCTCAGGGGAAAGCTGGAGGGAGCATACACAGAGAGACAATCATTAACTTACAAAGAACCTGAGAGTTATTATTTTAAACAGACAGAAAGGAAGAGGAAAAGAGATTACAGTTAGATAGAAATACAGCGAGCAGAGAGGCCATGGCTTAAAGCTGGCCCGGAATTCAGAGTGTGGTCTTTCTGTCACGTCACCAAGACTTTGTGTTTCTTCATGTCTTGTTCCTCTTGTGGTGAGCCTCTAGGTGACATTTCAGGCACTTCAATATAAAGTTGGTCCCACGTTTCAGTCATGTTGGTTTTGGCCCTGCTTCTTTTCCTACTGGTTGCTATTAAAACCAGGTTCTATGGGATTTGATGGCTAAGTCTCCAGATGTTTGAGTCTTAAAGATGTTAAGGGCCGCTTATTAAAGCGATGCGACTCTGGTGCTGTTTTTCATCATCAGCTCTCTGATTCTGCACTTTCTTTAGTGATGCTCTGACTCTGCAGGATGTCCTTTGAGAAAAGTTCAGGGCTAGCAATCCTGCAGTGAGCAGGAGTCACCCCATCACTTGATGCAGCAACTCACTCTCCAACTGTGTCAGCGCAGTGTAGCTCTCCTATAAATCACACACTGAGCTCAGCCTCTTGCCCAAACATCAGACACCAGCAGAAAGCAGATATGACTGTGTGGGGTTCAACTGTCTGCTGACAAGTCTGGGAAGAGTGTCCTGCAGTCAGCAGCATGATAGAATTAATCTACACTTGGAGAGATAGGGATTAATCAAGCACAGTCAGCATGGTTTTGTTAAGGGGAGGTCATGTCTGACCAATTTGATTGAATTTTTCGAAGTTAACCAGGTGTGTAGATGAAGGCAATGCATTTGACCTAGTCTGCTTGGACTTCAGCAATTGGGACACTGATAATAAGGGTAAGAGCCCATGGGATCCAAGGCAATTTGACAAATTGGATCCAGAATTGGCTGAGTGGCAGGAAGCAGAGGGTGATGGTGTTTTTGTGACTGGATGCCTGTGTCCAGTGGGGTTCCACAGGGATTGGTGTTGGATCCCTTGCTGTTTGTGGTATATATAAATGATTTCGACTTGAATGTAGGAGGGTTGATCAGTAAGTTCGTGGATGCCATGAAAATTGGTGGGGTGGTAAATAGTGAGGAGGATAGCCTTAGATTATAGGAGGATATAGATGGGCTGGTCAGCTGGGCTGATCAGTGGCAAATGGAATTTAACCCGGATAAGTGTGAAGTGATGCACTTGGGCAGGACAAACATGGCACATTTAAAACTGGAAGGGTTAACAGAAAGACCATGTTCTCCAGGAAGTGAGTCACAGTTGGAAGTTGTGAGACTTCAGTTACAAATAAAGAGGCTTGAACTTGAAGCAGCAAAGGAAATGAAGAAACTTGAATTAGAGGCAAAAGAATAAGAAAGGGCATTTCAAAGGGAGCAAGCAGAAAGACAGAAGAAAAAAAGGAAGCTGGAACTGGAATTCCAGGCAACAGAGAAGGAACAAGAAAGGGAATACCGGCTTAGAAGGCTGGAAGTTTAAAAAAAAAAGATCTCAGATGCTGAGGAAAGTTCTGATAATGAAAAAATCTTCAACCTAAAACCTAGTGGTGAGGTGTTTAAGTTTCTGCAAGCTCTTCCAAAGTTTGAGGCAATGGATATAGATTTATTTCATTTGAAAAGGTAGCTAGGCAAACGAAGTGGCCAAAAGAAATCTGGATATTACTGTTGCAGAGTAGGTTGGTAGGTAGAGCTCATGAAGTTTATGCTTCACTTTCAGAAGAGTAATTGGTGGATTATGATGCAGTAAAAAAAAGGCTATTCTGAGTGCAGATGAGTTAGTTCCTGAGGCATCCAGGCAGAAATTTCAGAATACAAGGAAGCAGCCTGGGAAGACCTATATTGAGTTTGAAAGGCTAAAGCAAAATAATTCTGACCGTTGGATAAGGGCATTAAAGGTAGAGACAATATATGAAGCTGTTAGGGAAATAATTCTCTTGGAAGGATTTAAAGGTTCACTTCCTCTTGTAGTTAGAGCCCATGTTGAAGATCAGGAGGTTAAAGCAGCTAGACAGGCAGCAGAGATGACAGACGATTATGAATTGGTCCATAAATCTAAACCCTCATATTGTCATTCCCATAAACCTGAAAAGGATAGAAGATGGGAAGGTGAAAGGAAGGCAGGTAGCCAGGGAAGAGAAGGGATAGTGGGGAATTCTCAGGAAATTTCTCCTCAGACTAGAGGAAGGTGCTGAGGGTGGAAGTGAGATTCAAAAGCATAAAAGCGTTTTAACTGTAGTAAGGTGGGGCATGTTAGGGTGGATTGCTGGAAATTAAATGGTAGACCTATTGCAATAGTAGGAATGCCAAAGGAATCATCAGGAAAGGTTGCATCAGAACAGGAAACAGTTGTTAAAACTGTAGCAGTGGTACAGGTGAAACATGTTTCCTCAGAACATACAGAAAAGAGGGATATGGTTCAGGATAGTCCAGAGAATTCTTCTTTGATTACTAGTAAAGGAAGTCAGGCTAACAGAGGTTCTGGATGTTTTGTCTCGAAGGAAGAAGTGTTCCCTTACTCCTCCAGCAAAATAAGTGAACAGCTTAAAATTTTGAGAGATACAGGGGCAGATCAATCGTTGATGGGGCTGATGATAAAATTTGTGTTCCAGGTAGTTTTATGAAGCAAAAAATTTTGATAAGGGATTTTAATGGAATTTATAAACCTCTGTCTTTGTTTAAAGTTAACTTACAAAGTCATTTTGTAAATGGAATTGTTATGGTGGGAGTCATTCCAAAATTACTTATTGAAGGGGTGGATTTTATTCTGGGTAATGATTTGGCTAGTGGAGACAGTAATGTGACAATGACTGTATTACAGCAGTCAGTTGATCATGCTGATCGTAACTAATTTCAGAAAACTACTGTGGCCAAAAATGAGATGTTTATTGCCGATAACAAACAATTGAAATATTAATTAATGTAGTATTAATTATTGATTAATGTAGAAAACCAAATTTCATGTATGAAAGAGAAGTTTGCTAGTGGAAGAAGGGAATTGGTGAAAACAATTGACAATCAGTCACTGAAAGTAGAACACTTGACTGAGAGTTTGAAATGTCTAAATGATAAACTTGTAGAAGCAAATTCAACAAAGGTCAATCTTCAGTTGAAACCTGATAACCTTCAAGCATCAGAAGCTTCTATGAAATATCAGGGAAAATGCCTTGATCAGGATTGTTGGTAAATCAGAATAATTGGTCAAATGCAGAATTCAAAACCAAAACTAATGAACTGTTAGAACTTCACCATGAAAAGGGGGACAAGATTCATGAACTTCGAAGCAAACTGGATGAAAGGGAAAAGAAGATGTGTGATATGAAATGTCACAGTTCCAAAGTAGTTCCCATGATTAAAAACACTTTGCTGAATTGTGGTCCAGCTGAGCAAAGAACTGATCCAAATAAATTACTGATGTCAACCTCAGTAATGGACAATATGAAAATAGCTGATGTGCCTGCAGATTTGGAAATCAAGAATTGCCAACAAAAAGGACTGAAATCGCAAAATGGTCTGGAAAAAAGTCAATGACCAGGGAGACAGATTTACAAGTGATTGCTGGTGCTAATATACAAAATATAACAGTTGGAATTTAGGCAAGTGGACAGTTTGCAAAAGACCATTCAACACCTGTAAAGGAGTTGAATAATATAGTTTGTGGGTTACTAAAAGAATTGAAGGGTTGGAACGAATGATGAAACTCCAAATACAGATAGTCAGTCCCAAGCTAAAGAAAACGCCCCAAAATCCAGAGGAGTGGAACAAGTGAAAGTCCCAAGTGGACCTTCTAGTCAAAGGAAGGACAGGAACCTGGAAAAGGTCCTGTTGAGTGAAGTTAAGAGTGAGGGGCAGGTAGAAAGGCTCCAAGCTTCAGCTTTAAAGAGACAAAAGTTGCAGAAAGCAGACTTAATGCGAGAACAGCTTGCAAAAGGCAAGAATATCCAAAGACACAACTGAAGGTCTGTAATTCTTTGCTATAGGCATGTGAAACAATGGTACTGTTGATGGCTGAGTTGGTGAGAGAGAGTGCATGGAAGACAGCTTGAATTCATGTGATGACCCAAGGAAGAGGAACAATGGAAGGAGAGTTTGAAACCCTGGAGGCCAATCCTTGTGGAAGGCGTCTGAGAGAAAGCGTGGGGTTGGAGAAGATTCCGAAGTGAGTTCTTGGAGAGTGGAGATTGGAAACCCTCAAGTGAAGGATGGAATTCAGTGAGACTGGTTGGTTGACGTGTGGCAAATGTCTGGGGGATGTTGAGGACAGATCCATAGCATCTGATTGGGGAGGCATCTGTCACTTCGTTTCAGAGTGTGGTGTATCTGACCACAGGTTGCCATAGGTGTACGTGGGCTGTGTACTTACTGTGGACATTAAAGTACAAGATAGTTTCTATAACTGGTGATATCCTCACAAATCTGTATATATATGTAAAGCTGTGGGTGAAAGAGCATTGTTCATCTTTTCTTGTTGAATAAATGTTTTATTCTTTTGTTAAAAGTTCATCAGCTGACTCCTGTGACTTTGTTCAGTAGCTACTTTTCACATATCTAAATCAAAGTTAGGATCTATCAAGCTGTGTTCCACACTGGGATCAGGCTTTTCCAGGGGTAGCATCAACTGGAATCATATCAGCACTTAATACTCTATTTCCACATTTTGCCCACTCACTTAACCTGTCTACATCTCTTTACAGTCTCTTTGTATCCTCCTGACAACTTGCATTCCCACCTGGTTTTGTATCATCAACAAATTTAGAGACAAAGGCTGGAATTTTCGAGCTCCTCTTGCCGGTGGGATCTTCCGATCCCACCGCTATGAACAGAGATTTCAATGGCTCTCCGGCCCAGCTGCGGGAAAACCCACCGTGGGTGGGGCTGGAAAATTCTGGCCAAATAAACAGTGAGTCTATTATATAAGTCATCAGTGTCTCAGTGATCTGTATCAACATTGGAAAGATAATAATGAAGGAGATCTCTAATGCAACACTGACCTCAGCACTCCCTCTCAGGGCCAGGAATGTCTGCATCCTCTGATAATCCTCCACCACTCTGCCAATGGCAGCCAGCCACTCATCACGCTCTGTGCAGGAACTGACAAGGAATAGAGAAAGGAGGATGTTAGAATAATCATAATGTCTAAATAAGAAGAGTTGCTGCTGTTTAATTCATGGTGACAAGTCCTTGTTGGTATTTCCAGGTGATGGCGATCTCTGTATACGTGTAGATTGTAGTTGCTGCTTTTTCGTACCAGGACAGGTAAAATCCCATCAAAGAGTTTGCCCAACTTAGCTAATCTCAGGAGATATCATTTTGCAGAAAGTATTAGAAGCTACAGAAGTTTCCCAGCTGTACAGCTGACTAAAGGGTACAGATATATTTTGATGAATAATGGCTGCATTAGACCAAATTAAACTCTTAAGGGTGTGAAATTAATTTTGACCTGTCGATCCATCAGATATTTTAAATCTTCATATTCCATGGAACTCCTGGGAAAAGATACAAAATCCTCATTGTGGTGTTTATGAAAGGTTGAGAGCTTCGAATAAAACTAATGAATGGGTTTGTAAGGAACACAAGGGGGTTGATTGATGTGGTGTATTTGGGCTTCCAAAGGGCGTTGGATAAAATAGCACAGAATGGATTTGTCAGCAAAGTGGAAATTCTTAGAATAAAAGGAACAGTGACATCATGGATGTAAAGTTGGCTGAGTGACAGGAAACAGAGGGAGAGAGGGGGAAGGAGAGAGAGAGAGGAAGGAGAGATGGGGAACAGCTGTTTTTCGGGCTGGAGAAGGGTATATAGTGCCATTCCCCTGGGTCAGTATTAGGAGCACTGCTTTTCTTGAAATATATTAATGATGTAGAATTGGGTGCCCTTCCTCTTATTGAGTTCTCTGTTTGAAGGCAGGTTCGACCCACAATGTTGTGATCTCCACCACAGGTAGAGCAAGGAGACAGGTCTCAAATCTACCCCAGCGGAACAGGGATCGAACCCCATGCTGTTGGCACCAATCTGATCCACACCAGTCAGTCCACCACTGAGCCAGCCAGTCCTCCCAAGCAGCCTGAGTTGCTGTGGTAACATACACTTTAACATGCCTGTTGTAGTCCTGGAGCTATGGATAGTGATAGAAGAGGCTCCGAAGTTCTTTCCATCACATGGCTGAGCAGGAATATCTCCCAATCTCCCTGCCTGCCATTGGCGTGGATTGGAAGGATTTACAGGATGATACTCAATCCGTGTGATTGACACCTTTCTGGGGTCCTGGAGTAGGAGTTGAACCTGGAGCTTCTAGCCCAGAGGCAGAGACACTACCCACTGCCCCACGAGGCCTCCTCAGATATTGGTGTATGGTGTAAAATTACAGGAGGATATAATGATAAACATCAAGGGCTGAAATGTACACTGGGGCTGGGAGGGAGGCGCCCTGCTGCCAAAACGGCGGTAGGGAAGGCAAACACCGCTAGCCAGCCTGCCAGATCAAACCTAGCAGACTGGTAGCTGGCGAGGATGGGCTGCCTCCTTTTTGGATAGGAGGAGGCCCTTAAATGATTGACCATTTAAGGGCTTCAATTGGTTCATGGGCAAGTGGGGCATCTGAAACACCACCTCCCCCCCACCCCCGGCCACTGGTGAAATAGGAGCAGGGGGCAGGTAGGTAGTAGGCATAGTGCCACAGCCTGGCCATCCAATTTTATGGCCCTCACCTCCAATTCTGCCTCCAGGGAGGGTTGTAAACTTGTTTTTATTAATTCTCGGGATGTGGGCTTCCCTGGCTGGGCCAGCATTTATTGCGCATCCCTAATTGCCCTTGAGAAGGTGGTGATGAACTGACTGCAGTCCCTGTGGGGTAGGTGCATCTACAGTGCTGCTAGGAAGAGAGTTCCAGCCCAAGGTGACAGAGGAGCTGGTGGAATGGGCAAACACACAGCGGATAACATTTAATTCAGTGAAGTGTGAAGTGATACAGTTGGATGGAAGAATGAGGAGAGGCAATTTAAAGGGTCCAATTCTAAAGAGGGTGCAGGAGCAGAGGAGCCTGGAGGTAAATGTGCACAAACTGAAGTTCGCAGGGCAGGTTGACAAAGTTATTAATAAGGCATACAAGATTCTGGGCTATTTAGAGTTCAAAAGCAAGGCAGTTATGTTAACCTGAGAGTTTAGCCTCCACTAGAGTATTGTGTCCAGTTCTGGGTGTCAGATTTTAGGAAGGATGTGAAGGCATTAGAGAGAGAGTGCAGAACTGATTCACAAGAATGGTTCCAGGGATCAAGAACTTCAGTTATGTAGATCGATTGGAGAAGTTGAGAAAAGAAGGTGGACAGGGGATTTGATAGAGGTATTCAAAATCATGAGAGGCCTGGACAGGGTAAATAGATAAAAACACGAGGAAGAAATTTATCATGCAACGAGTGGTTAGGATCTGGGATGTGCTGCCTGAGAGTGTGGAGGAGGCAGATTCAATTGTGGCTTTCAAATGGGATTGAATATTTATCTGAAAAGGAAAAATTTGCAGAGTTGGAGGGAAAAGGTGGAGGAGTAGGACAAGTTGAATTGCTCTTAAAGAGCCGGCATTGGCATGATGGAATGAATGACCTCTTTCTGTGTTGTAGCTGTAGGATCTGGTATCTGGTGCAGCAAGGGTTAATGTGAGACTGGGAAACAGTAGCATGATGTAAAGAGACACATGACCTGAGAGTAGAGAGTGTTGTGGACTGGACAGAGACCTATGTAGAAGCAAGCATGGAGTTAGCTCAGAGCTTGGGCTACATCTGTTGTTTTGTATTTGTCGCTGCCTAGGCCAGCATTTATTGCCCTTGAACTGAATGGTTTACTAGGCCACTTAAGAGTCAACCACATTACTGCAGATCTGGAGTCACATGTAGGCCAGACCAGGTAAGGAATAGTGAATCAAATGGGTTCTTATCACAATTGACAATGGTTTCATGGTCATCATTAAGCTTTTATTGAATTCAAATTCCACCATCTGCTATGGTGGGATTCAAACCCGGGTCTGCAGAACATTACCCTGGGTTTCTGGATTACTGGTCCTGTGACAACATCACAGCGCCATCACCTCCCCATAGTACATAGTTATGTGTTATCAATAAACAACTTAATGTTTAACCATACAAGACTCAGAACCTCTTTGTAAGAGCTACTGGACATACAACACACTTGTGGCAGGTCTTAGAAAAATCCAGAACCTCAGAAGCTGGAGCAGAAATCCAAAAGCTGGAAAATTTAAGGAGCTGCATTCTGACCTGACTGAAAGCACCTGAAATGAAGACACAGGGGGAGATCAACTTAGAGTTGTTCCTTTGCAGAATTGAAAGCAGAAGGCAGAAGATAAAAATCTCCACTGTGCAGCTGTGGACTCCATAAGATCATGGAGGTCCAGTTTGAATACCCACAGAGTGCAGAGTCAAAGGACCGAGCAGGAGTGAGCCAAAAAAATAAGTTCTTGGTCAGAACTAGTTTAAAAAGGGTTTGAAATCTTTTAAAAGTCACAGCAGTGCATTTCCAAAAGCACCGGTGCCAGCCTGGGTTTAGAGTCGGTGCCATACTAGGTGGTGGCTAAGCTCCTTGTAAGAAAGAAAAGGTTTAAAAACCCCAGTCAAAGCCAGGAGATGACAGTAAAGCACCCGAAAATCCATCAAGATTGCAGTGAAGGCCCAGAATGGTTGATTAAGTAAATCAGTGCTCAAAATGAAATATGTAGATGTCAGGGCCACCATCTCAGTGGGAGCCCACCAAAACTAGAGGAAGTGCAGATTAATACTCATTTGGTGAGTTTGCAGATGAAGTAATCCTAATGCAATGTATCAATAAATCCTCAGCCAGCTTTGATGAGATATGAAAAGCCTGTGACAAAAATTTTAATCTTCAAGTTGTGGAGGGTGCAGAACTTAAAAAGGGGGATAGAAAATCCCCAGTAAAACTATGAAAAGGAAAAAGGACAATACTCAAGCAAACCACACGGTGGAGGCAGGCAGGCAGAAAGCCAGTTGGAAGTCTTAAAAATAATTTATGAATATTTTATGAAAATTCTGGCATTTTTCCCAAAGTGCAACTATGACTATGATCAAAGGGAAGGTTATAGTGTGTTCCAAGCTACAAGTGGATAGAGAAGTCACAAATAGCATGATTACAAAGCTGGAACAAATTAAAACTCAGTTGGAGACAGGCCTGGCTAACAGTGAAGCCAAAATGAAGGACAAAGACAAAGTTCTGCTGTAAGCGGAGAAAGAAAAGGCAGAAATAACATTGGAAAATGTTCATATCAAAGCTGAATTGGAAGATTTTAAACACAAGATTCAAGCTGAGTATATACATTAGAAAAGGCTTTACAAACTAAGGTATTCAATGAACCAAAATGTTCAAAATCTGAACTAACACATTTCTGAGGTGTCACAAAGGTACAAAGAGGCTTTGAAAGAAACAGAAAGGTTGAATGTTGAGAAGAATGCAATAAGCGAAAATCTGAACTGTGTGCAGACGCAGTACATGTCTCCAGAAAAACACAAGGAGGAAATAGCAACTCTGAATTCCATTGATGATAAATTGAAGGACAAGTTGGAAAACACAACCAGAAGTACAGCCAGGCATAACAACAAGCAGAAGATGTGCTCAAAGAACTTGCTGGTTTGAAGAATCAATATGTGCCTCTGGAAAAAAACGAGGAGTTAAAAAAGATATTGTATACTAGTTCAGGAAAAGCTGCATTGAAACCATCAGTGGCAACAAAGCAATACACTGAAGCACAGAGTAAGTTGGCAAAAGGTCAACAAGAAAATAAACAGTTGACTGAACAGCTAATCATCCTTCAAGATCAAATGCAAAAGGAATACATAACCCTTTAGCAACAAGAAGAAATGGAGACTACCTCGAGCAGCAAAACAGAGGAATAACAGAACAAAGTCAAGGAGACTCCAATAAATTACAAGAAAATTCAAGATGAAGCAATTGAGCTTTGCAAAGAAAAAGGAAACCTGTTGCAGGACGTTCACACACTGAGAATCCTTCAGGTCACAGTTTGTTCCTCTGGAAAATTATGAAGAGAAGCAAAATGAATTTAATGCCACTCTGACAGAACTGAAGAACCAATTGGCAGAGAAGACAAAGGAATGTTCTATATTCCAGGAGGAAACCAAGTGGTACAAAAAAGAGGCTGTAGAGCTGAAACAGTTGGACATTTGGAAGAAAACTTGGAAAAACATAACATTTCCAAATATACTTTATGTTACAACTGGTTGAGGGGGGGAATGAACTGATTCCCCTTTATTCAGCCCCCTCGGTTGGTCTCAACAAAAAGTTTTAAAATTTCTTTTCCCAGTAGATGCCTTTTCCAATCCAAATGTATTTATTTTTTAATAAGGAGCTAAGGCAATCAAAACAGGTTATTAGCTACCAAACCCAAGGAAAAATAATTAAAAATGCAACAATGCACACACAGTTATCAGAAGTAAGAAAAGTTAGAGTGAAAATAAAAGTTAAAAGAATATAAGTCCTTTGCTTGGCCATGAGGCATAGATTGTTGAATGTTGAATGCGGTCGTTTGAAGTTAGCTGTCTCCCTTTAAGAGAGAGAGAGAGAAAGAAAAAGGAGAGAGAGATGGGGTTATTTAACCCTCCACAGGGGTTTGTATGTCTGTTGAGTATCTAGCTGGTTAGAAGTTCCCATTGTTTTTACTGTTGATTAAAATTCAGCACTTTCCACTTCTTATTTCTTCCTTAGTTGGAGTGTTGGGTTTTGCTGTCTGTAGCTTTCCTTTGAATTGTCTCTCTCTTCACACTTCCTTTTGGAAGAGGTTCTTGTTTGCTTCTTTCACCTTCACCTTGGAAAGTGGCCTCACATTTTAAAGCAGTTTTCTTCTCATTCTTTAAAGTATCAAATTTCCAGTAGGTTGAAAGTTTTTTGAAAATCAATTTTTAAAAAATAAAGAGGCATTTTTGTGACACCTCCCTCTCATGGGAAATGGAATGAGATTCACTCTCATTTCATCACAAGGTAGTGAAAACATATATAATATTTCAAAAATAAAGAGTCATTTTCATGACAATATGAAGAAATGAAAATCAAGAACATAGAGTGGCAAGAGAAAATCACAGTTCCCACACTGGAGCATGAAAAGTCTCAGAAACAATTAGCAGAAGTGAAATTGCAGAATCTGAGCTTGAAAGATAGCACAGAGAAACTAAGCTCTGCTCACATGCGAGAGATGAGTTTCTGAATGGAAAACGGGAACTGATGAGAACACTGGAATGTAGCTCACAGGACATAGAACACTTGAAATGGGCCTTGAAATGCTGAAATGATAAACTTGTAGAAGAAATTTAACAAAGATAGATCTTCAGTTAGAATTTGATGTACTTCAAGCATCAGAAATCTCTATTATGTATTGTAAAAAATGCCTGGAACAGAAGTAGAATTGCTGATGAATCAAAACTGCCGGTTGAATGCAGAATTAACCACCAAAACTGATTAACAACCAAAATTGAGTTCCTCAGGATAGTGTCCGCGGCCCAACCATCTTCAACTGCTTCATCAATGATCTTCCTTCCATCATAAGGTCAGAAGTGGGGATGTTTGCTGATGATTACAATGTTTCAGCACCATTCGCATGTCCGAATGCAGCAAGACCTGGACAATATCCAGACTTGGGCTGACAAGTGGCAAGTAACATTCACACCACACAAGTGTCAGGCAATGACAGTGTCACATGAGCTGAAACATATCACTGAACTTTAATAAAATTTTTTATTAAACTTATAAGCCCTTCATGAAACCTCATCCCACCTGTGGAACAATAAGAGAGAATCTAACCATTGCCCCTTGACATTCAATGGCATTATTAATCGCTGAATCCCCCACTATCAACATCCTGTGGGTTACCATCAACCAGAAATTGAACTGGACTAGCCATATAAATACTGTGGCTACAAAAGCAGGTCAGAGACTGGGAATCTTCTGGAGAGTAACTCACCTCTTGACTCCCAAATGTTGTCCATCATCTACAAGGCACCAGTCAGGACTGTGACGGAATATTCCCCAATTGCCTGGATGATTGCAGCTCCCGCAACACTCAAGAAGCTTGACACCGTCCAGGACAAAGCAGCCCACTTCACTGGCACCCCATCCACAAATATTCACTCCCTCCACCACTGACACACAGTAGCAGCAGTGTGTACCATCTACAAGATGCACTGCAGGAACTCACCAAGGCTCCTTGGACAGCACCTTCCAAACACACAACCACTACCATCTAGAAGGACGAGGGCAGCAGATACATGGGAACACCACCACCTGGAACTTCCCCTTCAAGTCACTCATCATCCTCACTTGGAAATATATCGCCATTCCTTCACTGTCGCTGGGTCAAAATCCTGGAACTCCTTCCTGACAGCACTGTGGGTGTACCTACACCACATGGACTGTTCAGAGTTCAAGAAGGCAGCTCACCACCACCTTCTCAAGGGCAATTAGGGACGTGCAGCAAATGCTGGCCCAGCCAGCGAAGCCCACATACCATAAAATGAATGAAAAAAAATTAAGTTCTTGAACTTCAATCTAATCTAAAGAACATGAAAGATGAAATGTGCTGTATGGAAGATCTAGACTTTAAAAGCAGAAAAGGAAATTCTAAGGAACAGACTGAAGATTTAATAAGTGAATCAAATGAGTCTAAGGAGCAGTCAGTGGCTGTGGAAAAAAGATTCCAAAAGGGGGTTGTTTGACTCTGCAGGTAACTCTGAAACAAAGACAACTAAACTCACCAGGGTAGTTACTGAGCTGAATGAAATGATTCATAAGCTTGATAAACAACTGGAACTTGAGAGAGTAATCAAACCTTTGGGTAAAATTGTGAAGCAAGTGGGAATGAAGTGAAACGTAAACTCACATGAAGATCATGGTAGGCCACTGAAAATTTAAACACTGGGTTTGTACCAAGAATGAATGGAATGAACATTCTCTCCAAAAAGAATGGGATAAGCCGGTGGTCCTCGAGCAGACCCGATGGGGAATTGACAAGGTGGTCTTCAACTCCAAGGAGTGGAGGAAGCAAATTTAAAAAAGACAGCCAAGCGGCAGAAAGATGACATACAACACAGCCTCCAAATCAACAAAGTTTACCCAAATAAACAGAGCCTCCCCACTTCAGCAAATATAACCAGATCTGTAAGAATCATTAAGCCTCCAGACCCCTCGAATCTGTAAAGTCAGAGATTTGGTGTGGGAAGTGAGGGGTGGGTGGGGGGGAAGGGGTAGCATAATGATAATGTAAATATATTGGGTAAACATGATTGCAATGTAAATATGTTGGGTAAAGACTTTGGGGAGATGTCGTATAATGGTATACGGCATAGCAAGGATTAATGTGGGACTGGGAAACAGTACCACCCACAGTGTGATGTAAAGAGACACATGACTTGAGACTGGAGAGAGTTGTGGACTGGACAGAGACTGGTGTCGAAGCAAACATGGAGTTAGCTTCTAACAAGGACTATACCCTATATATAGGGACATAGTTATGAGCTATCAGTAAACACTGAGGCCTGAATCTTACATTCGGCGAGTGGGGGTGGGCCCTGCATGCTGACGTGTAAAATGACGCGCGGTGATGTTGGGCGTGCGTCCCGACATCACCGCGCGTCATTCCAATCTTCAGTTCGGCAGGTGCATACCGGAGTCGACTGCACACCTGCCGAACTGTAAAAGGCCTATTAAGGCCATTATTAACTAATTGAGGTATAGCCAAGTGGTTATGGTACTGGGCTTGTAACCCCAAGATCAAGAGTTCAAATCTCACAATGGTAAACTATGAAAACAATGTAACTTCATCTGAATAGGAACAGATGGAAACGTGTTTGTACTCAAAAGAGTTACTTCTCTGGGATGAGGTTTAATGAAGGGTTTATAAGTTTAATAAAAAATTTTATTGAAATTAATTGACATGTCCCGGACAAGCCTGAAATTTAAAAAAAATTCTTCTATTCAACTTTTCATAATCAAGGTAATCTCCCTGCTGCAACTCTGTGCCTCAGGGAGATTTCTGCGGTCTTTCGTGCGCATGTGTGAAAGAGCGTAGGCCTTACTCTCCCTCCTCCCCTGCCCCCACAGGTAGCGCTAAGCGCTTCCAGGTGCATGTCACGCTTGGTGGGCCTTAATTGGCGCACCCATGCAAAATGGCTGATCGTGGGTGGTGAACGGCTACGTGCCTGCCTGCGCCTACACCCAAACTGCCCACCCGACAGGGAGTAAAATTGTCCCGAGTGTTCAACCATATCAAACTTAGAACCTCTTTGTGAGACCTATGAAACATACAACAGTAACCATTCAAGATTCTGGGTGACAAGCGAATGAATGAATTTAATCAGGTTATTGTGCAATATGTATTTTTTTTAAATTCTTTCTTTGCTTAAACCCTTCCTTTAAATATTAAAAATTTCAGTTACTGAAGAAAATGGCATATAAAAACTTTATCCAAAAACTGTTGAAAATTCAGTTGGCGATGGTGAAGTATAACATCTTCTGTCCGTTATAAACTTTCACATAAAAGTGCAACATGAAGTAAAGCTTGTGAAAATCAAGTGTGTGCTGAGCACAGGATTTTCAAAAACAACTGAATATTAATGGTAATATTGTGTCAGGCCAACTCGAGGTGTATTCTGGCATTATTCTGTCATTTCTCCTCTTCATGTTTAAGTTACATGTTTATGACAGGAGCCTAGTGAATATGTAAATACAGTTTGATCACCCAGCAAGTGTAGATGCAGCCATGGAGGCGGAGCCAGTCACAACACATCTCTGACCTTGTGCAACTAAGTTACTTGGTACCTGGCACAGAATGTGATGGAGCCTCGCACAGTCTGGATCCTCAGTGACTTCTCAGTCTCTTCAGCAGGCACTCTCCTCACCTGACAACACAACAAATGAGGGAATCAGAATGATTCACAGCTGCCTTCCCATTCACAGTGAGCAATATTCCAATGTATACCAACACATCACTCAGTAAGAGTCCAGACTCGAATCCAGCTTTGACGCAAAACCAACCCTCCTCATCCCTCCGAACTTCCACATCCCCCAAACCACTCCCTCATCCCTCATCTGTCCCCATCTCCCATATCCTCTCCCTGATCCATTCCAACACACTCCATCCAACTTCCTCTAATCCAACACACCATGTTACCCTGCACCTCCAGTGTACATCCCATTTCCCCCTCTACTTCCAGTGTACACCCAATTTCCCCTCTGCTTCCAATGTTTACCCCATTTCCCCTCCGGAGACGGTGTACATCCCATTTCCCCTCCATCTCCAGTGTACACCCCGTTTCATCCTCTGCCTTCAGTATATACCCGATTTCCCCTCTGCCTCCAGTATACACCCTGTTTCCCCCTCTCCCTCCAGTGTACATGTAGATTAGGTGAATCAGATTGGCAAAGGTAGCCTGGAAAATGAGATCATGGTGTATTTGGGGCAATTTCTTAGAGCAATATTGTCTAAAGCCAACCAGGGAGCAGACTATTCTATATCTCTTAATGTGCAATGAGACAGAATTAATCAATAACCTCATGGTAAAGGAGCCTCTAGGTGACAGTGATCAAAACATGATAGAATTTCACATTCAGTTTGAAGGAGAGAAGAGTGGGTCTAAGGCTAGTGTTTTAAACCTAAATTAAAGTTATGAAGGCAGAGCTAGCTAAGTTGATTTTTTCCCCTCTTTCATGAGACATGTACCTCACTGTCTAGGCCAGCATTTATTGCCCATCCCTAATTGCCCAGGAGAAGGTGGTGGTGAGCTGCCTTATTGAACCACTGCAGTCCATATAGTGTAGGTAGGGTTGTAGATACACCCTTATTGCGGTTAGGGAAAGGGGTTCCAGAATTTTGACCCAGAGACAGTGAAGGAACAGCAATATATTTCCAAGTCAGGATGATATGTTGCTTGGAGGGGAATTTGCAGATGGTGGGGTTCCCATGTATCTGCTGCCCTTGTCCTTCTAGACAGTAGTGGTCATGGGTTTGGAAGGTGCTGTCGAAGGAGTCTTGGTGAATTCCTGCAATGCATTTTGTAGAAGGTACGCACTGCTTCTACTGTGCATCAGTGGTCGAAGGAGTGAATGTTTGTGGATGTGGTGCCAATCAAGTGGGCTGCTTTGTCCTGGATGGTGTTGAGCTTCTTGAGTGTTGTGGGAGTTTCACTCATCAAAACAAGTGAAGAGTATTCCATCACACTCCTGACTTGTGCCTTGTAGAACAGGCTTTGGGGAGTTAGGAGGTGAGTTGCTCGCTGTAGGATTCCCAGCCTCTGACATGGTCTCATAGCCACTGTATTTATATGGCTAGTCCAGTTCAGTTTCTGGTCAATGGTAACCCACAGGATGTTGGTAGTGGGTGATTCAGTGATGGTCATGCCATTGAATGTCAAGGGGTGATGGTTATATCTTCTCTTGTTGGAGGTGGTCATTGCCTGGCATTTGTGTGGCATAAATGTTAATGAGAAACTAGATTAAAAGGTAAGACAATAAAGACAGTAGAGATATAGTGGCAGACTTTTAACAAGATACTAATAACTCTCAGTAAAGGAGGAAGACTCTTTGAGAAGGATGCATCACCCATGGCTAAGTAGGAATTTAAGGATTGTATCACATTGAAAAAACTGTACAAATCTGAAAAGACTAGTGGTAGGTCAGAGGATTAGTCAGTTTTTAAGAACCAGCAAAGAATGACTCAAAAATAAAAATTGAGGGAGAAATAGAGTCTGAGAGAAAGCTAGCTGGAAATATAAAAGCAGGTGGTAAGAGATTCTACAAGTATTTAAATAGGAAAAGAGTAACTAAAGCTAGTGTTGGTCCTTTAGAGGGAGAATCTGGGGAATTGATCACAGAAAACAAAGAAATAGCAGAGGCGTTGAACAGGTATTTTATGTCTGTCTTCCTTGCAGAAGACTTAGAAAACTTCCAAAAAATCATCATCACTAGGGAAAAGGTGCTAGGAAAACTATTAGACCTAAAGGCTGACAAATCCCCAGGACCTAGGGTCTTAAAAGAAGTGGCTGCTGAGATAGTAGTTGCATTGTTTACAATCTTCCGAAATTTCTGAGATTCTGGAAGAGTCCCAGTGGATAGAAAACTAGCTAATATAATATCTTTATCCAATAAAGGAGGGAGGCAGAAAGCAGGAAACTACAGGCTAGTTAGCCCAACATCTGTCATTGGGAAACTGCTAGAATCCATTTTTAAGCAGGATACTTAGAAAGTCATTATGGGATCAGGCAGAAACAGCATGGTTTTGTGAAAGGGAAATTGTGTTTGACTAAATTATTAGAGTTCTGTATGAAAGTAACAAGCAAGATGGATAAAGGGGAACCTGTAGATGTACTGTACTTGGACTTCCAAAAGGCATTTGATAAGGTGCCACATCAAAGGTTACTACACAAGATGATATTACACAAGATGCACATGGTATGGGGAGTAACATATTAGCATGGATAAAGGATTGGTTAGCTAACAGGAGGCAGAGAGTAAGGATAGATGGGTCTTTTTTGGGTTGGCAAGCTGTAACAGATGGAATGTCACAGGGATCAGCACTGGGGCCTGAACCATTTACAATTTATATCAATGATTTGGATAAAGGGACAAAATATATGGTAGCTAAATTTGCCCATGATGCCAGGATAGACAGGAAAGTAAGTTCTGCAGAGGAGGTAGAGAATCTGCAATGAGATATGGACAGATTATGTGAGTGGGCAAAAAATTGGCAGATGGAGTATAATGTGGGAAAATGTGAACTTGTCTACTTTGGCAGGAAGAATAGAAAAGCTGTATACTAGTTAAATGGAGAGAGATTGCAGAACCCAGTGGTACCGAGGGATCTGGGTATCCTGGTACATGAATCACAAAGTTAGTATGCAGGTACAAAAAGTGATTTGGAAAGCCAATAGAATGTTGGCCTTTATTGCAAGGGGAATGGAATAGAAAAGTAGGGAGTTTTACTGTAATTGTACAGGGCCTTGGTGAGGCCTCATCTGGAATGCTGAACACAGTTTTGGTCTCCTTATTTGAAAAAAATATACATTCATAGGATGAGAGGCTTATCTAATGAAGAAAGGTTGGACAGGTTGGAATTGGAGTTTAGAAGAGTGAGAGGTGACCTTATTGAAACATGTAAGATCCTGAGGGGATTTGATAGGGTAGATACCAGGAGGATGTTTCCACTTGTGGGAGAGACTAAGCCCAGGGGACACTGTTTAAAAATACAAGATCTCTCATTTAAGACAGAGATGAGGAGAATTTTTTTCTCTCAAAGGGTCATTAGTCTGTGGAATTCTCTTCCCAGAGCAGTGGAGGCTGGGTCGTTGAATTTTTCAAGGCAGAGTTAGACAGATTTTTGATAGCCAAGAGAGTCAAGGGTTATGGGAGTCATACAGGGAAGTGGAGTTGAGACTACGACCAGATCAGCCATGATCTTATTGAATGGAAGAGTAGGCTCAAAGGGCTGAATGGCCTACTCCTGCTCCTAAGTCCAATCTTTCTATTCCTATGTTCTTCCTCTGTCTTCATGTACACCCAATTTCTCCATCTCTGTGTACATCCCATCACACCATTTCTCCTCCTCTGCCCCCTTTCTCCACCTCTGCGTCCGTCCCGTTTCTCCACCTCCGCCCCGTTTCTCCGCCTCTGCGTCCGCCCCGTTTCTCCGCCTCTGCGTCCGCCCCGTTTCTCCGCCTATGCGTCCGCCCCGTTTCTCCGCCTCCACCCCGTTTCTCCACCTCCGCCCCGCTTCTCCGCCTCCGCCCCGTTTCTCTGCCTCTGCCCCGTTTCTCCACCTTGTTTCTCAGCTTCCGCCCCATCTCTCCACCTCTGCCTCCGCCCCGTTTCTCCACCTCTGCCTCTGCCCCGTTTCTCCGCCTCCACCCCGTTCCTCTGCCTCCGCCCTGTTTCTCCACCTCCGCCCCGTTCCTCTGCCTCTGCCCTGTTTCTCTGCCTCCGCCCCGTTTCTCCGTCTCTGCCCCGTTTCTCCGCCTCTGCCCCGTTTCTCCGCCTCTGCCCCCGCCCTGTTTCTCCACCTCCGCCCCGTTTCTCCGCCTCTGCCCCGTTTCTCCGCCTCCGCCCCATTTCTCCGCCTCCGCCCCATTTCTCCGCCTCCGCCCCATTTCTCCATCTGTCTCCAATGTGTATCTTGTTTGAAATGTGCTTTCTTCGAGTTTTCTGCAATCTCATTTGTCCAAATAGTTTAATATTTCCAGTGAAGGTTGAAACTGTAATTAACATGGTGCTGAGAACAAACCAATTGGTTCTCCAGTATCTGGGGGAGGAGTCAAATAAAAGCCAACCTAAAAATTTTGAGTTTAGAATGTGGTTCAAGATTCTCAGCACTTTAATATAGCAGGAAAAGATTATAATGGGATGTCTATTTTAGTTATCCATTCAATAGCCTTGGAGATACTGAGTGAGTTGAGAAGGTGCCTCCTGGAGCAGATTGCATTGGGCACTTTGATCTGATGCAGTCCATGGTCTGGGACTCTGGGTTCTCCTTCAGCTAATGGAGCTTTGTGTGTGCCCTGGCCAGGTTCAGTTGAATGCTATTTTCAGGGAGCTGGAAGTTAGGGACCTCTTTTCTTGGGTTACTGATGAGTTGTTCTCTTTTAAAGCTGCAGGCATCCCAGGAATCTGACTGTCTGCATACTGGGTTAATACCAGCTGCACAAATATTATCGGCTGTGTCCCAGGATAGGTGACAGGGTTTGAAATGCTTAATGGGTGGGTTTTCTGAGAGTTTGTGACTGTGAAGGTCATAGTTCCTCGTGACATTTTCCATCTCACACAGCAAAATAGTGTCACAATGAATGGCAGGTGGGTCAATAGGGCCAGCAGCAGCAGCCACTCAGAAGGACTGGACATAAGCCTCCTGATATCGTTCTCATGATAACATATGGATGGATGGCCACGGCCGTAGTGTGATGGCTGCAAGAACGTGAAACAGAACAGTGCTCCCCAGCACAGTGGACTGCAGCCACTGGTGTGCTGTGAAGAGTTCTGGCTGTGATGCCTTTCCAGAGTAGGTTTCCCATGGTTTAGATTTTTTGGCTGGTGTTGATAAGATGCAGGGATCTGGGGAGAGTCCTGTCTGGGGGACATGAATATTATGGGTGGGGGCCATGGATAAGTCATCTTCTATAGGAGAAACACTGAGTTTTTTCATGTGTGCGTGTGTATGTGTGTGTGTGTCTGTGTCTGTGTGTATGTTTGCGTGCATGTGTGCAGCTGATTACAGTGTGTGTGTACGCACATGTGTAGCTGATTACTGTGTATGTGTCTGCAAGCGCATGTGTAGCGGATTACAGTGTGTGTGTGTGTGTGTGTGTGTGTGTGTGTGTGTGTGTGTGCATGTGTAGCCGATTAGTGTGTGTGTGTGTGTGCACGCTTGTCCGATTACAGTGTGCGCGTGCATGTGCGCGCATGCATGTGCGTGTGTAGCAGATTACTGTGTGTGTGTGTCTGTGCACCTGCGTGTGTAGCTGATTACAGTGTGTGTGTGCATGTGTAGCTGATTACATTGTGTGAATGTAGCCAATTACAGTGTGTGTATGCGTCTGTGTAGCAGATTACAGTGTGCACGTGTGTGCGCTTGTGTAGCTGATTACTGTGTGTGTATGTATGTGTAGCTGATTACATTGTGTGGGTGGGCGTATGTGTAGCAGATTACAGTATGTGTGTGCGCACGCTCATG